>JAINEY010000005.1:0-1296092 GCA_020002365.1 Trichoderma gracile
AAGGCTGTAAACCCCATAACCTTACCTTATATCTCCCTTATATAGGATATTAGTACCCTAGATTTATGTAAATTTAAGAGGCTGTTTTAAACTTAGCTAATATAATAATAATTCCTTAAGCCTCTTTTAATTTATAGTTAGCCTCAATTATAAATTAAAAGGCTGCATGACCACTTTTTATAACCTTGCTTTTTTATATCTCCCTTATACTTTATATAGGATATTGAGTGCCTAGATCTCATAAATTTAAGAGGCTGTTTTAACCCTAGTTAACCAGAATAATTCCTCCTGGCTTTTTAATCTACAGTTAGCCCCTATCACTGCAGATTAAAAGGCTGCAAACCCCCTTTCTAACCTGCCTTATATCTCCATATATAGGATATTAGTACTTAAATATATAGATTTAAGAGGCTATTTTAACCTTAGTTAATATAAGAATAATTCTTCTAGCTTTTTTTAATTTATAGTTAGCCCCTATCTACAGATTAAAAAGGCTGCAGAACCTTACTTTTAACCTACTCCTATATTTTCTATATATAAGGTATTATAACCTAAATAATATAGATTTAAAAGGCCTTTTAAGCTTATTTAATATATAATAACTGGCCTTAATACTAAAGAAGTTATAGTTATATATATAGATTAAAAGGTAGGTATTTAAGTTCCTTATTCTTATATTATATTAGCATTCTACTACTTATTTATAAATAATATAGTAGGTGTTATAGGCTAGGAACTATATATTATATATTAAGGTTAAATCTCCTTTATTATAAATAAGAGGTAGATTTTGCTTATATAAAGTTAATATAAGTTTATAGCACCTGCAGCTATAGAAATAATCTATAGCTATATATATACTAACCTTATAAAGTATCTAGTACTTATAATAACCTGCATACTAACTTCTTAGTTAAACTAATCTACTATAAAAGAAAGAAAAGGGAAAAAACTTACTTACTTTATAATAAGGCAGGACTATTATTTATATATATACACTAGACTTATATTTTAAAATATACTATTATATATTATATATAATTTCTAGTTTAGTAAGAGATAATATATTATAATACTACTATAACCTACCTATACCTATATATACTTTAAACTTACTTAAATATTATATAAGGAGGTAAGTAATCTTTAACCTAGATTTACTATACTAACTATAATTAAGTAACTGCTAATAGTTATATATCTTGTATTATATAAGGCAATAATAAGCATATCTAGTAACTAGATAAATAAATACTCCCTTTTCCTTAACTACTGCTTTTTTAACTTACCTCCTCCTTATAACTTATAACTTATAATATATTATAATACTATATATTTAAACTTTTTTAAAATATAGTATATTCTGCTCCTGCAGTTAGAAACTAGTGCCTTTAATATGCTATTAAGCTAGCTTAATAGGCCTGGCCTAGCTTATTAAATTACTGCCTTTATATAAAAGGTAAGCTAATAGCTAGATACCTTTATTAAAGCTTAATCTACTAACCCTTATAGAGATTTAAATAGTTTATAAGTAGAATATATAAACTGCCCTTATATTTAGGGGGAGTGTATTTAAATTAATAGACTTAATACTTACTGCTAGGGTCTAGTAATTAAGCTTATTAATATTATTACTTAGGTAACTAGATATAATATAAGTTACCCCTCCCCCCTTTAATATACTATTTCCTACCTTTAGCTTTATTATCTTATTACCTAAGACATTGCCTTATACTACTATATAATAATTATAAGCTAACTGCTAATACTGCTGCTTAACTATATAATAGTTTATTAATAACCTTACTTATGCTATTACCCTAAATAGCTTTAAGCAAAGCTGCTAAAGGGGTTATTAGTAAAATCTAGTTATTACTATACTTATATAAGGTAACTAAATCCTAATATTAACTTATAATAACCTTAATAAAACAGCACTAATAAACTATATACCTTATAAAATAAACTCCCCTGCGTTATTATTACTACTATTAAATAATATAAACTAACCCTTAATAAAGAACCTGCCTAAATAATAGGTATATTTTAATATTTAGAGGATAATATGCTGCTATTAAATATAAATCCTTATAAACACTAGTAAAACCTAGCAGCCCTGCTAGACAGTTACACTTTTAATAACTCTAAAATCTTATAGAATTTAAATAGTAGACTACTAATTATTATTTATTAATACATTTATATATATAGACTATAGCTATAAGACTAGATAAGGTAATAGGTTAGTTAGTAAACTACTTATATATAAATGCCTAGGTATAGTAAGGAATACTAAATAAATAGCAGTAGCAGCACTACTTAAATATAAAATAACTGCATTAATAAGGTTATACTAATAGCTATGCTATAAATAGAAATGTTACTTTTTTTATTAAGTTAGGTGCCTGGATTAAGACTAGGTAGTAACTTAATAAAGCTAGTAAGGGGTTTAGTAAATACCTATAATATATCTTAATAATAATATATTTTAATAAAAGGTTTAAAAGGGAGGGGGTTTATTAGTGTATAAGTTATTATAATTTCTTTATTTTACTAAGTGCCTAAAGTAAGACTATATAGTAACTTAATAAGGCTTATAAAGGGTTTAATAAATATCTTTAATATATCTTAATAGTAATATATGCTAGTAAAAGAGTTAGTATAATATTTAGCTAGTATAAAAGACTTTAAAGTGTTTTATTTCTTTAGCTGGTTATATATGCTAAAAGTAGGTAGTAGCTTAATAAAGGCTATAAGGGGTTTAGGGATATTTATAATAGCCTTTAGCAAGAATGTATTATAATAAAGAGATAAAAAGCATTAAGCTAGTATTTAATCTTTAAATGCAGTAGTTAGTTCTATTAGTTAAGTTATTAAAGATTATAAAGTAAACTAATAGGCTTTTATATAGTATATATAAATAATATATATAAGGGGTAAGGTAAGTATAGAATGTTTAAGGATAATTCTGTTTATTAATAGGAAGAGTTGTTTAAGGGTTAGTGTAACTTCTTTATAATAAAGTAACCTTGTTATAGTCTAAATTTAATAAAAAAACTGCTGCTATAGCAGGGGCATAAATAAACTAGATAAAAGGTATAGATAATAGAGATAGATTTATAAGTAGTATATAATACTAGTATTAGCTAAGGATAAAAGGTACTAGTTTATATATATTAACTCTTTTATTATAAAGTGAATTACTATTAGTTTATTTATATATATTAAACAGAATAGCAGTTTTTTATATATTACTTAATAATAGGTTTGCCTGCATATAATAAACTCCCTATTCCTTAACCTAATATATTACTCTATTAATATAATATAACTATAAGAAAATTAATTTAATCTTTATGCTAGATATAGTTACTGTCTTCTCTTTACTGCTTTATATTAATCTTTTTATACTATATCCTTATTATTTAGGTAATACTTTTAATATTTATTATACTAGGTAAGTTATATACCCCTAGTATTCTTAATCCCCTTTTATATATTGCCTAATACTAATATTAAGGAGCTTATTTATTTAATAAGCATAAATATAAGTATATTTAATAATAATATATCTAGGGGACCTGCAGGCAGGCCTTCTAGTAGTAAGAACCTTATTCTTAAAAATAGACTAATAAGGAAGGAAATAAAGTAGAGGTAGAATATACTGCTAAATAAAGCTAGCCTAAGTAACTTAAAATAAGTATAATGCTTAACTAGATTAAGATTAAAATATAAAGGCCTTAATAATAAAGTAGTTATAATAAATATTTAGCTAACTAATCTAGTAGTGCCTTTAATTAGCTAGCTACTTTTTAATAATAATATAAGAGATAGAGGTAATAGCCTAGGTAAGTCTTAGTATAAGGAGTTAGTTAAGATATATCTTATATTAATATTATTATGCTAGACCCTCTATATTTATATTAATATAAGGCTAATATAAGATAGCAGTAGTTATAGGATTAAGTATAAATATAAAGACTAGGAAGAAGGACAGGCTATATAAAGGCAGTAAGAAGGGCAGATTAAAAGGCAAAGGTAAGCAGGTTATTAAACTATTAGATAATAATAGTAATAATAATAAAAAAAGTAAACTAGATAATAAAATTAGTAATAGTAAAGAAGGAGGAGGCAGTAATAAAAGAGGCAGTAATAAAGAAGGCAGTAGTAAAGGAGGCAGTAGTAAAGATAGAAATAATAATAATAGTAATAATAAAAATCTAAATTCTAATAAGTATCCTGCTTAATAACTGCAGCTTAAGAATAGCTAGACTGGCTTTATTTAGATTAGGCTATTAAGGCTATGCAAATTCCCTTCTTAAATAACCCCTTTTAAATCCTATCTATTCTCTAATAAAGGCAGATTTTAAGGCTAAGAAGCTACTGCACCTTAATATCTATAGCAAGTACTTTAAGGCCCCTTTAACTACATTTTAATAACTGCAGGCAACTTCTATATTTACTACTAACACAGCCTTAAAAGAAAAACAGCTGCTTAGCATTTATTAGGCTATAATCTTACCTAGATCTAGAAGTTTAATACTATTACTTATATTACTGCCTTATTAAGGCTTAGTAATACTAATAAGGCATATATACTTATTAACTAGGATAGTAAGTTTACTTCCTATCCTGCTTTAAAGATATTTAGCAAAAGGCTTAGTTATTTTCCTAGCCTTTTTAATCTATAGATTATTAAGCTCTAATCTGTAAATTAAAAAGGCTAGCAGTTATTCCCTAATTAATTAAGAAGGCTGTTACTTTTATTATTTAATATATAATAAGGATATGCCTTTTAGTGTTTTATATTACCTTTTAATAAGCTATAGTTATATATAGTGCTAATTAAGTTTCTTTTTAGTAGTAAGGATTATATACCCCTTTTTTAGGTAACTATAAGGTATAAGTCTAAAGGCAGCTAGGTTAGTAATAGATCTTATTAAGGAGAGTCAGTTTAAATTAAAGATAAAGGTTTTATAAAGGAATTTATAGGATATATATAGTGTAATTATAAATATAATAGGCAAGGTGTATAATTTTTAAGAGGAGGAGAGTGGTATAGGTATTATAATAGACTAGATTAATATAATAATTACCTATTACTATTAACTAATAACCTTCTTCTTTAATTAGTTTTTAAATTACTATTATAATAAGGCTAACCTTAATTTACTTTAGGGTTATTATTATACTAATTAGCAAATAGCTTATATAGTGCTAAAGTATTATAAGAGTTTTTACAGAAGGAGGTAGAGGGACTATAAGCTAAATATAGTTAAGGATAAAGTAATATTAAGACCTAAATATTAAGCTTTAGTGTAGTATAGTAATTTAACTAGCCTTATAGATAGTAATAGTTTAGGCAGGGTATTTATAAAGGGGGATAATAATATATTTTATAATTTAACAGCTATTACTACTAAGCTTTATAGTTCTTTAATAGGCTTAATAGTAAATAAGATTTAAAATACTATAGCTATAGGAGATATTAAAATAGCCCTAGGCATTAATATTAATGCTATAAATATAATAATTAGTATAAATATTAAGGTATTAGAAGCTATTAAGAAGCGCTTTTAAAATATATTTTAGTTATTTATACTAGGGACTAACTTTACTATTAAAATAGTAAAGTAACCTAGTCTACTTATATAGCTGCTACTTATAGTAAATGCTATAAAGGTTTTTATTAAATAGCTTTATAACTATGCTTAAGAAGATGCCTGTTTAAAGCTGCTAGCTAATAAAACGCTTTTTAATATTAATTTACAGCTAGTTAAAGACTTTAGCAGCTTAAGGAAGCTTAATAATACTATATAGAGTTTTAGTATTAATACTGCTATAGCCTTAAGCTAGGAAGTAATTAGCATTCTTAGTATTATTAAAAATATGCTAAAAAGTAAACTGCACTAGGTTATAGGTTTATTCCCTTTTTAATAATAATTATTATTTATTAAATAGAATATTATTTACTAATACTATTATAAGTGCCTAGGAGCTTTATAAATATATAGCTAGGCTAATAAGGGCAGTAATGCTTATAAATAACTGCAGCCTTAGTAAGACTTAAACTTATATTCTAGCATAGCACTTAAATAACCTAAAGCTTAAGGAGTTAGTTAAGGCAAATCCTTAAGAGAAGAGGGTGTTTAAACCCTTCTGCCTTTTTATACTAGCGTTAGTATTAAACTAGACCTTCTTAAAAATCTTTAAGCTACTATTAGCTAGTAGTATTAATATTTTAGTTTATTATAGTATAAGGTTAATATATAATAATCTAGTTTAAAAGTCTAAGATGCTAAATAATATGCAGCTGCTTTAGGGATAGTTTAACTAGTATACTAATAAAAGTAATAATATTATAATAAGTTATAAATTGCTTTTTATATTATACTTAACTGCTATTATATATATATACTAAAAAGTTAGTTTAATAATAGCTAGGCTGTTTAAAGATAATACTACTGCTATAATAAAAGAACCTAATAAAGAGGATAATAGTAATATAGCTACTAAGGCAGAACCTAATAAAAAGGATGCTAGTAATATAGCTGCTAAAGCAGAACTTAATAAAAAGAATACTAATAATATAGCTAGGAAGGGTAAGGCGCTAGCTCCCTAGGCTTATTTAAATTTAAAGGTAGCAGGCGCTAACTTTAACTAGGTAATTATAAATAAAAGGTATGCTATTAAGAATCTATTATTAAATATCTATTAGATAATTACCTTAATAAAGAAGGAAGCAATTATATTTATTTTTATAACACTACTGCTAAATAAGCTAAAGGATATCCTAAGTTACCTTAAGCTAATATAGTAAGAGAAGTGGTATTTTAAGTACCTTAAAAAGGGTAATAGTAATAAACAGCTTGGCTACTAGTTTAAAAGTAATATAAAGACTGCCTTATTTAATAGCTAGAATTATAATATAATAGTTATAGCTAGCTGTATTAGTGCAGGCGACTTTAATATAAATAGCGCCTTATATAATGCTATTTATAATTATAGTATTCTAGCATAGCTATTTTACCTAAGACTTTTTAAGTAGTATGCTATTAAGTATATATAAGGGCTAGATATTACCTAGTTTAAAGTGCGCCTTTTTTAAAAATGCCTAGCTATAAGGTAAAGGATAAGGACTAAGATTAAGCTTTTAAATAGCAGTAGGGTTATACTTAGTAAGGGCATGCTAGCAGTATAAGTAAAAATAGTTAGTCTTATTCCTAGTATAGTAAATAAGCAGAGTCTTAGCACTATTATTAGTTAATATATTACTATGCTTTTATTAAAAGATAATAAGAATAAGAAAGGTATAAGCAGCTAGCAGAATATATTAATATAGTAAGTGTTATTATTAGCATTAATAAATTATTAGTTTTATATATTAACCTAGCTAAATATTTATAATATTAAGCTCTTAGGTAACCTTAATGCCTTTAAAAGGCTATTAAAAAATATATTAAGAGAGAGTGCTTAAGCATCCTTTATTAAGTCTAGTAAGAAGACTAAAATAGGTTAGGGCAGTAGTTAAGTAATAGCTAGTATTAATAAAATATAAGAAATTATTTAGTATAACTAGTTAGGCAGCTTATAATAATACTATTACCTTACTTAAATAAATATTTATATATTATATTTTACTAGTTATATTATTATAATAGAGTTTATTTATATACTAGGACTAAAGCTAGCTTATATAATAGCATATGCTTTTTAACTTTTAATATAAAATAAGCGCCTGCTTATTTACTACTATTACTTACTATTATAAATATAAGTATTATCTTAAGGTGTATTTTCTTTATCTAGTATTATTAACTTTTACTTTTAGTATTCTTTACTTTACTTTTAATTACCTAGGCCTTTTAGTATTATAAATATAAAGTTACTATACTATATTTAAGTGTAAAGATATATAAGGATGCTTTAATAACCTAAATAATAAGGTTAACTGCTTTATAATTTTAATAGTGCTTAAGTTACTAGGTATAAATTTATATTATGCATATTCTAATAGTATTATATTTAAGTGGCTGTATAATATATTAACTATTTCTTAAACTATTAGGCGCTTTTAAAAATTAGGTTTACCTTTAAGTATTAAAGTTAACTAGACTATTTTAAAGTTAAATAACTCCTTTAATTTATATTAAAAGTCTAGGCTTATATAAAAGCAGGTAGTTATTCTTATTACTAAAAGCAAGATTTTTAATAAAATTATAGGTTAATTATAGGTTATATATACTTATAAGATTTTAAAAAGAATGTTTAGTTAAACTTATAATTAATATTTAGTAGGAAGGGTGCTTTATAAGTACTATAATTTTATTAAGGTTTTATAAAAGGCTAATTTTATTTAGCTTTAGTAATATATCTTATAGCATATCCTTATAAGGCCTAAAAGGTAATAAAGGATAATATTTATAAAATTATAATATATTAAAGCCTAGTAGCTAAGAAGCTAATAAAAAGATATTATAAAGTTAAAATGCTAATTAATAAGATAATAGTATTATTTTATAAAACTAGTGTGAAAGTTTAAGGATAATAAAAATAAGAATAATAGCAGGAGTAGTAATAGCTTAGCTAGTATACTTAAGCAGCTAATATAAATAAAAAAAAGTAAGAAGATAATATATAAGGTGCTTTAATTATAAAATACAGTTATTATATAATAAAGGTATTTATATATATTAAGTATAGTTATTAATTAGATATTTATAATAAGGGGTATTAGGTTTATATTTAAATTATTAGTTAAAGATATTATATATTTTTAATATATAGTTTTAATACTTTAGTTAGTTTAGTTATATTTTAGGTTTTAACTATATATAAGTGTTAAAGTTAAAATATATATAAAAATTTATTTTATATACTTAGTTAAATTTAGTATAAATATTATAGTAAAGTTAATTTTATATTAATACTTAAATATTTAAGCTTTTTTAATTTATAAATTATATAAGGTATATAACTTTATCCCTTTTTAATTTATAAATTAAAAAGGTAAGTGTTTAATTCCTTATTATACTTATATTAATATATTTATATATATTTATATATTTATATAAATCTATATATATTTATATATTTTTATATATATTTATATATATTTATATATTTCTATATATATTTATATATTTTTATATATATTTATATATTTTTATATATATTTATATATTTCTATATATATTTATATATTTCTATATATATTTATATATTTATATATATATTTATATATTTATATATATATTTATATATTTATATATATATTTATATATTTATATATATATTTATATATTTTTATATATATTTATATATATTTATATATATTTATTACTTTAAATAGCTAGCTATTAGTATTATTTACTAATACTTTTTATACTTAAAATAAAAGAAAAACCTTAATATTTATATTAGCCTATTAGAAAAAAAAAGCTTATTATATAAATATAATTTAAGGTTATTTTAACTTTAAATAAACCTTTTTATTAAGGCTTTTAATATTAGCTAGTAGTTTAGCCTTTATAGCCTCCTTAAGATTTAACTAAAGTAAAGCAGTTTTAATTAAAGCAGCTTTAGTAAAAGCAGACTTAATAAAAGTAAACTTAATAAGTATAAACTTAATAAGTATAAATTTAATAATAGTAGGTATAAGAGCCTTATTTTTAATATTAATAACTTTAGTATTTATATACTTCTTAACTTTAAGATAGGCCTTTTTATAAGCTAGTTTTACTGCTTTAGGCATAACTTTCTTTTTAATAAGAGTTATAAGAATTTTCCTCTTAAGCTTAATAATACTAGCTTTTAACTTTTTTATCTCTAGCTTTTTAAGCTTTTTACTGCTTAAAGCTATTTAACTTATAGTTAGCTAAGGGCTTTTATAAATACTTATAAGCACTATAGCCTTAAATACTAGGCCTTTTAATACTATTACCTTTTTACTTTAATAGCTTCTGTTTTATTAATAGTACTAATATTACCTAAAGTAGTGTATTTTTTAAATTTATTACTAATAGTAATGCTAATAGTTTTATTTATTTAAAAGCTAGCTTTAAAAGGCATTATTAAATTAGTATACTTAGGTTATTTTTAATAAAAATAATAAAAATAGTATTATAATATATAAGACCTAGATTAAGTTAGTGGCTTTTAATATTATAAGTAAAATTAAAAGCTAATATTTACTGCTTTTTTAATTTATAAATTATATAAAGTATAGGTCTAGCTTTTTTAATTTATAAGTTATATAAAGTAAAGGTATACTAGCTTTTTTAATTTATAAATTATATAAAGTAAAGACCTAGCTTTTTTAATTTATAATTAGTATAAAGTAAAGGTATACTAGCCTTTTTAATTTATAAATAGTATAAAGTAAAGGCATACTAGCCTTTTTAATTTATAAATTATAGCCTAGCCTTTTTAAACTATAAATAGTATAAAGTAAAGGCATACTAGCCTTTTTAAACTGCAGATAGTATAAAATAAAGGCATACTAGCCTTTTTAATTTATAAATTATATAAAATAAAGGCCTAGCCTTTTTAATCTGCAGTTAGTATAAAGTAAAGGTATATTAGCCTTTTTAATTTATAGTTAATATAAAGTAAAAGTATACTAGCCTTTTTAATTTATAAATTATAGCCTAGCCTTTTTAAACTGCAGATAGTATAAAGTAAAAGCATATTAGCCTTTTTAAATTATAAATAGTATAAAGTAAAGGCATACTAGCCTTTTTAAACTGTAAATAGTATAAAGTAAAGGTATACTAGCCTTTTTAATCTGCAGATAGTATAAAGTAAAGGTATACTAGCCTTTTTAATTTATAAATTATAGCCTAGCCTTTTTAAATTATAAATAGTATAAAGTAAAGGTATACTAGCCTTTTTAATTTATAAATAGTATAAAGTAAAAGTATACTAGCCTTTTTAATTTATAAATTATAGCCTAGCTTTTTTAATTTATAGATTATGCTTATATAATATATTTAACTAATTAAAGTAGTAGAATCCTTTAATATAATTTACCTTATATAATTTACCCCTTATATTTTTAGCCTTATACTAAAAGTATATTATACTTTTTACTTAAATTATAAAATTACACTACTTTTTATAAAATAGTATTATTAACTTTTACTTTTAATATTCTTTACTTTACTTTTAATTACCTAGGCCTTTTAGTATTATAAATATAAAGTTACTATACTATATTTAAGTATAAAGGTATATAAGGATACTTTAATAACTTAAATAATAAGGTTAACTGCTTTATAATTTTAATAGTACTTAAGTTACTAAGTATAAATTTATATTATATATATTTTAATAGTATTATATTTAAGTGGCTATATAATATATTAACTATTTCTTAAACTATTAAGCACTTTTAAAAATTAGGTTTACCTTTAAGTGCTAAAATTAACTAAACTATTTTAAAGTTAAATAACTTTTTTAATTTATATTAGGAGTTTAGGCTTATATAAAAGCAGGCAGTTATTCTTACTACTAAAGGCAAGATTCTTAATAAAATTATAAGTTAATTATAGATTATATATGCTTATAAGATTTTAAAAAGGATATTTAGTTAAACTTATAATTAATATTTAGTAAGAAAAGTGCTTTATAAGTATTATAATTTTATTAAGGTTTTATAAGAGGGCTAATTTTATTTAGCTTTAGTAATATACCTTATAGTATATCCTTATAAGGCCTAAAAGGTAATAAGGGATAATATTTATAAGATTATAATATATTAAAGCCTAGTAGTTAAAGAGCTAATAAAAAAGATATTATAAGGTTAAGATACTAATTAATAAAATAATAATATTATTTTATAAAACTAGTATAAGTTTAAGGATAATAAAAATAAGGATAATAGTAAAAGTAGTAATAGCTTAGCTAATATACTTAAGCAGTTAATATAAGTAAAAAAAGGTAGGAAAATAATATATAAGGTGCTTTAATTATAAAATATAGTTATTATATAGTAAAGGTATTTATATATATTAAGTATAGTTATTAGTTAGATATTTATAATAAGAGGTATTAGGTTTATATTTAAATTATTAATTAAAAATATTATATATTTTTAATATATAGTTTTAATACTTTAATTAGTTTAGTTATATTTTAGGTTTTAACTATATATAAGTATTAAAGTTAGGATATATATAAAGATTTATTTTATATACTTAGTTAAATTTAGTATAAATATTATAGTAAAGTTAATTTTATATTAATACTTAAATATTTAGGCTTTTTTAATTTATAAATTATATAAGATATATAACTTTATTCTTTTTTAATTTATAAATTAAAAAAGTAAGTATTTAATTTCTTATTATACTTATATTAATATATTTATATATATTTATATATTTATATAAATCTATATATATTTATATATTTTTATATATATTTATATATATTTATATATTTCTATATATATTTATATATTTTTATATATATTTATATATTTTTATATATATTTATATATTTTTATATATATTTATATATTTCTATATATATTTATATATTTATATATATATTTATATATTTATATATATATTTATATATTTATATATATATTTATATATTTATATATATATTTATATATTTTTATATATATTTATATATATTTATATATATTTATTATTTTAAATAGCTAGCTATTAGTATTATTTACTAATACCTTTTTATATTTAAAATAAAAAAAAAACCTTAGTATTTATATTAGCCTATTAAAAAAAAAGCTTATTATATAAATATAATTTAAGGTTATTTTAATTTTAAATAGACCTTTTTATTAAGGCTTTTAATATTAGCTAGTAATTTAGCTTTTATAGCCTTTTTAAGATTTAGCTAAAGTAAAGTAGTTTTAGCTAAAGCAGCTTTAGTAAAAGCAGACTTAATAAAAGCAGACTTAAAAAGTATAAACTTAATAAGTATAAATTTAATAATAGTAAGTATAAAAGCCTTATTCTTAATATTAATAACTTTAGTGCTTATATACTTCTTAGCTTTAAAATAGGCCTTTTTATAAGCTAGTTTTACTACTTTAAGTATAACTTTCTTTTTAGCAGAAGTTATAAGAATTTTCCTCTTAAGCCTAATAATACTAGCTTTTAACTTTTTTATTTTTAGCTTTTTAAGCTTTTTATTACTTAAAGCTATTTAACTTATAGTTAGCTAAAGGCTTTTATAAATGCTTATAAATACTATAGCCTTAAATACTAGGCCTTTTAATATTATTACCTTTTTTACTTTAATAGCTTTTATTTTATTAATAATACTAATATTACTTAAAGCAGTATATTTTTTAAGTTTATTATTAATAGTAATATTAATAATCTTATTTATTTAAAGGCTAGCCTTAAAAGGCACTACTAAATTAATATACTTAGGTTATTTTTAATAAAAATAATAAAAATAGTATTATAATATATAAGACTTAAACTAAGTTAATAGCTTTTAATATTATAAGTAAAGTTAAAAGCTAATATTTACTGCTTTTTTAATTTATAAATTATATAAAGTATAAGTCTAGCCTTTTTAATTTATAAATTATATAAAGTAAAGGCATACTAGCCTTTTTAATTTATAAATTATATAAAGTAAAGACTTAGCCTTTTTAATTTATAGTTAATATAAAGTAAAGGCATACTAGCCTTTTTAATTTATAAATAGTATAAAGTAAAGGCATACTAGCCTTTTTAATTTATAAATTATAGCCTAGCTTTTTTAAATTATAAATAGTATAAAGTAAAAGTATACTAGCCTTTTTAAATTATAAATAGTATAAAGTAAAGGCATACTAGCCTTTTTAATTTATAAATTATATAAAGTAAAGGCCTAGCCTTTTTAATTTATAATTAGTATAAAGTAAAGGTATACTAGCCTTTTTAATCTGCAGTTAGTATAAAATAAAAGCATACTAGCCTTTTTAATTTATAAATTATAGCCTAGCCTTTTTAAACTGCAGATAGTATAAAGTAAAGGTATACTAGCCTTTTTAAACTATAAATAGTATAAAATAAAGGCATACTAGCCTTTTTAAACTGCAGATAGTATAAAGTAAAGGCATACTAGCCTTTTTAATTTATAAATAGTATAAAGTAAAGGCATATTAGCCTTTTTAATTTATAAATTATAGCCTAGCCTTTTTAAACTGCAGATAGTATAAAGTAAAGGCATACTAGCCTTTTTAATTTATAAATAGTATAAAGTAAAGGTATACTAGCCTTTTTAATTTATAAATTATAGCCTAGCCTTTTTAATTTATAAATTATACTTATATAATATATTTAACTAATTAAAGTAGTAGAATCCTTTAATATAATCTACTTTATATAATTTACCCTTTATATTTTTAGCCTTATACTAAAAGTATACTATACTTTTTACCTAAATTATAAAATTATATTACTTTTTATAAAATAGGTAAAAAGTAAAAGTAAAGTATAAAAATAAGTATTATATAATAACTTAATAAAAAGAAAGTAATAAAAAAGGCTTAGTAATATAGCTTAAATTTTATTAGCTAAAAAACTAAACTAAACTAATTAAAAAGATATTTTTTATTAAAAAAGGCTTTTTTATTTAAGCTTAATAAATTTTTAATTTATATTATATTTAAAATATATTTTTTATTAAGTTATATAATATTAAGCTAAAAGTATTTTAATATAAGATTTTAAAATATTTTATAATTAATTTTAAAAAAATACTATTAAAAATTAAAAAAAAGTTTTAAAATATAGATTTTTTAATAGATTTTAATATATTTTTTATATTTATTTTACTTTTAAAATTAAAAATTTCTTTTTCTCTTTTTACTTAAACTTTTACTTTATAAGTAAGATATAATTCTTCTTTAAATAAAAAGCTAACTAAATTAAATATAAAATAATAAATTATATAAAAAAATCTATTAAAAAATTAGCTTTTTAATAGTACTATTTATAGCTTAATATACTTACTAATAGCCTAGTTATTTATAAATAAAGATTTTTATACTACTACTTTTTAAGCTTAAGTACTATAAAGGGAAAGGTATTAGTAAGGATACTAACTAGATTTTAAGCTAATTATTTAAGTAGGTTTTAAGCCCTACCCCTTATTAACACTATACTTAATTAAAGAGAAAATTATAAAAATACTATTTTTTATTTTTTAGCTTTTTTAAGCTAACTAAAAGAGGTATAGCTTAAATAAAAATATATAAAAATCCGCCTAGCTTTAACTATTTTAAAGGTATTATTTTTATTTATAAAAGCCTATATATAGTTAGTTTTTTATAAGCTTAAAGGTAAAATTAAAAAAAAAAAAAAAAAATTTTACTAAGTTTTTCTTTTCTCTCTTAACCCTAGGTATAAAGCACCTGTAAATAGTTATAAAGCTAGTCTTTTAATAAAAAGTATATTAACTTTTATTTAAAGAAATAATATAAAATAGCTATTAAATAGCTTTATATATTTTTAATAAGTTTATAAAGTAATATAGCTTTATTATACTTTTTATAAAGTATTAATTTAATATAAATTTAAAGTAATATTATTATAATAAATTACTTTATATATTTTTAGCTTTATATTAAAAGTATATTATACTTTTTACTTAAATTATAAAATTATATTACTTTTTATAAAATAAGCTATAATAAATTTATAAAATAAGCTATAATAAAAGCAGTAGTAAAAGTAATAAAAATAATAATAAAATAACTAGTTATAAAAGCAGTAATAAAAATAATAGTAAAAGTAATAGTAAAAATAATAATTAAGGCAGTAGTAAAAGTAGTAGTAAAAGTAGTAGTAAAAGTAGTAGTAAAAGTAATAATAATAGTATTAATAATAAAATAATAATAAAGAGATTTTTATTTATAATATATAAAACTATTATAATTTAAATAGGAATTTATTATAGTATAAGTAAGAGAACTTATTATAGTTTAAATAAAACTAGTTTATATATATATAAGCTATAAATATCTTTATATAATAAACAGAAACTGTCCAGCAGTTTATAAAGTATACAATGCCTTACTAAGGCTATGCATATTAGTTTAGGACAACGCCACAGCTAGCAGGATCAGAATCGCAAGTACAGGCACTTGGAGAGTTTACCCAACCAGTCAACCTGTTAGCAACGTCACTGGCATAGCAGTGGGTAGCAATGTTACTCTCGAGGTTGCTAGTGCTGGAAACTGAGCCCGAGTTGTAGATACGGGCTCCGCGATAGAATGCCGAGACATCGGTGTTGCCAGCTTGGTTGATGGTATTAGCCAGACCATCGCCAGTAGGAGTTCCTGCAACGCCTTCCAGGATCATCTGCGCAATGGTGGCAGATGGGCAAGGATTTTGGACAACGCCTCCCTCGTTGCAGGTTGCAAGACCGTCATGATCTTGCAGCAGACCTGGGTTGCGAACACCAAAGTTGGTAGTCTGAACGCGAACGCAGCCCTTAGACTCCTGCATGAGAATGGCAAGAATAAAACGGTGGTCGACACCACTGGCTGCAGCAGCGGCCTGGATACCATCGTGGATGGCCTGGACCTCATCCTCGCTGGTGTTGGCTTCACCTCCCAGGTTGGTGCAAGAGGAGAGCATGGTGGGTTTGTTGGCAGCGAACATGTCGTCGAAAGAGACCCAGCTGCTCTGGTCCGGCCAGCCAGCGCCAACGCTGCCATCACCGAGAAAGAGAGTGTAGGAGTCGGCACCAGCCCCAACGCCGTCGGCACCATTGGTGTTGTCGAAGCGGGCGAGAGCGCTGGTGACAATCTCACCGACGGCTCGCTTGGAAACGGCCTTGGTCACGGAGTTCTTGTTGCTGCTGGTAGGCACAGCGATAGCAGCGCCAAAAAGAAGAGAAGCGACAATAGCCTTGCTAACCATTTTGACGGTTTGGTTGAGGTGGTACTTGGTTGCTGAAGAAGCTGAGATGTGACGATACGAACGAGTAAAAGAGTGAAATCTGATCAAGTCGCCAGGACTTTGTATCAAGTTGAACAGAAGAGAATGGAATGTAAAGGAGTGGATTTCTGGATTAGGTTGATGGAGGAAAGTTTGACTTGAGAAGCAGAACCAATGCGTATTTTATATCTATCACGAGTCTGGGTGAAGCCAGTTGGCCGGACTGCAACAATGTCACCAGCTTCCTATTAGAGAAAGTCGGTTGGGTCGAAACACATGCCGTCCGTATTTCAGGTGAGGATCTGCAGTGGACTGGCTCACTGTCCTTACAGCAGACAATCTGGGCTTAGAGCCGCATGGGTATCCTCATCTTCACAACGCCTTGCGGGATCCTTTCACTTGAAACTGGTTCCCTTTCGGATATATTCCCGTTGTAGTAACCTTCGAAGTGCTGCTGACTCTACATACCTTGAGAGCCATGGACGGAGTATGCCGCCATTGTCAGAGAGTGCTCCAGGTTGAGATAGATTGCATCCTAGTATTAGTAGCAGCTTACTCTCAATCTAGACTCACTTCAATCCCCCAACATGCCATTGGCAATATGGCAATACAGTGATCGCATTTCTTCACATTGATCGCAGAGCAGGAACCGGAAGAAAACATTTGCAGAATGGCATTGCGTTGTTCGGAAGAACCTAAAACCACTCTTGTCAACGTGACATCTACAAGCAAAGAGATCCTGGGTAAGTGTACATTCGGCTTGGATAAAATCGCAGCCTGTGACCATCTTTGTCCGCTGTCGCAGGTTATTCAATGTCAGTGTGCCTTCAGGAAATGCCCGTGTGCGTTTGGGAACCAACCCGTGCGTGCATTAACAGAGATTGTCACCTGCGATTATGGGAGCTGATTTTCTGCATTGGAAGACTTGTACTTGCCTCCCTCAGCCTAGCTCGCGTGGTAGATGCGGAAAGCTCACAGGACGCGGAACATTCTTCGAATCACCCCTGGGCCCCCAGTCTATTACTCCGCTTTCTGCAGAGCACGGACATGAGACTGGGCTACCCTTGTGTAGATCCAGCGCTCTGGGACACGCAAACACCCGTGACGGTCTCCATTTTCGTATGCATCGGTAAACTACATCTGCAGTGACCAAAGTATCTGAAACCAACAGGCGATAATGCTTCAGGTCGAAACACAGTGTGTTCATCTGGCAAAAGCAAGATTGATACCACTCATTCCGACCCAAGTACGGTCGCGCTTTGTCATACCTTATGTGACTTTACTGCGTTTCGTATGTATGACTTACAAGTATCATTCGGGAACTCTCGCTAACCTGACATTTCCTACCGGCCTCAGACTAGAAAAAGACAACATCTCGCTCAACTCTCCATCCGAGCTTTTGCAGTCCAGCGGAAACGCTTGCTTCCATAGCCGGAGGGCCACACACCATTGCCAGCGTATCCCCCAAGTCCGTGTCAGTCGAGGTAGACGGGGCTGGCGGAAGGTGTTGTTGGAGACGCTCCAAGTCAACGTGTCCGCGTCCCATACTCCAGTTTGCATCGACCTCATCAGAACTCAGAACATGCCATACGTGCAGATTCCCGTTCATCCGACGTGAGAGATGCTCCAGCTCCTCGCGTATAAGTATATCAGTCTCCTTTCTGTTTCCATATATGAGCCACACTTCGACTGAGTCGCTATGACCAGGTGATGGCGTCGAGTATTCGTCTGCAATAGCCTTTAATGTGGACCATATCGGGGTAATACCACTACCACCGGCGACCATGGCCCATTTTCTGACGATGCGTTGTCCGTTGTTTGGCTTCCACCGTATCTGACCATTACCGACGTAGGTGAACTGACCAATGGGCCCTTTGACCTCCAGCGTCACTTGATCCAAGTTTCGTTCGATTGCCATGCTTTCCAATAGCATGGTCATCTGACCTCCGGCAAAGGCTTCACTGCCCTGCAATGACTTGTCTGACGGGAAGTACACTTTGATCAGAAGATCAATAAAGCCACGCTGTGTGTTGCAACTATAGGGAGTATATGCCCGCTGCACAATCTGAACTTTGCCACTTGCTTTGTCGACCTTTTTGATTCGCAAGTAGATGTGCTGCCCTACTGGCAAACCAAGAGGCTGATTTTCATAAGGCAAGGCGAGACGGAAGATTCGTGAATCGTGGGAGATCGTCCTCTTGTGCACAAGTCGGACTTGCTTCCATACCCTCGGCTCAAGGAAGGGCTTTGATGTGTCATTCAGGGTCTCGGATTTTGGCATTGGAGGTGTCGATGGTGCTGTGGGATGTTCCAGTCTTCCTATGTGGTAGTCTCTCAACATTCTCTTAGCATCCATGGAATGGATAGCCATAAAATCATCAGTGGCATCGTCACCGGCGACCAGACGGATAGACTGCTCTCCTCCAGGGTGCGATGAAAGGAAAGCTGTTCCATCATATACATGTCCTTCGACAATGAACCACAGAGACGAGCCCTCCTTGTCGGCATGTTCCGCGAGCTGAGATACTGTGACTATCGTTGCTGCCTTGTCTGGATTAATCATAATGCTTTGGTGGCCCTCGCCTGCCAAACCTTCTCCAGGACGATGTGTATCTGGAGTAGTCGGTCCAGGTAACGCACTGTTCCCGCCAAGTCTGGGAAATCTCGGATCCGCTCCCTCTTCAATGAGACGCTGCATCCAGCCGCCAGTCGCATTCCCTGGCACAGTTGGATGTTCGAATCGGAGAGTCTGTCCACTGTTTTCTTTGTAGATAGCGACGCGAAACCACCAAGAGTTCATCATCGAAGTGGCGTTCCAGTACATGTCTCGTGGCATGATGCTCAGAGCTTCATCCATTGCACGCACCGCGACGAACCCGGCATCACGGTCTCCTAGCAGCGACTTGACGTCAACCTCCACCTTCCAGAAACACCAAGAAAAGCTCATATCCGTTGTGCTAAGGTCAAGGCTGCCAAAGTAGGGGTGGTTATGGATTGGATACATCCGGTAAAGATCTTCTGGGTATCTGATATCACAGAGTTTCCAAGTCTCTCCATCGTCAAGAGTTATTTCAACACGCGTTATGCGCCTTCCACCACCAGTGTAGGCGTATCCTTCGATGGCTACTTTCTGTGACGTAGGTGTATCAGATGCCAGCTGAATAATAGCTTCGTGAGCAGGCGAGCAAATTGCTGCGTTCACATTGAGCTCATGGATGATGTATCTGGGATCGTACCACCACCTGTCTTCGTTCCTTGCCTGATCGGCCGTTACCATGGTGGGTAAAAGCTTGTTGTCAAAGAAGTGCAAGTAATGCTGACTCTCGCGATCCGACACTTCGATCCTTTGAAGCCATTTTACCATACGACCGCCAATCTGGCCTGGCACAACCAAGCGCAGAGGATAGCCGTGATCGGGGGAAAGATCCTCGCCATTGAGACCCCAGGATATAATCATGCCCTTGGTGCGGTCCAGTGCCCAGCTCAGCCTCTGTGATGTACCGTACTTTCCCTTGGGCATTTCATCCGCACCTTCAAACACAACGTGGCGCGCACGCCCGGGAATCGGTGTGTCATAGTTGGGATATGCGGAGAGAAGGGGATCCTTGGGCTTGCAGTAGTCGAGGACGTCAGCTAGGTAGACGCCGGTAAATAGTCCAGTTGATACCCCAGCTGCACCCCAATTGAATCCGAGGCCCTTGACGACCATATTCTGTTCCTTTCGACGGTTGCCTGCGCAAACGAGAGTGACAGGAAGCGTGACAACTGGGAATATCTTCTTCAGATCTTGGATCGAGAATTCAAACTCCTTTTCCACAAGTCCGTGAACTCGGAGCTTCCATTCATGTGCTTGCTTTGCGCTGAACCTTGGTGTATCTCCATGGCTCCGCACATAGAAGAGATTTTGGGGTGTCAGAAATCCGGCGTTGAACAGCGCGGACAAGGGAGCCTCGACGTTGCATGGATGCTTCCCCGTGAGTCGAATCATCCGGTCATCTCGTGCAATCCAATTATCGGGTGTCTGGGCGTCGGACTCCAATGGCTCTATATGCTCAGTCTTTGGAATAGGCGGGAGTGAAGTAAAGCCGGAACTGGAAGCATCATCCAGCAGAGCCTTCTGGACAGTTTGACCCATCTGCTTCGTGGTCGCCAAATGTGGACTACGAGACCATGGCGTCGTCAAAGGCGACGATCCGGGAGACAGTCCAGGCGACGATGGAATCGAAGACGGCCAATCTTCGCCGCTCTCGAACTGAGAGTCTGAATCCAGCTGACTTGCTGCCATGACGAATGATTTTTGCAGAGAAGACTGTACAGAATGGGCAACGAAACGCCGACAAATGTTCGTGGACAAAGCTTGTTCAAGCGTGCATGGACAGTGTTAACCAAGCTTTCAGGAAGTCTATCTCGGATTTTTGAGCGACGACCTGAGCCAAAAGAAGCACTTGGTGCTCAGTGACGATCTTCCACGGCCGGAAATGCTACAACATGCCATTCCATACAACATCGGTTTCTACTAGTAGAAAAACGACGTTCATGCATCAGCTACATCCCGCTGCACAGTCAGACCAGTGAACAAGGCTCACAATCAGAACCGTAAGTACTGTTCAGTTGACAATCTATAACACGCGATTCGCTGCATTAATTCCGGTGCAAAGTCGCGGCTAAGGTCCCCCGCGGATTCCCGCGACTATACCCTGGTCACCCCAGGGCCAATGGACGCTCAGCGATAACGTCTCAGCAAATTGCTTGCTTATTCGCTGGGTGTCTCATTCGCCTTTATCGTATAACGACCTGGTCTGATAAAGCAACGGAGATTCTCAGCGTCTGCCGGGATCGCGCACAGGCACACCAGATACTGGTGCTCTTTGTCAAAATCGCTATCTCGATTCTGTTTCTCCGCGGATCAGCGGCTGCGCTTACGGATTTCGTAAATATGCCACGGTGTGATAGAATCTCACCAAACGACACATGCGTAGATAAGTGCGTGCTATGCTATGGCCGAAGAGAGAGATAACGATAGGGTTTCATCGTACCTATGAATGAGAGGCTCAAGTATCTTTGAGGTCTGCTCCTATCTCTTACGCACTGTAGTGCTCTTTGTATGACGATCGCTAATCTTGTGTATCGGCGATGGCCCATTTGCCTTGACCGTACACGCAGCCCGTCTCATATATCGAGCCCAACACATGTCCTTCGAATGATAGATATGGCACCGAAATCCTACTTGTGGTTTTTCCGAGGAGCTAGGAGACGCAAAGATGCCATTCCATGCCATCAAGACTGACTGGCTCGAATCTGTCCTTCGCAAGTCCTCGGAGCATTCAATGTTACCTCTGTGTCCCCCACCCTACAGTGGTGTAGGCCGTTTCTTGCCAAAGAACCATGAACATGCCTCTTGATAAAAGTCAGCAACTGAGCGAGATTCTACCCTTGGTTTCGTGAGCATCCTCATGTTCCCAAATGCTTACAGAAACAGAGCACGACATGATTGGGCTCGCTGATAACATGCATCAAGAGACAGAGGACTGCCAGCCCCGGTCTAGGAAGCGGGTCGCTGTTGTTGGCCTCGGCATGGTTGGCATTTCTTTTATCGACAAGCTTCTCAAATATGACATTGAGAGCGGCCGTGATGAGTGGGAGGTAACCGTTTTCGGCGAGGAGCCGTATATCGCATACAACCGTGTCGGTCTTACTCAGTACTTTACGAATCGTTCCATTGAGCATCTGTATCTCAACCCGCTGGCATGGTACTCGTCACATTCAGAGAGGAAATTCACATATCATACGTCCGATCGTGTCAGTTCCATAGATGCGCAAGCCAAGCTTCTCAACACAGCCAATGGACGAGTCTTCCACTACGACGAGTGCGTCCTCGCCACCGGTTCTGATGCTGCCTTGCCGCCTTACATCTCCCCCAAGCAGTTTCAGAGCACCAGGGGTTGCTTTGTATACAGAACGATAAAAGATCTCGACAACATCATCGACTATGCCACCAATGCCCCCAGCTTCATTGGACATCGCATTCGCAAGGCAGCTGTTATTGGTGGCGGCCTTCTCGGCTTGGAAGCAGCCAAGGCTCTACTCGATCTCGAGGAAGTTGACCAAGTTGTCCTGGTAGAGCGGAACCGATGGGTACTCAGCCGTCAACTTGATCAAGAGGGCGGCACGTTGGTCTTGGAAAAGGTGAGGGCCCTGGGCGTTGAAGTTCTGCTACAGGCCCGAGTCCGAAACCTTGTGTGGAATGACGAGAAGCGGCTCACTGGGCTGCTTCTTGAAGGAAAAGATGGACTGCCGGACCGCGAATTCGACATCGACCTTGTCGTGTTTGCTGTTGGAATCAAGCCCCGCGATGATCTCTCCAAGGCTGCCCCCATAAGTGTGGCTAGACCAAGTGGTGGCTTCATCGTCGACAACCAGCTTCGCACAAACCTGCCTCATATCTACGCTATTGGAGAATGTGCCAACTTCCTCGGAGAAACGTTTGGTCTCATAGCTCCTGGAATCGAAATGGCCGACGTACTCGCCTTCAATTTGACAGAAGGTCCGCATCACAGCAAGAGAGAGATGAAGGCTCCCAATATCAGCACCAAACTCAAATTGATGGGCGTCGATGTCGCCTCATTTGGCGACTTCTTTGCGGATCAGGGGAAGATCAGTAAGCCATTGCCAGGTCTGACCGGTGCCCACGCGGCCAGAAAGGCTCAGGCAACGTCTCTGACGCCGGAGGATATCAAGAAGAAGGTCAAGGCACTCACTTACCGGGACCCATTTTCGGACGTGTACAAGAAGTACATCTTTACGGCAGATGGCAAGTACATCTTGGGGGGAATGATGGTTGGCGATGTCAAAGACTACGTGAAACTCGTGGCCCTTTGCAACACGGGCAAACCCATTGAGAAGCCCCCATCTGAGTTTATCATCGGGGCAGCAAGAGATGGAGAGGAGGAAGGGGACGACTTGCCTCTTGACGCTCAAGTTTGCAGCTGCCACAACGTCAGTAAAGGCAACATCGTGGAGTGTGTAAAGACCGGTGGCGTTCGTTCCTTTGGAGAGATGAAATCCTCAACCAAGTGCGGCATGGGTTGCGGAGGCTGCGTGCCATTGGCTACTGGCATCTTCAACCGCGCACTTCAGGACGCTGGCGTCGAAATCTCCAACCACATCTGCAAGGATTTTGCCTATTCACGCCAGGATCTTTACCAGATTATCAAGTTCAGAAAACTCAAGGACTTCACAACGGTGATGCGCGCTGTCGGCAAGAGGCCTGATGGTCTTGGCTGTGAAGTTTGCAGGCCAGCCATTGGCTCGATCCTGAGTTCTCTGTACAACGAAAACATCATGAAACCCTCCATGCGCCAGACGCAAGATACAAATGATCGTTATCTCGCCAATGTGCAGCGAGACGGAACTTATTCAGTTGTTCCGCGGCTACCTGCTGGCGAAATCACACCAAAAGGGCTCAAGGTCATTGGAGAGGTCGCAGACAGGTTCGGCCTCTACACAAAGATCACTGGCGGCCAGCGTATCGACATGTTTGGCGCAAAGAAGCAGGACCTCCCGCAGATCTGGGAGCTGCTCATCAACGCTGGCTTTGAGAGCGGTCATGCTTATGGCAAAGCGCTGCGAACAGTCAAGTCTTGTGTCGGCAACACCTGGTGCCGTTTCGGCGTCGGCGACTCAGTCGGTCTCGCCGTCGAACTAGAGAATCGCTACAAGGGTTTGCGTGCTCCCCACAAGTTCAAGGGCGGAGTATCTGGTTGTGTTCGGGAATGTGCAGAAGCACAGGGCAAAGACTTTGGCCTCATTGCCACCCCCAAAGGTTGGAATGTGTTTGTGGGCGGAAATGGCGGCGCAAAACCTCGCCACGCTGAACTGCTTGTCGAGGACGTGACTAGGCGTGAAGCGATCAGAATCCTCGACCGCTTTCTCATCTTTTACATCCAGTCAGCAGACAAACTCGAAAGAACGGCTCGCTGGATCGAGAAGTACCCCGGCGGCCTCAAGGGCATCAAGGAGGTCATCGTTGACGACAAGCTTGGCATATGCGCGGACCTGGAAAGAGAGATGGAGGTCCTCGTTGGCTCGTATCACTGCGAGTGGACCAACGTTGTCAGTAGTCAGGAGCGCCGCAAGGCTTTCAGACAATTTGCCAACACGGATGAGACGCAGGTGGTATCCGAGCAAGTCACAGAGCGCGCCCAGAAACGTCCCGTCGACTGGCCCGAGGATAGCTCCCCTCTGCACTTCAGCTTGCAGGATATCGCAAAGGATGCAAAGTGGGATTGGCAGATTGTCTGCAAGCTGTCCGAGTTGAACCGTCAGATTGACGCACCGACATCGGTCACTGTCAAATATGGCGAAGTTCAGCTGGCTGTGTGGAATATTCCGGGGCGTGGCTTGCGCGCCTCACAGAACATGTGCCCGCACAAAAAGGCATTTGTGTTGGCAGACGGCTTGATAGGTGAAGATGAGCATGGACGGGAGTACGTGTCATGCCCACTGCATAAGAGAAACTACTTGCTCAAGGCCAAAGGGGCGGGGGAAGGTGGAAGCTGCTCCGATTCGAACTATTCCATCATGACATTTGAGGCCAAGGCAGATGAGCAGAATGATGCGATACTCGTCTACCTCCCTCCTACGGAAGCACTTGATGCTGTACTTTCGACAGCCAAGTGGATGCTGCGAAAAGCAGACGAAGAGGTGAAGTTCTTGGTCAAGGATGCTGAACCATCAATCGAAATCGCAGAGCCGGTGCTTCCTGGGAAGATGAGATCTCAGTTGTCATATGCGGCTGCCTCTCAACCATGCAGCGGCGGTAATGTGCTTGATTGGTAGATACATTAGATTGGTTTGGAATATCTGTCTCCGTTATTCTCTCTTCGCCTTGTAGTAGTCGCTTCATTCAGACCGCTGAGTGCACGTATGCCACCTCACATCGATGCTGGTAGTTGTTCAGGGCATCATGGCCACCATTAATGACCGACTTACGCGCTCACACCCTCGGCACACATGCCAGCCAGCCGCTAGTGACATCCGTTGGCACCACTTACTCTTTTGGAAGCTCAGGATTTCCTTATCTCTAATTCCATTAATGCAGGCTCACCTATCAGTACCAACAGTCCTTTTCCACTACCACGACTTAGCTCTATGACGATCCGGGCTTATTCTCTTATGACGGCTCTTGGCCGGCCTATTATATTACCCCGTCTTATCAGTAGTCCTGCCACGTCTACGTCGTACTCTGCCCCCTTTCCTGGGCTATTGGGCCTGGGTCTGCCCCCCAAAATATCTGCAGAACGTCTCTCCGTTATGTGCCGCAGTATCTCATCTGGGGGAGCATCGGAGATTATGCATCCACGTTAGATGCTGAAACGGATATTGTACTGTCCTGATAGGAATGTCAGAATGTCACTGATATCACACGTCAAGCCGGTACTCTTGACCTGTTGAGTTTGGATTTTGCATCTCCGGTTGGAGTTCTCTTCGTATCAAGCCCTAGCGATAAGCTCACCTGTTTGGTTCTCAGGTCTTATCTGTCCTCCATTTTTCTCTCGTCTCTGTGCCTTGAACAACAGCATGATATTAAAACGTGAATCTTAAAGTATGAGTATTATGGATCATCTTGTGTATATAGACCGCCTTAGGGTAACAGAACGAAGCTTGATATACTTGTTGCAAAGCCATGCACCTCCTAGAGCTGTCTTCCACAGTCGTCACTACCTATCTAATCTGAACGCCGTTTTCACGTTATTGATCCATATCGGATTTGAGTATTCTCTTCAAAACGTGGGTTCTCTCTCGATTCTGTTTTGAAGTAACTGCGTTGACGTAGTCCATGTTCTAGGTTGGCTTGGAACAAGAGTATCAACGACTCGTTATTTCTGCTTGACACCAGCCCTTCTCCATACGCTCCGTATATCAATTGGCTGGAATCTCCGGCCTTAGTACTGGCGAGTCATAGCAAGCAAATTAATAATGGATCGGACTCCCGTAGCAGAAGATGAAGGCAATACCTCTCGACCACCGACATCTGGAGAGCAGGACGCCAAATCACTTGATATCTCGAAGGAGATTGCTGCCGGCGAATCACCGTCCGTCAGTAGTGGATCACATCTAACTACATACTTTATCCGGCAAGACGTTCCTCACGCTAGAGGAGCGAGTGAGAATGACGCGACAGAACGCAACTCCGCATTTCGAATGTCTTCGCTATGGCGGCGAGCCGAAGTCAACCCTCTGAATGGGAAAAGCTTCACCTTTCCGCTATTTCGGATCTGGGATGATATCTACTCCACGGCATTTTGGCTCGCCACGCTAGGATTTTTCGTGGCTTTCTTCTCCTGGTTTGCGTTCTCTCCCCTCGTGCCCGAGGCGGTAAAAGCGGATCTCAACCTTACCCCAGACCAAGTCACCAACTCCAATCTAGCTTCTCTCGGCGGCACGGCTCTTGTGCGTCTGATTGCTGGTCCCGCCTGCGATAAGTTCGGCCCTCGCAAAGTCCTGGCCGCCCTCCTCGTCCTCGGCGCCATCCCGTCTGGTTTGGCGGCACTGGTTACGAACATCCAAGAACTAGAGGCAGTGCGATTCTTCATCTCCATTCTAGGGGGCACATTCGTTCCGACCCAAGCCTATACCACCACCTTCTTCGACAAGTCCATCGTCGGCACCGCCAATGCCTTCTCTGGTGGCTGGGGCAACCTGGGTGGTGGAGTGACCGTCGCTGTGATGATCGGCTTGTACCAGCGATACATCAATGCCGGTTACAGCCCTCACCTCGCTTGGCGCCTTTGCTTCGTGACGGTTCCTGTGCCATGCCTGTTGCTCGTTGCCGTCATCATCCTGCTGTTTGGAAGAGACCATCCGCGCGGCAAATGGTCACAGCGCCACCGCCTCAGCAGCTTCGCCAAGGACAAGGTCCAAGTCAAGGATCGCGGGGCAATACCACATCAACCAGAGCACATGCTCCTGGATCCCGAACACGAACCTGCTCCGGAGCCCGCTGATCCCAAGACGTCGGACTCGGAGTCCGGCAAGGAGGAGTCTCCGTCCCCAGTTGTCGAAGTGGATACCGCACAGTCGGAGCCGCTAACATCTGCGGCGCTGCTCAAGATCCTTGCCGACCTCCGCGTCTGGTCGTGTGCTTTATGCTATCTTCTCACGTTTGGACTTGAGACCGCAATGGACGCGGCGCTCCCTGGTTTGATCAATACCCTGTTTGCGAGCGAGTCGTTCACGATCACGGATGCGGCCTATGCAGCGTCCACCTACGGTCTTATGAACTTGTTCGCTCGGCCGCTTGGCGGGATTGTGTCAGACTTGCTCTACGCTCGGTTCGGACTTCGTGCCAAGATGTACTGGCTCCTGGCCACCGCCTTATCTCAGGGTATTGTCATGATTGGCCTGGGAGTCTACATCAACAAAGACAATGCTACCATCGGCGGCGTGATTGGCTTTATCGTCGCGATTGCAATCACCGGCTTCGCAGCCAACGGCGCCTGTTACTCCATCTATGGCCACCTGCGTCCCCAAAACATTGGCGCTGTGGCCGGCATCGTAGGTGCTGGCGGCAACATCGGGGGTCTTCTTTACACCTTGATCTTCAAGTACCAGCCCGGCATTCGCCTTCCGCCATCGCCAAGCCACCCGCACGGGTATAATTCGCTTGGAAAAAAGTTTTGGATTGCTGGACTCTTCAATGCGGCGGCCGTCGTACCGCTTTTTCTCGTGTCCTTAGGTGATGCTGTATAGCAAGGGCAAGCGCGTGGTTTGTTGATCAGAAGCACGTCTGCGACAAGTATGTTGAACTTTCCGCTGCCTGCATCGGCCTCTTGAAGTTGCGTCGTATCCAAATGTGAAATAACTATGTGTTGTTCTCGTTTAATTTATCTGATTCGAAGTAGTTACTTTTGTGTGAGTGAAGAAGCGCTCTCTGTCGCATGTTATCTGGTAAGGTAGCTTTGAAATGTCGGCCATGCCTGAATACTTACCTAAGGTACACAAGGACCAGCCGAAGTGAAAAAGGCAGGACGAACGGCAATAGAAGAGGTCCTCGAATCCGACGATTCAATCAATCATTGCCCCGACATCAGGGCAGCTTGCATCCTTCTCTTGTTGGCTTTTTTGCAAATTTTCATCTCGATCAAGGCGGAATCCTTGATAAGGAGGTCAGCATTCTCCGATACAGCCACCATAACTGTTCAGGCTCTTGCTGAGGGCGACTTTTGAGTCAGATATTAATGCAGGCTTTCATGAGGCGACGAGGCGAACGAACCTGCTCTCCAGTTTGCGCGACAATGTTTTACTAGGAGAAGAGACCTCTACCGGCGAGAGTCTGTATCATCACGTTGGCAGGCGTGCCATGAGAGTTATCTCCGGTTGCATGACAATATTCTCATTTTGTAGGACGACCCGCGACGTACCTAGAAAAACATTGAACTGGCGCATACGACTTTTGCCGACCTGAATACGAAAACCACTACTGCTACGACAGTAAATTAGAGCAGCGATGTGCGAAGAGATTAATGAGTGATCTAGAGGTCCACTTTACAAGTGCTGAGCTCAAGAAAACATTTTCTCCTTTAAAAATCTTCGCTTTCCCAGTTTCTAGACATTGCACACGGGCCGTCTGCCCATTCAGCAGCCTTAGAGACGAACCAGTAGTCGGAACCACATCTTGTTGTGTAACTGCCACATGGGATAACCAATCGTTGTATTGACGACTACGTAACTCTGTCACAATATGATCATTTTCGTTGTTGTGAACGCTTATGAGCAGCTCATTCACAGGGTTGAACAATTGCCCATTGAAGCGTCATTCATCTTCCGCTTCCTTGTCCGATCTAAACCGGCAAGGCCTCCTCCCGACGTTACGTAAATTGCACAGGAGATGACTGATGATGAGAACATGGCGAGAATATTCTTGAGCTAACAGCGTTGTATCCTACGAGTGCCGTCGCGAACAAACATCCCTCCAATCGATCCTATGGGAACCTAGGATGCCCACTTCCAAAAACAGGACATAGAGGTAACATAGATGAGAGTTAAAGCCGGTCTAGTCTAAAGCTACAGCGGTTCATTGCATTGAATGCAAGATAATGCCAAGGCGACCAATGTTTACCAATGGTGCTGGAGATGGTCATTTGATGCCTTGTAGCAACAACACGAGGTTACAACACTTAACAACCCTACTTCGGCTTTTCCCCGCTACCCCGCAACACCCCAGCAGCAGCAAACTGCAACACCCCGCATCTTCCACGAAACCTCTAAAATACTAACAACAGCCAATCCCTGTAAGCATCATCACATCGCGTAACTCGAAGCAAGGTATTGTGAGAGGCAGAACACGGCACTCATCTCGCTTCTGGTCACTTGTACGTATACTATGAGGGTCATCTCGGGGTAGGCGTCCTTGGTATGTATAATACATGTGCCCATTCGCTAGGATTTACTTTGCCGCTGCCGCCCGCCATTGCAGTTCGATCGAGTCTATGAATCGCTAAAGGTAAGCTCGCCGCGTCATGTAATCCCGACGCAAATACGGTGCTCATAATGGCTCCCATATGACCCAAATGTAGTTATACTATGCTGATCACAAGAACAGAATAGCCAGTGACCTGGTGTGCAGCGGAAGAACCCAGGGTAGGAATGGCAGATCACCAGTCCAATGCTCAATATCCTTGACTTTAATGCAACTGTAATCAACGCGCGGCGAGTGTCTCTGTGATGTCATACCTCTGCGCAAAACGGCGTCGCCTCGGGTTGCTATAAGACCGAAATTGTGGCCCGCCTCTTCGTGGAAAACGGCACACGCAAAGGCCTCTTGAATGGTGCCAACTCTTGAGAGCATACCACAACAACTATTTGTCTGTCTGAGAGTGTTGGAAAGACAACCATGGGGCTCATATGGCCCGGAAAGAGAACGGGAGCAGGAGTGGCACTGTTTGTCCAGCTCGCTGCAGCAGCACACAATGTCATCGATCTATCCCAGCAGAAATGGACGCTCACGAGTCCGAATTACGAAAACATAACTGTTGCTGGAAAGGTGCCGTCGCATGCCCACGTCGATCTCTACGAGGCAAACATAATCAGCGACCCGTATGTCTATGGCGGATCGATCATGAGAGGTGTTCAGAGACTATCCAGATGAATAACAACGCGAGAGTTACAGATTGATCGAGCTCAACGATTTTGACCTCCGCTGGATCGGCAATAGTAACTGGACGTACACCAGCGAAATTCAAGGGCTGTATGATCATGGTATCGCCAACGACTTGCTACAGGTGCAGGACCTGACTGGGCGCAGACAAACATCCAACGATCTGGCTAGCTACCTTGTCTTCAACGGCCTCGATACCTACGCAGCTGTCGAGTTCTGCGGGGAGCATATTGGAAACGCCGATAACCAGTTCCGGCAGTGGGTTTTCGACATCTCCAAAGTCCTCGCATCATGCACGGATCGCCAGCCCCAGCTTACCGTCAAATTCGGCGCCACTCCCAATATCTCGGCGACAATAGCCGCTGAGCCTGGCCAGGAGACATGGCCCGATGGCATCAACGAGGTCTATGAGATTCCGAATAGGTGGTTTGTGCGAAAAGAGCAGTCCGACTTCGGATGGTACGTTATTTGTCTACCAACACCCTTACTTTGCGATGATCTGACAACCGAGCTTCATGTTCATAGGGACTGGGGCCCAGCATTCGTTCCAGTGGGCATTTGGCAGCCCGCCTATCTCGTCCAGCTAGACGGGCCTGGGTCCGTATATGTGAAGAACTCCGCATTTGACCTCTACCGCAAAGGTCAATTGAACAACTTACCGCCGGATCAGACCGCCGACTGGATATTCAATGCCAGCATAGATGTCGTCGGGACTATTCCTGATGACGCAGAGATGAGATACACTGTTGTCGACTCCGAATCCTTGAAGGAGGTGAGCAGCGGGAGCCTTAGCAACATTGAGAACGGCGGTGACGTCGTCACGGGAATTGCGACTCTCGATCCCTCGCAATACGACCTGTGGTGGCCCCACGGCCTCGGTCCCCAAAAGCTGTACAATGTGACCGTCGATGTCATTTCCAACGACAAAACAATTGCATCGGTCAATAAGCGAATGGGTTTCAGGACCATCGTGCTCAACATGGAACCCATAAGCGAGTTGGAGCTATCCCAGGGCATCATCAACGGTAGCAACTGTAAGCACCAAGTTCTCCATATACCTTCATTTTCTCTTGTAACTGAGGTCGGGACTAACGCAGAGCAACAGTCCATTTTGAGATCAACGGCCATGTCTTCTATGCCAAGGGTAGCAACTTTGTGCCCCCAGATCCATTCTGGCCTCGTGTCACCTTTGAGCATATCCATGAGATTCTCTCCGACGTAGTGGATGCCAACCAGAACATGCTGCGTGTTTGGTCCAGTGGAGCCTACTCACCCGACTTCATGTACGACCTCGCTGATGAGATGGGAGTCCTGCTATGGTGCGAGTTCCAATTCAGCGTTTCCTTGTACCCTGTGGCCCCAGCCTTCCTTGAGAACGTTCGCCAGGAGGCTGTATACCAGGTGCGAAGAGCCAATCATCACCCATCGCTGGCGCTCTGGGCCGGAGGCAACGAGATGGAGAAGGATGAGCTGCCTGCCGTCAAGTCGCGCGCCCCATCCCAGTATGAGCGCTACTTGAGTGAGTACTTGCTGCTGTTCCTCGACACATTGCTCCCGACCGTTTATGGCAACTCTCACAGCATCAGTTACATGCCTTGTAGCACCAACAATGGCTACTTGGAATTGAACTTCAGCCTGCCCATTCCATTTGTCGACCGCCTTTACAATACCACGCCGGGATACCTCTACGGCGACAGTGACTTCTACGACTACGATCCCTCGCACGCGTTTGACATCAACAAATATGTAGTTGGTCGATTCGCCAACGAGTTCGGCTTTCCCTCCATGCCCAGTCTCGAGACGTGGCGTGAGGCTATCCCAGACGACCAGCTCTTCTTCAATTCAACCATGACCGTCTTGCGCAACCATCACTACCCGCCCGGTAGCCTCACTACCAATAATACGGCTGACCCTCTGCGAGGGATGGGTGAGATGACACGGGGCGTCCAGCAGTGGTATCCGACACCAGCAAAGACCGACACCGTGGCCAACTTTGCTGCCTGGTGCCACTCTACCCAGATCTTCCAGGCCGACTTTTATCACACCAAGATCCAGTACTACCGCGCCGGTTCGGGAATGCCGCAGAGGCAACTGGGCTCTCTGTATTGGCAACTCAACGACATCTGGCAGGCGCCAACATGGTCAACCAGGGAGTATGATGGCCGCTGGAAGGTCACCTTCTACGCCACCAAGGACATCTTCCAGCCAGTCATCATTGCTCCGGTTTTCAACGTCACCACAGGCGTCTTGGAGATCTTTGCCGTATCGGACCTGTGGAGTGATGTATCAGGCGAGGCAAGCTGGGAATGGATCGGCTACGATGGGAAGCCCGTTGGTGACTCTAATGCATCCGTCCAGTCACAAAAGTTCACCGTCGGCCCGGTCAACTCCACAGTGCTGTCGAGGATAAATATTACCGAACTGACAACCAGCGGCGGTTTGCCAGCATCAAATGCGGTCTTGATAGCCAACATTACCGCGACTGGCACGTCGCCAAACACGCAGGGCACGAAAACCTACTCGCACTCAAATTACTTTACGGCCACGCCCCTAAGCAAAGCCAAGTTGATTGATCCCGGCCTAACCATTCGCCATGACGGGGATGCCTTTACCGTCACGGCCGAGAAGGGTGTGAGTGCCTTTACGTGGATCGCGCTGGACCCGAGTGATGCCGGCGCCATTGTAACGTTTGACGATAACGGCTTTTGGCTGCGGCAAGGGCAGAGTAAGACCATTGGGTATCGAGTCCATGGAGAAAGCTCCGGCTGGGAGAGCCGTGTCACTGTGAGCAGTATTTGGAACAACACCCTTCCTTCGTGAGTCGGTAGTCTGAGTATTGGCTTCTTATCGCGGGCTTTGGCATCTTTTTTCAGCGGTAGATGATTGAGAGAACTCGGTGCATTGGATGAGCTCTTTTCCAGTACCACAGTCTACACGGAAATGCTTTGCCTTGTCTGAAAGTGTCAAATTCGCTTGAAGGTTCCTTTGTCCTTCAGATGCGGGTACTTGTAGGAGACTTTGACGTGCAATGTTACATGGCAATTCCTTTCTAAAGCATATATTCGACTTCTTTCTGTCAAAACTTCTTGGACCATTTGAGGTCCCTGAAATCAGCCGGGGTGGCGACGCGCACCCGCGAACCGCGAATTTCAGGATTGGCGAGAATCCCTTCGTAGACGGAGGCAAACTCAGAGCTACTTGATACACCGTGCTCAGCAGCAGCCTCGTCAACCTCGACGCGGAACATGAGATAGACCTCATTCACCCGCACATTGGTCTTCTCGTTCTCGCGGGCGGCTGCCGTGGTCATGGAGAACAGGGGAGCCTGTCCCATTGCCGGGAGCGCAAAGATTGCCACATCACCCTGTGAGCCTGTACAGATAGTCCATGTGCTGTTTGGGTGGTTCTGCTCCTGGAGGTACTGAATGGTATCCCGGTAGGCGACTGTCATTTATAGGATCAGACATAAGGTCAGGCAAGCAAGATTCTACAAAGGGAGCAGTGGACCATACAGAAATTAGCCTCAAAGGACATGTTCATGTTCTTGCGCAGCCTGTCTGTCGTAATGTCCTTGAGCGGAACATCTGTATATTCGCCACCGACTTGGAGACACTTTCGTTAGTAAGACAGGAGTCTGGTATGAAGTCAATACAGGGCAAACGATAACCAACCGCAAGTGTACACATGCTGAAATGGTGGTAGCTTTCCAGCCTTCACCTGATCAACAACGCTCTTGATCCCAGTGTCAGAGGTAACATCTGCTTCGACAACATCGATGCTTTCGGAACGTCCGACATGTTTATAGAGCTTATCCGCTGAGGCTTGATTACGGACAATCGCCAGCACCTGGCGTCCAGAACGCAAGGCGCCCTTGACAGCCGCGATGCCAATGTTGCCTGTTGCTCCGACTACCAGCACTCTCTCGATCATTTTGGATGCAAGATAGATTTGGTAATGATTCTTCGAAAATAGTCAAAATGAAGATATAGATCGTCCCACCATGCGCCAGCAGGTTTTATACTTCTTTGTATGTTGGGTTGTGGTATTCTGCGGTCCTAGAAAGAATGTCAACGGATATAGCTTAGACGGACACGTCGGTATTCCGCAAAGACCGAGTTCCGGATGGATTACCAATCTTCGAGAAACCAGCCAGCGCAACAGTCAGTGCATTCAAATTCAGGCCTGCTCTTTGTATATGCCTATGACCAGTTCAAGATGCTCCATCAATACCACAAGGGCCTATCGACAGGGGCAAGAAGTCGGCGTATCAGTAACGGGCTGCCCCAAACTGTTTTTGCACAGCACGTGAGCGACTGATCCCGGTAACTCATCCATCAGCAAGAGCTAAGGTAGGATACAGAAGTCACGAGTTTTTTTAGAGACCTTGATTCAGAACCGCGAATGTGGACGAAGTACTTCGAAGAGCTGACCTTGGAGAGTGAACGGCGAGAAACCAAACAAACGGAAGCTCAGACACTTTAGCATTCTCTGTTCTGTCAGGTAATCTAGATAATCTGCATTTGGCCTTAGAGTTGCTGATATCAGGGCCCGACGGCACTGAATGAGGTCGGTCATGATTTCAGCGACAGAGCCTCTCGGGGCTCTACACATGCATGGGGTTACGCCGGAAATCACAAGTGTACCATAGGAGCTGCAAGGTATTCCGTACTTGATGAGCCTGTCCAGCAAATGATATCGGAAGTTATCAAGTTTTCGGCCCGTCATGCCCAGAAATTGAGGCTTCGTTTGATATATAAACTGATCAATAAACCAATTCGTGACCCTCATCATAGACTACCTACTAATGTTGCTCTCCATTATTCATACTGGTCAGGGTCCACATCCGCAAAAGTAGTTCCAACAGCAACCTCATCATACCATATCTGGCGGAAGCTCTGACTGCCAACCATATGCTTGTCATCATGCCAGCCGTTGGCATAGAGACCGACGCGAAACGCAAAGACATAGTCGTCGTTGGTCGTTGTGGCAATGTTGTAGTGCTCGTATACTTTGTTCCCATCAAACCACATCTTGTAATAGCCCGAACTATCGCTGGCCCACTTGGCTTGAATAATCACTTTATGCCACACTCCAGCTGATACAGTCGCAATGTTCCCGGTGCCGGTGAAAGAGCGGCTGCAATCTGGCTGGCGGTAATTGCCGCTAACAATTCTGGAGTTGAGCTGGTTGCCCTCTAGCCAGATGAGCGACGATGGCATCCAGTCATCGTCATCGCACCCGGCTCCAGGTCGATCGGCGATGAACTGAGCAATGTTGTATGATTGCTGATCGAACTCCCAAGACGAAGATAAACGAAACATGAATCCGTAGAAAAGCTCGTCCCCGCGCTTATATCCCTGATTATGATATACTTCAGAATGGTATCGACCTGTGTATCCAGGGGTATAGGTTTGCTGCATCAGCAGAGCGGTGTTGCCTTTATAGGTGATATCAGACACTTGAAGAACCTTTCCTTGGTTCTCGGTCAGAACGTAGTCGAATCCGGCGGTGGTGCCACCATTTTGGAAAGTTTGTGTCGCGATGCCAAGTTGCAAGGAGACAAGGGTGAGTGCAAAGGATGTGAGGAATCCCATGGCGAAAGCTGGACGGAACAGTGATTATCAAGATGAAGCTCACACAGCTGGACTTTCTCGACTACAATAAAGAACTCCAGCTGGCTTTTCGAGAGATACATACAATTATATATGCTTAGCCACTAAGGTGGTGCATTATCCTACGATGATGCTAGGTTACCTCGTAGCATATCCGGATCGGAGTCGGATCACGGCGTTTGGGACTATAGGGACTATTTGCTACAATTCAACTTCTTATTCTGTACTAGCGACTTTCCGACCGCATTTCGTGGTTGTCATATCTCTTTCATTTTACCACCAATAAGTATCTTGGTGATCACCGCGTTATGCTATGCGGGAGGATGAGACGCATAGATATTGAGGTCTGTATGCTTATCAGATACGGTTGACTTTGTGCCAATGCTCCAACAACTGCCAGATTAGGGATTGAACTCGACCTACACAAGCCTGCGTGAACATGGCCGAGCTGATGCTCCATCGCTGTTCACGGTAGTAATAAGTGCTGCCATATCCGATGTTGGACAATTACTGGCCATATTAATACCACATCTCCCATGTAAGCTGCGCGCACATATGCTCGCGATGTAGGATCTCTTAATACTGTTCTTTGGTTAAAAACCATCTTCTGTTGGTGGCATTGGTGGAAAAAAAGGACTCAAAAAGCGCTCATCGTATCCTTGTCAGTAAGTTTGCGTTTTAGCAAAGCAGGTTCTGAAAACGGCAGGTTGGCATTTGCGATTCCAGAGTAGTCCGTATCCGTCTCAACATATTCGAGATGTTTCGACATGGCTTGGGCACCTATACATGGGTTCAATGGCATGACTCTTACCTTGCCTTCGTGTTCGAACTAGATTGATCGGAGTTGAGGGCGGTTTAGAGGGCTGTTGTATCCAACGAATTCCTCCGCATACCCCATCCAGGCACTGGCAGATTATGGTGTGTTGGCGCAAACGACTACAGTAATAGCAGCTTGGAAGCCAAAGTACCGCGCCACAAACTGAAGATGGCGACAAAGTCCCAATATCACCCAGATTTGCCAAGATAGCAGTCTCCTGAAGCACGGAACCCGGCTCCAAGAGGAGCTTCAGGGCGGGCGCGGCCTCGGCACTACACTCTTCGGTGACGGTATCGGGGCTTTCGCAGCGAGGGGCTACGAGATTCAATGCTCGTTGCCATGGGAGGCGTAGTGGCTGATGCCATCGATGCGAATACCGAGTTGAGTATGTCTGGTGGCGCATGTTAATCCTGCCATCGTCTAAACTTGTCGTCTGCCCCGGCTTATACAACTCCTGACTATTTAGCATAATGTGACATGACAAGCTGTTGACTGAACGTATGGTTCTCAAACGTCCCAGAGAGAAGAGAACATTGCCATAACCGTCGTCGCGGCCGCTCACACATCTACGCACGGGATGTCGAATTGTGTGAACCCTTGCCATAAGAAGCAAGCGTACAAGTTATTACCCAAAGGACAGAATCTATACCAGTCAAAGCCGAGACCGAGGATAGCGGCCGATTGTAGTACACTCATACAATTGACCAGGGTACGAGTAGCGTTGCAGTTGAACCGTTTCACCTTCAGACGCTGACGTCGCTTAAGGTTAGTCCGGCGCGAGACGAGAACACGGGCCGAACTTCTGTATTCAAATACCCAGCATTATGGTGCGTTGGATAACAAGCGAGACCTCCTAATGTCTCAATGAGGTTATTATCATTCTAGGGAATACTGAGCAAAATCCTGTTCAACGTGGTGCTACATAGTAGTCTCACGTCGTTCAAATGGTACTGGAAGGGTAAGAAACGCGGTGTAGCTGGTTTTCTGAAGGTACGCATCGTACCCGAAAGCCCTCAGAAATCTTTCCGAGCCACCATTACATGATAACAAAGGCAATATCCCAAGTCATACTTCGTACGCAGGGCAAGGTCTCGCGCCACAACGCAACTCTTCTTCAGTAATACAGTGGTGACATTGTCAGGATACACAGACGCGCCCATCTGACACACTTCAAGGGCCAAGGACTTGCAAATACCTAGCAAATACCTGGATTCCGGCAATGAAATGGTTAGATCAGGTACCTTCACATCTGCTTAGCAGGTGAGGCTCATGAGGTTTCAGCTCCGCCAACAGTCACCAACTTCACCATGGGACTATCGTGGGATTGTAATGCGTTGCACGGGGGCCCAAAGGTAGCGTGAGTGCAGCAATCAATCTGTTTCTTATTCAACGTCCTTTGCTAAGCTTCATATGCCTCGTATGAGGAAGTCATAAACACAGCAACCGCCAATCACAAGCATGCCAGTCAGTTTCCGTAGCACAAACGTTCAAGTTAGCGTTGGAACCGTCCAGTCAATCCATTGGCTTTGGTTAGCCGAAAAGTCGCTCTGAAAAATCGCGGTGTTTGTCGATTGGCCTAGCAGGAATTTCTGAACAAAGGCAGTAAGTTGCGATTGCTGGTTCGATGGGAACGCGCAGTGTCCGTGGGCTCCAATCTGCGAGTAACCCATATGGTCCGAGACACCCAAAGCTTGCCATGCCATGTGAGCGGCTGTCATGCAGCCAAAGCAGCTTTGTGGACCAAGCCAGTCAATATTGTTGTCGATGACAAATAATCCTCTCGGGGCGATCAAGGCGGCGAGCGAATGGTGGTCGAAGGGCAAGACCGGCACTTGATTGACGTAGCTGTTGAATGTAGTCGAGAACCAGGGGTCTTCGCCAATGATCTCGGATGCAGTCTGGATGTTGGCTCCTTGAGACTTCAAGTAGTCTGAAATCCTCCAGCACGCAGAGCCGCCAGCGCCCGATTCCTGAGGAAGCGTCAAAGCGATGCGTTTCTCAAAAGCACCCGCGACCATTGCGCCTTTCCCATTTCTTGAACACCCCGTCACGCCAATCCTGGTGGTGTCAATTCTGGCGCCTGGTACAAGCTCGAGAGCATCAATGACTCGGCTCACTCCCCAAGCCCACGCAGTCATGGCGCCCGCAGAGTGCGATTTCCCGTAGAGGTCGTAGAACTTGCCCTGCCCGCGGCTGCCAGTGTTGACTTGGGCTGCTATGTTGTCATTGTTGAAGTTGATCATGGCAACCCCGGCCGGAGCTGGAAGACTGCCGCCTCCATAAGCGATGATCGCAGGATATGGTGCTGTTCCGGAAGATGGGTAAGTGATGGTGACTGTGAATGATATCGACTTTCCGGCATCACCGCAATTGATGGTCAGTGTGTTGCCAGAAAATGATGCTGTGACAGTGCCCGGCCGCCCGGGAAGAGTGCCGAGCTCATATCGTTGGATCAGCTCCGACATTTCTGCCTGGCGGCACGAAAACTTGTCCTTCGTGGTAACCTTGTCTCCATTGAACATTGTGAACAAATCGTTGAGCTTTGCATTGGCTCTCAAGGTAATGGAGCCCGGTAGCGCTGAGCATGTAGCGCCCCCTGCACCTGTACTGCTCGCTGGGGGTGTCGATGCCGAAGTCCTCGTGGCAGACGTGGTTGATGCTGATGTGACCAGAGTTGTAGAGGCTATGGTTGATGACGCCTGCGTACTGGGGATACATTGCGAGTAATAAGGGCTATATGATACACAAGTCGTACCTCCAACACAAGTTGTTGGGCCAGACCAGCCAATTCCACCGCCTAGGAGCCCGAGTCAGTCTCCAAACATGCTTTGGGGTGAAGAATAGCACAAACATTGTCCCCAGACTGGAGATTGCGCCTGGATTGGAATGGCCAAAAGAAGAAGAGCAAAGAAGCGGGAAGCCATCTGGTCACTCTCGAGGGATTGGATATGAACCTCAAGTTTGCTGAGATGTTCACATCTAGTTACTATGACCGTTGCCCCAATGCTCTTTATAACTATCCGTAGCCGTTCGTCCGACCAAAGGCGTCTCCAGCCATACTGCCAGTGTCTCGATCATGGAGTCCAAACAAACGATCAGTCTCTCGAACCACTTCCCTCCCTGTGACTGGAGGTTCGTCGAGAGCCAATAATCGAGCCAAGAGTCATGACACGATGCTCCGTCAGTCCGAATATAGGGCTGGTTGGAGGGCTTCAGCTTCTCATCCGTAGCGGAGAACGGTTAAATGTAATCGGCTATTCGGATGGAGTGCTTCGGTAATACTGATTGATGAAAGTCCTGTGGGACTATTTGTCGAGTCGTCGAGCCACCTGTCACTTTGTTGATATGAAAGCGCCTGTTATTATGCATACTCTACTTCAAGTGGAAGAGCCTGAAAGCGGAGACCCGGCCCAGGCTTCAGAGACGCGGCTAAATGAGGTTATGCATCTTTATATGCTAGATTACTGGTGAACCAAGCAGTTCAGGAATCGCCAGACTCAGATATGCTTATGAGATACCTCCTACATGAGCGGACACGAGTAAATTTGAGCCTGCCTGGGCACTTGATCCCGCATTCAGACGTTCTCCTAGACTTTGCAATGTCTTATGGTGTGATGATACTCTAATGCTGCCGAAACGATCGATAAATCTTTTGTTGTATGGGGCCTTTTATCACCATGATGGAGTGAAGCATTACAACGGGCTCGGCCATGATCGCCTCATTGTCAGTCAAATCTACATGCTAAAAAGAGACGTACAAGCTGAAAGGCGACGGCGATGCCAATGACTGAACGTGACTATCAAGAGCTTCGCAAAGACCACCGCTCTTCATGAAACCAACTTTGGAATCAACGATCAAATAATCTATTAAGCAGTAAGACGAGCTCGTCGAGGACAGTGCTACCGAAGGAACTTATTGAGCCCATCTCCTCCTCAAGCGGGTTCGTAATAGCCTATCGTTGCCATGGCCCATAGCTACCGTAACCCTCTAGCTATAACAATGCTTGTGCAAACCCCCTAGGTCACACAGTACTACTCGTAGGCCACTGCACGGCATGGTTAACCATCCATGAATGTTGGGATACTCATACGGTCATCCATATGTTGATATCGCTTGGGCGAGGCATGATTACACGCTTGTAGCGATAACAAGTTGATGCGCCAACTCAGAGATCTCAACGATGAATCTTGGTTATGACACAGAGAAAAGGACATAAGATAAACATACAGCGTCCGTAATAAGCCTTGTCAAGTCAGAAGACGCAACAGCTACATGAAACGTTGGTATTGCCCCGGAAATGCTGAAGAGACACAGGCTCACTTGAGAACAAGCTTCTCAACCAAAGAACGAATCCGGGGTACGGATGTGACGTGAGCTAGGTGGAATGCTACCCAAACCGTATCATGTGCCAAAGTATTGGAGAACTCATTGTAATTTAATATGGGTATTACCTCAGTATGTATATGTCTGCTTTTGCCCCCTCTAGAAGCCATCCGTGACTCTCTCCCGCATCAGACTGACGACGCCTCTTGGAGATTGCAGACCCATGTCACAAGAGAGCACTCATGAGAGTGACGTATTCTACCCGCACGAGTTGGAGTCTTGCTTCCTGTGAAAGAGGGCAAACTGGCTTGCTGGGGTCATATTCAGAGACGCCCGACATAGCCTATGTGTGGCACTCCAAGCGACATCCGGTTCAAAGACTGTTTTGAAGGATAAATGCAAACAAAATAGTAGTCTGTTATTATCATTTAGCCGTTTGACGTGGCAAAGCTCGTATGTGACGCTGGATAAATACCATGTCCTCAAAAGCTATTCCGCGTCCAATACTCTCGCTCACCGGCATTGCTGTGCGGAGAGCACCGACGGAACTCCTTCCTTTTTCCAAATACGCACAAGATGCCTCCTTTGTAACAGCAGAGCATGATGCAATATACCGTGTATAGACCATGGTGCAGGACAAACGGTCCTCTCGATATATTCTATCTCATGCCCACAAGTATTGCAAACTTCACAGCGCCGTGTGCTTTCCATCTTCCTTAGAGTAGTCCTTGGGCATGACGTGAAAGATAAAAAGATGATCGCACTTAAAGACTTTGCCATTATCGCTGGTGCTGCTACCTTGTGCGTAGCTCAAACCACCATCACTGTCAATGTCGGCAGTAGATCTCAACAGATCGATGGCTTCGGCTTTTCGCAAGCATTTGGGAGAGCCAGGGAATTCCAAACCGCCAATGCCACTGCGCAGAAGCAAGCTCTCGATCTTCTATTCAGCACCACCACCGGTGCCGGGTTTAGCATCATCCGCAACCGTATAGGATCGGGTGGTGCAGGCGACAGCATCGAACCGAACAACCCCGGCTCTCCATCCGCGACGCCGAACTACGTATGGGACAACAATGACAGTGGACAATTGTGGTTCACACAGCAGGCCGTCTCATACGGTGTCAAAACTATCTATGCCGATGCATGGGGTGCACCCGGTTTCATGAAGACAAGCGGCTCAGACTCGTCCCCTGGGTGAGTAAAGGGCACAGCCATATTCTCATTTTTGGGTCTTATACAGCGCACCAAAACTGACGGGGTCCCATACATGATTAGATATCTCTGTGGCACCACGGGTCATTCTTGTTCCTCGGGAGACTGGAGGCAAGCGTATGCAAACTTTCTAGTGCAATACATCAAGTACTACGCAGCTGCAGGCTACAACATCACGCACCTGGGATTCCTGAACGAACCGGATTTCCAGACGACCTACTCTCAGATGCAAATTAGCTCGAACGCTCAGGAGGCTATCTCATTCATCCCCATCCTTTCCAACACGGTAAAGGCAGCAGGACTCAGCACTAAGCTCACATGCTGCGACGCGACTGGATGGACGACTCAGAGCACCTACACAACCAACCTGGTCAATGCCGGATCAACTCAGTACCTGAGCCTGATCACGTCTCATTCTTACAGCTCAGACGCCACTTCACCTCTTAGCCAGACATCACTGCCCAAATGGAACACAGAAGGAGGCCCCAGTACACCGTTTGTCAAGACGTGGTACGGCAATGGAGGGACAAATGAAGGCTTCACGTGGGCTAACAAACTTGCCGTTGCCATGGTTAACGCACAACTATCGGCGTATTTGTTCTGGGAAGGGTTCGAGATCCAGCAATCGCAGTCCGGCAGCCACTTGATTGATGCACTCGACAGGCAGACGGCTACCCCGTCAGGCATCTTCTGGGCCTTTGCCATGTGGTCTAGATACATTCGACCAGGCGCTTACAGAGTAGCGACTTCAGGATCCTTATCCAACGTCATAATCGGTGCCTTTCAGAACACGGATCGCTCCGTCGTTGTCGTCTTGACAAACAGCGGGACGTCGGCACAATCGGCTAGAGTGTCATTCAGCGGCTTCACGCCAACGTCCGCTGCTGCGTATGTTACTGATAACAGTCACACCTTCTCAACCACGTCTGCGGGGCTCTCTGGCGGCGCCATCACCGTATCCGTGCCCAGCAAGGGAGTTGTCACGGTCAAGCTGACTTGATGTGATACGTTGCGAACTAGCTTCGAGCTTGGCTTTGACGAGAGTGACAGGAATCAGACCCATATTCGCAACTTGTCTTATGGCAAGACGATTATGCACTACGAGGCAGAACAGACTTGAACTGATGGCATTCTAGACGAGTAGCTTACCGGGTCTTGCGGGTGTATCACCTAGCCCGCGTCCGTCTACAGAAGCCTCATTGTTCTCTTCATTCGAAACGAACCACGCGGTTCTTATAATGTAGCAACAAAGACCAATTTCCCAAGCATCTCGAAGTGAAGGCTCAAAGCGAGTAACATTTAGCTCTTTTCGAACGTAATCTTGGTATTGTAGCCTCCATCTAGCATATGGGTGAGAACGGAATTTGTGACCGTCTCAACGAGGTGTTCTTCAGCATCACTATACAGTCCGCCCTCAGCGAGATAATCGACCTGGACTTTCAGTTCATCAAGTTCCTCGTGCACCTCAAGAAATGCCGTCTCATCAGACTCTATAGCATCAGTGGCCTTTTCACAGCTGGCGCGCAAGTCATCAACTTCCTCTCTAAGGTCCTGGTTCTCTTTCTCAAGATGCTCAACTCGCTCCACCAGCCTCTGCATCCCCTCGCGCATATGGCGTAGTGTATCCAGTATTTCACGATAGCTGTCAACGTCGGATGATGTACTCGAATCATCCAGTCGGCGTCGCTTCGTATTGCTGCTGCCGGCCGCGGCCGTGGTATCGGCAAGCGGCGATTTGTGTTTTGAGGGTGGGAGGATACCATCGTCCGGCGGGGGCGGAGGTTCTAGGTCTGCATATGATGGAGGCTCATCATTTGGCGATCTAGACGGGCTTCCCCGCGGCGGCGAGAGGTCGACAACCTTTCCCCCGCTGCCACCATACAACGATGCCAGCACGGCTGGAATGTCGGTATTGAATGGTTTCAAATCGCCCCGACAAATGGCTTCACGAACAGCCGTGAGCTTAAGTCGGGAGACCTCTCGAGCCGAAATGTAGATGTCGAGAGCAGATGATTTGGCTAGCGAGCGTAGGGAATCGAATGCTTGGCCAGATAGTCGTTTTCTTGGTTGTACCGGTTCTGTCGCCGCAGTTGGAGCAATGAAATCGAGAGGCCGACGGACTTCAAGGTGTAAACGAATGGCTTTACAGTTGAGCTTCTTTCGCACAGGGTCCGGAAGTTCCGGATTCTCGTCGAAGTCGAACGAAGTGATGGAAGACGTATGAATCAAACAGATGATGTGTGATTGAGATTCGATTCCTTTCACTCGGATGGGGCAATTAAGCTGGAATGACGCCGAAGAGGTCTCGTTGGAGAAGCGGCTCTCAAACATCAAACGATCTCTTTGGGGATCCGGATCGACCAAGCATTGCGTCGCGTCATTCGATGTCCATTCAATGCAAGCGGGCGTCTTCACATCAAAATCAAGACACGGGAACGTCGACATTGTTCGTTCGGAATTGGTTCGCGGCATGCTACGTAAGTTGAACGGACAGGATCCAACATACCAGTTCAGACGGAACGCGCAGCAGATAAGGCGAGATTCGCAAACAGGCGACTTGCAAGAAGCTCCAGAAGAACCTGCGAGCTCAGGCGAGTCCCTTCCCAAGGCCCCGGGTCTTCCAAAGAAAGGGAAGAAGTCCCATTCAGTGGGTAGATAGCCGGACAGCTGGCCAAGGGCGCAAAAGCAGCGCCCGTCTCTGAAGACGCGAACGGGACGATGACAAAAGATGCGGGCAGAACACTCCTTTGAAGGAGTAAGCTTCGCAGACAGGCGACCTGTTCAAAGCTCCAGAAAACCTGCGAGCTGAAGCAAGCCCCTTCTCTAGTCCCCGGGTCTTCCACAAGAGGAGAAGAGTATCTCGTCCAGTGGGTAGAAATCCGGACAGCTGGCCTAGAGCGCTCAGCAGACTCCTTTGATGGCAACGACGGTTGCGAACGATGAAGGTTGACGTTGAAGCAGAAACGCACGCGTTGAAGCGGAGAAGTCAAGGAGGCTGGGGAGATTGGTAGATCACGTGACTTGGTTTGGTAGTGACTTAGCATCAAAAACGGAGTAGCGCTTCCAACAACCTCGGAACAATTTTACCTTTGTTTAGCCACACTAGAACAGGCAAGAGCTCCATTGTACTTAGTAGGACGCAGTTCCTTGTTACCCGAGACCTGGTTGATCGATACAGACCTGGCACAACCTTGCCAAAGGACTATGATTGTACAATTGATACTACCTAGATATGGCAAGTTTATTCAGCGTTCAAAGCATGAGAATACACAAAGTCATAGATTGCCGACATAGCATTTCCGCGCCATTCTTTCTTCTGTTGTTTATTCCTGCGAGATGAAGACGCAGTCAAGCAAAGTACTTGCTAGTGCCTACCTTACAAAGGGATGATTAATAGTGATTCTTCGCGAGGGTGATGATTTCAGGTTATGTCTATCAGGTTAAGATGTCCTTCGCAGGCTTCGCAAAGGAGTAAAGATCAGAGATCCATTTCATGTCCAGTCCGCTTTTGCTTGTCAAACGCCCACTGGAGTTAAGCTGGATGGCTAACGATTGTTTGAAGCACTTTGAGTTCCATGGGGCTACATAGGTATATATCTTCCTGGCGCACTGGGGCCGCATTTTGAGCACCATACCCTCTCGAAATCGTACCTTCGCATTGCTTCTCATCGGAGAGTACAGACACCTATGTTATGCAGCCGCAGCCTCAGCTCGTTCCGCTGAGAGCAGCTGGGCAAAGGTGTCCTTGATAGTGTCCCTCATTGTGAGATACTTTAGACCCAACACCTTCTGTGCTTTGCTACCATCCACGCCATAGGCATCTTCTATCCACCCTGGCTTCCCGACTGGGAGCCGCGATCTCAATTCCGGAAACTCCTCCCTCCCAATATCCACCACAGTTTGCCATCGGAGGGGCTGTCCAACCCAGAAGCGCTGTCCACCAGCAGCCGGCACTTCGAGGGCAAGTAGATGGGCGGCACTGACCTCGCGAACATCCGCATATCCGCCAAAATCAAACTCTGGCACCTCCTCGGCGCCTATAAGGTTGTATATAAGGCGGACGCTCTCGCTGAGGTGCTTGGTCGAGCTCAGCTCCGCAGCATAGGGGCCAAAGATCCACGGCGGAGTTATCGTGACAACGTCGAATGGTGCGTCGGGGTGATCTTCCACCCATTTCCAGACGGCGCGCTCGGCCAAGGCCTTTGAAGCACAGTATGCAGTCACACCGTCGGTGGATGGGTCAGCGGCCTGTTCATAAGTGATGGGATTCCAGTCCATTTCGTTGTACACGTAACCGACACGTTTCCCTTTGCTAACATCCGCGACAGCGGCGTGAGACGACGTGACCACAATTCGCTTGACGTCCTTTCCATACCGCAAGGCGGCATCAAGTATGGCAACCGAGCCTTGAATAGCAGGCTTGAGCAAATCTTCCTCGTTGTTCTTTGGCTCAAGATTGAAGGGAGAAGCGGCATGAACGATGCCGGTCACATCCTCAAACGCCTTTTGAAAGGATTCCGGCTTGGTGAGGTCTGTCACAACGACATGCGAGAGCTTCGATGCGTATTGAGGGAAGTGGTCAACGAGTCCCTTGAATGAGGCCTCTGTTCTCACGACGGCGCGGACGCTGTGGCCCCGTGTGATTGCTTCCTTGACCAACTGGCCGCCGAGGTAGCCGGTACTGCCTGTGATAAGAATGACCATTTCGACAATGTTCCAACCAAAGGCTGACGTGAAGCGAACTGTAGTATGAAGTTCCGGCAAATGCTGGTCGTTTTCCATTTCACGCCTCCTCAACCTCTTATACTACCTTATTGTAAGCAGGCCATGCTTGCAATTGGGTGCCCAATGCTGCTTCGATTGACAGTTAAGCACGCCCGGTTGATCGGGTATTAGGAGATGGCGCGAGACTACTGTAGTCCCAAAGTTTCGAACGCTGTTGTGGTAGCACACTTTGGCATATAATGATAGGACTTGCGCATGATGTCATTCATAGCGTAGTGGCTGCGTTGGGGCGAAGGAGAAATGCTAAGATGTAGGATGTGCGAACCACTCGTCAAGCACATGTGTGCTTTGGCTCCTCGCTGATAACGCCACTGTGAGAAACCTACATGATGCCTGCTCTTTCTTGTCAAGAGTACCAAGAGTATGTGTCTATCAATCTAGGTAATAGACTTAATGCTAAGCAAAGGCATCGCTCCCAAGGGTGAAGGCGGCACTTTCAGCTTGCTTCGATCAGCCAACGAACCCACGATCGGACGTGCAAGAATTGTTGCGATACGCGGAGTGTCCGGCCCAACTTCCTATTGAACCTTGGAATGTCGAGATGCTCGCTATTCGACGACCGCAAAGTTCTAGCCTAGCGTTGAAGTTCAGGACTAAAATATTACTTGCTGCGTCTATCAACCTTATTTGTAGGCACCCCCATCTTCCTGCAGCATGGGGAAAACGGCGTTGAACTCGGGAGAATGAGAGGTGAATTGGGTGAGTTAGCCATTTAAAATGAATTGCTCAGGTAGATTCACAGATAATTGTGAGAAACCCATAGAGAGCATCGCTGTTAACCTATGGGCTTCAAGAATACCAGATGCAGACGCCAGGGCTAAATGGAAAGAGAGAGTTGGAACCAAAGATACCTCAGTTGTCTTTGTGGCGGCTGCTATGTAGAAATGACCCTTCCAAATCTTCCATCTCGGACATTAATGACGTGGAAAAAGTTCTCTTATAACTCTACCAGGGACGGTTTCTGCGGGGCTAGGAGGAATTATCATTGACAGGATCATCTTATCGAATGTGCCATTTGAGACTATCTGCAACTACTTCTATTGGAAGATTCGCATCCAGCAGCATTGTCCTACATAGCAGTTCATAAGTAGGTAGATACCGAGCAAATGCATTCATGGCCGCTCGCTACAAGTTGGACACCACTCCACGCTTCAAGTTTTCTAGTAGAAATATTTAATGTTCATTCTCTGCACGAACTGCCTGCGAAATGCTTAGGACTTGTCTTATACTAGGGTGGAAAGTATTGTTATAGATACCTACAAGGTCGGACATAGCATGCCACGTGCTTCACAGACCTCTACCGTCTCGGGAGAAGCTATCCACTAAGCGTTTGAACTGCCATATTCGAGTACCAAACCGGAATGACCCTGGCTTGAGTCATTCCCAGGACGCTCAATTCCGTTTGTTCCTCCGTAAAGCTCCCAGGCGCACCTACGACAGCATAAGTCGTAAAGCCGTCTCTAAGGGCAGTATTGCCGGAAAAGCCAGGCACACATCTAGAACTTTCTCTAGTAACAACTCATCTGCCCTGTTGGCTTCGCAGCCGCAACGGCGCGCGGATGCCCCAAGCATTGAGGGTTATGCGTTCCATTCATTCAACGCGAAGGAGCCCTCCCTGAAGTTCAGGGATTAGACGGCCCCACGTACTCTCTGTTGTAGTGATTACTAGCATGGCAACTTCCAGATTCAAGACCGCCTTTTCAAGCCCAATATGCTATGTTTGAGGTGTCAGCTCCGGATGTTGCGAACCCGGGATAGAGGCCCACCTAGTGATCAACAATGAGCAACGCTGCATTGTCTCGCGTAAGACGGCCCCAATGTAGCTTCTGATATTAGGCGCTTACTTCTAGTGGATTTGGCGTACAGGTTTAATCAAGGCCAAAATCAAGTTGGGGGTAATTGTTGTATCAAACCAATGTTGTAGAGTTGGTAAAGGCGGGATTTACAGACGACGCGACTAAAGTAGAAGGGAATATATGTCTAGAAGTCAGTCTTATCTATAAGATCCGTGCCGTTTACAACCAAGAAGGATGGGAAACCTTACACATAGGCTTGTTGTATGTTACAGTTGATCAATCGCGAGGGTTGCCTCCTTCAACACACCCTCTTGAACTCGGCTTAGACAGCTGACTACCTCTGCGTGATAACCAACCTAGCCGCGCCTGTTTGGGCCGCATCTCATGGTATTATATAATCAACAAAGGAAATTTGACAAGGCCGGTTACGAACCGCAATCAATATCTACTCGTGGTTGATATAGAGGTATTTCCCTGATGGTACGGAGTAGACTCTAGGCGGTTTGCTTTACATGGGTGTAAGAGCCAGTCAGGAAAGACAACCAACTTCATTTTTTCGGCTTAGCAAATTCTCCACACCTTCGGCAGTTGTATTTGGCGGTGTTTGCCAAGAGTCCGCTCCAACAAGACTATGTGGCAAGCCTGGCTCTTCAGCTGGCTCATGTAAGGCTTGATCTCCAGAGCACCGCACTCCGATAAGGCCGCCTCAGCTGCAACTAACTCTGGTCACCCATTCATCTTTCTAAAAAGCCATGGAAACAGCAAACGAAGCACGCCAGATGGATTTCTCACATGCTATGCAGCCCACCAAAGACGATGAACCAGGTTCTCCGCGGCCTACTGGCGAAACAACCGAACAATACACAGGCCATCCACAGCTGAACCCATACTCGTGCCTATCGTGTCGAAAAAAGAAGAAAAAGTGCGACAGAGTCCACCCTTGCGTAAATTGTCGCAAAGTTGGTGCAGAGTGCTTGTTTGTGCCGAGACGACCCTCGACCAGGCCAAGAACCACGCAAGGGATGCTGGAGAGGCTCCAGCATCTCGAGGGAGTAATTGGCCACTTGCGAGACAGCTACAACCAAGTAGTCACACAACCATCCTCACAGCAGGCAGAGGTTCGATCAACTCCATTTGTTCGAGAAGCTGGTTCTACGCCCTCCTCGGATTCAACCAACCGTGACGGGTCACAGGATGATGCGGTAGCTGAGCTTGGCACGGAGCTTGGCAGACTGGCTGTTGGAGATGGGCGAAGCCGATACATTAGCAGTAGCTTCTGGGCAAGCTTGGACGAAGAGGTATGCCATCTGATTTGATAACAGACACTTGTGCTAATCTCATGCTCAAATCTTCTCCTCGGCCAGGTGGATGATCTCAAGAGTTTGCTCATGGACTACCCGGATGTTACAAAGCATTCGAACGCACCCTACACGTTGGAAAATAAAACTACCGATCAGACCTTCATCTTTGGGAGTGGTCTTCAACATCAGTCTTTGATCGGCCTCCACCCGCCACTCCACCAGGCGTTGCTCTACTGGCGTTTGTTCAAAGAGAACTGCGACAGGCTCATCAAGGTTTTGCATTTGCCTACAATGGAACCAATCATCTTTCAAGCCGTCAAGCAACCGAGCTGCATACCCAGAGGGCTTGAAGCGCTCATATTCTCCGTCTATTTTGCTGCTGTGGAGAGTCTCACGGAAAGCGAATGCTGGGAGACTTTCGGTAGCCATAAGGGAGACCTCATCGCTAGGTACAAGTTCGCTACGGAGCAGGCACTGGCAAGAGCCCAGTTCCTCGAAACAGATGAGTTGATTGTCTTGCAGGCTTTTGTCGTCTTTCTTATGAGCCTACGGAATCACTGCAGCATCAGGCTAATGTGGAGTTTGACTGCTCTGGTGGTTCGTCTTGCACAGAATGCGGGGATCCACCGCGATGGTACTCACTTCAACTTGTCTCCTTTCACCATTGAAATGAGGCGGAGGTTGTGGTGGAGTATCTGCGTCCTTGACTCTCGCGCATGCGAAGACTCTGGCCACGACGCTACGCTTCCTCACAGCGGCGCAGACACTCGTATCCCGCTCAACGTCAACGATTCGGACTTGACTGTATACATGGAAGAGGCTCCCCAACCTCGGGTTGGTCTCACGGAAATGACCTTTAGCTTGGTTCGTTTTGAGGCGACGTCTCTGTTCCGACAACTCCAATACTCGTCGACCAGTCCAATGGGAAATTCAGGTAAAGATGTCGACCTTGCAGGAAAGATGAAGCGGGTTTTCGAAAGCCAGCAGCGAATCCAGGACCTCTACTTGAAATACTGCGACTTATCTGAGCCATTCTCTTGGTTCATCTATACCATATCGCAAATTGTATTTACCAAAATGCGGCTTGTTGCTCACCATCCGTCGTTGCGCCGCACCGGGTTCGCTGGGCTACCGCATGAGACTCAAGATCGCCTGTTTACTGCGTCAATCACGATTCTCGAGTACTGGCTGGCCCTGAACACAGAGAAGAAGACCCAAAAATGGAGGTGGCTCTGTGAGACATATATCCAGTGGTATGCGCTTACCTTTCTGCTCTCTGCCTTGTGTGTTCGCACACAAGGCGAACAGGTCGACAGGGCGTGGTGTGCAGTAGATGCCACTCTTGGTCTGGGGCTTAAGCTCTCAAGCGCTTGTCAGTTGAGAAGCGGCACGAGCCCAAGGGGCCCATCGGAGATGGACGAAATTTGCTGCGATGCGTATAAGCCATTACGAAGGTTGATAGGAAAAGCTCGAGCCGCTAGAGACAGAGCGTCGCTGCTGCAAGGACTCATTTCGCAGGGGTCTGGGGTTGGCTCAGCACACATCACTACACAAGATGAAGTCGGAAGACCTGTGAGAAACTCGGATAGTACAGCATCCACCTCGGGGCATTTCATTAACTTTGCGCCACAAGATGGTGCGTATACTACGGATGTCTCAGCGTCACTAGAAATGCCGGGATTTTATCACCAATGGCTCCATGACCTCGAGTTCCCCACCCAAGGCCACCATGAAATGACCGGCGGCATGAGTTGGGATATCGCGGCCGGTATGGATGATTCGAAGCCTTTATATTAACACGGAGGGGAGCTCAAGAGTATCTTATGTCCTCTTTCATCTGTTCGGGCCCTTTCCACCGACAGCGACGGGTCTCTTCGGTACAATAGGTTCTTACCGTTCGTCAATGGCATTAGAGAGTTAGGAAATGTCTCATGAGAGCAGACGCTCAATATTCACCGCCGGTTATACTTGCTAGGCAAGACCTTCATCCTACACAACTGCACGCACTTGGCTACAGCACGAGGAACTGCGAGGCGTAAGTTTCGCTTTGCTGGCCTGAGATGTGTATGAGAGGGTAGTCCCAAGACCAGATTGCAATTTATGATCCTTGCTTCATGTTAAATACAGGATCCTCATATGACACCGCTGAGCAGATTCTACAGCAATCGTTTTCGAGGTTCGGCACAGTTGCTGCAGTAGGATTGTGCTCATACTTTTGTAGTATCGTGAGCAGGCGACATGTATTGCAACGTTATGATGCCATTTGATGCATCTAGATCGAGATAGAACGTCATACATTTACCAAACAAATCATCACCTGAGCCATTGGCTAATCAATTCGGAATCCCTCAGGTCATGAGACACTTCTTCCATGCCGAGGCGGGGAAGCATCTTGGCTCGCAGATCGAGGTTACATTCTCACCAGCAAGCAAACGATCTTGCCATGGCTGACAGGGACACTTTGTTGCACTGAAGGTGCTGATCACCCTAATTCGTGCGGCATACCTTGTTTAACCCCGCCAAAAAGGCTTGGGTTCTACTCTGCAAGAGAAACAATCGTCATCATTCTTTGCGCTTAAGCTAGGCCGATCCCATCTTCTGGTATTATCGTAGGATCGCACCGCATTGACCCCAACGCAAGGTGAGGTAGTACAATACGGGGCTCCTGGGTTATGTTCCTGATCCTAGAGTGATCTGTGCCTCTGAACGGCGGGCTTCGCTACTTTCGTTGAGTCTGGAGCCGGCCTCTCGAACTGCGCAATGCGCCGCTCGTAACGGAGGGCAATCGAAGTTGTGAGTTCATCCTCTTTTGGATGTGGAGAGCTGTCGTGAGCTACAAATTGCCAAATCCTTCTCAATCGGCAGTATCACAGACTCGCATCTGCTGACGGAAGTCGTTCTGCCAATGTTGAAAGTTAATTTTCATTGTGGTGTCGAGTTGGTCACGTTCCGGTAGTATTGAGGGTGCACAGGCTGCCATGCGAACAGAAAGAAGGGTTAGACCCCGGGTAACGCGGAACTCAACATTTATAACGTTCTTACGGTGTTTTCCGCTAAGAGAACTATATCGTCTAAGCTTCTGGGACACACCAAACGAGCTATTGTGAGTGAAACATGCAAGGAAAGATTGAGTGACCCCTACGTTGGAAGTGAGACACGTGTTACCAGCAACTGATTTCAGGACACAGCTATAGTTCTCCATTCTGAACGAACAAGGCAGAACCAACAACTTCTCGGCGGATACAAATACCCTTGGGAGCGCTCCTCTTTCATACTTATGAGTAGCCACTATTGCTACTCTTTTGTCAAGGCATCTGATATATGCCTACCGTTCACGATGGCGGCTCAACGATTGTACGGACCATCATTACTCTTCTATGACTTCTACTTCAAAGCAATTTTTATATTAATTTTGACCACGCTACCTTGTGTTAGCCATGCAGCTCCTCTGCGCCCTCAAAGTGGAAGAAGAGCAGACTGCCCACTTTCTCAATCCGCAACATACGATATCCTCATATACGGTTCTACTCCAGCAGCCCTCGCTGCGGCCATCCAAACAAAGCGCATGAACAAAAGCGTTGCGATTGTATCTCCAACCAACCACATTGGCGGCATGACGGTATCTGGCCTTGGCTGGACGGACTCCAAGAATGGAAATGCTATCGGAGGCATCGCAAGAGAGTTCTATAGCCGGGTGTACCAGTACTACGAATCCGATTCTGCGTGGACGAGGGAGACGAGAACGCAGTATATCAACAAAAACATAGCTGCGCAGCCAGGGCCCGCAATAGACGTATCCCAGCAGGTACAATGGACGTTTGAGCCCCACGTTGCCGAGTCAATATTTGAGGATTGGATGAAAGAGATGAAGATACCCATTTTCCGGAACGAGTCTCTAGTCCCATCAGCCGATAGTGTCACTATCAAAAACAACAGGATTACCTCCATCAAGACGCAGTCAGGCCATGTATACGACGCATTGATGTTCATGGATACAAGCTACGAGGGGGACTTTATGGCCGCAGCTCAGATCTCCTACAGCATTGGTCGCGAAGCTCGATCAGACTTTGACGAGTCATTAGCAGGGGTGTTGATCGCAGCGGAGGAAGGCTACCTCGGGATGTCACCGTATCTTACACCTGACGATCCCAACAGCGGGCTAATCAAGGGAATCGACCACATTGTTGCGGCCGGTGACGTTCAGAAGGTCAACGGCACAGCTGATAATTACCGGCTTCAGGCGTTCAACTATCGACTCAGTTTGACGCAGACAACTGACAACCAAGTGCCCTTTTCTAAACCGGACGACTACGACGAAGATCTGTATGAGATCCTATTGCGTTATATCGAAGCCGGGTACCACGATCTGTTCTTTACAAAGCAGCTGATGCCAAACCTAAAGACCGACTCCAATTCGAACGGCGGAGTAAGCACTGACTTTCTGGGTGAAAATTACGACCCGATCAAGAAAACAAATTACATCCAGGAGAGCTTCGAAGCCCGCGCAGCTATTGCTCAAAGCTATAAGTCATATACACAAGGGTTCTTTTGGACGCTTGCCAACCACCCGCGAGTACCTCAGCGATTCAGGGATTCCGCAAGCACTTGGGGATACGCCAAAGATGAATGGACCTCGAACGGGAATTGGCCTTATGAAATCTACATACGCGAAGCAAGACGCATGCAGGGAGATTACATCATGAAACAGAGCGACGTACAGAGCCCTCAGACCTTTGCCCAGGACAGCATCATCGGCCTCGGATCCTACACGCTTGACTCTCACGAGGTGGAGAGAGTCGTCGTGGACTCGGGAATCCGTAACGAAGGACTCGTGCATACCCCGGTTCCCCAGCCTTTCCCCATTCCGTTCGGCAGTATTATTCCTCGCTCGACCGATGCCGTCAACTTTCTCAATCCCGTCACAATGAGCAGCACGCACGTGGCCTTTGCAGCAATCCGAATGGAACCCACGTATATGATCATGGGGCAAAGCGCGGCAACGGCTGCCGTGTTGGCGATTGAGCAGTGTGTCAACATTCAGGATGTGGACAGAACTGAGCTGAGTAACAGGTTGGCCAAAGACAAGCAGGTATTGTCTCTTTAGAGGTATGGAGGCCTCATACACTTCTACCGAATATATTGACGGGTAGTATCAATTCATCAGCGTTACGAAATGGCGCTCTAGTGGCGATAGTCGAGATATGATAACTTGTGACACGATGTAAGCTCTTCATCTGCCACACTGACTGATTACGGAGGACCTCACGAGGGGTGGTGTCCAGAGTTTGGGTTAACAATGAGTAACTGTCTTCCGTACATTGCGACGTCTAGCATTCCGTGATTATTATCACTTCTTCTAGCCCCTCCACGCCTGGATGAAGAATATGTACAGACTCGCATTTCATAGTTACTCTCACTGAGTTTATTATAGATGTTTCATAAGCAAGATCGCAATAGCAGTGCATTCACTCTACGGGCTCTGCAATTGCTTTCTGAACAGCATACATGCTCTCTGGCCACCACGTTCCCCCAGTCTCTGTTGGTTCCAGAGTCCAGCATTGGGCTTCCGTAAATGAGAGAATCCTCCCAAGTTCCCACTGTCCGATGCTTCCAATCCACCATACTCCGTCCAGTAGCATAACCAGAACCAACCAATGGGAGAAGATATTCATTGCCAGCTGTTGCGCCGCACCAAGAGGTATGGCTTTGTCGAAACAACTAGAGTCGGTTTGATTCGTCGTGACTGGCATATGATCGAGGGCTGATTGAACAAGCTGGAGATATTCGAGTGGAACGCGGTTCAGGAAAGCCATGATGGTTCGTCGCCACAGTTTGGACGGCGTGGCAGAAGTGACACGAGCCATGTATCTCCTCAACCACGGAGAGGCCTTGTCCAGTCCATTCAGTTGCAGGCCCGAGGTAGAAGATGCTGATGGAGACAGTTCGTGGCTTGACCGGGTATTAGCAAATATTGTTGTGAAGAGTTCATCCAGAAGTTTCAAAGACGCAAGGCATGCTTGCAACTCTGGGTTGTCATGTCCTCCTGCGCGGGTGTTTGATTCGGCTTCCTCAAGCCAAACAGTTCGCGCTCGTGCCGTGAGCCTCTCCATTGCGGTCCCGTATGTAGCGGTCACGATTGGCAGGAGTAGCCGCCTTGTCCCTTCAGAAGGACCATCCTCAGGGGGATAAAGGTTACCTCCAGACAAGGCGGCCATATGTGAAGGAGAGTCGTCCTTGATGACGCTGGGAGAAGTTGGTACGCCATCATCAAATTCGCTGGTGGGGCTCGAACTGTTGTGTACCCCAATGTAGGCTACGTATGCAGCACGAATGGAGGTTATCCACTGCGATTGCAGTGGGAACATTTCGTTGGAAAGCGATTTTCCGCTTCTCCTTGCCTTCTGAGCCAATGACACCCGAACACAATGGCCAGCCAATGCGTATAGCACCATCAAGGGGGCGTTGGCCAAGACAGTGTCAAAATGGTCGTCGTATATGGCCGCCTGTATCTGATGGAGCGATGTCCTGTGATGTCGATCTGCCAGAACGAACAAGCCTTTGATCTCCTCCAACCTCTCCAGAGGCGCGTGCGAATGCCTCACAATGTCGTAGCACTTGCAGACTGCTGAGAGTGCCAGCATGGAGCCCATGACCGGTCGGCTGCCGAAGGCGAGATTCGGAATTCCCACGTGGAGGGCATATAACTCGTCTGTGTCGAAAGGAATGGAGCGACTCGTATGTGTGATGTAGTGACTGAGCAGCTCTAGCTCTTCGGAGCTCAAAGTTAAGGGTTGTGGGAGCGTTTGCAAAACGCCAGAAGCAGGGTGTGGCGATGCGGGGAAGAAGCCCGAATCACTGAGGCAAATCTCATCTGAGCTTGCTGCGGAGCTGCGTGGGCTGGCTTCAGGGAGGCTCAGATATTCTAGACGCGGTGTTTCAAGAGTCAATGCATCTCGGCCAGTGCTGGTTTCGTTGGACTCCGATCGAAAGCAATCGTTCTCGAAAGTGTATTGGCAACAATGGTTTCGCTTCTTGCACCGCGTACAGATGGGACGCGCCTCGTCGCACTGCTTCCATTGTTAGCGATTGTAACAGTGTCCTAATAATCCGCTGTACGGAACCTTTTTCCTCTGTATCTTGCATCTTGTGCATCCTTTTCTCGACTTTTCGTGTGACCGACGCTGCTTAAACTCTCTGGTGGGCATGGTGATTTGTTGAGCCATGATTGTTTGTCAACTGTGAATTGGCGATACAAGGTAAAATGATAGTGCCATCTGCTTACCTTATTTATTAGAGCTCAGTTTCCCGAATTTGGAATTTGAATTTGGAATTCAGGCGTTACGTGTTGCACCGCCTCTCCTGCTAACTGCCAGCTGAGGGTGCTATTCCGTTTTCGACTGTGGCCGAGCGGACGTCATCTGAGAGGCTCTCCAACTTGGGCACAGTTAATCCGGGGCAATGCAAAGTCGGAACGTTACAAAACCGTTTTTCAATGACAGCTGGAGAAGAAGAACGACATACAATGGTGTAGCTTCGAGATTCTGGCCCAGGAAGCACCGGTAGTTCTCGAACGAGAGTCCACTCATGCCATTGCTGTTGGCAAACTCCTGTTATGGTTGAAGAGTGCTGGAGATGGGGTGGTCCATATCAATCGCTCATAGTTGGAGAGCGAGCCGATGCACAGTTGTAAAGAGACTCGAATCTTGAGAAACTGAATGCACCAATACCGTTAAGAGCTGTTGAGAGTTTTGACACTTGGACTCTTGGTTAATGAGAGCCACAACCGTCACTCGACATTTCCCCCACAAGACTAAGCATGACCGGCCATCGGACGAGAGCCTATTGATCCTCCTTGTCGCCAAACAGGCCGATCGAATAGATATGAGTTTACTGAAGAACAGGGCTGGGGTCATCACATGCAGTCATGCTTGCGGCCAGTCTGCATCTTGAGCACACCGACAAACTGAAATACAGTGTCTTATGTGCTCGGCTGTCGCTGTAGTCTACAGAACGCGGAATTGGGCGACCACGCCAAAAGCGCCGGGATTTGCACCAAATTCTCCTAGGGCTGACATGGCGCCCAATCCAAGCATTCGTCGAGCGTATTCGGTGGAGGCGTGTTGCCAGGGGCGTATTCCGAGCGTATTAAGCAATTTGTCACCATGTTTCCATGTTCGTTCTCTACGGCTTCGACATAAGCCGTAGGAGTAGTCATCGCCAAGGCATAGCGAGCTATGTAGAGGGCTGAGTCTGCCGGGAGCTCGTGAGCTGCGCACAGCTTCGGTAGGATCAGGCAGTGCTTCAGAATCCCTGCCAGTCAAACATGATTAGAGATCCATGAGCTCCTATTGGGTACTTCCCTGCGTAAGGAGCACCGCATCCCCTGATCTTGTCCACGATATCCCTTGATACGCTCTGTGCTAAACCAGATTGCAATATGACAAGGATGTGAGCCAGAAGCTCGAGGCCTCTATAAATACAGCAGGCCACATCATGGTATGGAAGTAAACAAACCGCAAAATAAGCTACATCACCATCTTGAGCACACACCGAGTTACTCTTTGATCAAGCAAGATGCGATCTTTTTTCTTCACCGTGTTCTTGAGCAGTCTCGCTTCGGGACTGCCCAATTTCCATCCCACCAAAGGCCATGAATGGATCCCAGCTGGACCGAGAGATAGTGCGTTATTGGAGCTTCACTCGGTCCCTACATCCACAGACGACTAACACAAGAACTACTCTAGGCCGATCGCCATGTCCCGGCCTGAACGTGTTGGCTAACCACGGCTGGCTTCCTCGCTCGGGCAAGAACATCGATCTGCCGACTCTTCAAGTTGCCGTCGCCGGTGCCTACAACTACGCCCCCAACACCTTCGACGATGTTTTCAAACAGGCTCAAAACTGCAATCTCACGACCACGGGCAACTTTTCGACGTTCAATCTGGCCGATCTGGCAAAACATGATTGCATCGAGTTTGACGGCTCGCTCTCACGAAACGACTTTGCTCTTGGAGATGACTTACACTTCAATCCTCGCATCTGGAAAACGACATCCAAAAGGCTAGGCCTGGATGACATTGGACGTGATCCAAAGTCCAAGTACCTGACCGTGGAACAAGCGGCCAAGGCGAGGGCTGCCCGCGTAGCAGACGCGATGAAGGCCAATGACAAGTTCAATGCTTCGACAGGCCAACAAATGGGCAGCCCTGGGACGACAGCTTTGTACTTGACCACCTTGTGGGACGATGCCGCGGGAGCTGCTCCGAAGGAGTGGGTCAAAACGTTCTTTGGTAAGGTCTGAATCTCTCGTGTGCAGGAGTAGGACTAACACCAGGCAGAGTGGGAGCGTCTCCCTTTCTCAAGGCCAGTGAGGCAGAAAACCAATGACGACATCAACGCCATGTTCGCAAGGGTCACGGCCGTGCAGGTTTGAATAGAGCAATCCGCGATTGTTGCGTTGTTATAGCGGCATTCTTGAACTGTCTTCATAGAACTAGACTAGATATTACTAGATAGTAGAAATAGGTAGCAAATGGCTATGTGCGTTTTGTTGGACCTCAAAGAGTAGAAGTACATTTGTATGCCTTCCATGTTGAACGCGACTTTACTTTACATGACTTTCCTCTACTATTGATATACAAGGTCTCCGATTCTCGACTCCAAATAGGCGGCAATCAGGTATACACATCACAAACTTGGTGTTACGACGGGAATTGCACCGGGAAGTGGCAGAGACAGAACTTTCGGATCTGAGCCACAATTCTCATCGGCAGTCGAAACTGCCAATAGCGCATGCAGCGACTACGAGTACCTACCTAATTAGCACAGCCGGTATTGACAATCTCCTGCCTTAGTATAATAGGTAGTATTGAAAGCATTACATGAGTAGGGGCAAATAATATGCTGTTACATATCACATACGAAAATATGCTTGTACAGGCAAATCAGTTGTCTATTCCCATATCTAAGAAGCGGCTACTCCTAAAACGCTCTACAAAGAAAGATTGCCGTGTAACACAAAGCTGTAGAAAACCTTATCCGAAGATCTGCCTTCTCGTAACAGGCAGATGCATGTTCCGTCATGACGGCATCTAGAGGCCATGTCTGGCAAAGAAGTCAAACATGACATTGAAGCCAGCTGTGGCATTGTTGTGCAGTGGCAACGCATGGCCAGTGTTGGGCTGGAGGGCCACTTCGATAGCCGTGGCATGGGGGTAGGTCTCGTTCAAGGCCGTCATGTTGGCCAAACCCCTACAATCGCCACGGCAAATGTAGAAATCGAACTCGGGCAAGAAAAACTGGACGGGTGCCTTGAATGACGGGCCGGGGTTGCCAATGAGGGAAAATGCCGAGGCAAACTCTCCGATGGGGACTGGTTGCTTGATGCTGATGCCGTAGTTGAGCAGCTCCGGGGTGAAGGCCGTCTTGGGATTACCCCCAAAGAAGATGTTCTGGATACCGTCTCTCTGGCACACAACATAACCACTAGAACGGTTGAAGGGAGGTGATCCGGTGGCGGCATATTCGACGCTGAACGATGTTGAACCAGCGCTAGCGAGGTGCTCCGTCAAAAGATAACCAGTGATGATTGCTCCGTCGGTAAGAGGGCCGTATCGGGCGATGAAGGCAGAGGTAAGGAATGACCCGAAGCTGTGTCCGATGTGGACGACTTTGTGTGGGACCTCCAACTGCGAGAAGGCTGCATCAGAGGGCGCGGCATGGCTGGCAAAGTCGTACAGGGTGCCGTTGCGGGCCATCAGGGTCAACTGACGGAGGATTTCCAGCTCCAGCGGAGCCTGGACCACGTCGTATGCATCCGGGTGGTCAGATTCGCCTACTCCCAAGCGGTCATACGTAAGGATCGAGTATCCTGCCTTGAGAGCTGCCTCCACATAAGAGTGATTCTCCGGCCTGTACGTCGAGTCCCAGTAGCGTGAGTCGTAATGGACTCCGTGGGTGGCGATTTGCAAAGTATTGTTCTTGTGCTTCTGGGCGCCATTGGGGATGCACAGCTGGGCATGAATGTTGAAAGTGCCAGAAGTCGTAGTATTCTTGATGATATTCTCGGGGCCATGTGCCGTAGTTCGAGTGGCGTCGTAGATTGCCCAGGCAGCTGCTTCGATATCATTGTCTACTTTGGGTATGTCGTAGACGGCGGTCTCCGCAGTAACAGGCAGCGGAATATCCAGCTGCTTGCAATATCCATGAGTTCGATGACTGACGCTAGGTGAAGCAGAAACGGCCCTGATGATGATCAGGGCGCCGACAAGAAGAAGAGACGCCATTGTTCCGCGAAAGCGTCCGAAAACGAGGTGCAGGTGGCTTCAGAAACCGGTAGGCTATTGTAGATAGTGGTTCACAGTCGTAAAGAAAGTGTGGCTGGTTTTCAAGTCCATCAAGATGAGAAGAGGTCTCATATATATACCTAGAGGTCTCGTCATAAGCTTTGATGAATCTCGTAGATCTACGCGTATTGCTAAACAAGCTTAATTCCAAATTCAACAGGCGCTGACAGACGTGCATGCACTGCCATGATGCTTATACGCCCGCATGCGCTCTATATACGCTCTATTGCTTGTACGCTATACGCTCCCGTCTAAGTACACTAAACCGCACCGCCATTTCAAGTTTGTTGCATTGATCCTTGTCGGAGTTTACGCAATCAAGCACTCTTTATCGAACCGTCATCGTTGAGCTGAATCCTGACGAGAACATGTTATTTGAGTTGTCGACGCCTCTTTACCAACTCTCACAATATGCCATAACGAGGCTTAGGGTTGTCTGGTCGCAACGTCAGGTGCCCATGCCAATGCTAGTGCATCAGCCGATATTGATGCGTAAAGCTGACACGCCTGGGCGAAGCAATGGGCTGGGAGGCTGCTGCTGAAGATGATCTTCGTCACCGCCATCAACCAGTGACAATGTGATGACTGAGTAGATTTGAACATTGATGTAACGAAAAGCTTTCGCTCCCCGACTGCATTTTTATTTCGTTGCCGTTCTCGTGCGCATTGACATCCTACTTATTGTGTTCAAAAGGATCTCACAAACGCATTTGTTGAAGTCTTGGTACTTGGTGCTATTCCACCTGCAGGCGATGATCAATGTGCAGCTATCAGCGGACTCATCCGTTGAACTTGAAAAATTTCTCGGAATCCTGTTTATTCTTCCGATCGTGCAGGAAGGACGCGTCTTGATGTCTTTCCATAATTAGATTTGACGGTAAGCCAACAGGATGATGGTGAAGGATATCTAGTTGTTGACGCTTGGCTAATGTGATCAGTCTTCCTACGGATCAAGCACGCGGGAACTTGCACAAGAGGTGCTACTGCATACATGGAGGTTAATGCGGGAGACTTTATCTCGCATCATTGGCCCTTGGTACTAACTTCGGAGTCGTGAATGGTACTTCATTCAAAGGTAGCTAGCATCTATATTTGTCGTCTTACAAAAACTCCGCAATCACATCCTGAAGCTCGTTGTCATCCATCTCCTTGATACCAAGAAGCTCATTGTCCAGATGACCAGAAAAGTCCCCTCCATAACCCTTGCCAAGCACAGAAATATGCAGAAGAGGCATAAGCCCTTTGGAGATGTCTGCATTTGGCTTCTGAAACTCAATATGAGCCTCCGCAGAGGCAGCAGCCGAGTCGACGTATGTCAGCTGCCATTCCTCTCCATCAATCCTCTTTGTCAACTCAATGAGCTTATTCTGTGTGACGACTGCATCATGGATGTAGACATGTCGATTCTTTGTCTCCTCGAGATGCCCAATGATTGACACGACCGCTTTGCTGACCGTGGATAAAGTAGTCGTGCTAAACGGAAGATTGCCGTCATCGTAGATCGTGGCAGTATGCGTCTTGGGATGGACCAGGAACCCAGCCGCCAAGCCCCAGTCCAAGAAGGAGCCGGTGCACAAGGCTGTGTAGCTGAAACTGGGGTGCTTGGCGACCTTGTCTTTCAGATACGCAAGGGCGCGCATCTTATTTGCGAAAACAGGCAGCTTCATGCATTTGTCATTGTTGGTGTCCGTGCCAAATTCCGCCGGAAAGAAGCGTATCACTCCCGCAGCAACGGCGGCATCGATGAGTGTGTCCTGACTACCAATTGGTGTTGCCACGGGTAGGGCCGCGATGACAACGGCGTGGCCCTGTAAGGCAGCCGTGAGCGAAGCCACGGAGCCATAGTCGACCTCGGCAATGCTCAGGTGCGGATGCTTGGGAAGCTTGGCTGAGCAATAACTCCCGCTTCGACTGAGAGCGGTCACAAGATGCCCAGCTTTCAGGAGCTCGGAGACGACAGGGATGCCGACAGCACCCGTGGCACCTGCAACAGCGACGTGTACGGGCATGGTAGGGACCTTGGGATCGTGACTTTGCGGTCGAAATGACGTAGAAGAATTGAAGCTGAGGAATGGTCTGCTCAACTCCATGAGAATCGCAGCTCTTCTCTTTCTTTTATACATCAACGGCCGCTTGGCTCGATACTTACCCGTCGTGACTACTTAGTCATGACGCTGTGGATGTCTCTCCGAGGGCGAAATGCTCTCTTTCGGTGTAGCCCCATCCTGGACTTTCCTAAAACGAATAAATGTTGACGATGGAGCAGCTTGTGATTCGCTCCAAGAACCGACTTATCCTCGTGGGGAACCTTGAACTCCAAGCACTGTGATTCCGCTTCTTCTCACAACTGCAAACATTATTGTAGAGAATTGTTCAATCTTTGGCCTTGCAATTACTAACGCGGCGGAGATGCGACATTTAATCCATTTTAGGCACCGTCCTTGGACAAAAATGATGAACAAAATGGTTAAAAAAAGCGGGATAGGGTAGGCAGGGCAATTTTGTCACGGTCCATCCGCAAGCCTGACGTCGACAGCAGGACAAACTCGGAGAAAGGTGAAATATCAACACTCAAGAGACAATGTTCGTTGGCTGCATGTCTTTATTATTTATTAAACATTATCCAATGGTTGTATTGCTTTATTGGTCATGATCCATCAAATTTCCATATGTTCATTAATCGTATCATCGTTATACCTCCTCAATGGTGCGGACATCCTTCCTCTCCTCCCACCCAGCCTTGACCAGCCAAAACATGGCCATCCAAGGCGTCGTGAGCAGCCCCAAAACTCCACCCAACACCAGTTTAAAAATCTCCGGCACCCATTTCCGCTGGTAATAGTAGTCGCCGCCCTCCTTGTCTCCAAAAGCCGTCAACACGCCCACGAATATGGGCCACAGAAACAGGAAGCCCACAACAGCGAAACAGAACCCTCGCAGAGCCTGCTGGATGGCTTCGATCAACGACCACGGCCGAGGCTGCTTCTTCGATTCGGCTGTTGTGTCTCGGGGAAGGAAGAAGAAGCGTCGCAATAGAAGATTTGAGGGCGGTGAAATAAAGCCGATAGATTGGACAGAGCGCTGGCTGAGATCAAAGTGAAGAATGATGAGCTCGACGAACCAGGTGATGATGCACTGTATGATCATGGTAACAGCAGCATCACCCGCCAACGTATTCGGAAGCTGCCAGAGGCGAATGGGTTTCGTAGCTGTGTCTTGCGTGGTATACATGGCTGCGCAATCTCGGTTAGCAATCCCGTCAAGATGGCCTGGGCGAAAGTGACGGATAACCACTTACCATACGCAATGGCAAAATTGATCCCGCCGGACACGATCAAAGCGCCAATACCATGGATGCCAAAGATGTAGAAGAGCTGGTGGCCTGTGAATCTCGAGCTGGCTTGGGCATTTGTGCTGAGCATCTCCTCTATGTCCTCTGCGATCTGTAGTATCTGCTCCTTGGCGCTTGCATCAGGAATCGGTCCAAGAGGTGGTTTCTCTGCTGACACCACAGTCGAAGGATCAAAGGCCCCTGTTCTCGGCTCTTCAGGCACCGCCATCGTCCAAGTCGGTGGCCTCTTGAGCAACTGCTAGCTTTCGGGTCGTGTCGTATCGTCGTCAAGTTGCAAGAGCCGAATGAATGATGGGATATAGAACAAGTATCGTCACACGATATGGCCAGAGTTGCATTTATAGGTCCAAATTCGAAGGAACACCGGCACAGCAGATTTTATTATCATCTCACTGATTTCCGCCATTGTCTAAGCAGAGCTTTAAGCTCTGGGGCAACAAAATAAGGCCAGGGGGGCGTAAAGCCATCCCTGCACTTAAACCCAGCCGTGGCGGAATAGCCCGGCGGCAGATGGGCTAGTTAATAACGAGCACGAATACGGCGGTGAGTGCACCAACAAACGTGGACCCTTTTGATTTCATCTTTTTCCAAGTCACCCATCACTTTGTTATCGAATGACAAATGTGCGTTGCTTGGGATGTCGCCGCTCTGATATGGGCTAGGGGAGGCCACAAGTCATGTCAGTAGGACTACTAAGAGCTTCTGCTTCATCGCAAAATCTCTCAAGAAGCTTCACATGTGCATTAAACTGTCGCATGACTCCGTCACACGTGTCAACCATCCTTGGAGCAAAAATACCTAAGGAACCACAGCTTGTCAAATGCCACGGAGGGACCGATCCACCACTGTCAAAGTCGGATCTGGCGTAGAAATGTCGGCTCGGGAAGCTTCCTCGATCGAATGCATGGGTCGAGCTTCAAGGTTCGCAGCCATCTCAGACCGCCATGTCTTGCATTTCAGGTCCTTCACCGTCATCCTGGGCTGAAGCTAGCACCACTAGCAGTAGCGTCGCCCAGGCAAAGTCTCGCGTGTTGGTTTTGGTGGCAATTGGCTGGGATTGGCGTCCATGGTGTCCTCAAGGCTTAATCAGATCTGGACCTCTGATGACCGTCTCTGCGTACAAGTGTCCGAGTTAGTCTCCGTGACTGCGGAAACAAATGGGCATGGATCGCTAGAAAAGAGTCTCGGGAGACTATAAGACATGGTACAGTATGTTTCCCAGATTCGCTCACGACGCGATTCGCCGTCCATGCTTCGTCCCATCACAGTAACAATGGACCCTCCCAGGTTTCTATGTAGCGTCTGCTTCCACAAAGGACGTGTCGAGAATTTGTAGCCATTGAGCAGGAATTTCTATTTATTTCTTCATTTATTCATCCACAGGGCCTTGAGCTTTTCTAGATATCTACATCTATGGCAGCAGTCTCTTGGGTGTTCTGGGGTAGTACGCAGCCAGGTGCACGCTGGGAAGGGCAAGGTACCAAGCGACAACACGGTCAAGACCAATACCACCGCCACCGTGAGGAGGAACACCCGCCTCGCGGAAGACTTGAATGTACTCCTTGATGCCAGCGCTCTTGGGATCGACTCCCTTGAAACGGATGCGAGCCTCAAGCTGATCGGGGTCGGCAATACGCTCACCACCAGACAGAATCTCCTGTCCACGCAGGAACATGTCGAATGCGTTGGTGACTGGCTCGTTGGGCTTGCTGGCGGGATCGACCTTGGCGTAGAAGGGTCTCGCGGCCTCGGGGAACTTGTCGACGGCGAAGAAGTCGGTCTTGTACTTTTCACGGACCAGCGCGCCCAGTGCCTTCTCCTGTGGTGTTGACATGTCCTCATCGTCGCGAACGTTGCGGAACTCTTCGGGGCCTTCTTCGCGCAGCAGCTTCTGGGCCTCTGCAAAGGTCAAGCGCAGCTCCTTTCCGGGTTCAGGGAGGAGGATCTCGGGTGACGGATAGACGGAGCGGACCAGCTCGATTTCGGCGGCGCAGTTCTCTATGGAAAGCAGGGAATTAGCACGAGGCGCCTGCAACACAGAATCACCGTGGAAGGGCTAAAATGCGGGGAAGGGTTCGAACGTACTCTCGATGCCGCGGAAGATGTGCAGCAGCACGCCCTCCAGCATGGAAAGGACCTCGTGATAGTCCTTCTGGATCTCCATCTCCATATCAAGACCGGTAAACTGGGAGAGAGTAAGTATAGACGAAAGTGCAATGAGAATGAAGGCAGCCTACCTCGGTCATGTGTCTCGGAGTGTTGGAGTTTTCGGCTCTGAAGACGGGTCCAATGCTGAAGACGCGCTTTCGGCCACCAGCAATCTCAAACTGCTTATAGAACTGTGGTGACTGGGCGAGGTAGGCCTTCTGGTTGAAGTAGGGCATGGAGAAGACATTGGCGCCGCCTTCGGAAGCAGCTCCGATGAGGCACGGCGGCTCGAACTCCTTGAAACCGTGCTCCCTCAGGTATGAGCGGAACAGGTGCTTGACCTCGACGCGGATGTCCTGCAAACGTCTGTCAGCATTATAGCAATTTCGGCTTCGACTTCAGAACATACAGCAATGGCCTGCTGAACGGGAGACCGCTTGTGCATGACAATGTTGTCCAAGTGAGTCAACATGGACGCCGCCGGAGGACCGCCCTCGGCCTCCTTCTCCTGGGCAGCCTCCTCAGGCTTCGCCTCCTCGTCGCTGAAGTTGGTAACGGCACGGTTCGCGGCAGCCAGCGTCATGCCCAGAGTTGCAGGAGCGGCAGCAATGACAAAGAGCTTGGTGATGTGCAGCTCAAAGTCAGAGACGCGGCAGCTCTTGACGGGCGCAAAGGGCTTCTCGACGGTGGCCTCGACGGTGACGAAGCTCTCCGGGTTGACGGCGCCCACCCACTTGACCATGCGCTTGCTGATGACGGGCTTTCCGTCCTCCGCCTTGTTGTCGGCCGTGGCGCTGACGATGCCCTGGATAGCCCAGTTGCCCTCCTCGCGCAGCTCGACAAAGGCCATCTTGGCGCCCTGCATGCGCGTGTTCTGCAGCCATGCCCGGATGACGACCGTCTTTCCGAGATGAGATTCGCTGATATCCTTGAGGTGGACGTACTCAGCATCGGCCGGGAAGGACGCTAGCAGGGCGGGAGTGGCAGCGCCGTAGAAGTCTTTGGCAGGGTCTTCCTCGGGCTCGTTGGAGGTTGCGGCAACGGCGATTCGCTCGGCAGCTCGCTGGGCCTTCAGAGCTTCCTTCTTGGCCTTGGCCTCGGCCTTCTTGGCGGCCTTCTTCGAGGGGCCGGCAGCGTCGGCGGCGGCAGCGGCAGCGGCATTGTCACCCGCAGGAGGCGCGGGAGGGTTCGATTCTTCGGCCATTGTGAACTTTGGACTGTCGAGAAATGGTTGTCGAGTCGCTGCTGGTAGTATCGTATCACGAACGTGGGGTAGGTGTTTCTGGAACAATGATTTTTTGGAGGGGCAGTGGATGACTCATCCGGCAGCCATCACGTGAAGGTACGTGTAGAGGAACTCACATGTCGATCGACTGTGAGTCAGGAGATAGATGTTGGATGCTTGAAATGGACATGCCAATTGTCTGATGGTCTCTCGGCGATGTGACATGGAATATTATCCTGGTATCCCAAACTCCATTGGCTGTGCAGGAGGCAGAGGAGCGTTATCAACGAGGCGGCATCCGTAGATTGAATGTCTACCATGGCGTGTATAGAGCCAATTCTTAACTTATCTTGTCTCCCTACAAAATCCCCATCGCACATAAACTCATATCATTTCAGAGCGTCATGAATCAACAGGCATAGAAAAGGGAAAGCTGTAGATGCAAAGATCATGACTGGTTCTTTCCAGACGAGTCAATCTCGCAGAATGCCTTGTACGTGATGAACTCGTCGTCCTGACCACCGGCAGACTCCAAGACCAGCTCTGCGGTAGATCCGACGAAAAACACGTAGCCTTCCTTCATCTCGTGCTTTGTTGGCCCCACCGCAATCGTACCCTTGCCACTTGTGCAGATGATGATGCTGGGGCCATCAAGAGGCTCAAATGTGGCCTTGGCGCCGTCGCCGCGGAGCAGGGTGCGCACAACGCTGAACTCGTCAATGGGAGGATCGTACAGCAGGACGGAGGATCCGGAGCTGTAGCCAGCACGGTTTAGCGTCGCGTAGGGATAATCCGTCGGCGTCATCTTCTGCTGGTCGATGGGCGCGTAGTTGTAGGTGAGCATGTCGACAAGCGTGGACACGTCCTTGAACTTGGGCGTCAGACCAGCACGGACAACGTTGTCGGAAGCCGCCATGCACTCGACAATGTCGCCGGAAACGTAAGCGTGGATATCATCTGCGACGAGGAACAGCGCCTCGCCAGGCTGTAACGTGACGAAGTTGAGGAAAAAGAGGACGAAGATGCCAATGTCGGAGCCAAACTGGCCGTGAAGGCGGGTGACAAGCTCGGCAAGGACAGCACCCTTGGTAGATGCCACGCCACCGGCGGCAAAGTTTTCGCCCTCAGTCTTGGCGAGCTCAACGAGTTTGGCAGTCTCTCTGTCAACGTCTTCGGGAGAAGATGACATCAAGCCTCCAAAAGCCTTTTGCAGGGCCTTCTTCTTGGCCGCCTCGTCGCCGCCCTCTTGCTTGGCAGCCTGGACAAACTGCGCCGCCTCTTCCTCTCCGACCAGCGTCCTCAACGGCTTGACCGTCTCGAGAAAGTGCGCAATCTCATCCAACGGTCGGAATCCGCACAGCCCCTCGAATGGGGTGATGGCAATGGCCATCTCGGGCTTGTGGTTGTCGTCGGGGTAGTTCTTGGGGTCCCGCGCGTGCAGCTGCTCGGCGAGCTTCTTGTTGGGGTGTGCCTGGATGGAGAGGGCCTTGTTGATGGACAGGACTTTGAAGAGGAAGGGCAGCTTCGCGCCATATTTAGAGGCGACGGACTGGGAGAGGAGGAGCTGGTTTTCGGAGCAGAGGTCGAGGAGGGTTCGGCCGGTGTTGACGTCTTTGGAGGGGTTGGAGGGGTGAGTGCCCATCCATAGCTGCGAAGGTCAGAGGCTGCAGACGCAACAGAGCGCGAGAGAGTGAGAGGACGGAAGGCATCGTACCTCGGCATAGGGTTTGTCAGACTGGATGGACAGGTCGTCCGAGGGCGTGGCAGCGGCGAACCTGGCGGCGGCCGAGTCGCTCCCCTTTTTGCCCCATTCGTACGAGTTGACGCCGCACTGCAGGCGGATGAGAGGGACTTGCATTTTGGTTGTTATGTGGATGGATTGGGGTATCTGGTAGAGGGAGGAGAGCGGTAGAGGGAGGAGATTCAGAGGATGCAGTCTAGATGCGATACGGATGTAAAGCAAAGATCAATGCGATGGAGACAAAAGAAGGGCATTGGTGATGATGGAGCAGTGATTGGAGCTTTGGGCAACCTGAACAGCTAAGACCGTTCCAGCAGTTGCTGCAACCCCGCCCTAGAACTGCAACCCCGCTGTGGAGCTGCTTGCGCTGCAGATGATTGATTCTGTTCTGCACATGAAGACGAAGCTTGGAATCGACAATCAGGGCCGATGCAGTAGAAGGAATTGGAATAGATGAAGTGAATTTGTTCTTGTATAAAAACCTGTCCAAACGCCTGGATATCGCCATCCTTTGCGCCAATAACATGCCGTCTGATAAAGCCACGCTCGTCCCTTACGGACGATCCGCAGCTATGCCATGTGAGAGGCTAGCCAGTAGCACCTCTCCATTGAACCAGCGCCCATCCCATCCCATCCCATCCATCCCATCTCATTCCAATGCAGCCCAGTAAATCCCTATAATGCAAAGGATGGTGAAAGAATACCAGATAACAATGCAGTGTACCGTTGTTGCGCGCAGTGGTCTTTCGCATGTTCAAACGCCCTGTCGTCCTCTCTCGTCCTCAATAACCATGACTCCTACCGTACCCTCAAAACATCATCCATCACTCATACCAACCCCCACGCCAATATGCCGGCCAGACAGCTCACCACCGCCAGCACAACCCGCACGTCCGTCTTCCTCGTCGGCGCATCCGCCTTGAGCACCGGGACATGCCATCCGCAGTGCTCCTGCCCGCCCACCGTGTCGCAGGTGTAAAACGTCGTCATGCTGTAGCCCATCTTGGCCAGCTGCTCGTCCTGGTCCGGCGGAGGCGTCACGATGGGCTTGTACGGCGGGACGGAGAGAGGCTCCGAGGCTGGAGATGCTTGTCCCTCGACGGCCAGATGCTGGAGCTCGAGACCGAGAGGGAGAGGGAAATGCTGCCCGTGTTGGTTTTGTTGCGGTTGTTGCTGCTGCTGCTGCTGCTGCTGTTCGGGATGTGCTGTGCGAGTCGCTGCAGCGGCGCCTTCGGTGCTGGTTTCGGTCGCCTGTGGAGTCGCGGATTCGCTGCCGTGGGCCGGCGCTGGAGCTGAAGCTGGAGCTGGAGCTGGTGAGGGTCTGCGGTCGTTTGGCGCGCTGATGGGAGCTGCTGCAGACGCTGTAGATGCCGCGAATGCCAACGTCGATGCCGCAGATGCTGAAGAAAGTAGCTGTAACGAAGAGGCCGAGACTGACGTTGTAGGAAGTGCACAGGCCAGGATGGAGAGGCAGCAGAACAAGACGAGGGCACACGACCAAGGCCGCAGCCGCAGCCGCAGCCGCCGCTTTTCCGCAGAGTGTCGCATGACGCCCTGATTCGATGGCACGGACGGCAGAGTTCGGCCCCACCGGGCGCGACAAGGAAGACTCGCTGCTTGCAGCGTTCAAAGACGTCAGTATTGGATGAGCCGGGACTGGCGTCAGATCAGCAGCTAGGGACTGAGCTGAGCTGCCGAAGCTGACGGAAGCGAGACCGGTTTGTCTCAGATGACGATGGAGGAATGCAGCGACTTGTTTCTTCTTCTTCTTGTTTTCTCCCCCTTTTTGAGATACGAGAAACCGTGATGAAGATCTCTAATTGCTGAAACAATGCAGCCGATGCAAATCAATCCAGTTTGCCCACATATATAAGGAGCGCACGCAGCTAAAAGAGGGAGAGCTGCAGAAAACCGGGGGATCCGCGAATATCGCAGCCGAGTCTGGCAAAGTTCTGTACGTACATACACCAACACCAGAAGAATCAAAGTAAAGATAATACGAGAAATGATAGAACATAAGATAAAGGAGTGTAAACTTGGAGAAGAAGAGGGAGAGACAGATACGCAAACAATAAAGAAGCATTCAATCCGCCCGTTTGTGCCAGACAAACGATGGGGAGCTGCTCCCATCAAACGTTTCACTGTCCTTCCATCGAGCCTTTATATCGCGATGTCCTCCTTGTGCATACATGCGCTCTCCCTCAGGGCGCCATCACACATTCACAGACGGATCATAGAACGACATTCCGCTGGTGTTTGTCAACGTAAATTGAACCCGTGCATAACATTCTCTCGTCACCCGTACATGCTCCTCATCCAATCGTCAAACTGACTAATACTCCCATCCGACGCGCCACCGACAACAGGTGAGCCCCCATTTCGAGTAGGTCAACCAAGTGGTTGGCTGACAATCCCCCTCTCTTCCACCCACACCTGTGAACTCAATTCTTCCAAGCCCTCGAGAGGTCGTTACTTTTCCCCTTTCCCGCACACCATGCTTTGGTCGTCAATCCCCCTTGCACTGCGTTGGGGGCCTGTGTCCAGTTGTTTTTAAACTTTTCCAGCAACCCGAGCACAAACGGCTTTGCATTTCGTTTCACGAGCTGCCTTTGAGGAGGTTTCCCTTCGCCTCAACGTCCGTCAAACATTGCCAGCTCACCAACGCCTAAACTTCCCGGTTAGGCAGAAACCACCGACCTTGTCCAATCATAACACTTGTGAACGGAGCGACGTTACACTCCCGACGCTGAAACACCTTCAATAAGGTAAACAATGTTCCCACCGCAGCGAGCAATCGCGTAACAAATCAGACTTATGTCTACTGTCTTTACACTTCACCTTCTTCTATCCAGTCACCTGTTTCCAAGTACCCTCCTACATGTGAAACAGATTTCAAGCACATCAGTCTGAAACATCAACCCATGTGCATAATAGAGTTATAGGTGTTTGTGTTCACATCAGGACAAACCCAACCTACCTAAGGTAGCTCAGAAGGATCCTCAATGACGAGCATCACCAGACAACGCATTCCCTATGCTTCATGACCGCTTGTAGCTACATTCGATATGATGCTCATTTGCTATTACGTGGTATCTGCTAAATCCATCTAGAACCGCATTTGTACAAAGCTAATATCATCAAATGCTTCCTCACACTCGCTCAAGCGTCGTAGAAGTTATGTACCAATCATTGCCACATGGAAGAGCCGCCACGCCGCCCTTTATACTTCTTCAGAGGGCTCACAAGCGGCGCCATCGATAGAGGTTCCTTTTCTCGACGACTTCTTCGCCCGCTTCTCGGAGATGCCGTTGTGGCATCCGCTTTCTCCGCGTTCGACACATGCCTTTCATGTCGATTTCCCTTCCTGACCCATCCGGGGCCAGTGGGCAGCGAGCCTCCCATTGGCGTCACTCCTGCCTCCTCGTGTTCCATAGTCTCATGACCCTCATCAGGCACCCCGCTGCCGGAGGGTGGGCTGGAGCTCAGAACAATGACCTGGCTCCCGGCCGGAATGGCAAATGGCTGCTTGCCAGCCTTGCTCTTCTCGATTTGAGAAAGAGGTACTTGTGGCAGAGCAAGGCCCTCGTCCAAAGCTTCTCTATGGGATGGGGGCTGCGTCGCGTTTGGAAACAGCTTTCTCTCCACCGCCGTGTCTTCTTCTTGCTTCTTGATCTCGGGTGCAACATCAGACTCGTGCCCCTCATCCAGCTTGCGCATGGCTTCTTCGTATTCCGCATCCCGCGCGGGGGCAGATTGGCTTGCTGACATCGAAGGCGACTCGTGCTTCCGTCCAGAGCTTTGGGTGGGTTGGGCGGACATGAATATCTGTTCGAGCGACGGGAATGGACTGCTGCTTGCACGGCTCGATGGCGACGTCTGTGATATCGAGTGGCTCTGTGATGGTGTCGTCTCGCGTGGTTGCGGCAGAGTCTCAGGTATGATCGTTTCGTCTTGTAGGCCATCATGGATAGAGTAGCTGGTCTGCGGTTGTCGCCCGCTAGGAACGCTGAAATGCGAAGAGGCAATAACTGAGTCTGAGGGCTTCGGCATCGATGAACTACTGTCGCCATGCGCCAATTCTCGTTCTCTTTCGCCCTCCTGCTCCATTTCCACAGCAGGTGCCTCTTCCGACCTCTTTGAAGCAAGCGTGTGCGAACTTTCCTCCGCCATGGCATCTGCTAGGCTGGGCCCTAGTTCTGCCTCCTCGTCAGCAGCTGGTTCGTCGTCACGCCCAACCCAATGGTTCAATTTGGGAGAATGCGCTTTCTGGAGGTTGGATGTAGCAGTCAACACGTGTTTCGATCGAGCGTCTGGCTTGCTGTGCGCATGTCCGACATGTTCGAAGCTATTGCTAGCCGTGCTGATATGTACCTCGGACATGGACGCATCCAGCCTTGGCAGCCGTTGGCCTGACTGTATGGAAAGAGTCTCTAAGTTGGCTTGAGTGGCAAAAGAATCGTGCATCAACTCATCCTCAACAGCAGCCCGCACTTCCTCCGTGCCGAAGCCGCTCTCCAAGCCATCCTCCCCTGACTGGGGTTCGCTTACCTTGTCTTGACCCAACAAGGTCGTCTCATCCTCCTCAGTCGCCTCTGGTGCGCACAAGGTCGTCTGAGCGATTGCATCGGCGGGTGCCTGTTGCAAAAGGCGAGGCTCCGTCATCTCTGTCCACTTGAGAGACCTGAAACCGGTGTCTTCTTCTTCCTGATCTTCTTCATCCAGATCGGGCACCTCAAATTTGCCATACACTCGCTCTCCGGTCACCTCATCATAAGTCTTTTCGTAACCGTCACGGTCTCGCCTTGCCAGGATGACATGGACCTCGCCCTCCTCGCCTCCGGAGACGACTAGACCAGTCAGTGGTAGAACCTCCGGCTGCCAGTTCGTCGCCTTGGACATGACCAGTTGATTCCAGGTAATAACCATGCCGGGCTTAGCAGATCCAGGTGCTAGAGGTGGGAGTGACTTGATGTCTTTGGGGAGTGACGGAAGATCATCCACATCCGTGAACTGGCTACTCTTGGCCGGCGCCTCGTCATAGTTGAGCGTCACATCTTCTTCGTCTTGACTTGCTCTGTCAACCTGCAGGCTGACAGATTTTCCCTTGTTGGTTTTGCTCCGCTTCCTGGTCTCTGGGGCGGAGTGATCGTCTTCGGGCTGCTCATCGTAGTAGTATGCCGAGTCATGGTAAGACTCATCGGCTTCGTAGTTCTCAGACGCGCGCTTGCGTTTCCGCATGACGTCGCGCCTTTGCTGGGGATCCCATCGCTGAACAAAGGGGAAGGGCGGTTCGCTGAGAATCATATCCTCGTGACAGCATTCCACAGCCCTGTAGTTGATCTTTTCTCTCCAGTCATCCTCATCCTCGTTCTCTTTCTGATCTGCATTAGAGGTGGGTTCGTTGGCACCATCGCCGCCGTTGCTCGGTAGAGTTCGTGGATTAACTAGTGGTCGAACGTCCTTCATCAGCGTATCACGAATTTTCTGCTCGTCTGACTTGTTGGCCGGCGGTTTCAAGCCCAATGCGCCAAACACAAGCCGTCGGCCAGCGCCCATGTCGATGCGGCTGTGACGCTTTGCCGGCGCGTCTTTCGGGTCTGGTGTTGCAACTTGGTCTGCATCCGGAACAGTCGCTTCCGACTCTCCGGCCTTATCGCGTAGAGGAGCGTTTCGCATCTGGGCTTCATCGTCCACCGTATCGCCCTCGTGCGACTCGTCGATAATTGCAGCCAGGAGAGCTTTCTTTCGCGCTATAAAATCTTCGCTCATAGCGTCTCCCTCGACGCCATTTGTCAATTCGGGTTGGTTGGAGTGTAGTTCCTTCGAGGCTTTGATGCGTCTTCTTCTCGCATTCCGTTTCTGTGTACGCGTGAGGCCGGTGGTTGGCGGCTTGTCAGACGTCTGGATCATGGATTTCTCGACTTGAGGTGCCTGAACCTGAAGTGGAAGCGCAGCCGCGGTAGCGTCTTGTTCAACTGCCGACGGTCCTGGCCGCTTTGATGGCATCTCCTCCACTTCAGATTCCGATTCCGATTCGGACTCTGAATCCGACTCAGATTCTGATTCAGACTCCGACTCTGATTCTTCGGATGAAGAGTCCGAATCTGAGTCTGAATCGGACTCACTTGGCTCACTGCTACTTGCATCGGAAGAGCTTGACGAGCTCTCCCCTTCATCGTTTCCCGCATGTTCCGCAGTGTCTTGGGCGCTGACTTCGCCGCTGCTGTCGCCATCGTCGTCAGATGATGCTTCGTCGAGATCGCTTGATTCGTTGTCATTGGGGAAGGTTGCGGGTGGATCGCGCATCTGGCGGCCTTCTTCTTCGCTCGACGATCCACTGTCCACGGAGTCATCGCTAGAGTCGCTCTCAGAGTCTGAAGAACTCTCATCCTCTGCGGAATCTTCGTTCTCTGATGGTTCCACCTCGTCGATGTGGGCACCTGGAATCATGTTGCTGCTGGTATGCTGGCTCTGGTTCAACTGGGAGACAAACAATGAGACGCCATTTGTAGAAGTCTCCGGAGAGTCACCGACTTCGCCCTCCTCCTCAACCTCTTCTATGAGCCGCTTTCTAGTCCCACCCTTGGAAAGCCTAAGAGAGAATTGGGAAGGTTCATCTTCCACGGTCGGCTTGGGGACGTGAGAGTTACCACCACGGCGTGTGAAAGGGGCGAGAATAAGAGAGGCATTGTCCATCATTTGTTCGAAGGTAAGCGAAGGTTCGCACAACATGGTGAGAGACATGTATGCCTTCCTTAGGTCCTTATTTGTTCGCTTGAGCGCCGTTCTGATGTCGCCATGCAACTCCGGAAACGCTGTCTGAAAGACAGTGATGAGGACTTCCAAAGGCACGCTGGCATATCCTTGGGTGCTTGACGGGGTAAACGAAGTGCTAAACATTCCACTGTATAGGCTTGGGGTGTCTGGGCCTTCGCTCGCGGAGTTTAGCATCAGGTTTGGGTCAGATGGTCCAGAGTAGCCTCTTGCTTCAGTATCACGCATCTCGTCTCCAGACAAGTCGGAGTATCCGTGTGCGTAGCTGTTGACATCGGCGGCGGCTTCCTCCCTAAGTAGCTGCAGCTCCCTTTCGAGATCATCATCCTCGCCCTCAGTCTCCTCTTCTTCATCTGTGTAGTCCTCCATATCGTCTTCGTCGTCGATATCGTCTTCCATAGCGTCGTCTTCCGACACTGAACTGGAGGCTGAGCTCTCATTGAGGTATTGGTCATAGAGCTGGGCGGCGAGCGATCCTTCCCATGGATTCTTCGTTCGAGCGTTCTTGGACCTATCCTCTCGAGATGAACGAGGGGCGCCAATGAGAAACGGCTCTTGCTCTTCTCCTGCTTGTTCGTCGTCATCGTCTTCGTCCTCGTAGTTGACTCGAATGCGTTTCCGCGGGGGCAGCTCGACGTGAGGGCGATCATGTGGAGCTCTAATCCACGACCTGCCGAAAGCGATGCCGTCAACTAGATGCCGACCGTCGTCGGAAATCTGATGTCGCCCGCTAAGCCGGCGTCGCTTGAGGTCTCCGGTGAGGAGGGATCGAATACTACCATAGGCCCAAGGTTAGAACAACAAAGCACTACTCAAAAAGCATATCATGCTGGAAATGATGAGGGAAAGGAGAGGCTGCTCACAGGACTTGGTCTTCATCCTTCAGAATCCGACCGACTTGCTGGAAATGCAGGCACTCAAAGCTGCCGCCCTTTCCATCCGCAAGCTCGACGGCATAGTCCTCGAGACCCCATTCGCCACTCTCGAGAGGCACGACCTCGTTGACCTGCTCCAGGAGCTTTGCGACGGTGAAGTCTTCCGAGCAGGAGCACGGCCAGACAAGCTTGACCTCTGGGAGTCCGTGGCGACGGATCACCAGCCGGAGGCGGATGTCCTGAGGCTGCATGGTCGATGGGGCGGCCAGATTAATTCAGCGACATGACTATCGAAGTGATGCAATAGAAAACAAGACGCGCAGAGTGCAGAAGAGATAACAAGTGGGCAGAGAAGAAGGACAAGACGAGTTGAGATTTCTGGGTCGAAATGTGGTGGAAAATTGCGCCTCGAAAGCTGCAGCCTTGACGCGCTGCACAGAGGCGGCATCAGCTGCTGTGCTTCTGCCTCGCACTGCTGAAATTTTAGTGGAGCAGGAAAGAGGTGGGTCCGTGCATCGACCAGACGTCAAGGAATCATGATGCGCCAAACTTCACAATACTACCAACCTATGGCCAATGGATGAGTAGAGGCGGCATTAGTTGCAGGTACACATGTTGATGTGCTGCAGTTAGTCGTCTGATTCAAATTTTTGTTGTTCAATTCATATTCGCTGTTATCCAGCAGGTGTCTAAATAACAGTAAGTCATCGATTTGTGCTCAACATTGCTGGCTACCTACTAAGGTAGTTGATGACATGTAGTGGTTGGTAGTAGGTACGCGACTGGCCTCCTTCCGCCGTCCAATGGAGAAGGTATAGGTAAACAAGTAAGTAGGTCGGTAGGTACACACGCAGATATATGCAATCTTGGTTCCCATATGAAACCCTTTGCTAGAAAAACACTTCGAAAGAGAAAGTGTAAAGGGGGAGAGATAAAACGCCTTTCGATGCTCCAGTATCCCAAGATTCAGAGAAGAAACAGTAACCCATCATTCGCTCAACTCTGCAGTGGACATCTCGTCTCGTCTATTGTGGAAGCCCTGCCATATCTAGCATGTGGCCCATCTTTTCAATCTAAGCACAGCACAGGATATGTCAGTAAGCAGCTCTTGTCCATCCTCATTCAAGGAGATAAACGGCGATGTGGCAGGTTTCTAACCTTTGTCTTCAAGTATCCCTCTACTTCCTGGCTCCGGAAGCCACCCTTGCCCTTCCAGGACAGCGGCACCATGGCCACCCGCTCCTTTACGACGATCTCCCGGTTGGGGCCTTCGATGGCACGAATCTTGTCGGGGTTGTTGGTCAACAGGCGGACCTCTTTCTGGCCCAGATCCATGAGCATAGCGGTGGCCAAACCGTAGCTACGAGCATCAGCCGGGTGTCGCAGCAACAGATTCGCCTCCACGGTATCGGATCCGAGATCTTGCAGATTGTATGCCTTGAGCTTTTCGCCCAATCCAATACCGCGGCCCTCTTGTCGCAGATAGATGATGATGCCGCCAGCCTTGTTGCCAGGTAAAGACATGAGTCGCGCAGCCTCGTCCAGCTGTTCGCCGCAGTCGCACCTCGCCGACCAAGCGGTCTCTCCAGTATAGCATTCCGAATGTATGCGCACCAATGGCGGATCTTGACGGCTGTACTGCCCTCGCTGTGACTCCGCCTCGGACGAAGGACCGCCCATGCCGCTCGTTGTCCGACCCGGATAAAGCCGGCCTGTGTAGGCACCGCGAATCATGCGATCCATCTCGGTCTCGCCCTCGCGGGGGGCATCCAAGGATTTGCTTCGGATGTGGTTTCCAAACACAATCGCGAGATGCTCCTTGTTATCGACATTGTTGGTGTACAGATGCAAGAACATCTCGGTTCCATTGACTGTGGGGATGCGGGCGCGGACAACGCATTGTACCTCGGGTAATGTTTCAAGCAGCTTCGGCTTCTTGCTCCCACATCCACCAGAGGCAATCGAGCTGTCGACGGGAATTCCTCGCAGCCCGGCAGTTGTGGGCGTCTGATCGCCCGGCGTGGCCGGAGGAGTAAAGGCTGGTGAGAGAAGCGATGGCGGGGGCGGCTGAGTCTTTGGAGAGTTGATATGGCTGGATTGTGACAGCGACAAGTCGTCAATGGGTTGGCCGTCGCGGCCTCGGGGAGTGTCGACGGCAGCGGTTCGAGGAGAGTAGAAGGACGGCAGCTGAGCGGTGTCGCCAGCACCGAAGGGCACATCCGACGTCATCTTGTAGGGACTGGGGCGCACGGCCTGTGTCTCAAGAGCTGAGGGCATGATGGATGATTAGTGGACCGACGATTCTGAGTCGGAGGATGCGGAGAGAGCAGCAGACAAGAGCGGCGCATGAAGGGACGACAATGGACCAGCGAGAGACAAGTAAACAGGAGATCCGGAGAGAACTTTCAGCTGTCAGATGCAGCAACGTACCGTCTTATCTCGGAATTGCAGCGGAGTGCCTCTATTCGCAAAACAAGCGCGCGCGAGTGTGTGATGCTGATTATCAATTTGCGCGGCGATGCTCTCACGCAATGACTAAGAGTCTGGCTAGCATGCGCAAAACAGTGGGGTCGGCCTCTCGGAATGCGCAGGTTCGGGATTCCGTCTCTGTTCCATGCGGGCACGAGCCTATCAATTCGGCGGGAAATGGATCAAGAGAGCGCAAGGGGGAGGAGTTCGCATGCGTAGAAGCCGAAGGAAGAGAAGCAGAGCTGCGCATGTCTGGAGCAAGGGCTGCGAAACTCTGCAGCGGCTCGCGCATTTCAATATGTTGCAGATGGAGATGACGTCGGGGGAATAAACGGACTTCTCCAGCAGTTACAGTAACAGTGTAGCCTTTGGCTTCAATTGACAGTATCACTCAGATATACGACAAGGTAGTTATCGAACAATTGACGAGGTACAAGTGATACAGGAATTATTCCCCTGTTTTTCCTGTCCGGATCGCCTTTGCATACATGGACCTACAGCAGAAGCATCACCAGCATGAGGAAGAGAGGGCCTCGGCTTCACTTTTACCCCACTTTGCTGACCCCCTTAAGCCGATACTCTCATATAGCACATACTCCCGCACGGGCATTCTTACAACCAGTATACTGCTGTAAAAGAGGCATTACCTAATACAAGAGTGACCGAGTTTGCCGAGCACCGAAGCCTTCAACTTCATTTCGGTCTCAGCCCCAGACGTCATTGAGCCAATCGATACCAGCACCTACGCACCTTAGTTGTGCAGCACTTCCCATGATGGGCTCATTATTTTCAGCCAATCCATAAACAACAAGGCGTTCAGCAAGCCAATTAGGCCTCACGTCAGCCAGCACCTAATATTATGTGCGGAAAGTATCTAAGGTAGCTAGGTACGTAAGGAAGTCGTGTAAGTCACCACTGGTCAAGCGATCAATCAGCATGGTACAGTGATTGCTAGATTCGTAAAGGACATTTGTTCGTTGCTTCTAATCATTCTATCGTGATAGTTTTGGAAAATCTAATGACATGTCTAGATTGTGTAGAACCAGTCTACTGGGCAGCCTCGGTCTTGCCGGTGCCGTAAGCAATGTTGGTGACGCCCTTGCCACTGTAGGCGACCTGCGCACCCAGAGTGTGAGGGCAAGAAGGCTGGTTGCTCTTGTTCAGGTCCAGAGTGCAGACCTCGTCGTATCCGTACTTGCAGAGGGGATCGGCCATGTTGATGAGCTGGTGGTTCTTGTTGACCCAGCTGTTGGGCTCGCTCATGCAGCTGGCGACGTAGTTCATGCTGTTGGAGGCGGACAGGGGCAGCTTGCCGTCGTGCATGAGGTCGCTGCACTCGCTGGCGTCGACGAACTCGTAGGTCATGTCGATGCCGCCGCCGGTGTGGGGATCCTGCTCGGCACCCTCGCCGAAGCCAAGGTAGTTCCAGGCATCGTAGGAGATGTCGTAGGCACCGCCGGACTGGTCAATCTTGAGGAGGTTGAGGCTTCGGTCGCCGTTGGTGACCTTGACGCAGATGTTGTCGCAGTCGACGCCCATGGGCCAGTAGGCAACACGGTTGGTGTTGATGAGGCAGCCCAGCACGCCGATGGAGGAAGAGTATTGCTCGTGGGGAGTGACGCTTGCGCTTCCGCTCTTACCAGTGCCACGAGGGACGGCAACGGCAGAGACGGTGGCAGCAGAGGCAGCCAGGATAGCAGTGATGGTGGTGAACATTTTGAATAAGGGAAGCAAGTCAATTGCTTTGTAGAAGAAGAGGGAATGTATGTGTTTGAAGTGGTTGTCGAACCGAGTGTTGTTGTATAAGTCCCGAAAGGAATGGAGACAGGAGCTTCAATATGAAGGAATGAATTGAAGCCAAAGAGTATTTGAAGAAATGACTGTTTGTCTTGTAGTTGGGATTGATGGAGAGAATCTTGAGTCCTCGAGAGGGAGAATCGAGGCCATATTTATATTCGTCTGGACTCTTAACAAACACGAGTGTTTGACCCATTTCCCCCGCAAGCGTTGCAGAGATTTTCTTGGCCCGTCGAGGCAACGATGCCCTACGGACCGACGGTACGCTGGAGAGCCGCGCGGGTTGCGGGTTGCGGGTCACGGACGATTGTTTCCATCTCCATCACAGTGTCCACGAAGATGCTGGCTCCTAGGCTCCAGCTTCCACCTCGGAACAATCACGGTGAGCCGGTGTGGCAATAGAAAAAGGCTAGTCATGTCCTGTTGGCAACAGCCATCCCCCATTCAGCCATCGGACGGCAAAAGGGGTCCAGGTTTAAAATGGCGCACCTAAACTCAAGACAGTTTGGGCTCAGGCACCGAGCCGGCCGGGACACGTTGTTGACTCCGGGTGTGACAGCGGCGCCCACCAGGGGAGAAAAGCAGGTACGCGGCCCTTCTTCCACGTGGCTCCACCTCGATGTGTGGCATCGGAGCTCAGCTCCTTTGTCTTGAAACCATGCCTTCACGTGAATAGTGGTCCTGGATGGATTCTTTTGTCCAAAAGTCAAACGCCCACTCTCATTCATGCAAGGTCGGGCCGGGTATGGTGACCTCAACTGGCAATCACCATGCTCTCACCAACCGCAGAACAGACCCCGGGGAACTGATCCGGGAAACTTAATGCCTTGGATGTGAGATCCGTCAAGCGGCAGCGCATGGCTTCACCCTGTACCGTGTGATGTGTTTATGAATCTGTTGTAGACCAGTCATCAACGCCAAGCTTGTTTGCGATGAACCGTGTAAGTGCGCGCGAGGTTGTGGGATGTCGCGTGACTCGCCAACTTGTCACTGTTGCTTCGCACTGCTACAACAAACATCCGAAACTGTTGCTTCAGGAGACTTCCATTCAAATTCTACATCCGGAATACTATTCCGAAAAGGAAAACATTCAGATTTTTTAGGCCGTTGGTGGATGAAAATTTTGAACCGTTTCGTCGCTGTCTAAGAAGACAGGTGGGTGGTGATTCGCCAACGTTAAACGCCACCACGCAGGTCCGGAGCGCCACCATCGGATAGCCAGCAATTGGCAAACAAAAGAGCCATGAGCCAAAATGGAAAACGTTTGCATTGTAAACAATACAGATCGAACGCCTCCTCACGTTCTTGAGGCTTCGAGAAAGAACGGAGCCCGGAGCGGGCTTCCGCGTTCCGCACAAAATTCTCACAATGGCGGTTGCCTCCCCCTTGGAGAGGCAAAGCCATCTCCGAAATGGCTTGGATAGTCTCGATGTAATACATATTCCTGCCTTTGAATATTCCTTGACAAGCCACATCTATCTTAACCGTGGACTGTATGTCAACACCGTGCTGAGGAAAGGCCCTTCTTCCAAGAACGATCCCCACGGACCCATTGTCATCGAACCGGTAGCAACTGAGGTCGAGTGGACCCTATTGGCGGGTTGAAACAGTGTGTTTTCATGAATGAAAATGTTTTGAAACTAAGGTGCCTCTTTTTCACAAAATTTTCAGAACGATTTTGTTCAGAGATTTCACGGAACAGACAGCGTAGCAAATCACATCTCAACTGAATCATCTTGCAGTTCCCGGAGTGGGCTTCCTGTGGAGTCCTGCAAGCAATACCGGGTCAATGCTCTGTCCAAAACCGGGGTAGGATCCTGTTACTCCCACGGCTCCATCGCGATCGTGGAGCCTGGCAGGCACGGGGAGTTTACGATCGAACATGCGCGATTAATCGGGCATCCTCAGCTGGCTGCGTAGGCTGCTTGGTAAGGGGTCAAACTTGCTCGGCAAACGGCTATATGCCTTCCTTAGTCATCTGCCACTGAAATTTCTTCTCGCCTTGCGGATTCTTGACAATTCACCTACACAACAGTTAGTGTCATCTAGAGTAGACTGTTGGTATCGTTTGCAGGGCAGAGAGTGTGGCAATTGACTGAAATGAGAGTCTACCTGCAATATTTACATACTTTGGAGTGATTCTGCATTAATTCAAGATCCCTGAACTACTTTCGATGAAAGTTATGGCATGTTGTTGATCTCGGCTGGTCCGAGAGATGGGCTGTCCTGCAGTTACCAGGATGCCTTGTCATGGCCCATGTTGGTGCACGATCTAGCATCAGATCTCAGATCTGGCGCCGATTTCAATGAGATTAGAGGGGGTCCATGCTTCAAAAACTAGCATCTCATCTACTTCCTATTCGTAGGAGCTATCGTGGAGAATTCAAGGACATTACTCGGTTCTCCCTCGAAATGCTGTTCAATCAATGTAGATCTCAAGAGTTTTGTTCTAAAAGGACGCCTCATTTGGAGATTCCGGAGCGAAGACCATAGGGCTCTCGTGCGCTGGGACCATCCATCGCCCCGAGCCAGGCGTTTACGGAGTGAATCCCCCACGTTCCCACAAAGTTGACAGGCGATCCAGATAGTTGATGGAAATGCTTAGTTCTTGCCACTACTTTGTACCACTATCGCCGTGTACGATAGGACCTGGATGCTAGACTATGTAGAAGCTAAGGAGAGACTGTATGTGAACAGAGATATAGCCAGTGGGACGCTGCAGGACACGGTGGCCACGTTACACCAGCGCTCAGACTCCCGAACACCAACTGCTGCAGAACGCCTACCCACTTCCCCATGTTTTCAGAAAGGATCGGGTCCGTCCTTGAAACGCCCGTGGCATCAATAAGGGCGTGCCGTTATGAACATCATGCACCACCGGCGTACCGTTTATTCAATCCCTGCACCCAGTCAGTCCTCGGCAGTTCCCTCGCCGTTATATCTCTAACTTCTCCAGAATCCTGTCACTTTGGTAAACAGTTCATCTAGAATAAGCTCCCGCTCCCCGCAAATGCCTCGGAAACTTCCTTTTCATGCACCTACCCATGCCTGAACCTACCTCTAGACCCACCATTGACCTAATCCTGCCTTTTCTTTCTCACCAGATCAATCACTCTAGGGGACCAAATCAGCCGACCCCAAAGCCCTCGAAACGGTATGATGTCTAGGAGTGTGGGATGATCAAACCGCGTCCTGTAAACGGACGGGTTCAGATGAAACGAGCGCAGGCGATTGGCATTAATCAAGATGTTTGAGGACGAGTTGATGCAGAGATGTGTGAATGAGTTGCCTTCGAGATGTAAGCAGCAGCGTTGCTATTAGATGTTAGATGATAACTTTTGCGTCGACAATATGTAGTGGAGTTTTAGAACAAGCCACCGAATGGCGTAGAACTTCAGCTGATGGAGATGTGGTGGATAGATCTTCCTTAGCATGTACCTCTGACAGTGCTGCCGGAGGGTCTGTTCCTTCGACATTATTTGGCGGGGGCAACATCGATTCGCGTGTGGTCTCTTCTTGCAGCAATGATGCAATACTGGGTGACGGTGTTGTATTGCGTGAAGACACTGTTTGACTACCATCTACAGTTGTGGAGGTACCTGTCTTGAGCCTTGTTCGTTTGATGGGCCTCGCAGATAGATCAGGTCGTCAACCTCTGGCTTCTTGGAACTAAGACATCACCTAGTATTGCCACAAATGCTCAAGTCTTCCTCCTCCTGGCCATCTACGACAGTCGATTGTAGGTTCTATCGAGTTGCTCATTACTGGTGACTCCGGATCAGTCTCCCTTGGCCAGCGAACAACGGTGTCCACGTCTCTCTCACCCTTTGCAAGCGAGACCGTTTCTGCTGCTCTACCAAGCTTATTCAGGCAATGTGATGTGAGTCGAACGCCAATGTTTGCTGTTAGATGAAAGAGGCGGTCAATTCGTTGGGAGAGTTAGGCCGCCTACAGTTCACAGTACTCCCATAAAGGTTTCTGACCCCTTTCCAACTCTATGGCAATGAAGGAACGGTGGCTCGAGAAGTAAGTGGCTTGGTTACTAATCACCATCAACAGAAGACTTCCTACCATGTCCATATTAAGGCCACGGACCGGATTCCGGACTCTGTGTGGAATAGAACTTAGACTGTAAAGGCATGTGAAAAGTGAGAGCCGAGCCCCACCACTAGTTCCGGCTGGGGGGTTAAGCTTCACTTCAAAGTACGCTGCATGCAGTCAACCTTAAGCGTCAAGTTAATTTTTCATTGCTGGTTACGAGGCACTTAGAAGATTCCATTGACTATGCTATGTCATGTCTTCTCTCTGGTCAATGTACTTTTTGCGAACTCCGTATGCCGATGTGTAACAGACTATAGCTGAAGCGGACACAGAACAACTACCTATGAGGCCGGGGGTAGTTTTGAGGAAGACTTGCAGCACTATTTTTGTCTACCAGAGTGGCATTAGAGCAAGGCCTATTCTATAACAATTTTCCTCAGTTATTCTGCATATCATGGAAGAGTTTTGAGCCTGGAATTGTAGAGAAAGGCCTTGTATAATAATTGTGAGTGGTAACAGCCTGACGGTTAAACATAGTTCCTGATGAAAAGTGTTATGGAAGAGGACTTGCTCTAATGCCACTCTGGCAAGACAAAAATAGTGCTGCAAGCCTTCCCCAAAACTACCCCCGGCCTGCTAGGTACGATGTCTAGCACCTTGTTCTCATCGTTACTGCAACTACAAGCCTGATTAACGTTGTAGAAACGTCATAGTAAAGTCTAGTAGATTTTGAGTGAGCTCGGTTGAGAGCACTGTGTATGCCATTTCAGACACGTATGAATTTGCGTATAGTGGCTCAAGAGCACTACCTTACACTAAAAGGTGGCTTGACCGAACATGGTCTTTTGAAATGCATACAGTAAATCTCATCTGTTCACAAGTGCCTACCAAGCACCATCCGACAGTGTAACTGCAGCTTAAAGGAGGAATTTTCCATCCTTCACAACGGTCAATTCGTCTCCCATAGATAACTGAATTGAAGTTTTATCCACGCACTCAGCCGCATCAGCATTCAGAGTCTCATCGTTCCCAGCATCGACGATGAAGGCAGCCAAGTCTTTGGCAGTTGGAAAAGTTAACGTGGTGATTCCGTCAACATCGGCAATGGGGAAAGGCAGCGGATGCTCGGGACCAAGCTCATTCTTCACCTCGTTGATGTAATTGTCCGTAAGGTGGTGCTACAGATACATCGCGGAGTTAGAGAACCGATCTTCTCTAGATGAACCGTGTTTGATCATACCTGTAGATAGGAGATTCCGTTATACTTCACTACTAGTGGCCCAGCAAGCCTTCCGTGTTGAGCAAACCGACGAGAGAATTCTTCCTTTGATAAGCCTTCTTTTCTCTTTCCCCAAACAGTCATTCTCCAGACGCCGCCCGGGGGAATAGCAGCACCACTGTTGTCGCTCATTTTCTTTTTTTTTTTTTTTTGGTTGGAAATCTTCGTATGGTAGCCGAGGTGTCGGGTATGAGTTTAAGGATTGAAGCGTCTGTCCATCCCAAAGTATGTGAGGGATCATCGCACATTTATATCGATCCAAGACCTCGTATGAGCATTTTTAAGTTTATTGGCACCGCCCTACGGACGCGATTGTCAGAAGTCAGAATGTCAGAAACAAGGCTGGCATCAAAACTCAGAACCACGCATGCCCGTCAGAACGAATACGCTCGTTGAAGCTCGCCGTCGTACAACCACCTTGGCGCTTCCTCATCAGTGATATGGAAGGCAAATGGCGCCGAATGCCTGTGCTACTCTATCTTAAGTGCCTAATGACCTTCATGTCTAGTCAACTTTCACATTGCATTTCTCGACTATCGAGACATCCTCATTTCTCAAGTCAATCTTACCATTGCGATGCAATTGAGCGAGTCTCGGCCCAACTTCATCCAACACATGTGGCCGCTTTTCTGAACATTGAGCAAAGGCCTCTTCCCGCTGTCAGATGGCGTAGCTCCCGCATCAGACGGATATGGTATCCTCGTGTCCCGAAGTCTCCAGAGTTAGAGAGTTTCGGGCCGGCGATAGGGTCGCACCAACACTCCGAGATCAACTATCCGAAGAGATAACATTAGAAGTCATCTTATTGTCGCTCGGAGCTGTCGTCAACAAATACTGTGCGAGTAGGGCGTATATTCGGAGCATAGCCTCGATGGTGTCCCAGACGACGTAAGCTTGCTTCAGGCTACTTCGCTACCGTGTGCCGGTGTACGGATATGGACTTGGATTTCACTCCATGCCCAATGTACTTTACGGCCCGGAGACATCGTGCTGACACAAGGGACAGGCGGAGTCAGCTTGGTTGCAGGTAAACCCGTACTGATTGAAGTTTGGGTGGTGTTGCTTCTCTCCGCTGATGTATTCGATGGCTTGCATTCGCATCACGGCAGCGATGTTCGGAATTCCGAGGGTATTGAAGGGAAATTCGTTCTATTATACCGAGGGCGAAAGCTGGGGTAAGGATGTGAAGACTCTGGCCGGAGCTGGAGCCGACATCAATGCAACTGTAAAGGTAAGCAGTGAATGCCTTCCGACATCCTCTCCGTACTAGCATTTTTTAATGCACACCTATATGCCCCTTGCTTACCTGAATAAGAGTCATGATACTGAGTCCTTATGCATGCAGCCCCCCTCTAGGTAAGGGGAGCGGCATCACTGCGGTGAGGTCTCGGGGCGATCCGCCTAGGCGGCATCATTTGCCTCGTTAACCTCCTCAGTTGGTTTGAGCCGTTACATCCACCGTTTCGACCCTGAAGGCCCAAGCTGCCATCCGAGCCATCGGCGTTGGCAACTGCCAGAATTCCGTGGCTCTCCCGAAAGCCATTGACGCCAACCGGCTCGACTCCGTGATGAACGGACGCGGATTCAGCATCATCGAGGTTCGCGAGGCGTGTCAGCACGTGGCCTGTGGCACCAAGAAGCGAGCGAGTTGTGTGCTCACCACAGCTAAGTCGGGTCGAATACACTTGGGAAGGTTATCGTCTTCAGAAGGCTGCAACAATTAACCCATCAAAGGTGCAACCTTTAAAGTTGCTGCTGTTGTATAGCTACCTACGCAAGAAGTCTGCCCGAATGGGCGGATTCCAGCTGAAGCTTAACTCGTGGCAGGTTATACCCTTCTCTCATCTCTGTGTAGTTCTTCGTGATGATCAATTTTGCCTGCTATCGCGGAGAACCAAATGTCTTCTACTAGGTAGTCAATGACACTGTTTTCCACCCTCCCAGTCAGCTGGTTGAACTGCTACACAATCGATGCCGGCGAAACCACCAACTCCTGAATATTACTATGGCGTACAAATTTACCGTTTGATGAGTACAAAACGGATCCCAAAATTGTCTAGGCAGAGGAAGAGGATGGAGGCAATGGAGCAATTAAGGATTAGTAGTCCGCCGCGGAAGAAACGGAAGATGGATGTAAGTCATACCCGCCCCCGCAGTATTGCTCAAAGCCCTTCTTTTTTCATTTATCACAGAAAAAGGGCAAATGAAAATGAGAAAGCAGTCTTCAGTGGCGCTAAGCCAGTTCAGCTACGCAGAGGGCTTAATCATGAGGCGGGCAGTAATTGCTCTCGGCGCCGAAGGCGGTTTGGCTACCTCGATGATGCTGTGCTGACGTCGAAGGCTCAGACATCATTGCAAGCAGCAGAGCCAGCATTTGCACATTTTTTAGCGGAGAAGGCACTGGTTCAATCTGGAAATAACCCGATCATCATTCAGCGTCTTGAGGTTGCCTTGTCTCTTTCCAGGGCGGCAAGGCCAAGATCTGAGTCGCATGTGGCCGAACGGAACCGGCCATTGATCATGGCAGCCAATTTCGTGTGAATCATCTTTTGCCAAGGAAGAAGCATTGGTCAAGGCCTCATGGCTTTCGAGGCTGCTTCTACAGAATCCGCAACCGAGGCTCAATTTGTACACCAAAGCCGGAGTGTCCCATCGCGAGCGTAATGTCACGTCCAGATCCGGCGAGAAAACCCAGCAAGCCTCTCCTATATAAGCTGCGACATCGCTGAAGAAAAGCCCTGCCGCACCCCCGGCATGGCAGCCAGCCAATGGCTGACAAGCAAGGAGGCATCGGCAAATGAAGGAGGAGCCCTGATTGGAGACGGGACCAACTGTCGGCACTTTTACCCCAGAGCTGAAGAGAGGCGGCCACTCCCCCATCCGGGGCTGCATGTACGGAGCTATTCACCGCTCCAACCCCGGGGCTGGGTCCATCACTATTACTTACATGCCCACGCCATGTTGTCAGAGCTAGGAGTCGGCAGTGAGCACCCGCGTGCAGGGTGCTAGTAGCAGGGAAATGATCACATCTTTCCCCAGGTTGTAATATTAAATGATAGCTTGGCGCCACTTGTTGGAGATTTCGAGATCGGAGAAGCTGAGCGAGATTGCGCCCCAGACTTCCTCCTTCGCATTCCCTACGCAAGGGGAAGAAAAAGACATGATTGTAACGCAGAAATTCGCTTGACATCCACTTCGAATATCGCATCTTAACATCAAGTTGAGTTGGATTCGTCCCCGGGACGCTTCGCAACAGCTTGTCGATGGTGGCTTTCTGCCTTCCGTGAGAACGTCATCCAATCCAAGATCTTCTCGTCACGTCAAACAACCATCAAAATGATCGAGCATGGCTACTAGGCGCTCTCCTCCCAGGCGGCGACAAAGATTCGCCGAACTCACGTTCAAATCGCTTGGGGGATCAGCAGTAGGAGGATAACATATACCTTCAAACCATCAGCAGCACCAGTTCTCGTCACACGTCCATCGGCATTCTTCGATCCGTGAGGACTTTGCGCAAACTTGGCGGCAACGCCCTTCCCGTCGATTCTGCCCTAATCTCTCTTCCTGCGTCCTGCGAAACTACACCGACTTGCCACAAAACCCGCACGAGAGTTCAGTGGCCGACAACCCTCCTTTGATCAGAGTCGCTCGTCACGAACCCGAATCCACAAATGCGTCCAACAGTCACATCAATCAAGTCATGGCCCACGACATTACGGAGGGACAGGCCAAGGTCCTCATTACCATTGAGCGTACCAATGCGATCATATCGATGGTGGCATGCGCTTTTACGATCCTTACTTTCTGCTTCTCCAAATACTTCAGCAAATCCATCAATCGCCTGGTTTTCTATGCGTCGTTTGGCAACCTCTTGTCGGACATCGCCATTATCATGTCTCGTGATTTCATAGACACTCCGGACTCGGCCGGTTGCCAGATTCAGGCGTTTATCATTCAGGTGTAAGTTCCTTTCCCCTCATGGTAACGGGATTCTTGTCCTTCGTATTACACTATCACTCGCACCAGTATTGCCAGCAGACTAACAAAACACAATTCAGCTTCCTCTCATCCGATGTATTGTGGACGTTGGCTATGGCCATCAACGTCCACCTCACACTTTACTACAAATACGAAGCCAGAGACGTGCGCAAATTAGAACCCATCTATTTGTTGTGCTGCTACGGTATCCCGCTGATACCGGGGTTCGCATTGCTCTTTGCACAGGGCCATCATGGAGTTCGGATTTTTGGTCCTGCTATTGCTTATTGCTGGATATCATCTGACTGGGCTCTCCTTCGAATTCTGGTCTTCTATGCCCCGATTTGGTGAGCATGTTCTGCGAGTATCCGATACACAGAAGCGAGATCAGCTACTAATTATACATAAGGGTTGTCATCCTAGCCATCTTCGGCATCTACATTCGCGCCGGTCGAACGATATACAAGGTACGGAAGCAGGTCTACTTCTTTCAGTCATCCGATCTCGATCCTATCTCAGTCGACGAGATCACGAGTCCCATACAATCCAGTGATGAAGTACACACCGTAGGGCCCATGTCCGACGCCGAACGGACGACCATTGACTACATCCTAAGCCAGTCCGATGGTCATGCAGCTGGCTCAACTTCAGAATCTCCAACTACGCGACCTCCACCCGTACATCTCACATCCAACAAGTCCAACCAATCGAACAATTCCGATGGAACACATCCTCCCTTTTACTTCTACCCAGATATTCATCACAGAGGGTCAGACCCGTCACAACCACCGCGACATCCATCGCATCCTTCACATCATTCCGCAGCATCGCGAGCTCTCCGTGCCCTACGCCGGCGGAATCACGAGCGAGACAATGCTGCATGGTCATATACCAAGTGCGCCCTCCTCTTCTTCGGGGCCATGCTCATTACCTGGATACCGTCGAGCGCCAACCGACTATACTCTCTTACCCACAACAACTCCATCAGCGTTCCGTTGCAGTTCGTGAGCGCCTTTGTCATTCCTTTACAGGGGTTCTGGAACTGTGTCGTCTATGTCACCACGTCCTGGGTCGCCTGCAAGAATCTGTTCCACGATATGTGGCTGGCGACCCGCGCGGGTACCAACAACTTCATGGAACGTATTCGCAGCTGGCCCGATAGCGAGGTTGAAGAGATGGAGGAAAGTCGATAGCAGCTCTTCAGATCCTCTAGTTGCCGTAATTCTCTCCATGTGAGGAGCTCGGCTTTTCATGTACATATTACTGACAAGCTTGTACTCTTGAAGCAAAGTAGAAGCGTTACGTTTTTGCTGTTGTTGTCGAAGTGTACGTTCCGCAGAAAGACAGTAATAGGAAACGCACACATACGGGGGAATGGGGGTGGTTAGGAAAGGTCCACCGAGGTGAGCTGCATTCGACAAAGGCGCTGATCAGGAGAATTATATGAAAGGAGGTTGAACGAAGGGAAATATACCCTGAATTTTCTAATAGCCCTAGATATTTCTACAATTTGCTTTACAATCTGCTTCACGGGCTGCTTTTGTATCAAAAAATGCAAAAAATGAATGCCGCCTTGACATCTCAACCCGAGGGTGTATAGGAAAAGCCCGATGCGGGGGTCGAACCCGCAACCTTGAGATTGTCTGTATTCAGAACGTGAATCCCTCATAAGAGTCTCACGCTCTACCGATTGAGCTAACCAGGCAGAAGATGCAGACGAATCTGCTCCTCGGGTTGAGCTCAGGCGGCTTGTTGATTCACGACGACACTTGAGAACTTATATAGATTTTGCAGGGTTACATTGCAACCAGCTGGCTCATAGAAGGGTGTGTAACCGCGGGGCACGGATGAGCCTCACCAGCATGACGCTATGTCGAATGCGGGCAGACGCGTCGGACTTCGCAGCTTGGCAAGGGGGCATCCTTCTTAGCCCACGAGCAATGTTTGGACGGCTAAAAGCACGAGAGCTGAAGCCAATAGTAGCCGGATAATCGGTAGTCGGAACACTAGGACACATGTTGGAGTGCAGAAACTAGTGGTAGTATTGGTGTTGCGAAGTTGCTGGGGAAGCCTAAACCAAAGTCTTCTACGACTTGGTGGCCAATGATGACGGGCTACGCCAGGATTCCAAAGTGTTGACGGATGGACGACTGAGAGAATCGAGTCAGGCATATGTCACCTCTTTATAGGAAATTCCAGCGTACACGTTGCCACAACAATGAACGCGCAACAGAGACGCATGAACAGGGGTAAAGCCGGGGGGCGTTGGTTCAGGGCGCGGCCCATGAGAGCCCCCGTTTGCTTACTTCGTACAGCTCTTCTCCATACTGCCTCTCCATCCAGGACACATTCCATTACGCCATTCACAATTCAGATTTTGCGATGGGATGTGTCATGCTCGCTGCTCCACTTCTCCGCTACCCCGGATCTCCAATTCCTGTGCCTTGAAGTCCCCTTACTCACCTACCTTCATATGCCTAAGCCGCCGCCTTGGAGGAAATAAGATACGATGTCGACAGGATGCGTCGTCTGCCGCTCAAGAAAGGCAAGCTGACCAACCAATTCCCCATCCCAGATCAGCCGTTGCCCGCTCACATCTGGTCAACTCATCTGCGAATATACGGATAAAGCCCTGATTAAATATCATGTGCGTGTAACTTACCATCTCACCAGGTTCGGTGCGATCGCAACTCACCAACATGCCGCAACTGCGATCGCCTTGGTGTGAAGTGCCCCGGTTATAGTGACATACCGGTCCTATCGCAGAAGGATGGTTCACGGCAGCGTATCCAGGACTCGGTGGACACCATCTACCGGGCTTCGGGCGTCGAGAAGCGGAAGGTCGGGTCCTGCGACGAATGCCGCCGGACCAAGAGTCGTTGCTCCCGCTCACGGCCCGTTTGCAGGCGGTGCATGAAGAAGGGCTTTACGTGCAAATACAATCCCAAGTATGATGCCGCCGTGGGCCAACCATCGGCACTCTCGACGATGGCAGGGCAAGACCAAGTGCTGGCGACGACAGCTTCGCCTAATCGCAGCGGCAGCGTCTCTACTTCCGGGAGCCGGAAGGGGAGGACATCTGTTTCGCTATCTGCGATTCCACATGATTCTCAATGGTATGTAGCAATTGAAGCAATTGGAAATGAGAGTGGAAACGACAGCAAGAGACAGCGGGTAGGGACGAAGAAAACTGACCATGTTCCTCGTGTCATCTGCAGGCTCTTCGCGGATACCCTACCACAAGATGCGCTTCACCTACGAGCTCTGGCCGACAAGTTCTTTGATCGGATATCGACTCTGCGTTGCTTGGGGTTCATCCATAAACCGACTTTCTATCAGGCTCTGGACCGAGGCACCCTTAACGAAGACTATGGTGAGGCTGTGATCTACATAGTTGCCGCGCTTGGTGCAAGGTACGCGCAGCATTGATCGCATTTTCGTCGTTCCGTGGTGACTGACTATGGTGTCAGAATGCGTCTGTTGGATGAAAATACCGAGTTTGATGCATCTTATGGCATTCCTGGGGCAGCTTGGGCCGAACGAGCTAGAGACCTGGCCATGAGAGAGATAGCGAATCCTTCCCTCTCGACGATGATGGTTTGTTGTACGCGACCTGATACCGAAGACTACATATATCTAATCCAGGAATGGTAGGCAATGGTTCTCATCTGCGAGCATTCCATAGCTATGGATCAGCATGCTCTAGCCTTTGTGGTCTTTGGATGCTGCTTGCGCATCATGAGGTTGCTCAGCCTTGACTCTCACAAGAAGGTGTTGGATGCACCAGGACTCGCTCAGATGACCCAACTAGAGATTGAAAGAAGGCTTTTGTGGTCATGCTACCTTCTGGACAGCTTTCTCGGCGGTGGAGTAGATGGGAACCTTTACTGGAAGGACGATTTCCCATCCGTCCCGCTGCCTTGCTCAGATGCCAACTTCATCGCCCAGGAGCAATACATCAGCGACCTGAATGCACCAAGGCTAAGCACTTTTGAGATCTTCACAGATCGAAGTTACCTCAATCTTCGCTCTCACACGATTTACCTTGTCCAGCTCCGGACGCGGGTACTGAGGTCAGTCGCTGGATGCCTGGGAGTTAACGGGGTTCTCCAGAGGCGCATCGCTAACGCATATCTCTAGACTGATCCGAAACAACAGCCAAGGGGCCAACATCTGGGATCCCGGGTCTTCATTCCTCGACATCATTCAACGCCTAGAAAACTGGTACGCCGGCTTACCCGAGCAACTGGTGATATCTGACCTCAACGCATACGTCCACAAAGAACTCAGCATCATCGGCGCAGTCTTTATGCTTCACTTTCTCTACCATTCAATTGCCTGTGATCTCCTCCGAGTCTCACTTCCAGGTTACGTCTTTCCACTATCAGCTGCCTTTCATTCTGCGCCTCTCGAATTTCGCAGGCAATGTCAGGAGCGGTGTCGCTTCCACGCAGACGAGATATCGCGTCTCGTTCGCGTTGGGTTCGGCTACGGCATCCGTGTTTTCGATGATTTACACAGCTTAATGGCGACGTTTGAGTCTACCAAGATTCAGATTATTCACACTGCTACGGCTACATCGAACGCTATTGATGTGAGAGAGCGAGCGAGTTTCAATATTCAGTTCAACATGAGGGCGCTAGATGTTCTTCATCTTCAGAAGGACAAGCCGAATCCTTACGTGAGTCAGCCTTACAGTGATGAGAGAACAAGATGAAGATTGCAGCTGACCGAATTGACCTGACAGCACAAAGCCTTGGTGCCGTTGCTGGAGAAATTTGACTTCACCAACGTTGTATCCGAGTGGCAGGCCTATCCAAGCCCGATGTTTGTCAATCCTCCAATATCTCGTATAGCACAGCGTCTAACCATTCAGCAGGTCGATGAACACAGAACAGGCCGAAGTGACAGGCCCAGAGGACACCGGCTTCCTCAGCAACCTTGCGCCGTTCCGCCTCGCCAAAGAAGAGATTCGCGCCCAAACGAAACAGCGAAGGGGCTCCTCGCCGACCGTAAGAAACGACTTGCCTGGCTCGCCCCCAACAGCCACCGTCCGCCCTCCCCCCATCATCTCGATGCCCCAGAAGGGCACAACCCTCGGTGGCGGCGGCGGCATCGGAAACGGCGGTGTCCTGGACGGTGTCGAGTTCTCTTTAGACCGTATGCAGCTAGCATCTACGAACGCCTCGCATCCTACGCCTCCTAGCGTCAACGACCAGGGTGTATCGACAATTCAGGAGGGAGTGCCGAAGACCATGGTGGACTTGTCAGAACTGGCGGAGGACTACATCCGGATGGCGGGCGAGATGTCCAACTACATCTCTTGGGACATTTCGGAGCCGCCTGCCTGGTTGGATTTTGACTTGAGTGCCACTCATATTTGAAGCAACGACCATCTAAATCACCATAGACGGACAAACGGCATTGAGGAGTCAGTTTGATCCGCCAGAGAGCGAATCGTAAAGTCATCACAGCACTTATAATGTCCGATTATGTTCAGTTTACCGGCGGCTTGCTTCTATATAATAGCGTAATACTTGTTTGACGATTCTGCTCAGCATGTCCCTTCAAGCGGACGGGACAATTTCCGCCAACTCTTTGGGGGTTATCTCTGGTCTGCCAATATACTTGATCCAAGCATAAGGATCCTCCATCTCATCCTTCAAAGTCGTCTTCTGGGCGCCTTGAACCGCCCTCGGGTACTCACCCGCAAGACCAACAACGCCCACCTCCTTCCTGTACTCCTCCCAAAGATCCAGCATCTCTTTGAACCTCTCCGGCTCCTCCTTACTCAAGTCGTTCGTCTCGCCAGGATCAGCTTCGATGTTAAACAGCTCCCACCGCTGAGGGCCCTTGGGAGCAGGCACAAAAGTGATCTTCCAGTTGCCGCGACGCAGCGCTCCTGATCCGGCAATCTCGAAGCCGGCAACGTAGTCGGCATCATGGATTGGAGACTTGCGACTCCAGCCGCTAGCAGACGCAAGGTAGCTTTTCCAACTGTGGCCACGGAGGGAGGCAATCTTGCGGCCGTTGTACTCCGTGCCCGGGTGTTGCAGCCCTGCAAGGTCGAGAACTGTAGGCACGATGTCCATGACCGTGCAGAAGGCGTCAGTGATAACACCGCTATCACCATTGCCGCGCTGGTTGTTAATGCCCGAATGAGGCTTAACCACCAGGGGCACTCTGCAGCCTCCTTCGGTAGAGAACATCTTGTACAGCCGTGATGGCGCGGTTGCGGCCTGCGCCCAGAGAGGGCCGTACCACACAAACGAATCGCCCCGACCAATGTTGTCCAGACTGTTGTTGTAGTACTTGTTGACGTGGGCCATGATACTATCGCCAACCAGAGGGCTTGCCTCGTAACTCGCTCCCTCAGCGCCGTTGTCGCTCATGAACATGACAAAGGTATTGTCTAGTTCGCCACTCTTGCGCAGATGCTCAATGACACGGCCAATGTTCCAGTCCATGCGATCTACCATGCCCGCATACACCTCCATGGCCCTTGCAGACGCAGCTTGGGTCTCTGCATCGAGTGACTCCCAGTTCTTCACCTCGTTACCGGTCGTGACGACAGGGTGAGCCACGGCATCTTTACTGACCAGCCCCAGAGCTTTGAGCCGCTCCAGACGCTTTTGGCGCAGAGCCTCTGGCCCGTCGGAATAGAGACCCTTGTACTTGTCGCATACTTCCTTGGGCGCCTGCAGCGGCCAATGCGGCGCGGAAAATGGAAGATAGGCGAAGAAGGGCTGCTGACGCTCCTCCTCAGTGCGGTTTTCCAGGTACGAAATCATGCGGCTTGCATAGCCGTCTGAAGAGTACCAGTCCTCGCCCAGCTCTTTTTCGTTGAGATACCGATCATCTTCGGCGTGTAACGCTCGTGTTGCGGTTTCGAAGAATCGCCCGGGCTCTGTGGAGGGGTCCTGGTATTCAGGCTCATAGGCTGTTGTGTTCATCTGTCAGCTGCTGATGCTCTCGACTCAATGGGAGAACTGATTAAGCGGCAAATAGTACCATAATGATTTGCACATCCCGGCAGCAGCGCCAGACTCTTCTTGAAGCCGCGCTTGATGGGTAGGTGGTGCTTCTGCAGGCCCAAATGCCATTTGCCGCTCATGATTGTGAAGTAGCCGCCATCAGACAGAAGCTCTGGCAGAGCAACGACCTTCTCGTTCAAATAGCCCTCATGGCCTGGCTGGCCTTGGTGAGCAGGGGAGCTGCGCACAAACTCATGCAACTGTCCCAGGCCGGCAATATGGTGGTCAGTCCCTGTCATGAGCATCGAACGAGTCGGACTGCAAGCGGCGGCGACGTGGAATTGTGTGAAGCGCAGCGCTCCTTGCTGCGACGCCAGCGCGTCGATGTGAGGGGTTGCTATCTCGGAGCCATAGCAGCCAAGGTCGCTGAAGCCGAGGTCGTCGGCGACGATGACGAGGAAGTTGGGACGAGTGTCCTTCTGGCTGCCCATTGCGTAATGACTGGACTGGCGTTCAATTGCAAGAGGACCGAGATGTGTTGTAAAGAAACGAGTAGTAGAACGAGGCGTTGATCATGAGCTCAAGTTCAATATATGGAGAGGAGACACTTTTTCCATATCATGCATGGAGAAGAAGACGTGGGATCCATCAGGGCTACCTGAACTATTGCGACACAGCCAAAGAGCTCGCCGTACGAATATTACTTCTCCATACCATCTCCATCCCTCCATCCTACTAGTAGCTGCCATCGGCATTCGTCCTGGTCAGAAGCTGAGCATGACCACATGGAACTCGGGGGGCTTCTCGCGGGAACCGCTGTTCCATCCCAACTTTGTCCCCAAGTTCTGGTTCTCGCCTCCATGAAAACGTTTGCGCTGCCGAGCCAGTAGATTACGGGGATTCCCCAACTTCTCCCACTTCCCCAAGACAGAGTCAGCCTCCAAAGGCACGAGATCGTGGGGACGAGACGTGCTTCCCCCTACTTTGCAAGAAATAGTTCCCTTTAGACACTTCCTCTCCGCAATGAAGCCCTGGAATTTGCGGAGAGAACCGAGCAGCCGTGACGAGATTCTGACTCGCGGCCCTCGCAAGTGACGGCTCTCGCACCGGACTTCGGCCCCTAGTTACCGGCATTCGGCCGCCCGTTCTGTTTCTTTGCCGCGGACAACGTCCATTGCGAGTTGAACCGTCGAGATGGTGCAATGGCGATTTACAAACAGTTCCAAGCTCATCGATCCGGCCATCAACAGGGAAGCCAGCTGTGGCTGTCAAAGGCGTCGATGCCTCAAACATCCTATATATGTCGTGAATGATCCTGTCGTTTTCTCGCCTCCTGGAGGTGGTGACAGAAACGGTTGCATTGGGAACGCGGTCTAACGCGATCAAGGTTTTACTGCAAGGATAGAGACGCTCATATTGCCTGAGTTCTTAAATCCAGCCAACAACACTTCATCGAAAATCCGCCTCTTCCCATCACCATCGCCTTGATATCCTCAGAATCGCCATACTGAACCATCAAGATGGCGGGCGACACCTCGTCGGTGGACCTCTCTGTGGGTTACCGGTTGAAGCAGTTCAACAGCACCATCCTGTTCATCATGCTGTAAGTCTCCATCTGATAACGTTCCAATCGGATAACAGGTTTCTAATCACCGTACTCCAACACTGCAGTTATATGTGCAGTTGCGCCTTCAACTTTGGCTACGATGTCGGCAACTTCGGAGGAGTCCAAGGCATGCAGAGCTTCGGCAAGCGGTTTGGCGAATGTAATGAAGCTGGCGTCTGCAAGCTTCCCCCATGGCTGTCTTCTCTGATGACCTCTCTGCCTTTCCTGGGCAAAGCTCTGGGTGCCATTGCCTGTGGACCGATTGCGGAGCGATTTGGACGCAAGATGTGTGTCTTGGTCCTGGCTTGCTTGTCCTTCATGTAAGTCGCCCCCCTTTGATTTAGATGGGTTCTATATATGAAATTATCACTAACACCGGATTCTGCAGTGGCGTTCTTCTGCAAACAACCGCAACGACGAGCGCACAGTTCACTGTGGGCAGATTCATCAGCTTCGCCATGACGGGAATGACCATTGTCGTCGTTCCCATCTACTTGTCCGAGACATCACCAAAGGTCCTTCGCGGTATGATGACCTCGACACTGCAACTGATGATTGTCTTTGGCCAGTTGGTTGCTTCGCTGGTTACTTTTGGCACTCAGCACATCTCCGGTGATAAGGGCTGGCAGATTCCCGTCGGCCTGCAATTCATTGCGCCGGCATTCATAGTGGGCCTGCTGCCTCTTGTTCCTGAGTCTCCTCGTTGGTTAGTACCGTATCGTATTTCGATGATGGAGAAGCATAGCCAAACTAACCAATCGCAAACCGACAGGCTCCTCTCTCAGAACAAGGTCGAAGAAGCAAAGGTGTCCCTGCGCAGACTGTACAAAAACCATACCGAGGCCGAAATCGAGCAAGAGATCGATATCCTGCGACATGCTCACTCTACCGAGCAGAAGGGTTCCTGGGCAGAGGTGTTCAACATGGACAACCGAAAGCGAACCATGGTTGCTGTCATTGCCATGTTTGGCCAGCAGATTACCGGCCAGGCCTTTTCCAGCCAGTACTCTGTCGTCTTTTACCAATCCCAGGGTTACAAAAGCCAGGCTTTCCTGTTCAACATCCTCAGCAACGTCACTGGTCTCGTCTGCCTCGTCACGACTTGGTTCCTGATTGATCAGGTCGGCAGACGCCCCATGCTGATGATTGGTGGTTCCGGCATGGCCATCTTCCTCTTCATCGTGGGAGGCGTTGGACTGGAGAAGAACCCTAATGACTCTGAGAGAGCAGCATTGGTAAGACTTTGCTTTCGTAGTCTCTCTCAAATATAATGCTAACAATTTTCTAGGTGGCATCCTTCATCCTATTTGCTTGCTCTTACAACCTGTCTTGGGCACCTGTATCATACGTGGTGGTATCAGAGGCCGCTTCTACTCGTGTCAAGGAGAAGACGAACCTCTTTGCATCCGTCATCTCCATCATCACCACCTTCGTCACGTCTTTCACCATCCCGTATCTGCTTAACGCGCCATATGCCGCCTTGGGCGCCAAGGTCGGTTTCATCTACGGCTCCATCAACTGGGTCATGGTTGGTGTGGCCTACTTCTTCATTCCGGAAATGAAAGGCCGGAGCCTTGAAGAAGTTGACGAGCTGTTTGCGGCTGGAACAGCGATGCGAGACTTTAGCAAGACGAGGACGACTCCCACGACGACCTACATTGAGGACACTGCTCGAAAGCAGACGCCCCCTGATGAGGCTTAGGGAGCAACTACCCAAGGAAGCAGTCTGCTTTAGGGTGGGAAGGGTTGCTGTTGATAAGATGCTCAGTTAATTTGCGGTATAATGACATAACTTGATCAGCGTTGACTGATTTGCTCCATAAACGCGCTGTTTCTCTTGTAACGTGTCCTGAGTAGTAAAATTGAATCGAAGTTGTTTTTGAGCCCGTAGACAAGCAGAGCGAGAAGAATGGCTAGAATCATTTATTGTTCGAGTCATTAAACGGAATAGGAGGGAGATGATGTTGTGTGTGTGTGTTAGTGATAGATAAAGGTCTTAGTTCTAGATACAGATTCTGGGGAGGCTGGACCAATTATACAAGTTGTGTTATAGGGATGGCCACGGATCGTTCCACTTTCTTCACCACGAGTTTCCTTGACAAGGTGGTGAGTAGACGCGACCGAACGTGATTCGCAGGAAATACTGTGAGCTGCGAGGTTTACTTCAATCCACCTACGTACACCTGAACTTTGCCCTGATCGTGCGTAGACACGACGTGTTGCATACCCTGTACGTAATGTGCAATTCCACAAATGAGAAAAGGGGTACTTAGAAAGAAACAGTTGGCATAGAGGTTCGGAAAACCGTGTTTATACATGATCGACAATGTCGAACATGCAACAGACAACTTCAACGCTCACTATAGGCGTATCGTAAGAACTTCCATAATATCCGTAGCATAGTAGTTATGGAAAGACTAAACCAACATCTATGACAATACTAGACATCATACGCATTGTATCTTGCTTGCTGGAACTCCATATTCGCTCTAAGCCGCTATTACGCGTGTTGAAGAAGAACCAGGAGCAATGGATTGCTATGTAAGACATTGCTGTCCCATTGTTGTCTAAATAGCAGACACAACGGTGTAAATAGCTGCGCCGAGTGTTAAGCTCCCAGAGTTGCTAATGTTACTTGTAATGGGCTTTTACAACAAATCCCCTTATCCCCGCCTAATATATCTTAGGCACCGCCACAGCGGTTAGGGGCGACAGGAGTTTGTAGCATGTGACAGACCAGGGGTTGATGGGATTCAAGCTTTGATCCATCGCTGCTGTAATTGGCGCCCAGAATGTTAAATGGGGCTCTGTCGGTATGTGGATGCTTGTAGGGCTGAAGTCAGAGGCATTAGACTGTCAGTACGAAGGGCATCTTTCCGGTCATGCTATCAATTATATCACGCGGGATATTGTACTGGCGAGACCAGCCGATAGTTTACACCATTGCCGGAATATGCGTGTTATAAATATTAATAGGTATATTTACTGTGTCGTTCAATCTCTTCCTTCTTTTACTCCCACCACAACAACCTATTACTCCAGCGTGTTCACTGATGGCGATAGGGTTCGTACGCCGTATTCGTCTTGTCAAATGTAGGAGCCGGCGCCGTGGTGTGGCCGTTGTGTTGTGTCGACGAGCCGCTTGCCGGGTCAACCTTTTCGTAGTTGCCCTTGGGCGAAACACGACGAGCTTCAGTGCGGCCAGAACAGCAGCACGAGCTGAAGAGCCACAGGACGGAGCTTGCCATGGAGAGGGCAACGGCCAACCATGAAGCGGCAAGGAGGTTCCCGCCGAGGTGTGCCGTCACGCCGTATTCTTTGAGAGAAGAGTTGAAGACGCCGGTCAAGGTAACGAACAGGGCGGTCGCAGTGATGTTCGCCGCCAGCATGAAGACAGTCGCAACCTGTAGAGTTGTGTCAGTTTGGAACCCATTCGAAGCTGGTCAGGTCAGGGCGAGATCGTCGACTTACCACTGCGACGAGGGTGGTAAACAAGCTTCCAATTCGGCTGAAGATGGCCGAAAAGCCTACCAGCAGCTGAATGCAAGTAGTGGCAAACGCAAGGACATAGGCAACAAACATCCAGTGCGACACCTTCTGATATGTTTTGAGCTCAGACTGAAGATGCGACGGCAGCAAGTCGGGCACGCCGCTAATATTCAAGTGCCAGACCTCGAGCGGGTTGAACCAGAAGCTGCCCTTGGGCTTGCTACAAAAGTCCACAATGAACTTGTCGCCCTCCTTATCGCCTGTGCAGTAGCCAAAGACGCCAATATTGTAGAAGTCGCGCAGCTCCGAGTCTTCCTCTGCCTCTTCCAGGGCCTTGGCGAGCTCCTCAGTAGCATTTCTCATGTGGGTATAAGTGACATTAAGTAACCGGTCGCCGAACCTCGTTGCCTCGACGTGGGTGACGTTCGAAAGATCGGCCTGTGATGAGGTTGATTAGAACGGGATGTTGGATCATCGTCTATGCATCCGATGTTGTTGCAATAAAAAACTCAACAAGGTCTGGACCATGACGTACCCTCATGAAATATAACTTGTTCAAAGTAGCCGAATCCTCGTCTGTTGAGCCCAAACCCACGAAAATGAGGGCAATAAGAGCTCCTATTGTCCATAGGTATGGCACCGCGATACACGCGATACGGCCTCCCTTACCCATTTTGGCTGTGCTTTGGCGATGATTTCGAGATGTTTGACAACAAGAATTCGAGAAATCGGGGTCAGAGAGGGCTGGACGTATTCAGTATCACATGTAGGTACGCCCACTCTCTCCAATGAAGGGGAAAGCAGCTCGAAGCAAGGGAGGGCGTGCGCAGAACAAGCGAGTGTTTATCAGAACTCCATGCATGCAACAAGTCTTCAACATTTTCTTCAGCAGGAAAAGGCCGTCTGCTGGAATAAATGAAGCCAAGGTCGCAGCTCTTCCCAACGCCAGCCAGCCCTAATGCACAGCAGAGTCCTATCGAGCAACGATGGGTAAATTTAGAATCAGCCTAGTAGCGGGCCGGTCATCATGGACGCTCAGCCACGCTGGCATTGGAAGCGTTAGCCATCTGACGGTGTGGGACTGGACCCTGGGGCGAGCTATGACACGGTTGGGACCTTTGCATGGTTGTGGGTTAGGCGAGCTGACGGCCGTGATAGGGCGGGAAGAGGCTTCATTTCCGTTTTCCTGGAACACCACTGCATTCTTACTACTATATTCTACAACGTTGAGACTTTCATGTCCGTGATCTCTGGCTTACCAATGGATTATATCCGACAAGGCGAGGATCAACACTTTGGTGACTGGACTATATCAGCAGGACCTTGCCATGTGGTCTGACCGTGTTTCGTCCATTCAAACACCTAGTCTAAGGACCCCAGCTGTTTTGTAGATCTCTTTGGAATCTTGGAAAAACTTGTGGCAGCGTTCCACGAACCACGGACGACTGCTTATAATATTGTTCCCAATACCATGCTCTGCATCGGATTTAAAGCCCGAAAGCGGCTCAGACTGCTTGGCCGGTCTCAGGATTACTCTGATAGTGCAGCTCAAAGACGAGGCCAACTCATACTAGTAGTTCTCGTTAGCTGTCCTATCCCCTGCCATAGCCGAACAGTTTGCTGCAGCTCCGCCTTGGTGATTCTGGTTCGCTGCTCGTATGGCGATAGTGCGGATTTCTCCAGGCCCCATCTCAGCCCAACGGCACATTTCCGAGTGCTATGCCCGCGACTGGCAGATCTCAATATAGGCGGGCGATGACAAAAGGCTGGTGGCAATGGAACCAAATGACCACCACGATACTCTTCCCAACTTCAGATATAGATTATAGCCCGGGGACGCAAAGGCCGAAGCAGAGTCGAAGATCTCTCGTGTCACATCTTGGTTGACTACAGTTTCGACAACGCACAAACGTAGAGCTATAAATCACGACTCAAAATTCAGGACTCGAGCTAGGAATCCTAACGGCTTGGAGTGCCGCCGTAGTGGACAAGTTGTAAGCACCCAACTTACACCGCAGCTTGGTAGAGGGTTAGGCTGAGTTTGCGGGTCGCGTCAGCACAGGGGTAGAGACGAACGTGGGTGGAAGTGGGCTGTGGTCTGTTGAAACCCCATCGTTTGGCCTCGATTATTAGAGCTAATTGAGGAAAGTATGGACAGCCCTAAAAAAAGATGTTGGCATCGACGGAGCTGAGTCGAGTTACGATTTGCTTTATAATAGTGACTCCTTGCGGGCTGGTGTTGATATCGAGATGAATATATACGAGCACATGTTCTGCTCTGAGCTATATCCCCAAGCAGCGTCCAGCGTCTAGCGAACCACAACACTTAATAAGAGGAGTGTTGTGGCTTTTCCCTCCCATTGCATTGTTGGGTTATTCTTTTCTTTCTAGCGTTCTGTTTCTTTCTGTCTATTAGAAGCCATGGTTTGGTTATCACGTCTGTCTGCCGTGGCGGCCCTGGCAACAACGGCCTTGGCTGCAGAAGCCTCGACCTCCTCCAAATCATCTCCAGCTACCGAGCCATGTGCGCAGATTGCCAAGTTGGTCAAGTCCGGGGGTAAGTTCCGAATTAACCGAGTAAGGTCTTGTTGTACATGCCTTTGTCTGATAATTATACTCTAGCATCCAGCTTCTCCAGTAAGCTTGCACTCGCCTGTATCGAGTCTACGCCATTCAAATCCGACCTAGCAGTCAGCTTCGTTGACGAGGTCAAGAAATATCTCGAGTGGCACTCCACCAGCGAGATCCTGAGAAGTAAGGCTTCGTCTCTGTTTTATCTCTCCCTCCCATCAATAAGATGTGTCCTGACTTGAGTCTGCCAGATCCGCCACCAACCGCTCTCTCTGCCACAGTCGACCTGTTTGGTGGGCTCGCCAACATCCGCGACAGAGCATCTGCGAATCTGTATAAGTCACAGTACAACTTTGACGCGGATCTTTACCACCTCCTCAGCTTTGCAAACGACGGCCATCTCGGTCTCTTTCCTTGCTCACTCATCTTCAACTTTCAGAGCCCACTGAGGTTGGCTTCGCTTTCCAGCGATGGAATAGAAGTTCCTCATCTTTACACATTGGGCGATGGCAAGCTTCTCGCGCAAGGCAACAAGGACGTCTCCCCCGTGACGCTCATCAACGGAGTCGGTGCCGAGGCGTTTACCGAACAGCTCTCCGAGACCATTGGTCTCCAGGACCCCGATGCCCGATATAATTACATGTTGGCCAACGTGCCGATCGCTCGTGATGGCAGCGAGTTGGCTGGAGGCTATGGGGTTTTTGCCACGTTTCCAGGAGCGCACGAGTTCAACCTGACATATGCCAACGGAACCCAGCAGAGCCTCTCGCTTACTGCGGCCATCGCACGACTCGACACTGACTTCACTTTCCAGACTGGAGATGACCTGTGGGACGCCGCCTGCAAGCCTCAGCCAGCCTCGTCGGACAACTCTAGTCAAAAGAAGCGCGCAGAGTCGAGCCCAAGCGTGAAAGAAAAGCCAGCTCCGGAAACGTACCCCAAGCCCACCGTCAAGGATCCTTTCAATCTCATCAATGGGTACTTGCTTGACGAGAAAGGGCTAGAGGACGTTGCTGTTTTGACGGTACCCACCTTCGAGACGGAGGATGAGGCATCCGGTATCCCGATTAACGAGATTGCCAACTTTGCCCTCGAGGCTCAAGAGTTCGTCCAAAAGGCCGTTGCCGCCGGCAGGTCCAAGATCATTATCGACGTTACCAACAACGGCGGTGGAGTCGTCGCCTCTGGCTTCGGCCTCGTGAGCGTCTTCTTCCCCAACATGACCATCTTCTCGGCGACCCGAATCCGCTCCAATCCGGGATTCCAGTTCATCGTCGAGACCGTCACCCGTTTTCCAGGCGCTGGAGACGACCCCGGAACCGCCCAGTCCGGCTTCTTCGTGCCCGGCCTCGTCAAGCCAGACCAAAAGTCCACCTTTGGCTCTGTCGAGGAATTCTTGGGCCCGTTTGATGTTCTCGGCGTTCCCTCCACTGCGATCGTGGCCGAGAACAACTTTGCCTTGACGAACGAGACACTTAATCCCATCAACATCTTTGGCCAGGGGGGCGTTCTCAATGGCACAACTCCGCCTTTTGCGCCCGAGAACATTGTCATCGTAAGCCTCTCCCTTCCATCTGTCCCACACACAAACACACACCTGTTTTACTGACATGGCGGTTCTTTCATCTAGCTCACTGACGGCCGTTGCTCATCGACTTGCACCATTTTCGTCAACCACATGATCCCCTACGGCGTCCGCGTCGCCACGACCGGAGGCCGTCCCCAGGCCGGGCCCATGCAGGGTATCGGCGGCGTCAAGGGCAGCCAGGTGCTCCCCTTGGACCAGATCTCGGGAGCCTTTACAGAAGCCCAAAGCCTGGTCCAGAACGCCAGCGACTCGAAGAAGCCTATCTTCACCGACAAGGAGTTGTCTGTCTTCTCCCCCCATATTCCTCTCCCCCTGGAGGAGCTGCCGCTCAGGCTCACCACCGGGTCGGTCAACTTCCGCAACGCCTTCTCGCCCTTTGACGACCAGACTCCCACGCAATTTGTCTACCAAGCTGCCGACTGCCGCCTGTTCTACACGGCCGAGACGCTCATTAAGCCCGAGTCCCTCTGGGTAAACGTCGCCGACTCCATCTGGGGCGATGGCGACTGCGTCTTCAGGAGCGTGCCTCGAAAGGCCATCAAGTCCGCCGGCACCAAGACTGACTCGTCCAAGTCCGCCGCCACTTCTGCTGTCTCGGGGTCGACAGATGAGCATGATGGGGTTAAGCAGGATGAGACGCAGACCCCTGCTCCCAAAAAGAAGAAGACCAGGGCGCCGGCTCACAAGGCGCTTGGTCTGCTGTTGGCCATGGCAGAAGGCCTCCGCGGATAGGGGAAATATATCTGCTCTTTGTTCATGATAGAAATGACGCCCGCATACATGGAAATCGGGCTTGTATATAGATACACATAGGTTGGGATATACCATTTTGATAGTTTAGTTAATTTGAATCACCAATTATTTTTCCACCTGCAACACTTGTGCGTGTGAGAAATATACATGCCTGATGATACCGAGCTTGGTCGGGAGCTTGGACTGCGGTGGGCCATTCAGAATATCTCCATAGGCATATCATTTCTCATGCAGTCAATTTCCCTCGCGGGACAAGTAACCGTAGGTTGCGGAGGGAGTTGTGTGTTACTGCGGATGCAGATCTCACAACCAACAGACGCGGGTTCCTTTTTAAATTGGCGATAAGCTCACTCTTCACTAAGGTCTATTGTCATTGGCAAGGCCACAAGCAGCTCAGAATGGAGCTGAGCTCCCGATGCAGCGTGTAGAAAGCTGTTGAAAAATCGCCGTCTCTGTTTTGCCCTGAGGTTGCTTGACGCTGCTTCACGCTTTTCAGTCCCACCACGAAACACCGCTGGTGAACGCTTGGAATAATACCCCAGATATTGCAAAGACAGATCTGGGCAAATCGTGAACGACTTATCACGAGCCTTTTGCCTGGCCTATGGGAAGCTGCCCTTTGGCACGGATCCCAGCACCATCTCACATGCAGCCGGATGCAGCATGTGCTTGAGTGACATCGAATGCCACCCCAGCCATGCGGAATCGTCCAATGTGGAAGCTAGCCGAGTCCGAAGTGTTAGCACACCAGCTGGGGGGAAGTGTTCCGTTGCCTCGGGGGGCAAGAGAATAAGACGAGCTTGACGAGCCATCTGCAATCTGTATGGCCAACCTGCCACCCTTGTCTCGGCGCTTGATGATCCGTAATGCTCGTCTTCCTCTCCCTCTTAGATACAACGAACCTCATACTAAGGTCCTTGATATCAAGCCGGCTGAGGAAGAAAGCAGGGAGAAATCACACGCACAAAGCACAGTCCATCGATGATGCCAACAAACAACATTCCAGAAAACAGCCATCTTACAAACTCTTCCCCCGATTGGCGGGAAATCCCATCCAACAGCCACCGGCATCTCGGCAACTCAGCCAAGAACCCCCACCCAAATCTCGGGTTGTTCTCCAGCGAAGCCACGGCCGTTCTCTCACCCAGGGCGGTTCACTAACATGGGGGGAATCGTCTCGCTCCCGCCAATATTGAACCTTTTGCCGAAGAGACACAGATGCAGACCAAGGAAAGAGGCCAACATTGGGGCCGGGCCAAATGCGGGGAATTCCAGCTTGCCTTCTGCGGGGGAGCTCCTGTTCTTCCATCGTGATTTGTTGCCTGTTGGTTTGGTGCTATCGCTAACTCGGCCAACTCCACGATGTCCCACTCCCCCAAACCAACTTCATTCTATCCCCGGACTAACAAGCTTGCAGGCTTTGGGGGAAATGGAGCGCCCGTCTGGGGTTAAACAAGGTCAAGAGGGCATCGGAATGCGAAGAATAGAAGGGAACAGCTAATCATGGGACAAACAGCCCTGCTGAACATGGCGTTGAATATCCACATTTAGCGAACCAGCCGGTGCACGATTCCGGGCGAATTAGTGTTGGCACACCCTCAATACTTGGTATGGAGGATCGGCCTGTGCTGGTTGGGGTGTGTTGCTCACTTCCTAACAGGAGTCAAGGAACGATGGGGTAGCTCAACGTAGCATCGGGACGGAGAGCTCTCGATCCGTAAGGTATATATCAAGGACGACGGTCCTCTCTTTGAGCTCCGTTTCGCTTTGTTGGAAGACGAAATCTTGAAAGCGTATCGTCTGGTTGCCGAGACGTCCAAGATGCGCTTCTTCAAGAACTATCGCGTGTATATCCTCACGTCAGTGGCCTATTTAGGCTCACTGCTGTTTGGTTTGTTTTCCTCCATTGTCCTTGTTCAATACCAGAGTGTCTTGAGGAGACAGGACTTGTACATCAGATTCCTTCTTCTGGAATCTCCCACCATGTCTTACTCTAGATTCTCCGCCACGAGGTCGATACAGAAGCTAACATCATCGTCATTCAAGGCTATGACACGGGCGTCATGGGCAGCGTGCTCGCCCTCAAGAGCTTCAAACAAGACTTCGGCCTCCCCACCGACTCAGGCGGCTTCGCATCTGCCCAAAACGCCCACGTCTCGTCCAACGTCGTCTCCCTCCTGACGGCCGGCTGCTTCTTCGGCGCCATCACTGCCGCCTTCGTCAACGAGCGCATCGGCCGTCGCTATGCCCTCATGCTCTTCGTCTTCATCTTCCTCATCGGCGCCGCGGTCCAGACCAGCGCCTCGCACAGCATCGGCCAGATCTACGGCGGCCGCGTCATCGCCGGCTTCGGCGTCGGCGGCATGTCGTCCATCACGCCCGTCTTCGTGAGCGAGAACTGCCCGCCAGCCACGCGCGGCCGAGTCGCGGGTCTGTTCCAGGAGTTCCTTGTCATCGGCAGCACCTTTGCCTACTGGCTCGACTATGGTGTGTCTCTGCACATCAAGCCAGGCACTAAGCAGTGGCGCGTGCCCGTGGCCATCCAGATGATCCCCGGCGGCCTCATGCTCTGCGGCCTGCTGTTTCTCAAGGAGTCGCCGCGGTGGTTGATGAAGAAGCAGCGCCACGAGGAGGCCCTGCGCTCCCTGGCGTACATTCGCAACGACCACCCAGACAGCCCCGAGGTGCAGAAGGAGCTGGCCGAGATCCGGGCATCGATCGAGGAGGAGCTGGCCATGACCGAGGGCGTCACCTGGAGAGAGTGCCTGAAGAAGGGCAACTGGAACCGATTCGCGCTGGCGTTTGCCATCATGTTCTGGCAGCAGTTCACGGGGACCAACAGCATCGGCTACTACGCGCCCCAGATCTTCGAGACGGTGGGCATCAGCAGCACCAACTCATCGCTGTTTGCAACCGGCGTGTACGGCACCGTCAAGGTCGTTGCCACGGGCCTGTTCTTGATCCTAGGCATCGACCGCTGGGGCCGCAAGAAGAGTCTGATTGGAGGCTCCATCTGGATGGCCAGCATGATGTTCATCATCGGTGCCGTGCTGGCGACGCATCCGCCCAACCCGGACAGCTCCAAGGTTTCGCAGGCGTCGATTGCCATGGTGGTGATGATCTATCTGTATGTGATTGGATACTCTGCGTCCTGGGGGCCGACGCCCTGGGTGTATGTGTCAGAGGTGAGTTGGGATAGAGTCTCTCTTCATCGTTGCCAACCTGTTTTACCGCTTCTGACCCATGATGTTGTCTAGATCTTCCCTACACGCCTCCGCGAATACGGCGTCGGTCTCGCCGCCTCGACGCAGTGGCTCTTCAACTTTGTCATCACCGAGGTCACGCCCGCGGCCGTCAACCACATCGGCTGGCGCACCTTTATCATGTTTGGCTGCTTCTGCATCGGCATGTGCCTGTTCGTCATCTTCTTTATCAAGGAGACCAAGGGCCTCACGCTCGAGGACATGGACGTGTTGTTTGGCGTCGTCAGCGAGGACCAGCGGCAGGCGGATGTGGAGCATGTGCTGAACAAGGGGGTTGAACTGGAGCATGTCGAGCGTGAGGTGCCTGCCGACAAGGCTGTTTGATGATGTTGATGATGATGGTGATGGTGATGAGGATGTAATGAAGTTTAGTCCATAATATCCATGACAGGGAAAAAGAAAGTTGTGTCTAGTTGCTCTGCTTTGATCATCGGTGTGTTGATATTACCTTGTGCAGAATGCAGCGATTGAGATGGAGGAGCTGAGGGTTGTAGTTGTCAGTGACACCAGCTTATATGCATGTTTTTGTTGGATCCTCACGCTTTTCTCTCCTCCAAAATGCACGTTCATGTCAGATCAGATGCCTGACATGGAGAGTCTCCGCAGCTTTGAACCCGTACAATCCATGTGATTTCTCCCCCCTGTGTCCATCTTGCCATTTCCTCCTTGCTCACGTCTGGGGCAGTCATTGCACTCGACTCGACAACCCAAAATCGTCTATGTTGTCTCCCATCGTGGTAAAAGGCAGTTTAGCCGACATGATCCTCTTCTTCCTGATGCCGTGACATTGTCAACCTGTCCCCTCTCCTCATTCCATCGCAAAGGTGCCGCACACTCCCGTCGCTGACATGGGATGTAACCAGACGTGCAAGGTAATACAACTCTGGGCGTCTCCAAGCAGGTGCATGGACATCCTGGGTAGCAAAATCGGGAGACAAAAAGACTCCGACCTTGCCTGTTTGCTTCTCCTTTTGCTGCCAGTTTAAAAACTCGTGCATCCCGGATTTGTTCCCAACTTTGCATGCATGAAGCAACAACGAAGAGACGACAAAAGACAACAAAGCCATCCAGGTTGTGACAATTCAACTGTTAAGGTAGCGAGTCGTGTTAGCGAGTATCTTGGCCCTGTAAGTAGGTACCTATCTTAGAGGTTGTATTAGGTTCAGGTCAGTTGCTGTTCTGCCCTCCTCGGCGGCTTTGCCTGTGCTGCCATCATCGTCAAACCCCCTCCCCATCTGTCATCTGTCATATCCCATCTCGCCCATCGTCTTCATGCACAATTTCCCAGCACTTATTGCGCACACCAAGCACCAGACGCCAAGTCGCCGCCATGAGTCGTACGAGCTGCCAGATCTGCCCCCTTCGCTAACCCGGAAGAAACCATCTGAAGCCACCAAAAATTAAGCGCCGCTTATCGCCCATCGATCCTCGAAACGAACCGGCTTCCATACCCAAAATAGCCCCCCACGACCCGATCCAATAGTGCAAGCCTCTCCTATTACTACTAGGTAGAGTATAAAGGGCCAGGCACCATGGCGGCTCTCTTCAGCCCGGCCTCCCTCAATCTGCCGCGACCTGCCACCCGAGACCGAGACCGAGATCGCGATCGAGACCGCGACCGTGACCGAGACCGTGACCGCGAACACCGCTTCGACTCGTCGTCGCTGTCCGCCGTCCGCAGCAGCAGCAAGGAGCGCAAGGCCTCCTTCTCCTCCCTCAAGGCGTCCCTCCCGGGCTCGCGACGGCGCAACGCTGCCAACGCAAACGCCGCCGCTGCTGCCGACGTCGCTGCGCCTGCGCTGCCTGATCTCGCCCACGCCTTTGCAAAGATCGTGACCAAGGACGGCGGCGTCCACATCCACCGAGACAAGGACAAGGCGAAGGAGAACACCAGGGGAGAGGAACGAGACGCCGACGCCGACGCCGACAGGGACAGGCGAGACGCCACCGACGGCCCTCGAGCGCCGGCCAGCCCCCCCGATCCCGTCACCGTCTCGCGGACGGGCACATCCAACGCCATGGCACCGCCAGCAACGCCCGTCGAGGCGCGCCCGGGCATGAGCAGCACCATGTGGGCGCTGGCGCAGGGCGAGGCCAATGTGCTGCACCAGCAGATGACGGAGACGGCCCAGAAGCGTGTGTCGACGCTGGACTATCTGCGCAAAGCGTGAGTCTTGCTCTGCCCTCGTCTTCGTCGTGTGACCGACCTCAAGCTAACCATCTTCAACAGCCACGAAGGCCGCGTCTACTGGTTCAACACATATCTCTTCGACAAGCCCGACCTCTCCCGCATGCCCAGCTTCGACCCGCGCAAGCTCTCGCGCAAGGCCACCAACTACCTTCTCCTCGGCCTCTCCATCCCCACCATCCATGACCTATACTCGTCCACACCGCTCGAGTTCCTGCGCTGCCTCAACGCCCTGCTGGCCGAGTTCGACTCCTTCCAGACGTTGCATGGCGACTCCTCCACCGCCGCCCTGACGCGCGCCCGCATCCCCAACATGTTCCGCCGTCCAGGAGCCAAGACGCGGCGCTCCGCGTCCGCCGACGTCGGCATGGACGATTCCTCCGCCGCCTTCGGCCACAACTCGCCCACCGCCGGCTCGACAAACTCGGGGCCCGCGCCCGCCGTCATGAACTTTGCCGCCTCCGAGTCCGAGCTGCTGCCCGGCGAGGAGTACACCTACCTGCTGACGCCGTCGCTGCCCTTTGACCCGGACTTCTTCGAGACGTTTGCCACGCTGTGCGACGTGCTGATCGACTGCTACACACGCTTCCTGGCCATGGTTCCGTCGCCGCGGGAGTGTTCTGCGCCCATTGCCGAGCTCTTCACCAAGGCGGATGCCAAGATTCGCAAGATTATCGTGCAGGGCGTCGTCAAGGACTTTGAGGACCATAGCAGGGCACACGCAAAGTCGGAGGTGGCGGGGATAGGCAAGCTTGTCCTCGGGGGTTTGATGTGAAGCATCTACATACCTAGCGGTGCTGCTTGGCTCACTTACGTGTGGTTTGATTGTCATTTTCCCATATCTGTTCACATGGGACGCGATTATTAGCATTCTGAAGTTGGGGGGTTATTTGGGACTCAGTTCCGTCAATCTGGAGCGGGCTGAGGTGTGAAATTACTTGGAGTTTACGGCGTCGAGCAATTATGTGGGATAGTTGATGGGAGCTCATCTAAGAAGTATACCTTATAGTTACTGTTACATACAATGCATGGTTGCAGAGTTGGCCAAGCGAGACGCAGCTGTTTCAATCTGGATTGCCTCCCATGATGGTTCCATTCGAAGAGTGTATAAATCATATTCCAACAGTCTGAGCATAGTGTCTATTGTGCGTGAGAATCCAGGTGTATACACTCCATATATACAGATATGATACAATATACAATCTATAAAGTTCTGCTCGGAATCTCTCATCGTACACCTCATTCTGTCCCTTCTACACTCCTCACTTCTTCGCCTTGGCCTCCTCCTCCATGACCAGCATCTCAACCTCCTTACCCACAAGCCATTCTCTTGCCGCCTCCATGATCCTATCCAGAGTCTCTCCCCCCTCGAGCACATCCGGCAAGTTGTGCACATCCAAGCCGGCACGATGATCCGTACATCTGTCCTGGTTATAGTTGTATGTCCGGATCTTGTCACCGCGCGTAATCTGCGCCTGCGAGAGCACGCTGCTCCTCAGCCGCGCCGCCTCCTCCTCGCGCTGCTCCGCGCGCTGACTGGCAATGCGCGACCGCAGCATCTTCCACGCGTCCTCGCGGTTGCGCTGCTGCGACCGGTGGTCCTGCATCGACACCACCGTGCCCGTCGGGATGTGCGTCATGCGGATGGCCGACTCCGTCTTGTTGACGTGCTGCCCGCCTGCGCCCCTAGCCCGCATCGTCTCGATCTTGACATCCTGCGGGTTGATGTAAAAGTCGCTCTCTGGATCGTCAACGTCGACATTGTCGCCTCCGGTGCCGCCTTCGGGGAAAGACGGCAAAACCCATACCGCAACGGCGCTCGTGTGCACGCGGCCCTTGCTCTCGGTGCTCGGAATCCGCTGCACGCGGTGCATGCCCGCCTCTCCGCGGAACAAGTCGTAGGCACCCTCGTCCTGGATCTCGAGAATGGCCTCCTGCACGGGTTGCTCGCCCGACGAGGACGACTGGTCGCCCGCTGCTTCGGCCATTTCGTACTTGAGCACGTTTGCCCTGTATCCTCGCCGCGCGCACAGGGCCTTGTACATCTTGAACAGCGTATCGGTGAAATATCTGCCCTCGAGACCTCCCGGCCCTGGGCGGAACTCTACCATGCACGGCAGATGGGCAAAGGCGTGCTTCGGCGTCAGGCTTTCTTTGAGCTTCTTCTCCAGTAGATCGAGTTTGGCGCGTTCGCCCTCGAGTTCGTCTCTAGCAATAGACGCGAGATCTGGATCCTGATCGGGGTCTTGTGCCATCGATGTGAGTTCGACGATTGACGATTGCGCCGTTTCCCAATCTCGCAGGGCAGAGGCTACGCGACCCAATTCGCCGGCGCGCTTCGCTTTCGCAGCATCGAAGGAGCTGTTGAGGCTCTTCTGGAGGTCGTCGTGCTCTGCAGACAGCGACTGGGCGCGGCGAAGGAGGCTCGGGGCCAGCGAAGACGAAGTGGAAGCGGCATCTGAAGTGCATTCACGTCAGCCAAGGAGTTCCCTTCGTCCTTTGGGCAGGAAGAGTTTTACCATTGGAGGAGAATCGGACAATCTGCAGCTTATGGGACTGTCGCAGAGCTCTGACGCAGCTGCGACAGATCCAAGGCGCTGACATTTTCAGCAGTTGTTAATTCGAGGGTGTGTTGCAGACTTGAGATTTTCCATTGCAGGTTAAAGATGGCGGGGCAGCAACTGGGAGACGCGGTTTGCTAGAGGAGATCCGACACTATCGACTTGCTAAGTGACACTCAATTGAAATAAAATGGTTCTTATAATCTCCAATCGACATATATTCATTTCTATCAAGGCTGAGGATCTCATATATTGCACAGACACTCTCTTTTGCTTCCAAAGTGTCAAAACTCAATGTTTGATGCATCTCTACCTATTAATTTCGGTATCGATAGTGGGGTCCCAGATATGATAACGCCATCCAAGCAAGCAGCCGATTCTATATGCTCTATTCTTCCCGTCATTACTCTTCATCAACCTCCTTTTAGTTGTTCAACCACCATCGTACACTTCATTATTCGGGAGAGCTACCCGATTGCTCCTCCAGCTTCTCCCTCGCAAGCTCCCGCTTGCTCGCCCATCTCGCCGCAATGAGAAACAAGGCCCCAATGACGAGGCACACTCCTCCCCAGATCTGTGCCCCGATATAGCTTCCATGAGCCACCACCACCAGCTTTCCGGCCAGTGGCGGCCCAGTCAGCGATGCCACGCTGATTATTGAGAATATCATGCCGATTCGCACGCCGCTCTTACTCAGGTCCTTCGTCAGCCCGGCCGTCGTCGCAGGAAACATGCCCTGGATGCCGGCGCCAAAGTAGCCAAAGAAGATCACCCAAATATAGTCGCCAGTGATGGAGGTGACTCCCGACCATGCAAAGATGCAAACGGCTGCCGCGAGAATCGTGGGTATGAAGACATTGACGGCTCCGAAGAATCTGTCAGCCAGAAACGCCGGTATCAGGCGTCCCGGAATGCCAACGGCGTTGATGATCATGAGCATGTTGAACGAAGTTGCCTGAGAGCCGCCGAGCCGGTCGATGGAGAATGCACGTGCCTGATGAGTGTTGTTAGAAACGACGGATGAGATGAGACGATGAGGAAAGGGGTAAGAAGCTCACATAAAAGTACGCAAAGTACGTGGCCCAGAGCGTGATGAACATGCTGATTGCAAACAGGACATATGTCATCTCCTTGAATGCGCCCCAGTCTACCAGGGGACCAGCCTTTCGCGGAGGCAGCCTTGGCCTCACCAGCAGGACAATAATGACACTGCTCACCAGGACCACCAATCCCATCGCCCGCACCGTCCAGCGAAATCCAACCTGGGGGATCAGCTGCTGCGCGATCAAGGGGAAGATGACGCCGCCAGTTCCGCCACCACAAGCCGCCGCCGACAGGGCCAATGTCCTCTTCTTGGAGAAGTACGTCGTCATGTTGGCAATGGTCGGCGCGAACACGAGCCCGCAGCCCAGGCCCTGACACAGTCCCTGCGAGAGAAACAGCTGCCAGTACGTCGTCGCCACGCTCGTTGTGAAGATGCCGACTAGCTGCATGAAGAAGCCCGATATCAGACAGGGCCTGTAGTATCCAGCATCGAACGCTCGTCCGGTGAATGTGCCGGTGACGAACAGCAGACAGGTCTGGATGCTTCCGATCCATGACACGGATGAGGGCTCCAGGTTGAGTTCTTGCATGTAATACGGCTGGAAGATGCCAAAGCTGATGATGTAGCCCCAGGTGGTGAAGACGACGAGGTGGCCGGCGACAATCTGGAGCCACGCCCGGAGTCCGCCATCTGGCGGAGGTCCTATTGTGTTGGCAGCATCCGTGGGTTGTGCTTCGGCGGAGGGTAATGATTGGGGTCTGTGAGTGGTTGTGTCCGTCTTCGGTTCGTAAGAGACGTCGTCGGTGGAAGACACTTCGGTTGAAGATGGGCCTGTCGTGGCCGGCTGTGTAAGTCCCATGTTGAGACCAATGCTCTCTCCTTCGCTCACTTTCTTATCCTGTCTGATTCACCAGCTTGAATTGGCACTCGAGTGGATCACACTTTGATCGAACAAAAGCAAGATGATCTATTATTCATGCGCCTTCTTGTCTGACGACAGAGAGATTTGGGGGCCGTTGTTCCTTGAGAATATGCCGATGTCGCTGCGGGAATCCCAGCAAAAGAAAGAAAATCTCCGCGGCAAACGACGGCAACTTTATAGCACTAGGAACAAGAAGCGCTCACGACACCTTTGCTCGAGAGAGTCAACAAAGGTCAGGATCATACAGGAAGATGCCGATTCGAGGTCACACCATGCAATTGAAGATACTTAAGGGCAAGGAGGAGGATGGCCTTCCGGAGAACGGAGCAGGGCCAGTCATATATCAGGATGGGGAACGGATGTGGACATGCGGCCGACATCCGATCATTTTGGGTTGCTCGTGAGTCTTTGTGGAGACCCGTTTACTCGGCTTTCGTCGTCCGCTGCTCCAGTTTTACAGCCGCAAGAAGCTGGATTCTGGTGATGCCGGTGAAGATACTGACCACTTGAGTCATCAACCCTCTTGGTGATGTCTACATACTCAAGAAGGGTTTCTGTCGAGGATCAGAATGTCATTCTATCCAGTTTATTATCAGAGCGACATCTCATCATCCCTACCAGAATCCATGTGTGAGGCCGATTGCAGGGCAGGGCGTCATGCACAAGGAAGTCGATGGTAAGGCGCAGCTAACTTACAAGTTTACAAGAGAGTGGATCAGCTGCAGTCATGCCGTTCTACGGAGTATTAGCAGCCGAGTCACAATGTCCAGTGCTAACCCAACAGCAAGGGGAAAAGCTTTTCATCTTTGCAGCAAGCCAGGTCGATACTGATGGGGATAATCAGGGTATAAGTCGAGCAAAAGGATTGGCGGAGGAACAAGTCCGTCTACTTGAAGACTGCTAGTCAAGACCATTAGCAAATCGTCGTCTTCCGGCCCCCGTTTATGGTTAATCGAACCCGGTTCAAAGTTGTGGGCTTGTTCTTCTTACGTAGTATTGGTGGGCCGCATAGGCCGCATCTCGCCGCCTCAAATCGGGCATTGGCCTCCGTCGTGAGGAACTGAGGGCCGGTGAACGGAGATGGTCACCCAAGTCGTCGGGTGAACGATCAAGCGTATCAGGAATTGTTATTTCGAGATGTAAGAAGAATATACAAGCTTCAAAGACAAGTCTATTTATTTGCAGCCCCAGTTCCGTTCGCCTTGATTCATGCTGAATGCGGTCGAGATGGGACTCGAACATCGTGAACGGTAGCTGAGCGACACTTGTACCTACTTTAGGCTGGAGACTTGCCTTTGCTTACAAATGCACCTTCAGATCCTGCATCACGAACAATGAATGCGACTCAGAACTTCGCTTTCTATCGGTTTCGGATCGGGCCGTTGCAGAAGAAGTCGTGCCTATAGAGTATACAGGTCTAATTAAGGGCTTCTACCGTGAACTCGAGAGCCGGTATTTGCCCCAAAAGGGGGATGCCACAGCCGCAGTACGAAATGTACTTGGTGGCTTGAAAATTGGAGTTGTGTGCCGTGGTCAAACCTAGGGCGTGTCTTCCATTTGACCAGCGTCAATATCGGAACCCCTTGACTCAGAGCTGAAGGGAGACTGAGTTCTTTACTCTGGATGACTCTTTAGTATCAATTGGAAGATATAAACTGTTGTGTTTGATTTCAGGTCATTGAAGTAAACGGAGAAAGTCAACAACCTCAACGATACAACAGCCAAAATCTCGATCAGAAAGACCAGCACTCAAGATGGGTTACACACTATATATCGGCAACAAGCGCTACTCATCGTGGTCGATGCGCCCCTGGGTTCTCCTCAAGGCACTCGACATCTCCTTTGACGAGAAGCTTTACCTCTTCAGCTCCGACCTGCCCAAGCAGCGCCGCGAGTTCCTCACCTTCTCGCCCTCCGGCAAGGTGCCTTTACTCGTCGACAGCGAGACCGGGGCCGTCGTCTTCGACTCGCTCGCCATCGCCGAGTACATCGCCGAGGAGTTCCCCGCCGCATGGCCCAAGGACAAGCTCGCGAGGGCGTTTGCCCGGTCTGCCGCGGCAGAGATGCACTCGAGCTTCAGCGCCGTCCGCAACGAGTGCTCCATGAACGTCGCCCTGCGCATCGAGCTGGGCACCCCGAGCGAGGCTCTCCAGCGGGACATTGATCGCCTGGCGGAGCTGTTTACGGAGGGCATCGACAAGTTTGGCGGCCCGTGGCTCGCCGGCAAGGAGTTTAGCGTTGCGGATGCCTTTTACGCGCCGATTGCGTCGCGGTTCAAGACATTTGGGGTTCAGCTGCCGGGGGCTGCGGGAGAGTACATTGACCGACTGTATGAGCATCCTGCCGTGCAGGCGTGGGTCGAAGGGGGCATTGTCGAGCCGCTTCTGGAGCGTCTGGAAGAGGATAGCATTCGAGGGAGGAAAGTGTTGAAGAACTTGGGTGAGTGAAGGAAATTCTTGAATCTCTGGGTTTTGCGGTGGTGGCTAACTTGAGGATAGGAGAGACAGCTTGATAGCGTTGATGGCTTGAGGGTTATGACGAGGATACTCGGGGTCGGATGTGATACCTGAGATACCTTGTCATCTAGAATTTACCATATTTTCGTATATATCGTGACACAATAAAACAAGCGTCTTGCATTGAATATCCAGATCTCGTCCTTCTTTTGCGATACTATCGGAGAAGCGTGGTCGCGTCATGCACATAAGCTTGAATAGGTAGGTAGTTAATACATGAGACAACCTTTCAGGCAAATGTCGGTCTTTGGCGTTCTTGGCCAGATCACCCAACAAGGAATAGAAGTACCAGCATCATTATTGCAATAGAGAAGGCAATAGCTCGGTAATTGATCATATTAATTGGCGTGACATGATGGAGGCTCTGCAAGTTCCTCGACTCCTAGGGTAGGCGGCGTATCGGAATCAAGCGCTTCGTGTCATACCAAGCATCACGTTACTCTAATTGCACCACCACTGCAGGGAACTGATAAGAAATATTTTCTAACCCAATCACCGCTCTGGAGCATACAGATGTCAGTCTCGTGATGACCATCAAAGACAGAGATCTCGTTCAGGTTCTCTGCACTCATCTGCCATGTCATCAGGGCAGCAGCGGAAATCAGCATCCAATCAACCAATCTGACACCCCTGGAACTTACCGCTTCCCCCTCCCCACCCACTGCGGCTACAGCACATGGCGGTACCTTTTAGGGCCAGCTGACGCAACTGATCTTCCCGTCAACTCCAGCTTCAGCTTCTTCGTAGCTTCGACCTCAACCTTTCAACTTCAGGTCAAGCTCCTGCTCATCCGCAACCATGGCGGGCCAAGGAGTCACGCCGTATCTCATCATCCTCATCGCCATCTCGACCCTTGGGTCTCTCCAGTTTGGCTTCCATTTGGTACGTCCTTGTCGCATCTTTCACCGCTGCTGCTCTGCCCTTCATCCCATCCAAGCAAGCTTCGGTTTGAGCTTCGCTTTCAAGCTTCGATTACCGATCTGCCCCAACTGTGCACACCTACAGACGCTTCATTTGGGTTCCAGAGACTAATCAGCCCAGGCCGAGCTCAACGCCCCCCAAGACGTCGTTACCTGCCACCGCAAATCCGTCTCGACCGTCGCCCGCCTCGCCCGCTTCCTCACATCCGTCCACGACCCCGACGATGGCGTCGACGACTGCATCCCCATGGACGAGGCCGCCTTCGCTACCGTCTCGTCCATCTTCACCGTCGGCGGCCTCATCGGCGCGCTGGCTGCTGGCCCCTTCTCCTCCCGCCGCGGCCGCCTGCTCGCCATGCGCGTGACGGCCCTCCTCTTCATCGCCGGGTCCACCATCGAGTCCGTCGCCCACAGCGTCTTCGTTATGGCCTTGGGCCGCTTCCTGTCCGGCATTGGGGCCGGTGCGGCTACCGTCATTGTGCCGCTGTACATTAGCGAAGTCTGCCCGCCCGACCGCAGGGGCTTCTTTGGCTTCATGACGCAGATATCCATCAACGTCGGCATCCTCATCACCCAGACGTCGGGCTTCTTCCTCAGCTACGGAAGTGCCTGGCGGTGGAATCTGGGCATCGGAGCCTTTATCGCTGCGGCGCAGGCCCTTGGACTGCTGATTGTCCCCGAGAGCCCGGCCTGGCTCGCTGCGCACGATGACGTGGCCGGAGCAAACAAGACGCTGCAGAGGATTCGCGGCCACGCTTTTGATACAAGCGAGGAGGGCGAAGGCTGGGGCCGAGATGCTCCAGGCGCCGCCGAGGAAGAACGAGGTCTCCTTGCTCAGGACGCAGATGCAGACGACGTGCCTCCGCCCAACGCGACGTCGGCCAAGAACGAGCCTGTTCACCTCGGCTTCCTGCAGGTCGTCCGGGATCCCAACACGCGGCCCGTCATCATCGCCCTAGTCGGCATCATGTTCGTGCAGCAGCTGTGCGGCATCAACTCGGTTGTCATGTACTCCGTCTCCCTGCTCGCGGACTTGCTGCCCATCTCCTCTGCGCTGCTCAGCATTCTGGTCTCGCTGGTCAACCTGATCACGACCGTGGCCTGCTCCCCGTTGCCGGACCGTCTGGGACGCAAGGCATGCCTCATAATGTCCATTGTAGGCCAGGGCAGCAGCGCTCTTGTGCTCGCTCTGTCCATTGTCTTTGGCTTCAAGGTCGTGTCAGCCTTTGCCGTGCTTTTCTTCGTCGCCTTCTTCGCCGTGGGCCTGGGGCCTGTGCCTTTCATTCTGGCGTCGGAGCTCGTCGGCCAGGAAGCTGTTGGCGCGACGCAGAGCTGGTGCTTGGGAGCCAACTACGTGGCGACCTTTTTGGTGGCACAGTTCTTCCCCATCGTCAACAAGGCCCTCAACTCCTGGCTAGGCGGCCATGGTGGTTGGGTGTACTTCATCTTTGCCGGCATTGCTGCCCTTTCATTTGTGTTTGTGACTTGGTCGTTTAGGTCTTTGCGTTTTCATGGTGCTACCGGTAACTGAAGTGATGACTTGAGCGTGAGCGTGAGCGTGAACATTTGGATGAACTACTATGGCGTTTGTACTTGGGACAAGGTTGACTCTCGTTCTCTTCGCGTTTCATTGATTTGCTAGATATTATCACAGTCGTGGGCCGACAGGAATTGCAGGCGGATACTAGTAATCAAGGGATTCAGGTGCTGGAGTTTGGAAAGCCATTGGTGGCGAGACACATGCTACGCCTCATAAATCAATTCGAACATCGATCAATATCAGGAAGTCTGTTCCGTTTCGTTTCTTCATTGAAATAGCCATCATCATCACCAGAAGTCTTCACCCAAACCAAAGAAACACAATGTTGGACCGAAACCCGAAAACACCGTTGATTTCATGCTAGTGTATCGAAGGCACACGCACACCCACGGGGAGGGGGCTGAGCCATGACTCCCCCTTCCCAGCCGTTTCTAGAGGAATTTTTCATCGACAATGGAACCGGAGAAGAATATTTCTTCCATTCTTCTATCCACCCATGCCGAGAGAGAGTAAAAAAAATCCGCAGCACTGTCGCAACATGATGGCCCCAGTACCGCAAAAGAAGTGCGCCCACAGTTTTTTCCACCAGCAAGCCCCAACAATATTGTTATTGAGAGCGTTGCGTTTATTTCTCCTTCTTCGCCTTGGCACCCTTGACCTTTGCCGTGCCGCGCAGGGTCTTTTGTCGGTTCTTGCGCTGCTTGCCTGTATTCCGGAAAATGCCAAGTCAGTATAAAACAGGATCGCACAACACTTGTAATGGAAGAGGGCAGCGGTGACGCGGCCGGTCGTGGGGAAGAGGACGTACGCTGCTGTCTGCTGGCACGCTCGGGCTTGGTGGCGAGTCCGACCCGGATCAGGCGGTACTTGGGCTCGAACTTCTTGAGGGCCTCGGGGGAGTCGTAGATGAGGGCGAAGCCGGTGGTCTTGCCGCCACCGAACTGGGTGCGCAGGCCGAAGACCTGGACCTGCTCCTTCTGGGCCTTGTACAGGCTGGCGAGCTTCTCGCTCAGCTCGGTCTTGGAGATGTTGGCACGACCGGGGTGGAGGATGTCACTATGCGTTCACAATCAGTCCATTGTTCCATTTTCTCCTCTCACGGCATGATCCGAATTTGAGAGAGCGCGTGTGTGCGCCTTCGTCGCCCTCATTCTTCCATCCGCTCTGTCATTCCTCTATCCATTCGAATCCAAGTCCATTCAAGGCGCTGTTGTCCATTCCGCGTGACAAGTAATGGTGCGTCGCCATAACGTGGAGGCGATGAGTGTTCTCCCCCGTAGTCGAAAAGATTTTTTGTCGGTATTCGATGGATGTTTCCGGATGGACGACTCTCGTGGATAGAGGATTTGACAGAGGCGGCGGATCGAATGCTGGCGGCGACGACGAGGCGGCAGAGAAGAGGAAGGCAAATACTCACACCACCATCTGCTTGCGGCCAAGCAGCGGGTTGCGGATGAACTTGCGAGTTCGCAGGGTAACGGGAGCGTCGTTATCCGCCATGGTTGCTGTGCTGGATTGTCTCTGTGGAAGAAGTGAGCGAAGGGGAGAGACTTCGGCGGTTTGGCGTCGTTGCTTCAGATCGTGGGAGAAAGGGCTCGCCGCAAATGTGAAAAACCGGGGCTGCGAAAATTCCGAGCCACCACTCGTGTCGCTTAGGCTGGGTCCCAAGCCCTAAGGATGTGTGCGCCTTAGGTAAGCGGAGCCCACATTGGCTGGGAAAATCGCGGAGGGGCTTGTGCGAGATCACGTGGACGAGGATAATGTTCGGCTCAAGTGGACTTGCTGCTATTTTTGCAGCTTGATTGACTCCGCTTCTGCCAGCCAATGACCTGCGCTGAATGATTATCAGGTCTGTCCACCAGTTTTACATGCTGGAGCATCACCATGTTGTGTTTTGAGAGTTTCGATGTTGTCACCAGCAAAGATGGGATGAACAAGCAAAAATTGGTCGTGATTTGTTGACATCCTCTTACATGCATATGCGGACTACTCTCAGTCATGGAAGCTTCGGTGCACAAGCAAGTCGACCGCTTCTGCCGCCAATATCTCCAGCTGGAGCAGACGCTGAACTATCCGGAGCCTCAACACATCAGACGCTCCGATGTTCAAGAGGCCATCTATCAGAGGCTCTTTGCCGAAGACGCACTTCCCGGAGGCTCTCCTCCGCTGAGATACCAATTGCGAGTGCTCAAAGAGCTCATCTCCCTCATTGAGGCCAGCATAGAAGACTGGGATGAGCATGTAAGTGGTGTCTTCCCCTTGCTGCACTCTTACTTGAAGAGGTCATATTGTCATCACCCTCTAACCTACGGAGCAGGGAGTGTCCGACGATCTCATGTCGTCCCTCTCCGTCTTATTCTCCACGCCAGCCCCCAATGAGGACGATGCTGTGCAGCAAAAGTACCCTGTTGTCTATCATCTCGCATTATTGCCGGGTCACGAGGCTCACATCGACCTTTTCGAGAATCGAGCCCTCATCGCTGCCGGCGGCACCACAGGGCTGAGGACCTGGGAGGCAGCACTGCACCTGGGACAGCTCCTCTGCCATGACCCCAGCATTGTTTCGGGGAAACGAATCCTCGAGCTCGGCGCGGGGACTGGGTATCTATCCATCTTGTGCGTCAAGTACTTGGGGGCGACGCATGTCATAGCATCCGATGGCTCCGACGATGTCATCAACAACATGCCTGAAAACCTCTCCCTGAATCAACTCCAAGGCTCGGACGCCATACATCTCATGAAACTCGAGTGGGGGCATGCACTCGTAGGAAGCGAAGAAGAGCGGTGGAACGGCGGCCGTCCGCTCGATGTTGTTCTTGGGGCCGACATCACATTCGACCCAAGCGTTATCCCGGCCCTTGTCAGCACGCTGTTGGACCTTTTTGCCCTGTACCCTCATGTTGAGGTCATTATTGCGGCAACGCAGCGGAATCTGCAGACGTTCCAGGTGTTTTTAGAACGGTGCCAGGGAGAGGGTTTGAAGGTTCAAGATGTCTCGTTTGAGATACCACCGCGCGATCAACAGGAAGGGCCATTCTACAATGACCAAGTAGCCATTAGGATCTGTAAGGTTTCCAAATCATGACACATAATGTCATCAATCGATCGGTTGGGATGGCCTCAAGTATGCTTTGCGAAGGTAAGGATCAACAACGTAGGGTTGTTGAGTATACATTAGGTGTAAGCTTCCTCTTCAGCTCGTTCAGTTACCCTCCTCCTCATCATCATCATCAGCCATCATCAACCATCATTGGCTTGATGCCAATACCCGTGAGGCGAAAATGACACATCCTTGCGCACGTCGCATCTTTTTGTTTCCTCACACCATCCCAGCAACCGCAATGCTTCGCCAAGGCTAAAGCGACATCAACCTGGTTTAAGCTTCAGGGTAGGGAATGATGATGGCGTCAAGACTATTCAGCTACAGCATGGCTTCAGGGGACGAGGTAGCTTTTGTGGCGCCTCTGAGTGCGAGCCACAGCCATCATTGGCTTGCCGTTGGCCTGATTCCGTCTTGAGCCTCTTGAATGATTGTAGCTGTTGCCAGCTATTCGCCCCATCAGGCGATCCTGACGACAAAATTTGAAGCCATCCAAGCCATATCAGCACCACCTAAGCTTGTCAAGCTTGTTGGATTGGATGTCTTGGGATTGGCAATCGCATTGTTACCCCATATCCTATCATATGTAGCCAATCCCTAACAATAGCCCAGAGATTGCCAATAGATCACGATCCCTTTCCGATAGCTGACGTCACGCAAAGCAGCGTGACCGTCTTCTCATGTTTCCTCCTCTCCAACAGTCTAGACCCTGGTCCTGGCCGGAGCTATTCGCCCTCGACCATGCATGTTAGGCCAAGCCGGCAGCATGAAGTCATGGCTAGGTAGGGAGAGCAGCAAAAGTCTGGGGAAGTCAGACAAAACAGCCGGGGAGGAACAAGGTTACGAGTGTGAGCCGAGTACAAGGGGAAAAGGGATTGAAACTCAATTCAGCTACAGTGGCTTGTACAGTTTGAATACTGGATGAACTGGATATTTGCTTAGGCGGGCATTTAGAATTTGTAAATGTCTTACGTTTGGTGGCATGTTCATCACTCGAGTTTGGAAACCTTCCATTCCACGGCTGTTTTTTCTTCCTTTGCAGCGGGAAGTGCCAAGCAGCGGGGGAAACGGGGGGAAAAGAAGGGACAAAAAAACAAAGGCGCCACCAACGGTGAGCCGGAGGAGCGAATGGGATCTTGAAGCGATAGCCTGGGAAGCGGTTGTTAGAGGCCGAGCGGAGTCCCCCTTTTGTGATTAGGTCTCTTTGTAGGTCTGTAATATCTCAGCCGGAAGCCACAACGCATTGCAGATGGCGTGAGCTGTGAGAGCACACGGTTTGCATAAGCGGGGGAGCCGGTGGTTGGGGAAAGGGGAGGGGAAAAGGGGAATACAACAACTACTAGATTGGAGTCATTGGACCCGCGTGCAGAGTTGCAGCCTCCAGAGGACCCCGGTTCGGAAGTCGACGATGTTTGGTTCAAGGACTTGGAGCAAGAAGGGCTGACTGAGACTGGGCACATTGAAAGACTGCCTGAGCAGCACCCTTTGCTCCGTAAGGCCGCAGCAGTCCTGCAGGTTTCCCACCTTTCCACTTCAAGGAGCAGATTGATCGAGTCTGCCCCTCCTCGTTCAAACTGTGATCGAGTGTTTGTATTAGCACATCAACGGGAGAGAGTTCAGTGTTGCAAAAGACAAACGATATCGGAAGCAAGGGTATTAAGAAAACGAAGGAAAAAAAAAAAAAAAGAAAAGCGGTCCAGCTTGCGTGTCGTCGATGAAATCGTGTGGCGTTTATTAGCGAGCCCACGCTGGCCAGAGACGATCTTTGATCGGCAAGGAAGCATCACAGAGTCTCGGGTGAACGTGACCGCCAGACGGACCCAGATTGAAGAAGATTCATGGAGACATGGAGACTGAAAAGCCCAGGAGGCCGGGAGGAGGCCTGGAAGAGGCCGGTCACCGCAAGAACGCACGGAGTACATACAAACGACTAGTATTACTGCACGGGCAATGGGGCAGCAACGTGTTGACGGGACGAGATAACAGCGGACCTCTTGAGCCGCCCCTAGTCCGCCTGCTGCGCTGGCCAATCGAGAGGGCATCGAGAGAGGGGAGATGCACTGCAACACTCCGCGTTGTGAGAAGCACTCGTTTGGTTGGAGGTTATATCCATCTATTGTCTCCCTGTGCGGATCGCTAGCCGATGGTCCCGTGAGTTTGAAATGCATCTGCATACACGATCCGGAGTACATGTATTGAATTACGTACAAAGACGACCGTTTCTCTCGTTGAGTTTCTCCAAGGTGGGCTGAGCTGAGAGGCGAAAAGCTCATGTAGGATTCTGCTCGCTAAGAGACATCTGCATTGCAACGCTTGCAAACAAGGAAGAACAGCCCAGTCCCGGCCCAAAACCTTCACCGGTGTTGCTGTGTGTGCCGTGATTTGTTACTCATATGAGACGAGTCAACCCTCGCTGCAACTGTGTCTCGGTGCCCAATATTCGGGAGCGTTCTAGACTAGATGCCGAGAAAAGACGACGGGAAAGTTAGCTGTAACCTCACCCTTGGGTTCTTTTTGCTAAATCCTGCCGCTGCTTTGGGTCTTGTACCCAGTGATCGGCCGTGGGTTGTGGAAATGATGGTCAGGGGGGCATTGATGATAGTTGCATCAGCACTCATTTTTTTCGCTGGCGACGAGCTCTGGGAGTAACCGCCGATCAGTGATCAGTGCGGATCACGCGGCGTAAATAGAAGGTGTCTGTAACACTGAGGGCTGATCACTGGCTAGAACGGCGCGGACGTGGGATGTCTATGATACGAAGACTGAGAGGCTCTGGAAACACAAGCTTTGACCGTCCCCAACGCATCGAGGCTTATCTCTGTCGTCCCGAGAGGCTCCATAACTCTCTGTACTACTCCGTACCGGTTTTTGCGATGTAAGGGAGATGCGATCCAAGATACAAGTAGCGTCAGATAATCCCGCGGGCCCAATTGTCAGCCAGTCGATTCATTCCCATGGCTTGCCGTTATCTCAGGCCTCACTGGCATGGGAGAGGGGGGTGGTAAGGCAACGGCACAGGGCGCTTCGTTATCTCTGGCGCAAATGGCAGCATTCAGCCCAATGGATTCAGCATTTCAGCTCAGCCCAGCTTATTGTGCTGATTTGGCTCTGGACAGACACACACGCAGGTCAGAAAAGTCAATTAATATCGGTTTCATTGGCACACACTCCGTGTCGCCGCACAGCAACGCCGGACTGTATGTACAAGATACAGATACAGGTCCAGAGAGGTGGACTTGGACAAAGGGCAAGCCGGCGGCCATGCTCGGCGACGCAATGTTGCATTGGCACAAATGCAGCCCGCGATTGGGATACAGAAGAGCACAGGGCGAGGGCCTCGTGACCGGCTGTCGAGGTTGATTCACACAAGATTGCATCCGCTCCGAGCCGCGTCTGTGTCTGACTGATGCGGTGACAGCTGCTGTACTCGTACATGTAACTTGGCGATTGCACGATTGTTGAAGCGTTCACAGTGTCTTGAGTGCTTCCTCCTCCACCTTCTCCTGGTGTATGGTCAATCAAACCGCAGACCGTCACTGAACTGTATTACATGCCCGTGGAAAAAGCCAAGGCGTGATCACAACCAAGGATTGATCAAAAGCCCCCAAAGAAACAACGTGAGATCCCTGCCGTAGAGAACCACGGCATCTCAGGCCCACCATCCCGGCCAGCACCGAGCAAGAAGAGCAGCCACCCATCGCAACGTGCAGCAGCGCCATCGTCCAACTCGCCCGCAAGCCAAGCTGCTTCCCACCCATGTCTATCGGTCGGTACTGCATGAATGTACTCCGTATGGTGCGGTAAAAGTTCCAGCAGAAGGAATCCGAGCTTAAGCCAGCAGGGCCCCGTATCGCATCCAAGGGTCAGAAAGCCAAGTTTTGCCAGCAGAAGCCGGTTCGCCACCCGCCGTGTCGCCATTGGAGGAGACGGAGTCTGTAGCAACTCTACGCCTTCTGGTAGGCTGTCGTCTTGCCTCCGCAGAAGCTTATACTTTGGCTAGCGATGATGCTACTGTATGCGTTGGAGGACTAGAGAGACCGTATCGTAGCCGAAGCGCAACCTATCATCCAGTAAGAACCTCCTCTGAATAAGAGAAATCGAAGAGTGTCCTTGGTTTGTACTCCGTACGAGAACGTTCACGTCCTTCCCATCAGCCAACCCTCCCTTCTTTGGCGCCCAAATGCATGCTACGGCAGCAAAATAGATTGTCGGGCCCCGGCGCAGCAGAAGACAGAGGCCCGGCCCAGGAAAAGGACCATCCAAGACCAGAAGGGCATCCGAAGCAGAATAACCCCCCCTTCCTTCAGCTTCGCCTTCACGGAGCTCAGACCGAGGCTCTCATTGGCCGGTTGGCGCCCTTGCAAGGTTGCATCAACCAACCCATGCTCATGCTGGCGAGCGATTATGTAGTTTGCAAGGACTTGGAACCACAAAGCCAAGGCAAGGTAAGCTTTTTGCTCTGCCGTCTCCATCCAGTCCATACAGTACTGCGTACATGTCCATCCGCATTGTTGGCTTTGATACTTGCAGCTTGCTGGCTCTCGTCTTCTCTTTTGGCAGAAGACTCCAAGACTCGGCGTCTCCTTGTTATACCTGTAGCACTTGGTTCGTATCATCAAACCTCTTGGTCGTCTGTTGCAAGTATATTGCTAGCTTGTCGGTCCTCCTCGTCCCCCCCTCATCCATCTCATGCTGCCACTAGCATTCCCGCTTCATTTTATCGATACTCCGTGCCTTATTTCTCGCTCCACACCCTCATTAGCCGGGGCATCTCGTGAGTGGCAGAGGCCAAGCAAGCCCTTGTGTTAGTGCTGCGTCAAAAAAAGCAAACGGGCCTCGTTCCCATTCCCGGTCCCAGTATTCGATTCCACCCCCGGTCCACCTTTTGCTCTTCTCCTGGCGCTGGCTGCGACACTACCAGACGCCCACTTATACGCTCCTCATCACGCCAACTTCCGTGCTTTTGACCTGACCTGCCATACCCGACGTCAGTGTTCCATCACCCCCGTGCTGTCGCTATAAACCAAGGCCAGCTGCCCCTACCAGAAGAAAAACCCTCCTCGAGATCGGCACGCTTCTCATTGAATCCTACCTACCAACGAACAAAGAATACATACCTAACCCAGAGTCACCTACGACACCCGTGGCGACACATTACGCTTGGGCAAAAGAGGCAATCTCCTACCTTGCCCCCAGAATCACAGAGAGAAGCTGCTTCGTGCACCTTTAATATTAAACGTCTTCGAAACCCCCCTTGCTAGGCTCGGAAGCAAGGCTCAAACGAACGTCCTCTGCACACAATCGCACGTTATTGCATACCCATCCATTTTCTATTATTACCAAGCGAGTACCCCATAGTGCTGCTATTCCTATCATCGCCAGCACTTCACCCTTGTGGCCTCGACTCCGTCACTCGCAATTCGGCGCCTCAATTCCATTGCCGGCCTATCCATCCTCTGTCCCAATTTCTTTCGGCATCACCTGCTGCGCAGAGTGAACTTTTACTACATCTTCGTCGAGTGTCCGATGGTTTCGTCACAGTTGGGAACAAGAGCAATACCACGATCATATCGCTGCAGCCGCTGAACGAGACGCCCCAACGCAAGAGCGCCGAATCAACAACAACCTCAACCACCATCGACACATCCGAGCAGTACCTTCTACATCGCATCATCATTCACAATGGACTTTGAAGGCTACCAACACGACTACGCCTACACGCTGCAAAAGTACCTGCGTCTGCAGCAGCAGCACGAGCAGCTCTGCAGCAACCTCGAGCAGATCCGCCCGCGCACCGCCTCGACCGGCACCCTTTCCACAATCTCCTCGCCCAGCACCTCGCCCGTCCGCACTTCCATCCACGCCCTCGCTGCTTCATCACCAGTCTCAGCCTCGACACCATCAACACGACGACACTCACGATCTGGCGGCGCGCGCCGAGCTTCAAGGCACTCACGCTGCTTCGAGGACCAGCTCGACACCATCGTCGACGAAGACACAATCTACCAGATCTCGGCCGAGGAGCAACGCCTTTCTGACGTCAACGAAAGCATCAAGCGGGCGCTGACGGAATTGCTCAACTGCGATGCCGTTCGCAGCGACATGAGGACGCGCATGTGGGCTCAGGCCAGGTTGATGGAGACGGAGCAGGAACTTCGCTCAGGACGGCGGAGGCGAAGCTCGCCCAGCCGAGAGTGACTTCGCTCGAGGCACTCAACAATTGACAATGGCATACATTACACAGCCATCGTTGGGGGGGAGGCCTGAGTACACTTGATGGGTCGACTTATACCCGGCATAACTACCACCTCGGCTTGTCTGAGCCACAAAGTCACTCCTTTCAACATGCTTAATTCCTAATTACCGTCTTGGCTAGCCGATCTAGTCTTGATACCACTTGGCGGCCGTCTTAACGCGGGCATACCAACACTTTTGATCTCGATCCCTTTCGTCTATTTCTTGTGTACGGGGAAAACAAAACATATACCACAGGAGCTCAAGCGGGAGAGCTCACACTATGCGACGAGAATGGGATTTTCTTGTTTTCTTTTCGTCTTCTGATTCATTGCGATAGGGGGAATACAGAAAAGGAGTGCAAAAATTGGGGGTTTTCATTTCTTCTTTTTGCAGCGTGTCATCCATTTCCCTTGACACTCCATCTCATATGGACGCATCTTCAACCACCTACCCAATTTGGGTATGCTGCCGACTCCGTGCTGTCTTATATTACTGCATGAGACATTGCAAATAGCCAGACATGAGGCTGACAGCTGTTCGTCTTTGGCATTGCATTGCTTACGGCGCGGATATTACCTGTCTTCTAGCCATGTACATGAATCTGCGTTCATCATGTACATACCACAGCACCTTTATCTGGTGTCACTCACCCTTTGCTTGTTCTTCTAACTTGTTTCTTTTATCATGGGCATTTGCATTTATTGTATGCTGTGAATCGGCTCTTTTTTGTACGGGGAAAACGGAATCGAGTCTCCTGTCTGGTTATATACATGTATACATACATATGTCTCATTGCATCTGATGACTCTTGCTATTCTTCAGTAGTCTTGGGATCTTCTTTTTCTCTTTCTCAACTGTTGTGTTAATTGTAGTTATTTAGCGAGTACAAGCAAAAGTAGGCTGTTGAGGCGGCCACAACCTATAACATTGCTCTCACAGTCTTGAGTGCCCGTATTCTCGTGACCTTTAAGCATTTCTAGTCCACATGCACCTTGAGACATACAATGCTAAGGTACGCTACAAGACAAGAAGAGTGCTCATTAGATATTGGTAAAGGCTGAGAGAGAGTCTACAACTAGACCGCAGGCTTGATGAACGAAAGGCGTTGCGCATTGACAGTCTCGTGGCTGAAACAACGGGCCTGCAATGAGCGATAGGTTGAGGATAGGATACATAGGAAGGGGTGCATCGTGGTCTCATGTTAGTTTGCGTTTTCAGGCACTTGACCCTTCCAATGATCTTCTAAACGAGATGACGCCTATTCTGAGTTTGGTAGAGGACACAGGGATGCTTTTGCCAGTGCCTCTCTTTGCGGCATTCAACATTAGCCAAGATGTAGACCGACCTCGTTGTGTTCGAATGGACATCTACCAATCGGATTTCATCCATTGAGGTTCGAAGATGGGATGGTTCTACTTGAAGACACGATCCACAATCCCACATAGAGAAGCTTATCTGATCTCTTGGCGGAGCTGCGTCTTGTCAAGCTTCGACTTTGTCTGGTGGAGATTGATATCTTCAAGCTTGGAGCATCACCACCTTACGTAAGCATGTCCAATGCAAGGCTGTGTCTCCACCAAATTGTCACTGCATGCAACCAAATCGCAGCCTCGCGCGTCAGGCACACGCGACAGCCCTTCTTCGTCTTTCTTCCTCATTCTTCCCGTCGAGACCGCCCACTCCAGGAGAATCAGCATGTCCGTTCTCTTAGAAACAACCGTCGGTGACATTGTCATTGACCTGCTCACTGACCACGCTCCTAAGCTCTGCGAAAAGTACGTCACGATTCCCTCTCTCTCTGATGCTCCAAGCTGCTGACATCGCATTGCCACAGCTTCCTGAAGCTCTGCAAGGTCAAATACTACAACTTCTCGCCCATCCACTCCGTTCAGAAGAACTTTTCCTTCCAGACGGGCGACCCCCTCGGCCCTCTCTCCAAAGAATCCGATGGCGGTTGCTCAATATGGGGCCTCCTCTCGGGCGATCCGGCCGAGCGCACATTCACAGCTCCCTTCCACCCCAAGCTGAAACATCTGGAGCGAGGCACCGTGAGCATGGCAACGGTACCGCTGGCTTCAGACCCAGATACGAGGGTTGCGGCATCACAGTTCATCATCACGCTGGGTGAGGAGACGGATTACCTCGACGGCAAGGCGGCCATCTTTGGCAAGGTCGTCGAGGGCTTCGATGCGCTGGAGAAGATCAACGAGGCTATGGTCGACGATAAGCAATATCCATTTGTTGACATACGCATCAAACACACAGTAATCTTGGATGATCCCTATCCTGATCCTCCCGGTCTCAGAGAACCCAGCTCCAGCCCTCCCCCTTCAGACGCGCAATTGCGGACGGTGCGGATTGCCGACGAACAAGAACTCCACGAAAATGACAACCTAGACGAGGAAGAGCTGGAAAAGAGAAGGCGGGAGAGAGAAGCCAGGGCACAGGCCTTGACACTCGAGCTGATGGGCGACCTTCCCTTTGCCGAGGTGAAGCCTCCGGAAAACGTCTTGTTCGTGTGCAAACTGAACCCTGTCACGCGAGACGAAGACCTGGAGCTCATCTTTGGTCGGTTCGGCAAAATCCTGAGCTGCGAGGTCATTCGCGACCAGAAGACGGGAGACAGCCTCCAGTACGCTTTTATAGAATACGAGGACAAGGCATCGTGTGAACTCGCATACTCCAAGATGCAAGACGTGCTCATTGACGACCGGCGAATCCACGTCGACTTCTCGCAGAGTGTCAGCAAGCTCAGCGACGTCTGGAGGCAGGACACGAACAACAAGCGGAGAGCAAGGGCGCGAGGAGGATGGGGTGGCGTGCAGGAGCTCGAGAAACGACGGCAGTATCGGGAAGAAGATGAGAGGACTTCTGGTAGGGATTACAACATGGTGTACAGCAAGGAGGAGATGAAGGGGAGACACGATGATCGAGGCTCCAATGGCCGGAGAAGTGAGGCTAGGCATGATCAGAGGAACGACGACCGGCATGACCGCAGGAACGATGACAGATCCCACAAGCGAACTTCAGATCGAGACAAGGGGCGCCACTTCCGGGATAGGAGTCGGAGTCCTCGGCGCGGAAACAGAGACGATGATGGACACAGATCGCGAGATGGCCATCGACACGATAGGAGGGATAGAGATGATTATAGGCGCAGAGACAGGTGATGCGCCCGACAATGACACGATCAATGAACGCTTTCAAGGCTTTTGCCCCTTGAGTCTCCCATCCCAGTTAATGGTCCTTTATACTAGTGCTACGAAACGTGTTTATAACACATAACACGGGGCTGGAACAGTCTAACAGCGAAACATAGTCGCCTCCCTGTCATCAACTGAAGGCATCTATCTACACTACAAGCACTCTGGCTTTAGAACACACGTCTATCAGGCAGCCGAGTACTTTATCTGAACCGAGTCTGGATGAATCTACCCTGAATTAACTGGCGCCTTGGAGGGCTTCTTAGAAAGCAGTTTCGGTCTCTTCTCACAGATAACAACAGACCATGGTGCCTCAGCCTCTTTACTGTCTATCTAGGTATGCACAACACTCATCCGGAGCTTGAGTCAGACGCATCAAACCAATTTCCTCCGATCGCTTCGAATCATGGCCATGTCGTGGCAGCTCTAAGCTCACCTCGCATGAACTTGACCTCTACTGCCCTCGTGCCATAAAGTCCGATTACCACCTTGCAACTTCTAGACCGCTAATTGCTCAAAGGCCAGAATTAGAACATGAAGTCTCGGTAAAAGACGAGCCATCTCACAAGGGTACATACGCGGCGTATGAAACCTGAACGCTTCACGAGCTTCACGACATCACCAGTCTCCGAGGCAGGCAGACGACATGACGCCATGGCCCATCTCGAGCACCCGAAGCCCTGTTTCTCTCTTCCCTGGCCTTAACGACTCATTTCATTGCAAGGCCCGATGGCTACCGGCATCTCGCTATCCATCTGCTCCGTATCTACATACCTATGCAATCATACACACGCTGCCTCACAGAAAGGAACACTCAGACGCTCTCGCGAGCTGCTGTCAAACATGACAGGTCCCCCGCAGAAGCACAAAAGAAACCGACGGGACTAATAAATCTCAGATAGCCGTCTCTTTGGGGCCGTTCAGTTAATCTATAGCAATTCCTCCCGTGGACGCTTCTAGAGGCTCTCCCCTTTCATTTATCGTTACCGCCATTTGCCGAGCCGCCGTTACGCCGTTACGCTTATACGAGTCTGGCTCGTTGTTGATGATGTTGATGATGCTGTAGCTTCTTCTTGTCTTCAATACCGTGGTTCATCTTCAGCGCTGATTTACGCCGTTCGCCATCTCTTCCGTGGGGCCCAGATCGAACCGAGCCGAATCAGCATCGGAAGTATTTAGATGAATTCGTTACGAAGTCAATCTATCTCCTCGTACGGAGTACGAGGTAGCAATCTCTTCTGCTTGTGAGCTGGCGTCCACACGTTACTTGTACGCCCATGTCACCTGTTGCTCTCCCCCCTCCCTCCCTCCCCCCCATCATTTACTTACGGGCTGCAAGGGACCCGCCTGGTGCTACGACATCTCATCTCCGATGCAAATCGCTGTCGGTGAGTGCCACAAATTGTTAGCCACGGGGCCCCCATCTTCCTCTCCAGGCTGTGTGTCTCTGCATGTACGAAGCACATACAAACCTGATACCAGCTGAAGCCGAGCTTAGATCGACAAGGGGGACTTAGTTCAAACCCGGCCTCGCCGTATAAGCGACGAAAGAGCCGCGATGGGGCCCCTTCCCTTCTTCTAAACTACATGGAAACAAAGCAATCAAAAGAGCAAGCAAGCAATCAACGATCCAAAAAGCGAGACATGCGTCTCTGTCTGAGCGAGAGTGTCCTCGAACTGGATTTTTTTCTTTCCCAGTCACCGCCTCGTTTGCTTCCTGTTTGATTGGCTCTGCTTCATCCCGATCACCCACCCCCAGTCTACAAGAACCGGTGACGCTCTCAACTCATTGGGGAGAAGGAAATAGACATGCATATGAGTGGGATGGACAGGACATGCAGCTCAGTCAGTCACTTGCGCTTCCCTTGCTCTGGTGTCACGGGACAGACAGAGATGGGCATACCGTTACGGTATACGTGCGTCTATCCTCGTACACCGGTTGTCAAAGAAGTCACAAGATGGTGCGCCGTTGCGCCAAAGTGACGCTTGTTGTTTTCAGTCGTCTGGCCTGTACACAAGTACATGGGTGGATGATAATAATAGGATCAGTGGTCCGTGACGGCAACGAGAACAAGATGGAAATAAAGCTGCCAACAGATGAAACAGACCTTGTGTATGCCCTGTGTGAGTGTCACCGGCAGAAAGACGAAGCTTGTCATTGAGGCTGTTGCAGCCCTTTTCGCCCTCGAAAAGCGCTTCGTCACCTCTTACGAGGGAACGCCATCACTGACTGACTGACTGGACTACACCAAACATAGGTGCTCCCAAGTCAAGAGAAGTTGAGCAACGTGATTGCGGACTGTCCATGACCTCGAACCAAACGAGCTGATGATGGATCACAAACTTTGTCGATATGCGGTTTGAGCGTTTCTCGAACAAGGCCAAGGCCCCTGCTCGCCCTTGATTCCCTCGTGTCGTTTTGGTTTCCTGGTACCCTTGCTCCTCCACACCCCCCATTCTGCTCTAGACCCCGGACAAAACCTCAGATCATCCGTTGATCTTTCTCACAGCCTTGCGGATTGTCTCTGTTTGCTCATTGGCCAGCTCACGCTATCACCTCGTGGACTGGGCGACCGTTGTGTTTCTGCCATGGTACCCTGCGCACACCTACTCTCTGTACTATTCCTCGTTGCCTCTTGTTCTGCTCTGTCTTGCGTTTTTCTGGGCTCCCGGAGCACGTCCAATCGCTAAGCTTTCCCACGTTACACACCACGGTTGCATGCAGCGAACATGACGGGAACTGAGGGAAAAGCCCATACTGCAAAGGACCGTCCTGTCCGCCTTTCAAACAAGGGGAGGAGGAAGTAGGGGGTGGAAGAGCAGAAGAACAACGGCGGTTGGTTGGGGCTAGGAAGATTTGCTTATTGCCGTCCCTCTTCTTCACTCTTCTGGGGAGTACTGAGGAGCTTTTACTATCACAGGAGACTGGGGTAAGCAATCTTTGAGACTGCAGTCCACAAATCGTTGTTTGACCTCTATGACAGGGGGCCAAGAGAAGAGCGAAGCAAAGGGGGTGGTAAATGAGGCTGTCAACTAGGTCCGATTCAGACACAAGCTGAAGACTGGATCTCTCGTTCGTCAAGTGTCGCGACAATCTACTCGGCAGCTCCGAGGACGTCCAAGCATTCCGAGTGTAAAGTGTCGTTTATTACAAGGTAATCAACCTGAAGACCGGCGATGGCGGTGCAAGCGTGGCTCTCCCAGGATCGGAGTCTAAACTAAGGGCAAACGTAGGGGAACCTGCTGGAGGGGAGACACAGCTGAGAAAGGACAGACAGATGCCGGCAATAGATACCGACTCGGGCTATTTGATCAGAAACGAACAAGACAATGTTTATGCATAGTCTAGGATGAAACATTGGTGGAGCGAAGGCGTTCACCGCCGCCAAACGGCGTGAGAGGGGAGAGGGAGCAAGAGGGCAAAGAGAGGTGAGCCAATCCCCGTGTTTGCGTGTGCAGCATCTCAGGCCCTTTCCCCTGCCTATTGGATGTACATGTGCGTTTCTCTCACATCATCGTGCTTTTCTTGTCTCACAGCCTCGACGAGCTGACTCACCTTGCACCTCACTTTCCATGTCTCTTACATCTATCTCCACGTCTGTCTCTGTCTTTCTCACTTACCGTACCTACCTGGTGGAATTCGGCATAAATTCGCAACGTCTTTCTTGCACGCCCCCTTCAGCCATGTGCTTCCTCGCACTATTTCTGCTCTGCTTCTTTTGCTTCTGGAAACCCGCGCCGTTTGGTTTCGCCGTCATTCTTCACCTCTCCTAGCCTCTTGTTCCCTTGCAGGTGTCTCCGTCCTCCCCCTCCGGCATCTATAGGGCCTTCTCCCCGTCCTCGCCCGTCAAATAAACGCTGTGCGTTGGCGTGCCTTGCTTTAGAGCCCGGCCACTGACTGCGTGTGCGTGCGGGCGTGCGGGCGTGCGGGCGTGCGTAGCTCAGAGGGGGGTGGACGGCAGCATGCGCCTCTTCTTCTTCTGGTCGAGACAAAAACAAAGTAGATGGCCGTTGGGCGGTGTCCTGGCTGCCGTGTGCCCGGACAGATTCCTTTGCCTACATTACTTCGTACAGGCTTGGGCGAGCGTTCTGAGGCGTGTAAGGCATGCTATGTGAAGGAGGGTAGGAGGGGAGTGGCCAGCTCATCTTGGTCACGGCATCGCCAAACGCCAGTTGTTGAAGGATGCAGCCCGTTGCCATACGCGAGACGCACCTGGCAATGCAGCTGTCTCTGGACAGGCACAGGTGGCATATCGGTGTACGGCTCTTCCATTTGTTGCCATTGAGGACCAGAAACGGGGGGTTCATCGAGCACCAATCAAAGGGAACATTGCAAGTAGCGGACAACAACTCCTAGATGGGCGTGTTCCCGTATACCTGCAGTGTCTGTTCCTCTCCCTCTCTGTGTGTGCGGTTTAGTGTCGAATCTTGGGGGAGATGCACCCGGGCAGAATCTCGCCCGTGAATCCATCAAACGAGTTGTTGAGATACATGCTCACTTGTACTTTGGGTATACTCTTCCCCCAACCTCTTCCATTTCTCTCCATGCCTCTAAAGATCTTCTGGAAGCTGCTTGGTCCGTTGTCATGTCCTAACAGAACTGCAATGTCCCATTTTCTTGCCGAGAAGCACGTGCAGCTTGTGCGCCTCTCGAAGACCATATCCTGAGAATGTCTCGTCTTCAGTCTCTTGTGTTGCTCGTCATGTGCCTTGATTTGACTCCAGAATCCCTTTGCCTCCACAGCTGTCAAGTTCCACACGGAACCAAGACGACTCCCTTGTAATAAGAGAAAGGGGTACATTGAAGCTACCTAGATGACCTGTACTTCTGTCCCCTGCCTGGTCTGGGGCGGGAATCAAGTTGGTGGCTCCGTTTTGTGTGACGTTGCGAGAGACCTTTTTTGCCTTTGGGGGCCCTTCTGCAGGCTGCTTGCGGAGTTGCACAGGAGGAGAATAACTTGCACCTCAATTTACCTGACCGCTACGTTATCGTAACATGAGATGTACACGACATTGACCTTGATGGCCAACCCCGAGGTGCTTCTGTGATTTTGCGACGGCGCGTATCTTTTTGACCTTGGCCGGGGGCCCCGTACTGGACCTGGCAGTCTCTTGGACCATTTGTGTTTTGCTTGTCCCTGAGGTTTGCATATGGGGACGACGATCCATTTCTTGTAAGAAGAGCAGCTTAGTAGCCTCATGAGCGCAAGCAAATACTATGCATGGACAAGAACCGGTTTGCAGAAGTTCACGGCCCTGGAAGAGGCCCCTCCTCATCCTCCAATTCCCCCTTGGTATCCATTTTCCGTTCCCGGAATAGATCAGACGGTTGTTGCTTGGATTTAGACGAGGTTTCCCGAAGAAAGGCAAAGAAGATGTTATTTTGTATACTACGCACTGACCTTATTCAGCACCTGGTCCACTTACACCCCCCTCCGGAGGAGGGCAAAAACGTGGAAGAGGGGGGGATGAAGAAGCGCTCGAAATAGAACGAGGAGAGGCTGGGCCGGGGAGAAACGACACATACATACAACATATGCAAGACACAGGCTCGTAACAGTAGAGCTCGTTTTCTATCATGAATCATTATCGTCCATACCAGGGGGGTAAATCTAATCTAGATGGGAACATGCCACTACAGAAAGTCTCCAAGGGGGGCCGCCGAAAGGGCTTAGCAAGTGCCGGCCCGAGAATCCGGTGAGATCGATTTGTGAGGGTCCTCCTCGTTTTCCCACGTGTGTGGACGTTGTCTTGCTTGTCCCTCTGTTCCAAGTCCCCTGCTCGGCAAAACAGCAAGCCAGAGGGAAATGAGCCAGGGTCTGTGGCGAACACGTACAGATACCGTCCGGACATGTACCAACACCGATTCTCGATCTGCATCAAGCCTCTCCATTCCGCACTCCCTGCCATCCATCATATGGGACCTGCGTCTCCACCGCCTTTGCGTAGCCTTTGACAAGGACAAGTGAGAGCCACAGAGAGACTGAAAGTGTGAGGGCGACGCTCTTGGTGGGAGTTGAGTCTGGGGAGAGATGGCACAAGGCCGACGAGCTTGTCAACTGCTGTGTACCGAGAGCAGCATCTGCGGGCCAGAAAGTGACTTTCCTGGCAGCTTGTTCTTGGCCTGTGTGTTTCTCGTTTTGTTGAGCCGTGTCCATAACGAGACGAAGACATCTGGAGAGAGTGTGCGTAGACAGGCAGGCGGAGAGAGATAGGCAGAAGGGAAAGGCACAGGATGCAAAATAATTGGACGAGCTGGGCCCGGGAGATGGAGAAAAGCAAACAAACAGAAGAAAATGGTTGAAATGGGGGGATTTGACGAGGAAGACGGGCGGGTACCGATCATGTATAACTATCTCCTGAGCTACAGCTGTTTTCCTCTTCTTCTTTCTCTTCTGCTCTCGGCTTTCTTATTCTAGATCTTTTTATCCCATTCACCCTTTGCCTCTGTTTATCTTGAGACTCTTGGCAGATCGTCTTTTCTCACGTTTCCTCGTCTATCCAATTCACCTGCCTTGCTAAACTTGTTTGCATCCCCCCTCCCCCCTCGGCTGCCTATTCACTAAAGGAATCACCCTGATTCGTCCACGTCAAGAGAACAACTGCATACGCAGCCATCTAGATCCTGCCTTTTTGTCTTAGTCTCCAGCATCACCGAGTCATCAACTGAAGCCTAAGGGGACACAAGACGTCAGTCCCGTCGTTTCCCGTCTCTTCCCTTCTACCTCTCCAACTCTACATTACGCCCTATCCCTTACTCAAGGCCCCCAAAAGCTATAGACCAGGAGCGAGCCAAGAACAACAGCCATCAAGTGTTTCACGTTCTACCATCTTGAGAGCGTATCTGTTCATGCGAATCTGATACGGGAAGAAATCTTTGATTCAGTGGGGAGAACAGCCGAAACGTCACAAGCAAAAGCAAGTTGGGATACACACACAAACACACATACACATACACACAATCAGTGCAGATACAACATCATAGCTCTAGCTTGCTTGTCATCTATCCACCCTTGCTATTCGCCGCCCAAAACTTACAGCAACCACGATGGGTTCATCCAGCGGCTCTCACTCTACCAACCACACACGGTATTCTTCTCCTCGAGGCGGCATATCTCCCTACGCAGCGCCGTACACGGACCGTCGAGCGAACTCCTACCATAGCGACTCGAGAGGCGGCATGATGAGTGACCGAGACGGAACCGAGGAGCCCAGCACGCAGCGAAAGAGAATCGCGGTCGCGGTAAGTCCTCTTTACACCTTCTTCCCTTTGATCTACCATGTTCCATAGGAGGGATGAACGAGGCAGAGGCAGACAGAGAATATCATTTGCTAACTAGATGCGTTTGATGACGGCAAAAGTGCATGCGATGCCGCAAGAGGAAGATCCGGTGCACCGGAGACAGCGGAAACGGCCAGCCGTGCCTCAACTGCAAGAACGCCGGCTACGAGCCCTGCCAGTTCCTCCGGGTAAGGAAATCATGAGGCTGAAGACGGCGATAATGATGGACATGTCAAACAACAAGAGACTAACCTCAAGCCTAGGTTTCCTCCCACGAAACTCACCTCAAGAACGAGCAGTTCTCCTACAGCCTCGACGTCGCCCGCAGCTTCCAGGCCCGCGGCCCCTCCGTCGTGCCCCCGATGCCCACGACCCCCTTGCCCTCCCCGTACCCGGAGGCTATCAGCATGCCCAGCGGCGACGCGCTGTCGTATAGGAACGGCTCCGCCTCCGCCTACGCCTACGGCAGCAAGTACTATCCCATGTCGGCCTGGTCCGGCGGGTACGCCGACGACAACAGCATCGAGTACTCGGTGTATCCGCCGTCGTACCCCCAGGACGCGTACATGGTGGGCGCCTACCGCATGGGCTCGAGCCCGCCGGCGTCAAAGCCGTCGATGTACGTCGAGCCTGATCCGGCCTCTGCCTACGGCTATTCCGCTGGCCCTACCTCTGCTGCCGTTGGTTCTGCTCCCTCGACGGCGACAATGGTTCATCGCCCTGCCGCCGGAGCCGAGACAAACACGGGGTACGCCTACGGAGGCATCGCATCTCTCAGCAACCCGCTTTCCAATAGCGAGAGAATGCTGCCCACGCCGTTAGCCCGCCCCCTGACCAGCACTCCCCAGCAGCACCAGCACCAGCACCAACATCAACACCAACATCAGCATCAGCATCAGCACCCCTATCGAGCAGAGTCCATTTCCTCCGCCTACAGCAAAACCTCCCAGTCCTCCGCAGGCAGCTCCTCCCCCGCGACCCTCTCCGAGCCAGCAACCGCCTACACGCCCTTCGAGAGCTCCCCCCTATCCTCGTACCCAACACCCACCGCCTCCAACTCGCACCTCCACCGCAGCGAGGCCTACACCACGGCCGCGAATCCGTCCCTCGACTCCATCATGGCGCCGTCCGAGGAGCCGCTGCGCATGACGGCGCCCGAGATGACGTACAAGTACACGGACACCACGAGGCGCTACGCGAGCACGTACACGGGGGCTGCTGCTCTGGGCGGCTATCTGCCGAGCAGCCACGGACATTCGCCGTATGGACTGAGCGGCGAAGAGAATGAGCGCAAGTCTGGCATGCGGAGCTGATGCTGTTTCGTTACCGTTGCTGCTTTGCTTTTTGAGGTTGGACTGATCTGTTTTGTGCCATCTTGCTTGCTTTTCGCCTCTGCTCTGACTTTTTTTTCTCTCTCTCTCTGATTGCACTTCTTTTTGTTCGCAAAACTGGGTCATGTAATTCGATTTTTCTGTTCCTTTCTTTGCTTTCTTCAATCAGATCTTCTACATCCTGCCGTGGCGTATTCATCTTCAGCTTCGTCTTCATCATCCCTCGGTGGCGTCCAAAAACACACAAACTACAATAAGTCACGGCGAAAATTACAGATGAACAAGCGAGCGGTGGAACAGCAAAAATAATGCAAAACATTTCAAAAGTACGAACCCGAAAAAAAAAAAAAAAAAAGAACCCCTACACCCAAAAGAAAAGCCTCCTCGCCAAGAAGCATCTCGACGCGGCGCAACGCCACCTCGTGTCTCGTCATTGCGAAACCCACCCTTTCTCCCTTTCACACAAGACAGGGCCAGGAAAGACACCCTACTCTCAGGGGTAACCATCGAGAGACTAGAGAGGCCTTGCTGCCGAGCACCCACACGCTCCTAGACGAGTACTCGGCCTATTCCACTACTCTCACCAACCTCGACGTTCTTCAGAGACACGCAAGGAGCCAAGATGCTGGCGGCGGCCTCTCTACTTAGCTGGCCTTCTGCGAACAAAAAAGTTAACCGAGTTGTGGACTGCATGCCTATGCAAGTGCGGAACTTGCACACACTTTCTCCATCCTACTTGCGGCTGACTTCTGCCTGCTTTTCCCTTTGTATTCTCGTATTTCTCGTCTTTCGGTTGTTTTGTTTGACACGTCTTTTTACTTGTTCTTCTACTCCATTCAGTTGTTCCGCTTGTCCTTTGGTTCATCTCATGGGCTCTTCTACGAGCCTACACCGGCGTCTACCTACTTCAGCTCTCGTGGGCCTCTCTTCGACATCTAGGGCGATAAAGGAGAGACAAAGTGGGCATCTTTTCTTTAAGAGTGGAGGGAGGGAGAAAAAGAACAAAAGCATGACGGGAGAAATTTGAAGCTTAGCTCGGACAAAAAGGGGGGCCAAGTCGTGATGGGCGAGCGAACGGGGAGGATATGGCTGGGGATGTTCTCTTCTCTTCTCCTCTTTGTTAATGGGTTCGGTCTATGTACGCTAAGGGGAATTCGACCTGTTATTGTTGTTTTCGGTCTGTAAAGGAAGGGGAATGTAATGAAGTGGCTTCTTTGCTATGATTTCAAGGCCTCGCGTCCGACCTCTCAACGTTAAGGTCAGACGTACCATGGAATGAAGCCACACAAAACCGGGAGAACATGGGAAAATTAGACTTCAAAATTACATTGAGCCAGTTTCTCATTTGTGCAGCACGTACTTAGACATCATAATGCGGGCGGCACTTGTTTCTTTCATACCAATCACTCGTATTCCTTCTTCCACAAATCCATGATACAGGCGGTTTTCCCTTTCATCAATACAAACAGTCGTAAAATGGCCAATGAAACTATCCCAACACCTGCCTGGGATGACGGATGAGACTCAGAAAGACAAGAGCGCACCGGGTTACAGGGGGCGAGTACGCACACCCAAGAAAACGCTTGTTGCACCGCATGCGCCGTCAAGGGCACCACCTGTTTCACGTCTTTGGGGTTGCTGTGTTTTCTATGGAAGATCACGTCGCTTGCCGTGAGTCCATACTGCATACATTGTCTCGATTACTGAAGAGGGGCAGCTGGAGACCCGAGGGGGAGGAGAAAGATGATTATGCAAAGGGAGAGGTGTGTATGTAGAAGACGGAGGGGATGAGCAACATGAAGCGAGTACATGGGCACGAGGTGTCAAAATGAGAATTTGTGCTGTACGAGAGGTTGTGCAATGATACGGCGACCGGAGGAACGTAGTAGCAAAGACTACCTCTCTACTCATTTGTCTGTGTTGACCTTGATGCTCACGTCTTGCGGTCGTGCAAGCGCAACTTAGATGGCAAGGGATAGCCGCATCTGATATCGCCTGGAGGAAGCAAGGTATTAGAGCAAGCTGTATGAGGGTGTGCAGACAACCCGAGGGGAGGGGAGGAAGCGGAAGATGAAGGCTCGGTGATACGGACGTGTGCAACCGGCGCAAGGAAGTAGACGTGACGGCGGCAGCACTTTGGGGCAGGATGAGACGGTTCAAGACAGGAAACGAGAGACAGCACGAGTAACCGCCGGGTCTCCCAAGAGCGGTCATAGAGTTGCGGCCTTGCAAGTGACGTTGACGCTGTGTTTGAGAAGCACCGGCTACGTTCTTTCTGAGAAGTGATTGGAGCGACCGTTTGACACAGCGTGTCATGGTTTCAAGAGTCAGGGTGTAATATTCACGCTTTTGTTTGCTATTCCAATAAGGGAATCGGAAGACCGGAGGCGGTCAATGATGTAAAATGCATATCAGGTATGCATGCGTCTGGATGTCGTACACGCAAGGCCAGTGAGCCAAGCATTGTCCAGGGATCTGGGTATCGGAGGGGGCCGCGCCTTCACACCGCAACATGGACAGGGGAATGGGTGACGACCGGAGTGCAAGAGAGCAGCAGCAGGTCGAGTCAATGGACAAACAGGAGGGTGTCATCGTTGCTCCTAGAGTCGCACACGAGCCGGCCCCGGCCTATTTGACGCCAAAGAGTCGCCGGCTGAGCACCGTCTGCTGCAGCTGTAGCACTCCGGCTTGGACTCCGTCAACAATGGATACGTCTCTGGCCTTGTCCTGGCCGTACTCCTCGACGACGATGGCCCGGATCATGTCTTGCAGGCCGCCCATGCCACCGCAGCCCATGACGACACAGGTGACGTTGCCCGAGGAGAGCAGCCGCTTGGTAGCCTCTCTGAGGCGCACGTTGACCTGCTCCTGTGAGATTGTGTGAAAGTCTCCAGCATTGAGGCCTGTGGAGAAGACGCCGGCAAATCTGCCATCACCCGAGCTTGATGAGCCTGTGGCAGATGCCGGAGACGGTGCCTGTCCCAGGAACGCGGCGACACCGTTGGCAAGGTGAGCCTCCCAGAAGGCTCCCGTCGTGACCATGCCCCATTTCTGCTGCTCCTCTTCGAACAGAGGGACGAGAGACAAGGCTGTTAGGATGCTGGCTTCGAAGATGCCTGTTACGGGAACCGGTTTGAGGGCATTGGCAAGATGCTTGACCAGGGGGTGAACGCTAAAGCAGGCAACAAGCACAGCATCGTAGGCCTCGGATTGGAGACGAGACTTGAAATCTGCATCGTTGATCACCGCTTGAACGCTGGCGTGGATGCCCTGGGCATTGTCGATGCTAGCAGGCGAAGGATCAGGGGCCGTGTAGGTGCTGACGGAGACGGACTCGAAGGAGTCAGCTGGACAATTGGCGGACTACGATGATGGATGGACTGGCAGAATTACTGGATTGAGAGTCGCTATTGAGTTGGCGGCTGATTCCATGGACTTTGTCATGGAGTGGGAAGAGTTGGGGTTGAGGAGGAGGATCTTGATGGGGTCGCTGAGCTGAGGAGGATCTGTGGGAGACATGGTGGATGGAGGATGAAGCTGTTTAGAAGTAATATATGCCAATATGTTCGTAATTAGATAGATAATTGAGGCAATGAACCGCGGATTGATGGGGGAATTGATTGACTCAACCCGATATCGTCGTTATTTCTTGATGATGTTGAAGCGTGACTAAGATGGTGAAGCTTCATCTGATGGCGGTGATGGAGCTGCGGGGTATCACGTGACGCCATAGCCCCCCAGTGACGACGATTCGGCCCTCCGCTCCGCCAGTTTCAGGCCCCCGAAATGCCCTGTAAGTCGGTGGAAGGCCTCTGGAGCGTCTCTGAAGCCTCTGGAGCCTCTGAACCACAGACCCCACCATCTGGCTCAACTGTCATCAACCAGGCTCGCCTCTCCCGAACCGAGAGACTGACGACGCCTCCACCCTCGTGCCAGCCTCCAGCTTCCTCACCTCTCAACAGCTTCGCCCAACTGCGGCCTCCCTTGCCGGATCCGAATTGAAAGCCATCGCCAACATGGTCCCTCCCATCGGTACGTCGAAGCAGCCGCTGACGCCCCCCTGAAGCTCGGAGGACCGGTGTGGTGCAGCTGCTGAAGCTCTCCCTGCCGCTGCCGAGCTTCCACCTCTCGCTCCCCTTAACTCCTAGGCCACCACTTGCTACCTACGACCTCTGCTAACGTTTCACGGCGTCGCACCCCCAGTCCTCGACGGCGGCACCGGTTTCCTCAAGGTCGGATACGCCGCCCAAAACTTCCCCGAGCACCAGTACCCGTCGATTGTCGGCCGGCCCATCCTGCGGTCTGAGGAGCGGACAGACAACGATGTCATCATCAAGGACATCATGTGCGGCGACGACGCGGCGGCCGCCCGCACGATGCTGCAGATTAGCTACCCCATGGAGAACGGCATCGTCAAGAACTGGGAGGACATGCAGCACCTCTGGGACTACACCTTCTTCGAGAAGCTCCAGATCAACCCGCAGGGCCAGAAGATCCTGCTGACGGAGCCGCCCATGAACCCCCTGAAGAACCGCGAGAAGATGTGCGAGGTCATGTTTGAGCGGTACGGCTTCGGCGGAGTCTACGTTGCCATTCAGGCCGTGCTGGCGCTGTATGCACAGGGTAATGACCCCCCTTCTCGTCGTTCCCTCCCCTGGTCGCTGCGGTGTATTAGTTGCCATCATTCGTCACTCCCATGGCTAACGTTAGGGTCCGAACTGCACAGGTCTGAGCTCGGGCGTTGTCGTCGACTCCGGTGACGGTGTCACCCACATTGTCCCCGTCTACGAATCCGTCGTGCTGAACCACCTTACCAAGCGATTGGACGTCGCCGGCCGAGACGTCACGCGCAATCTGATCAAGCTGCTGCTGCGCCGAGGCTACGCACTCAACCGAACCGCCGACTTCGAGACGGTCCGCCAGATCAAGGAGAAGCTCTGCTACGTCTCATACGACCTCGAGCTCGACAAGCGCCTGAGCGAGGACACAACCGTGCTGGTCGAGGACTACACGCTGCCCGACGGCCGGGTCATCCGGGTGGGAAGCGAGCGTTTCGAGGCGCCCGAGTGTCTGTTCCAGCCCCACCTGGTGGACAACGAGTCCCCCGGTCTGGGCGAGTTCCTGTTCAACACGATTCAGTCGGCCGACGTGGACATTCGCGCGTCGCTGTTCAAGGCCATTGTGCTGTCTGGAGGCAGCAGCATGTACCCGGGCCTGCCGTCGCGACTGGAGAAGGAGCTGAAGCAGCTGTGGCTGACGCGGGCGCTGCAGGGCAACCCCGAGCGGCTGAGCAAGTTCAAGGTGCGGATCGAGGATCCTCCCCGGAGACGGCACATGGTGTTCTTGGGAGGCGCCGTGCTGGCCAACATCATGGCGGAGAACGAGAGCATGTGGGTGACCAAGGCGGAGTGGGAGGAACAGGGAGTGCGGGCTCTGGAGAAGCTCGGGCCGCGATGAGTGTATTGACGGTGTTTGGACATGGTAGAAGGAATGACGAGATGTGTTGTTTGTTTATACTGTTAGATGAAGCATTCAAGACGTGATATTGCGTGGTTTATCAGCCTGTGCCCTACTGTATGTGGCGGTACAATAATTCTTCCCCCCGTCCAATGCAAAAGCGATGGTTCTCATAGTTGACGTATACGTCTGGTGTTTGACAACGAAATTGCTTCCAGCCAGTGTCTACGAGAAGCCGTGTCTAGCTAGAAGTACAGCATGCGATGAGGCGTGAGGATAATTAGGTTCAGAGTCTGGCATCACGGCTTAGTCAGTGGTTGAAACTGTAATGGCACCTGCCTCGATTTGTGCCAGATAAGGTATGTACCAGATTGACCGCGAATATCGACCTGCAACCTCCATCTCACCGTCTACATCTACTGTAGGTATTTTGTCTCATTCGTCAATCGTTACATCACGCCTCAATTGAACGAGTTCTATAGTTTTCATTGCTTCTTTGATATCTGTCGTCGGTGCTTCTTCTCTTCGCAGCTTCTAGGTGAAGCCACAGCCGACTTTCTCCGCACCGGCTAAAGCCAACCTGGAAGAGCTTCAACGCATCAGCTCAGAGGCTGTTTGAACCGTCTTCTCGCCTCTTCCCCACGTCTTTCTTTTCAACAGCAGTCCGCTTACGTTGCATCTACATCCTCGTTGTGTGCTGCCAGCCGATACCGTCCAGCCACGTGCAAATACGGAGAAGCAGATGCAAGTCTGTACGTGCCTGGTGCAGCATCCGAGATCGTCCAGACTCGCCACACAAAACCTCCGTCACTAACGGAGGCCTGAGTCGTATCGTGTGGGTTCGTGCATCACTCGCCTCTCCAAATCCGTGCCATCGTTCGCTCACGGGGCCGAGCTGTGCTTCTGTTTGGAGACGCCAGCAGAGACTGGGTTCATGTCCTTGGCCTGGATCGTCGCAACCATCGTCAACGCTGACTGGCCGTGGCGTCTCGCTCGCAGCAGAACCCGCTTCCACTCATGCCGAGAGCCATCGACAGCCGGCTTGTTTTTCTTTTCCTGAGCGAGATCCGATCGTGTTGGATAATACTACCAACACCAAACACGAGGTGACACGAGGCAGATGAACCTGCCGAACCCGTCCTCGGGATCCGGGCCCGGGACCGCAAAAGTGGCCGGCGTCATGAATGCAAGGGGCCTTCACCAATCGACCAAGCGGAGCGTCCTGGCGGCGTTTGAAGGTGCGTTGCCTGCGTGCGGCTGATCCGCCCTCCTTTGCCGTTTCTCCTCCTCCCTCACTGCCTCCTCCCTTTGGGCTGCTGCTTGATCAGCCTCCATCTCCTCGTCTGCAAAACACCCCCAGCTTGTCTAGAGACCAAAGATCCAGCACAGCCAACGCCCGTTTACGATCGAACCCTCTTCCCTGCACACTCCAGCGAGATCCACCTCTGAAAACCCACCATGTGCCCTATTTTCGGTGCTCTGCCTTGCCTCTGATTTGCTCCCGTTGTCCATCTTGTGCGGCATTCGGCATACGCTGCACCTCGCCGCGGCATCGTCTACGCTCCGTGCATGCCTCTTACACCGTCATCACACTCGCTCGCCTTTGTCAAGCGACCATATCAGGTCTCCCTCATCCACCAGAGTTGCCACGCCTGGTTGGTTGCCCCCTTTTCATATCATTTTGCTCGGCCACTTAATGCGGTCATTCCCCTTGATTCCTCGCTTCGGTCACATCTGTCTCCTCAACAGTTTTCCCTCGTCTCAGCAACACCCGATCCATCCTTCTCTTCTCCAAATCGCCCCATCCCCTCCATCCCCATTTGCTCCTCTCCAGCTAGTCCGATTCATCTTACCCGTGTCGAGGACCCTGGGGTCCATATTGCACGATACCCGATCTGGCTCATCTGGCAAGGCTGTCTTTCGATGTCTTTTTAAGCAGCGTCTAAGCTCGCATTAACCTCATCTCATCCGCTTACCCATACGTACCTACATACCTGATCTGTGCAGCATACCTACACAATCACATACGCACCCAACGACACGTCGCGCGTGTCCAGGCCGTATTCCCATCATCATCACCATTCTTTGTTTCTATCTCTCATTCAGCCGTCACTCATTCACCTTCAATCTCGCTTCACACATAGGAGCTTAGCCGCGCAGAATGCCTCTGAGGCTGAAGCCGGGCTATCCTCACTCATCCTCGTCTCATCACTTCTTTGGGTCTTCATCATCTGCTCACCGCTCCTATACAGATGGCCGCGACCAGTCGGCTGGCTACCAGCCTAAGGCGCGGGTAACGGAACGTTATCGCATCATCGGCTTCATTAGCAGTGGCACCTATGGCCGTGTCTACAAAGCCGTCGGCAGGACCACCGTCAACGGGGAGGGCATCGCTGTTGTCAAGACTTCCAGCGGCCTCACGCCAACATCTGGCTCCGGCTCCAACTCAAGCGGTCCCATTGAGGTTGCCATCAAAAAGTTCAAGCCTGATAAAGAGGGTGAACAAGTCAGTTACACCGGCATCTCTCAGAGCGCCATCCGTGAGATGAGCCTGTGCAGCGAGCTCCGGCACTCAAACGTCATCCGGCTGGTGGAGATTATGCTCGAGGATAAGTGCATCTTCATGGTGTTCGAGTATGCCGAGCACGACCTGCTACAGATCATCCATCACCACACACAGCAGCCACGCCACCCGATACCGCCGGCCACGATCAAGAGCATCATGTTCCAGCTCCTCAACGGCTGCCAGTACCTTCATACCAACTGGGTTCTTCATCGCGACCTCAAGCCCGCCAACATCATGGTTACCTCGGGCGGAGAGGTCAAGATCGGAGACTTGGGCCTGGCCCGTCGTTTCGACAAGCCCCTGCACTCGCTCTTCAGCGGTGATAAGGTTGTCGTCACCATTTGGTACCGCGCCCCGGAGCTCATCCTCGGATCATACCACTATACTCCTGCCATTGACATGTGGGCTGTGGGCTGCATCTTTGCGGAACTGCTGTCCCTGCGTCCCATCTTCAAAGGCGAGGAGGCGAAGATGGACAGCAAGAAGACGGTGCCATTCCAGCGGAACCAGATGCACAAGATTGCCGAGATCATGGGCATGCCGACTAAAGAGCGGTGGCCACTGCTCCCGGCCATACCCGAGTACATGCAGCTCAACACGCTCTCGGCGACGCAGCACAGCAGCCACAGCAGCCACCACCACGGCCACCACCAGCAACCGCCCAGCCGCGGCTACTCGACGACGTCGAGCCTCGAGAAGTGGTACTACAGCACCATCAACAACAACTCGGGCGCGGGATCGGCCGCGTCGGGCCCCAACGGCCAGCCGGCGCTGCAGTCCCTCGGCGCCGAAGGCTACAAGCTGCTCGCCGGGCTGCTCGAGTACGACCCGGAGAAGCGCCTGACGGCCGCTCAGGCGCTGCAGTCCATCTTCTTCAGCTCGGGCGACCGCGTGAGCGCAAACTGCTTCGAGGGCGTCAAGGTCGAGTACCCCCACCGCCGCGTCAGCCAGGACGACAACGACATTCGCACCAGCAGTCTGCCGGGCACGAAGCGTAGTGGGCTCCCGGACGACACGCTGCTGCGGCCGGCCAAGCGCCTCAAAGACTAGGAGTCGACGCCAGAAGATTTTGGCGATGACCTATTATGGATGGACCTTTGATTATCCCGAGTTGGGAGGGAGATGCATAAGGTATGATGCTTGGACACGGTTCGGTTGGGTGTTGGGTTATTCATATGTCACGGCGTTTTATCATGATGGGTATATTGGTGAAATAGGCGCAATATGGGTATTCCTGGCTGGTTTTATACATAATTCTTCCTTGGCATGGCAATGATCGGCACGACGATTATACATTTGGGCTTACCACTTTTCTTTTCTCTTCTGGCTGTATTTGTTTAGACGGAAGATCCAAGGACATGAGAAATCCCGAGTGAAGCACATTGATGATGCCGCCTCGGACGTTCACTCACCACGAGACCACGCACATGCCTGGGGGAGTGACGTTCACAAAAGGTGTCCTATACCGAGATATACGTGACAAAGAAAATTATATCAACTGGCCTCGTAGTAGTACTAATATGTAAAGTTGCCCCCAGCATCATCCTCTCAACACTTCCACCTTGAATCCCTCGCAATCACTTGTTCCTCCCAATCCATTTTCGTCTTCTTGACCTCTCCTCTACATGTCCTTCCCCAAACCTATCGACTTCAGTCCGATCAACCTCAGCCCAGTCCATCATCTCCCTTCTCCTCCCCCTTGGCGTGCCATCTAGCTCTCTTTCCACCTCACTAAGCAAATATAGGGTGCTCAATGTAGAGAGAGAAAGGGGAAAAGCACAGGGTATTTGAAACGTAAACTACGAAACCAACAGAACCAACAAAGACAGCAGCGACAAATACAAGCAGGGTAAACATCAGATTTGCGAACAAAGGAAAAGACGACAGCCAGATGATGCTAAGATATGCGCTTCCGGGGAATATAAATCGAAAGCTGACAAACAATTAAAAGAAAAATTAGGCCACTTTTTTTGGTGAAAAGTAGACCGTCGTTAGAAAACAGCACAACCCTCCCGCAACACACCATGGTATACAGCACACGATTTCCTCCGCTCCTGCTCCTCCTCTGGATATCACTGCCCCTGAAGTCCTCCCAATCTCCTTATTTTTTCACCCCAATATGTTCGGTTCCTGTCGAATCTCTTTCGCCTCCTCCTCACACGTCCACTGCCGGCGAAAGTATATCACGACGGTCAGAACGCGTCGGGTCGAGCAACAGCGGTTTATGCCCAGGGCAAAGCCGTGTGACTGGTGTGCAAGTCCCAACCCAGATATGAACGGCGCGTGGGTCCAGGACGGCAAGTTGTTGTATGCATCATTGGTAAAGATCTCCACTGAACGTCGTAGACTTTTGCGAAACCACAAAATGAGAGTACAAGGCGCGCATGTATTCGATTCCTTATTTCTTGACGGGCGCGGCCGGGGCCTTGACGTTGTTGGACAGCCAGGCCAGACCCTCGAGGAGACCCTCGCCAGTGGTGGCACAGCTGGGCACGACGTACCACACCTTGTCCTTGAGCTTGGAGAGCTGCAGGGCTTCGGTGACTTCCTGGGGTGACATGGCTGTGACGGGCAGAGGTTAGCAGCAGCAACTTTGGCGCAGAGAATCGCCTGACGCACCTTCTTTGAGATCCTGCTTGTTGGCAAAGACCAGCAGCAGGCTGTCCTTCATTTCCCGGTCGTTGATGATGCGATGCAGTTCTTGTCGGGCCTCGTCCATGCGGGCGCGGTCGGAGGAGTCAATGACGAAGATGAGGCCTTGGGTGCCTGCACGAATATCACATTAGCATCCAGCAAGCGCTTCACACAGCTGAAAAGAAAAGTCGTACCGCTGAAGTAGTGCCTCCACAGAGGACGGATCTTGTCCTGGCCACCGACATCCCAGACGTTGAACTTGACGTTCTTGTACGTGACGGTCTCGACGTTGAAGCCAACGGTGGGAATGGTGGTGACGTCCTGGCCCAGCTTGAGCTTGTACAGGATCGTTGTTTTACCGGCGGCGTCGAGACCCAGCATCAGCAGTCGCATCTCCTTTGATCCGAAGATCTTGCTCATAACTTTGGAAAGCTGGCCACCCATGGTTGCGGTTTGTTGTGGTTATTTCGACGATTCGATTACGGGTGCTCGGTGGCTTTGATTTCGCAGCGGCGCGCGTCACGAGAGGAAAGGAGGTCGTCGGGGAGAAGAGGTAAGTAGAACGGAGAGTTGGAGGGAGCAGGGCTCTGCAGCGGCGCAAAACAAATTCGGGATTGTGCTTGATGCAGGGGGCGAGATCTAGCAGCGAGACATTGAGTGTTAGTAGGCCATGGAAGAGACAGATATACAGCGAAAAGAGGTCAGACAAGACAGGCTTCAAGGCAGCGCGTTTGCATTGCAGCCAAGCCTCATTTCATTTCCCCCACCTCGCTCTGCCTGCCTGCTGCGCAAATGGCCAGAGGCGGAAGACGAGAAGAAGAAGAAGAAAGAGAGGAGAGGGCAAGGCAAAGAACGAAGCGCGGAGAGAGCCGTGTCAAGGTGGTCTCAGATTCACTTACCAGACGCGACACTCGAGGTTCAGAAGCCGGGCAGATGCGACCACCGGTTGGCTGGATTAGAGAGGCGATCGGAGAACGAATGTGGGAGATGGAGGGTATAATTCCGAACAAACAGGGAAAACGAAGGGGGGAATAAGGGCGGAAGACAGAGAGAGAGAGAGAGAGGAAGAAGAAGACAAAGACAAAGACGGCGAGAGAGCGGGATGAAAGGAAGAAACAACGTCGAAAATGGCAGCGAGAGGCCAAGGCGAACGAGACGTTGAAGAAGAAGAGATGGAGGAGGGAAGAAGCAGTCGAAGAAACAGCGTCAGTGCTTGCGGCTGGGCTGGCGATATTGGGGCAAAGGAGGGACTGAAGACTGGAGACTGGAGACTGGAGAGAGAGAGATTGATTGAATGCAAATGCAGGCATCGAGTGCAGATGCGACGCGCACGGGTGGGTGCTGCAGAAGTCGGGCAGCGCTCCAGGTACCGGTACGGCCTGCAGGTGCCCTGTGGGTGCTGAAGGATCGAATACAGGGCACCCAAGGATACTAAGAGAGCAGGGGAGACGGGCTCTGAGTGCTGGGCAGGTACCGGTACGACAGGGATCCTGTGAGGTGGCCTCTATTCGTGCCGCTAAAATTGGTTCTACAGGCTCGCTATGATTAAGGCATCGTCAACTGCCACCATGAAATGAACGGAGCTGAAAGCACAGGCGATGGCCGTGATGAGAAGCGCCTGAATCTGCCGGACGCGTATGACTACTATGGACAAGACGGAACACGGGCATTGAGGCAGCAGGATGCCTAAGAATAGACAGACACGAGCACAGTCCAGTGCACTATTACCTCTCTCTCAGCTTCAGGCCTCCATCATGAATCCATCCATATTATGATCAGGCACCGTCACAGTCAGTCATGACGGCTCAAGACTCAGTCATTAGTATAAGCAGCAACTAGTCGATGATACTAGGAGCAGCAACTTGTACCCTATCTTATTAGCCTTCTTCTCCCTCTCTTCGCAGTCCCATCACCTCTCCCTCTCTCTCTCTCTCCCCCCGCGCCGCCGCTAGGAGTCCGGCTTTCAACAACGGCTGCAATTTGCATCCATGGATGGCTTAAACCAATGGCCTAATGGCCCGTCACTGTGGAGCAAAGCCTCCATTTTCAGGGGTAACCCGCCAGATATTCCTACTTTGTACAAGGCAACATGTAGGTAATCTCCGCTCTGCTTCGCTTCGGCTTGTACCGTTGCAGGCACATCAACGAGGGACAGATACATACAAGGAAAAAGGCTTCAATATTGGCATGAGAGAGCAATGACGGGCGTCGAATTACCGCGGCCGCTTACGGGCATTTCAATTTCCAGGGTTGACGATCGTTTGCATTTAGCCTCTTTCCTGTCCTTTGTCTTTGAGATCCTAGTTACAAATGACAAAGCAACTTGAAGTGCCAACTCCCGAAGAGACAGACGCCACAGACAGAATAGACAAGCTTCAGCTACAAGTTCAACTCCAACTCCAACCAAGGTACTCCCACCTAGGAACTCTCAACTCATCTAAACTCATTCTGCGTTCTTTTTTCAGAAATAACCACATGGCAACTCAACTCACATCAACACAAACACCCACACAAAACCACCCCGACGCAACACAAACACCAGACCCCAACGCCCCTCCACCACTCACCATCCCCAGCCTACCCTACTCCAAACACATCCCCATCTCAGCCTCCTCCCATCAGCCTCGTCCCAACACAACTCACACTCGCGAACCAACCAAATGCACCTGAATTATACACATACCAAACTCAAGTAACACAAATACACGTGTAGCATCAAAGACAATACCTATCTTCAGCTAGCACGTAAACTCAGCTTACTCCAAAACTGACCCCCAATCTCAACGTTACAGCTTCGAAACCATCCACCTTCCCAATCAGCTCTTCCTACCAAAATCTCACAACACCAAAAGACAAAAGAGATTTAAACTTCATCCAAACCCAAAGGCTCCAACGCCCCCAATCCCCCCCGTCGCAGATCGCCCCAATCCTTACAGGGCAACCCGCCATACGTCGGAGTCCGTTGAAACATCTTGGCTGCCATTCTCCTCCCCCCCATGTGCCCCTACCGTGAACCCGTAGCCAAGGAACTTGAAGACAAATTCGAAAAAAGACAAACAAGGCGAAACGCTCACCAGTCCGTACATGGCAGGTTCGAATGTCACCTCTTTGACATCGGAACCCTGATACGAGCCTTGGCTGGTTTGAACAATGTCAGCCTAACTCCATTCTCAATGCTTCTTTCATCGACTTATAAACACTCAAGCCCCAAGCCATGTCCACTCCATCCCATCTTCTTACCGAACCCCATATCCCTCGCCATCTCAAAACCATCTCAACCCATTCTACCCTGTAGACCGCCATCAGCTTCATCATGAAGCTCTCATCAACCCTCTCAGCGGCCCTCGCCATCTCCCCAGCCCTCGCCGCCCCAACCGCACGAGCTGACGACACCTCCTCCGCTCGCCTCATCTACTCCAACTCGGGCCACATCTTCCTCGGCGCCTTCAACGGCACCTCCGTCTCAACCACCCTCGACGCCCCCGTCCCCGGCACCATCCCCTCCTGGCTCAACTTCGTCCCCCCCAACACCCTCTACGCCGTCGACGAAGGCTCCAGCAGCACCTTTCTCTACAACGTCGACGCCGACGCCAACACCGTCCGGGAAGTCACCCGCGTCCAGGGCTCCGCCGGCGTCGTCCACCTCGAGGTCAACAAGGCCGGCACCCGCATGCTCGGCGCCGGCTTCGGCTCCGGCAACATCGACGTCTGGGACGTCGAGGGCGGCGGCCTGACGCTCCTCAAGACCATCCAGTCCCCCGGCCCCGTCGGCCCCGACGCCGCGCGCCAGGCCAGCCCCCACCCGCACATGGCCGTCAACGATCCCACCGGCCGCTTCTTCGTCGTCAACGACCTCGGCACCGACTCCATCCTCGTCATCGACTCCCAGGATGACGCCTTTGAGATTGTCAACCGCGTCGCCGTCGTGCCCGGCTCCGGCCCTCGCCACGGCGTCTTCTATCCCGCCGGCGCCGCCCAGGCCACCCACTACTTCGTGCTCTGCGAGATGGGCAACATCGTCGTCGCCTACTCCCTCAAGTACACCGACAACGGCAAGGGCATCGAGTTTGAGACCACCCAGGTTCTCAACAGCTTTGGCCCCAACAGCCAGACGCCTGCGGGCGCCGCCGCCGGCGAGCTTGTGCTCTCCCCCGACAGCAAGGACCTGTACCTGTCGAACCGCCTCTCCGGCCAGGCAACGGACAACATTGCCCATATCAAGATCATTGACCAGGGCGCCAACGTCCTGAAGCTGCTCTTCATCGACACCGTCTCCTCGGGCGGCGGCCGACCAAGAATGTTCAGCATCAGCAACGACGGCAACTCGCTGTTTGTCACGAACCAGGACGGTCCTCTCGGTGTGGCGGTCATCTCTCGGAACCCGCAAGACGGTTCCCTGGATGCCGACTTCACTGGGTCCATTGAGGCGAGCGCCTTTGGCGAGGCCGGAAATGGTCCCCAATTCATTCAGCAAATCCAGTGATGCTTCGACAGAGACTTGGAACCACTTGATCCCCCCCTTTTTTTTTCTTCTCACTCACTGATTGCATGATTTTGGAAAAGAGACACACGTATCGCGTAGTATACATGGTGACATGTCCGAAACACGAGCATTGCTGCTCGATGAGTCTTTGGAATTGATAGAACCTGTACGATAAGCTAGAACAGGATAGAGAATGAAGCGAATAAAAATTAGAAGCAATTCTGCTTCAGAGGAAGACCAAAAACTCCGTTTCCGTCCGGTGTAAACCAACCGTCAAGACCTTTTGTTTGCCCCTCCATTCCCGGAAACCACAACTCCGAAGAAGCGTTGCCGCTCGTCTTCTGAAAAGAATATGCACTCGTTGCCCGAACTCCTTACCAATGCATCAGCCGTGACAGGTCACGCACACAGATAACCAAAGAACAAAATGATACGAAAGTAAACAGGAGGCAAAGACACCAAAGAAAGCGAGACGTGGGAAGAGAAAGCGGATGAAGAAAAATGCCCTGCATCGAGAAGCCATGAGAGCCTCCTTTCTGTGGTGGAGAGGCTCATTGCCTGTACTCAATGACATATCTCCGGTCCACCTGCTGCAGTGTCGTCGAGTCGTTCTCGCCCTCAAACTTGAGATCAACCTTGCCGGGCGTCGTCGTGCCGTGCACTTCGGCCTTGTAAAAGGTAGTCGTTTGCGGGTAGAGAGCAAGCACCGTCTGGCCGGGCTCGTAGTCCTTGAGCGTGCTGGCCTGGCTTTCAGGCGTGATGGGAATCATGCTGCTCGCGCTAGAGCGGTATTCCTTCTGCTTGCTCTGGTCGTCTGGCTCAATATCGATAACCTTGTACCGCCGACTCTTGCCCTCGCCGAGCACGGCGGCCACCTCGCCGAGGATCCAATCCGACGTCTGCTCGCCATTGACGGCCTTGGGCTTGAAGGCCACCTCGTCGCCCTTGGAGAAGAGCACCCTGGACCTGTTGATGGCGGCAGAGGCCCCCGCGCCGCCGCTCGTGGATCCCGGAGGCTCGACACTGTCCGCCTTGGGCGGGATGCTGTCCCTGTCCCGGTTGCTGCTTCGATCGCCGTGCTTTCGAGAGGAGCCGGCCACGGGGCTGGGCACGGGGGAGTCGCCTGCGCCGTCAAAGTCGTAGAGGGAGGCGGCCGCCGCGCTGTCTCTAGTGGTTGACCTCTTGGATGGCCCGGCGGGTGGCGCTTCGGCCTGTTCCTTGGCCACCACAACGGCTCGAAGGACCTTGAGGCGTTCCGCGAGGTTCTTGGCAGCGTTGATGTTGTCCTCGGACTTCTTAACCCCGGAGCGGCAGAGCTCCTCCATCTCCCTCATGGTGCTGGTGGGCACGCTGTCCGAATCCATTGTGCCGGCCTGCTTGTCCATGGCCACGAGCTTGGCCAGATTGTCATTGTCCGCGTTGATGCCGCTGATGAGGTCGTTGAAGGACGCTTTGGCCTCATCCCATATCTGGACCTCTTCGCCGTGCACTCCCCCGTTGTTGCGGTTGGACCCGCGGCCGCTGCGGTTTCGTTGCGACATGTCGCGGCGGCCTGGCTGACTGTAGTAGGGACCGAGGTCTTCGGCGAGGTTGTTGACTTCGCGCTGGGCTTTCCGGTTAGCCATGGTGGTTCGATCCCCCCTCGGTGGGAGCCGTGCGGGCTTTGCAGACCGTCCCCCGACCGTGCGAGTCAACAGACCCGAGAAGCAGCCACGGTCAGGGAAGGACAGAAGAGCAATTCACAATGGGTGTATGCTGGGCCAAAGAAATAGAAGATGATGTGCAAGAAGAAGGGAAATATAAAACAAGGCAAAAAGACGGTCTGGCGGGCTGGGGGGGGAAGAATAGCAGAGATGCAGATGCGGGCAGAAAAGAAGACGCCAACTGGCTAACAAGCACTTGCATTGGAAAGACTAACGGCAAAGAGGCAATTGAAAGGAAGATGCAGACGCAGGTTGATGCAGCGGCTGGACTGGGGTGTGCTGTGGACTGGCGACTTACTGGCTGCTTGGCTGTCCAAACCCTGCCCGAGTGGGTGCAGCTGCTGGCTGACTCGCCTGTTGCTCGCTAACGTGCGTTTCTGGCGCTCTGGAAGCAGCGCTTTGACGACGAGCGACGCGTTTCTGGGCGGGATATCGCGGGTGAGAAGCGGCGAGGCGAGGCGACAAGCAAGGCGCTGAGGGCGGTAGAGAGACTGCAGTCGAGAGGCGAGAGAGGAGAGAGAAGGAAGAAGACGAAGAAGAAGAAGGGAAGCAGCCGCTGTCTCGCGCAGAGATGAAGAAGGGAAGGGAAGAGGAAACAAACAAAGCAGGGTCGAGCCGGGGTGATAAGTAAGTAACCTGGAGGGCAAGGAATACGGTCTAATGACGAGGCAAGGTCACGGCAGGTCTGGTCAGGTCTGGTCAGGTCTGGTATTACTCGGTCCAGCAGGTCTCAACCCATTTTATGCGCTAGAACGCCAGTGGACGGCCAGAGGGCACAGGCTCTGGACAGGCACGCGACTCAAGCGGTACAGCGAGCGCCTGGCGTCTGCCTGGTCTGTCTGCTGGGAGCTGCGGCGGCGGCTGGGTATCGATCGTGTATCAGTGATGTCGTAAGGTAGTCGAGTGTTGCGCAAGTTTGCGAATCTCGGCGAGATTCACGGTGGTTGTCGAGACGAGGTTGAGCAAGAGGCTAAGGTTAGCTATCAGGTACTACTAGTGCATAGGCAGGCAGGCGCGAACCTTGCTGCTGCCACGGCCGGCACTTGGCTTGCTTGGCTTCGTCACCTTCCAATTGGCATTCACTCTTGAAAGCCCGTTTCGGACCGTCTATGTCCCGCGCTACCTACACGTACCTTATCTGCTGAAGCTGTAGGCGGTACTTGGCCTATACAAGTGCCCCTAGCGAGCTGTTTGAGAGGGAGCCAACAGTGCTGGCGGTGCTCACGGCAAGCTGTAGCAACCGCGTCGAGTAACTCCAGGTACTGCGCTCTGCTGAGGTATGCTGTCTGGTACCTTACCTGTAGGTTCTCGTCTTCCAAATCTGAGGTTGTTCCTCAAACTGCTAAACCTGGACAGCTCTGAAATGAAGGGATCGAATCACCATCACCATCGCCAGGATCATCACAAACGATCCCAAGAGCGTGGCATGCCGTACAGAAAGTCTCTGAACCAATAGTCCACTCCATCGTCTTGACACATGCCGACTACCTACACTTGGATATGCCTCAACAAGCCTCAGTCTGGGAGGTTAACCAAGACCCTCTCCAACTCGGATTCTCGCCATATCAAGCGCCACGCTGCCATAAAGACGCCATGGCTGAACGTACTCTATCAGGAAAACCCTTTTTTCAAGGCGTCGTCTCCTGTTGATGAGAGCACAGTAGCTTATATACCTAATGCATGAGCCTTCCCGTGATGAGTCCCTTCAATCAGATTTCCATGCTCGTCACTCCTTCTCACGAACCGGCCTTGCTTGCATTACGGCTATCAACACTTCTGCTAACAATTCCTTTACCATGCCGTCCAACGAGACAATGAAAACCCGCCTGCCGAGGCACGAAATATTGCACCAACTGCGAGGCCATCAAGAAAGGAGACACCGAGACCTGGTTTGCCACCGCTCCGTGGATTGCCGCTGGATCTTCCAACCATCCGTCTCTGACATGGCTTCGCTAGCTGCCGAGATGACGCTCGAAGATGCAGACGACTGCTGTAACAAAGCCACCGGCATCTACGTCCTCTCAGCTAAACGCACGGGCTACCTTTGCCTGCTTCTCCAAACCCTGCATAACTACCTGTATGGGAGGTGGTTTCGTCCTTACAAAAGCGAAATCGAGTACGTCCAGTTCATCGCAAAGACTTTCCTCCCAGAGCTGCTCCTCGAGGATTTGCGACCCGGACCCTTGGCCAATCTGGCCGTCTCGGTCCATGCAGCCATCTGCAATCGGGCACAAGAGATCCGAGATGCAGTCAAGGACCTCTCGCCTCACCACAGTCGCAGCGACTGGGACCCGCCGCCTGCCAACTGTCCCAAGAGGCTGGGTCGGGACGCATACTCGCGAATGGAACTTGATCGGATTATTCGCCACCAAGAGTTCTTCGTGCTTCGGCCGTTGTTCCGAGCAATCATCATCATCATCAGGCTTGAAGAATACAACGACAAGGACATGGACATTGCTCAATTGCCCGTCCTCCTGGTCAGGACGGGAACAGAGGACGGCCTCAGCGCTCCCATTTCGTTTGAGTCCATCGCCCACCAAATCCACAGTGCCGTCCATGATACCGCAAAGGGCGAGACAGCAGTCCGAGTGGCACTTGAAGTCGCCGTGGACTTCATCATGATGTTGGAGAAGCGCGAGACTGATGCTTTCGGCCACCAACCAGACCCGATTGTTTCTACCCAGTACCTTGAAGACGGCGGCCTTGCCGGTCGTTATGGAATTCTCCAAAAAGCTGAGACACTTGGCTGGGGCGATGAGCCATTGGCAGGGCCGAGTTCTCAATGGGTAGACACCAAGATACATACCGGATGGTGCGGCGGAGGTGTCGATTCGGACAACTGGAAGCGACGAGCGCAGAGACTTGAACGCGAAAATGTTATCAGGACCGAGGAGATGTATCCTGAGCCTTACGAGTGGCCAGCCGTCATTAAAGGGTCCAGAAAGCATTGGAAAATCTGGTCTGATTAAGCACCTGCCGGCATACCATGACTTCAACGGAACTGCCGTATGTGTCAATGATTGAGTCTCAAGGGTTGTCGATGCCTTTCATGGCTCATGTTGATAGGACGCCGTGCATATTCAAGATAAACTAGCATCTTGTCATTTAGACTCCCTCTTACCTGACCCAGGTAGGCAAAATCTTGGCAGCTTGGTACTTGAACCTTGACCCTTCTGAACGTTGTGTTACCTTTATTTTGGATTTGACTTCTGCTGCTTATAGGCAGGTCTTTGATTCGGAGCTTTGCGCGTCAGACTATTATGAAGTAACTCGCTGGTTCCTTGGTCTATCATAGCATCGATCTTGAAGAGCTTATTGTCTAGGTCGCGGTTGTCACGCAAGCATATAATAACTCTTCTAAGGCATTAAGCAGAGAAGGTGTTTAATCTATAGATTATAGACTTGGTTTAGGGGCTTTAATCTTTACAATCTCTAGTGTCTAGATCTATCACACGCCTTTGCCTATTTAATTATATATAATTATCTAACGTAGATTAAATAGCAGCAAGTATTTCTAATAGAGAAATGTAACACTCTTAATATATATAAGGCTATTACGATAGAAGGAAGTAGCGGCTAGCATCTTCTGTAGAAGAAGTAGCAGTTTATATCTCTAAGAGAAGGAAGTAGAAGCAGTAAAGCTGCCAAAACTGCACTTCTTCTCACCATCTCCTCATTCGTCACCCCAACGCATATATAAAGCTCCTGCAGCCCCGTCTATTCACAACTCAACAAGCATCACGCCTGCAGCACCATCTCCTTGGACAGCATCACGCCTGCAGCACCATCTCTTTGCAATGCTCGCGCCTGGATGTCAGACCAACAAGAGCAGTTCTGGATTTCTCCCCAGCCTCATCCTCGTTCCCTCACGCCTCCAGTTGTCTCCGATTGTCACGACGTCCCAAGCTTTGATTCAGCGCCTTGCGGCCAAAAGCCAAAAGCTGCTGCATTCACCCCTCCTTCAAGGATGGAAAGTCAGTTACTCTGACGCTGAACTCTCGACTAGATGATTCAATCTCGGGGCGAGAGATGGATTGATCTGTTCTATTGTCGCTGGGTTGTTGCTTGGCTCAGAAACTGGGCTGCTTGCCACCTGCTAGTTTCACTGAGAAACAAATATCAGCTGATAGAAAACAAAGGCCCTTAATCAAGTGCCTTACTTGCCTTCAAGATGGCGTCGACAAGGTGGTTCCGCAGCGGACGTAGGTCTTGTTTGCAGATGAGAATATCGCTTATCGACTTCTCCCAAAGGCATCCCAGAACACCGGGACCGATTGGGAGACGCCCTGTACTCCACCAACCTTGGAACGACGCGACCTCTTCTTTCTGCGTTCAGATCATGGACGCAGTTAGCGACATACAGTGGAATGTCATGGATTCTGCGTGCGTCATGTTCGTCCCTACAGTGTCTGTGACAGGCTACACGAATGTCATCATCTTACCTCGCCCATTCAACCACTGTCAGACCGATTCTTCCCCGTGTCAATCTTTGTCAGTCGCGTCTACTCACACGGTCCGACTGGAGCTGCATCGGCCGGGTTACTCTTGGCCTTTGCAGCTTCTCAGGTTCATTGTCTCGCTGCCAGTTACTGTCCGTCTCCCAAGTGAGCTAATCTGGTGAGACACTCTGGTCCGGAGCACGCGATTTTACAACAAAGAAGATGAAGAAGACGATGAGCACCCAAGGCAGTGAGCACAGATTCTGTCTCGCACCCGGGATTCATTAAACACTCTCAAGCCCCTGGGCATATCAGGAAGCGTTTGTCAGGCTTTCTTCTGAGTTATGCTTTGCCTTGATGCTCATAGTTCAAGTTGTCAAACTTCCTCGGCTCTCTTGACGACTGACTCAAGTCATTACGATAATAACATGCCTTGTACTGCTCTCAGATGGACCTAAATGGTGCTTCATGTGTTCAAATTGGAGATGAAGCGTACAGAAACGCAATTCGGCTGGCATCGCCAGGTGGCCCCTTGCTGTCCTGCATCATTTGCAAGAGATCAGTCGTGCTTCAACTGGCTTTCAGCCAGGGAATCAGTCGTCTGCCAGCAGCAAGTGCTGGCAAAATACGACCATGACCCAAGAGTGTGGCCGCGAGTTTTGGACGGCTTCTTCTTCAACTCAACCGAGCTTCCATGCCTCCCTTACAGAGACGACAAGGTCAGACCGGCTCCCCATGTGCTGCCTCGCCAGAAGCTGACTTTAGGCAAAACAGGGCCATCGATTCCCGATCAAAGTCGACACTTTGCATCCACTCTCCAGGAGTCACGATCGAGACATGCCGTCCCAAGCAATGCAACCTGCCCCCAAGTCCGATTATATCCAATTTAGCCGCTGGACAAGCTGCAGCCATTGCCGCCCATCACCCCGCAAATCACTCTCTCGGGTCCCGATTTCTCCCAGATTGCTTTTCATCGGGCACTAGACCAATGGAGAGCGGCTTTTGCGGGATGCCGTCGTAGGCTGTTGTCGACAGAGGTTGGGGTGCATGCGGCTGGGGACAGGGGGGGCCATGGCATGATGTGTGTGTTATGGTTAATTGGAAGCATACGAACTGAGTCTATAGGACTTGGTTATAATGACCGCGTTTGACATCAGGTAATGGATGTAACATGGCCGCTCCACGGCTGGCTTTGGGCGTGAATTGATATTGCATTGCGGCAAAGATGGAATGGATGATTCGCCATTTCAGCACGGGATATTCTGATGGCTAATCCCAAAGACTTGTCGCACTGCCTCTTGTGGTTTACTGCATCGTCTTGACTCCACCGAGAGGACTCTCCTGAGGAATATCGAATCGGTTGTACACTCGGAGCTTTTTGTCGTTCCTTGTTCAATTTCTTTTTCCTTCTAGACCTCTATGAGTTTCTGTTTCTATATGAGAAATGCCAAGACGAAATTAGCCGTTATTCAGACAATGGATGTGCCGGGCTTCTCTTCACATGTACCGGAGAAGTAGGGGTCCATCCATGTGAGCTGACTCGAGAAACGGCTGGGACAGCAACATCACCACGTCACAATGGTGTTGCAAGGCGCAATTATACCATGATGGAAAGGAAGACAACTTCTATGCTGGGTAAATTGGTCAATGACCAGCCGCTCGGCCGTGCGGAGACGAAGCTAGGAAACCTGTTGAAGCCAAATTATCCGTCAACTGATTTATATAAAGGAACCATGCCAACCCTCTCCGACTCAAGAAGCCGAACCTTGACAACTCCAGCAACTCAACACTCATACTTACTCTCCCAAGCCCAAACGACACAAGAACTCTTAGCTGAGCAGAAACAAAGAACATCATGGTCTCCTTCACTTCCCTCCTCGCCGGCGTCGCCGCCATTTCGGGCGTCTTGGCCGCTCCCGCTGCCGACGTCGCCGAATCCGTGGCCGTCGAGAAGCGCCAGACGATTCAGCCCGGCACGGGCTACAACAACGGCTACTTCTACTCGTACTGGAACGACGGCCACGGCGGCGTGACGTACACCAATGGTCCCGGCGGGCAGTTCTCCGTCAACTGGTCCAACTCGGGCAACTTTGTCGGCGGCAAGGGATGGCAGCCCGGCACCAAGAACAAGTAACCACTGACTTAAACATGTGACTACGATATAAGAGAGATTCTAACAGCTGCGTCTTTGAAAAAAGGGTCATCAACTTCTCGGGCTCCTACAACCCCAACGGCAACAGCTACCTCTCCGTGTACGGCTGGTCCCGCAACCCCCTGATCGAGTACTACATCGTCGAGAACTTTGGCACCTACAACCCGTCCACCGGCGCCACCAAGCTGGGCGAGGTCACCTCCGACGGCAGCGTCTACGACATCTACCGCACGCAGCGCGTCAACCAGCCGTCCATCATCGGCACCGCCACCTTTTACCAGTACTGGTCCGTCCGCCGCAACCACCGCTCGAGCGGCTCCGTCAACACGGCGAACCACTTCAACGCGTGGGCTCAGCAGGGCTTGACGCTGGGCACCATGGATTACCAGATTGTTGCTGTGGAGGGCTACTTTAGCTCTGGCTCTGCTTCCATCACCGTCAGCTAAGGGGCTTGTTGTTGTTGAAACGTCAAAACGGTGGTGGAGCGTTGGATATTTGGCTCGTGTTCTTTGGCCCTGCAGAGACTGTAGGGGTGTTGGACCGACTATGTGGTCTCGGCCTTGTATGCTACACATTGGTTAGACGATCGTAGTCAGTTGAGAGATGAGCGTTATTGGTCGATATGAGTGCTTCTACACTGGACACTTGCATGAGTGTACGTTCCGTATCTTGTGATAATTGTCTTGAAGATGTATCTGTTGCCATGACTTCACAGTACCATCGGTAACAAAGGATGATGCGAAATAGGCTCAAGTAGGTTGTCTGCTTCGTCCAACTGAGAGATTCAGGATTTACATGGGTTATATTGGTCCGTGTGATTAGCACGATACAGAGGGGTACCGCCATTAAGCCGGGAAGGTCTTGCACCATTTGATCAAGTCACACCAATATACGTTAATGTAATCGTGGTTGTCTGTATCAATGTGTCATTAGATTATGTGTTATGTACAGGTTAATGGAACCAGATCATCACGCATCAGGACATCCTCTAGCGATCCGCCCTCTTATAGGTCGCGATGAGGCTTGGCTCCGGGGGTTATGGTCGCAGTCGTAAAGGTGGTCGTGGTGGCAGTAGCGCACACGCAGCCCTGGCCGGCAATGCTGGTAATGGGAGGTGACTTGCAGGTGGGCTCGGTGGTGAAGGAGGCGTAGGTGCTGGTGGGCTCGAACGGTGGCTTCACCAGCTCGGCCTTGACCAGGACGGGGATGATCTGGCCGGTGGACAGGCTGAAGGAGCGGTGGTTGAGCACGGTAAGGATGGCGCCTATCTCTCCAGAGTGGCTGGTAATGCTGATCCAGGTGTTGTCGTCGTGCGAAAAGACGTCGTCAATCGCCTCCTTGGAACGGGCGACTTGGTGAGCAGACGTCTCGCCCTCGTCCTCCTTGCCGCGCCACAGCAGGTCATCCTCGGTGAAGCCAGCCTCGAACTCGAAGTTGGGGGCATAGGCGTGAATCTGAGACTTGGTGGAGCGACGGTCGCACGTGTGGATGCTGATGCTCTCGCGGAAGAGCTCCTTGATGACGGGCTTGAAGGGGCGAGAGCGAGGCAGCTTCTGGTTGGCAAAGGTGAACTGGGCCGTCTGGAGGCAGCGCTTGAGAGGCGAGCTGTAGTACGACTCAAAATAGGGTAGGCCTTCCTGCTCGAAGCGCGACTTGAAGTAGGCGTTGGCCTTTGTAGTCTGCTGAATGCCGTTGGGGGTCAGTTCGGGGTCGGCCCAGGTGGAAGTGCCGTTGCCATCCAGCTCGGCCCAGTAGCACTATGGAAGCGTAAGTCAGCAGGCGTCTGAACGATGAAGAGAGGTATCTCGAGACTCACATTCCAGGCGGGAGTCCCGTAAAAGCTTTCGGCAGTGTTGTGCCATCCCTCGCCGTGGCGGCCCATGAAGAGCACTTTGTAGGTGCTCTTGTCCTCCTTGCGGCACTCGCTGTTGAGCGACTCGACGTAGTGGGCGAATCGCTCCCACTGCGTCTTCCTGTGGTGAGGATCGAACCTGGCATCTGTGGGGTATGTCCTGTTGATGAGACCAAAGTTGAAGGCGGCCTATGCAAAGCAAAGCGTGAGTCGCAGTCTCTAAACGGAGCGACACAAGTGCTGGGAATAGGTACGCACATAGTCGAAGCTGCTGGGGTCCGTGCTCGGGTCGTCCTGAAGGAAGAAGCCCGGGACCGACGCGTACTTGATGTCGTTGCGGTTGGAGACGTGCTTCCAGGCCATGCCACCGGAAGCGAGCGCCAGGACAACGGGCAGCAGAGAGGCCTTCATGTTGGTGGTGATGGCTGAGGATGCAGATGAAGCTGAAGGCGGAGAGGTGGATGCTCAGACTTGGTGGCTGCGAGGGGAAACAGGCGACCTGACGAGCAGTATCATGTCGATCCCGGAGCGGCGCAGCGACTTATAGGTATGAGCCTGTCCAGCTGCCCTCTCATGCATGCGTCGTTGGGACACTCGCAACAGGCCGGTGAACACCTGGATGTAACCGTCGACAGGGCTGGAGGCTGCACCCGCTGCGCCAGATGGAGCCTGTCAGTGCTACTCTGGGGCTCTGGTCAGCACTTGGGCCGAGGTGCCGTCTTTAGCGCGCCATTTCGGTGTCGAGAGAAGAACGGCCGTGGATGCGACAGCAGGTTCAGGGCCCATGTCCGCTCCAATCGATGGACAACGTGGCGGGCCAGTTGGGGGCCGCGAGGCTTCAGGGCATCGGAATGCGCACGTGGAGGCGCACCTTGGCAGAGGATTCAGGCGATTCTCGGCATGCTGATGGTTCCTGGATCTGGCAGACGACGAAAGTGATGATGCTGTGGGAGATGGGCTGCCGTTTGGGTCATGGTGCCACGCAGGCGTGGCAAAAGGACCATGTCAAGCCGTTGAAAGACGTCGATGGAGATGGTGATATCGGTCGACATTGGGAGTGGGGGCTCTTCGACTCGACCATCACTTCTTTCGCAGAAATTCGGAGCAAGAAAGAGAGCTGTTGGACTCCGCACAATCGCAAGAGGCAGAGCTGATGATGACAGTGTTATGATGAGACAAAAGGCCTGGGTAAATGCTCATGATCTCCAAAACATCAGCAAGCCATCCGTCGCCTTGATTAGAGATTAAGGTTAAGAACCAGTGGCACCCGACCTCTTTCACATGTTAGTGTCCGTCGCTTAAGGGGCCTTTAGCAGAGTTACTGCGCTGAAGCCGCTAAAGAGCAGCTACACCCAACTGTAACGACTGCGATAAGATAAGCTCACATGCAGCGATGAATGTCACCTTCATTTCCCCGCAATCGCCCCAACAACCCCTGAACAAACATGCATTGAGCTCCCCAGGCTTCTTCCCGCAGACACGACGGCTCCCTCTTTGCAGCTCGCCAGCGACGCCAACAAAGCCTCGAACGGACCTATAATCGGCGGCGTATCTACGGACCTTGTGTTGGCCCTGCGCTCAATTATCATTATCTTAGGGCCCAATCGCCGGGTTTCCGCTTCCCCGTCTCAATATGAGCGCCTCCAACCCGGACCTTCTTGAGCAGCCTCAGGGCGAGCCTGCGCCGGAGCTTCTCGACGGTCGCATCTGGGTCGACGGCTGCTGGGACTTTTTCCACCATGGTCAGACTCCATCCCCGCATCCCGAGCTTTCTCATTGATCCATGGGAGAGCGTATATGTTAACGAGTTTGGGCGCGACTTTCAGGCCACGCTGGCGCAATGGTTCAGGCCAGGCAGCTGGGCGACGAGCTTTACGTCGGCGTCCACTCGGACGAAGCGATCCTTGCCAATAAAGGCCCTACGGTCATGAACCTCGAGGAGCGGTATGTCGTCACACGTTGAGTTGTGGAAACGAGTGAGACGAGCAAGGGCGCATGAGGTCTGACCGAGGGATTGCAAACACAGACTCGCTGCTACCGATGCCTGTCGATGGGTCACCAAATCTGTCGGTTACGCCCCCTACGTGACGCAGCTCCCCTACATCTCGCACTACGGTTGCCGATACGTTGTCCACGGCGACGACATTACCTCGGACAGCGACGGAAACGACTGCTACCGCTTCGTCAAGGAGGCTGGCCGCTTCAAGGTCGTCAAGCGATCGCCTGGCATCTCGACCACGGACCTCGTCGGCCGCATGCTGCTGTGCACTAAGACGCACTTCATTAAGTCGCTCAAGAAGACGCTGGCCGGCGAGGAGGGCGTGGGCACTCCGGAGGAGCGCAAAGCCCAGGCGCAGGCGATGCTCGAACGGATCAAGCTGTACGCGACGGACGAAACAGCCAAGAACCCCGGCGTTGACGTCTGGTTCTGGCATTCCGCGCCCGATTCGAACGATGGCGAACGTGGATTGTACGAAAAATTCCTGGAGGGGGCCGGTCGCAAACCTGGGCAGCGCGTGGTCTACGTCGACGGCGGGTTCGATCTCTTTTCTAGCGGCCACATCGCTTTTCTGCGCAGAGTGCTGGAAGAGGAGGACAAGCTTGCGCGGGAGGCGGGCTGGTTTACCGCAGAGGCCACCGAGAAGCAGAAGAGCGCAAATGGCGGCAAGGACTACGGGCCGGCATATGTGGTGGCCGGCGTTCACGAAGACCGGGTGATTAACGAGTGGAAGGGGGTCAACTATCCCATCATGAACATTTACGAGCGCGGACTCTGCGTTTTGCAATGCAAGGTATGTCTTGCCAGCGCTTAATCTCGCTGCTGAAGACGATTCTGACCAACCCCGCCTAGTACATCAACGCCGTTGTCTTCGGAGCGCCTTTCACGCCGACGAAGAGCTACCTCACAGACTCGCCATGGGGCGTCCCCGACGCAGTATACCACGGCCCGACGGCCTTTATGCCCCTGACGTACGACCCGTACACGGCGCCCAAGGAGATGGGCATCTACCGCCAGATTGGCGAGCACACGTTTTCGCACGTCAACGCGGGGGAGATTGTGCAGCGCATCATGAAGAGCCGGGACATGTACGAGGCGCGACAGCGGGCCAAGGGCGTCAAGGCCGAGGTGGAGGCGGCGGCGAGGGCGCGGGAGCAGCTGGAGGAGGAGCAGCGCAAGAAGGAGGCCGAGAGGGGGGTCATGTCGAGCTGAGCATGCCGTCTCTTGATGGAAGCGGGCGGCGGACGTTGTTTTGGATCATGGAGTTTGGGATACCTACAGTCTTCAACAGGCGACGAAGAGGAGAGGCAGGATAGATACCTATAGACAGACGATAGCGATTGCTTGCCATTGATCATTGACTCGCCCTTGTGCGTTAGTAACATGACAATTGACGAAAGTAGGAGACTGGCTGAGACGCGGTTGGCGCTGCATCGCCGTCTTCTGACCGCCGGCTTACTCTGTACTCATACCATCATGCCCATGTGAGCAATGACATGCCGCCGTCGTACAAGGAACAAAGCGAACAAGATCGATGATCTCATGCACTGACATAATAAAAACTACCTCTACGAAAGGTAAGGCAACAGGCTGTCCTACCCAACCGCACAGTACAAGCGCATTGTCATCGGAGGGAGGAAATACGACAGCATTGCATTTGGAGGCACGGCTATCGACGGTGTAAAAAGCGCCCCGGCTCTAAGTAGTTACCTTACCTTTTCCTTTCTGTCGTCTTCTTCGAGATGTGGGGTATCATAAGGGTGGGATGCGAAGTCTACTGTACTTGTTATGCGCGGGCCCGGATCGGAGCTGATAAGGGATTGAATTACTTGACACAAATAGGGAAACTTTGGTGAGGCACCGGAGGGTGTCGTGGGAATGCTGGAATGTTCTCTGTGTGTGTTGGTGAGATCTGATGGGTTGGATCCCGCCTTTTTGTTGTTTGTATCTCGCCCTATGCGGGTTGTTCGAGATCAGGTAGGGGTGCAACACTGTCTGAATCTGGAAATGTCAAGTCGACCAGTTCCCTCCTTTCAATCTCGATCTCAAATGTCAAGACGCATCCGTTAATCACCACGGCGCGCCCTTTCAAAACCCCCCCACACCATGTCATGTCAAAAACCATCCAATCCGGCATCGCACCGCTCATCAATCGCATCTATGCACCATCTATCTTATCAAGTATGTAGTACTCGTACGACCTTTGTCTGTGTCGGAGCAACGGCCTGCCAATGCCAAATGACGAATGGGAATTCTCTAGCCCCCTCCCCTTGGGTTCCATGTGCCGTGAAAGCGGGGCGGAGTATTTCCGCTCGCCGTGACGTGGGGTCAAAGAATCAAAGGCCAGTCTCGGCGTCGGTGGCGGACTCTCCGGCCATTTTGCTGTTCTAGAAAGAGGAATTGGTAGAACAGTTGGATCAATTGAATAGATTCCAGCTGATCATCAACTGCATCGTAATAACAAACATCTAACATGAACGGTACCATCAAGATACACCGTCAATTGAGCCCCAGAAACATGAGTAACATCAGAGAGGCTTGTCTCCGGGCTCGGCACATGGCGGTGCGGGCAGACACGGGCTAAGTAGTGGTTATTCCATCACCGCACTTCCCCCCAGTCGCTCAACCGAAACAACAAGAACAAAAGGAAGACGCCGGCCAATCCAAAAGAAAACTGGTCACCTGCACACCCCTTCCGCGCGCTGGAGCCAACCAAATGCATGATCGCCCTTTTTTTCAGGCCATTATCATAACGTACGGCTTCTCTTCTTAGTGTCTGTGCCTTGGTGTCGGTGACGTCTTGATTCTTCGTTGGCTTTTTGAGCTGACAGCTTGTCTGCGTCCTTCTCCCTCTCTGTAAAGCATCATCACCATGATTTTCCACTTCTAGTAAAATCATAAAACAGCTATCATACTAGGCCATCCCCAGAGCCTCTACAAGCCGAACCAACGCCCATCCCCCAGCTTCTCACCATCAACCATCAATCATTCACACTCCCTACCTAGCGTTCCCACGGAGTAGTACCTACAACCGACCCGAGAGTGACCCCACTCTACGCCGCGTGCCGATGCTCCTCCTTGAGTAGCCGCTGTCCAGCCTCAAGGTACACAACTGACGCTACTTTTTATGTGGAGCCCACCGACGAACGGACGGGATAAGAACCTTTTTTTCCTCTTGGTGTAAAAAGGGCGACTTTTTTGCCTCTTTGGCGAGCAGACCTTTGTTCTTGAGTCAGTTTGAGAACCACTATTTTGTTCTCTTTGCCTTCCATTATACAAATTTTGATTTCATCAGTCTTATCGAAAGGCAGAAAAATTAGAATTGGAATATACATACAGTACCAGCAGCTGCTTGACAACCGTAGGATCATCACCGTCAAGAACTAAAATCTCCGCCGAACCAGAATCTTGGAAACCCCCCAATTTACGCCAAAAACGTGGAACCAGCTGCTAGCATCTTCCTCAAGCCTCCCTCTTGTTAATATACTTGGCGTCAAAAAGTAGTTTCCATACGATAGTATTCACTCACAAGCCGCGGCTGATCAATTTTTTTTTCTCTACCTTATCCTGGCACGCTTTGACTCATTCTCCATCGAGACCCGCCATCGGACCTTTATCTTGCCCCCAGCTCCTCTAAATTCTCGGACCTCCCTCCTTCTATCTATTTACTTCCCCTTCACTCTCCTCAACACCATCCGTCTTTCATTCTTATCTTCCTCTTCCTCACATCCTTCCTCCTTCCAACCAACCGACACAATGGCTCCCTCTGCTATCCCTACTCAGGACGTCGACCTCACCGCGGCCAACATCCAGGTCAAGGAGGCCACCCAGCCCACCAAGCCCAGCAATGGCACCACGCCCGCCCCCCTCGATGCCTCCAAGCTCATCTACAACCTCACCAAGGACCCCCGTCCCGTCCCCGGCGAGGAGGTCGCCAATGCCAGCGACCAGACCATCTGCACCGACCACATGCTGACCGCCGCCTGGTCCGCCTCCGAGGGCTGGGCCGCCCCCGAGATCAAGCCCTACGGCCCCCTGAGCCTCATGCCCACGGCCTCGGTCCTGCACTACGCCACCGAGTGCTTCGAGGGCCTCAAGGCCTACCGCGGCTACGACGGCAAGCTGCGCGTCTTCCGCCCGGACTGCAACTGCGCCCGCATGCACATGTCCGCCGGCCGCATCTCCCTGCCCCTCTTTGAGCCCGCCGAGCTGCAGAAGCTCATCATTGCCCTCCTGGCCGTCGACGGACCCCGGTGGCTGCCCAAGAACGAGCCCGGCCGCTACCTGTACATCCGCCCGACCCTGATCGGAACCCAGTCCCAGCTTGGCGTCCAGGCGCCCCGCGAGGCCCTGCTGTACATCATCGTCACCTACATGCCGCGCCTGGACAGCCCCCCCGGCGGCATGCGCCTGCACACGTCCCCCGAGGACATGGTCCGCGCCTGGGTCGGCGGCTTCGGCTACGCCAAGGTCGGTGCCAACTACGGCCCTTCGCTGGCCGCCACGGCCGAGGCCCGGGCCCGCGGCTACCACCAGATCCTGTGGCTGTACGGCAAGGACGGCGAGTGCACCGAGGCCGGTGCCAGCAACTTCTTCATCGTCTGGAAGCGCAGGGACGGCAAGACGGAGCTCATCACTGCTCCCCTGGACGACAAGCTCATCCTCGACGGCGTTACGCGCCGAAGCATCCTGGAGCTGGCCCGTTCGCGCCTGGGCGACGAGTTGGAGGTGACGGAGCGCAAGTACACCATCGACGAGGTCATTGAGGCCGATGCTGAGGGACGCCTGGTTGAGGCTTTCGCCGCCGGAACTGCCGTAAGTGTCCTTTCCAAAGTCTTGTTTGACTCATTGAATGAATTGTTTGGCTAACCGTGTTCTTGTAGTACTTTGTCTGCCCCGTCTCTGCCATCCACCACCGCGGCAAGGACATCAACATCCCCATGGGCCCCGAGAACACGCCCAATGTCATCACCTCCAAGATCAAGACCTGGATCGGCGACATCATGTACGGCAACGTCGACCACGAGTGGGGCGTTGTCATTCCTGAGCGGGAGTAAAGCTGAAGAGACAAAGTTGCCAAGAAGAACGGGAAATGGCACGACGTTGATGATGATGAATTGTTTAGATTTCTAATTGCATGGGAAAAGTCGGGGGGCTGTATGATTTACACAAGGGATGAAAGGGCGTTTCATGGCGAATGGGAGCATGTCGCGACATAGCCGTAATTTTGAAGACGGGATGCTGCGGACTGAGGAATATAGATACATAAGCGTAGCTCATGACAAAAAATCGAAAATAGACAAGAATTCCTTCACTTGCCGACAGTTCCCAAGTGCCTTCAGTCGACCAGCATGGCTTGCAAGATCCTCATTGATTGGGCGTGGGCTTCTTCCCTGTAATTCTGCCACCGTATTAGTAAGAGGACATGATATCCTTTCAGAGTTCCAAGTCTCATTACCTCTTCTATCTCGTCAATGGCCTGATTGTTTTCGGCGACAATGCGTTCGATTTCTTGCTTAAAGGAAGCCATCTCGGCGTAGTACTCATCATCGTTGGTAGCCTCTCCATTCGCAACAAGGCCTTCCTCCATCCTCAAGAGTTCCTGGTGTAGATCCTCTTGGGACTGAATGAGGTCTACCCATTCGCGATGAAGATTTCCCAGCTCGCTCTCTGCTCTCTTGAGCTCCTCTTTGGCATTTGCAAGGTGTGCCTCAATGGTAGCCTGAGGGAAGTTCTTTGAGTGGCACAGTGTTTTCGAAAGCGGATACGAGAGATTGAAATATAGCTCATCGATGTCGGCGGCCATTGAAGACGCAAAACTGGCAAAGTCCTCGACTTCAAGGGTCATCTCTCGCTTGGCTTCGGCCAGCTTTTCGACTGCCGAGGTATACAGTCCGACACCTTCTTGAGCAAACGCTTCTGCGACGTGACCATGTTTAGTAACTTGCCGTGGAGGAGACACAGCATGAACCTGACACGAACCTTTGAGTTGCTCTAGCGAATCTTCTCCCGCTGACTTTTGCTGCTGGGCCTTGCTTTTGTTCTCATCGTTGCTGAAAGTGGCGAAGCATGCGCGGTACAGATCGTTGGGCTGGAGCTGCTCGTCTCGAGAAGACGATGATAAAAGGGGGCCTTTGGTTGCGGAGAATATGCCGGGACTGCTCAGGCGTCCCAAGAGGGTTGACGAGGACAGGTCGTCGCTGGAGGACGAGTGACCGGCTGGACGATCTTCTTGGGGGAAGAGACGGTTCATGAGAGATGACTGATTGGGATGCGCCATGATAAAGCTTGCGAGTAATGGTATAGAATGGGAACAGAGTGGTGATATTGATGGGTTGATGGAGAGGAGAAAATCGCTAAAGGATGAAGAGAATGAGGCGGTAAAGAAAACAAGTAATGGTCGAGATGTGAAAGACGGAAGGAGCGAGTGTCTCTCGAAGAAGAAACTCGGGCAGGCAGAATGGTGTTGACCACCTGCTGCTTCGAGCGATACCCGGTGCAAGGCGGCAGTATCGAAATGGCTTCACTCTCCCAGATTGCTTCACGAAACGGCCTCAGTCTGCGTCTTTGCTCTCCTCGGCTGCCAATCCCAGCTTCTCCTCAATGGCGGCCACGATTGTCTGCCAGGCTGCCATTGCGCCCTGGCCGACGTCACCGCAGGCTAACCCCTTGGATATCGTCTGCAGCTCTTCGACCCATCCGTCTGGGCCGCCCATGAGATCGTTGAGAAGCTGCAGATTGCGCTGCGTAATGGGATTGCGGAACATGGCTGTGTTCATGGCTGTGGCGACGAGAATCTCCTTCTTCTTGCCGTCTACGCCGCCGTCGGTGTCCCAGGCGAGGATGATGGACGAGAGGAGAGAATCGGTCATGCCGTGGACCATCTTGGCGAGAGTGTTTGCACTGAGCGGTGCGATGACTGAAGTTGCTGTTAGAATACATGTTTGTCATGAGGCTACTAGCCAGCGGAAAGAAGCAGAATACCTAATAGATCAGCCCCTGTTTTCATCAAGTTAGCAACTCTGCCTCCTGCAGTGAGGACCGGGCAGTCGACTTGCATTTTCTGAGCTCAATATGCAGGATGGGAGCACCCCGAGTCCACGGCTGGACCCATTCGGACTCATCCGTGTATATCGCGTCCACGTTCGGATAGCTGCGAATGTCCTCGAGACTTGGCTGCTCAGCCGCCTGGCCTTGCAGGAACTGGGCGGCCGAGCTGGTGAGCACGAGCCGGATGGACAGGTTGGGATGCCGTGAGAGGCCCTGAATGATGTTGGGAATCTTGATGGTTGCTACGGATCCGGATGCAGCCAGCAAGAGATGCAGCTTTCCATCGTTGCGGGCTTGTGAGACGTCTTGCGCCGGGTGGTCGGAGGAGAGATGGCTGAGATGCTTCATGATGTCTATAACAGGGTGGGAGGGAAGATGCGCAGTGCTAATGATGGAGACTCTCAGGCCAGGGACGAAGGTGATTTCATTGCTTGAATCAACGGCGACGGATATTCAAGGGATCTTATGCATCTGATAACGAACAGCCTACTTCGTGCCGTATCTCGCTTTGTCTTGTGGCGAGAGACCAAGTCTGGTGAGATTTGTCACCAGGCTGGTTGGTGAACCGAATTGTGTGATTGGTCAGCGGCTTCAATTGCATCACCCCTCCACCAAATTTGGCCGTCAAGTCATTGTCGGCTCAACTTTTTCTTCTTCGGCTGCCTTTTCTCTCTTGCAACAATCGCAAGCCACAACTCACAGCCATGTTTGCACGATCAGTCGCTTCTGTACGTTCCTTTGCAGTTTGATCCCTTGTCAGGTCGCACGAATAAAAAGAAACGCCCTGCTAACTCTGAATGCGCCGTGGCAGAGCTTCCTGCGGCAAGCTGCTCGCCCAGCTGCTGCTCGCCCGCTCCTCTCAGCCTTCCGCGCGCCCGCCGCCCCCCTGACGCCCTTCCAGATCCGACTGCTGTCCGAGTCGACCCGGTCCGCCATCGACAAGGCCATTGCCTCGGCGCCCGTCGTCCTCTTCATGAAGGGCACGCCCGAGACGCCCCAGTGCGGCTTCTCGCGCGCCGTGATCCAGATCCTCGGCATGCAGGGCGTCAGCCCGGACAAGTTCGCCGCCTTCAACGTGCTGGAGGACCCCGAGCTGCGGGAGGGCATCAAGGAGTACTCGGACTGGCCGACGATACCCCAGCTGTACGTCGACAAGCAGTTTGTGGGCGGATGCGACATCCTGGTCTCGATGCACCAGAACGGCGACTTGCAGAAGCTGTTTGAGGAGAACAAGGTCTTGGTCGAGGCGGAGGAGGGAGAGAAGAAGGAGTAGAGTTCGTTTCGAAAGGAGACGGCGATGGACGAAGAAAAATGTACGATATACGCTGTATGAGAATATACATGACGCATGGCAAAGAACATGGTACGCTTTCATTGGGTCAGAGCATAAAAGAGACGTTACATAGGTATGGTCTAAACTCCGCGGTTCCTCTACAATGGGTATGCTGCTCCGTCTGCTCTCATGTCGCTGCCGGCCGACCAGATCGGCGTCTTTTCCACCGGGTCAAGCGTGTAACGGATAATCTGCCCTCGTCCAAACAGACCTCGCTTCGGTCCTCCGCCAACGACAACGACCTTGTGGCCCAACTGCCTCAGGCCCTCAATCACCTCGGGATCCATCGTCTCCTCCACGCTGACCGTCCAGTCCACGGGCTTGCCCGGCTCGGGAAAGCCCGCGCCGACGCATATCCGGGGCGCGTCGAGGGCCTGCTGGGGATTTAACCTGCCGACGATCTGGCCGAGGAGGACCTGCACGTGGCCCTGGGGCTGCATGAAGCCGCCCATGACGCCAAACGACGAGTGCAGCGAGCCGTCCTTGAGGTTGGTGGCCATGGCGGGGATGATTGTGTGGTAGGGCCGCTTGCGAGGCTCGAGGCGGTTGGGGTGGCTCGCGTCGAGGGAGAAGTTGGCGCCCCTGTTCTGCAGGGTGAAGCCGCAGCCGCGGGGGATGATGCAGGTGCCGAAGCCGCCGTAGTTGGAGTTGATGAAGGAGGCGGCGTTGCCGTGGGCGTCGGAGACGGTGAAGTAGACGGTGTCGCTGCTCTGGAGGGCGGGCGACGGGTAGTTTGGCTCGCCGTGCTCAACGAGGTCGAGGGCGCGGGACGGGTTGAAGAGGGTGGCGCGCTGGAAGAGGTACTTTTCGGACAGGAGGCCCTCAACGGGGACGGGCGTCACGTTGGGGTCGGCGACGTACCAGCTGCCGTCGGCAAAGGACAGGCGGAGGGCCTCGATGATGGCGTGGAGGTACGGCGTCGTGTTGAAGTCTTCGGGCTTGAACGTCGGGATCTCGCCCTGCTTCTCGAGCTCCTGGATGATGCCCAGCGCCATGAGCGCGATGATGCCCTGGCCGTTGGGCGGGTGCTCCCACAGCTCGATGCCCTCGTCGGGCTTGTCCTTGCTGCTGAGCCCCTGGCCACGGAACTTGAGCGAGATGGGCTCGACGGGCTCGCTGCCCTGCTCCAGGTGGTGCTGCAGGTCGTCGAGCGTCAGGTGGCCGCCGAGGTCCTGGACGACCTTGACGAGTTCCTCAGCGATGCGGCCCGTGTAGAAGCCGGGCTTGCCTTGCTCGGCGAGGGTGCGGAAGGTCCTGGCCAGGGTCGGGTTCTTCATGATTTCACCGGGACGGGGGGCTCTGACGCCGTCAGCCTGGCTGGGGTCGACCTTGAGCATCTCTGCATAGTTGGGGGAGGCCTTTCGGATGAGCTGCTCTGCGCTTGACCACTAGATTCGTTTGTTCTTCAGTCAGACATATGACAGGATGCAAGAAACTTAATGAGAGAGACATACGTAGTAGCCAGTCACTTCAGACACCGGAAACCCTTTTTCTCCCAGCTGTATCGCCGGCTTCAAGATCTCGCTCAAGCTCAGCTTGCCGCTGCCGAACCCCTCCGCCGTGTCCACCCATCCAGCAGGCGCCCCGGGAACCGTCACGGCGTGGACGCTGGCCATGGGGATCTGCCCGACGGTGCCCTGGGGAACGTCGAGGTCGGACCGGATCTGGTCGAGGGTGCAGTTGGCGCCCGAGCGGCCGGAGCCGTTCATGGCAAAGACCTGCTGCTTGGCGGCGTCCCAGTAGAGGATGAACATGTCGCCGCCGATGCCTGTTGAGCAGGGCTCCGTCATGTTGAGGCCGGCGGCTGCGAATCACATGTGAGTAAGGCATGTACTTGTATGGTGAGAGCTGAGTTGAGAGTGGTTATTTGTAACTCACCAACTGCTACGGCAGCATCCTACGGTAAGGAGGTTGTCAGTCAAGGTTATCATTATACATTAATTGGGTTTGCATTGGGTTCTTATATCAGCTTACAGCGGCGTTTCCTCCCGCGCGCAGCACCTCGAGGCCGCATTTTGCTGCTAGAGGCTGTGAGCAGGCGACGATGCCCTCGGTGCTGTGGACGACGCTCCGGCGGGAGGGGAATTTGAACATGTCGTAGGTGGGATCCTGGAAGAGAGAGGAGCTGGGGAGAGGCATTTTGAAGGTGGTATTCGATGTTGTCTTCTCTTGGTTATCTATGGGTATTGAATAGAGAGACGAATCGTCAAGAGAAAGGCTGAATGACTGTATGCGTATCTCGTGTGAGGTTCAGCAGGCTATCAACAATGAAGGACGGGCAGATAAAACACACAGAGAAGAATATCACACAGAGTGAGTGAACATGCAATGCATCAAGCCTCGTCAACTCGACTCGGCATACGGGGCAATTCATTGCGATCTCTGCCCTCCCACCAACTGACTAATAACGCTCGCAACAACATGAACCCAGCAACCTCAGCAAAAGCAAATCGCCCGTAAAATAACATCATAGAGGGGTTATGGGCTGCTCAAGCCGAGCGCGGGGAAGATGGGACAAAGGGCCCTGATACACTGTTCGCTCCCCCGCTTGGAAGGTCTGAAAAGGGCAGGCAAATACTAGAGGGCGAGTTATTTCCGAGATCGGGGCAAGAGAGGCTGGCCGAGGAGATGGTGCTGAACAGCAGTATATATAACAGTAGCGAGGGAGTTCTTCACTCTGTAGATTTGGCCCTTTCCCATGCACACACAGGTAAACACACGTTTTACAACAATATCCTGAGCAGAGTTGTGGCTTTTACACGTATAAGTTGAAGTTCGATAATAGGTTGAGCTCCTATCATGACATACACACGGCTTTCACTCAGGCATCCAAATCACGTTAAAGCACGACATGAAATGAACCCTTATAACGCATATACATACGATAACTAGACAAAACACAAGAAAGGAGAAAATAAGGAGGAAATACAGTAACCAATCCCATAATCAAACAATCACAGCCTCGACCGGCGACTAGCCCGCTCCAGATCCCGCAACACATCGTCCACAGTGCCAACCGCGTCCATGGCCATGCCGTATCCCGCCTGGTAACCAGTGCCCCCGGCGCCGTAGTTGTGCACGAGGACCTTTTTCTTGCCGTCAATGACAATCTCCTCGCGTTCGATCCGCGCGCCGCCCTCGCGCGAGGGGCGGAGGCCTGCGAAGGAGGCGATGATGTCGAAGGGCTCCAGCTCGGGGCAGAGCTTGAGGCAGCGGTTGATGATGGACTCTGTTTCGTACGAGTATGTTGCTCCGTCGCTGTTTTTGCCTCAGTCAGCTATCTGAAGCATAGAATTTCCAGCATAAGGGAAAGTCACACTCACCTCACGCCCTTTTGCATGTATCCCCCTAGAATCACATGCCCATCCGTCCCCGGCCGCGGAATCACGTACGTCTCGTAGTCCTTTCCATGCCTCATCACGTTGCGCTTCACACGCGGAGCCTTGACAAGGACGACCTGCCCGCGTGTCGGATAGCACTTTTCGTCCTCAACGCCAGGCAGCGTCTTGGCCGCGATGCCGGTGCAGTTGACGACGACTCTCGTGGTGGGACTGGAGTACGCGGCCTGGATGGTGGGAAACCTGTGTCTGACAAAGTGCACGCCGTACTGGTCCTTTAGCCGGCGGTAGAGGTACTCGATGTGCTTGGGGGCGTTGAGGGTGAGGGTGGTAAAGGAGATGCCGAACTTGACGCCGGCGGGGAGCTCGTGGCTTGGTATCTCCTTGAACTGCGGCTTGTCAGCGGCCGGTGACGGCTGGAGTGAATGGATGTGAAGGAAGACGACGGCACTTACATCTTCGAGATACTCTGATATCGCCTTGATCTTGTCATGGGGCACGTGCTCGTCCCAGTACTCTATCGAGGCTGTTCGGCGGATGTACGCCTCGTCGCCATGCTCAGAGGCCAGCCTAGTAAGATGCGTGTAGCCGAGGCGGTCCCATTTCAGTGCATTTGCATCGTTGCCTGAGATGCCAGAGAAGTTGCATCCAGCCCTTTGACAAGTCAGTCAGCGGGTTCATACAGCGGAGGTCAATATCGGCTACACGGAGCAGTTCACTCACCAAGGCGACGTGTAGGTCGCAGACGTATCCCCCGGCAGATGCTCCGCGATGACGGTAATGAAGGGTCCCAGCCCCCTCTCAGCCAGCACGAGAGCGACGTCCAAGCCGATGATGCCCGCGCTACAAGATGATGAAAAAGACACAGTGAGTTAGCGGATTCCCTTAGATGTGATGATGAAAGGGATGAGGCATGACATGAAGGACTCACCCGACGATGACAATTGCGTCGCTGGCTGCCTTGCCGACGCGCTCGTTGTCGCTGTCGCCCCGGTGCATGCCGTCGATCTTGTTCCTGCCCTGGCGATGCTTCTCAAGAAGACAAGAAGAGAAGCTGAAGCTCAGACGGACAGAGAATCGGCGATCGAAAGGGCTTATCGCTACTGCTCCAGGTTTTGAAGCTCGCTCCGCCCAGTATCGAAATCGATGGGGCCGGCACGTTAGGGATTGGAAGTGCGGATAAGGGAGCCTCAGCCTCGGCCCAGCGAAATACTAGAGGCAGTGTGACTTGCAGCCAAGCGGAATGATCTCTCTGGGGTGCAGGGTTTTCCCTTCAGCGTGGCGGAGTTGTGTATGCATTATTCTCCGTACTCGAGCTGAAATTGCTTTTGCATTATTATTATTTTTCTTTGTTTATTCGATGGCTGGGGAAATTGGGGGCAGGCCGGCTGTAGCCCATGTAAGCCGATGCCGGTCCAGGTGGCTTTAGAACTGGAGTTTGGCGTGAGCGGCGCATTTTGATGGCTTTGATTTGGTGAGGACAGCAAAGGTATTATAAGTCGGATGGCGCCGGCTTGTACTAATGGTGGTTCAGTGACGATGGTTTATATGGTTCGGTAATTGAGGCATATAATCGTGATGGCGCGGATCGAGCGTGGTGATGCGTGGCCATGGTCAAAGCGACGAGGGATGCAGATCGAACGCTACAGTCACACTCACTCACCCTGTAGTTGATTCACTAACTTGACGGATCACTGCCATGAATCAGACTATAGCAAAAACTAGATCCGTGAGTTTTGCATATTCCGTGTAGACTTAGGCCTCTTGAGTTATAGTCTTCAAGCAGCTTGCACCCATTATCGAGGCATATTTGCTCATCTCATACGCACTCGTGGAAGCGTATTCCCTCGACTTACAGCGTCCCATAGTGTACCTGATTCTCTGGCGGTTGCGCATCTACTAATCCATCAACCTGGACCGCTCAACAGGCTCAATTAGTAAACCGTCTGCAAGCTATTACCCACCGTTTCACAGACATACAGCCCTCGTCCCGTCCAAGTAGGTATACAAGAGAGTGACTGGTCATGTCAAGACATATTGCATCACAACGTTTCAACACTGTTCCATGAACGGCAAAGAGAAGCACGTTGTCCTGCTCTTGCTAGCACACCGATGTTGGTGGCAGCGGATCAAGTTTTCTTGTATAAGGTATTTATTTGTATGCACCCATTCACACCTAATAGCTACCCTAACAATTTGATCCTTCAATCACCGTGCTTTCGATCTCTGGCCAATAACAAGTCGAGCTACATTGAAATGCACGATAACGACTGGAAAAGTACAGCAAAAAAGCTTTGCGAGACGTCTTGATCGGCATTTGTATGTTTGCGATTCACCCGAGCTTTCTTCACACTCTATGGTCAGGCATTGGGCTGGCCATCAAGGATAGCTACCTACTAGATGGGCCTTTTGACTCGAGCAGAAACAGAAGAGCATCTGTATGTTCATATACTTGCAGATGTCCCGAGTAGTCTGCAGTAAGGTATGATGTGATTCTTCCTTGCGGCTCCGACCGTTAGAGACAAATCGCCAGCCGAGAATTGGGGATTGGGTGCCATCGGGTCTTACACATGTACTCACATGTATCACATCCCCCTCATGCCGTACATGTATTTAATGTGACGAACTCCTCTGCCGAATCCTTCAGCTCTTGAAACCAGCCATCTGCCTTGCAAGGTCTGAAGATGGCAGAAACGTGGATCCAGTCGACTGCCCGCAACCTGGTCTTCCAAATCCTCAAGCGCATCGAATACGGGCGCTTGACCGTCTTGACCAAGTACGAGAATGGCAAAAATGAGAGTGTTCAATTTGGTGGCAACGGGGCCGACTCGGGAACCGAAATCGTCGTTGTCGTCAAGAATCCGCAGGTCTTTGTCCGGCTATGCCAGGCATTCGACTTGGTGAGAGGACCACCCGCACTCTATATCTACGGGGACCAACTGCTGACGATCTTGATGATAGGGCTTATCAGAGTCTTACATGGTCCAGGATGTAGAGTGTGACGACCTCATTGGATTGTTCACAGTAAGTCCCCATGTCCTGCAAGCTTTGAGGGCGGAAGACTTACATATACTGCTCGCTGCAGCTTTACGTGAAGAACCAGCACGTTCTAGGGGCGTCTGGCGGCAACTTCTTATACTCATTGATACCCCGGGCAGCTCACTATCTCAGCCCATCCAACGACACCACCAATGCTCTCAAGAATGCCTCGTTCCACTACGATACTTCCAACAACCACTTTGCCGGATTTCTCTCCCCCGACATGAACTACAGCTCCGCCCTCTGGTCGGGCGAGCCAGGGGAATCGCTCGAGCCCGCTCAACACCGCAAGATCCAGAATATTCTCGACAAGGCAGAAATCGCATCCAGTCACCACGTCCTGGACATTGGATGCGGCTGGGGAAACCTGGCCATTACGGCTGTGCAGCAGACTGGATGCCGAGTGACGGGAGTGACTCTTTCGAAAGAGCAAAAGACGCTTGCTGAAGAGAGGGTCAAGGCAGCTGGTCTGCAGGACAGGATCACCATTCTGCTTTGCGACTATCGCAAGGCGCCCGTTCCAGAGGGCAAATATGACCGGGTCATCTCAATTGAGATGCTGGAACATGTGGGCGACAAGTATATGAACAAATACTTTCAGCACATCTCGAACTATCTGAAGCCCAAAGGTGGAAGGATGGTAGTCCAGGGCATCACAAGGATCAACTCTGTAAGGCTCGGGAACTTGTTGCTCGATATGGGTACTACTGACACGTATCTGCAGTACACTTCGACTGGAGAGACAGTTGACAACTTCATAGACCGCTACATCTTCCCTGGAGGCTATCTCCCAAGCATCAACCAGCTCTTGACATCGATACACAACGGCTCTCGCGGCGATCTCGAGGTAGAAACTGTTCAGAGCATCGGTCCTCACTACATTCGCACGCTGCAGTGCTGGAGGGAGAACTTTGATGCCAATTGGGAGACCATCAGACAAGACTTTGTGTCCAAGAACCCGAGCGCCACGGAATTTACGATTGAAGTCTATCGACGACAATGGGTGGTATGTAAACTATTACCCTGTGAAGACCTGAACGTGGCAGCTGACTTCGGTTACTGCAGTATTACTTCCAGTACTGTGAGGCGGGTTTTAGGACTCGGATTTTGGGAGACTATGTCATTTCTGCTATCCGGACGCCTTGGCCTGAGATTCCCACCAATGTGCCGCACTAGAAGGGGGATATAGGGGAATGTCAAGATGTCTTGGATGTGAGACGTTGGCATTCTTCTCGGCCAAAGCAGCTATAGGCTTCTGCTTAGGACTTTTTGAACGGGAGAAAGTCGTCAGTTGATAGCAAGCCTCTGGAGCTGTAGACAATCCCCGTGGTTGCCGTGGGGAATATTATATCGTCGTAGCTATCCGCGCCAACTGGTTCATTACTCAGATTGTCAGGCTGATCTTGGATGACTCCGTAGCTTCCGAGTTGATGACTACAAATCGGTGAGATTGCATGAGGTCAATGAATCTGCTCTGTCCTGCAATAGACAGCTGTTGTTCAAAGCAATGTCGTTCATGTAACCTCCTCGATCGTCTCGAGTGTTCAACCGCATCTCGGCTTTAAACGGCGGCTCGCGCCTCGGATCGCCGTTATCAGATCCGGCTTCGGCCCTGATCCACTTCCCCACGCCCTCCGGCTTTCAGTTGCGTGACATTTCATGTTCAGCTGAAGCAGACGCAACATTCGTTCCTTGAATTGTTACTTTGCTTTGCAAAAATCAAAGATTCCAGTCGGAGGACAGTCAGCACGATGGGTGAATTACACGGCTCCCGAGGCTTCAGCGTGCTGGTCAACGGCAAAGTCTACCAGTCTCCCGACTCTGACGCGGCAGACGCCGGCCCCTCCTTTGCAGAGTGCATCATCATCAGGGACGGCATCATCCAATATGTTGGTCCCGAGGCCGATGCCGAAGTGGAAGCTGCCAAAGCCGCCGGCGCTACGATCAGGGACCTGGGAAACCACACTGTTCTCCCGGGATTCATTGACGGCCACCTGCACATTCTGCTGCTTGGACAGTCGCTCACCAAGGTCGGCCTGGAAGCCTGCAAGAACCTGGAGGATATCCGGGCAGAGATCAAACGATATGCGGTGGCTCACCCGGATGTGCCCCGTATCTTCTGCCGCGGCTGGATGCACAGCATGACCCCCGAGGGCGTCGATTCGACTCTGTTGGACGACCTGGACGAAAGGCCAATCTTTGTTGATACCAAAGACTTGCACTCGACGTGGTGCAACACGGCAGGCTTGGAAGAGGTCCGCCGTGTCATGAACATTGCGGAAGATGCCCCGGATCCCGCGGGAGGAACCTTCCAGCGCGGCAAAGACGGCAGACTCAACGGCGTCTTCAACGAGAGCGCCGTATTCGAGTACATCTGGCCCTTTACGGCAAAGGTGGCGTCCATCGAGGAGCGCAAAGAAGCCATCAAGGCTGCTATCAAGGCGTTCAACGCAGCTGGCTACACAGGAATGGTCGACATGGCCATGGACGAGACCATCTGGGAGCCTCTGATTGCCCTACGGAACGAAGAAGGACTGGGTGGCATGCGAATTGCTGCTTACTGGCTCATGAAGCCCAGCGACTCCCTGGACGATGTGATTCCGCAGCTTGATCGTGCAATAGAGCTCGCTGGGCAGTACAACTCGCGCACTACACCGGACTGCCGCGTCGTCGGCATCAAGGTCATCTGCGATGGTATCATTGATGCGTGTACCGCCTCGCTGACGGAGCCGTACTCAACGGGAACGAGCCCCGACCCGATCTGGTCCGAGGAGTTCCTCAACCCGATCGTGTCCAAGGCTCATGCCGCAGGGCTCCAGGTTGCGCTGCATGCCATTGGCAACCGAACAATCCGCATGGCGATTGATGTCCTGGAGAAGAACACAGACCACTCGCGTCGTCCGAGGATTGAGCATCTCGAGGTCTCTGACGCAGAAGATGCGGCGCGTCTTGGAAAGCTGGGCATCACAGCATCGATTCAGCCGGTTCACTCGGATCCCGCCATCCTACGAGCCTGGCCGAGACTCATTGGCGAGCATCGCTGCAAGAGAGCCTTTGCATATCGCGAGTTTGCGGATGGAGGCGCGCCTCTGGCTCTGGGCTCGGACGCACCAACAGCTCCCCATCTGCCCATTCCAAACATGTACGTGGCCACGACGAGGAGATCGTACCGCGAACCCAACCTGCAGACTGTGGTCAATCCCGAATTTGCGCTCACGGTATGCCAGAGCGTCGTGGCGGCAACGCATGGATCGGCGTACTCTGTCTTTGCAGATGAGTGGACGGGGAGCTTGAGAAAGGGGCTCAAGGCGGATTTTGTGATCTGCGATGTCGAGCTTGAGGCGGAGAGGCTGATCAGGGGCGTCGTGAAGGAGACTTGGTTTGAGGGGACGCAGGTTTACAGGGCGTAGGAGTCATGATATATTGCGTTGAGGGTGTTAGCGAATCAAGTTGATTTGGAGCGACTGCTCGGCTGCTCGGCCTGAGAACAATGTAGATGTTGGCACTTGATTTTTTATGATGAATCATTATTCCAGGGCATCGTGATGGAGAATGACGGAAGCTACACGTGTTTGACAGGTGTACGGTTAAGCATCTTCAACTGCCATGTCCATATACCCGGTGTTCATAGATTCATTTTCGTGCCAGTTATCGTGATGCTTAGAGTGCGCACACAGAACATGAGACTCAACGCTCGTTCTGCGCTGAGAAAACAAACAGCAAAAAACAGCAACAGGTGCTTCTACTCTCAAGCATCTCGGTTCGGGCCTCTGCAAAGCCCATACCAACATTTCTGATGATACCCATCAGTGACTTACAAGTTGTTATCGAGATCGGCGGCCGTTGATCGCATAGCCTGACCCAAAGTTCCTACGACAATCTTCCAAGCCCATCATCCCCTACTCCTGCAGAAGTTTCCTTTCGAGTGTCACATCTAAGAATACAGCTCCCCAGAGCGGACCCTGAATCGCCTCGAAACCACAGGGCGCGCAGCTGACTCGAGCATTCCCGTCGGCCGCACACTGGCGAATTATTCCCGACCGCCACCGGCAACAGCCCTGGCAGCAGGCTGAGAAGTAGTTGTAGCTTCTACGGCTTCTACAGCAATGGAAGCCTGGGATGCCTGCCAAGGCCTCAAAGGACATTTGCGAGCAAACAAAGGAAGCGTTTCCTCTTCCAACTTCGTCGGCGAACTGACGGGGCCCGAACGAGGGCATGGAACGCCACCTGTAACTCGAGAAGTCTTGGCCTGCTTTGGCGTGCAAGTTTTGCCGACTCGACGGCTCATTCCTGAGCTGTTAGAGCATTGTACAGCAGAACGGGCTGCAGTCGAAAGCGCATGTCCGAGGGGCGCAAGAACATGTCCGAGCCTGCTCCGCAAACATGTCATGAGGTGTGTGTTATTGGGCGGGAAAAAAATGGCTTATGTTCACACCCTGGCCTTCTTCATGTTCGAGTGCAATAGTAAACGGAAGAAGGACGCGGAAAGCAAAGAAGGCTTGACGGCCCGAGGTTCTGGTGGGAAAAAAAGGGGATTCCCGTCTGCCCATCACCCGTTTGTGGTGGCGACATCTTACGACTTGCAGCCTCGGTCTCGAGCCACCCTCTTCGATTCAGTCAACGCTACAGTAATGCAAACTCATGCTTTTAGCCTGGCTTGCTCATTGGTCGTAGTTGGTCTTTTTTCCCAGCATCTCCAGCTGAAGGCGGGAGGCTTTCCTATTGGCAAGGATCAAGAAGAACCTTTTGCGCGAAGGATCCGGGCTTCACAGCCGAGGCCTACCACAGCTTGCCCGGTTCGTTGGGTTTTCGGGTCTCTTCTTCCCAGCTATTCGGATTCTCAATCAGGAACCAACATCCCCCCCATGCTGCAGTGAGAACTCAAATCCCAGCATTGCAATTTATTTCCCCTCCTTCTTCCCCCCTGATGACAAACAAAGATCTAGCGGGAGGATTCCCAACCTTGGACAACGGCTCGGCTCCGGCCTAGCCGGGATGATGGCAGGAAAGCAGTTTAACTGATCGCCATTCGGGGCCCCTTGAAGCGCACACATTACATACAGATTAAGATACTGTAGGCTTCCTCTTCTTTTCTTAGTTGCCTGCGCCGGTCGAGCGGCTTGCATGGATCAGTGGTTCGGTAGTATTCGACGGCGTTCAAGACCAAGGCCGGATCCCTGCACGAATTGGAAAACCACGGATCTCTGGTTCGTAGAAAAGTTTTTGGAGGGGACCCAGCAGTTGACCGCCAAGGCCGCTTTGATATACGGCGTCCGCCTCATCTCGCGCGGGTGGACTCATGTGTGGATTTCGGCAGAGGCTTTTCGGATTGGCCTTGTTTTGGAGTTGGCCGGTTTGGCTGGACTTCCGCGGAGCGACGGTGACATAGAGGGTAGCTCGTTGTAGGCAAGTTTCACACTATCTTGGTGGAAGCAATGCCTTACGAGGCTGTACTGTAGACTGAAGATTACGGGAGCCTGCTTGGAGAAGGATCGTCGACCGTTAGGTTGAGCTACGAAAGAGGAGCCACTATAAGCTCGAGGCGTAACGTTGACTCTGAGTTAGCAGCATATTAAAGGGAAGCGAGGTGGAGCGTCCACCTTATCGTGAGTACTTCAATATCAGATCTGGAATCAATGCAATGCTTTGGTATAGTAGAGTAATACTAGTACGTATATGGTATCTTATAACGACTTTGATATTGCGAGGTCAAAACTTCATTCCTTCGTTAGACTCTCACAACGCAGAGTACTTGTTAATCAGCTGCAGAAGCTTCGCATCCACGTCCTTGGGGGTCGTGGCATTCAGGTAGTGACCGCCATCAGTAAAAGACAGATCAGTCTCGACAGAAGACTTGAAGGCCTTGATGTGGTCCTTTGGCACCTCCACGCCGTATACGGGGTCCTGGTTGCCCTGTAAAGATTGGTCAATATCCATAACCTACAAAAGCCGGCTGCAGAGCTGGAAAGAAAACTCACCTGAATCCAGTAGACAGGGCACTTGATGTCCTGCACCCGCCTCAGCAGGCCGTCCCGCTCCAGGAGGTTGAGGAAGGCTCCGCGCAGCTTCTTCCGCCCGTTATCGCCGGAGTAGACCTTGTTGAGCGTGGCCTTCCAGAAGTCGGCCGCCTCGGGGGTGATGACCCCGGAGAAGCCAATGTTGACGACGCTCTCCCGCAGACCCTCGTCGATGAGGAAGTCGGGCGTCGGCTCGGTGCTGAACAGGCTGTCGACGACGGGGCCCAGCGTCGTGGCGGGATCCCAGCATCCCTTCTCCCGAGACGCGGCCGACTCGTAGTCGAGCGAGCTGCCGAGGATCATGAGACCCTGGATCTGTAGTCGAGCAATGCCCACGTTAGCCCTCGTATTCCGAGGAGGAAGCTCTTTGTCATAGTAGAATTGCGCTGAATAGCACTATTACCACTTGTAGTCATAGTACAGGCAGGTTTCTTGTTAGGCGAAGGAGCAGTGAGACAACGCCAAACGGAGCTGAAGCCGTGCAGTAGTCGTGGAGACAAACTGGGGAGGGGGAAATGCGACAGGGATGGGGAGCAGTCGATGGAAGCAAGTCCATATAAAAGTGAGATATAGAAGAAGCGAAACAGCTGCTCAAACATACCTTCTCGGGTGCTACGAGAGCCATTCTGGCGACAATCCATCCTCCCTGGCTGGTGCCCAGGGCAAAAGCCTTCTTGATGCCCAGGGCGTCCAGCACCTGGATGGCCATGATGGCCGTGTCCCAGTAGGTAAAGTGCTCGGCTGTGGTCTCGGTGGCTCCATGGCCGAGGGGCTCGATGGCGAGCAGGTTGGCCGCATCTGTGAGGTCCTTGTTGCCGAACTGTGTGTCGTACAAGGCAGAGGTCATGCACATGGAGTTGATGAGCACGACGGTAGGCTTGGTGGGATCGACGGCACCGTTGGAGAGGCGGTAGCCGGCAGTGATTCCGCCAAGGTGCGGCACTCTGATGGTGGTTCCGGCAGTCATGGTGAGAAGAGTGGAGGTTGTGTCTGCTGCAGAAAGCGTCTAGTAGGGTCTCTCTTAGTGAGAGTAGTATGGAGTAGCAGTCGAGGCGGGCTCAAGGGCAGGATGCTGGGGGGAGGCGGTAGTTCTCGGTTGCTTCTTGTTTCCTTTCGTCCTTCTTTCTTCGTCTCGGTCAAGAGTCGAGAGAACTGGCAAAGGCGTGGGGGACTAAGTATTTACTTGTAGTACAGACTACACAGGCCATCGAGCATGGCTTGGCCGGGTTCCGGAGCAAAAAAGGGAGCCGTCTCAACGCCTCCAAGCGCTTCTTTGAGTTGAGCCTCGGCCTCTCCCCCCCTCAAGACCGTTGAGACCAGCCTCGGCGGGGGGTGAAACCACATTATTGCGTGGGCATGAATTTGCCCCGACCCGCATCTGCCCTGGCGGTGAAGACACGGCGAAGAATCTCGGGAAAGCGACTAATGTCCAGCATCTTGCCTCTCGGGGCTTAACGATGGGGGGAGGAAAAGAAGGCAAGGCCGGTCTGCCACGGGAGTACCGTAGATTGTGGACTGCTGGGTTGTAGCTCTAGACTAGCTGTTGGCCAGCCATTCGGATCGGTGACATGACACATGCATGTTCCTTGCAGACGGTTGCTGCTTTGGGCACATCCATGGATATCAGGGCGCAGGCGGCTGTTTCAGGGTTATCGTTCCTGTTCCTGATCGAGATGCCGGGTGACGTGCCCGTATCGAGTTGGGCATGCCACCGCAACCGCATAAACCCCGTGGCCCTGAGCCGAGTCAATCGCATGTCCCGTCGGGATGGATCGAGCAATGCAACTTGATCCGGCCTTGCTTCATGCTGTTGCTGGGTAATAGTTCGTCCGGCAGCAATCCCGGCAATGTGCGGAAAATGGAGGGCTTTCAGCAGGGGAGCCGGCGGAGCTTCAACATGCACCTGGAGCTCGAAGACGCCTAGCTCAGCCCTCACCACACACGGCAAGGCAGCTCTACTCTCCCAAGTGCTGAGCTACAGCGAGCACACACAGCTTCAATCTGCTTGATTCCCAGCTAGTCAAGCCACCTACGAGACCTCAATTGCTCGAGGAGACGGTCCGCCCCTTATCCTCCACTTGGTTCCTGTGCGCTAAACGAGACTGAGAGTAGCAGCAGATGCCAGTCGAGAACTAATGGGGACGGCACAAGGAGATCCCCATTGGCCTGGCGCAGGGCCTGTCCCGGCCGGAGCGAAGAGGAACTTGGAAAGCCGTCCAGGAACTCGCAAGAGCCTTGTCCATAAGCCGTAGACAATGACTCGCAACCCCGGCACTCACACGGCTGAGGGGCTGTTGCCGTCGAACAGGCACAGTATAGACAAATTATTTTATACATACGGAGTTGCTTAACAGAATCCTTCTCATGTTGCATCAATGGCAACTCGGATCTGCGCCGCACAGGGATAACCCAGCATACATAGACATGTATATATATATAATACGGTGCGCACACCCAGTTTGACTTCGCCATCTTCCTGTTTGACGCTAAGAAGGAAGAACAAGGGGAGAAAAAGGGCTGGAATTTGCCGGACTGTTTTGTCGTCTTCTTCGAGCCCTTTGCTCAGTCTCCTTCCCACTTCAGGATGGCATTGAGCCAGGACTCTGGTCTGTAAAGTGGGAGCCAACTTGAGCCACCGTACATATACATACAGACATCCTGCACATTTACGAGGTACGAGGGACGAGGGTCACCCTTGCTTGCCTTTCTTCAGCAGTTCGCTAACCCACGTGAGCCGCTGATCCTGTCAGATTATTATTTGGCATTGACTTTTGATAATTATTCCGCCGCCCCCAAGAGACAGTGGATGTTTGCCAGGCGAATAATACACCACCTCCCTAACTCGTAGCCGATTCGAAATGACTGCTTGCAGTGTTCCACAAGTATGAAGAAAGGGACGGATAAACATGATAGACATGCCCCTGAACAAGTATGCCGTGATAGACGGCGGCCTCGAGCCGCGATGAGGGGGGGCGGCCGTTGCTTTGCATGCGTTGATGAAGCACCAAACGACTGATCGTCGTCATTCTCCGGTTACGAATCGTGGCCTAGCGAGTCGTGCTGCCGCACACCTTTCGATTGCCCTCGGCGGGCAAAGGGGAGCCCTCTCCCACAATTCATATCCTGAACCCACCGTCATGGTGTCCACAATCATACATCGCCACCCCTGGCATGAGCCCGGTATTAGCGTTAAGCACCTTGTTGACAGAGGAACTGCTAACGGGAAAGTCAAGGGGGGGCTGATAGGCGAAGCAAGAGAAGGCAGGCAAGAAAAGTAAAAAGAGATTAAGGTAGACGACGCAACCTTGAAAACTGCTTCGTAGGAGCATTCTATTACACGTATGAAAGAGGACCTTGCGCCGCCCTCTCCAAAGCTCCGGGTCCCATTTCTCTTTTTCCCTCTGATCGAGAGCCCGCATCACTTGATCCATCCATTCGACATCAAACCTCGGAATGCTCCATGGCTCCAGTTGAAGAACTCGTCGTGAGGGGGGCAGCAGACAGCCCGTCTGTCCTGCCGGGCCTGCCGGGCTACGACCCCAACAACCTCCAGCCATGGACCGTGCAAGTAGCGACGGCGATGACGATCCTGGCGGTGGGCTGCGTGATTCTGCGAATCATCAGTCGCCGGCTCAGAAAGCAGAAGCTTGAATGGGACGACAGAATGATTATCTTCTCAGTGGTTGGTTGCCCTCTCCAGTGTGCCAATATCTGCTTGTTGTTCTTCATGCAATAGACAGTAGAGCAAGCAGAACATTATACTGCTTGTCCTCTCCCTATTGCTTGCTTTTCTTCGTTGGTTGAATACACCTCGAGAATACAAAAAGCTAAACATGTATCGTATTCACTTGATAGGGCTGGTATTGCGTCGTCATTGGCTTCATCTTCGCCATGTACGACAACGGCATGGGCCTCCACGCGGACAAGGTGCCGCCCACGAAAATCGTCATGATGGCAAAGTGGCTCGTGGTGGCCGAAATCCTCTACGCCTGGAACCTTGGCTGGACCAAGATCAGTCTCCTGCTCATGTACTACCGCATCTTCCACGTGCCCTACTTCAAGAAGATGGCCTGGGCGGTGGGCGGCTTCGTCATGATCTGGGTCGTCACCATCACGTTCCTCTTCATCTTCATCTGCGTCCCCGTCGAGAAGCTGTGGTACCCTGACCTTCCGGGCCACTGCATCAACCAGGTCGGCACGTGGATTGCCAATGCTTCGTCGACCATCTTTACGGATCTGGCCATCCTGGTCTTGCCCGTTCCGCAGATCTGGAACCTTCAGCTGAGAACTGCGGAAAAGATGGGTTTGACCTTTGCCTTTGGCTTGGGTTTCTTGTAAGTGTCCTGGAGCCAAGCCAGATCCTCCAACGCGTGTGTCTGCCATTACAAGTGCTGATAGTCCTTCAGCGTTGTTTTCGCCTCTGCATACCGTACCTCGGTGCTCTTCACCTACAGCAACTCGGATCCCACATACACCCTCGCACCGACGGTCGGATGGACCATCATTGAGATCTCTGCCGGCATCATTTCCGCCTGTCTCCCCACCCTGCTGCCGGTCATCCGCCTCTTCTTCAAGAAGATTGGCATCAAGCGCAACTTCTTCTCCCCGACCCGCGGCGGAACCAGCGGCAAGTCGTCCAACATGAACAGCAAGATGTCGGGCCCCAGCCAGAACAGGAGCGTCAACGCCCTCGATGACTCGTCGCGCAGAGCCAACGGCAACGACTTTTACCGCCTCGATGATGAGACCGAGTCTGACGACGCCTTCGTCGTGGATTCGCAGCAGGTCGTCATGAACTCCAAGTTCAGGCCAGATTCCAAGTATGAAGACACTTTTCAATCTTTCCGAATCAATGAGAGCGAACCTAGGGCTGACGTTACAAGGGATGATATTCCACTCAACGGGATCCGGGTCCAGACCGACTTCCAGCAATCGACTTCTCCTAGGTAAATCAACGGTTTTAAAAAGCACGCGGGCGTATCGATTTGGTTCGGTTTCTTTTCCTTTATTACGCTCGTTTAATGGCAGGAATCCATGGTCCCTGTGTGTCGCATTTTAGAAATCGGATCTAGAAAATATGGCATCATTGGAAGGGGAGAATCTGGCAATGGGATTGTTGCGGGTTCAAAGATATCAGCTTCTGCGAAGTACACACCATCGTTGGCAAGCGATTGAGTTCTGGGTTTGACATAATGTTTGGAGATACCACTGAAGTTAGTTGGGACAATTGATATACGCTTGGATTGTTCACTGTCCATGATCTTCTGTTGGAAGTGATAGATTGGCGTTGAGCTTCTTGCCTCGACCTCGTCTATGTCTACCAAAAAGGCCTTTGGCTCACCTCCGAACGACTATCCTTCGCAGCTCAGCCACAATTAGGTGCACTTGCTATTCGGAGCTGTTGTAAATATGTGGTATCATGTGAAGAAGGCATTTACTGTGACTTCCTAGGTTAGGCGAAGCTCAATCTGACTTTGCCAGTTTGATACAGAGGGCCGAGTTGAATGAGCTTTCATTTCTATAGCAGAGCTACTCGGGAGTGTACCAGGAAGATGTGAGAGAAACGTACTCGCGTGAAAGTCGGCAGCCAGCGGAAACAATTAGAGGTAGAAACCATAGACAACGGTGAGACCATGAGCTATACCACTTCGCCAACCCCTTTGAAGGGCCACTAAGGGATCTATTTACAGAAATATGTCCTAATAGGACAAGGCTAATAGAAGAGAACATGTGAGATTTATATATGAGTGGTTCATTCTAGGTGAAGGTTCGTTCTTAATATACCTGGGCAGGAAATGTTCACTGCTCCAGGGCAAACTGAGTCCTGCCGTTTCCATCGCGAATTGCCTCTTTGGGCAATTACCCGTTTGGGCTTGTTTTGTGGAGGGAGGCTCATTCAAGATCCATATCCGTGCATCTTTGTGCTTGTAAACTGCTTCGGCATTCCTAGAATCCCCGCAGCAATAAGAAATTTAACTCGAGAGAAGGTCGAGCAGCGTCCAAACGGAAAGATGGCTAACCTTGTTCGTAGTCGAATCACCAAGGTTGAGTCCTATCCAAGTCGTAGCCCTGGCCTTGCTTTACGAACGGCAATGTCGCTGACAAACCTTGCAGTATTTGACAAGAAGAAATGAAGTAAGTTGCGGAGAGCTGAGTAGGAGGTAGAACTCAAGTAATAGCAAGTCAATACAGCAGTATTTAAAGAGTTCCCTCCGTAGGCCAACGTACTCATTTAGACACCTTAAGGCATTCAGCCGCTGGTACAATCGCACAGAACCCATACAAATCATACAAAAGCTCAGTTTTTGCATTATGTTCACTACTCAAATAGCCCCAACGCAGTACATCACCGCTGCTGATGGCATCAAATATGCCTACCGCCGCATCGGCTCGTCAGATGGCCTTCCTCTCGTTTTGCATGCATGGTTCCGTTCAAACATGGACCTCTGGGATCCTCTCCTCCTCAACAGCCTTGCAGCCAAGCGAGAGGTCATCATTTTTGACCAAGCCGGCGTTGGTCGCAGCGGCGGTACAATCCCTACCACTTACCAAGGCTGGGCGGAGTGTCAGATCAACCTCACGAATGCCCTTGGCATCAGCCGTTACGACGTTGCTGGCTTCTCGATGGGCGGCCTATCTGCTCAACTTGTAGCCTTGACGGTGCCGCATCAGGTCCGAAAGCTTGTTCTCATGGCGACCACTACGGCAGTTCCTCGCAAAGGGTCGGATGTCAGTGGTATCGTCTGGCCACGAGAGGAGGCCCCTCCCGAATTTATGAGAGTCCTTGCGAGTGTGGAAGGCGATGCTGCCGATGTGAAGCATGCTATCACCCATACGTTCTTTTACCAGACAGACGGTGGTCGAGAGGCAGCACAAGGATGGTGGAACCGCATCAACGAACGGAAAGCCGAAACACTTCTCCTGCAGTTCGTCAATGCCGAGGGCACGGCTCGACAAATTGAAGCCATAACGAACTGGAACACGCCCGAAAAGTCGGATACATACGATCGTCTGGGGGAATTGGAGATGCCGGTTCTGGTGATGAACGGTGACGACGACGTTCTTGTGCCAACAAGCCGTAGCTGGGAGCTGGTCAAGAAGATCCCACACTCTCAGCTCATCATTTATCCCGGTGCTGGACACGGCTTCTTGTTTCAGTACGCTGAGCTTACGGCTACACACGTCAACATGTTTCTCGATGGATTTGCAGGCTTACATGGAGATTCCCCGAATATTTCTGCTTATTCATACAAGAACTAAGTAGACTTATGGGTCATTTAGATAGCAGATACCAGAGTATATCTGCTCGCTTTCGGTGTATAAACTCAACCCACAATATACTGCTCAAGTCATTGAGGAACGTTGCTAGGCCACCCGTCTTCCCTACGACTTGTAATGAGCATTGGCCCATGGACGATACGAACCAGTCTTTCTCTAGTGTCCCATTCGCAGATGACAAGAAGCCAATAAACAGCTTCCATCTCGTCAACGGTGTTGGCGTTAAGACACAACTTTCCATATGAGAACGCAGTTTCTTGACCAGCGTTGTCGAAGTTAAAACAAACCGTTCATATGTGCACGTGAACGACTTGATGTAGAGAATAAGGCAAACTCGGAAAGCGTTGTGGCATGGATCCATAGTCTGAGAAGCAGAAAGGAGCAAGCGTTGAAGGAGGCCAAAGACGGCCGAGTCCACGTATTCGGGATCGAGTTTTGTCTGTCGCATCCCAGCATCCTGGAGTGCAGCGCTTATAACTGATAGGCCGTGAAATATCTTGGCCATTTCCACACTTAGTTGGCATGAGCATGGAAACATGGCCGACACATTCGCATTCGGTTCATGGCATAAGACATCGGGAGTCTTGATGATATCGGAGACAACATGGGTGTTGGGAATATTGTCTGAGTCCACTGCAATTTCAAGGATCCCTCTTTCACATCTCTTAGTGACTTCTTGCTAAATCTGTCAAATTGTACATCATCTTACCGATATATCTTAGACCAGAGTCTCGTATTGACACTTGCAACTCCCCCTCGAATGCTGACCAGCTCCGCTAAGCCGCGGGCGTGGGCCCATGACTCTTCATGGTCGCCCATTGAGTTCTAAGAGAGACCTTTAGATGACCACCGATGGGCTGGAACGCTGATGCAGAGTGAAACTTACACTCCAGTTAGCCAGACACGCAATAGCCCCCAAAGTCTCATCCGTCTGAGCATATCCCGCAGCTATTCTGTGACTGAGCCTTTGCAAGGCTTCACTAAGCAAGATGCGAGCATCTTGTAGGTTTGCACTGTTGTTGGTCATTTCTGCAAGAGTCCGCGCCGCGAAGGATAGATTGACACAGCGCCAGGCGTCGTCTACCATCATGCGAGGGAACCAATTCTGCTTGGCGGGATTGAACAAGAAGAGGGATGACAGTGGATAGGCGTCAGACGCAAGGATGTGGAAGCCTTTGATCGGAAATAAGTCATCTCACCGCATGTATATGTGAGGAAAATTGTTTGTCGCTTACAGAAGTTAATGTATAGGATCGTATGGTGTGCTAGCAACGACGATGGGCTGTTTGATAAAGACTGCAAATCAGGATTCAATGTCAGTGGGCAAGAGCCTGGTTCCACCGCCGGGTCCAGTCTTGTTCGGAGATGAGGTCGAGGCTCTGGGTCTGCAACCTTCGGCTGTTGCTGTGATTGACTGCCTCGAGATGGCTTCAAGACCTGAATATCTAGGAGTTTGCCTCTGTGCTGGCGCTTTCTCCTCTGCTGATAGTGGCCCTGTCGACCGCGGCAGTGTATGAATCGAATTCTGAGATTTGCGTCTGGGTCTGGGTCCGTGCCTGCGCCTGCGTCGATTCTTTCATTCATGCTACTTGGCTTCGGCGAGGGCTTCTTTGAGAGTCCGTGTGATTTCTGGAACTCCATGTCAGTTGGTGAGACCATGGCTCGTAATGCCTTTTGCCGAGTCGTCCACTGTGAAGAGCCCTCGAATCGATGAACCAGACAAAGAGGGTCTTCTGGAAGAATAATGTTTCCACTTGATTCATGCATGGTGGTTTTCACTCAGCTGGTTGGAGTTTGGCCCGCGGCACTTGGTTTTCACCGACATAGTTGAGAAGTCTGAGACGGAACCTGTAAGTACATAATACGGGGTCGGTAGATCGCAAGCACCGAGGCCGCTTCAAGGGGTAGCTGAGCTTATTAGTCATTGCATCAATGTCAGATGAAGCCTTACTATTGCTCTTAAGGGTTGCAATTTGCCTGGGTCTGTTGTCTTGGGCATGTAGAAGTTGTCTACCTAGTGTGCAACCGATACAAGCTTTACTCAGGCAGAAAACTCTTGTCTTCGACACGTTGTCTATGCTCATACAGCACATCAAGCAACGAGCCAGAGAACTTGCGAGATCATCGGTAAGCTGCCCCCCGAGGTTCCTCCAATGACATGTGTTGTAAATGAAAGACGAGATACTATGTGTTGATGTCCATCGTAGTATCGGCAGTCAGTTAGGTAATACGTGTCCTGTTATTATAAGTGAACGAGACTAGGAGAGTATCCAGATTGCTCCGACTCTTTTGACAGAGGGAGAGGGTGTGTGAAGCAATTCGAAATAGCTATCATGATAGCGGTATTGCGCGACAGATCAGATTATTCATGTTAGCAGCCATGCAGCAACTATGGAACTTGATGGAACATCTTGGTGTGTAAGGATCAATGACCGTCTGACCATTTACGTGACTCTCAGGCCACCCATACAATACATACAACAACTAAAGCGGTTGATACCTCTCTTACGCCGAGATCCCATTTAGGAATGTCAATTCGATTCCCCCGCACCGGAGAATCGGTTTATATTGGCCTTTGCATATATTCGCATATTTTCCCACTTAGAACAGCAATTGGTAAGAGTTATTAATTGGGATAAGAGAAGCCACTGCCCAGAGAGGAAGCGGCCGCACGCGGAGTGAGTTATTTTGGCTATAGGCAGAGTTGCACACATCAGGCTACTATGACTTGCTTGTGTTCTTGTCTCAACGTTCAAATACAGCTTGATACGACAGTACGGGAGAGCGTGATGAAAATCTATGGTAGGTGTAACCAACTAACGATGGTCGCGGTGTTCATTTAATCCGGAATTACTCAGTTGAAGCTCTCTGAACACTTCGTGAACTGCCTCACGCCCAGCCGCACCTCTATCAAATTATCCAGCACATATGACACGTCATGAGAGAACAACGCAGCATCGCGAGGCAAAATGAAGCGATTTTCCCGATAGATTGCCATCGTGTGCGTATTCAAATAGCTCGAATCGAGTAGTCAAGTTACTTGCATTGCAGTTGCTGCGTAATTTAAGCGAGTCTCGGTGCTTATTCTGCAGCCTGCATTCATAGTCATCCTGTGCTTCCATCACCAGCCTTATAGAGTTAAGCTTAGGCTGGCCTTCTATAATTGAACATCCTTGTCGGAGCTGTCAAGCTGGGCTTGTGGGCGTGTATAAGAAGACTTATATACCGCTTCATCAGAATATCAGATGGTCTCACGTCTATAGGTACTCTCTCCATCACCTTTGAAGACAGCACACTCCGTACAAGATGAAGGTTCACCGCTCCTCCCAGAAGTGTCACGGCATACTATATACTCTACTTAGCTGGGTCCCACTAACATATCCAGCAACAGGTCTTTGTTCTCGCCTTTGCCCTCGCTGGCCTGGCTGCGGCCGCCCCCTCAGCAATTGCCAGCGTCTCTTACGAGCAGTGGTGGGATCCGGGCTGCGAAGGCCGAGCCCTGCTGGGAGGCAACCTGGCCCAGGGCTACTGCACCCGCGTCGAGAGCTTCCCCGGACAAAGCGTCAAGATCACCTTGACAAACCCATGCCCTGAAGGTACCACTGCTCAGATCACGGTTTCCAGCTCGGACGACTGCGACAATGGTCCCATTGGCTGGACATTTGGGGCGACGGGCGAGTGTATTGATGTGGCTATCCAGCCATCTGCGATGCACATGAACTGTGTTTAAACGTGGCTGAGGATGGATGAGAGATGATAAACTGTGAAGTGTCGGAGAGCACTGAGGACGTGTGTGGCTTGCAACATCTCTTGGTAGGCAAGCTGTATACAAGAGCCACGAAAAAGTCCTGAAGCTATCGAAAACCTTTCAAAGTCAGCTTTGTAGGCAAATATGAACGTCATTTACATCTTGTCGCTTATTGGAAAGATTGGGCTTCCATCAGGCGCGATTGTTCAGAGCAGCTTGGCACAAACATATGGCCACCCGCTTTCGAATATGTCTGGAACCAGACGGGCGATGGGCATTCGTTCATGTCGCCTGTGTCGGATTACAGTTGGGCTGCATATATCCGTTTGCGGGCAGCGTGTTGGTGGTTCTGGTCGAGCAAGGCAAAGAACTGAGGCGAGCTTGTGTTGGGAGTGCAATCTGTTCGCTTCATGCAAGTCAGAACCATATCTCTTGCATCGACCGATATGCCTTGAAGGCCCCTTGTCTCAATAGTTCACAGCTAAAGTCTCCGATGCTTCCAGAAGAGGGCAATGGCAAACATGTGGGACAGGACGGAAGCTAGCGTGTAAGTGACGATTCGGGCAATTATATGAGAATGAGAGGGATTGCAAGCCATCTACGAAACCCAAAGTAAGGTATGTCTCAAGTCGACGAGATCATACATATCATCGTATATTACCCTTTCCCACAGAAACTCTGGTGGCGCATGTTATATGTTGTAGTATCTTAGGTACGGGCTCTGAGAGTCCGAGTGGCACAACTCGCGGAGAGTTCCCCTGTATCGCAGATCGCGTATCGCCGGCAGCTACCGTAAGAGGACACGCTCAGCGAGGAGTCGATGGCCTGCCGCTAGCAGAGGTGGTTGTGCACGGCTTCGGATTAGCAATGCGGAGAATGAAGCGAGTCCGAAGTGGAAGAATAGAAGCAGAGGCCACAGTATGCATTCCTTGTTCCTCCCCAACTAACACGGATGGGGGGTAAGACGCGGCCATGGAGATGGCGGTGCTTGGACGGCTTGAGGATGGTCAGAACCGCCCAGAGTACCAAGAGCTCACCAATGGAAAGGCCCCTCAGCAACGTGCGAGCCCCGGATAGTTGCATCCGAAGCGAAGCGGCAAAAGCATTTACCTACTGTAAGTCTCCTGATCCCCAGCAACCGGCTCGCCCCCCTTGCCCCGATTCGAACAGCTTCCACCCTCCACCAAGCTAAAGGACCCCGCCTGTTGCTCGAGGAGACGCGGGTCTTTGAAATTGCGAGGCTTCGGTTCGTCAGCACCGACAGCGATGACACAACCGCCGCCAATGGCGTTTCACCGCAGATCCAGATGAGGCCTGTGGGCGGCGTGATCGCGACATTGGCTGGCAGGCCGGTGACATGCTGGAGAAACGCGGGGTTCGTGCCTCCAGCAAGTCCAGACCCCTCCTCTGCTGGTTGTTTGCCGTCTGTCTCCTCCTCCTTGGCTTGGCGGTTGATACGGGAGCCTTTTATATGGTTTGCTGTCTCCTCTTTTTCTTCTTTGCTCTTTCTCTTCTTCTTCTTCTCCCCTGTGTGTTCTTCTTTCCCTCGAGCTCAATCGTTAGCGGATCTCGACAAGTTCGACCGACGGTGGGCTTGCACTTACATCAACACTACCTTTACTTGATACCCCTCGATTGCAACTCTCTTCTTCGTCTTCTCAAATTCAAAACACACCCAAGAAACCACCTCAAGACAACAGCCAAGATGAGCGACAAGAAGTGCCCCGTCAGCCAAATCAACGCCGCAGGCCACGGCACCAGGAACAAGGACTGGTGGCCCGAGTCCCTCAAGCTCAACATCCTCCGCCAGCACACAGACGTCACCAACCCGCTTGGCCCCGACTTTGACTACCCGGCCGCCTTCAAGACCCTCGACTACGATGCCGTCAAGAAGGATCTTACGGCCCTGATGACCGATTCCCAGGATTGGTGGCCCGCCGATTTTGGCCACTACGGAGGTCTCTTCATCCGTCTGGCATGGCACAGCGCCGGCACATACCGTGTCACTGACGGCCGTGGCGGCGGTGGCCAGGTAAGACATGGATTCGAAGCACCGCGAGTTGGAACATTACTGACTGCTCCCCCGAAAATAGGGCCAACAACGATTCGCACCCCTCAACAGCTGGCCCGACAACGTGAGCTTGGACAAGGCTCGCCGTCTGCTGTGGCCCATCAAGCAAAAGTACGGCAACAAGCTCTCGTGGGCCGATCTCCTCATCCTCTCCGGCAACGTGGCTCTCGAGTCCATGGGCTTCAAGACGCTCGGATTTGCCGGCGGCCGCCCAGACACTTGGGAGGCTGACGAGGCTGCCTACTGGGGCGGCGAGACTACGTGGCTGGGCAACGATGTTCGATATGCCCACGGCTTCGAGGGCACACAGCCCGGCTCTCACGGTGTCATTGACGCCGACGAGAAGAGGCACACCGATATCCACTCCCGCGAGCTGGAGACTCCCCTGGCTGCGGTATGTATTTCTTTGTCTCTCGACCAATTTGCACTGCAACAAGCAATGTACTGATTCTGATATGATAACAGGCGCACATGGGACTCATCTATGTCAACCCCGAGGGCCCCGATGCCAGCGGTGACCCTGTTGCTGCTGCTCGTGATATCCGCGTCACCTTTGGCCGCATGGCCATGAATGACGAGGAGACGGTTGCTCTGATTGCTGGTGGCCACACCTTTGGCAAGACTCACGGTGCCGGTCCCTCGAGCCACGTTGGTCCCGAGCCTGCAGCCGCTCCTCTCGAGAACCAGGGCCTTGGCTGGGCCAACAGCTTTGGCTCCGGAAAGGGCCCTGACACCATCACCAGTGGCCTGGAGGTGACCTGGACCAAGACCCCGACCAAGTGGAGCAACCAGTACTTGGAGTATCTCTTCAAGTACGACTGGGAGCTCACGACCAGCCCTGCCGGAGCCAAGCAGTATGTGGCCAAGAACGCCGAGCCCATCATTCCTCACGCCTATGATCCCAACAAGAAGCTGCCGCCCACTATGCTGACGACGGATCTGGCGCTGCGCTTTGACCCTGCCTACGAGAAGATCTCTCGTCGCTTCCTGGAGCACCCTGACCAGTTCGCCGATGCTTTCGCAAAGGCCTGGTTCAAGCTGACGCACCGTGACATGGGACCCCTGAGCCGATACGTTGGCCCCGAGGTCCCTAAGGAGGAGTTTGCCTGGCAGGATCCCATTCCTCCCGTCAACTTTGCTCTGATCAACGAGAGCGACATTGCCGCCCTCAAGAAGGAGATTCTCAACTCTGGCGTAGCTCCTAACAAGCTCATCTCGACCGCCTGGGCATCTGCCTCGACGTTCCGTGGCAGCGACAAGCGAGGCGGAGCCAACGGTGCTCGCATTCGTCTGGCGCCGCAGAAGGACTGGAAGGTCAACAACCCTCCCCAGCTGGCCGAGGTTCTGCAGGCTCTGGAGAAGATCCAGCAGAGCTTCAACAGCTCCCAGAGCGGCGGCAAGAAGGTGTCGCTGGCTGATCTTATTGTCTTGGCCGGAGCTGCCGCCGTTGAAAAGGCTGCCAAGGATGCTGGACACGACATCACCGTCCCCTTTATCCCTGGCCGCAACGATGCCACCCAGGAGCAGACGGACGTCCAGTCTATTGGCCACCTCGAGCCCGTCGCCGATGGTTTCCGCAACTACGGCAAGTCGACGCCCAGAGTCAAGCTGGAGCACTCCTTGGTCGACAGGGCCCAGCTGCTCACTCTCACCGTGCCTGAGCTGACTGCCCTCATTGGCGGTCTGCGTGTGCTCGGCACGAACTGGGACGGATCATCTCACGGTGTCTTCACCAACCGTCCGGGAGCGCTGACCAACGACTTCTTCGTCAACCTCTTGGACATGGGCACTGCCTGGAAGGCCAACCCCTCGGATATCGATCTCTTTGAGGGCACCGACCGCAAGACTGGTGCGAAGAAGTGGACTGGAACTCGCGTCGATCTCATCTTTGGCGCTCACCCCGAGCTCCGCGCCGTTGCCGAAGTCTACGGCAGCTCCGACGGCGGCCAGAAGTTTGTCAAGGACTTTGTGGCTGCCTGGACAAAGGTGTCGAACCTGGATCGCTTCGACTTGCCCAGAGACTCTCCTTCGAGGCCTCGCTTGTGAGTGAGCTTGCGCATCTACGCCACTCAATGTTTTGGCAGCAATTGAACAGATGTAAAATGTGGTTGTATGCGTTTCAAAAGCAAAGCATTGAGCTATGTAGATGATAAATTGTAAAATTGTAAATGCGTACCATCTGATGTGATTTCGAAGTGAACTATCCAGTGGCAGAAAAGTGTCGATACTCTATTGACAAACTGGTTCATCCGTAGTAGACATTCCGAGATCACTGTGACCTCAAGCCCTGTGAACAATATTCTAGGTGACATAGGGTCACAAACGTATGCTTGACGGAATGAATGCTGCTGTCAGTCTGTGTAGAACCCTTATTAGCGCTCACTTGGCATGTTTTACTCGTGAGACTTTTCCCGTGAGCTGCTTCATTAGGTTTATCGTCATATCGTACCTTATCAAAGGGAAACCTTTCCGACGTGAGCAAAGTGGTGGCATCAGGAACGATCAAGCTCCCACAACGAACTATATCTCTACTACGGTATGCCGTCCAAGGACCCTGAACCCTTATTGGAATAGGTCCAGAGTACATAAAGGAAGGCTTCCTCCCGTTCACATGCTTGAAGCCACCAGATCCAGATTTCAGACTAGAAACAAAAACCCGTCACTGCTAGAAGCGGATCCGTCCATCTAGTACATATAATTGGCCACGTTTATTCCCCAGTAGCTTATACACTTGTCAATCACGGATGCAGAAGGTGGAGGTTTCCTAATCGGTTAGTTGTATCCGGGGGGTTGATCCATGACACAATCACGGACTGTCTATGATGCCGATGGCTGAGGAGGCCGAAAAATGCTACATTAACCCCCAAGGTCGAATATTGTAGAAGAGTGCAAGATATACGTCGATTACGTTATGTATCCAAGGCGAAGGACCACGTAGAACCTTTTGTCATTTCATCTTGTTCTTCTTCTTTGCTTGTAATTTTCGCCGCAGCTCGATATCGTGTTAGAAACCGAAGCACACAGATTATCATTCACCATGGCGACTACAATGAAAGCATGGCAAATTGCCGCTCCAGGCACCATCGAACAATCGCTCAAGCTCATCGACAACGCGCCAAAGCCAGCGCCACCCCTCGAAAAGGGCCAAATCCTCGTCGAGGTCGTCAGCGCGGGCCTCAATCCCGCGGACTACAAGACGGTCGAGATGGGCCTCCTCTCCAAGGCCATCCTGTCCTTTCCCAAGACGCCCGGCATGGACCTCAGCGGCCGCGTTGTCGCGGTGGCAGATGACGTTGCTGATGTCAAGGCCGGAGACGTCGTGCTGGTTCGCCTAGATCCGACAAAGAGGGCGGGCTCGCTGTCTCAGTATGTTGTCGCTGAACGCGCTGGGTATGCTCTCTTGCCGGCGGATTTTGATCCGGATGTTGCTGCTGGAGCGCCGACGACTGCGTTGACGGCATATCAGACTATCAAGCCGTATGTGGAGAAGGGCTCCAAGATCTTTATCAACGGCGGATCGGGAGGCGTCGGCACCTTTGGCATTCAGATCGGCATGGCTCTGGGGTGTTATGTCGCCGTTTCTTGCTCTACGAAGAAGAAGGAGTTATGTGAGAAACTAGGTGCCGATGAGGTTTTCGATTACAAGGCCGGCGATTTGGTTACGCAGCTCAAGGAGAGCGGCAAGACCTTTGACCTCATTGTCGACAATGTCGGTTCCTCCCTGCCGGGACTTTATCAGCAAGCGAAGCATTATCTCAAACCAGAGGGAGCCTATGTGCTAGTTGGTGGTTCAGCATCACTGAGTAGTGCCAAGAATGTCGCCATGGCCAAGTTTGTGCCCTCGTTTCTGGGTGGAGGGAGGAACAAGCTCGTCACGTACATCACGTCGAACAACCACGATGATTTGGCGCAGATTGCGCAGTGGTTGGGAGAAGGGAAAATTAAGACTATTATTGATGCGACGTTTGAGTTTGAAGAGGCGGCACAGGCTTTTGAGCATCTGAAGAAGGGGTCTAGTGGTGGCAAGGTGATTGTTCACGTCTCGAAGAAGACGTGAGATGCGGTAAAGGAATGATGTTGCACCAGAATGAGAAGATACTTTGTCAACAGAGAAAGAAGACAATTTTCTTCAAAGACCATGTAATATAAGCGATCATCTCTTACTTCTCAAGGCAATAATGCTTTTTATTTACTAACGAGCCACAATCAGTTACCAACTCCATACTTATCTTACACTTCACCATTTGCAGCTCAACCACAACGCAGCATAATCTCACTATCATTCACACGGATGATGATGATCTTGTAGGATAACGTGTAAAACGGAATTGATGTATATAATATTCCCTCACTGATCCGCTCTCATCCCTCTTCCTCATTTCATCCCCACATCCCATCTATAGGTATCCTCTTCTTCAGCTGAACCTCCCCACTCAAGGCTCGCAGATGTATGAATAGCACACCAAGATGTTGCTCAAGCTACACGCGGCACTGAACTCGTTGCAGTCCTTAATGCTGTTGTCCCCAGGATAACACGTGCCCTGCACGCTGCCATCGCCTCCCGCAATGTAAAACAGCCAGGTGCCGTCGTCCTGGAGGTAAAAGTTCATGTTGCCGACGCCGCACATGCCGTCGAGCTCAAAGTAGTTGGAGCCGGTGGTGGTGATGCCGTAGACGGGCGTCTCGCCGTTGATGACGTGGCCGGTGCGGTCGCCGTCGAGCATGCACTTGCAGTTGTAGTAGTTGGACGGGCACGCGACGGCGTAGTCCTCGAGGCTGCCGCCGAAGCCGGGGGCGATGGAGCAGGGGCCCGTCAGGATGTGGAAGTCGGCGGCGGCGAGGCTGGCGAGGCCAAGGGCTGCGAGGAGTTGGGTTGAGGACTTCATGTTGGAGGCGGTGGGTGAGAGACTTTGGGAATGTATTAGGGGTAGTGAGCGAATGGCTGATGTTGAGTTGCGTTGACTTGTCTGCCTCTCCTCATGTGTTTTGACAGCGAGGGCATCTTCTATATATACTTGTACTTGACAGCAACTGATGATTAGCTAGACATAGGTTGAGGCAACGATCTTCATCAGCACTGAGTCTCTCAGCCAACTCTATCTATCAAGGTCCACTGGATGCAGGGAGATGCTCTCGGCTGCATAGTTCCCGTAGGTTGATACACATCACCTTCCACTTACAGAGGCTTCTACCCCAGACAAGTTGGTCAGACGGATCGTCGGCACAGTTCAAGTTCTCCAATTCATCAAGATGTTAGCCCAGGGCCCAGTTTGCCCAGCAATATTCGCATCGTCGGAGTGGTCAACTCTGAAGCTGGGGGTACGTCAGAGACAATAGCAGCCCAGGTCTTTTCCATGTCTCCTTTTACATCTTGACAGGCCCCGGTGTTGTACTAAGATCTCACCACAGCGCCACGCCAAGATGTCGATCGTCAAAGAGTATAACTGCATCCTGAAGGGCGGCTGAAGTCTGACTTCATATCCAGAACCAATATTTGACAGATTAGGTATGCCTTTAGGAACATTGCATCATATGGTAGTATGGACCTGCCTATCTAGGGTTTAGCACGATGCGATTCATGATTCAATCTTTGGAATCGTTTTGCAACTGTCTACAGATATGAGGGAGACCTGGAAACGAAGTGGTTACAATGTACCGCGTGGGATCATGGTAAGATCCATCCGTAACCATTGAATATTTCCAACAAAAAATGGCTCACAGTAGGAAAAGAGACGGCAGTTTAGTCCCAATAATTCTACACGACACAGAGAAGAGGTGAACAAGTCAAGGAACAACCGAATCGAGTCATGATAACTCACCATCGAATGCACTACTGCAGGGATCTTCCCCAGGAACGTGCCGGCTGAGCCTCCATCACCCGCAACAGCAAGACTACCACGACGACTTTAAGTTGTGATCGGCCTCGTCGAACATTGGCTGACCGCAAATTGTTCTTTGATCGTCAGTCCTTATGCTTATATTAGACGTCCAACAAGCTGACGCGGAGCGACCTTTCCGAAAGTATGTGAACCGAGTTGTGAGCTGTGATTGTGGCTGTAGTGTATGGAGCCAGAGGAGGGTGAAGAGCGAGCTGATTTGTGGATTAAACTCGTTTGGTCTGCCCGGAGTAATACGATGAATCAACGGGAACGTGTTGCGGCAATCGATGCTACGGGGCTCCCCATGGGGTATTGCTAATTGCTGACTGACTCTCCTGCAACTCCCTGCATGGCCCTGACTTGAGGTGTCGCCCAAGTAGGCGTTCTACTGAGATCCGCGAGTTGAAGACATCTGTCAGAGGTTTCACAAAGTGCGAACGAACTATCATCGTTCCAAGGCTGCTTGTACTCATCTGTAGCTGATGTTATTGTAGGTTGGGGCTTTGTGTATCAGTCCATCGCAATGGCACCAGCACGAAGGCACGCTCATCACATCTTGATGTTATCATGAGCTTGAGCTGAACCCACCAGACGTTGGAATCAATCGTCTGCCAAGCAGCTAAAAGCGATGAGACACGTCAACTCGCATGAGATGCCGACAGAGCCCATGCGATTCACCGTCAAGGTCCCACTGATATCGCCAGATCGGACACACAATAACACATAGTATTCTCCAAAACCAGGCTTGGGTATAAGATTTTTTCAATACATGTACCATTCATTATCCGGCAAGCTCATCCGCTCAAAGGTGCTTGGCAAAAAAGTCGGCAGCCTGCTTGTAGCCGCGCTCAAACTCCTTGACGTTGTCCTCGTTCTTCAGGTCCGACCTGGCACCCATCCAGCCGTGGTGCATGTTCGGATAGGTCGTCACCTCAACGCGGTCGCCCATGATCTCCTTGTACAAGGCAACCTTGTCGGCAGGCTCGTCCTTGGAAGCCAGCAGGATGTGAGGCGCCGTCTGGACCTTGGCATCGGCTTCGTCCAGGAGACTGCCCCCAGATTGTTTGGTCAGTATGACACACAAATCCCTGAATCTGAAGAAAGTAAAAAAGGACCAACTCACCCAGGATGAGCCGTTCCGCTGGCGCTGAACCTCCGTCCAACACCCTCGTTGCCCTCGCCGCACGCCAACACCGCCAGCTTGCCTCCCCAGCACAAGCCAAACAGCCCCCAGTGGCCCTCGATGGCCGGGTACTTGTCCGCCAGGGCCTTGCGGAGGGCGAGCAGCTTCTCGACGTTGGCCTGCGGGTTGCCCGTGGTGCTGATGAAGTCTTGCACCTTCTGGGCCTTCTCCGGCGTGTCCATGGGGATGGCGTTGATGTCCAGGCCGGTCCCATCAAAGAAGTCCGGGACGAGGACGAGGAAGCCCGTGTGGGCGGCCAGGCGGTCCGCGCCCTGGATGGTCTGGGGCCAGATGCCGAAGATGTCGTAGATGTCGACGATGCCCTTGGTGGCGTCTTCGGGACCCACGATGTCTGTGTGTTGCAGAAAAAACTCATCAGCATTTCTGCTTTTTCCCCCCCTTGTCATCGTCGCTACCTCTTCTCACTTGAGAAGAGTTATGTCATGTCATGAATGGCTCATCTTACAGGTGTTGATGCCGGCAATCTTTTCGTATTTGCCCTTGGGGGTGTAGTCGGCCGTGACCGGAGCCAGCTTGCAGCACGCCGGGCTAGACATGGTGTCTTATATGAAAGTCTTGGTTGAGGGCGAAGAAAGAGAGGTATGAGGAGTTGTTGCTGTGAAGCTCAAAGAGTTGCTGATGGACAACAAGGAGGGCTTCATTGTCTTCATGACTTTCTCTCTCTATATATATATCTATGCTCTTGCTCCTCGATTTTGCCTCGGGTGGGTCTCGAGCGGGCAATTTCCCACATTTCGGCCCTGGAAAGGCGGTTGTTTGCGCGGCAGCAGAATCACATCTTGACCTACCTAGACGGGCTCCATATCGAGCCTTGAGTCGTGTCGGGCGTCGGTGCCGAGCCGGCGAGCCGAGTTTTGTGTGACGAGAGAGTGAGTGATTGAGGAAAATGTCCCGAGAGGGGGGGGCTTTCAGATCCAAAAAGGAATTATCACGGATTTATGAGGCGGGGTTTCATTGAAGGCTCCTCGAATCTTGTCTGCCGAATCGGTTCGGGATGTTGTCGAGTCTGGTGTTTTGCTTGGCATCAGCTTGGGGCAACAGAACGAACTTTGTCTGCCGTCTGGGTATAGGTGCATGTCCCTACAACAGCACTAACAAACTGTGATTTTTTCTCTGTTCTTCTTTGGCGGGGGTCCTCTGAATCTCTGCTTCACCCCGCCTTTAGCGCCCAAATTTGAGATTCAATGCTCTTTGTTGCAGGGCCTTTCAAAGGCAGAGCATCTCGAAACCTCGAGATCCCGCCGCTTCATCTCAGATCGCCACGACATTGTTAAATCCGTGATAACTCCGGCCGCTGCCCTTGTTGAACGGTCCTTTGTCGCAGACGGAACCCGAGACGGAATTCAGCTCGATTAGGAAACGAGCATTGAGAGCTTGAGTTTCGTGAGACTCTGATGCTCTCCTTGATGCTTGTCATCTACACTCCCTTTCTACTACTAATGGGCTCATCTGACATGCCTTGTGATGTGTTCGTGAAACTCGTCCCTGCGGCCAAGTCTTTGGCCTCTAGTTACCCAGATACTGTGTATCACGAATAGAGTCTTCCCATAGCCATCATCATATCGTCACCTCCCTTACGTCATGTAAATCACTCGAGTCTCTCAACGAGCTCCTGTAGACACTTTCGTACATCATGATAACTCACAACCAATCGTCGTGAAACTCCAAAGTAATCACATCTTGTAGCTCTGACTCGACGTTCCTCCATACCACATACTATACACTATACACCCAAAAGCGCATACAAAAATGGCAGACCAAAGCTGGAAATCCGAGCCGCCGTACAAGAAACCCGACGACTCCTTCACCAAGACGCTCCAAGGGTCGTGTCACTGCGGCCGCGTAAAGTATTGGCTCAGCAAAGACAAGCCTCTCGCCTCCAAGTACTGCCATTGCAACGGCTGCAAAGTCCTCCACGGTAAGTCCTACCTACCACTGCCTCCGCCCCTCTGGCTTGACCATCTTCTTCTAATATCAAACTCAAGGCGCCCCCTTTCAATGGGCGGCAATTTTCAAAAAGGAGGACATGGCGTTCGAAAGCGGCGCCGAGAACCTACGCTTTTACAACTCTAGTTCGCAATCACAGGAGCGTGAACTGCCCTGTAAAGTGAGCTGCTCGTATTGCGGCAGTCTCATCATGGACGAGGGACGAAATATGGTTCTGCTGTTCCCGACGCTTCTCTCGTTCCAGAATGGCGCCCAGAGGAAGAATTTTGATGTGCAGTATGTGCTTTCCTGCTTTCCGGGGACTTGTCTTTTAGTTCGTGGCTAACCTGCGTGTAGGTCTCATCTCTTCTACCCGCAGAGGGTCGTCGATTTGCCAGACGGAAAGCCGAAATGGTCAGGGCTGGATGATAAGAGCGAGTTGCTAGATGAGCCTTGACCGAACTCATGGAGAGAAACCTTTGATTGTCATGCCGACCCCTGTTGTATAGTATAGTTCAACTGGAATTGATCCAGCATGCTTCTCCAACCCCAAGATACCGTAACCAAACCCGCCAAACCGCCGGTTGCAATGTAAACCTTTCGGACTTGATTCGATTTGTTGTTGCAAAATTCTTCTATTCCCGTTCCTCATGCGTGAAGAGATATATACACATCGTCGCATCGCCCATCCCATCCCAGCCGGCCTTAGTTGCTCCGCGCACCCTCTTTTGACTCCCGCAGCTCGTTCATCTTGGCGACTCGCTTCTTGAACTCGACGTACTGGCACTTTTCGTAGCTGTGTCGCTCGTCCTAAAAACCCCCCACCATCCCAACATCGCATTAGCAAAAACGCTCTCCGTCCACTCCCCTCTTGCAGAGTTTCCCATCTCCTCTCTTCCGCTATCTTCTTCTTTCTCCTCCCTCAACACCCCCCCATGTCAAAAACGTACCGTGCACTTCCACGGAGCATACCACGTCTCCCTCCGGCACTTGTTGAGCGGGATCAGGAGGTGGGCGCAGCTGTCTCTGTATGCGAGCGGGAGCCGGGCATCGCGCATCTCCTCGCGGGTCGCCTCTGCAGTGTTAAACAAGAACCGTCAGCATCAAAAGGATCGTGGAACTGGGAGTTTATCAGCGCTTACGCCGCGGTTCAATAGCTGCGTCGGAAGCCATGGTTGCGAGTTCAATTGGCCTGGGCGAGCGGATGTCGTGGGATTGAATGGCCGCAAAAGGTTCCTTGTGCTTGTTGTCGGGTCAAGGTCGGCCGCTGGAGGTGTGCTGGGAGTGGTGGCCCGAAAAGTCAGGCAGCCCTTTTTGCAATTGGTGCAAAGGTACATCCGGCGCGGTACCTCTCTCTACCTCAGCCCATCAAAATCTCGAGTTCACTCGATCAACTTCAACAACAACAGAAAGGTGCATGTGAAAACAGCAGATGTCGTCCAATAAAGTTTCCTGATGATGTCCAGATTGTCATCGCATGTCATCATCAAACAGCAGCTGCATCAATCTTTGCCTTCCACGTCAGACTGTTTATCCCTTTCTGCGTCCAATCGACACGCCTTCTGTGGTATTACACCGTCATCTCACTCGAAACAATGAAGACTGAACAACCACCAACATCAACCAACGACGTAAATAAAAGCAGTTTCAAGAGCCTCACAGCTTCAACTCGTCTCATCCAATCTCATCGCGCGACCCGCGACACTCCAAAACGCGCATCTTCGCGTCTATTTACGCCATCAACACCCTCCAGATCAATTCCTCCACCACCAAATGATTGGTTCTCGTCCTCCCAATTCTGATGCCGTGAATCTCATCACTGCCCAAAGCCTGACTCTGTTCACGATGCAAAAACAACCAACCATGCTTTCCAACTCTCTCCAGAACCTACACCGAAAGATGCAAAATGCGTCATCCATCTGACTTACCGACTTCATGCGAGATCAGGTGCTTTCGCGACGCGGCTCCGCGCACTGCATCGTTGTCTGTCAGACGAGCGTGTTCGTGCAGTGGTGCATCCGCTCAGGCCGGCCATTGGGCTGAGATGGAAAAAGTGCATCCACGTAGATTCTATATAAGTCAAGAACATGGTAGTCTCCAGAGATGGAATCCCCTTCTCGTCATCATTCTTGCTGCTATAAACCCATCTTTCTTTTGAATTTACAACTGTGCTCAACTTGTTTCGTCCTTCTGCTTCCCTTCGTTTTGCATCGATACATCGTCCACAACACCGATAGAAATACACTTACGACTACGATAACCCACTCTTTATATCATCGTCAGCATCTTCTTTCAGCATTTCCAAGCATCACAGCGAATTTCAATCCCTTCATTCAGCAGCATACCTCGCCTTCGACTTCACACATAATAATCATTCGTAATCTTCACAATGACCTCCCACCACGACATCATCGCCTGGCTGGTCCCAACGACCCTCCACTCGTTATCCGACAAAGCAACCCAGCTCCCCGAAAACGCCTCCCGCATCATCACCTACACGCCCTCCTACACCCGTCTCTCATCCCGCCTCTCCAAGCTCACGCACAACATTCCCGGCAGAGCCATCCAACTGGCTTTTTCACAACCCCCCAAACGCCCCGGCAGCTTCATCATCGGCACCGACCCCCGGACCTGCGACGTCGTCCTGCCCGGCGTCGAGGGCATATCGAAGCAGCACTGCGCCCTCACCTTTGACGCGCAGTCCAGGCTCGTCCTCAGCGACTTTTCAGAAAGGGGCACCCAGGTGTGGTACGACTGGGAGAGCAACGGCGACAGGACGGATCACTCGTGGGTTCTGAGCAGCGGGTGCTCCCACGAGTTTCCCAGCATGGTGCAGCGCATCACTGTTGATATCCAGGGAGTCAGGTTCCAGGTCGTCGTCAACGATCACACTGCAGACTGGGATGCCTTTAGGGAGAACGTGGACAGGTTCTGCGAGCAACCTAGCTGGGAGGATGATTCTCCCTGGGCCGATGCAGCATCAGTGCTGTCATCGACCGTGACTCCCTTTCAACCCGTTGTTGTGAGGGAAGCACCAAGCGAACCTTTTGGGGAGGTATACCTTTGGAATCTGGCACGGCCATGGGAGCCCATGGTAAAAGCATCGGCATAGCATTGCAGAGTGCGGCCGTCAACAGAAGCAGTCGGGAATTTTTGGGATGGCACCTCAACATCACCTTCTTTATAACCTTAGGATAGCTCAGCCCTAGACTTGGACGCACCTCAGACTGCAAGGGCGGAGAAACAATGCATAGTGTTTCGATTCAATTCTCAAAAACGCTCCAAATATTGTGACAAGCCCTCCATCCAAAGAGGGTATCATAAACTCCAAAAGCAAAGCCCGCCCCAATGCATGGTTTGCCTCTGCCGTTACTCGCCATCTTCCTATCCAGTGATCCTCAACTCCACCTCTGCCGCATCCTAAGCCTCAACAGCTGGTGTCTCGGCGGGTTGCTGCTCCTCTTCCTCATCCATGAACCGTGTCATGGCAAATTCCGGCGCTCTCCTTCGCTGGATGCCGCGTCCCCCCCTGCCGCCCTTTCTAAGAGCTGCCGTGGCGGCCTCTTCCCGGACGAGCGCCTTTTCCGCCTCCTTGTCCAGCATGGTTCCTTCCAGACTGAGATAGCTCGTCTCGCCGCTGACGCCGACATCAAAGTTGCGGATACGGAAGCGAATCTTGCCCTTAACCTTGTTCCCGTTTGCGTCAACCCAGAAGCCCGTGCTGTGAATCTGTCGCACCACGCCGTGGTCGTCTGCGGTGATGACGGATGCCGTCTCCTCCATGCCATGTGCCTCAGGGTCCTCATTAGAGACCCATTTCCAGGAAGATGGCAGACGTCGAGCCTCGATGGAAGCGTTGAACTGGCCGAAGCAGACGACGCCGATGTGGCCCTCGGTCTGAAGGTTAATGGTGCCCTCCATCCACGCACCGCGGCTGGGCACAAACAGCTCGACTTCAGCAGTGATCCAACCAAAGCCAACGGCATACTCATTGATGGACTTGACGACTGTCTGGTCGTCATCTGACGTCGCCGCACCCTTGCGCCCAGGGTTCTCGCCCAGCGCTACGTTCTTGTAGTTCAGCAGCACACCACGCAGGGCCGGAACGTATTTATTCTTGAGATGTTGTAGATGCTGGTACTCGGCATTTGTTACGGGCTGCGACCACCCAATGGGGTATATGGGCTCGTACAGAGAGACGGTCTGGCTGTAGAAGGGGAACTGAGGTCGGGCAGGGATGTCGGAGGGTTGGTAGACTTCAGGCGCTGTCTGCGTCGTTGACTTTTGGATGGGCTTCTCGGCGTCCAGAGCATCCGCCTCGGCAGCCGCAGGCTCCTCGTTGGCTTCGGCATCTTCGTCGGCGTGCTTCTTGGACTTCTTCTTCTTCTTCTTCTTCTCGGGGCTGGCGGCCTCGGCCTCGGCCTCTTCTTCCTTGTGCTTCTTCTTGTGCTCCTTCTTCTTTTTCTTGTGCGCTACCTCGGTCTCGTCATTGTCGATGCTGGCTTGTGGTTGTGAAGTCTCGGCCTCTTCCTCTCTGTTTTCGTCCACGGATTCGCTCTTTGACTTTTTGTGCTTGCGGCTCCTGTCGGGAAGTGCATCCTCGTCTCGCTCTCGCTTTTTTTCTGACTTTGACGACGACTTGTCCTTCTTCTCCTTCTTGTGCTTTTTTTCTGATTTTGAAAGCGCCGGCTCGGGCGACGCAATTGAGGTCGACATTGTGCGTCGCAATTCCGGTCAGCCGATTGCTTCGCGGTGGCTTGAATGAAGCTTTGTTTCAATCGCTGGGAAATTTTTTTGCAAGGCGATAGCTTGCGGCGGCTTATCTTATCGATTATCGCGCACCTGGTGGGGCACATGCATTCACTCGTCTGTGCCTTCCCGAAGACGTTGGAGATCATGAAGACAGACCTCTCTCTCTTTTTCTTTTTTTTCTTTTTTTTCGACCCTTAATCTCTTCAATTCTCTTGGACTCGTGTCAGGCCCATCTGTTACTTCTTTTACCAAGACATCGTGATATACAGTTTGTGCTTGTCTTTATCGATTGTCCCCCGTACTTCGAGTAGAGCATCACAGCTATGGACCACCGATTTCTTGCCAACTTGAGAACAGCGGCAGAAATCCGTCATTCAGAAGCTCACTCGTCATGACACTGGCCATCTAGTGATTCGTTTTCCTGTACCTATGAGTGCATCGTTTGGTCAATGAGATACGGCATCATGCCGTGGAGAGCCTTTCCTTCAATTTGACTGGCAATCCCGCGGCATTCTCGCCAACTTGCCATGCCTCTTCATTCGGTCCAAACGAGATCTGATTATACGTCCAGCTCGTCAGCGCATCACACTTGCATCGGCTTCAACTGAAAGAATTGACCAGGCTATTGTGATACGGACGGACCGAAATCGCTCGGATCACTCAATTTGCCCGGCGGCCAGCGAAGCAGACAAACCCACTTCGGAATCGACCACCCCATTCTACGTCCTTGTACGTAACAAAAGGACCTGTCTGGGCCTAGAGAATTGACGCATCGTCAAATGTCACTGGATGGATCGGTACCAGCTCCGAGACCCTCTCCAGGTCCCATTCTCGAGTCATTGGAACAGGACAAGAGCCCGTACACTAATTCATAGTGTCCAGCTTATACGACCCGGCAGCCCTGAACCCTGTGCTGTCCCAAGGAGCAGCAGCTTGACCAGCAGAACAGAAATTGTGTGAAGGGCAACACGATACACGCAACAAAACATTGATCTTCTTCGGCTTCCGTACCATCTTAGCAGGACAGGCACAAGGGGTAAGTATGATGATATGATTTGATGAAACCATCCGAAAGTCCAGCACGACGTTTTCATACTGAACAAACGGCGAATCCATTCGGCTCTCCGCACTCGCTGCCAAAATTCCACTGGCTACCAAGCAGTCAGCGCTTGTCATGCATGTCCCTGGTTGGATCGCCTTGGCAATACCGACAAAGAACCTCCTCTCACGTTCCGTCCAGCTGGAATTGCTTGGGGCAGCACGTTGAGATCCATCCAGGTCACAAATAAGGCATGGCCTGATGCTTCTAGGACCGGGCAAAGGTCCGGACACGATCCAGCTCCTGGACGCAGAAATCGATGGCCATGTGGCACCGATCCACCATGGCTTCCACGCAGGTTTTTTTATCAATCAGTCCCATATCAATCAGATAAGATGGCTGCTGCCCTCCTTATAATCCCATCGTGTCGCCCACTGTTGTCGCCGCAGCGCCTGGTTCTTCGCGCAGGCTCCAGTCACGTCCATCATATCATACTCCCAAGTATAATCGGAAAGGGCACTGCGCATCATGAGCGACGAGGAGAAGCGTCCCGCCGACGTCGTCGGTGTGTCGGCTCTCGACGAGTCGGACACTGCGTCTGATGGACGAAGCACCAAAGTGCCAATGAGCATGAAGATCCTTTCCGTCATACTCGTCAGTTTGGTGGGCTTTGGCTCTCACTGGAGCAGCGGCGTGACGGGTGCCATGAAAAGCACCCTGAAAAAGGTTGGTTCCTTTACTTATAAGTCTTGAGTTAACTAACATCATCGCAGGAGCTGCACATCAACAATGCGCAATATGCCACGCTAGACGCAAGTGAAAACTTCATCAAGACGGCCCTGATCCTTGTCAGCGGCATCGTCACAGATCGATTTGGCGGTGCTAGTACGATGACTCTCGCATTATTTTGTTCATGCCAACCTGGACTAACTGTTTCAAAGGAACAATGCTTTGGGGCAACGCCGTCTACAGCGTTGGAGCCATTCTCATTGCAGCAGCCACCCAAGTCCGCAGCTTCAAGTTCATGATCGCCGGCAGCGTCGTCCAGGCCCTCGGCGATGTCGCCACTCAGTGCGCCCAGTACAAGGTCTTTTCGTCCTGGTTCGCCCCGTCGAATGGATTCGCTTCCACTCTCGGCTTCGAGCTGGGCCTTGGTAAGATTGGCAGCTTCGTCGGCAAGGCGTCCGCCAACGTCATTGCGAAGAACACGGGCAACTTTAGCTGGGTGTACTGGTGCGCCGTCTTCATCAACCTCTTCACCAACGTGGTGACGGTCGGCTTCTACGTCTTCACCGAGTACTGCGAGCGGCGCTATGCCGGCTCCAACGACCCGGCAACCGGCGAGAAGCTGACGGAGAAGAACAAGAAGTTCGAAATCACCAAGATGCTGCGGCTCCCGTGGCCGTTCTGGCTCGTGTCCCTCTTCTCCCTCTTCCAGACGTCCGTCGCCGGCGTCTTCTCCACCAATGCCACCGAGTTTGCCGAGAAGCGCTTCAACATTTCGGCCGTCACCGCGGGCTGGTACTCGGCCATGTCGCAGTACCTCGGCTTCTTCCTGGTGCCCATCCTGGGCATTTTCATTGACGTCTTTGGCCAGCGAAACACCATCATGCTCGTCTGTGGCCTCGGCATGCTGCTGTCCATGTGCCTTGCCGCCTTTGGGCCTACCGTTGCAGGGACCGCAGCCAGCTTTGGCATCTACGCGTTTGCGTCTTCGCTGGGGCCCACGGTCATCATCGACAGCATCCGCACGAGCATGTGGTACCAGGAAGTCTTTGGGTCCGGCTACGCCATCAAGATTGCCATCAACAACAGCATGACGATCATCATTGGCATCGTGGCAGGCGTCATCCAGGACCACGACAACGACGGCTACGACCGTGTCATTATTCTGTACGTCGTGCTGGCAGCAGGCTCTGTGGTCGTTGGCGCGCTCATGTTCGCAATGAGCTTCTTCAACCCTACGATGGGCAGGCTGCAGTGGACGCGGAAGCAGCGAATTATTAGGGGCGAAGAGATCAATGCGCTCAAGGAGGAGTTTGAGGGGGGCAGGAACCGGGAGAAGCAAAAGATGGTGAGCGTTTCTTGTTTCGTTGCTACGATTGTCCTGCTATTGGGAGCTTGGGCGACGTACTTTTGGGGAGTAGCCACAGGCCATAACGATTGAAGTGATGAGAACTAGGTAGAAAATTATACGCAATAGTACACTCGATCATGTAATGAGGTGACCAAGGGCCGCCGATGACCATTCTGTGAAGTCGGGTATGTATATTTTGTCAGTCTATAATGTCCAGTTCTATATTATCATTATTGTTATCAGATTCCTTCCCGCTCATTCTATATATGCCAATTCCATCAACCCCTTTCAGCCCTTTCGTTGTCTCCAAGCATTCTCTGCCTCACGCTCCAGAGTATGTCGCAATATCGTCGCACATAATCTCATCTTTCCCCTCAAGCAAAACCCCTATTTGCCATCCCGCATCCTGGCCTGCCTCCTCCACCGAGCCGCAAACCGCCACTGCACCGCCGGCCCCAACAGCGCAACAAGCTGCACAATCGCACAAATCGTAAACGCCAGCCCAACCCCGATGCCATTAACAAGGGGCATCACGACGCTCGTCCCGCCCGCAGCAAAGAGGCACCTGGCGAGATTCAGGCTCGCGCTCGCCGCGGCGCTGCGGTCGGAAAACACGTCGACGAGGTACGTCATGATGGTGGACTGCGTCGAGACGGCGGTCCAGCCGGTGACGAAGGTGGATATGATGGGGATGGCGATGGGCACCTTGTGCGGGTACTGGATCGTCCAGCCGAAGAGGAGGATGGAGAGGCACTGGATGAGGGAGAAGAGCGGGATCAGGCGGAGACGGGCCTTTTCAAGGGGGAAGTCGTCTTCTGCTGCTGCTTCGACAACAACTGCGTTTCCGGTTTCTGTCTGGGATGAATGTTGAGCGTCGTAGGCGGCCTTGACTTTTTTGTAGTCCTTGTCGAGGATCTTGCCCGTGATGAGCGTCCCGACCATGGATCCCACGCCGTTGGCTATAAATGTCAGCCCAATCTGCGTCTCCTTGAGGTGGTACTTTTGCTCAAAGAGCGTCGACATGGCGGTGATGCTCATCTGCCATACCGCATAGTATATCGACAGAAACACAATGATGGGCGTCGCATGCTTGCTGAAGAGGATGCGGAACGGACCAAGCACATCGATGCGCTTCTTCGCGTCAGGGGCCGCCGACGACGTCTCGCTGTTCCACTCAATCTTGGTGAGCTTCTGGTAGACAACAAGGGGATACCTCCCGATTAGCGACGAAGGCGTCCGACTGCCATTCGCAACAACAGACCGCAGCGTCTCCGGGAGAAACACAACCAGCAACACCAAGAACCCACCGCCATACGCCGTCAAAAACCAAAAGATGGCCCTCCACCCCAGCGATCCCGCAATCGCACCCCCAATCACCGGCCCAACCGCCACCGGAACAAGCAACCCTGCCTGGAATATCCCCATCAGCCCCCCTCTATTCGCCCTCGTCGTAATGTCCCCTATGACACCGCTCCCAATGGCAATCGTGCTCGCGCTTCCCGTGCTCTGGAGACAGCGCAGCACCACGAGGGTGGCATAGTTCTTCGTCTCGGCGAGCCCGATGCACGCGCCGACGAAGACGAGAAAGGTGCAGCAGTAGGCGACTCTTCGGCCCTTGACGTCGGACACGGGGCCCCAGAGGCTGGGCGCGATGCCCTGGAAGATGAGGTACGACGTTACCGTCAGGTTGACGAGCTCGATGGAGACGTGCAGGTCGGAGGCGATGGTGGGAAGGGCGGGGAAGTAGATGTTGGAGGCGAAGCCGGAGACTGTGCGGCCGGGATAATTTTGATACTCGTGTCAGACAAAGCAAAAACTCCCTAGTATGATAGTATAGATTTTGACTTACAAGTCGCTGCTGTGGAGACTATAATCACGATAAAGGCCCTTTGTCGACTGTCAAAGATGCTGTAGGGCTCGGTTGCGTCTGGAGTTGGTGGCGTTTCTGCCGTGGGCGAAGGATTTTCCACATCTTGTTCATTGTCTGGTTTCGACGACATTGTTTCGTCAACTCAATGGCTCAATTGCCTTGGGACCGAATCTTCAATAGCATTCTCAGATGTTGAGTTCGTCATTCTATATACCTTCACTCGGGGCGAATCTGAAAGCGGATATCGGATCTGACGACTTACACACCGGAGCTGAGAGTGGAGCCTTCCGGAGTTGAGATTAGCCATGGACATCCAGCATCCAATCAGCGTTCGCTTCCCATCCCTATTCGAACATGGGTCGCAGTGAGCAGCATCCGGAGTTGAGAATGGAATGACACCAGAATCAACGTGTAAGTGATCGAATCTCGAGTTTCAACAACAAGACACAAAAACCCAAACAAAACAAGATCCGACTCCGAAATAAAGCCAGCAAGATGACGGCTCCTCATCCCTATTCTCCTCCATCCAAACCACAACAACCCACACATCTTCCAAAATGCCCTCCGCCCAGCCCAACGCCGCCCCCCTGAGCTTCGGCAAACGATTCGCCGTCCTCAACCTCGACTTCATGAACATCCTCTTCGACATCGTCAAGGACACGCCAGAAGGAGCCAAGTTCGTCGCCAACTGCGCCCGATGGGTCGACGCCGTGCATAAGCGGGATCCTCGGCCGCTGAACGTCTTCACGACGCTCTACTTTACGAGCCCTTCACAAGCCGAGCTGCCGAAAGATGCCCCTTTTACCAAACTCGTCAATGGGTTTGCTAGCTTTGATGAAAAGAGCCATGGGGTGCAGGTGCCGTTAAACATGAACGTCGATGACAAGGATATTGTCCTGCAAAAGACACGGTGGTATGCAGGAGCAGGGAACAACCTAGAGACGATTCTCAAGGAGAACAACATTGACACTGTCGTTATTGTGAGTCGAAAGAGCTCAATATGGCATTGCTTTGCAGCACCCTACACCTTCATGAGTATACTGACCTGGAAAATCATAGTCTGGCCTCAGTCTCTCCGGTGTCGTCATGAGCACAGTTTACCGACTCTTCGACCTGGACTACAACATTTATGTCATCTCGGACAACGTGCTGGAGCTTCCCGTGTCGGACCACGACAAGTTTGCTGCCGTCTTTCTGGACTCGCTGATGCCAAAGATGAATCTCAAAGTCATTACCCTCCAAGAAGCACTCGAAGCACTCGATCATTCACAGATTGTCTCAGCGAACCAGTGTAGCTGAGGCCATCGCCAGCCGAAGAAGTGAATCAAATGGGTATATAGATGGTTTGACCTTGGAAGTTCTCATAACTCGCAAGCTTGTTGTCTGATAAGAATCATCCTCCGTGTGTGCAGCTAGTAACAGCATAGAGCATGGTGCCAAACTCGTCCAGATCCTCCAGCCAGCTGTCCACCCTATGGCGTCTCTTTGCAACCTGTGCATCGTCCAGCCCTTCAGGTATAGGCCACAACTCGTTGATGCGGAGATTTCCCTCACCCCACGCGGCAAGGTGCACATTGTACGCAGCCTCCCAGTCGCGGCGCGTCTGAGCGAGCCACAGGGTCTTGCTCGATACTGCCGGCAGTCCGGTCAGTTCGGTGCCTAAAAACGTTGGCAGCCCGTCTTCGGACGAAAGAACGCTGTCAAATAGATACATGGTGTAGAGCGTTCGCCGTTTAGCCTCGGCTAGGACCCAGCTCTCCCACCGGGGGCGCGTCCGCTGCTGCTCAGACAAGCACATCAAGCCTTGCCGAGCTGCCACGCACGCCAGCTCTTGTAGATTCATCATGGCCTGGCGAAGAAAAGGGTTGTTGCCCTGGCTCAATTTGAAGAACAAGGCCATGGTGTACATGAGAAAGGCCTGGAATGCGCTCAACATGGATAAGTGGTCATAAGTGTCCCGCCTCTCATAGATGTTGCTCATCTCCCTTTGCAGGATCTCGGCAGTCACATTCTCGCTCCCCGGCAAAGGCTTGTCGCATATCCGGATGATGCTCAGGCACGTAGACAAGAGCGGGCTCGGCTGCGGGCCCATCAGCTGCGAGGCGTGCACAAAGGGCGGGAACCCGCGGCCATGGATGGCCATGCCGGTGTAAGACTTGAGGAGGCGGTAGATGAAAGCGGACACAGTGGCCGGGTAGTTTTTGACACTCTGGCCAGGGATCGGGATATATGCGTTGAGCCACCGGTTGCTGATTTCCTCTGCGTTGATCGGGCAGATGAGATCGGGGGTGGAGAAATCGAGAAACTCCGGCTGCGGCGCGGGCAGCGAGGCTGACGAGTGGTCCAGGGACTGCGCGGCTGACCACTGCGTCCGCGTCGTCGTCGTCGTGGGAGGCGCCGTGGAAAAGCTGAGGGGGCTGTGGTCGTCCAGGTCGAGGTGGATGGACGGTGACTCTGGATCCTGCGTGCCCTGAGGCGTCGACATCTCCTCGCGCTCCGGACTCGGGAGGGTGCCGGCGGATGCGCGCGAGAAGCTGGGCAGAGGGCCGGGACCGGGGTCGCTGCCGTCGCCAAAGAGGTGCTTCGAGGCCGCGGCTGTCGGGGGATGCGAATGGGGGTAGAGGCAGGGCAGACGCCGCAGGGCACAGCGCGAGCAGCATCTTTCTTTGCGGTCGCAGCGGGCTTTGGCGATGGAGCATTGCTGGCAGGCTTTCTGTCGCGAGATGGCGTATCGTGAGGTTTTCATGGCGTGTTGGGACGGGAAGAAGTAGTGAGTGGTGGGATAAGGCAACGTCATTGACAATTAACTACCCTCGGGGAAGGGTCAAGGGGTGGAATATAGAGGAGAGAAAAGAGACAGCCCGGTGCTGGGTGAGTTGAGGCCTGACGATGAAAGAAAGTGAGATAGTTGAGGCGAGTTGAGGTGAGTTGAGGCAGGGCTAACTAAAAAGTTGTCAAAAAATCAAGGTGACGACGGCAAGATTTAGAGTTTCGACAAGCTTGAATCAAAGCTCCGTGAACAACTGGCGCCACCGCCCAGCATTATTGGACTATCTTGCAGGGACTTGGCAGCTGTCCGAGTCTCGACGAGCGTCTACCTCTGCGTGTGTTGAGGCGCCGAGCCCAGTTTGGGTACCGCAGCTGTTGTGTCGGACTTCGCACAGGTACTGCAGGTTGTTATGAGAGCGAGGTCCGAAGCTTTGGGGTGACGAATTCCTCTAAAATACAGCTACCTAGTCAGCCATCTATTAGGGATTCTATGACTTGTCGGTAATGTAGTTGATCTCGCGCAGTCTATTTTCCTCAGGCTCCGCTTCCCATCAACTTGATAGGATCCTTAAACGGCGATGACATATATATTCTGTCTCAATTACAGCTGGTCCTCCTGGAACCTCAACTGCGTAGGCACTCGACTCGAATATCTTAGCGGCGACATTAAGCACAGACTCAGGAAACCCGCGGGAATGTCCTGCCCAGGTCGGGTAGCATCATAGGGCTCCTAGCGCTGTAGCTTATAGTGGCCTGCTCCCTATGGCATCCGCTTATTATTCTCCGTACGCCCAAACAGGAATACGAGTGTGGACCCGGATAGTTTGGTGATCCGACCAGCTTTGCTTTTCCGAGCTCGGGTTTCCGCCATCCACCTTCATCTCATGCCTCTTCTCTCGTCATTCGTCATCCATGAGACTCAATGCATGAGACTCACGCTTGTTGTTATATCCTATTTGCTTTCTATACAAGCATGCAGCCCAATCAGCCATGCAGCTCCAACGTCGGCCCCAGCCTCAGCACGTCTCCGGCCTGATACCTCGCCTCGAACCGATGCTCGCCGTAAAACATCACCACGGAAGACGCCGCAGACGCCCTCAGCGTCACCCCATCCAGCTTCCCATCCCGCCATGCAAAATCCACCTCCAGGCCTCCCCGGATCCTCATCCCCCTGACGTTTCCCTCAGCCCAAGCCGCGGGCAACGCCGGCAGCAAGTCGACCTCGACCGGCCCTCCCAGACGAGGAATGATTGAGCGGACCAGCATCTCGGCAATCGCCGCCGCACCCCCTAGGTTGCCGTCAATGACAAAGATGTTCTGTTCGGCTCCAGCCACGCCCGGCTTGCTGTAGCTCAGCAGGTTGTCGAAGCTCAGCTCGCCCACCAGGTGGCCGACCTGCTCGACGGCTTTTTCTGCGTCTCCCAGGCGGGCGTAGTTGAGAGCAAACAGGGCGGCTGTGAACTCAATGTCCTCGAGGTCGTCACGGCCCTGTCTTCGCTCAAGGGTCACGCGCACTGCCTCTGCTAGATCAGGCTGGTGGCGGGCAGAAATCTGCGATGAGCGGCAGAGAGCCATCGTGTGAGATAAATGGCGATGATAGGGCTGTGCCTCTTCGAAATCATGCAGCCATTCCTGAAGTTGGCCGTTTTTGCCAATCTGGAAAGGAGGCAGTTTCGCCAATGCTTCTTTGTATATGCGAATGTCTTCCTTCCAGTTGTGTTCCTCAACGTCCAGCTTTGTGGTAACATACTCACAGAACGCAAAGAGATCGCGAACCAAGACAATGTCGAGAGTCGGTGCCAACGCCGCATAGTGCTCCTCCTTTTCGCCGTCATCATTGACAACGAAGAAGCTATTCTCCGGACTTACAGATGGACCCGTGAGCAGCCAGCCCGTCTTTGGATCCTCAATCATGTAGTCGAGGAAGAACTTGGACGCACCAGACAGCACCGACCATGCCTCGTTCCTCGCAAAGGAGTCGTCCAGGGAATACTCGAACATCTCAATCAGGTGGCTCGCCAGCCAAAGGCCGCCCGTCACGTTGAGCCCATATGACACCTCCCAGCCGGGATCTGTGAATCCCCACACGTTGCTGAAGACGTGAGCGACCCAGCCCTGGCAGCCGTAACAGACACGGGCAGTATCTTGGCCGCTTGCAGCAAGGCGTACCAGGTAGTTGATGAGCGGCTGCATCAGATCAGACAGGCCGCTGTTCATAACCGCAAAGTAGTTCATCTGCGTGTTGATATCGAGATGGTAGTCGCAGCTCCAGCCCATCTTACAAGCCTCGCCATCGTTCCACAAGCCTTGCAGATGCAGCGGCAAAGGTGAATCATGGCGGGTGCCGGCAATGGTAAGATAGCGGGAATAGTGGAAGTAGAGCGCAAATAGGCCGGCGTCAGCATATCCAGAAGCCTCAAAGCTCTGCCGACGCCGGTCTGTGGGGCAGCTGGCAGTCGAGCCGGATTCGGATCCCAGAGAGATGCTCACACGGCGATAGAGCGGCTGGTAGTCTTGCAGGTGCGCTTGGAAGAGATCAGAGGCAGGCAGCTCGAGGGCCGCGTCCATCTGCGAAACTGATCGCCTTCTCCATTCATCTGCGGGCTCGGTGTAGTTGGTGTTGAAGGTCACCAGGATGGTTATGCCCTTCTTTGCCGAGATGACGAGCTTCCCATCTCGATGCTGGACTTTTCCCTCGTCGACAGTTGCCGCAATGAGACCATAGCCTTTGACACCATAGGTTCCGTCGCTGTGTACCGTCTCGAGAGCCTGTGCGTTGAATTCGAGCTTCCCGTCGGCGTTGACATGAGAAGCAAATGCTTCGTTTTCGCCCTGGACACCGACTTCAATCTCGAGCCCCTCTAAGTCCTCGCCCTCGAACTGCACGACGAGCACCTGGTGCGGGTGACTCAAAAAGCATCTCCTCCTGAACTGGCGGCCGTTCAAAGTGTACCTCGTCTCCGCCACAGCTTCATCAAGTCTCAATTCCCTCTCAAAGCCACTAACAGCACCATCAATATTCCCCTGTCCGTTCACAGCAATCTCCAGCCTTCCAACGCCGAGGTTGGTCCCAAAGTTGTTCTTCTTGCTCTTGAGAAACCTTTCCGCCCTCTCCTTGCCCCGCGCGTAGTCGCCGTTGAGATAGCACTTTTGCGTTTCTCTCAGCTCGTCCTTTGCCAGCCTGGGCTTCTCGAAGAGTCCTTCGCCTGCTGGTTGCGCCTTTCCGGACCAAAAGGATACTTCGTTGAGAATCAAGACTTCTTTGGAGGGAGAGGAGAGGACGGAGGCGGCGAAGCGGCCGTTGCCTAGGGGGAGGGAGGTTGGGAATGATGTTGAGGGGGTGGTGTAGTAGAGTCTGTGTTCTGAAGACATTTTGGCAAACCGATGCCAAGTATCGAAGTCTGAAGATGCTTTTAGCTTTTACATGCAAAGCCACCGAAATCTTTGAGCGTACCAGAAAACGAAGAGGTTTTGAGTTCACATCCCTAGAAGTGCATCAGCTGCAGAGCCCTGTTTTTCTTACAACCCCTCACGATCATCGGTTCCTTAGCTCATTGAACGCAATACGACATCTCATGAACAGCTGAAAGCCACGGCTGGAAACCAACCTGAATGCCGGTGGCCGGAGCATAATAGCAAGTCAGCTGTTTCCGTGTGGGGTTTTCAATCCGCGGGATCATTGTTCGGCTGGACTCTTGGCCTCAGCATGTTCCCTGCTCTTTGGGCCCCTGGTTGATTGGTCGATCTGGCCTCGAGATGGCCCCCGGATATTGAGCCGGATATTGGCCCGGCAGGTGGTGTGGCTCGGATCGAGCGCCACTAGATGCCGCATCCCGGGTATTCGTCCGAAACAAGGACTTGAAAGGCTTCTAGCTGTTGACGAACTCTCTGTTGCCTCGACCATGGCAAGTTTACGTGTTGGGAGTTGCCAATAGTGTGTCTAGTTTAAGAAACTGACAACAAGCGTGATGATACTACAGGTTTACATGTACTCTATTTAGCCGAAGGCTGATTTGATCTTACCAACAACAAGCCCCAAACCGACGGGATTCGTGCACTCCCATGCAACGAACATGGGCACTGGCTTCATGGTTGTCATCAGACCTTACGCCAATGTACGAAGGCTGACTCCAGGCCTACGTCTAGTGTAGTGTCCTCCTGGAAATGCCCGACGGATCTCACCCCCATCTCGAGATGCTGCTGCTGTCACCCACAGCAGCCGCTCTCGGCAGCATCACCACCACCCCGGACAACTCGTTGCCGCTTCCCCAGAGCCGGGATGTACTAGGTCGACTCGATCTTGCGGAGCCCCGCAACTTGGCCTGGTTAGTCTAGGGAATGGTGGTTGTATTGGATCTGATTCAACCCCAGGACGATGCATATAAATACGATGCATGCAACGATGTGATATTCGTTGAGGGGGGGCAGGGTTGTGGTCTTTCAGGGTTGTCCATCCAAAGGCCTATTGACAAGAGACCGTTGAGTTGTTCTCCCTCTCTCCCTCCTCTCTTCCTCTCCTTTCTCCATCAACTACAGCAAAAAAGAGGTGTCATCCACCACCATAGCCCGCCATGGAGAAGGAGGCCCAGGCAACGGCGCTCGAAAACGTCGCCAGCAACATCGAGCATGAGCTCACCAACGCCGGCGCCACCGGCAAAATGGCCAGCATCAGCGAGGCCATGGCCAACAGCGGCACCGCGACGGAGCACCGCCTCGGCTCCTGGGAGGCCCTCAAGCTCTACCGCAAGGGCGCCTTCTGGTCCATGTTCATCTCTCTCAGCATCATCATGCGCGCCTACGACATCGAGATCAGCGGCAACTTCTTCGCGCTGCCGGCCTTCCAGCGGCACTTTGGTGTCGACTACGGGCCCGACCATGGCGGGTATCAGATCCCGGCCCGGTGGCAGGTCGCCATGGGCATGGGCAGCCTCGTCGGCCAGATTGTGGGCGCGTATCTCGTTTCGTTTCCCATGGAGAGGTTCGGGAGGAAGAGGACGTTTGCGGTGTGCCTTGTCCTGACGGCCATCTTGACGTTTATGCAATTCTTTGCCAACACCATCGGCGTCTTGACGGCCAGTCAGTATCTCAGCGGCATCGTCTGGGGAGGATACTGTGTTATCGCGACGACGTATGCGTCCGAGGTGCTTCCCCTCAGTCTACGTGGCTTCCTCACAGGTTACATCAACCTGTGCTATGTCATGGGCCAGTTCATCCAGACGGGCGTCACCCGCGGCTTCATCAACCGCCCAGACCAGTGGGCATACAAGATCCCCTTTGCCATCCAATGGGCATGGCCAGTCATCCTTCTCGCCGGTCTGCCCTTTGCCCCTGAGTCGCCATGGTGGCTGGTTCGACAGAACAAGATGGAAAAGGCAGAGCGGTCTCTCGAGCAGCTCGTTCAGAAGGACTCAGGCATCAACACAAAGGAGACGCTCGCCATGATGGTCAAGACGGATCTCCTGGAGCGAGAGCTCGAGATCGGCACCACATACGCCGACTGCTGGAAGGGCGTCAACCGACGACGCATGGAGATTTGCATCCTGCTCTTCGTCATCCAGAATTTCAGCGGCAACCCCGTCGGCTTCGCGACCTACTTCTTTGAGCAGATTGGCCTCAACAATGTGCAAGCGTTCGACATGGGTGTTGGTCTCAATGGCGTCGGCTTCGTCGGCACGTGCCTGTCTGCCATTCCCCTGATCTACCTCGGCCGTCGTCCTGCGTACATCTTCGGCCTCAGCTTCATGGTCGCCACGCTCTTTGTCGTCGCCCTGCTGACGTTTGCGCACGACTATACGACCAACGACTCGTATCGCTGGGCGCAGGCCACGCTGCTCATCATCTTGCAGTTTGTCTGGCAGGCGACTCTCGGCCCGTTGACGTACGTCGTCGTCTGCGAGACGCCCTCGACCAAGCTCCGATCGAAGACGATTGCCATAGCCACCATGATTGATGCCCTCACGGGGCTGGTCACGTCTGTTATTGGACCGTATCTGCTGAACCCTGGCGCCGCGGGTGCAGGAGCCAAGATTGAGTTTCTGTATGGTGGCATTTCTGTCTTTTCTCTCGTCTGGACCATTTTCAGGATGGTAAGTAATTCTACCCCTTGAAGTGAGAGGCCCCTTTTGCTTGGAGATGGTTGACTGACGTTTTGCTGTATAGCCGGAGACCAAGGGCCGGACGTATGAAGAGTTGGATATCATGTTTGAGCGCAACGTTCCGGCGAGGAAGTTTGCGACGTACAAGTTTGAGGATGAGGATCTGACGCCATGATTGGAGTGTACATCTAATACATAGGTAGGTGGCTATGCCGGGCTGGGGTTGTTAATATACTGTGGTTGAGCAGTCTGCAGTAGGCCATCGATAGTGGTGAGGAGAGTCAAACCATTAAGGTACAATAAGGCATCTCCCAGCTCGCTATTGTGTAATTTTAGTGTGTACTTGTTTGCTTGAGTTGATGTCAATGACCAGCAATTGATGCCTGCATAGACGATTACATACCCGGTATGCTCAACCAACTTCGAGGTGGCAGTTTTGACTTACACGAACTGCTGGTGTGACATGTTCCACACCCACCGACTCGCCCACCAGCCACAATACATGTCTACCACACAGAGTTGGCCTCCATGGAAGTATCTGAAAGAAGCAACCTGTTTGATCAGACAATCTGCATCATCTTGGGAGCTCGTGTCAAAGGATTCGGCTGCTTGATGACATGTCAGTTCGTCCCCATGACTAAGCACGAGCGTCAGGATTTCAGCTCAGTCCTCACACGCCCTTCCACCTACACACCATGTTCGTCACCGCAAACATGAACTCACCACCTCATCGCCATGTCCAGCATGAGCGAGCAAACCAGCGGGAGCATCAACAGTAATGAAGCGCCGCTGCGGCGTCTCAACGGGCGCCTCCAGGCGTGCGATCAGTGTCGGGCGCGCAAAGTCGCCTGCGATCACACGCGGCCGGTCTGCACCCGATGCCTCAAGAGGAACCAGGCCAGCGAATGCACCTACACCGTCGGAGCCGTGCTTCAGCCTCGGAGGCGCCCGAGGCGGCAGAAGACGCATGTGGCGAGCACGGCTCCGAATGCGATGGACTTGAGGCCTGTGAACGGACTCGGATCGCCCAGCTCGGGCTACTTGGGCTTCACCAGCCATGCCACCGTCTACGAACAGACCAAGCGAAGCCTCAGCCTGCTTCAGGGCCAGGAGCCGGAACCTCGTCTGTCGCGATCCTTTCCTGATGATCGAACGGCTCGCCGCCTCACCTTCGACCAGCTCCCCCATTTAGTGCGCCACATGAGCATCTACGTGTTGGAGGCTCTGCCGGGGCAGCGCAACGAGCAGATCATCTTCAACCATGAGGAGGGCCAGAGAAACGGCTGGAGGCAGGTCGCTCTGGCTCGCATTACCCGGTCGGTGAAAGAGCTGCTGAGAAAGGACCCTGACGGGACGGGGCCTGACCTGGAGCGGGTCGCCGAGATGATATGCAACAACTCGGCTCAGCCCTTTCGAGAAATTGATGATCCGCACCGGTGGATGGATCAGTACTGCAACAGCAGCAGTCTCAGATGGGAGTCGATTGGGTGGATATGGGCCGGCCTGGAGCGTCTCGGGGACATTGTCAACTCGTTTCGGCCTTCTCACGTCCAGTGGCTCCCCGGCAAGCAATCTCAGGATCTATCCAGAACGTACATGACTTACTGCGTCGATTTGGCGCGGCACTTTTGCGAGGGCAACCCCGTGTTGCTGGATCTCCACCGATGTCGGACGACTCTGCTGTCGATATTGGACGGTGATGCTGGTAAGCGTGATGCTCGATGGTTACGCGAGGAAAACTTCATGTTAATGCTGGTTCAACAGCTGGATCGTGCTGCTACTCTCACGGCGTAGACGTAGCCATGATGACGTTCCTGGGATTACATGCCCTGGACAGCGAGATGCCGTATACGCCCACGCTAAGTTCCGAGAACAGCAGGCGAGTCGTTGCCCAAATCTTCAACGTGGACAAGTGGTGTGTCGCCTTCTCGGGTCGACCTCCGCTCATTCATCGCCGGTTCTGCACGACGCCTCTGCCACTGGATCTGGCCGACGAAGACCTCATAGCAGATGAAGCAACACTGCGCAAGGCCGTGTCAGAACTCGACGACCGAGGCTGGAACACCAAGGGCCAGATTTACCCGGCTACGCTCGTGCGAGCCCGGCGTATGCTGGCAGGCATTCTGGAGGAGGTCATGGAAATCGCCTTGAGCTGCGTAGTCTGTATCACTCTTGATGAACTGCGGTATGTTTGCCTTGCTAGGCTCCGCCGAGCGCAGTGAAGCTGACGAGGTCGCATAGCAACATCCAGACCCGGGAACTGGAGACGTTTGCAGCTCTCCCTGCGCATCTTCAATACAGCCCCCATAGCTTGCTAGATCCTGAGCTCGACACTACATCCGTCTATGCGAGGATACTGCTCCGGCTGGCTCACCTGCAGACCATGTTCTTGCTCGAAAGGCTACTGCTGCTCAACGGTAGCCTGGATGAGGGCAATCTGCTGCTCTTTAGCTTCGAGATGCTCACTCTCACTCTTGCGCTGTGGACGCACAAGGACCGATTTGCCGAGATGCGGCGCAACTTTGAATGGCTTGTAAGTCGTCGAGGGTCCAATACCTATCACTTGTAGCAAGAGAACCTAGATAAATCTGACCGTTGAACAAAGCTCATGGCCCACGCAGCGCCAGCAGGCGGCATCCTCTGCCTCGAGCTGCTCAACCCGACATTCACCGGCAAGCATCCCAGCGACGCCCGCATCACGCGCTCCAGCATCATCCAGAACCTCAGCCTCCTCGTCGGCTTCCTCGACTGGGTGCGTCCGTCGGCGCCAAACGGGGATTTGTGCATGGATTGCAAGGTCATTATCCAGCGCGTGCTGGACCATACGCTCAACGGGAGCGCGGATGGGAACAGTCCACGGGCGGCGCTGGCGTTTGATTTCCCGGAGCCGTTGGATTTCAACTTTGATCTGTTGGATACGTTTGATTGGCTGCATACGGATAGTATTTGACAGGCGTTGCGAGCTCATTCACTAGATCTAAATAGAGCGAGAATTAACTGCATTGCGCCTCTATTGCTATGCCTGTGCTCTATCTTGGAACCTTTGTCTTCCTTCATTCTTGAATTTTGACATCTCCTACTACTCCCATTATATATTTCAACTATATACCTTATGTTTCTACCATTAACTTTATGATTCTACAATTCCTAATGCTTTCTATATCCTTCTTATATCCTAGGTACTGTTGGCTATTTTCTCTGACTTATATACTGTACTGGTTATAAACGGCCAGTAGCGCCATATCATCAATCTAGTGTCGCTACCACCTCAAGTCTCAGTAATTGAACAGCCACGTGATCACGCGTTCTTAGACCATCGGTGCCTTATTTACTTTCGCCATATCGCATCTTGACTCCTTCACCACACACCACACGCCTAATGAGGCGCATCAGCGACACGCCATGGACGTATTGACGCCCGAAGAACTCGACGCCATCGCAATCAACCCCCTCGGCGATGCGCTGGATTCCATTCGAGAAGCACTGCGGGAAGCGGACTCGACGCTCGGCAGCTTCCAGCTGGACGGCACAACGGACATTGTCGAAGACGCAGATGCGCCCCAACGACCGCGGCTGCTGGTAGCAGCACTCATCAAGCTGTTTGGTATTCTGTCTGCATCCGAGGTCCCCCTATCCCTTGCCTCGAGGACCGGAAGCCATTTCCTGCTATCTGATCTGGGCCTTGTCCGTACAATGCTTCGGGCCAGCGACCTCGGTTATCGTTATCGGTATTTCCGTCCGCTGTCAAGAGCCATCATCAGGCAGGAATCAGACGCTGAGATCTGGACTGCCGTCGTCCGCCTCGTCCTCGCAACATCCGTAGCCCACTCCACTCCGCCTCCCAGCCGTTCGACAGTCGACGAAACCCCCATATCCCATTCATCAGCTTCGCAGCAGGGGTCAGAACAGACTCGGCAGGCCATCGAAGAACGCGTCTTTGAAGAGATCTGCCACTGCACGCATCGCGCAGTCGGGGGCTTCCACGAGAAATACTTTGAGGGGAGGAAATGGAACCGACGAGCGAAGCAAATCTGGCGTCGTGCCAAGAGTCACTACAGCGAGGACGATCATCGGTGGACACAGCTCCCCAAGAAGGGCACCGAGGACGATGTGTGCAAGTGGTGGCTTAACCTGCAGAGGGAGCTCTTGGCAAACGAGAGAACAGCTTTCTTCAGAAGTTCCGGGAACAATAGAGTTGGGACCGAGGCACAAAGACAGCTGGACCTCTTCGTGAAGCTGAAGGGAGACGACTTGAACCATGACTGGAAACATGTCCTGGTGGTTGGCGAATTGAAAGAGTCGGACAAGAACTCCAAGGCTCTGTGGCTCCAGATAGGCAGCGCAGTGCGAAACGTCTTCGCAGCCCAACCTACACGTCGTTTCGTCCATGCATTCTCGCTAAGGGGAACCGAGATGGAGAACTGGATCTATGATCGGTCCGGCCCGTATAGCGGTGCCGTATTCGACATCCACGACCAACCGGAAAAGTTCATCCAGGTCATGTGCGGGTACCTGATGATGAGCGACGAAGAATTCGGCCTGGATACCTTCATTACGCAAAAGGATCAGAGGCTGTTTGTCACAATGCCTGTTGAGCCCCGTACAAACAGGAGAAAGCGGAAACTTGAGCTCGACGCCAAACCAATCGCCTTGCAACGAGCCATCGTCTGCCGTGGGACGACTTGCTTCCGGGCTCGCGATGTGGGCTCGACAGAACTCGACACGGTTGTGAAATTCTCTTGGACCTCCAGCAAGCGACCGCCTGAAGCAGATCTACTCACAAAAGCCCATGAATGCGGTGTCAAGGGGCTTGCGAGATTGGTCGGCTACTGCGAAGAGGTCACGAGTATCAGCAAGTTACGCGAAGGCCTCGTCTTTGGCACTCCGTACAAATTTCGGGATGTCCCAAACGGCTCTGGCGTGTCCGCCTCACACTCTCGGCTCCACAGCCAATCTATGCAGTTTTCCAGTCCCAGCGTTGGCAGCAGTGCGTCTAGAAAACGAAAGTCTGTGGCCGAGTCGAGCCGTGCAGCCAAGCGATCCCGAACAAATAGCTCGCTGCGCAAGACAGAAGACGAAGAGAACAAGCTGAGTTACTCCATTGAGGCACCGCAAGGGACCAGCCTTTTCGAGAAGGATCAAGGCCTGCCATACGACAATCGCATTCTGCGAGTTCTGGCCATCTCTCCGGCAGGGCGATGCGTCAACCAATTCAGGTCCATTCTCGAGCTTCTGGAAGCCCTGTGCGATGCCATCAGGGTACACAGGTCCCTTTACCTGGATGGGAAGATTCTGCATCGCGACATCTCCGAGAACAACATCATCATCACCAACCCCGAAAAGTCTGATGGCTTCAAGGGCATGCTCATCGACCTGGACTTGGCCAAGGAAGAAGGCAAGGGCCCTAGCGGGGCCCGGCATCGAACCGGCACGATGGAGTTCATGGCCATCGAAGTCCTTTTGGGAACTTCCCACACGTACCGCCACGATCTCGAAGCGTTCTTTTATGTTTTGATCTGGCTCTGTGGCCGCAGAGGCTGGGCCTTGTCGAAGGCACCGCCACCCGCGAAAAGCTGTCTTACCTTATGGTACACAGGTAGCTATCAAGACATTGCGCGGGTTAAGCGTGGGGACATGTCTGAGTCAGGACTGGAGGCGATTCTCAACGAATTTCCATTAGAATTCGACCACGTTAAGCCCTTGTGCAGGAAGATCCGAGACATCCTCTTCTTGCAGAGAGGCTTCACTGGTACCCCAAAGAATCCGAACGTATTATACGACCCTATTCTTGCAGCATTTGAAGATGCTATTGCTGGACTTCGAGCGGGCGATGGCGAGACTTGAATAGATTTGCTCTTTTAGCGTACTCTCCATCTGGCTACATCTGCTATACCAAAGTAGAGCTTATGTATGGAATCGCATCTACTACATTGGAATTGGTAATTAATAAGCAAGACATGAAGATTTGGCGGCAATGGTAGGCGACGGTAGAGTTTTGAGGCTTGATGAAGCTGAAAGATGGTTGATTACCGTGATCGATTCAAAGCCGTCGTTTAGCAAGATCTTCTTCGGCGAATTGCCAGGTTACTTGGTAGGATTGAAGATTGAAACGTCCGAGAAGCCAGTCGCTAATACTTTGATTGCCAGGGTTATGCCGTTCGCAACGGCCGCTCGCACAGCAGCAGCACGTCTGCCCACGAGCAGTCTTCTCTCGTCCCTCAAGGCGTAGCTTGGGCCTGGAAGAAGCTCAAGCTGCATCCCGGAGAACGTGGGAAGGTATGAGATGCGAATGGATTGTTGAGCTGGTTCTGAGAGTAACCCAGGCTCTGCAGTGCGTCCACCGAAGGCTTCTGACACAGAGTGTTGGCGGCTTGATGGAGCTTGCGGTCCAGTATGAGGAGCCATGGATCGTTAGCAATGGCCTGGTGGAAGTGGCAGACGATGGGGTCGGAAATAATATCGTAGACCGAGATGTTGGTCGTTGACCTGTTCATCTGGAATGAACCCATCAGGGTCTCCTTGCGGGAATAAGCTCCATTCACAGGCCTATCTGCCTCGACCGTGGCGCATATACGAGGATACCATCGCAGATCCCCAATGGTGAGCATCATAGCTTTGTGGGCGCTAGATTCTAGGTTGAGATACGGACACAGCGTTGGAGGCATTGGGTTGATTGTGTAGAATACCTGTGTATCGAGTAGGTAGTAAAGAGCCATGCACTTAGTGTCTGGGCTTACACAACGGAGCATACTAGACAAGCGTCACTCACTTCTGGCTAACATCATACACCGGAGCCTTTACAATACGTCAAACAAGATAATCCCATCTTAATCTTTGGCATGACACACTTCTGATTGTCGAAGCCATGTAAGAATTGTTGTTGCCCCATACAAAGTACCTACAGCATTCAGACAAGGGCAGATCCCTGGTGAGTTGGTTGTTCCTGGTTCGGGGGCAGATGACAGCCAATGCGGCGCCTTGTAGTGAGCACATGGCATCGGCTTACCCCTGGCTTCGGTGCCGCAAAGATGCTAGAGGGACGCAGAAGCATCTCCCCACAGGCACACGATGGATCTCGGTGAGCCTATCGCAGTGAAGCAATTTACACGGTAGCAATACCGTGTTGTTGAGCTTCTATATTGTTGATGGGTTGTAGTTGTGTTGTTGATTCCATAGCGGAGATGGCTTACATGTATATATAACATCATGTATGCCGTGACCTTGACAATTGCATTCAGCAGGCTATAGCATCTGCTCCGGACAGCCACGATGAAGAAGGGAACCGTCCTGGCAGCCCTCCTGCCCCTGGCCGCCGCCGCCGCCGACGATGCCGCCAACTCCCAGATCCGCATCGCCTACCACGGCGACGACGGCATGATGGTCAGCTGGAACACGTTCGACCACGTCGCCCGTCCCCGCGTCTTCTGGGGCAGGTCAAAGGAGCACCTCGTCAACGTCGCCTCGTCGGCCGTGTCCGTCACGTATCCCACGTCGACGACGTACAACAACCACGTCCTCATCAAGGGGCTCAAGCCAGACACGACGTACTACTACCTCCCGGCGCAGCTCAACGAGGACGTCTGCTATGAGCCGTTCAACTTTACCACCAGCCGTAGGGTCGGCGATAAGACCCTCTTTTCTGTTGCCGTCGTTGCTGACCTGGGGACTATGGGCGCACGCGGCTTGACGACCTCGGCGGGCACCGGTGTCTCGGGCAACAATGTGCTCAAGCCGGGCGAGAAGAACACCATCGACTCGCTCATCAGCAACATGGGCGACTACGAGTTCCTATGGCATGTCGGGGACATTGCGTACGCGGACTACTGGCTCAAGGAGGAGATTCAGGGCTTCCTGCCCAACACGACGGTTGAGGAGGGATATAAAGTGTACGAGGCCATCCTCAACGACTTCTACAACGAGATGATGCCCGTGACAGCGTCAAAGGCGTACATGGTTGGCCCGGGGAACCACGAGGCCAACTGCGACAACGGCGGAACGGCCGACAAGGCGCACAACGTCACGTACGACCTGAGCATCTGCATGCCGGGGCAGACCAACTTCACGGGGTTCAAGAACCACTTCCGCATGCCGAGCGACGTGTCCGGCGGCACGGGCAATTTCTGGTACAGCTGGGATAGCGGCATGGCGCACTTTATCCAGCTCGATACGGAGACGGACCTCGGCCACGGCTTCATTGGTCCGGACGAGGTTGGCGGCACTGAGGGCGAGGGCGCGAGTCCCGTCAACAGGAGGATGGATGCCCAGATCCGGTGGCTCGAGGCCGATCTGCGTTCTGTTGACCGCAGCCTCACGCCGTGGATCGTCGTGGGTGGGCATCGGCCGTGGTATCTCAGCCACGAGAACGTCACGGGCACCATCTGTTGGAGCTGCAAGGACGTCTTTGAGCCGCTCTTCATCAAGTACGGCGTCGACCTCGTCTTGTCCGGCCACGCGCACGTGTATGAGCGCCAGGCGCCGATAGCAGACCGGAAGATTGATCCGAGGGAGCTCGACAATCCCTCTTCGCCGTGGTATATCACGAACGGAGCGGCGGGTCATTATGATGGATTGGATGCGCTGCAGAGCCCGAGGCAGGAGTTTAGTCGGTTTGGGCTGGATACGGCGAATGCGACGTATGGATGGAGCAGGCTGACGTTTCACAATTGTACGCATTTGACGCATGAGTTTGTTGCGAGCGGTGATGATGCGGTGCTTGATAGGGCGACTTTGTACAAGAAGCGGAGGTGTGCGGATGGAGGTTATGGAGGTCATTGGTGATGACTACAACTAATGGAAGATTGTCAGTACGTAATAAGCTTAGTAGACGTGTTAGAGATCTGATGGGGTTGACTGGAGTTTGAGGCTTGTGGAACAGCGAGTGATGACTCTGTTCCTATACCATAATTGATATCTGGCTGTATCGAGGACATCACCATCCACTTGTAAGTGCAGACTAGAGCAGAATTGCCTAAGAGATGCTTCCAAGTGGCCGAGTTCCGGGAATAGCAATCGGAGGAAAAAGACATCCCACTCATCTCACTACTCTGCGAACGCCTCTTTATCACGGCATCGTCGTACCATGTACCCATGCAAGCCATCAATCCTACGTTATTCCAGAGCACATCATGTCCCGGCCAACTGTAGATGTACTTCCTCCGGTGCCCTTTTCACTCATCCCTCGGACTCGGATCCGGGTCTCGCACTCGGTCTGATCCCTGCTCGCCGCCGTTGGGTCTTCAGGTACTCCGCAATGGCCGCATTCGCCGCATGTAAGATTCCCGTAAGACTCTCTCCTCTTACTTCCCACCCTACCCGTTTTGCCGTCTTTGTTAGTCGGCCAGACGCTCGTAAGACAAAGCCATCAGAATGTAATGATAGGCTCAGCTTCTGTTTGTCTGCTCGTCTGTGTCCCCCAAGACGTGACACGTTCCTCTACCTCATCGAGCTTATCCAAGAGCTTGCCAGGCTTGCCGTCATTGAACACCACGAAGCAGAGGGGGGTTAAAGATAGGTGAACACATTGTCAAATGCAGCTATCTTTTACGCCATTGTAAGTGCCGGCAGTTCGCTCCAAGTGATCCAAAGTGTGCGGAGAAGCCATAGGAAATCATCACACAGGCCGCTATTCGACCCAGGATGCCGAGACAAAGACCGCTTTCGCACTCGGTTCGCGAAACGGACCAACACACAACCGGCACAGCGGGCTGCTGCAGGCATTGATGCCAGTGTTGTAACTCACGTACAAACAAGTAGTAGCCCAGTCGTGTGTCATCCTTGCTCCGGTTGGCAATAAGCTTTTTGCTTGATTATCATCCCCCTGTCAGACGTTTATGATATAAATAGTCTCTAAGTTGTCGGGGAGGGGATTCACAGACTGCTCGTTTATTCTGTATATAATTCAAGGCAGGCCCCTTTTATTTTTTGTTTGCGGTTTCTGAAAAGACATAGTACCCCGATCAATCACAAGCAATCTCGTGAAACTCGAGCAAAAAAAAGGAAGATGGATTTCCAGCATTTTGCGCCGCAGATCGACAGGATCCCCAAGCTGAAGCCGAAAGAAGTCGCTTCCATTGCCTTTTGGAATGTCCGTCGCCTCCGTCCCATTGCAGCCCTACCTATGGCTATCACCTCAAGATATTCCGAGGTCACTTCGATGCTCAACCGCTGATTCGAATCTTCTAGACCGTCCGCGACAACTTCACCATCTCAACATGGCTCGCCATGGGCGCCGTCCTCCAGGGCCTCCTGCTCCTCTTCGCACGACCTACCCTCGCCGTCGCCCCAGCGGCGCTCTTCCTGCTCTTCCGATTCTCGCGCACGATGCTCATGCATTGGGGCTTCATCCCCAACACGCAGATGCAAGACGTTCTCAAGGGCAAATACACCGTACAGGTTCCAAACGTGGACGGCAGCCCGCCGAGCGAGGTGGCCGACAAGGGCATTGCGGTCATTATGCTGGGCGTGAGGAACAATCAGTGCGTTTTTTGCACAGCTGTGTCTGTTTATGCTATGATTCTTTTTCTTCTTTCCTTGCTGATATGACTACCTATAGTGCGTTGGGTATGTTTGGCTCCGGCTTCAAGGAAACTTCCTTGTTCTTCAGAGCGATGATGCAGAAGTTACACGATGACAAGGAGAGTGGGTGTATGTCTTTTTTGCCCATCCTAACCCTCTTTCACGAGTTCGTGCATAGGCTGATGATGAAGATAGTCCTCGGCGCATCTTTCTACAGAAGTGCCAACGAGCGCTCGACAGTAGGCGACTCCAGGCTCCAGCTTGTGTCAGTATCACTCTGCTTACCTGTTTGTTTTTCCAGTCCAACGGCTTCTTGACGTGCTGTTACTTCCGAACGGTTGACGACATCCATCGATTCGCCCACTCTCCGATCCATCGCGACGGCTGGAACTGGTGGAACAAGGTGACCGACACGTATCCGCATCTGAGCATCATGCACGAGATATACGACGCGCCGAAGAAGCAGTGGGAGAATATCTTTATCAACTACCACCTCACAGGGATTGGTATGACAATGAGAGAAATTTAAGTGCAATACACGATGAATTGAGCTAACAATGCGAAACAGGGAAAATGGCGAGGCCAGTCATTATTAACGGACGAGAATACAAGCCGATTGCGAACGCTGCGAAAGGACCGTTGAGTACACACAAGGGACGCTTGGGAAAGCAAACAGAAGGCGACCTTGAGAAAGAATACCCAGCCCGTGCCTATTAGACTGCACTGAGCGTCGGATAGACGGATGAGATGACGTTGTCTACGTGTTGCGAGAGAAGAACATGTCGGTGCCGAGACGATATTTGACATGAGACTGCATTTCCTCACGTTTTAATTCCCGTTGGATCATCGCTTCATTCTGGAGGTACAGGTACTCTTGTTCTGCGTTGCAGTTACAGTGACACAAGAAGACGACTATTCGGAAGAGGAACACTCGAATCTGCTCTCCTTATCGAGGAAGAGAGACTATCGAACAAATTCTCAGCTTACAAAATTGTTGTCTTACGTCTAGAATGTTGGGAATCTTAGAAAAGAGGCAGAAATGATATATATGTATATTTGTATATAAGGAACTACTATGGAGGAATCAGTGAGGTTATCCAATAACAGGTTTCAACTGCGTCTCATGCAATACAACGCTCTTCTGCTATCACCCAACCAAGTAGTTTCAAATGTGCTTCTCATCCATAGACGTGGCCCTTCAGTTCATCACCAATTAAGGCTACATCTCAACCTACTTTTTTCTCTTCTTTGAGGGGTCAAGTGTAACCAAGTTCGAGAACCACCTTGGAGGTGTGGCTTACACGACTGGAATGTGCACAACCAGAGCTGGCAGCAACCATGACGCCTCAATATAAAGAACAAGGCCGGCGTGCAATGATGGCATGATGATGCAACAAAGCAAAAGCAACAAGATATCCCACACCACAAAACAAACCACGCGGCTCATCCTTCGTCTGTTATATAGCCGGAATACCCCAGATCTACCTACATCAGCAGGGTTCCCCTAACAATATGGAGTACACGCTCTTGTCACATTCATGTCATCATGCTCCAAGATGTATGGCCCTCGACAAAGAGCCTCGTCTGGTGCTTACGTGATGCCTTTTACGATAACACCAATCCCGACTCCTTCAACGCCGCGCTCGTGACAAACAGCTCGCTGGCAGGCATGGCGTTCAACATCTTTTATCCGTTTGTTTACATCATCTACCTCTCCGTACAGTTTGCGAGGGTCTTGATTGCGCGCACGCTTCGGCTGCTGATGCTGACGGGGAGGGACAAGAAGCCTGATGTTGCCCCGAATCCCTGCTCCTTGTGCAAGTTGAAGAATCGGCGGTGCGACAGGAAGCTTCCGCAGTGTCTGGAATGCACAAGGTCTGAATTATCTGTTGAAAGGAGTATTGCAATAGCGGTGAAATTGATACTGATTGAAAAATGCAGAAAAAAGCGGCACTGTGACTACAGCGTCAAGAGGATTCCCCCCCATATCTCTGAACCATCATCAGACTCCTTTCAGGAGGACTATCTCGCAGTCCACGCAATACCCTCAACTCCCAACCCATACACTCTCCCGGTTTCCAACTTTCCAGCCCTGTACTTTGTGGATCCGCCCGTCTTTCACAACCATCATGTCGAGATCCCCAGGCCGTCTGATCGCCTGCCGAGCTACGTCGCCGGAGAGCTCGGCAGCTCACTCCAGCACGAGTTTATCGGCCGCCTCTTCTTTCACACCATCCACACATGGTTTCCCATTATCTCGCGGAAGCGCTTTTACGACGAACTGCACGAGACTCCTGACGGTTCTGGTGTTGCTTCCGACTTTGGCTTCTTACTGCTGGCCATGAAGCTGATGACATGGCGCCCCCCTTCATTAGCAGGCGATGCTCCCGGCGAAGGATCGAATGCTCGTACGGCGACCTACCGCGCCGCGAAACAGTTTTTCTTTGAGCTCGAGGCAGCTGGAACGGTATCTCTGCGCGTTCTTCAGGGGCTGCTCCTTGTCGCGCTGTACGAGGTCGGTCATGCAATCTATCCTGCGGCCTTCATGTCCGTAGCAGCGTGCGTCCGATACGCGCATGCCTTGGGGATCCAGCCGGGAGGAATGCAGAGGCTGAAGCTGCCGTTGACGTGGGTGGAGGAGGAGGAACGCAAGAGGATCTGGTGGGCGGCCTTTGTGCTCGACAGATTCGTCAGCCTCGGCTGTCCAGGCTGCCCGGCGGCTGTCGATGAGCCCAGTCCACAGGAAGTACTTCCGACAGACGATGCGCTGTGGGATGAGGGCGTGAGTACTTCGCAGCCGATGACCGTGGCCGTGGCTAACGTTCGTCTTCAGGAGGCTGAAGAGGCGCCTTCGTCCCCGGTGCTCAACAGTCCCGTCAGCCATGAATTCGGGAGGTTTGCATTGTTGACACAAGCCTTTGTGCTGCTGTCCAAGGTGCTCAAGCTCAAGTCCACGTCACAAGAGACTCCTACAAAGACTTTGAAAGATGAGGCGCAGAAGCTGGAACGCACGATTAAGGCGCTTCTCTACTTTGGTCAGATGGAGGTCAAGTCGCGGAACGGAATGCCGAGCTTTGAGCTTCACTCGGTCTGTACGATGTGAGTCTTTCAGATTCTCCAAGCATTTCAAATGGGGACCATCGATGCTAACTTTTCTTTATTAAGATCTTTGATAACATTGTACACTTCAACCAACATCCCCGTTGATATGCCAATCAGATTCATCGAATCCCTTGCCGACTTACTAAACAGCTCCAACTATGAGCATCTAGTTACTGCAGCGCGCCGCGGAAGAGACGAAATCACACCCTTTTTGGTACAGCTTCTATACCAGACTTCTGTACTGCTGTTAAAGACGGAAAAGCCCACGAATGGCGACTGGAGCGATACGCGGGTAGAGAAGCTCATGAGTGCATTGCAGTGGCTGGATAAGAGATGGCAGCTCGCAGGTGAGCCTTTGCCCTTTTTTTTTTCCAAGTCCGATGACCATTTGTCGATACTGATGTGTTGCATGTTACATAGGTGTTTTTCGTCAAGCACTGGAAGCTCAGCAGATTGCACTGTCGAGGAATAGCAGCAAGGCGTCTGACAGTGGTGCTACGGACGGATAGGCGTTGCTTGATGATGATGTTTTGGGCTTATGGGAGAGTACCTGTAAACTACAATTTCGTATATATGTGTACATACATTCACTGTATACCTATATTTGGGATATGGGTGTTGGATTCAATTTGACAGTCACTGATAACAGGAAGGGTAGAAGCTCGCAGCATCCAAGCATCGGGACATACCTTGCATCTCATAATGAAGCTGTAATATGATTCCTTGCGTTAAGCCGCATATAATGATGCTTTCATCTCTGATGAGACAGCGTCCAAATCTTGCTTGACTCTATTTCCTCATTCATTATGCTCCATTAGTTGCACGTCGCTGGATTCAGTGTGACGGTGCGAGTTCAAATGTTGGTTGTCACGAGCTCAGCACTAGTAGTATAAGGTACTTGAAGCGGACCGCTATCCGAAGGCAACGGGCTTCAATCATCAGGTGCTTCATTTGTCATCTTACTCTCAGAACTTCTTCAAATCATTGCCATTCACCTTACACCTCATTGTTTATGTACTCATCTCCATTTCTCCCATCGCACACAAACTTCTTCATACCAGAACACTCATCACCTGCCCATGAAGCACGGCTAGACAAGCATGTCCAAGACGGGCGAAAACGTCATCCTCCCCAGCAACGCCGTCTTCCTCGTCCACAAGGTCGGCACCTCCAAGGCCGGCCGTGAGACGCAATGGGAGACTCGCACAAAGGCCATGCGCGCTGCTCCCGGCCCTAATCCCGTGTTATCCATAAGGAACAACAAGAATGAAGCCGTCAGACCAAAAAGCGACGCTGCCGAAGGAGGTTCGTGGGAGTTTGTCTCTTACACGCCCCGCAAAGACCAGCAACCCCAGAAGAGAGCCAAGGAAAGGGATCCCAAGCGAAAGCGACGCGTCCAGAGCAACAATACTCAGTCACGAAACAATCACAGCACCTCTCTTGTGTCACCTAAGCAGGGCTCGAATTTGCTTCGCAACCCCGACCTCTTGCCCCCGGATCTCCCGGTAGCCCTGGTTGGACATGCGCTTCTCTATATCAACTTTTGTAAGTCCCTCTCAATTTCATGCTTCATCTTACTCCAACTAACTGTCATCAGACTTCCACTCTATAGCCACAGGTGCATACACCCTCCCATGCCTGCTCTTCAATCCTGCCAAGAGGGACTGGTTCCCCAGGATGATGCAGGATGAAGCCTGGCGATGCATCATCTTGTCTCTCTCCGCCAGCACGCTTGCCTCCCTGACAGCATCTCCTTCCAACTATGTCGACTCCCACGCTCTCCTCGATGAAGCGCTGCGGCAGCTCAAGAGCCGCGTCGCATCCGGTGCTCTTCCGTCCGACCAGACCCTGGGGGCCATCTCATGTCTGTCCATGTGGAGTGTAAGCCATCTGATTCCTATCGGCCTCCAATTATTCATGGCTGCTAATACCTGCTGACATGCTCTAAGAACGAACAAGGAAACCTGGACAAAGCGTGGGTGCATGCCAAAGGCCTCGCAGAGCTCGTCAAGCTACGAGGAGGCTTCTCCAAGATTAGCGACGGCATGAGATCGAAAGTATACCGGTAAGAAGCCTCACCACCCTGACGCCCGTTGAGCTATTAGCTTACAATCACTCAGAGGCGTCTTTGACATTGCTGTCAACAGTGATATGCCTCCTCTTCTGGACGACGGCCTCCGAGGCTATCCCAGCAGCGAAATAGTCTCCGAAGACGGTTCAGATACGGAAGACTCCGACATTGGTACATCCGAATGCCGGATCTCGCCTCATTTGTCCAGCATCTTCGATGATGTTGTACAGTTCAGTTCAACCATTGACGATGCCATGACTCGCAACATCAAACTGGATACGAATCATCTCTACGAGCTCGTCTTTGGGCTGTACAATCGTCTCCTGAGCTGCCAATCCGACACCATGAGCGGCTGCGACAACAGCCTTCGCATTTGCCTCATTCTATACATCAAGTCTATCGTCTCCCACGACAGTCTGAGTACGACATCGTCGCTCTTGGTCAAGAAGCTTCAGGCTTCCATCAAAGACTGTCTAGACACCCATTCTTCGACGCCCCTGACCCGATGGAAGCTCTTCGTCGGCGGCATGGCTGCTACGGATGGAACCAGTGAAAAGCAACGGTTCCTTCAAAAACTGGCCGATGCCCTGACAGAGGACGAAATGAAAGGCGAGGACGGCTGGGCGTCGCTCCAGGCAGAACTGAGCAGCATCGTGTGGACAAGGCCAATCAATGAGGCAGCCGGACATAAACTGTGGCTTCAGATTGTCGAAACTCAGCCTCGGCTATGACAGGTCTGGTTTCATTATGGAAGTTCCGAGTTATCCGTTTGGGAATAGCCTTGATACGTTGGCGATGCCGGACAGAGCTCTTACAGAATGTGGTTCCCCTATGCGGAAAGCCGGCGTGATCTGATTCGGCCTCATGCAAGCAGTTAAGGTTAACATTTGATGTCTCCGGTGGCGGTGGCTGTAGCAACAAAAGTTTGTTTACTTTCTCTACCTCACAAATAAGCTTCTCGGCTTCATCATTCAACTATCAGGCTCTCACTCTGAGCTACAGGATCACAAGTCCATTGTATGAATCCATGTGTTTTGCCTACATGTATCAAAGGTACAGCATCATACATCGTGTGGTCACGAAGTCCCCAGTGTCTGCTACACGATTACCTATGTTCTGATTGAACTGTGAAGAACCCCATGGACGACAAGTTGGTGTCAACTCGCGTCTGAACAGAGAAAACTCCAAGGACTTCACTCGGTCCGATCAATGCGGAACTTTCTCCGTAACAGCTTCCTAGCTCATACAAGCTATCTCTTGTACTCCAAAGCAATGGATGCCAAACTCTCCCGGAGACATACCTCATCCAGCCAAGACTAACACCATGCCTCGGTAAACAAGCTTCACAAGTCACACCGAGTTCATCACCAAACTCTCCGTGACAACAGCTCATACCCAGTCTCCCATCAAACCTCCGTTCAGCCTTGAATTCAGCCTCAAACTCAAGAAGCCCGCCTCCTTTCCTCTTACGAAAAATATGTCTCCGAGCCTCTCAGGTCCGCGCCTATATAAAGAGGTATTCTTCCCCCATTCTCCCTCTCTCCCTTTCTTCCAATCTCACCCATCTACCAACTTCTCTTTCTCGCGCCAGACTGGCTCTCGCTTCGTCTCTGCGCCTTTTTATTCTTTTTTTACATAAAAAAGAAACCACAAACCACTCTCGCCTCCGCGCTTTTTTCTTCGCCCTCGAAGAAAACAACTCTTCGGTAAGGCACCTTCAACACTTCACTCACTCCCAACAAGACAGGTCAGCTAACAAAGAATTTCCAAACAGACCCTCCCCTTTTTCTTTTTTCCTTCTCTTTACAAGGAAAAAAGAAAAAATAAAAATAAAAATGTCAAACCAGCCCGCCGAGGACCTTCCTCAAGGCTGGTCCATGGTATTCTCCAACGAGGATACCATGGAGATGGAGATGCAGCCTCTCGCCTTCGGGGTGGAGATGCTGGCGCAGGTCCTGGAGATGGCCTGGCAGATGGAGCAGCGGGCGGCGCTGCGCGAGGCGGAGGAGTGGAAGAGGAAGACGGCGGCCGAGGTTGGCCGTCGACTGGCCAAGGACTTGGCGGGCTTGAAGAAGTGAAGAAGCCCAGGTGAGGGGAGAATAGGGGAGGGAGGGGGGTTATAAATAGAAGCTACTCAGATTGGACATCAAATACAATCTTGAAGTGCTTCGCCTAATACAGTTGGGTTCTGAATACAATCTTGTCTTGATGACAATCTTTGAATACATCGTCTTGAATACCCTCGTTCACACAATGGTGCCTCGTTCATGTCCAGTCTTATAAGTGTCAAATATATACATCCACAAGTCTATGGTAGAACAGAAATTCAACACCGTGATACCCTACAAAACTCCTCTTGCTTCCCTTTTGCTCTATTGATCCCTACTCATCGCTCTTCATCTCTTCATAACTCATCATGCTGCCCATGCCCTGGCTCAGGCCGTCCAAGATCCTTTTGCAGGTCGACGCCAATCTTGGACCGCCACTTCTCCCACAGATCCCAGAACTCGCCTTCCATCTTCTTGTCCATCTGGTCTGGCAAGATGACTTCGTACGTAACGTACAGGTTTCCAAATTCGTGCGTATGGTAGACGCTCTCTCCCTCTTCGTGCCATATCGGCATGCCTTCGCCTGGAATGGTCTCTACCAACCCGCTCTGCACAACTTGCCCTCGCTCCCGTCCAAGACGCACGACGTGCTTGTCGAGATGCGTGAGGTTACGCGTCCAGCCGCCCATCCAGGCTTCACGCAGCGACAGAACCTCGGTCCAGTACAAGTCATGGCCCTTGCGCCGGAAAAAGGTGCCGTCGACGCCATCGGGGTTATCCTCGTATGACGGGGCCTTCTCGCCCAAGTTGACAATGAGGTCGCCGGGGACCCAGTCAGGGCTCTGGTCGGCTTCGTTCTCAAACACCACCTTGGCATCTCGAGCAATGCCCCTCTCGACGGTCAGGCTGACGGTCGTCGGCTTGCGCTCGACTCGGCTGCCGTGGCAGACGGGACACTTGTTCTTGATGGTCTTGCCCGAGCCGCCGCAGTGGTCGCAGCGCATCTGCATCTGCTGGAACATGCCGGGGACGAGCTGCTGCTTGACAATCCGAACCCCGTGTCCGCCGCAGACGTTGCACGTCTCGACCTTTCCGTCCGCGCTGCCGGTGCCCTCGCACTTTTCGCAGATGTGCTGCTTCTCCCACTGGAACTCGGTCGTGGCGCCGTTGTAGAAGTCGCGGAGGGAGATCTCGATGCGGACCTCGATGTTGCTGCCTCGGGGCTCGCGGCTGGACCTCCCAAAGTGGCCGTGGCCGCCGAAGAACCTGCTGAACAGGTCGAAGGGGTCGCCTCCTCCGCCGCCGCCGCCGCCCTGGCGATGGGACTTGACGCCCTCGTGGCCGTAGCGGTCGTAGACTTTGCGAAGCTCGGAATCGCTCAGGACTTCGTAGGCCTCGGAGACCAGGACGAATTTCTCATGCGCCGTTTCATCGCCTCTGGAAATAACTGAGTGATTAGTACACGGTGCAAGACATGGTAGAGCTGCGCGTAACTGGAGGAGACGTACGGGTTCTTGTCTGGGTGGTACTTCTTGGAGAGCTGGCGATAGGCCTGCTTGAGCTGCTTGTCTGACGCAGACTTGTCAACTCCGAGTACCTGTCATGTGTCTGTCAGTTCACTCCCATGCTTGGTTCGAGGCATTGTGTCTGTCGTACTTTGTAAAAGTCTTCGGCGCAAAACGCCAGCGATACCAGCGCCAGCAAGACGAAGATTGCCGCGCGCAGTATCATGATGCTGGTGATGCCGCAAAGAGAATTGAAGGACGGCTCCTATAAAGAAAGGGGAAAGAAATATAGGGATCACAGAGGACCACTCATAAGATCAACTGCCTCTGATCTGCTTCGGTGGCAGATCTCGAGCGGTGCAAACAAGACAAGGACGGGAGATGCTGCAGATTCGCAGCTCTTGTCACTCAATAGTTTACAGCGTGTTAACATTGGATTTCCAGCGTCACTCAAGGGCCCCGAATTAGCGGATTAGCGGCTGCATCATCGCTGATAACGCCCAGCTCGGCCCTATCGCAGCTCGCCGATTGGCTGGCGGATTAACCGCGGACTAACAGCGTCCCCCAGAATCCCGGAGCTCCACTAAAAATCGGCAGCTGTCTCTTTACTAGGTACTGTCGATGCTTCTAGTTTGGTTTAGGCAAGCAATCGCGTCTCTCATCCTTTTCATCCAGCTCGCCTGGAATCGCGGAGCACGGAAGCAGACGCAGAAGCAGAGACAAAAGGCTCTCTCTGGTCTCATCACATCTCAGTGCCTGCTTCTCATCACCGGCGGCAAGATGAGCTCCAAGAAGTACGCCTTCGTCCCGATGGACGACGGCGACTCGTCGGATCGCCACAAGGAGAGCCGCATGAGGTCGCGCCAGGAGTATCTCAAGAAGCGCGAGGCTGAGCGGCTGGCCCTGCTGAGGCGGCAGGTCGCCGAGGAGACGGAGGAGCTCAGGAGCGGCGTGCGGCTGTCGGAGCGGGAAAAGGCAGAGTTTGCTAAGAACAGAGAGCTGCTGCGCCTGGCCGAGGAGCGGCTGAGGATCGACGACCACCAGGATGGCTATGTGATGCCCGAGGACTACATCACCGAGAAGGGCAAGCTGGACCAGAAGAAGAAGGAGGAGGCGCTGTACAAGCGCCACGTTGAGCGGGACGAGTACGGCCAGGAGAAGTTTGTCACAGAGCACGACGAGTGGGAGCGGGAGCAGACCACCAAGGCCAAGGCGCAGATTCAGGGCCGGGAGCGAGAAAACGAGAACTACGACTACGTCTTGGACGACGCCCAGTATATCCAGTGGAGCCTGGACTCGCGAATGCCGGGCGAGCGCAAGACGCTGACCAAGGAGCAGCAGTTTCTCGAGGCTCAGATCGAGGCGGCGGAGAAGAAGGCCCTGTCCATCCAGGAGACGAGGAAGAGCCTGCCCATCTACCAGTACCGGGAACAGTTTCTACAGGCCCTGGAGCAGTATCAGATTCTCGTGATTGTGGGTGAGACGGGCAGTGGCAAGACGACCCAGCTACCCCAGTATCTCCACGAGGCCGGATACACCAAGAACGGCATGAAGGTCGGATGCACGCAACCACGAAGAGTAGCTGCCATGAGTGTGGCGGCGCGTGTTGCCGACGAAGTTGGTGTCAAGCTCGGCCATGAAGTCGGCTACTCGATCCGATTCGAAGACTGCTCCAGCGAGAAGACGATACTCAAGTACATGACGGACGGCATGTTGCTCCGAGAGTTCATGACTGAGCCTGATCTGGCAGGGTACTCGGCCATCATGATCGACGAGGCCCACGAGCGGACGGTGCATACGGATATCCTGCTGGCCCTGGTCAAGGATCTGGCAAGAGAACGGAAAGACTTGAAGCTGCTCATCTCCTCTGCCACCATGAACGCCGAGAAGTTTGCGCAATACTTTGACGACGCCCCCATCTTCAACATCCCCGGCCGACGGTATCCCGTGGACATTTACTACACGCCTGCGCCAGAGGCCAACTACCTGGCTGCCGCCATCACTACCGTTTTCCAGATTCATACCACGCAAGGCAAGGGCGACATTCTCATCTTTCTGACGGGCCAGGACGAGATCGAAGCCGCCGAGATGGAGATTGCCGAAACTGCGAAAAAGCTAGGCAACAGAATCAAAGAGCTGGTCATCTGTCCCATCTACGCCAACCTGCCGTCGGAACTCCAGGCCAAGATTTTCGAGCCTACCCCAGAGGGCGCCCGCAAAGTCGTGCTGGCGACCAACATTGCCGAGACGAGTCTGACGATTGATGGCATTGTCTATGTCATCGACCCCGGCTATGTCAAGGAGAACGTCTACAACCCAGCAACTGGCATGTCGAATCTGGTCGTCGTCCCCTGTTCTCGAGCATCCGCCAACCAGCGAAGTGGTCGTGCCGGACGTGTAGGACCGGGCAAATGCTTTCGACTCTACACCAAGTTTGCCTACATGAACGAGATGGAGGAGTCTCCGCTGCCGGAAATTCAGCGGACGAACCTCAACGGCGTCGTGCTGCAGCTCAAGTCGCTGGGCATCAACGAGCTTTTGGATTTCGAATTCATGGATCCGCCCCCCACGGAGACGCTGATCGGAGCCCTGAACCAGCTCTTTGCCCTCCAGGCTCTCAACCACAAGGGCGAACTGACCAAGATTGGCCGCCAGATGGCCGAGTTCCCCACCGACCCCATGCTGGCAAAGGCTGTGCTGGCAGCCGACAAGGAGGGCTGCGTCGAGGAGGTTCTCTCCATCGTCTCCATGCTGGGCGAAGCGTCTGCGCTCTTCTTCCGGCCCAAGGACAAGAAGATCCACGCCGATAGCGCGCGCAACCGCTTTACCGTCAAGGAGGGCGGCGACCACATCACGCTGCTCAACATCTGGAACCAGTGGGTCGACAGCGGCTTCTCGCCCATTTGGGCCAAGGAGAACTTTTTGCAGCAGCGGTCGCTGACCCGCGCCCGAGACGTGCGAGACCAGCTGGCCAAGCTCTGCGAGCGTGTCGAAGTCGCCCCCTCAACCTGCGGCGCCAACAACCTGCGGCCCATCAAGCGCGCCATCACGGCCGGATTCTTCCCCAACGCTGCCCGGCTGCAGAAGAGCGGCGACAGCTACCGCACCTTTAAGAACAACACGACGGTGTGGATCCATCCGAGCAGCGTGCTGATGTCGGTCGACCCGCCCGAGAAGACGGTGATTTACTACGAGCTGGTGCAGACGACCAAGGAGTACATGCGCAGCGTGATGCCTATCGAGGCCGCATGGCTGGCAGAGCTAGCGCCTCACTTTCACAAGAAGAAGGACATCGAAGCGTTGGAGGACCGCAAGATGCCAAAGAAGGGGCGATGAGCATGAGTCATCGCTTGTCATTCGCGTTTAACTACTCAGTACACACATGTGATGACAACCAGGGGCTAAGGCGCTTCAATTCCGGTCTCAGCTTAGGCCTCGTCCTCCCAGCGGTACATGATTTCCGTCCTCATGGTATACTTGACCCCCTGAAGCACTTCCGCTCCCTCATGCATCAGCAGGGAATGTTGGAAGATGAGGACGCTGCCCGCCTTGGGATTGACGTCCAGGCGCTTGGACTTGTCACGCGAGAGAAAGGATGTGGCACCACCGACCAGGCCTTCGTCGTTGAGGTAGAGATGCACGGTATAATACGTCTCAAGGATGGGTCCGTCGGTGTTGTCAGGTCGATATGAGGCATCGCAGTGTGCTGAGCAGTTAGCTTACGGGCACAGTAGGGGGGTTCCAAGTTGATGTCTACTAACCCCGGAAGAACATGCCTGGGGTATACTTGAGGAAGCGCATCCGCTCGTTCAGACGCTCAAACTTCCACGTTCCCTTGCGGTTGCGGTTGTAGTCGGGCCTGGAGCATGGGGCTGTGGCGACGAGCTCCTGCAGCCCTTGTGCCTGAGCACAGCGGTCCCACAGACGGTCCACGAGAAGCTGGTTGTCCCAGATGATGCGGTCGCTGTTGCGGTAGCCCGGGGCCGCGGTCTCCACGCCGGGAGCGACGCTGATGAGGGCCGGTCTCCACGGCGAATCGTCCGGCTTCTCGCGCCGCGCCGAGGCCTCGGCATAGGCAATGAGCTGGCTGCACTCTTCAGGGGAGAGGACGTTGTCGAGGATCCAGGCCTTGCACTTGGCGTACTCGGGCAGGGGGGAGTCCTTCCAGGGGACGGGCCTCAAGGTGACGGGCTGGGAGGGCGGAGTGGTGAGGAAGATGTCGGGGATGTCGACGGGGTTGGAGGAGTAGTCTGCGCTGACGAAGCCGGACATTTTGGCGGATGGTTTGGGCGTTGCGGGCGTTGATGGGCTGGACTTGAAGAGGGTGGAGAGTTTGGAGAGCATGTTGATGCTTTGTCAAGAGATTGTGTTTGCTCAGCGTGCCTTATATAGCGTGTAAAAGAAGATTGAATGGGAAAAAAAAATGATGACTGAAGGGCTGGGCTTCACCGTAAATCTTACTGCTGCTTGCCTGCTAGGCACCTGTATTCCTTGATCCTTTGGTGGCACGACTTAGACACGTCACTTACACAGATGAGACGAGACAAGAACAACACAAGACAAATTGTATAATGGACATGTGGCAATTACAATGACTGTTTGAATCTAATCAAAAGAAAGAAAGAACACGACACATTGTTGATGAAAATGGCTGGAATGAAAGTCTGGCCTCTGCGAAGATGCCCAGCCTAAAGAGGGCGGTGCAGTCATCCTGCTGCCTTGGCTACCATGACCGAATCGGAAGATATACTGTAGGCGCTGCTATAAGCTTAATCCACGTGTGTCACCTGTATGGAGTGATGCCTAGTAGTAGGGAGGTTTGTGAGGCTGAGCCAGCGATTGATTTGTCTGTTTGAATATGAAGTATATGTATTGTAGAGCATGGCTGAAGGGAAAGTCAAGAGGCGTTGTGTTGTGGTGATGGGGATTGACTGGGGGAGTCTGGGTAATAGTGCAAGTTCCCTGTAAGGCTGAACTGATGAATGAAAGGCATTGAGATGCCTTGTCTTTTATTTCTTCTGAATGACTCAGGGACACCTTTTGAGCAATTCGCTGCATTATTTATAAGAAAGAATTATAAGGAGAAGACGGCAATTACATCTAATTCGTTGTTTCTAAAGCCAGTGTCACACCCTCCGGTCCTTTGGACAAAGATTTGTAGGTTAGCCTAGTAGAAGAAGACCACAGTCCAATTTCCAAAGCATCGAGCGCATTCGCACCCGTTGGAACAAAACTCACAATCTATAGAAATTAAAAATCGTAAATCATGAGATATGGTGAATTAATATGAGATGGAATTTTACTCAGCGAATTGCCAACAGGTGATGCTGCGTCGCTTCCGCGTGAACACACTAAATCAAGAACACTTCGAGGGGGAAGTGAAGGCCAAGTGTAGGAGTAACAGTCATCATCTCATCATCACCTTACACTTCATGTCAAGCCACGTCCCATCCCCTCGCTCACTCATCTCACCTCTCACAGCTTCATAAACATCATCGTCAACATTAAGCACTCGCTCTTTTCTATATCAGAAATCATCAACGTAACAAAACCAAAAGGCATAAACTCGTCCATCATCTCTTCGTCCGTATACCAACTCATAAGCAATCAAATCATCATTCGTAACAAAAACATGAAAATCAGAAAACCAAAAAGAGTCATCAACACGAAACAAAGGAAACATGTCATCATCATCATCATAACCCATCATCATCCTCATCATCCCCATCACTACCATCACCTCCTCCTCCTCCTCCTCCTTAACCCATCATCATCATCATCATCGTCCCTCCTCCGCCCATCAACAGCCTGCATCACCCCCGCCAAAGGCCCGGCCAACGGCCCCGCCAGCTGCGGCAACACATCACCACCAAGCACCTCCCCAATGACGCTCACCCAGCTCTTCCGCCCCTCCAGCACCCCCGTCACCGTCCTCACCAGCCTCTCAATCTGCTCCGGGTCCGTCCCCCCCAGCTGCCACCCGCCATGCACCTCCATGTCCCCCGGCCGCTGTGCCGGCCGATGAAACTCCCCGCTCCTCGTCACGAAGCGGCTCCTCCTGCTCCCACCACCACTCCCGTCCAGCGGCCGCCCGTGCGAATCGAACCGGTCCGGCAAAACCTCCACGTCGTCATCCGAGTCATCATAGTGCCTGCGCCTGCGCCGCCTGCCCTCGCCATCGCGGTTCGGCGAGCGGTCATGCGTCGTGTCCGAAGACTGCCGACGACGGCCGCTCGACCGCTTGAACTGGTTGTCGCGATACCTGTCGCTCCACTCGTCCTCGGACGCGGAAGCTTCCGACTCGGACTGCTTGACGTCGTGCTCCTTCTTGTGCCGTATCATCGTCTTCTCGCTCGTCGGAGAAAGAGGTCTAAACGACACAGACTTCCTCCTAGTGCGAACGGGAAACCCCGGAGGAGCAATCTCGATGCTCGGCGGCGGCAGCTGCTTGAGCGAATTTACGGCCTCTACGTTACATGTTAGCCTTATCATGATGATCCTACTCGCGACCCTGGGTCACATAAGCCCTGAGGGGGAAAGTGGACGATTCCAACGCACCCTCAGGTTGCCCGCCATTGTCATCATCAGGCAGACGTTCGCTTCTGGAGAGGTAACTCACTTGATCATTCGGGAAGCTGCTGCCACCCACCGCTGGTCCGGGAGGCGGAGGCCCCGGCGGAGGAACCAGACCCGAAGGCGGCGGACCGGCCGGGGGAGGCGCGTAGCCGGGCCCTCCCATGGAGTTGACGGGCGGCGGTCCCGGCGGCGGCGGAGGACCAGCAGGGGGCGGCGGAGGCACATACCCGTGATAATCTTGAGGTACGTAGGGTTGGTATTCACGAGGCGGCGGCACGCTGGGGTCAGTATACGGCGTGTAGGTGTGCTCCCGCGGCGGAGCGCCAACGGGAGGGGGGATGCTGGTTGGGGGTGCACCGGCTGGAGGAGGAGGAGGAGGAGGTCCGCCTGCGGGCGTGGTCGAGCCCGGAGTCATGGGGTAAGGGGGATAGTAGGCACCGCCGGAAGCAGTGGGGGGCGAGTGTGGTCTGCCTTGGTCGAAGAAGCCACCGTTGGGGGGAACCTCGCCGTAGCCTGCTAGCAAAGCTCAAGAGTAAGTCATCGTCTGGAGCCACGGCCAGTTGTTTTCTGACAACTATGAAGGGGTCTGGGGCTGGGGGGATTGCTCACGTCGTCCTTGCTCATCGCGCTCCCTCGAGCGCCTTTTTTCCTCCTCCCGTCGCTCTCTCCTATCCTCCCTCCTCTCCTCTCTCTTCTCTTCCCTCCGTTCGTCTCGCCTCTCCTCGCGCCTCTCCCCCTCCCTCCTCTCCCTGTCCTTGCGGTCCTTGTACTCCTTGATTCCCGCTGCCGCAGCGCCCGCGGCAGCCAAGTCTCGCAACCTGCTCCTGCTCCGCTTCCTGTCGTCGTCGGACTCCGAGGATGATGATGGGTCTCTCCGTCTTCTCTGTCGGTTTCGGCGCCTCTCCTCGGCCTCGGACTCGTAGCCCTGGCCGGTGGGAGAGCGCGGATCGGGTGGTAGGGGGTCATGCCCGTACTCAATCAAGCCTAGCCCAGGATCAGCCGCGGCCTCGGAATAAAGGGATCGGGCTCTCGACCTGCTCCTACTCCTGCTCCTGCTGACGGAGCTACGCCTGTCATAGTCGCGATCATCGTCGCTGTATCCCCGAGACGTCGACGCGTCTCTCTCCTTCTTCTTGTCGTGGTGGTCCTTCCACACCTTGCCGGCTATGCCCGCGGCGGCGGCGCCCGCAGCGATCTCGGCGCCGCGTCGAAGCACCGACTTGCTGCGAGACCGGCTCCTGTGCCGCGACCGCGACTTGGATCGCGACTTGGACTTGTCGCGGAAGTGCTTGACGAGGCCGGCAGCAGCGGCCGTCCCGACGGCGGCCTTGGCCAAGGTCGAGAGGCTGCGCTTGCGACTGGGGCGGCGCGAGCGTGAGCGCGAGGACGAGTAGTCCTCGTCGGAGGAGTAGTACTCTCGGCCCCGGCTCCGGCCACGGCGCCTCTCCTCCTTCTCGGCCTTGCTGGCCTGGTGATACTTGACGGCACCGGCAGCGGCGAGAGCGACGGCGGCAATCCCCAGGCCCTTCTTCAGGGCAGAGTGGCGGTCGGGGGACTCCTCGCCGTCGCCGAAGCGGTCCTCGTAGGCGCTGTGGGCTCGCCGGATGGCCTCGGTGCCGATGGCTCCCAGGGCGGCGCCGGCGAGGACCTTTTTGCCGCGGCCCTCGGGGATCTCCCCGTACTCGTTGGGGCGACTCGAGAGCAGCGCGGTGATGCCGGCGCCGGCAAGGGCGCCCTCGGCGAGGTGGCGCTTGTGGTGATCCGAGCTCTGGCTGCGGTCGCGGCGGACGGTGCGACGGGAGTAGTAGTAGTCGTCGTCGTCGCTGTGGTACTCGTCGCGGCGGCGGCCTATGCGGCGGTCGCCCTTGTGGGCGCCGACCTCGCGCCGCTCATGGCGGTAGTAGTACTCCTCGTCGTAGGGGACGCGGGCGACGTCGCGCTCGCCCTCGCGCTCCCTCAGGACGATGATGTTGGGCTCCTGGCGGGGGATGACAATCTGCTGGGGCGGCGCCTCCTGGACAATGATCTTCTGGTCCGGGGCGCGCTGGCGCACGACGACGGGGGCAGAGCCGCGGTCGGGCTCGTGGTAGTACTCGGTCTCCTTGCGGTAGCGCTCGACCTCGTGGCCGTGGGCGTCGTCGAAGCGCTCCTCGACCCTCTTCTCGACGCGGAGGTCCTCGTCGTGGTGGCGGGGGCGCCGCTCCCAGTCGCGGTCCCGCTCGACGTCGCGCTCGTAGAAGACGGTGCGGCTGCGGTCGGCCTCGACGTCGAGGGCCGAGCGAGGCCGGTCCGGGACGTAGGCGCGGTCCCGGCGCTCATACTCGACAAAGTCGTTGGCAGGGCCCGAGTAGCGCGAGCGTCGCTCGTCGTCCATCTCGATAAACTTCTCGGTGCGGTCGTATCGCTCGACGCGCGGCTGGTTGACTTTGTAACGGGTTACGGTGGTGGCCTTGAATCGCTCGTCGTCAGACTCACTGTCGCGGCGCTCTCGATAGACCCGGGTGGTTCTATAGTCGGCCATTTCTCGAGCCCAACACAGCCTGACGTCCTCTGGCTCTCTCTCTCTCGGTCTCTCTCGGTCTCTCTCGTTCTGTCACCTTCTACTCTCTCTCACAGTGTCTATCCCAGTCTTTCCGCTTCTGCCGTAGACGTCACTTAGATGAGATTTGATGGGTCTGTATGTGTAAGTGAGTACGTATATACCCAACCGAAGAGACGGGGAGACTGACTGAAAGGCAGCCAGGCAGCCAGACACGGCACAGTAAATACAGTATAGGATGCTCCGGAGGCTGAAGAAGCACAAACGAGGAGGGGTAAAAAGAACGGCGAGCCGCGAAATCGAGTGGTGGGAAGGGCAGGAAGGGGAATATGACGCAGAAGAGTGGCAGAAGGCCGAGGAACCCCTGCCTGTAAGTACTAATAGGGCTTCCTTTGGGTGTCGAGAGTCGAAAAGGCGGCACCAACGGGGGGGGGCAGACGATGCAGGATAACGTCAGGACAGTACCAATAGCGGGCCTTGTTCTCTCTGTCTCTCTCGGCCTCTGCGAAGTGGGCAGCTGATGACGATGTTTCATTGGGGAGGAGAATGGCCAGAAGCAAGAGAAGAGGCAGTGAGGAGGGGGGACGGCTGACTGGGAGAGGCCTTGTGAGCCAGCTAACGGGGAGGCTAGACAGGGCCCTGGCAGGGCTAAAAGGCGCGACGAAGCTGCGAGAAGATGCCTGGGCGGCTCTGTGCCCGGGTCATGTCGGGCGTTGTTCCCTGTCGCCGTCGGCTCGGACAACTCTCGTGGTTGATGTTGATGGTTTTGTTGAGGGTTAGAGTTGTTTGAAGCTGTTGTGAAAGCGGTTGTCTTGTCGCGTTTCTGACCGGCCATCTCTCGATAGCCTCACTTTCCCCATATCAGCACTCACCATCGGACGATCACCATCACCAGAACCATCAAGCATCAAGCATCAAGCATCAGCATCCTCCTCCCTCCACAGTGCCGCTCAACACGGTACGCCTGCTAAATCACACCTCCTCCTCCTCCCACCCCTCCAAGCCCAGCCAAAATCAACCGGCTGGTCACCTGCATGAACCTGCAAGAAAAAGTACATGTATCATAAACGAGCACCGCCTTGTGACCAGGCAGAAGCGGCAGCGAGTGTGGCGCGGGGCCTCGTTCCCTTCCCCCCAAAAGCCCGCAGGCTCGCGCTCATTCTGCTGCATTCTTTGCGTCTCACGAGGGAAGAAGTTTGGTCGGGGGTCCCCTGGCTGGGCTCTTGTTGGGTTTCTCAGCATGAGGACTCGAGGTGAAATCGGTTGGTTGCAGAGCGTTCTCGCAGATTCCGCTGCTGCGACACGAGAGGGAGTCCTCGTCCCTCGTCTCACGTCCCTAGTCCCTCCACCCTCTGAGCATATTGACACAAATCGCATGCGAATGGATGCAGTGACACCGCCTCAGCCTCACTGCACTTCCCACTCTCTGTCTCTCCATCCACCTCCCCAAACTCTTTCCGGTCCACTCCTGTGTCGTCCCGCTGGCATGCCCTGCCTTCTCTGCACCCAAACCTCAACGAACCAGGCGCACAACAGAACCCAAAGCGATAAATGCCCAGTCCATGGTGTTGGACAGCATCCACCCGCGCTCAGGTGCCCAAACCTGTCCCCTCCACCCCAATACCCGTCGCCACGGTCAAGCCATTCCCGCACACTAGATCAGGACAGAATTGCCCATTTCAGCGCTTTCTTCCACGTTCTAACTAATCAAACGCGCCCGCCCACTCACGACCCGGTGCCTGAAGCCTCAAGTGACAACACTAAGGGAAAAAAAAACAAAACAAGGCGGGATCAGGCGTGGGAAAAATTCTGGTGGAAGAGGGGGGAATAGAGGGCGAAGCGGAACATGTCGTCATAGCTCCGTCTACTCCCATACTCAGCCCACCAGACTGAAGCTAAGCCTGGAATCGCCGAACCATGATTTTCTATCCATGTCATGTCATGTCAATGCATGGAAGAGCTGCATGTCCAAAAGGCTAGATGCCAGGGCCATCAGATAGGAAAATTCACCGAGAGAAACAGGGAACTGCCGAGCTCAGTGATCTTCCCCCTACAGATACATACATCTTTCGCACTGATGTGTTGATGGCGCCACTTTCGGCCGATCCCGATACGCCCGCCAGTCGGCCGTTCTCCGTCCCAGCTTGAGCACAACTACCGAAGACGGCATGCCATATTCGCATGTCAATCACCAACGTGTCAATCATCCTTCCGGGGGGCCGGTGCTTTTGCCATACATGGTCTGTCCCTTGCAGCTTACAGATGATAGCTCAGCAGAGCTTTTCAGATGCCGATGTGAGCCCAGGAACACCGTCAACCTGACAGGCTAGCCGCTCGTATATAAGTACATCCAGTATCAAGAATCTAACGAACAGAGCCCCATATTCTATTCCATGTATATACATGCTGCGGCTTTTGTGTATCGTTCTTTAACTCAAAATGCCAAAAGGTAGACGCAAAACAAAATCATGAACCAACTACGCCTGTAAGCTAAACTGAGCTTTTGAAGCCATATACACTGCTTCCAACTCACACAATGCTCCATGCAACGCCCCCTAATCATCATACTCGTGCTTGTTGCCCAACATGCCAATGCCGCCATTGCTCCGCCGCCTCTTGCCAATGACCTCGCGCACCCAGTCGCTCAGCGTATACCCCCAGTGGCCCGCCACCATGACGCCGCTGAAGACGTTGACGAGCTTGAGCAAAAAGGCAAAGAAGCCGTCGCGCGTCTCCTCCACGCTCAGCATGATGGGCTCAATGTCGTACTTGAAGAAGATGCCGGGCACCTGGTGGTCCGAGATGGTCTTGCTCTGCTCCGTGACGGCGTACTGGTTGGTGTTGACGATGCGGTTGCTGGTCATGTATACGGTGGGGACGACGGAGAGGTAGTACTGGAACTTGTGGAAGTGGACAATGGCCGTGTTGACGGTGCGGTCGAGGGGGTTGACCAGCGACGGGTAAAAGGGGCCGTACGACATTTCCGAGATGATGTGAGAAAAGTTGAACTCTGAGGACGCGGGTTAGAAATTGCACTCAAGAATACGGGATCGAGAATTGCACATACTGTCATGGTCGAGGTGGCCGCCAACGCCGCTGTAGCCGTGGCCCCGGGCCGTAATGTGGAAATCGCCCTGCACCTTGTTCAGGTCCAGGCTGCCGTACATGCGGCAGCTGTCCGGCCTGCCCCTCGGCTTGGGCGTCTTGGCCCACTTGGCCTTCTTGCGACTGAGAGACACAATGTCGTGGACGTGCTCCTCGCCAAAGCCCTCGTCGTGCGCGCCGTGCCAGCCGGCGCCCGTGTCCAGCTTGCCGTGCTCGTTCTTGCCGAGGCGGTGCACGCCCTTTGCGTCCACCCACTGCTCCCAGCTGGTGGCGTCGCGGGTCAGCTTGTCGCCGGCGAGGATCCGGTCGCCGGACGCGTCCTGCACGTTGACGTGCAGATCGCCGCAGCTCATCTTGACGACGATGTCGAGGTTGACCTGCATGTCGTGGCCGATGCCCTTTTCGACGGCAAACGTGTGGTGCTCGGAGCCGCGCCACCAGCGGCCAATCTCGGACCACAGGAAGATGCTGGAGACGAGGAGCATGGCGACGGTCCATTTGCCGCCGCCCGCCGTCTTTGTCACATACTGAGGCTTTGCCTTGGCTGCAGCAGGAGATGTGTTAGCACAGGACCAATTACTCGGTGCTTAGGTAGTGAAGAGCATAGGAGTAGGTATAAAGCTAGGGTAGGTCGGGAGGGGCATGTCGTACGGAATGCATCAAAGGCGCTGACGATGCTGCCCTTTGCGCCAAAGTCGTCCTCGTTCAGCCCCTGCTTCTCGAAGTTGTCCATTGTGGGAGCGGCCGAGCTATGTACAGCTTGATGCTACTACTGCCTAGTAGTCGCAAACCGTCATTCCAGAGCGGCTGCACCGTGCCGACAGCAGCTCAATCAGAGGCAATCCGGGTGCGCGCAGATTCGGGACCGAGTGTCGGCCTCAACCAAGACCTTCTGACGACGTGGCGGGCAGCGGCGCAAAGCAGGACATGCGAGGCACCGGTTTTCGATGAAGAGCAGTTCGGTGATGCTTCGAATTAGCAGCAGCTGGACACGTCTCCAATTCGAGAGACCCCTGCCGTCAGAGGACCCACGGTGATTGGCGCAGGTGGGCTGCGACCGGATTATCGGCGGCCCGGCATGTTCTGGAACGGTCAACGGACATGTGAAACCTGCGAGGATTTTCAGGTGGAAAATTGGGGTGGGAGGCATTGAAGAGGGCGAGAAATGCTGCAATTTCAGGTGTCAGCTAGCTGTTGGTCTGTTAATGCCATTCATCTGTACTAGTATTGTAATGCTATCGCGTTGGTACGTGGGTTGTATATCCTGTGTGAATCTTCTCATACGCTCTACAACCTTTGATCAATGCTGGTAGAATAGCGCAGTACCTTAGCAAGATCAGACGAGTATTACAGTATATGACCTGCGTCCGCCTTCTCTGCTCGGGTCAAGGTCTGTATGTACCTTTCCATGTCCCACGACTCGCATCGCACCAGCAAGCCACAGGGCTGGACATTTGTGTGCCGGAGCGACGAGCACAGACCAGAAAATTCCATGTCACAACGGCTAGAGGCGCAGGAACCCCTGAAGCAGGGCGGGTCGGAGGACCTGGGCTGGAAGCGCCAAGCAGGGCGGGAGTTCGGGGACAGCAAATCAGGTGGGTGAATCGTGCTGGCGGGATCGCGTGGCAGCGGCTTGGATCAGCGGGCCAAGAGATGCGATCATGCTCGGGTTGTGCTTCTAGTACAGGAGAGGTCAGTAGATTTGATGGCATCAGTTAATACACTGAACGTGATATAGAGTTTATTCATGTGTCAAGTACTGCTGACGGGAAGGCGTCTGATGCTGTGTGATTGTGACGAATGCTAATGTTCCTGCTTACTGTACACCCGGGTCGTCTTTGTCTGCTGCATACGAGCATCCTTGGCCGTATCCAAAAATAGGCGGCCAATCCATGCACCCCAGAATGATGGACGGACAACCATGACCTGCAGCTGTCTGTATTGTTGAACGAGGGCAATACTACCTGATATTTACGAGGTAGAGCTGTATCTGGACATGCAGTTAGTATTCATCACTCAGGCCGTACGAGTAAATGCACTTGTAACTGGCTCCAGCACTGCCCGCCGTGAGTCGTACGTATTAGTAGTTCTCCATTCCCCTCATTCCGGAGTTGAGTCGTCTCAGCTGCCAGATACGGAGCCTAAGAGATTGACGGGTTGGACAACGCCTGCATCTCCGCATCAATTCATGGGTTGAAAGACGCACTCTGCTTGCTCGTGTCCCGTATAAAGCAAGCTTTGCAATTGCGTTGAAACAAATGAGACGTTGAAGCCGGTATCCTGTGCTGACTGCACTTCGACTATAATAATGCTCGATCGAGGCAATCAATATGAAGCATCCACCTCGCATACCAGCACAACAGCAGCCTCCCCTCGACGCATTTACCCGGGCAACACCCCAGCCCCAAGTCCGAGGCCTGGCATGCTGCAGAGTCTCAAAAGCACTTGTATGCCTTTGCGCGCGTCTGCAGTGCCGAGGAACCTGCAGCAACATGCCAGCCGCCCTTGTCAAACAAAGAAAAAGCCGTCAAACTCGTGTCCTGACTTTTTGTCTCCATCTGATACCTGCTAGGCATTTCCTAGCGCCAGCCCCATCACCAATTTTTGCGCCACCGCTCCAGTTTATTCTCACCCAGACTCCGAGAGAAACCTGTAACAGTAACAAGAGCAAGCAGCCCGAATCCAACCAAATCGGCCCTGCATCAACTCACTCACTCACTCGCTCGCTCGCACACGCAAACAAGCACTGACTTGCGGACCCCCTTGTCTTCTTGACGTATTATCCTGCGCTCTTTTTGCTACTACTACTACTATTGCTACGACTACTGTAACACTTTCTTTACCCGTCTTGCCTGGTTTTGCCGCTTCACCTCACACCACCTCTCCTCTCTTTCAAACGTTTCTCAATATCCATTCTTTCACCTCTCCTCTGCTTCGCGACAAACGGACTCGCCTCGTCGTCGCGACATCACAGCAGCAGCGGAGCATCTCCCGCCTCTCCGTCGACTCTCGCTTCTTCTTCTTCCTCGCTCGCTCGCTATCGATAGTTTTCCCTCACTCTTCCAGCCCCGGGCATCTGACGCAACCGCTTACTCACCCACGTTTACGAATTCGCATCGCATCGCATCGCATCGCATTGCATACGATCGCATCAAAGACGATTGCCCATTGTTTACTGTCGACTCGTTACGCCTACCAGAGTTCGCGCTCACGTGGGGACGTTCAAATCACGTTGGGCGCTTTGACGGCACTCGGAATCCTGTCCTCTTCACCTCGTCTTCTCCTCGACCTGGCATCGCCAGCATGAGATCCTTCGTTCGGCCGGGCGCCCTGGCTGCCCTTGTAGCTGCGGCAGATGTCGCCGTCGCACAGCAGAGCCCGTTTTCCATCGTATCAACCAGTGAGCCTCTCCCTGTCTGCTTCTATCGCTGATGATGATGATGATGGCTGTGGCTAACCTCGTTCCGCTTTCCTCTTCTCTCCCTCCCCTTAGGCGACATCAAAAAGACAGCAGCCACCGTCGCGTGGGACATGCTCCAGTACTACCACGGCAATGAATCCGGCCAGACGCCCGGCATCCTGCCCGGCCCTCCCCCTGCTGGCGATTACTACTGGTGGGAGGGCGGCGCAATGTGGGGGACGCTCATCGACTACTGGTACCTCACCGGCGACACCACGTACAACGACCTGACCATGCAGGCCATCCAGTTCCAGACGGGGCCCCAGGACGACTTCCAGCCCCCCAACGTGACGCTGTCCCTCGGCAACGACGACCAGGGCTTCTGGGGCATGACGGCCATGCTGGCCGCCGAGGAGAAGTTCCCCGACCCTCCCGCCGACAAGCCGCAGTGGCTGGCCCTCGCGCAGGGTGTCTTCAACACCCAGGCCAGTCCTGAGCGTCACGACGACACGTGCGGCGGTGGTCTTCGCTGGCAGATTCCTCCCACCAACCCGGGATACAGCTACAAGAACAGTAAGCGCGCGAGACATCAACTCTGCTAGGTTGGCATATTCGGTCACGGCGACTAACACACATTTCCCAGGCATTGCCAACGGCTGCTTCTTCAATCTGGGCGCACGCCTGGCTCGATACACGGGCAACACGACGTACTCGGACTGGGCCGAGAAGACGTGGGACTGGATGATCGGCGTCGGGTTCCTCAACAAGGACAACTATGCCATCTACGACGGCGCCGACGTGTCCAACAACTGCACACAGATCAACAAGGCCGAGTTTTCGTACAACAACGCGGTGTGGACTCTTGGGGCGGCCTACATGTACAACCACGTATGTTGCGTCTTTGAGACTCATCATCCCTCCTCCAAGCATCGATTGCTAACCGTACAGCAGACCGGCAGCGACACGTGGAAGAATCGACTCGAGAAGCTCGTCGACCACGGTCTCGAGACCTTCTTCCCCGACGGCATCGCGTACGAGCCGTCGTGCGAGGGCGTCGGCACCTGCACGACGGACATGGTGTCGTTCAAGGGCTACATCCACCGGTGGTACTCGACCATGACGCAGTTGGCGCCCTTCATGGCGCCCAAGGTGCTGCCCGTGCTCAAGACGTCGACCGAGGCGGCCATCAAGCAGTGCACGGGCGGGGCGCTGGGCCGGCAGTGCGGCTTCAAGTGGAACACGGGCAAGTACGACGGTAGGACCGGCGCCGGCCAGGAGATGAACGTCGTGGGCGCCGTGTCGTCGCTGCTCATTGGCGACGCAGCCGTGCCCGTCACGGGCGACTCGGGCGGCACGTCCAAGGGCAACCCCAACGCGGGCAGCAAGCCCAACAGCTTCCAGAGGCCCGAGACGCCGGTGACGGCGGGCGACAAGGCGGGCGCGGGCATTGTGACGATTATCATCATTGGGTCGCTGTGTACGGCGCTGACCTGGATGAGCATCGGTGCCTGAAGTGCCATTTTCCGATTTTCCCTTTCTTTTTTTCCTTCTTCTTCATGATTGAGCAAGATATATGACGGGTCGCAGCCATTGTCTGGTTGGGCAATTCATCCGTCTGGTGTTCCGGTTGGCTATCAAAGGGGGTGGAAAGGGGGCGGACTGGAATCACTTTTTACCATTTGATATCTGGCGTTGGCGGATGTGCTATTAGGGATCATCTAGCATTGTCTTTTTTGTGTTTGTTAACCAACCGTTTTTATCGTCTGCTAGATGGCAGGATAAAGACTGATGTCGCGGCCGAGGTCTCGACATTTGCAAGGGAAAGATGGGGTTAGGAAACGTCTAGGATAAAAGACGAGATATACTTGTACAACAGGACAGTGTACAACAGGAGAGTTTGCTCAATTCGATTCGATGCCTTCAACAGAGATCCATATCCGGTGTCTGTTCCGCAATGCTTGAAGTTTGTCACCGCAGAATCGCGGACCGGCTGGCACGATGCTGAATCACGTAGGTACAGTAGGTGTTACAGAGAGACATCGTCGTCGGGGCTCGGAGGACGTGCCGTTCCCCAACACCCCCCCCCCCCCACCCTTGCCCATCATCATACAGTAAGCTGGCCACGATACGTCATCACTGCATGCGCAAATTTCGCAATTCGAATTGTCGGATGCAAGGGAAATTCCATATTTATTCGTCATGTCATAATGCAAAATGCGTAATATTAAAAAAAAAAGACCTTAATTTAAAGGGCCACCTCTATTTTGCCTGCGTAAATAGACTAAGTTGCCTGCATAGGTTATGCTAAAGGTTATTAGTTTTAAGTAGCGCTATGCTAACTAAAAGGTATATCTTTTTATATAATACTTACTAATTAAAAAAGGTACCTTTTTATAGTACTTTTTAATAAAAGAATAATAATATAAAAAAATAAATATTATAAAAAATAAATATATTAATTAAATAAAGCTATTTTAAAACTTAAAATTAAAAGCACTACTTATATAATTAAAGGCTTTTTATAATAAGTAATTAAAACTACTATTATTACTATAGCTATTATATTAATAGCTATTAATTTTATTTTTTTAAGCTATTTATAAATTATATAGTATTTTATTATAAAAATAAAATTTTAAAAATACTTTAAGTTATTAAAGCTAGTAGCTTAAAATAACTACTTTTTATAAAATTAAAGCTAATTATAATAAATAGCTATAAGCCTAGCTATTTAAAAAAATATAGTTTATTAATATATTTAAATTATAAGCTAGCCTTAATTATAATAAAAGGCTTTAATAATTTAAATTTTAAGGCCTGCCTTTATAAAAATAACTACTTAGCTATTAAGCGCTAAATAGTATAATACTAAATATTTACTTATAAAAATATAGCTTTTTAAAAAATTATAAATATAACTTATAGTATTATAGCTAGCTATACTATAATATTAATTAATAAAGCTAAGGCTTTATATAAAAGTATAAGTATATAAGCTATAAAAGCATTTTAAAAAGCTTTCTTATACTTTTAAGCTTATAAAGGTTTTTAAAATTATTATAGCTATAGCTATAATACCTTTAATAATAGCTATAGCTATAATACCTTTAATAATAGCTATAGTTATAATACTTTTAATAATAGCTTAGGCTATTATAGCTTTTAATTATTATTTAAATTAACTAAAAGCAGAATTTTATTATTTTTAAATGCTTATTAGTAAGGTATTACTTAAGGATTTTAAATTTTTTAAATTAAGTTTATTTTTATTTATTTTATTATTAAAATATAACTTTTAATAAAAAATAAATATAATTAATATATTAAATCTTTATAAAGCAGCTACTATTAGTTTTAAAAACTAAGTTTAAGTAGTTTTATTATAATAACTTAGTAAAAAGTCCCTTTAACTTAAAGCTTAAAATAGTTAGTAATAATATAATAATAAAAAAGCTTAAATTATAATAAAAATAAGCTTAAGTATTTATTTAAAAGTAGCTTAATAACCTAATTATATAATAAAGCAGTTTTTATTAAATTATATTACTTTTAAATAATTTTTAAGCTTTTATATAAAACTTTTTTAAAAATATAATTATAAAAGCTAAATTAATAAAAATATTAATTATATTAAGTTTTATAGCTAACTTAAGTATTATAGTTATTAATAATAACCTTTTTCTTATTAAATAAAAGACTTAATAAAGTTATAAATAGTATAATTTTTATTATAAAAGAATATTTAAAAGCTAAAGTACTATACTTTATAAAATAATATTATTATATATTTAAAATTATAGTATTTTTTTATTTATACTAATATTTATTAATATTATATAAAAATATAAGTCTTTTTAATATAAAAAAAAGGTTTTTTTATAATTAATAATTATTTTAAAGCTACTGCTATTTAAAATAAAAGTTATTTTTTATTAAAGTATAAAAAAGTTCTTTTTAATTTTTTAAAAAGTAGTCTTACTACTTATAATAATATAGCTATAATTAAAATCTTATTATAGTTAATAATTTATTATATCTTAATACTTTTAATAATATTTTTTTTAATATATTATATATATAGCTATTATTAAGTATATAAAAAGGCTATATAAAGCCTAGCTTTTATTATAATATTAAAATTAAATATTATAATATAAAAATTAAAGGCATTTTTTTAAAAGCTATACTTTAAAGTATAGTAATAAAATATTTTAACTAGTTTTTTTAAAGTTTATATAAATAGCTTAATATTCTTTTTTAATAATAAAATAAATATTATAAAAAAAAATTAAGCTTAAAGCTATAATTTTATTAATTTTTAAAAGCTTTAAGTTATAATAATTAGTATTATATATAATATTAAGTATTATTAAGTTTAAATAGCTATACTATAGCTTAAGATTATAATTTATAAAAATAAAAAAATATTATAAATAATTTTTAAAATTAAGCTTTAGCTTAATATAGTATTTCTTAATATAAAAAGCAGTAATTATAGCTTAAGTTAATATTTAGCCTTAATATATATTATTAATAAATTCTTAATATATATTTAAGATATTTTTTTTAATAAAAAGGATTTTAAAATATTAAAGTATAATAGTCTTTTTAATTACTTTAGCTATAAGATTTAAGTAATTTAAAAGTATTATAATAGTCTTTTTTTACTTATTAATTTAAGTTATATACTAGTATTTAAAAAAACTAATTATAATATTAAAATTATAATTATAGCTATTATAAATAAGCCTTAAAACTTAAAGGTTATTTATATTTTTTTAAACTATTTTTATTTTAAATAAGTAGCTTATATATTTTATTATTAATTTATATAGTTTAAAAAACTTAAAGTTATATATAGTATTTTTATAAATATATAAAATATTATAATAATATAGCTTATTATTTTTATATATTAATAATTACTTTTTAATAAAAGTATAGCCTTTATTATATATATAAGCTTAAAAAGCTTTAAAAGCTATATTTACTAATATAAAATATATATTAATTAATAATAGCTAAAGTAATATTTTTATAAATATAATTTTTAATAATATTAATAATAGCTTTTAAATAAGTATATAGTATTATAGTATTTTTATAATTATATAATAAGGGTTATTATTATTTATTTTTTTATTAAAAAGTATTATAAAAAGGTACCTTTTTTAATTAGTAAATACTATATAAAAAGATATACCTTTTAGTTAGTATAGCACTACTTAAAACTAATAACCTTTAGTATAACCTATGCAGGCAACTTAGTCTATTTGCATAGGCAAAATAGGGGTGGCCAATTTGAAGGAGGATAAGCAATATCGTATGCGAGACGGTGAAGAAGATGTGATTGCTATTGCGATGCGACAATGGCATGCTTTCTCAGGTACTTTGCCGGGAGAGAGTCAAGAGAGCATTATGTCAGCAAATGAATCTCCCCCTTGGCTTAAAGAAAATCCTCGTCTAAAGGAAAGAAGAAGTACAGAAATAGAATGAACGGCAGAAAAAGCCCCTGGGCATGGGTTGCTTTCATGTGCTCATGTGGCCATGCTAATGACGCAAACTCCACAGAGTTACATGCTATGTACGCCCGAATGCCGCAGAAGGGGGGAAATGGACAAGCTGATGAACGAAGCGCTGAAAAAGACTCCATTGCACACCTTGTGATGATGCCACTGGCGTTGGTTCAATCGGACCACCTGCTGTGCAATTTTTTTAGGCTTACATAAGGTATGGTCTGTGTCATGTCCAGGGAAGATGATGGAATATGGGATGACTGAGCCGTTGGATGGGCTCATTGCCGATGCCTTAACCCATAGGCCATACTAACGATGTTGGCACTGCTGTTGTGCTGTTCGAGATTTGCTCATTGAAGACAGGTGTTATTTCGAGCACAATGCCCTCGTGGTCCCGTTGCAGATCCTCTCTGAATGCCATCAACCCCCTACGAGTAATTAGAAGCTGCAAGATGAACTCAATTGAGCCAAATGTCGAATGTCATCTCGCATCTCGCATCTCTTCACGAAGCGCAAGAAAAACCAATGAAACGCCCCACGAGCAAACACCAATCCCATTCCAGACGCCTCGCAGTTCCCATTACCTACAACAAACTCTGCCAGGGGCCCGCGTGACGCACGCCATCGGGTCACCAGAGGCACCGAGCAAGTGGATTCACCCATTTGATCCTTTTTAGCGGGACCTTTTCCCCCTGAGCCTGAGCCAAAAAGCCGCTGCAAGGCGCTTCCAGGCTTCCAAGGCGTCGCTGAGCTCCGGTCGGATCTGGCCAGCTGGTGAAGTGCTGTCTACCTTGAGAGTACCTCAATAATAGCTATGATTCCATGTTATGAAAAGGTAGAGCTGAGGTGTCTGCACGAAACGGGAGGGGCGCCCCCACTTCTCTTTCTCCTGGGATCCATTGCAACACCTGAGGAAGCCGAAAGCCTCAAACTCGACGCGAGTGGCTGGAAAAAAGCGCCAACCTTGAATTTCAGTGGGACCTGCAAAGCTCCATCGCCCCCAGTCCGTCTCCAGCATAGCGTTTTGCGGGGGAAGAAATTTTTAATGACAGAAAGAAGAAAAAAAAAAAAAAAAAAAGGAAAAAACAGTCCGAGGCCGAAGAGAAGCGCCAGCGAAGAAAAAAATCCTGGTCTGCTGAGCACGGGGTCGAAAGTGGATTCTCTGCCATGGGAAAAGAATTGGATCAGCGGAAAATCAGGGCGGAAGAGCGGAGACTTTCCCAGGGGCAAACAAAGAGAGAGAGAGAGAGAGAAAGGAGCTTAGCTTGGAGCAGAAGGAAGACGAAAGAAGAAAAGAAAGCAAAGTTTTAATTTTTTTTGCCTTCTTCGTCTTCTGCTGTTCGGCGTTGGTTTGGCGTTGTATCCATTATGTAGTGAGTTTGGCTTTTCGCTACTAGTCCCGAGCTGGCCTTTTGTCTGGGTCTGGTGACTTGAACCTTGTGTAAAAGGTTTGAGGCTGGCCCTGTTGCCATGACAAGGCCTGGAGCGCTACCTTGATGGGCGGCCGTATAAGAGGCGCGAGGGCCCATCGTGAGGACTGCTCTTGACCCGGACACTTGCTGGAGAAGTGAATCATCCATCATCTTGCTATAAACACAATCCGAGCTGAAGCTATATCTAATTGTCAAGAACGTTCGACGTCAATCACTGCTCTTACACACACTTCGATCAACTTATACAACTCTTCTCAAACTTGACCAATTCCACCCACACGAGTCACCTACAGACCTCTACTACACCACCACTCCTACTACATCAGGACCACAACTCAAAACGCTCAACAACACCTACCTACTCTGTTGACATCAACACAACCGCCACAATGCCGGTCAAGTACATCTTCACCGAATCCGCACCCTCCCAAACAACCTACTTCCGCTCCGGCCGCGGCGGCGCAGGCAACACCTTTCGCACCTCCTCCGCCCTCCCCTCCACAGCAACCTCAACCGCTTCATCATCAACAGCCACAACATCCACAACAACAACTCAGCCCAGACACCTTCCCAACCAGCGCTTCTTCTCCGGCATCGGCGGCGCCGGCAACGTCCACCAGGCCAACGAGCTGCAGTCCGCCCTCCTCGAATCCCTCGAGACCAGCCCGCCGCTCGGCAACCCGGAGCGCGGCCACGTCGGCCGCGGCGGCGCGGGCAACGTCTACGGCAGCAGCGGCGGAGGCCGCCGCAAGACGAGCGATGCCGGGAGCAGCGTCTCGAGCGCCGGTAGCGTCGCCAGCTCGGTGAGCGAAAAGGCAAAGGCGTGGGCGTCGCGGGTCGGCGGTGCGTTTGCTCGCAAATAAGGCAGTTTTTCTAGCGGTTTTTTTCTTTTTGGGAGGGATGAAGAAGAAAGGTGACGTGGAGGAGAAGTGGGAAGGATTTCCTGGTTGATGTTATGGATTACGACAATTGCGATTATACCCCCGCCTTGATCATGGGCTTTTTATTCTGGGATTCTATTTATGGGAGTTTCGGTATTGGTTTGGTTGGACTGGACAAGATAGGCTGTCGGATGGGAATCGACGCAACGGTGCTTTGAATCGGGTGCAAAGACAACTGGGAAAGCGAATACACTAGGTTTCCATACTGGTCAAAAAAAGAGACACTCTACTTGCTCTTCAATCATTGCCCATCTGTGATACTCGTCACGATTCTAGTTGTAAGATGTACATGAAGCTACTGACATGCATGACAGCACAAGTAGTCGAGAGTTGCCCCTGGCTCACCTCTCCCCCTCAACGCTTCCAACTAACGTACACAATTGCGAAATTACATTGAAGCAGCGAAAAGCAATCCACAACCTAAATTAAGCAAGATAAAAAAAGATGGAGAAATGTCCAGGAGAGGGAAAAAAGATGATCTCGCCCGGGCTCGAACCGGGGACCTTTTCGGTGGTGTCAACGGAAAACTGTTAACGAAATGTCATGACCAACTAGACCACGAAACCATGCTGTTGTGCCTCGCTCATCACAGGGCGCGATACTGTTCCCTTCTCACTCAACCGACCTACATACCCTTCGCCCACTGAACAAAACCTCAAAAACATGGATGTAATGTAGGTATCGACATGTTGAAAGAGACTGCATATTAGAAAAAGAGGCAAGTTAACTACACAAGAGCATTACTTGACATCAGTAAAACCAATCTATACATCGACATCCGTCAACTGCAAAATCGGGGTATCATTAGGCTCTCTCTTCATCTATCAGACAAAGTTCCCTACAACTCCCTCGTCTAATGCCCGCTCGCTTGCTCCTCGCAAAGAAAACGAAACAAAAATCAACACCCATCCTCCCGTATCTTTGTATCATAAGCCAAGCTCTTGTCTTTTGTTTTGCGTGACAATAACAGGTGAAAAGGAGAAGATTAGTGTACACCAACACTCCCGTAAGCATCATCATGAGCCGACCTCTAACCACCCCCCTTCATGAACCCCCTCAGTCTTTACTCTTTTTTTTTCCCTTCACTTTTGGTTTTTCTATTGTTTGTTGGTTTCGATCCTTCCATTTCTCGGCCCTCTATTCTCCCGGGAAGCTGCAGACCTGTCGTGTGAGCCTCGTGAGAAATGTTCATAGCACGTAACCAACGCAGCAGACATGCAAAGACTCTCGCTCGCCTCTATGCCGGTACGCCCGCTCCAGTTCGTAAATCATGTAAACTTCGTGTGGATAATATCCGGGTTTTCATGCCAGTCGTCAATGCTCACCAGCATCTGTCTCGCCGTTAGTGGACGCTCATACAAACCTACAGCAGCTTGAAGGGAGAGGGCGGAGAAGAACGAGACAAGAAGAAATCTGGGGCACTCACCTTGCGGAAGGTGCTCAAGCCAGCGAGAATGCTTCCTCCAATCCATGTCGAGTACTTGCGCTCCGGCGGCGCAAAGATCTTTATCCTCATGTCCTTGACCGCCAGCTTCTGCAGCTCCGTCAGGAGTCGATCGCCAAAGCCCTTTGTCAGCGTGCTGCCTCCAGACAGCACAATGTTGCTGTAGAGTGACTTCCGGAGATCCAGGTCGGTGCGGCTAATGGCATCGACAACAATCTGGTGCACGCCGGGATACTCCTGGCCGATGATCTCGGGGTCAAACAGGATCTCCGGAGCTCTGAACCGCTCAGCGCCAATCTACCCCAACAGTCAGTACCCAAAGAGTCAACCCCAAGCTCGACATCAAGACCCACCTTGAGCTTGTGCCCGTCTGGAAGCACGTATTCGGCAAACTTGCTCTCGTTCGGCTTCACCCCGATCCAGTCTCTCTCCTCCTTCTTCGGGTCATGCGCCACATAAGACACGCTCTCCTTGATCAACCGAACAACCTCCTTCTCCGCGCTCGTGTGAAAGATGTAGCCGCTCTTGCGCAGCAGCGTCTGCAGATACTCCGTCACGTCTCGGCCCGCGACGTCGATGCGCTGTATGCTGCTGGGCATGGCAAAGCCCTCGTACACGGGCACCGCATGCGACACGCCGTCGCCCGAGTCGAGCACGATGCCCGTCGTCCGCCCGCTGGCGTAGAGCGACAGCACCGCCTGGATCGACGTGTGTAGCGCGGGAACGTTGAACGTCTCAAACAAGATCTGCGCCGCCGTGTCGCGATTGCTCCGGGGATTCAGCGGAGGCTCTGTCAACAGGACTGGGTGCTGCAAGTGACATGTCAGCGCCCTTCTCGTCGTCGAAAACCCAGCTCCTCGGGCTTAGTAGAGCATCACACAAGACATACCTCCTCACTCAGCGTCTTGAGTCCCTCGCCGTACACATACTCCCAGATCCGCTCCATGTCATCCCAGTCGGTCACGACCCCGTGCTCCAGCGGGTAGTGGATCTTGAGCAGGCCCCTCAACTCGGTGGAAGCCTTGTTCCCTATAAACAGGTCGCCCTCCAGCGCGCCGGCCAGGACGCGCAGGTGCTTCGGCCGGCCGACCCACGAGGGGAAGAAGCACTTGGGCAGGTCCTCGCCCGCGAAGCCCGCGCGGATGGTGCCCGAGCCGTTGTCCAGCACAATCGGGGCATTGTGCAGTATTTCCGTCATTTTCGCGTCCGTGAGCCTGAGCCCGAGCCCGGAAATTCAGATCGCAGCCGCGTCGTTGCCGTCGTCCTCCGCGGTGCCTCGCCCGTTTCGTCTCGAGCTGGCCCCCCCTTTGTGTGATCTGGTGTCGTTGTTTGCTGCCACGGGGGTTTCGCGTCCGCTGTAGAATTGCCTCTTGCCTCTGCTTGCCCAGCCTCAGATCACAGCATCCGCAGCATTGGGCAGGGTCACTGAAGAGCCTCTCAATAGCCGTATGCTCAGCCCTGGATATACAGACGCAGCCTTGGGTAGCCTCGTCGGATCTCAGGAAATCGTCGGGGTTCTGGAGTTGTGGTCGAGGATGATTGGCCATTGCATGTCTCGCACCGTCCACATGGGAGCTGAGCTACCAGCCACACCTAAAATCTCCCCCAAATTCCCCTCCAATGGTCCCCCAGCCACACCCGCATCACGTGGGGCCACCTTCTCTCGGAGCACCCTGATAAGCAGAGAAAAGGGTGGTGGCAGATAAGCAGCTGTGGCGCCTCAGGCAGGAAGCGCAAAAGGCTGTGGCCACAGCTCAGGTTAAAGTGGTTTCGCGTTCATCGCGTCTCCTCCCCCTCGAACCGCGTCGCAGACGTGCCGAATTTGCTTCCAGCTGCCGCCTCATGCTCTGATGCTTTGATGCTTATGGCGACGCCCCAGACCCAAACGCTCTGCATGCCCCCGACCAGCGACCGCCGTCCCGCGCCATAGCAGCTGAACCCGCCGTTGCTCCTTGCTCCAAGTTCCCCTTTGGCTTTGTTGACGCCTCTCAGCCTCGACGCTCTTGCGCCGGAATCCGATCCATCGTCGAGATGGTCAAGGGCAATGCGAGCGGCGGCATCTACAGTGCCACGTACAGTGGAGTAAGATATTCCCCGTGCTTTTTGGATGCGGCAGTCGTTATGGGAGGTGGAAAGTCGTGACTGGGATAGCAGCCTTGAGTTGGACGGACAGGAGAAGACGGAGAAGTCAGCGAAGAAGCCATCAGAAATAGGATTGTTCATTCATTGCAATGGGGTCAAGAAGCTATTGTCGGTTGCTATTGGGGCAATTTTTGGTTACTGTCTTCTCCTAGCTCTTTGATTCTCTGCTTTACATAAACTGCACGGAGCGTAAAACTCTACACACCTCATCGTCTACTTAAACTAACACATCTCTTCCCAGATCCCCGTCTACGAGTTTCAATTCGGCGGCGACCTCAAAGAACATGTCATGCGAAGGAGGCACGATGACTGGATCAACGCAACCCACATCCTAAAAGCCGCCGGCTTCGACAAGCCGGCCCGAACGAGAATCCTCGAGAGAGACGTGCAAAAGGACGTCCACGAAAAGATCCAGGGCGGCTACGGAAAATACCAGGGGACATGGATCCCCCTCGAGGCCGGCGAGGCGCTGGCACAGCGGCACAGCGTCTACGAGCGGATACGGCCCATCTTCCAGTTCGTCCCGGGCGACGAGAGCCCGCCTCCAGCGCCCAGGCACGCCAGCAAGCCCAAAGCACCCAAATCCCGTCCTCCACTTCCCAAATGGAATTCGGGTAGGTCAAAGGCCGCCGCCGGCATGGCACCCAGCGTCACTAACCCGGCAGCAGCCGCCATGCCCGTCGTCGAGGAGTACGACAACAGCGAGGTCGTCATGGGCGGCGTGGAGGAGGACACGCCCGACAACCTGACCGTGGCGTCGGCCTCGTACGTCGCCGAAGACGACCGCTACGACATGGGCCACATGTCGACGGGCCACCGCAAGCGCAAGAGGGAGGAGCAGTTGCAGGACCTCACGGAGCAGCAGCACGCCGTGTACGGGGACGAGCTTCTCGACTACTTCCTCCTTTCTAGAAATGAGCAGCCGGCAGTGAAGCCCGACCCGCCGCCCAACTTCCAGCCCAACTGGCTTATTGACGCCGAGAACCACACGGCCCTGCACTGGGCCTCCGCTATGGGCGACGTGGACGTGATCAAGCAGCTCAAGCGGTTCAACGCGGACGTGGCCGTGCGCAACATCCGCGGCGAGACGCCCTTTATGCGGTCCGTCAACTTCACCAACTGCTACGACAAGCAGACGTTCCCCGCCGTCATGAAGGAGCTCTTCGAGACGGTCGACGTCCGGGACAGCCAGGGGTGCACCGTCATCCACCACGCCGCCATCATGAAGAACGGGCGCGTCTACAGCCCGTCGTGCTCGCGCTACTACCTCGACAACATCCTCAACAAGCTGCAGGAGGCGCTGGAGCCGAGCGCCTTCCAGCGGCTCATCGATGCGCAGGACAACGACGGCAACACGGCGCTGCACCTGGCGGCGATGCGCAACGCCAGGAAGTGCATCCGCGCGCTGCTGGGCCGCAACGCCTCGACCGACATTGCCAACCTCGAGGGCCTCCGCGCAGAGGACCTCATCATGGAGCTCAACGCGGCCAAGAAGGACCGCGCGCCCCAGCGGTCGTCGTCGCCCTTTGCGCCCGACTCGCAGCGCCGCGCCACCTTCCGGGACGCCTTCTCCTCGTCTGGCGGCGGCGGTGGCGGCGGCGCGGGAGGCGACAGCAAGGCGCGCAAGCCCGCGCCGTCCTTCCAGTCGGCGGCGGCGACGACGGTGCACTCGCGCATCTCCCCGCTCATCATGGAGAAGTTCCAGCAGCTCGCCAGGAGCTACGACGAGGAGTGGCACGAAAAGGACGTGGCCGAGGCCGAGGCGCGGCGCATCCTGACCAACACCCAGGCCGAGCTGAACCTCGTCCGGCAGCAGATCACGGAGCTCGAGGCCCAGCTCGAGCCCGACGACGTGGCCGCCAAGGTCATGAGCGAGGCCAACCTCGTCCGGCACAACGTCCTCTCGCTCATCACCCACCAGAACAGGCTGCACATACAGCAGGCCGTGGAGAACGAGATGAGCAAGCTGAACGGCAGCGCCAGCGCCAGCGGTGGTGATGGTGGCGGTAGTAGTAGCAACAACAACAGCAATAATAACCCCAACGGCACCGGCATGCAGGACGACTCATACGAGGAGCGGCTCGCCCTCGCGCGCCAGCTGAGCCAGATGCTCATGGAGCAGCGCCAGGCGGAGACGGAGTACGTCGACGCCCTGAGCATGGTGGGCGTCGGCGACAAGATTGAAAAGTACCGGCGCCTGCTCAAGCGCTGCCTCGACACAAAGGACGGCGAGGTCCTCGACGCCAACCTCGACAGCCTCATTGACATGATGGAGGAGGAGCGCGAGGTGCATGACATGGACGGGTCGACGACGGCAGGGGGCGAGCCCATGGATTTTGCCGTGATGTGAATTTCCTGTTTTTTTTTTATCTCAACCATGCCTTTTCTTTTTTATATCTCATCTATTCTTTGTTTTGTCTTCGACATCTCTTTCTCGAATTCTCTCATCTACTATTTTCACACGCGCACACACACGCACACCGAACCGAGAGCAGTGTTCAGGGGCACACTAGGTGGGACGGCAACACCACGATGGCGACGCTCCACAAAAGGAAACACATGGCATTCGATGAAAGGGGAGGAAGGGAGAACAAAAGTTGCCGCTCACTTTGATTGCAAGAGTACCCTTTCTCTCCTTGACCCCTCTTCTTCCCTTGCTTCTTTTGCAGGACATTTCTGGAAACAAAGGGTATCCCACCCTTTCTGAAAGTTATCCAAGCTTCTCGGCTTACTCTTGTCTCTCCTTTCTCTGTATTGAGTAACCGAGGGCATCAGATATTAGCGCGTTCACGTGGCCGATGTGGGAGGCACTTTTTTTCCTGCACAACTGTTTATGTCAGTGAAAGCACTGACGAGATGCATCATTTCTTGTTTTAGAGCGGTTTGCGTGGCTAGTCTTGTCTTCTTGGAGAAGCAGTATATAGCAGTTGGCGAGCAGAGCGCATATGGTACTGAAGGAACGACTCTTGGGGGGGCGGGTCCGGCGCTGGAGGTCAACAATATCACAAATTTCTTGATTCTTCATTACCCCCTTTTTCCAAGTATGGCGTATTCTGTTTCCCCGAGAACATCGTGGAGCGGTGTTAGTATGTCATGCTGAAGCAATGGATTGCCTCTTGAGCGAGTCACGCCGTACACCCACCAACGCTCTGAAACGGCACCGTGACATATTAGCCCTCAGAGAGAAACGGTTGCGCGGGCATCGGACCGGCAGAATCGGACATGGCAGGTTAAGTGGACCCCGATTGCTCCGGCGGCAGAGTCATGGCCCCTGATGCGGCGACACGGATGCTATTGATAGCTGTGGCGAGCACTCTTGATGCCGTGATTTCGTATAGACGACGACTCGGACGGTGCTTGACATGGACAAAGAAAGGGGTACAATTTCTCTCCCTGAGTTTGCGCATGGTCTAGGCCAGAACTTGGAAAGCGGGTGGCCACCTCGGACCCGACTGGTCCAGCTTCGCCAGCCTCCTCCGTGGACGGCGGCCGGACAGCTCGGGCCGTATCCAACCAGGTGGCCAGGCGGCCAAATGCCAAGCATTTCTCCGCGCGTGAAGTTCTGGGGCGACACGAGCAATGACATTCCACGACCAGAATGGCATAGGCTTCAGCAACGGAAGATCAATACTCGCCGCCACCATCGTCCGCTCGTCATCAGTGAGAAATGGAGACCAATGAAGGACCAAAACAGCAGGCGCCGAGTCACACATTCGAGGCCGACAAACTGGCGCCGACCATAGGGATGCCGGATTTGGGTGGGACTGAATGGCACCGCTTCAGGAAGTTGAGGATCCAGTCGGCGACCGGCTCGGGCGGCTTGCATAGTATGGGTGTCAGGTGAGCAGCTGAGTCAGGGCGCCTGTATAAAGACAACTCGTAAGATGGCGGCCATGACTGGTCCAACGTTCAACCCGTTGCGTTTGTCCGTGTAAGTCGCCTGGCAACGGGACCAATTGCTTCACGTCCTGTGTCTTCTGGTCGCCGTCGTTCCAACAACCTGGCGAGTCATGTCAGGTACGGCAGGTAAACGTCTGAGCTGAGCAATGCCTTATGCATTTGTGCCGCGCCGTGCTGCTGCGCAACATGATCCTCCCGCGTCCTGAGGTTTCGTACTGGCGAATCGGTGCAATTACAATTGCCAGCTCCTATCGCGGCGCTTATGCTCAAGGCCGGCTCCGCGGCATGGCTATCGCCTCGGAATCTCTCGCAGGATCTCCATGAGCCCATTCGCGGAGAGTGAAGGATTGCAGGAGTCCAATGACCGTGCCAATATGCAGTCTAATGCGGTGAAACGCCAGTCACGAGGCCGTGTCTAGGACTCGCCATGCCGGCACTCGCCAAAAGAGCAAGGGATCAAGTATGTGCTGGATCGACCCAAAGCCGCGTAAAAGAGAGATTTTGACTGCGATGTAGATAGGTGGAAAGGTGAGGTTGCTTCAGCTGAGACGTCAATAGATGTCCGATAGACGTCCGATAGCTTGCAGGAGGCTCCGCCAACATTTCGGACAGAAACAGCAGCCGGCCAATATCACCAGCAACAAGATTGAGACACCCCACAGCAGGGCGTGACATGGCGCCTGCACCCGTCGAGACAACGACGCTCACCGTCACAGTGGCAAGCAGGAGAGATGCATCGAATAAGTGCTCGAGGTAACACTATGTTCATCGCCAAGAGGCGGATGCTTGTCGGCCTGAGATCTCGCCTGCCCCACGCCAACAACGAAGCATGCCGACGTGGCACCTCGCAAGAGACTCGATATCACTAGTCATTCAACTTGCGGTTGCACAAACATCGAGACACGTCATGTGGGAAAGTCTCGAGGGCGCAAGGGGGCGTATATTACGGCGTGCTTGGTGCTGGGACACTGAGGCATGGAGTACTAGTATTAAGCACTCTTTCGTCAGTAAGAGCTCAGGCGTCCACGGGCAACAACTCGCGAAGGTTGCATTGCGGGATCCGCTGTTCTGTTCGAGTAGCTCTCGTACATACCAAGTTCGATTGCGTGTTGTGTGGCCTGAACGACGGAGTTGCTGCACCTCTGCACGTCGTGATTTGCTGCGTCGCCCATGCTAGCGTTGGCATTGAATGTGGCTCCATAGGACAGCACCTGTAAAGTTGACCATTCTTCATCCATAGACGCCCAGATCTAGCACCTTTTGGTGCTGGTATGTGCCAATCTGAAGTGAGAAGGTGGGGGACATCAGTAATAGCATGCTGACCCGGCGGGGGAGGGGTGCGTCCATCATGGTAAGGCTGACGGAAACACCCTCGACAGCGGAATTGGTGTCCTGGATGAAGTTTTCCCGAGAAACCGCAGTTTGTCTGAAGGCGGTAGACGCGTTCGCTGTCGATAGGACCGCGGCCCAAGCTGACTTTGCTGACGCAGGGCACTGGCAGCAGTGAGAAGCAGGGCATCGGGGTCTCTGTCTCATCAAGGGAGCTTTTCCCGTGGATGCACGGTCACGATCACGGTCAGATGGGCGGTGGAGAGGAACAAGAGACAACCTGAGGCTAGGGCCAGAATGTACCAAGTGAGAGTCGACATCGAGCTGATCCGTCCTGAGTCGCGTCACACACCGCCCAAGTGCAGACAGCTTGTTGATGCCCGATTCATGCGCTCTAGGTGGCATAGCTGGACTGCAGGTGGCAGCAGCGTAGAGGGAGAGCAGCTAAGACGATGCGTTCTTGGGTGCAGCCAGGACTAGATGCGGATGTCTTAAGCAGCAAGGAGTGGTGCAACGTGGTATGCCGGTATGCGTATCTCGCGCTCCATGGCCATTATTGTACTCGCAAGGCAACCGGGACAGGCCCATATCGTGGTGCAGTACCTCACGGTAATGCAGTACCTATGCATACCTGGACGCTGGTGCCAGCAGGTAGTGTAAGTGCGTCAAGCCGGGTCAAGTAGGTCAGGCTGCAGAGCCGCAGCGGTCGAGCTAGCCAGGGTACGGTCCACGGCGAGCTGAAAAAGAGACCAAATGACGGTGGAAGCGGCAAAGGACCAACGTCTTGCATCTGCATCTGCGTCTGTGTCTGTGTTTAGCCTGGTGCGAGGTTTCTGGTTCGGACCGGAGAGGTCTGCAGCCCCACGAATGACGACTATCTGGGCCAACTGAAGCGCCGGAGATTCAGCAGAGCGTGGCGTAGCGTCGATGTCCTCAATAGTCGGGGTTCTGAGTTGCGATCGATCGGGGCAACGATGCGCTTGCGCAAGTTGCTTCGCCGAAAGGGCGCGGAGTGAGGCTCAGCTGGACTTGGTCACTGATGCAGAAATCGTGGGTGTGTGTGAATGTGTGAGGAGGAGAGGAGTTGGAATGACTTTCCTGTCGGTTGGTTGGGTCCTATGTCGGGGTACGTATCTTATCCAGCTGCCGGAGCCAGGGATGCCATCGACACGGCAAGCACGGAGTACGAAGCGACTTTCTCCTGAAAGAAGCGGAAGGCAGGAAGGACTCTAGCTGGCATCAGGTGGCTCGTGCGATCAAGTGGAAAGTGAAAGGCAGAAGTGGGTTATTGAGAAATGGAAGGCATCAACCCTCGTATGAACGCGGCAGGTACCGAGGCGAGCGACTCATTGTACGAGTACCTCTACCCACTCGAGAGTGAAGCACGAGCACATTCAATTGAGATGGCTGTTGCGGCACAGAAACTTTGGGTTCCGGGTACTGCACGAATCAAGAAGCATGGCAAGTTCTGATCAGAATCACCGGCCAACTTTGGTGCTGCCAAGTCATACATGCAGTATTGCAGCAAGTTGCATGCATGCATGTATTGCGGTCCTATCACAAGAGGTTAAGTACCTAAACGTACATGGATGCTCGCGCTGTCGGGATCGGCAGGTGGGTGCGCGTGTTCTAGAAGCTCTCGTTTGGCGGGCAAGTCAGCTGGGCAGGTATCGACTGCAGTCTTGCACCTTACCGCTCCCACCGTGCAGGGACCTGTACGTACCTACTTCAATATTTGGCTTCATTCTCGTGGCAAATCAACGCGGGTCAAGACTCGTCCAGCTTGATTCGCTACCGACTTCCTGGATTTTTCCATGATGAGCCAGCCACGCCCTGAGATGGCTTGAGATGGCTTGAGATACTATTGCCAGAAGAGCCGTGACGGGGACCGTTAGATTGCCTGCCTCTTTCGTCGACAAGATGCGCCTCTCTGCTGCTGAGAGCCAGACGATATCGCGGCCTCGGGTTCTCGGAAATGGTGTCTGAGTAGTAGAGTACATACAAGAGTCGTACATGTCGTGTCGAGGTGGCATCACGAGAGAGAATGCGCCGGCTAAGAGAATTGATTAATCTGACAGACGCGGGAGTGGTCGCATGCGCGCAGACTGTCGGACCATGACATTCTCAAGACGGCCATGTTCCGTGGCCCAGGACGTGCTGCCTTTCAGGCTTGCTCAGGTTGGGCACGTCGCCGACAGATGACATGCACGAAGCATGTACGAGTACCGGGTCTTGCCAAAGAGAGCCAAGAGGTGTGTCTGTCTGCAGTACAGTAGATGCTGCTGGATGCTGGACGCTTGTCGATGCACTCATGCTGCTGCACTAGGCTCTCCTGCGTTAACTCCCATCCCGTCACCACCATCATCATTAACATCATCATCATCATCGTCGCATCCTGCTTCTGTTCCTCCTGCTCCATCCCCTCATAATCGTGACGCCCTCCCCCGGCTCGCATCTCGCAGTAGTAATATCGGGGCTTGCTGCATCTCACGGTCCCTGTGACTCGATGTTGCCGTCTGGCCGGCAGAACATTGGCTAATGCAAATTAACAACCACACCATGTCCCGCGCGATATCCCGCATCCACCAGGTTTTTTTCAGCTGCCTTGGACCATGTAAGTTGACGCATGTTTAACTCTATTTGCCAGTCGAATTAATGCACAAACCACACCGGTTCCTGGCATCGTTTGGCACCGGCTTCCTGGACACAGCCTTTGCCTTGTAGCGTGTCGAGCCTTGATTGAGTCTTGTCTAGATTGTTTGCCGCTGCTGCTGCTGCTTTCCGGCGAGCGAGGGGCAACGCAACTGTGCGTCTCCTACTAGGCAATACTTCGTACGTACAGCAATTCAGGAGGCAATCTCGCTACCGATCGCCAAGTCTAGGGCTGCGCCATTTCAGCTGAGCAGGTCTTGTCCAGTATCAGGTACTGACCATGTACACTCCCGTTGAGCCACCAGAGCCTGCCAGGCTGTGGAAGAAAAACACCGTACTGGCTAACACTGATTTTGTTCCTTTTTTAATGGCGATCAGTCCGGTGTTTTCTTTCCTCCGCATGCCTGCGCAAGCGAGCCACCACCAGCCTCCAAACTGCAAGTGACTTGCCGCTACAAGCGCTGCAGGCGGGACCTTAACAAAGCCATTGGGCCTACATGTAAGGTAATGAATGAGCTGAGAGCCACGGGGAAATTGACTGCCATGGCACCGTATCTCGTCTCTTTTTCCATCTGATTCCTGTCCTCTTCCAGGTCCCGATGACGGGAGCCCAGGACGCCACCAGATGCGCCGTGGCCAGTGCACACACGCTTTAAGCAGGGCCTAGCTTGGCCGGGCCAGCCACCGAAGCAGATTGATGAGTTGTGAGAACGTCCACGTCTGTCAGCACCCGGACACGAAACAGGGCAAGTATACGAGGTATTGCGGGCCATTTTCCCGCGGATCGATGCCTCTGATGCTGCGCAAATGACAGCCGTCTGAGTCGTGCATCTCGTGCATGTAACATGAATGTACCTACTTTCTGTACGTACACGTTTCCGGCCGCGATCATTTCCGAGGTCCGTGTCTTGCTGGCCGCTGCAAGGTACAGATACCGGGCCCTCCTGGATGTTGGTCCTGTCGGGTCCCGTACCGAGCGCTGGAACTTGGTACCGGTACCTCCTTTCTGACTGCTCCTCGACAGGTGCTTTTCCGTACAGCACCTTCCAGATTATCCCGGCAGCGTGACCGAGGGGTCGCTTCCCCTCTTTTCGCTCTCTGATCTTGTGCCCGTTTCTGGCCAGCTTGGATCTGACAGACGGACTGACTCTGCGCCAAACCACCATGTGCTGACTTGAGAGAGGGTTTACCTCAACTGAGCGTAGGTGAACAAACTCATCTGAGTGTGGGTCACCAAAAATTATTGATTGTTAATAGATTATTAGCTATAATTTAAGAAAAACGGTTAAGTTAGGGTTAGTGGTTAGTATTAGGGTTAGTATTAAGTTAGGGTTAGGGATCAAGTTAGTTATATATGTATATATCTGAGAAAATGTTAATAGGTTGTTAATGTATTAACAATTTTTGGTGACCCACACTTAGATGAGTTTGTTCATCTACGCTCAGTTGAGGTATAGCCACGACTTGAGACGAGATCGAAACCCGCACGAGGGCATCAGCCACTATCAGGTCGCCGCAAAGTACCGGTTACGGACCTCCAGCCTGCCCGAATAGGCATCGCCGCAGTGCCGGCATGCGCTGGGCTGCGTTCGACTCGCTCCATCAAATGCTGTCTCTCTGCCGCGGCTCACTCTCGGGATACACAGACAGCAGCAAGCCAGCGATGTCCCTGCCCTGCCCGGGTCGTCCACATGGCGAGCCTCTGGCCAATCGTCTCTTGTCAGCAATCCCTGTGTCTCCAGGACGGCGGACAAAGAAGGAGAAAGAGAAGGAGAAGGAAAGCCATGGGCTCGCACCAAGGGTGTCTCGATAGGGCTCACCTCAGCTGAACATCAGTCTCTGGGTGCCAGCTCCCGCCGGTTGCGGGCACCGCTAACACCAAAGCCAGCCGCCTCTGGGCTCCGTGGATCATGCTGCTGCTTGCTGCTTTGTATGTACGGAGCCGGTGCCCGACCAGCACAACACAGCGCAGCACAGCACACGCGAACAATACACGGCAGGCGGGGACGCTGTCGAGCACTGAAACATGGCCAAATAAGTTCCGTGGCTGCGTGCTCGGGCAGGCCCTTGGGGCGAGTCAGGGACGCCGTCAGTTGGGCGGGCTGCTTGTTGTCTGCTGAAAACAGGGATCTTCGTCTCGAGCCGCCCTCTTCTCCGGTCCCTTGCTGCTTTTGGCGCCTGCTGTACGAAGTACCGTACCATGACTTGTGCTAGCCCACGCACCGGGGAAGCGTTCTGAAGAGTGGCTACGAATATGTGGCCCATTGGATGGATGACAGGCTGTGTGTAAGTTGTTGGCTTTCCTATTGTTGTTCTTACACTTCTCCCGCCTGGTTTACCGCACCCTGCCGCTCCATGTTGCAGGAGACACCCCGTCTACCACCAGGAGGATCAACCGCTTTGGCGCGATCCAAATTCCGCATCCTGCTCCCACGACCCGCCATTGACTCTCATGGCTCCAATGCCCCATGGCAGCGGTAGGGTACTTCTTGTCGTGAGCTGGATGAGGGAGGGGCTCGAGTGGAAATGGACGTGCTACGACAGGCATCCCTGCAAGCAGCATACATATGTCATGCCATGCGAGGCCATGCGAGGCAAATCACAAGCACCCAGCCCAGCAAGCACAGCACAGACCCTGCCAGTATGTTACCTTACGCCCCGGCTCAAGCTCCAGCTGCCATCAGCATCACCAGTCTTCCTTGACGGTACATGCTCCGCACAAGGTGCAGACGTGCCCAAATCCTTACATGGCTCTGCCTTTCGTACGCCTCCTGTTTCGTATGTACTTGACATGAGTCTGTTCTGCCCTGGGGTGTGCCACGGGCCATACTCTCACCCCCTCCCCCCTTTCCCTCGGATGTTTCTCTACTGCTGTTGCTAGCTTGCTTGGGATGGGTGAGAGGCTACTCCCGCTCGACACCTCTGGCCTGGGCTTGCTACTATTCAGACGACAAGTATCATGCCCTTTCCCGGTGGGATCTAGCGCACTTGGAAGACTTTCTCCTCCCTTGCCCCTCTGTTCGCGAAGAAGGCAGAGGAAAATAAGCCACGCGCAGGAGAGACACACCGTACCCTATCCCATCCCATCCAGAATTATATTAAGGTTCATCTCACCCCGACAAAACATCTCTTGTTCTCTTTTCACCGTGGTCGTGTCTCACTCGTTTCCTCTTTTAGTCAGCTCTTTCTCGTCTTTCACCAGCAACAGAAAGAAGAACCCCGAATCGACTGAGTAGCGCAGCACTCCCCCCTGTCACAGGCAACGACCTATCGATGTCGTACAAGCTTCTTGTTGCCTACTTCGACACGAGACAACCCAAGACACTCACTGGAACAGCGCCTGGCATTTAGACACCCAGTCCGCACGACTCGCCATCTTTGCGCCGCAGCCCCCGTGTCACTTCGGCTTGCGCCGCGTCCAGCCTCCTGCCTTGGGTCATTTAAAGGAAGGCCATCATCACTTACAAAGCAAGGCACGGCGGAGCACAGCGAAGCAATATCCGAGGGTGCCGACCTCGAAACAAGCCCGGAGGTTGCCAATTAGAGTCCTGCTCGTCCGCTGCGAAACGGCAATCGCCTCAACTGTATCTTGGGTCTTCCGCAAACGCCCTACCAAACGCCGTAGGGCAGAAGAGTGCCGTCTGACCGCAGAAATAGTGCGACTTGGCAGGGACCCCGGCTGACGGCGCCAGGCCGAATTTCCATAAGCAGTCACTTCCCAGTCCACCATGCCCGTAACCAACCGTGGAGGCCTACCCGGCGCCGACTACAATTACTTGAAAGCCCAACCGCCCTCCTGGGAGTCAGTTCGAACCGGACTGTCTATTTTTGCCTTGGTCATCATTGCACGCTACTGTGTGCAGGCCATCTACCGATGGCTTAGACCAGCCCAGAGGCGCGATTCTGCTTCCCTTTTGCCCACCAATAGCCCGCCGCTCCAGAGGCAGCACAAGCCACACTTTGGGCCAATGGACGATGAAAAGAGCATTCAAGGGGTCGGTGACCAGCATGAAGACATGAGGGCGGTGGTGGCAGCAGCAGCAGCAGCAGCAGCATCGACGACAACAGACACAGCAAGCACGACGGCGGATCGGCACTCGCACTGGAGAGGCGCTGGTGGTGGTGCCCTGCCAGGACCCTTCATCTCCCGGCTGCCTCCCGCGCCACCTTTGACTCCGCCGGAGCTGAGCACAGCCGTCTTCACCTTGGACAATAACGAGCCGTCGCCCAGCAGCCACAGCTTCATCCACCAGCCAAACCCCGACTACATGTCCTCAACGTCCACCACTGCCTTCCAGACGGGCAGCCCAGATGCTGCCTCAATTCCTCGGCGCCGATCCTACACCCGGACTCTCCCCATTAGCGCCCCCGGGGCTCACTCTCCCCAGGCGCAATCGCCCAAGGCTGAATCCGTGGATCCCGTCTTTTCGCCCAGCTCCTACCCACCATCGGTTGGGCTGCTGCCCCCTGCGCCTCCTTCCGGCCTGGACTCGAAGCCTGATGACCACGGGCATCGTAACGTCGACGTCCACGGCGAGATTCTCTCAGTCCTCGATCGCGAAGGCGCTGGCTGGACTCGCCATACACGTGTCTACGGGGGCGGTACCTGTCTCGCGTGCGCTGCCAACGGGGGAGGTTTCTACGGAGCTACTGTGACTCCAGAGGAGATGCGGTGATGTATCGGAAGACGGGATTGCTGGGTGGCTACGAGACAGATATGAGGGGAGAACGCCCAGCCATCCCCAAATAGGGGGGAAGGGGGGGTGTGCGCGCGCACGACCACCGTATGTTGCTTGAGCGGACGTACTCGGCCTTAGCTGACCTGCTTCCGAAGCTCTCTCCTACCCTTCCCATGTTTCTCCTTTGGCGCGCCTACCGTTCATTGTCCTTTTGTCTTTTCTTGTTTTACTCTTAGAGGGAATAGCGCTTGCAGGGGGAGGCACTGATTTGCTGCATTATCCTGGGAATGCATGAAACCACGCTTGGAGGCGCAGGACTCTTGCTTCTCGTACCTTTGCATTTTCTCTCTTGATTTGTTTTGCGCCGCTCTTCACATAGGTGGCGCCTTGTTACATCTCCTTGTTTCAATCTTGTTTCCCCCAGTTCCCCTTCTTTTCCACTTTCACCCTTTCAGCTCTACAACCCCAGCTTATGTTCCATATTTGGTAGATGGCCGCTCACGTCAATATCCTACTTGCCTGTCTCTCTTCCTTTTTCTTTCTACCTTTTGAATTCTCTTTCAAAAGCACTTCTCAAGCTGCAATGTAATACGGAGTTGATTCGGTTTCATCGGCATGGTATACAAGAGGCTGTGATTGGGACTTTTGACCATCCCCTGTTTATCCTCTTCCTTTTCCTTGATCTACAGCTTTTCAGATTATGAATATCACGACGATACGACTTCTTCCTCCTTTTCTTGCTGATTCTATGAGTGAATTATCCATCGTCAGGAAAGACGACACCTGATGAACGAGGTTTGTGATGGACGATTGCGGGGATGTTCCTCGATCCGCCAGCCATCTGCATTAGCCCGAGCGCCTCTTTTTTTACTTTTCATGCATCCTTGAACATGCTGGATGAATAATGAACCTGGATCCTGGTCTCACTCTCTCGGTCGAGTGTCTACAAGCAGCCAACGCTTCCTTGAACGAGGATGGCCTTGGCCCCTATCCTCGGTCCTAGCCCGTAACCTTATTCATGCCGCTCCTCATGGCCGAAGGTGCCTGTCTAAAGTCTATCTCATGCATCATGTTCGCTTTTCCCGCCTTCTCCCTTGAGCCCCTGGAAGCTACGGAAAAGGATCCAGCTTTGTGACAAATCAGGATGTGTGAGTGTGCAAGTGTGTGTCAGGGATAAGAAGTATGCCGACCGACATGTCATTGGGAAGGGTAAGCGGGCACCTCTTATTAGTGAGTCAACCACGGGGCCACCCGTAAACGTTCGAACGTCCCCGATCACGTCTTTTCCGTTTACGTATCCTTGGAAGTTCTTCTCTAGCTTGGTTGTCCTTGGGCGTACATGGTTTGTTGTCCCCTGGCTTGGTTGTTGGTCACTGGTGTGTCGTGTGAGCCTGTCCCTTTGAGGGCTACTGTGACGGACTGCGGGATGGAGATTCCGGAGAGGGGTGGAGGTGTAAGTGTAAGGAATGAACTCAGGATCAGTATGTCACTCGTGTCATTGTTGGGTTTCTGGAGATGATGATGGGAAGGCTTACTCGTGGCATGGCGAAGTTATGACTCGGGATGAGAAAAGGGGGAGAATGTGTCCTGAAAAGAAGATCGAAGCCCTTTTATTTGTCATTTTTGCGAGAAGGAAGAGCGAGCGGCACGAAGGAGAGGTCTGTGAATGAATCAGGTCCCTGCGGCTTTTTCTTTTGTACTTTACTAGGTAATCATTGATGACTGGCGACGTAGTTAAGATGCGGATTGTGACTTGATTACCTGTGTGCTTAAAGTCCTAGTGCTGGTCTTGCTTACATGCCGAGTTGGCACATGCATCCTTACCTCACTTATACATGCCCTGACGGGAATCAGCTGCTTGATGACTGTACACAGGGAGGTATGATGTACGTTGGGGCCTGATAGGCGATTTGACGTGTAGTTGGACTTTGACTCGCTTCCCTTTGTGGATCGTGTCGAGATGGTGTACATAGCTCAAGGTGAGGCATGTTTGCTGACCGAGGTACGAGTAATGCCGTTGCCTTGATGACGGAGTACATGACTTGGGGCATAGTACTATAGGTATCCATTATACGCCGATAACCGTGGCCCTGGGTAGCTTGTTAGACGTGGATGGAAGTTCGGTTCCCATGGGGCTTTACGTTATACAGGAGTAGAGCAACAGGGTCCCTTGTTGATACATACATATAAGGCATGCATACTCACCGGTAAGAAAACGCTCAATGGGGAGCAAAAAGCTACTGTACGTGAAGACCAAAGGCCATGGACTTTCCCCATTTGTTATGGATTGGCATGGAGCCGTGCGGGAATGGGGTGGTATGTACCTGGCAATGTATGTGACCTCGTATGTGCAAGGCTGAAGGGGCAGCTGAGGTGAGGAGGAGGATGCAAATGTCGGAGATAAGGGGGGGTGAAGAAGTCGGGCTATTTCTGCGGAGTAGTTTGCAGCTTTGTGAGTGTAAAACACCCATGTGAAAGAGGGCAAAGCGTGATTCCCACGTCATTCCTCCTTGATCATCTTTGACGGGATGGAACATAAGGTACGAAAGGGCCGAGGCAGAAGCATTTGATGGTATTCTAGAACAGCCGCGCGGGAAGCTCCCCAATGGGAAAGGAGAAGCATGCGCGATGCTACTGACAATTTTGGAGAAAGAGGAGCAAAATGAAGAGGATGATGAGGGGCATGGATTCGAATGTACTTGGGGTGTTGTGCGGGCTTTTTATGGTTCTGACGTGAGCCTTTGTTTTGGGGACCTTGTCAGCGGCCACTTGACTAGTTGTACGAGGGCTTTTGCTTTCGGTCCCGAGCGGAGTTTTGATGATGAGTGCGGAACGGAGACGAAGGATGGAAAATGTCAGTGCCTGTATGATGGAGGTTACAGTGTTTGGGTGTGCTTCTGTGTTGGAGGAGGATTACTTGTATTTGTCATTGTAGATGCTTAGGGGCGGTGCTGACGGCCAGATCATCTAAGGAGGCATATGGTAAGAGACGGCTACTACATAGAACTGGGGGAGAAGAAGGTCCACATGGCTGAGGGACGGTCAGCTTCAAGGCATGAGTGAGCATTTTCTGCGGTGATGCTAGCCTGGTGGAAAATACGGCCTTCTGCTGCTTCGAGATAAATGAAGTATGTCAAGCAGGCCTCTGATGGTCCGGCGTCATTAACCCAGATACAATATCCGGTATGAACTTGGCGCAAGCCCTAGAAGGAGTAGGATCAGGCACAACTGAGCTTCCAGAGGAACAATCACAGATGGTGATGCCTACAGTTTAGTGTTGTTTTTCCCCCGTCGTTCACTGCACCTGTGCAGAGTCAGCATTGACATCGAGATCTTGCCAAACAGATACCCCAGCACTCCCTTGCAGGTCGGCGATATAGCTCAGCAGATTGTCCAGGGAACCCATGTTCCTGCGCGTGTGTCCTCCATGGCCATGCATGACCAACGCTGCATATGCACATGTAAGCGGCACCCGCCAAGAATGACATGAGCTATCATGGGTTTGGTTTGTTTGTATGGACTAGGATGATCCGTAGCGGCGGGAGTTGAGGCATCCGAAGTCAGCTCGGAGTCAGCTTTGGTATTCTTTTCAATTTCCCTTTTCGTGAGCGGCGGCTGAGTGGGCATCTTTCGTGATTATGTTCCGCTGTTGGGTTGGGGTTCTCGGGGGTGTAGACTGTGACACTCTGGTGTAAGACGCCAGAGGAACAGGCAGGGAGGATTTCTCCCTCGTAATACTATGGGGTTATGTAAGACCAACTCTCAGTAAAGACAACATCAGCTTTATAAATATACAACAGTGACGACACGACTTTTGTCCAGAGTCATCAGTCAGAGAGGACATCCACCTGGGCATCCGTCTGATGGAAGTCGGAGATTGAGCAGTCATTGCCCAGGGTAGGTGGTATGACCATCGCACGTTTGCCCAGTACTCTCATGCAGTTGAGCATCAAGGCTTCGTGCCAATGAACTGAACGTCGTTAGAGTGCCAATGTCTTAGTGTCGCATTGAGAAAATCTGATGAGCCACTTCCCGAGTCAACATGACAGATTTCGAGCTGCAAGGACGGGGAGGTCAAGTACAGAAACAGCCAGACTGTCATTGAAGGCATCGGCTTCTCCTGGCCAGTGATCGCCCTGAGTGCATCATATTCTGAGCTGGCATAATCACAATCGTATATAGGTCGGTGTAGGTATGAGTTATAGACCAGAGCGGGCTGTTTGTCTTGAGACTATGTTTTCATGGCCTAACGAGTGGTGGATGCTTGAGAACTAGGTTTCTGGGTCTTGGATCTCGAGCTTTTCCCCGGGATGGGCGCCTTGTCCTTGGATGTGAGAGTTCAAGGGTAGCTTGCCCTTCATGGGATAATGCCAAATTCCAAAGGCAAACCTATCTTTAGTTCACTACAGCTAGAATGCCATATACTGGATGGCTGGCTAAAGACAGCCCAGATACTTGATAGCGAATAGTAAGACCATATCTAGAGCCAGGGCCTAGTGACTCGGACATACTAGTCGTTGGTGCGAGGCTGTACACATATCTCTGCGTGACTAAGAAAGACAGACCAGAGGGTCGGGTTTTTCTTTCACTGGACAGTCTTCTACAAGTGAACAAGTGCAATGTACATATTTATCTATTGATATATTGTTGCAATTAGAAAATAGTCTAATGATCGTATGAGAAGAAGATCCTTTAGATGGATTCAATTAGAGTGGTTTGCTATTTCTGTGCGCAATGTCGAATGCCATTTCTTGAGAAACGTGTGTGTAGGTAATACTAATCGACCAAATTCAGATACGTGATAATGACTGTTAATGCTGCTACTAACCATAGCCTCTAATGTACTTCCCTTCTTGTGAGCCTAGGGCTTGTCCAAAGGCATGGAATTATCATCCCGAACAGGATCATTTCTCCCGCCCGACTCAGAAGTAATGAATGAGACCGATGATAGGGCAACCAAGTGGTCATGGCTCACACTCCACCACTTTCAGCTGCCTTTAGATGCATTGCATTGATAGAAAGTGTAGGCGGTTTGTCAAGGATTCATGTGGATGTTATCTGTAAATCAGTGTGGTAGCTTCAACAACAGAAACCATTCATGACACAGAGAAATATGGTGCTCTAGGCACATGTCCCGTTGCATGGAACAATGTAGATTTGATTTCCTGACTGACAGCTGATTGAAACATTTCCTATAACTTCATCTTTCATTCTATTTTGTCTTAGTGAGGACATTAGGCAAGTACCGAACGCAGGCTAGACGAGCTGTCTGACCAACGTCAATGATTGATGTATAGACAGGTGGATGAGGCTTTTACAACCGTAAGGCTTGGCAAGACCTTGCCTCATAGAAATATAAGTGAATTTGATATCCACGGAAGCTGATAGGGTAGAGAGTACATAATACACAGCCTGAATTTGGTACGTGAATCTGTCAATTCTCACTGTAGTTTTGAATACCATGCTTGATCCCAGTGTCCACCTTGTGCTGTGGCTCATGACTTCAGTCCCTTGGCATGATATTACCACACGAATCTAACGTAATCACATGAATTATGTGCCGAATTAAGTACTTGATTCTACAGGCGTGGTCTATGATTAAGGGTAACCACCAAATCAATTGCAAATGGTGAAATGTTGAAGAGGATGTTTATTCTCCGACGAGCTCCAACGGACGTCCGTAACACGAAGATCTCGATGACTGGCCAACAGCGTCATTGACGACTAACAACCTGCACCACACATACAGAATGTCGGTCAACATAGCCTTCGGCAATGCGACTTACCAGACCCCCTCCTCTTCCACCGCAACAAAGCGACCCAACAGCTTCAACCCAATACCCTAGCATATGATGATACCACCCTAGCATACAGATTTAACCATACCCCAGAATACCCCAGAAAAGACAATCAATCGCCGCATTGACGCCAGCCACAGTTGAACAGCGCGGCAATAGGTGGTGCAGCACGCAGCCTGATTGGCGTCGGCCGTTGGCTCGGGGCCCCCCGGACTCTGCGATTAAGCGCCGGAGGGCACGAGTCACGCACCGGATCATGCATAAACAAGCGCAGCTTGGGGTGGTGGCTTGTCGTGAATGGATTCGGTGGTGCGTTGGCTGGGCAATGTTACCTTAAATGAACCTAGGGAACGCGAGTACATACATACCGGTAGGGATGATAGGAGGAGGTAGGAAGGTATCATCAGATCCAAGTACTAGAGATAGAAGACGTAGGTGTTTAATATATCGATCTACCTGAAGACGCCGTGTTAGGAGGCCATCTCGCAGAGTCTGAGCATCTTCAGTTCCCTAGAATACGCAGCCCTGGCGCAGTCTGGTAAGGTCTGGAAAGACTGCTTCTAGCCAGGAGACAGCGATCGATATGGGTATTTCCAGTTGCAGCAGGGAGGTGCTGTAGAAGCAGTAGACTCTAGGAGAAGGATCTCGATCTAACTAGGTAGATTATATAGCAATATGCGAGTAGCCTGCATAATATCGACGACTGGAAGAGGCTCAAGAAGGTGCCCAGCAGCGCGGACATTCGCAGCCTTGTCCCTGAATATGCGCATCAATCCGTGGCCAATGAGGATAACAGGCTTCACCTTGGACATGAGGACACACTCAATGACCATCTTAAGAGCTCTCTTCCCAAACTCACTTCCATAAGAGCCCCGCATCTCTCCTACACGCCTTTACCAGATGTTCAACCTCTGCTGCCTCGCGCAGATGATGCCAGCCAGCTAGCAGAGCTACGTAGTCACATTATCGCATCGCACTGGGTCACAGAAGCTGCCCTACGAAACCCGGGGACGGCTGGAGTTACCGAGGACGAGATACGATGCCTTTCAGCCGTTCTCCTCAAGGGCACACGGAGCGAGGACGCCTATGACATGCATGGGGCAAGAGAGTGTCCCTTGGAGACTACCAAACAGCGCCGATAGGGGTGAAGAGCAATCCCCTGCGTATCTTCCCCTACCACGACGAGGTCCCGGCATGCATGCCCTTGACACTTCATCCAGTGGCGAGACAAGGTCACTCTGGAGAGGCGTCTCCATCCGCTCATTGTCGCCTGTCATTTGACTGCATACTTTCTTGCACATTCACCCTTTTCTCGATAGCAGCGGACGAGTGTCGAGACTTTTAATGCAGGATTGCATGATTCGGCATGGCTATGCGCCGGTGGTGATGCAGGACTTGGCGCATAGATCTTTCGTAGGAGGGCATCACGGTCTCGGTCTACCCTTGCCGAGCTAAGGTTGGCGATGCGCTGCTGTAGGTGTTGATGTAAGCGTAGGTGTGAGTGGAAGTGGAATTGAGATTGGGAGAGGCCGGGTCTTGAGAGGCGGCTGAGGCGGCTAGACAGGGACATGGTCGTGATGCAGTCGAGAGTGTGAGAGAGTTGGAGATGTGCAGGGGGTCGTCTGGGGTTCTTTGGGGTTTGTGTTTGGGATAGAGTGGTGGTTGTGAGACGTAAGAATGAGGCAGACAGGGGGGGAGCGAATGGATTTGGGACCTCTTGGATGAAGGAGAGGCGGCCTGGAAGTCTATTTGGATATACTTTCTGCTAGGCTTTCGGGTAGATTGAGTTTGATTCCTATGGTTCACTTCTCTTGACATACCTGTGCCTGGGAATATTAATCTAATACTAGAGAAATTACTTCCAGTGGATATAACAACAAGGCTATTTCTAGAGTAGGAGGAGAGTACTTCTCGTGGGTACCTATGTCTACGTGGTTCAACTCCAGATATAGAGTCTCTCCAAAGAACTTCAAGCCTAATTCAGAGCTCACTACTATACATGACCGAAGGCGTATGCTGTTGGATGAGATTAAATAAGGTACACATGTAAAGTTCAACAGGCACAAGTCTGGTCAACGGCGCTCAGATGCTCCTTCCACGCAATCTGGCCATTCTGAAACACGGCACGCTGCGTGTGGAGTCGACGATCGGGAAGGAGTCTGACAGGGGGGAGGTAGACAAAGGTAGGTACATACTGCGTACGGACACTTCGGTTGATATGAGGCATAAGGCATGGCGACGGGTAGAAGTACTTTGCATGAAGTACGGTCAGAGAGGTGAAGTCGTCATGGAGTCGATTGAGGTGGTCCAAGCTCTCGAGTCTCGTATCGTCGGGACCAAAACTGTGGATTCGCACGTTCTTGTGGTTCTTGTACCTGTACCTGTACTTCTATGGGTCAAGGGGTAGCGATGTTGACGACACAAAACCAAGAATACCTAACTAACCACCTCGTGAATGCATTTCGATTGTCAAAAAAAAAAGGAGCAAAAAGATCAAAGAGGGACATACACTGGGCATCCACCGCATTTGCAGGTTAGGCACAAAGGGGGAGCACAAGCAAACGCGATGAAGACTCTAGCTCGAACCCCGCCATTTGTGCTTATTTCTGGTGATGGCGGTGGTGGTGGTGTGTGTGTATGTGTGTGTGTGCGTCCAGTTGTCGGTCGAGTCACGAGCCCAAGAGCTGACGAGTGTGTTTGAGCTGTATTCGTCTCTGCCCACGTATCCAGTCAGAGGCACCCTCTTATTCCCCTCTGAGTGGCGAGATTCTATCATCTCCGGGCTCTCACTCTTCTGCTGGTATTACGTGGTGTCGTCTTCTCCTCCTCCTCTCTCCCCCCTCTCTGCTGTACATACGGTATCTGCGAGCATCTCCCCCTCTCCTCCTTCATCCTCACGTGTCCGCGCTTCTCTCCCTGAGGGTGTCGTCACGCCCCGTCCTGCACAGGCTGTGTGCGTCCCTGTCCGTGACAGCCGCCGCTGATTGGCCGGTCGACGGCGACAACGGTCGGTCCCTCCCCTGCGTCTAGGAAAGGCACAACACACCTCCATGACGGCCCCCCTGAAGGTACCGGTACGGGTCCGAACAAGGGGGCGGGGAACGTCGTCTTCCTCTGCCTTTTGGTGTGTCTTGGTCTCGTTGTTTTCGTGTGCCTTTTGCCGCCCTGACACGAGGCAGGGGTTGGGCTGCTGTTGGGCGCTTTCAGCCAGTCACGGGTCGCGTTCCAACAAGTGCAGAGAGGAGGAGTCGATATTTTGGTGCTGGGGATGCATTTTTGTGCCCGTGCGTTTTGGGCGCTCACCTGTGCAGAGGCTTCTCGCTGTTGGTATTGTTAGGTATCTTGCAGTCTCTCTATTTTGGGCGCTTGGCACGCGGCACGACAATTGGTTGATGAAGAAGCGACCTTGCAGAAATGCTCGTATTGATACTATCGTCAAGGCTACCAGCACGCAGCATCCGAGGATTACGGGTAGAGGTACGAGCACGACCACCTCAGTAGGTACAACTGCTTCGTGCGGACAGACGCGCATCCCTGATTGGCCGGAAGCCGCCCGCCAGACGCAGCCACTGAGCGCCTCCATGGTTCGCTCCAAAAGCCAGACCAAGGCGTCGGCGCGCCCTCATTGGCCGACATGCCGCAGCCCGACCCCGCCAGACTCGACGTGACCCGGCCGCTCCAGTGGCTCCAGGGCCCTTCGCCAGCGGTTCCAGCGCGCCCCCAGCTGTCAAGCCAGCGCTGTCGGGCCCTGTCACGGCTGTGAGCCAGCGCACCTCCAGGGGTCCATTCCCCCCCGTTTCCAGCGCCACCTCTTCCATCCATGTTCTGTGCTGGTCGCCGGACCCGCTGGCCGTCCGCCTCCCTCCAAGCCCACCTGAAATTTCCCAGCTTTCCGCGACGCCACTTCGGCTCGTCTCTTTTTCCTGTTCCCTTTTTTTTCCCTTCTTTTTTTTTTTTTTCTTTTTTCTTCCTGGGTTTCTTCCCTTCTCCCATCTTCCCTCTCTCCACCCTTTTCCTCCACCTCCGTCCGTCTTTGTCCCATCGCCATTTACACCGCCCTTCGCATCTATTCTTCCCTCTCTTCTCCCTTTCTTGCCGCGCCTATTTTCTTCTATTTTCTCTTCGCTTTCCGACTCTCGTCCTGCGGATTCGCCTTCGCTCGCCGTTGCGCTCCATCGCCTCCAATCATCGACTTTCGACATCGACCTCGCACTCGTCGGGACTTTCGGACCCTGGGAAAACAAAAGAGTTAAAAAAAGGATTCACGAAAAAGAACAAAAGACGATAAAAAAAAACAAGGCCAAAAATAAACACGCACCAGCTGGACCAACCTATTCAGGGACAAAAAACAGAATCAAGAGGACGAGGACAGGATTCATCAAGACTCAAGCTGGAGTTTTACGGACCGCGCATTCACTTGCCACGCCACATCAACCAAGACTCATCATCACCGTTAATCGATTGTATTCTACCTGACTTCTTCGACCCCTCCTTGCCCTCGACGCAGCTCCCGCATCAGTTCAGCATTTCTCATCCGACCGAGCATTGACACGAGCATCATCATTTCGACGACCTCATTTGTGTGCCCTTTTTCCAGACCGTCGCGTCTCTTCCACCGCTCAAGAGAAGCCACGCGCCTTTTTGCATCCTGTTTAAGCTTTTCAACGACGCGACTTCTCTTGTCTGTTGACGGAAGGCTCACCAACTCGATTGCAATTCGCCCCGGCAACCAAATCCCTCGTCGGCCCTCGCATTCAGCTGCCCTTTGGCGCGTCTCCTGCTCGTCGTCTTACGTCGCCCCTTCCATCCTGCCGCGTCTTTGCAGTCATTCTTCTTCGTTCCGAACCATACTCAACTCTTGTGTGTTTTCTTCTCGATCAACTCTTTTGCCCGTCAAATCACTCGGTTTAATTTTGCACTCTCCGCGCCTTGTCTTTTAATGCTTGGAGATTTTTCCTTCTTGTGAGAATACTACGATTTCTTGGATTTTCGCCTCCGTCTCTCCTTGGTTGTCTTTTGCAACCTCAACATCCCTCACTCTCCGAGACCTCTCGAATCATCTTCGCCCGACGAACGACTTCTTCGACTGCTCTCGATTCAAAGCATCACTTCGCGATTTTTTACACAACAACCTGCATCGACTACATCATAGACTTCTAATTCTTTCCCTTCTTCCAAGCGCTCCACAGCCGGCTAAACCTGTTACTTCCGCTCGCCAGCAGCGCCCTTTTTTCCCTCCCTCTTCTGCCACGTCAACTCGACTCGCAGACACACACTTCCAACCTCTTCGTTCCCATTTGAGTCATGGACGCAGGCAGTCTCGCTCAGATGACCTCCAACTTCGCTTCACCCGGGGGCCTGGCCTCGCGTCGCGGAAGCCAGAACATCAAGCCGCTGTCCTTTGATGCCATTAAGCAGGGCAATAAGAATCCCGACGGTGGCATCCCCACTCCTCGCACCAGCCGCTCTCACCTGCTTGCGGGCCTGAGAACGGCTCCCAAGTCGGCTACGGTGGCTTCCTTTGGCCCCATGTCGCCCACGGCCGCGGACGGCCCTGTGCAGCAGTATGCTAGGAACAGCATGGTCGCCAACGCCTATGGCTATGGCCAGGGCAACGTCTACAACGCCCCCAAGACGGCCTTCCCCCAGTACGGTCAGCAGCAGCAACAGCAGCAGCAGGCCTACCAACAGGCAATGATGGGGCAGCAGTACACTGTTGACCAGGTGCTTGCCCCCCCTCAGCTGTCCATGGACGAGCAGCTGCAGGAGCAGATGGATCCCAACCTCTACGCCCAGCTCGTCGCCACCAACCTCTACCTCGCCCAGCAGCAGCAGAGGCTTCAGCAGCAGCTTCGCAGTGTCCAAGCCGCCGCCCATCAGTTCCAGCAGCTCAACATCAACAGCAACCAGCTCGCCCAGCAGCAGGCTGCCGCACTTTACGAGCAGCAGCAACACCTTGCTGCCCAGGCTGCCGCTGCCCAGGGCCAGCAGGTCTACTACGATCCAGCGAGTGGCCAGTACTTTGTCGACACTTCCTCGGCTGCCCGGAACGTCAATGTCGAGCAGCCCATGACTCCCGGCTTCAACAACTTTCAGCAGCAGTTGCAGCAACATCAGCAGCAACAGCAGCAGCAGCAGCAGCAGCAGCAACGCCAGCAGCAACAGCAGCAGGGAGCCCCGCGCGTCCAGGTTTCGCCGCCCCCTGAGAGCCAGCAAGCCTCGTTCCGCGGCTCCTCGCCCCCGCGCCGCTTCGACTCTCCCCAAGAGGTCGCTCCCCTTCCTCCGCCATCTGCTAACGCCTTCCGACGCGGACATAAGAAGTCCTCTTCCCTGGCCGTCAACAGCGCGCTGGCGGCCGCCTCTGCTGTGAACGAGGCCGGCAAGACGCCCGCGCCCAAGACCGCCGTCTTCCCCGCGACACCTGGCATCGGTGGATATGGTCCTGGCCAGGCACGCGCCGGCGAGCACCCGGTTCGACAGCCCCGCGGCCCACCTTCCATGGACGAGCTCAAGGCGAAGCCCACGGCCAAGCACGAGGGCAGCAAGAACTTTGCCACGCGCACCCGGCGCTCGGCCGTGCACAACCTTGTTCGCGCCGGCCTGGAGCGCCGCAAGGGATGCGGCAGCTCGAGTGGCAGCATGAGCCCCGTCTCGGAGACGGCCGAAGAGTCGTCCACGCCCATCACCGACAATGACTCCGACTCTGGCCGCAGCGGCTCGGGCAGCCTGGCCGGCGAGATTGAGAGCGGCGCTACGCGAGCCTCCACTGCTGGCGGTTGGGGCGCCATCGGCTCAGACCGACCCGGCTCGCGGCAAAAGGTCCGCGGTAGCGTCGACAGCAACAGCAACTCTGGCTGCGAGAGCGACAGCAACTCGTTCGCCGACGTCTTCAAGAACGGTGCTCTGCGAGCATCCAAGGCGCAGGAGGCTGCAGATGGTCAGCGCAAGGCATCCAGGCTGGTTCTGACCAGTGTCGAGAAGCGCAAGATGGCTTCGGCGGCATAAGCGGGCTCAAGCCGAGTCTGTTCTTTCCACCGATTGCTCCTCTTCTGGCCCTTATTCTAATTCTGATGACTTGACGCTCCCCGAAACCTTTTTGACCCGTTATTTCACTTTGTCTTTTGTGATACGACCACCCTTTATTTTTTTTTTCCACAGCCGCGGATTGCATTTCATCGACACGATCTCGACAGCTTTTCGCTTCTCTTATTTCTATTACGAGCCAGTCCCGCATGGTGGATGCCCACCTCATGTGCCGAGGCAGGCCGTGGCCATACTCTTGACAATGATTATTCATAATTCACTTCTCGACTGTCATTCAAACGAATTTCTTTTATCTCTGGATTGGAACACTTGGGGGCGAATGCCCAGGGACTGTTTCACTTCACGGTAGAGGACGCTGGAGAACACCTACCACTGGTGAGAGACGACATGATGAAAAGGACGAGGCGCACAGTCTGCTGCCTTTCTTGGGAGTGAAATCCAACCGTGGCCCTAGACGGGGCCCGAGGTTGCAGGGCTCGCCGAGGAGGGCCTGGCGTGCAGACATGATCAACTTTGCCCCTCTTGACATTCTTCTTCATGTATCTCGAGCGCGTTTGGCTTTTGGACTTTTACGGGGTTTGAGTGCCGGCGGAGGGCTCTGAGGTGTGGGAATACGTAGGTAGATAGTTTACAGATAGTGGTGCTCAATACAATTGATGGCCCCGGACGATTCGTTTCTTTTATTGTGAAGCGTTGTGTGAAGAGAGATTAACACAAGAAGGTTTGCTTATCATTCGCCGAGCATATCTTGTTTCTACATACATGTATTCATTAACCAAACAGCCTGGATGCTAAAAACCCAAAGGCCTCGACAAAGCCTACCAGCCATCCATCCATAAATCTGCATCGCATGCTCATCTATCCGGTCCCTTCTTGATGCTTGTTTCCCCCCTTTATCTTCTCTTGTGACCAACAACGGTGGTGGTCAAGACGTATATGTATGTAGCGTCTCATGGGTGCGTATGTGTGTATGTGTGTGTTGTCTTGAGTATATATAGTGAGTGAAGCACAAAGCCGGCTCATGTGTTGTCTTGTTCTTCTTCTTCTCATTGTCCGTCTCTGTCTTTTCTTCTTTTGGACATGTCTAGCTCGTTTGGTGTCGTTTTCTTTCGCATTCATTCCATACAAAAGTCTTGCTTTTCCTTTTTTCTTCCTATTCTTCGTGCGTTGTGCTGAAAGTTTGTGTCCTGAGGGATGCTCTTTTTGCTTTAGAAGAGAGAGAGAAGAGAAGAAAAGAGGAGAGAGCTAGGGATATTTTGGTCTAGCTTGACGAGATGTACTCATCTCGTCAATATCATCATCATTCGCATCATCGCTCGCTTCCTGCTTTTTTTCTTCTTCATTGTTACACCAGTTTCGTGAGTGGAATCGATTCCAGGTATGGGGAAGATGTGCGAGGTGTGCGTGGAAAGATAGGTCGCTCGGGGATTCATATGTGTATATATCGTTATCGTTTCACAGGGGCAGCCAGCGTCACCGACTCGACTGCCTCATAACATCAATCGACGACGAAGACGTCTTGTGCCTCGCCTTGGGAGTGCTCACGCCCACGCCCACACCCACGCCCGTCATCCCCGCGCTATTATTGCTGCTGCTCGGCCTCGACGACGACGACCCATTCTCCCTGCTGCCCAGGTTGCTCTCGCTGCGGACCACCATCGGCGCGACGAACTCGGACCGGAGCATCCCCGCGCTGCTGCGGTTCTGGATGCCCGCCGTCATGGGCGTGCGCGGCATCCGGCTCTTGATGCCTCCTCCTCCGGACATGCCGCCGCCGCTGCTACTGCTGCTGCTGCCGGGCATCGGGTTGAAGTCGTTGCTGATGCGCCGCGGGATGCTCGTGGCCCCTTCCCGGCTCTGGGGGCGGTACATGACGTTGTCGCGGTCGAGGGCGCCGGAGCGGCGTGGACTGGCGGCGACCTCGATGTAGGCGCCGCCGCCGCCGGCCATGCTGCCTCTGCTCCGGTGCGTCGGGGTTTGCGGCATGGACAGCGGCGACCCCAGGCCCTGCGGCGTGTAGTTTGTGTTGTGCCGCGACCCGCGCCTCGACGAGGAGGTAAGGTTGACCTGGGTGGACGAAATCATGCCCTCGTGCCTCATCATGATAGGCGACGCCGGGTGCGACGAGTGTGCCTTGACTAGCTCCGAGGCGAGGTTGCGGACGAGCACGGCGGAATCCTTCTCCGCGAGGACCTGGATCGAGTCCATCAATGACCGCATCTGGGAGCTGTTGAGCGTCCGAGCACCGTCTCCGCTCCCCAGGGCTCCCGGCTCGCATACGTCCATGATGGCGCGCACAAGCCTGAGCAGGTTGAGCCGTACGACCGCCTTCTTGTGCCCCAGCCGCTGGGTGATGCCGGCAAACATTTCGGGCTTCGCCAGCGACACCGTCAGGCCTGGACTCAGCCGGAGAAGCTTGAGCAGGGGCTCAAGGAGGTTGAAGTCAAACGCGTTGAGCCTATTCGTGCCAAAGCAGGAGACAATGGCGCGCGAGAAGCCGTTGTCCATGAGATGGTTCTCCACGTTGGCTGTTTCTTCCTGGAGCCAGACCAAGATGGCGTCCAGCGCAGTGACTTGCCAGTACTGGTCCGACAGCAAAGACACGTAGAAGTCGAGGCCCTTGTTCTGCCAGAGATATCTCCGCCCCTTGGACCCGGAGTGGGCCATGTCGCAGAGAATGGGCAGGGCGAATTCTTTCGGCGGCCGGTCCGTCTTCATGATGCGTAGCAGCAGCGGGATGATGCCCCCAACGGCAGCATCTTCCTGCCTTTCCTTGCTGAGCCGGCAGAGGTTGAACATCGTATTGAGAACCTGATTAGAGATCTCGCGAAGGTGTTTGTGGTTCTTCTTCATGCTGTAGCTGAGTAGGTCGATGAGGAAGTCGATGGCGTCGGCAGAGTGCAGTGACTCGATGGTCGTCGAGAGCATGGACAAGTTCTTGATGAACCTGAGCATGGTGATCTGATGCACCGGCGTCATCCGTCGGAGATCCTTGAGGACGCTCTTCAGCACCTGGCGATCCGCCACCACCTCCTTGACGTAGTTCTCGGCTTGGCTGAAGAGGTAGAAGATGTTGACGATGCGCCCCTCAATCAGCTCACTCAGCTCGTCCTCGCCCTCCTCATCAAGCACTCGATGTAGGACGAGGGCCAGCGGATAGAGGATTTTACTTCGTGAGAAGATTCTGCAAAAGTCGTTCTTGGGCGTCGGGCCCTGCAGCTCAAAGACGTTCCATATGCCGTTGACGCCGATAAGCACCAGGTCTCGGGAGCTGTCATAGTCTTCGTCCAGAAACTCGACAAGCACATTCAGACCGCCCGCTGAAACAAACATCTGCAGCGTCAAAGTCGACGTTTGGTACATTTGGCGAACGAACGCGGCAGCTTCGAGGCGAATCTCGTTGGGGTACTGGCGGGCGGAGAACTTGGTAATGATGGGAATGCCTCCAACGAAACACAGGTTCTCCTGGATTTCAACATCGTCTAGAATGATCTGTATGACAGTTAAAAAGATGGTTCAACATGTCGACCCGGATCTTAAAAGCTAAGCAACACTCACCGCATTGACAACTTTGAGCAGCTGTAAAATCATATGGTGTCTGCTCTTCACCGTACAGGGCTCCAAAATCTCCAACAGAGGTAGCAATCCGTGAGCACTGATGATTAAGTTCTTCGCTTCGGGATTTTCCCAGAGCAACACAAGCTGAGGATGAAAGTCAGCATGAAAGTGCGAATGCGCGGTCTGGCATCTATCGGGCACACTCACCAAGTCTTCAGATAGCTCCGCCAAGATATCATCACTTTCCGTCATCTTCAAAGAGCCCACCAGCTCCTCAACCTTCTCGGCAAGACGCGCGTGCCTGTCTCGCGCAATCTTTGCGTCCATGTCCATCTCATCCCATCCCGGGTCCATGGAGGCAAACGGATCATCTTCGTCGTCGTCATCGCCCAGCCAAGAGTTGCCCGACATTCGGGACATGAGCATGAGGCCGGCATCTTCTGAGCCTCGCTCGCTTTCTTCCTTCTCGGCTATGGATTCTTCGGGCCCAAACACGTCGGAGAAGTCCTCGTCATCATCTTCGGCGAACTTCTGGATCTCGATAGAGGAGCGAGTGCGTCTCATGGGACGGTCGGGAAGAACTGAGGGCCTTGAGAGGGGCTTCTTTCTTACAACGCTGCCATCTGGCGCCTGCATTGAGCGTGGCAAGCTTGTAAGGTCGGATGGATGGAAGAGCTGAGGTGCTTCGGGCTGACGCAGGCCGCCCTGTATGAATTATCTCCCTGTTAGCCAACTGGTCACTGTCACACGAAAATGGCAAACGAGAGGTGCAGGAACTTACCTTTCGGACGGCTTGATGAACCTTCTGGTCAAACACACTATCGTCATCGGAGAAGAGGTCCGAGTAGTCTTCGGAGCTTTGCTCTCTGTAAATAGAGCCCGGGCGAGGAGGCAGCTCGAACTTGTTGCCAAAGTGGGATTTTGGAGGCGACTTCGTCCGAGACAGGTTCGGTGAGGTGACTGCTGGTTCAGGGGCCGATCTAGACGCTTGGTGCAGCACCTTTGGTGGTGAAGCAGGCTTCGAAGCCGTCATCCTCCTTGACACGGGTCGTATCGTCTGTTCTTGTGATTCCTGGTAGAGCTGATGGTTGTGTTGATCTTGTTGGTTTGGTCCCTTGATGGTCATCATGTCGCCTTCGAAGTCGCCATCGTAATTGTTCACGTCGGCTCTCAGGTCATTCACTGACGCAAAAGCCTTGAGCTTGTCAGCAGAGAGAAGCCCTCCAAAGTTGTCCTGCGGCCGCAGATGCGGTAGCTGCAGAGCACTCGGCGAAATTGCTGTGGCGAAATCGTCGTCCCAGTTATCATCATCTGAATAACTCGTTAGTCTCATCATAAGTTACTCAAGAAAAGTACGCTGACATACCCAACTCGGCCAGCTTGAAGGCTCCCGCTCCCGGCGCACCAGCACTGAGCCTTGGTTTCGCAAGGCTTAACCTGCTCTTGGAGGGTGTACCGGTAGGATATCGAGAGATGCCTTCCGCGCCGGTCGATGTGCGAAGAGAAGTCCCGGAGGAATTCAGGGCCTTGTTCCATTGCTTGACCTCTTCGACGGCTTCGTTAAAGTTGGCCGGCGGCCTTGAGACTGGGGCATCTGTGCGGCGACATCCTACAATCCAAGCATGCCGAAGCAGCTTTCGAGCCGAGACTCTGAGATTGGGATCCTTTTGAAAGCACTGCATCAGGAAATCACGGGCAGCCTATTCTGGCATGTTAGTTCACAACACTCTATGAGAATCCTCGAGGAAATAGGAATTCTGCAGGAGAAAACGCACGGCGGAGATGCCCTCGGGCAGTGGAGGGTGGTCATCATTGACAATGGCGAACAACGCCGGCATGGCAGCCAGGTTGTGGTATGGCGGCCGACCCTGGAGAAGCTCGATGACAGTGCAGCCCACGCTCCAGATATCCGAGGCAGAGCTGGCGCCGGACAGCTGGATAATCTCAGGGGCCATCCAGTAAGGGGTGCCGACGACCTGCGCCTCCTTGTCCTGGCCACCGGCGAGCGTGCTGGTCGAGACGCCAAAGTCGGCAAGCTTGACGGTCCCGTCCTTGGTGGTGAGGATGTTGGCGCCCTTGATGTCGCGATGGATGACACCCTGGTCGTGGAGATACTGGAGGCCCTGGAGGACTTGGGTCATGTAGACGCCCACCAGGTTCTCGGGGAACTTGCCGTATTCTCTGCATATCGAATGGAGTGAGCCGTTTTCACAGTATCTGATGACGCCTGGTTAGCTTTTTGCATATTCATACCCGGCTCAGGGATTGATTGGATCGCCTACTCCAAGATGATGTTGAGGCATTCCGTTGTCTTGACGGCGCCGATGTACTTGACAATGTTGTCATGCTGCTTACAGTTAGCCCTGCTCTTAATTCGTTCCACTCATAGGATGTTGTGTACTCACAAAAAGATTCTTGAGGAGGTCAATCTCGCTCTGTGTTTACATAGATGATTATCTAGGTCAGCTTCATCCCATCAAGCTCAGAACAGGTCTGAAGGGCAGTTGGAAAGGATTGTTATGTGATGCGATTTTCACAATCTCACCTCAATCATCCGCAGCTCGCTCTTGGGGAGATCCGTCAGCTTGATCTGCTTGATGGCGACAGCCTCGCCGGTGCCCCAGTTGAAGGCCTTGTACACCGATCCAAAGGCTCCCTTGCCGAGGCATTCGCCCAATCGCTGTCATCCAATCAGCACAACCGTTCTATATTTCGCAACAAGAGCATCATCTCCATCGTTTCCCCTTCTAGCAGCCCATTGTCGCCTGAATCGAACTGCTCTCCCTATCCAGTTCTCCCCTCCGTAGATTCAAAAAAGGGTGTTAAAAGCACGTACGTAGTCCTTGAGCCCCGGGTCCTGCATGGCCGAGCTCTCCCTCTGGCGCTCCTTGCGAGACGGCGTGGCCTGGCCGGCAGGGGGTCTCTCGCGCGGAGTGCCTGCGGCGAATCGCCCATTGCTAGCGGGATAAATGTTCTCGGCCGGCATCTCTGTGGCGTGTCGATTGGGTGTCTTTTGTCGTTCCGTCCGCCCCTCTCACTCTCAGCTCTTGTCTTTGATCTGGCGACGATGCTCGTAGGGTGTTTTGTGTGTGATTGTGTATGTGCGTGTCTCGCCCTTCCGTTTCTCTGGTCCGCGCAGCTCAGCCGGACTCGGGTCTCGTCTATGCTTCTACCTCGACGGCGGGCAAGACAGCGGCGACTGGCGAGGCGGCAGGGAAATGGTTCGTCGAGGAGGAAGAGGAGGAGGAGGAGAAGTCGATGGCATGCCCGCTGATGGGTCTGTGGCTTCGTGTGCCGCTCGCATTCGTCCGCTGCTGTGGTTTAACGGCGAGCAGCGTTCATCGGAAAGGCGGCGGCGGGGGAGAGTCGCTGCAGCAGGCAGGAGGGTCACGCATGGAGGCCGAGAGAGATGATGATGAAGATGATGAAGAAGAAGAAGAAGAAGAAGAAGGAAGAGGGGATGAAGGGTGAGAGAAATAGAGCAAGACGAGAGGTGAGGAGGAAGAAGAAGAGAGAGGAAGAAAGGCAAGAAAAGTCCAGAGCTGGCAAATGCTGGATTGGATTGGATCGGGTTCGGGTTCGGTCCAGGGCGCGCGCGTGTGTGTTGCCGTCTGGTCTGTTGGAATATTGCCAAGCTACTGCAGTTTTAGCGGTGCAGCCCTCAATTCCGGTGCTGCGGTTGAGTTGAATCGGAGAGCTGGCTGTGGAGTTTGCAGAGTCGCAGCTTGGCTCGACTGTGGTTGGCAGTGCAAGTTGGGTACCCACGACGGGGACGAGCTTCTGGAGATGCCGCCTAAAGGGAGAGTCAGTCAGAGGAGGCAGAGCCAAGGGAGAGACATCTAGAATACCATCCAATGCCTTAGATAGTATCTACTTTACATGCACCATAAAACACTGCCAAACCCCTTGATTTATTTGCATCTAGACAAGCTTCTCATCGCCGCAAACCTTGCCTGGCCCTCGTGCTCCCCCATCCTGTCTTAGTGATGACGCCTTGCCAGAGCCAGAAGCCATCCATCGCTCTAAATCATCGAATAGAACATGGACCTGGATCCCAGATGCCATGGCCTCAAGCCTCCCCCCCCCACCCATCGCCTTCTGACCCCTGGCAGCGGAAAAGCTTCAGCACAAACACTCCCATTGATTCCCGTTTGAGCATCCAGCGCACTATAGAGTTTGCACTTGTACGCCGGCTATTGCTTTCCTGGTGGCCGCGAGGAGCCTTGATGTTCTGATATATTACAGCCTGGCCACCGGCAAACCCTATTGTGCTCACCACTATATCCTACTACAGGCAACCCTTGTCCGTTCTTGTATCAAACCTTCAAGGGATCGTCAGTGCGCAAAAAGGAAAAAATAAATCGATAGCCGAGCTTGCTGGGTCCAGTCTAGGAAACTGACCGTTGAACACACCAGCATCACGAGACTCGTAACTCACAACATTCCCGTGAACCTGCGCACGGCCACGCCACTCACTTACATCTGCTTTGCAATAAAGATTCCGTTGCCCAAGCGTAATAGATATGCACAGATAACAACAAATTATAGGATAATTCCGCTTTCAACATCAGTACCGAATCAAGTATCAAATTGCTGGCTCAAGCCATGCATGCGCAATGCCATCATGCCGCATTTCCAAATCCGATTGCCCATCATCATCGCATAATTATAGTACATGCCGTTTTCTCGTCATCGACATCCAATCTGGTGTACTAGGTAGTCAGTCTCCCTTTCCCGCCAGAGAGGGCGTAAAACCCGAAACAGATATATTCCTCACGCCCATCAAACCAGCAAGGGGCAAATATGCCAATATACCCAGCAGCCATCATCCTCGCTTTCATGAAACCGGATTGCTTTCCTATACAAGCTGACGCTCTCGGCCATCTCCATCACAAGACTTTTCATCCTCACCAGTGAGACCCGTCCTGGGGAAGTGTTCGATTCAGGCCAGCCTCGGCCCACCACTCGTCCGGGATGTCTTCTCTGGCCGCAAGACTGCGAACGATTCGCTGCATGCCCGACCACTCCTCGTCCCCAGTCTGAGCACCACGTCCGCTGCCGGCTGAGCCCTCCCGGTTAGGCTGGAGGCGACCGGGTCGGCTCTCGTCCTCTGAGCCTGAGCCTGAGGTCCGACCGTGGGGTAGCGACAGCGGGTGCTCCCGGGGCGCGAGGCTCCGAATACGTCTCAATGATTCGGGCCGAGGGAGCGGTACTCCAGGCGCTGGGACGCCGTTGAGGCTGTACAGGCGCACAACCCCCACGTCTCTGTTGAGGGAATCAGCCCGGGAATGCCAGTTGGCGTAGTTGTTGTTGTTGTTGTTGTCATCGTCGTCATCGGACATTTCATGTCCTGATTCACAGGCTCCGTCAGCAGCCTCGTCGGGCACGCCCGGGGCAGGCGGAGGGGCATTGGAAGGGCCTGCGTTTTGGGACGCGGCTGCAGACGCAAACGAAGACGTTGCGCTCGGTGGTTGGGGATCAGGCGTCAGTGTCGAGAGCAGGGTGTCCCAGCCCTCTGGGCTCAGGCTTCTGTCACGGTCTCCTAGGCCATCATACGAGTTGGAGTCGGGACGCGTGTTGGCGTACGAGTGCCGCATGAGTGCTCGGAACTCCCGTGCGTGTGCTTGATTCCGGCGCCAACGCCGGTAGACCTGAAAGGCGTTAGGCTGAGATGCGTCATCGTTTGACGGCGATTCGGTGCGCGACCTCTCCAGCCCCTCCCGCGCCGGGCGCAGCGGTGGCGTGCCAATCTGATGAGAATGGTGCTCGTGGGGGTTGCGGTTGCGTCTCAGATCGTCTGGGGCAACCTTGAAAGGGTAAGTGTTAGCGGCCTGTTCAATCAATCAGTCGCCCGGGGAGCCAACTTACAACGCGGGCGCGCCGTGGTCGAGGCTCGTTCCACCAGGAGTCTCTTTCTGCCCGAGCTTCATCATCCCTCTGAGAAGATGGGGGACTGAAGCTATGCCAAGTGCCGCCAAAGATGGAGCTCATCTGCTGTTCCAGGTAGCGATCTCTCCGTCGCTCCGGCCTGGCGGTGACATCTCTCAATGCCTCGCGCGCCGGCTCCGGCTCTTCGGCATAGCCGACCTCGGTCTCCCAGGGGATAGACCCGACCCTTCTTCGCGGGGGGGACAGCGGGGCAGAGGGTGGTGGAATGTCGACGATGCGGACGGCAGCGCGTCTGATGGCGTTCCGCCTATCGCGATAGCCTGCCTGGGCTGAGCGCCTGATGGCTGAGCGGCCAGGAGAGAGGACATCGCGCTTGGTCGCCTCTTTGTGGGGAAGATCGGTTTCGACGGGGGCAACGAAGAGTCTGCCAGAGAGGATGAAAGGTCAGCTGGGATGTTGTGCGACGCAGCTGCAAGAGGTGGGAAAGACGGGAAGGCGAGGGCGTCGATATGGGAAACATAGGAGGAAGACGAGGCATGGGCAACACCAAGTCCAGAGACTCCGTCGCGACGATCAGCCCCATGCCAAGAGAGCAGTTGGGCGCGCCATCTCATGGCGAGTGACAGTGCGCATAACGCGCGCGAAAAACCACGGCTGTTGCAGAGAATCCAGCAGAAGTGCAGAAGCGGTAGAGACCAGGGCAGGGGGTCGGCAATGGTCCAAGCAGCGGGTTGGACAACACAAGAAGCCAAGGGGAAAATGAGACTCACGGGCGACCCATGGCGCATGTGGTGGATGAGCAGATTATTTGCAAAGGAACGACACCCGAGCGACGGATGATGAGGAAGCGCAGCGATGTGATTTGAGTTCAGGGCGCGGTGCAACTGGCAGCGCCTGGCGGGCGATCCCTGGCGATGACGGCTGTATCGCGGCGGAGGATTGCTGGAGGTTTAGGTATGTGTAGGATGGAATCAGGTACTGGTACTGATGAGGGAGAGGATGCCTGTCGTGTTTCGGCGACTCGGCGAGATGATGTCAAGAGGTTTGAAAACGAGCGAATGGCGGTGGTGATGATGCAGGAGAGGCGGCGGCAGAGGGTAAATGGCGAGGCGGCTGAAGAGGAAGATGCTTTGCAGCATCTGTTTGTGGCGCGGATCGAGTTGGTTGCACGCGAGAAGACCAGGAATATACGGGAGTGTCCTGGCCAGCGGCTGTGGCGGTGCGGCAAAATCTGATGCGTGTCTGTGCAACGATGAACAGCGCTTCTCAAGCCACAGGCATGTATGCTTGTATTCAATAGGTAGAGAATAACAGTGGCTGGTGCGCGTGTTTGATAGCACTAAGATTTCGGCATGACTAAGCCAGCTTATCAGGTATCATCATTGAGAAATCGACTCGGCTTCATCAACCGACGACGACATCACTGTTTGAGTATAGTAGAAGCAGAAGCACGCCTCTTTCTGCGGCAATCCAGACCCCCAACCCCAACCGTCTCCTCTGAGAGGCTCAGCTTCCTCCTCTATGGCTTCCTCGGCCTGATTTCTCCCGCTTCAGCCGCTCCCATGCCGTCTGCCAAAGAGGTCAACCGGGCTCTGGCTCGCATCAGAGCCGTCATGCCGGCCGAGAAAAAGGTGGCATCAACAAGCCGCAACATCCGCCTGGGCCTGGAGCGCATCGGCCACGTCGTGCCGCAGCATCAGAGCTGGCTGGGCGTCCACGTCGGCGGCACCAACGGCAAGGGATCCGTCTGCAATCTGCTCTCGGGGCTCTTCAGGCTGTCCGGCATCAGCCATGGCATGTACACGTCGCCGGCCATGCCCGAGAGGCACAACGGCGTGACCATCAACGGCCTGTACGTCAACAAGCGCATGTACGAGCTGGAGGTGAAGCACATTGAGGAAAAGTTCAGCCGGGTTGCCTCGGGCTGGCGGTTTGCCGCCGGCGAGGATCCGGGCAGCCTGACGCCCTTTGAGCTCGAGACGGCCGCCGCCTTCCGCATCTTTGAGAAGATGCATGTCAACTACGGCGTTGTCGAGGTCGGCATGGGCGGCGAGACCGACGCGACCAACATCATGCGGCAAAAGTCCGTCACTGTCATCACCAAGATCGACCTCGACCACCAAGAGTACCTCGGCAACACCATTGAGGAGATTGCAAAGGTCAAGGCCGGCATCATGCGACCCGGTGTTCCCTGCATTGTCGACCACTCCAACTCCAGCTCCGTTCTCAAGGTTCTCCGGAAGCATGCCAACAGCATTGGTACCCAGATCAGCCCGTCATGGAAGGGAGAGTCTCTGCTAGCCGGCCTCGACACTGAGCGATTCAAGCTGGAGGACTATGAGAGGCAAAATCTTCTCTGTGCAACACTCGCATTCCGACACCTGTTTCCGAACCTAGAGATTGACGTCAACAAGCTGTTGGCAATGGAACCTCTCCCGTCTGGACGAAAAGAGCAGGTCAGGGTGCTTGGTCTCACCGGTGGCACTCGTCAACAGCCGATCCTCGTGGATGGCGCTCACAATCTGCTTGGAGCCGAAGCGCTTGCTTCCTACGTGCAGCACCAGGTCCGCAAGGGAGACGAGCCAATCTCCTGGGTCATGGGCCTGTCAGACAGCAAGTCCAAGCCGTTTGCAAAGGTCATCTCCACCCTGGTACAGCCCCAAGACAACTTTGCCTTTGTCGAATATGCTCCCGCTCCCAACGAACCACCTCCTGCGCCTGCTGAGCTCGGCCGTGAGATTGGACGATCTATTGTTCGCCATGAATCTCAGCTGTACGACGGGGATCCCCGGGTCGGAGCCGGCGTGCAATGGGCCTGCGAAAAGGCCGGAGAGGGGCCAGTTATACTCACGGGCAGCCTCTATCTCATCAGGAACTTTTACAAGCTGGACGGCGTTGAGCCAAAGAGGAAGACCAAAACCAGGCGACCGGGTGCCTCGCAGCTGTGGTGGTACATACAGCAATCGCAACAGCGGACGCTGACTCCCGAAGAGGCCAGGGAGTTTAAGCGAGCGCGGAGACATTGGTATCTGTCGCCTGCGCGCAACGCTACTTTCAGAGCAGTGAGGCACGGCGGCCAGCCCAGGTCTGCCCGCGTTCCCGAGCGGATCCGTGCCTTGCAGCGACAGGCCGAGTTTCACAGAAAGCAGGCAGACGGTTACCGTAGCGCCATGGAGAGCATGGAGAAGGACCTGGCAGCTGAGCCAGCTGATGCGGCTGCTGCAGCCGACTCGTCCGACTTGCAAGCCAGCATGGAAACGCTCAAGCGGCGCCGCGAGGAGCATCTCAGCGCGTACAACAGCGCCATGTTCAAGCTTCGGGGATACGTCCCCTTGCCCGAGAACAAGTTTATGAGCTACGAGCAGGTGTTTGGGCGGCCGCCAAAGCCCAAGGTGCCCAAATTTCCGTTTCCCGAGAATAACGGTATGGCCCCTGCAGCAGCAGAAGAAGAGGTTCCTGCTTCCAGGGATATAGCAGTTGCTTCTCCATCCACTCAAGCGGCCCCTGGAGAAGAGAACAGGGCTGGATCACAAAGTTCGCGATTTGGAAGAAAGGCTGGTCGTCGGGAAGGCGCCAGCACCAGCAAGGAGACAGCCGCGACGGAGGCGCGCGACCTCGTCGACAAGTTGACAAAGGGGCGTGTTGTCTCTTGAGCATGATGAAAAAGAGCTCGGCGTGTATAATAGGAAGGATATCATGTATGTATGAATGGGATGGGCGGTATATTAGATGATGACTCTGTCAGCTTCAACAGGCGATGTTGGCAGTTATATAGAGCGGTGTTTGGTCTTGCTTATACTTTTTGGCTTCAACAAATCTAGCTTCCCATGTCCCTTGCGTAATAGTGTCTAGCTTTAAGAGAATATCATCAGAATCTAAAGGGAAGGCTGTTGATTTTGTCGTATGAAGAGCCTCCACCTCCATCTCTATCCCGATTACATGCAAGTCATCCAACACTAATCCTGAGCCAACGCATTATCAGAACCCACTTCTCTCGGACATCACTTTTACATACACACCTCAACCCAGCGAAATACCGCCAGCAAATGTCATCGCCAAACCACTTAATCATCGTCTGCTGCCACGGCATCTGGACCGGCGGCCGCTCCAACGGTTTTGACGAGGACGAATGGCTCATTGCCGATTTCCAGCGCGGCGAAACGGCCACGTTTATTGAGCACATTAAAGCCGGGCTTCGGTGCCTTGCTGAGGACTATGGCAATGCTGTGCTTGCATTTTCAGGGTAACACGACCTCTTTCCTTCTATTTCTCTCCTTTTTAAAAGCTATAATGAAGAACAGAGAGTGGGCGACTAGGTAGAATGCTGATTCTATGGATGAAATGCAGTGGCCCGACTCGCAGAGAGACGGAATTGAGTGAAGCTCAAAGCTACGCCAACATTGCCTCCTCCAACAACTTCTTCAACATCATCCCCTCTACGAAGAATCTTTCAGACAAAATCCTGATTGAAGACCGCGCATTGGACTCCTATCATAATATTCTCTTCAGCCTTACTCTTTTCTACACTCGTCTTCACACTTGGCCCACGTACTTGACCATCGTATCGCACGCATTCAAAAAGCCGCGCCTCATCGATGGTCACTGCACGGCCATTGGGTTTCCTCTTCAAAGAACAAAGTTTGTAGGGATTGATCCGCCAGGGATGATGAATGGAGAGAATGTAGCTGGGATGAAGGGCGTTGGACAGGCTGTGGATGATTGGACGAGGGATCCGCATGGGAGGGGAGAGGTATTGGCCGGTAAGAGGAGGAGGAGGAATCCCTGGGGCGTGTGGCAGGGAGTCTTCAAGGACAAAGGTATTGACAAGGGGGGACTGGTGACGGAGGGTGAGGGTGAAGCTGAGACTCTGGTTGATGGTGCGCCGAGACCGTGGGAGTGAATATCTTGCTAGAGAGTATCGGAATCGTTATGAAGAGCCTGATTACGCTGTTCACAGAGAGCGGAGAGCGAGGAAGCACGTACATGTAATGAGTCTTCCGTATGTACTAATGTTTTGAAGAACCTGATTTATCTAGATAAAGTACCTAAGCTTCAAATAGCTGATAAACTGACATTCGCTGTTGTTACCATCGTTGTTGCTTTACCAGGACGAGCCGTTGCTTCCTACAACAGATAGAGTAGGCATATATCATAAACGAAATACATCACACTCCAAAGTGAAGGTGCTCTCTTCTACTCCCATCATCATACCTCTGTTGCCTTAGCCATCATAAAACAACAATCATGACCAGAGGCACAAAATACAAAATCGTCCAGCCAACTCGAGGTGAGATCATCACAACCTCCTATACTAGACAACTACTAACTATTCACCTCCAAGGCTCAACTCAAGCAACCGGTGTCCACTTTCACGAAATACTCAACACTTCTACTTCGCAAACTCCTATTTACATCGACATCCCCCTCACGGAAGACCCAGACGGCATGGAATCACGCATCAAGAAGCACGTCACCGACGCCGTGAAGAAACTCTCATCTCATCTCTACGACCTAGAAGACATTCTCGAGGCGGACAAGAAACTGGAAAGGCGAGACATCAAGGCCGTCTCCAAGGAGCTCAAAGAAGGACGCGAGAGAGTTGACAAGCGCCTGGACGAGCTCATGAAAGGCATGGAAAAGCAGCTGGAGCTGGTGCAGCGACTCGACCGGTCGATGGCAGAGATGACGAAGGAGATCAAAGCTGGAAAGAAGAGATCCGCGGCAGAAGCCTTCGGAACGAATGGAGACGACGTTCAGACTCGATCATCTACGGGTCATGACTTTCACATCAACCAGCTGGAGAGACGTCTTGGGACGCACTTTGGCGATACTCAGACGCACATCGAGTCGGCCGTATGGGAGATGAAGTCGGGCACGTTCAAGAGATTAGCAGATCTAGACGGAAGAATTGGTGCCATGGAGGAAAAGATGGACAGGATGGCACGCTTCATGGCGAAATGGGAGGCTATTCATTCCGCCAACACAGGTCCATCAGCTGTGTAAGCTGTATATTCTTCGATTATTACTCTTTATGCCAGTCGAGCTGCAGTTGGATTTAACACCGCCTCTTCTATCCATATAATAGTCAGTCTATAGCCCGCAATCACATCTTAGCTCTCGCCTCGCCTGCATCCCTCCCACGTCTCCCCTCGCCAACAACCCTCACCAGAAACTCCACGGCATCACCCACCATCTCCGCCGAAAACTTGTGTCCCACGCCCTCATACACACGATCATCCACCTCGAGCCCGCCATCCTTGTACCACCCCTCTGCAGCATCCTTCAGCACGCCAATCAGCGGCTGCGCGTGCTTGTACGGAACAAGCTCGTCGGCGGCCCCCGAGCACAAGAGCAGCTTCTTGCCCCTGATGCGGCCGTCAAAGATCTTGCGCAGGCGATCCTGCTCAGACTGTGAGAGGGGCAGTGAAGGAACGGGATCCGTGCCAAAGAGGATGCCCTTGGGATCGCTCTTCCGGATGGCGGCAATGGTATCGGCTGGGAAGTACTTGCTGCCCAGGAAGCCCGTCTCGCCGCAATCCAGCTTCGATGCCGCAGCGCGGCTACTCAGCAAGCCTAACATCATCTTGTCAGCGTCCCATCTCATCTCATCCCATCTAGCCGCGCGCAACTCACCCGCAAGATCGGGACATCCCACAACCACAACCGCCGCATCAACCCTGTCCTCAGCAAACCAGCTCTCCCACGCCGCGTGCCCTCCCAAGCTCCATCCCAGACAAACATGGCCATCCACCTCCGCCCTCCCCAGATACCCGCCCACCTGATCCATCAGCAAGCTCACGTCCGCCGCTCCGGCCCTCACAAAGCCCAGCATGTCCAAGGCGTGCTGCTCGTTTCCCCGTCCCACGCCTTGTTCGCCAGCTCGCTCACCGTCCGGGAGCCGTGGTTGGGCATGTCAAAGACCAGCGCCACGAGCCCCTTCGCCTGGCTGTGCTGGTTCTGCTTCTGGTTTTGCTGCTGGTTCCATGCGTGGATGGTGCGTCGCGCAACGTCGTGCATGATGCCCCTTGCGCGCGTCCGCGGATGGAGCAGCCACAGGCATGACACGGGCGCGGGGGCGGGGGGAAGCTCCTCGAGGCCGTAGATGTCGACGAGGAGGCCGGCCATGGGCTTTGTGGTTATGGAGACGTGGGGGGGAGGGGGGAGGCCTTTTGTGGTGTATTCGTTGTCTTTGATGACCATTTTGATGGGAGGTGACTTTTTGTTATGAGGATGGTGATGTTGATGGTAATGATAGTAGGAGGGTAAAGAGGAGTGAACAGAGGGATGGGGGATGTCGAGGTGAGCTGATGTGGAGGATGATGGATTACATGTAATAGCGATGACCTCCAAGCTTACAGACAACTGAGGGAACTCTACGAATGCCGACGACTAAAGTCCGTAAAGAAATGCCTCTAATCTCTTTCCGGATTAGTCATTCAACACTTCCATCACGAATTCCTCGGCAATCGGATCTGCAGATCATCGTCTATCGAGATATTGATGGATTTAATACCAGACGACTCTGATATGAACCAACACGCTCGGCTCGACGCCAGCCAGCAAAATAGACAATTGTAGTGAAGAGCCATTCTTTGTAGATCATTGTGCTTCTGATATGTAGCAGCTTCTGATTTAAAAGTATTCATATACTGCTCGTCTAACAAAGAGGGTCGAACAAAAAAGGGCTTTGCTCGCTTCTATATATGCTACCCATGCAAACAATGGAAGGCATTAATACCTCAGCCGACTACCTGTAGACACGCAAAAGGCGCGACACTTTGGATCTTCCCGTCATAGAGCAGACATTTGGCATGCTTTCACTCCTGCACATGCGACAGTCCGCCCCTCTTCGTTTGTCCGCTCTGTATAGGTATATCCTCCTTTCTTTGGCGGTTGATTGCAGTTCCCTGTTTTCCCTTTAAATGGCCGATCTAGTTCAAAGCCGCGATCCTTCTCCTATCTTTTTTGTTCCTGGTTGATCCTCCTTTATCATCATCATCATCATCATCCTCATCCTCAATCTACCTTCCAGTGGTCTTGGTCGTCTGTGCTGAGCATGAGCTCAACCCCGTACAGCACCATTGTCAACCCGACGTTGATCCACCGCCAGGTGCTGCCGCCCACGTCTCCGCCCCTGAGCGTCCACCCGTCTGGCCCCTCGCTCGTCGAAAAGTGCTGCAGCAGCAGGCTGGTGTAGACGGATATCAAGATGGTGGGTGAAAAGTAGCTGAGGAGGCTCAGGAACATGGATGCCGCTTCTGACTCGTCCCAGTCCGGCTCGTGCAGCATGGCGCGGGCGCCCAGGTCCCGTACCGAGGGGATGATGCGGGTGGCGCAGTAGAAGACGAAGAGGCGGTAGGCGAGGGAGATGATGACGGACGGCGTGATGGTCTGGAAAGCTGCGTACAGCAGGGCGAGCGAGGAGTGCAGCGCACCGGGGAGGGTGCTCAGGATGTGGAGCAGGGTCGAGTACGAGGCCATGATGATGGGTGGGAGCGGGGGGATCTCGGGCTGCGACGATGCTTGGTCCTCGGCGGAATAGGTGCCGTCGGAAGGGAGGTAGTCGGTGAAGATCTGATAGACGCAGAGCACGACGTAAGCAAAGAGGAGCGACGACTCGACAGGGCTGCCGCGGCCGCTGCCGATGCCGTACGCGCACAGAAACACGGCCGTCGTCATGGTGGCGCCGATGAGCGTGGCGTCGATGTTGCTGATCTGGGGGAACTGGGCCACTCGCCAAAGGAAGTAGACGGCGCTGGCGATGATGGAGCCGGAAAAGGCAAGCAGGACAATCTACGAATGAGAGTTAGCCCGTTGGCTGCCAGTGTGATTCATGGCATGTTTTTGTTTTTGCACTCACCACCCAAGTGTCGCTTCGCCCTCTGTTCACCAGCCATCGAGTAATCTGGCCCGCCGCCTGGATGACGAGCAGCGTGCAGAAGCCCTCGAGCAGCTGGAAGACGGGCCCCGAGTAGCGCAGCACATTGTCCCACGAGCCCAGCATGATGGTCTCGAGGAAGCCGTCCTTGCCAAACATCCACTCGGTCCAGCTGGTCTTTTTCGAGTGGAAGACGCCGCCAATGGTGCGCTCGACCCAGCTCGAGTTGCCCGCATCGGCGTCGACGGCGAACTTGCCCAGCGCCCAGATGAGCAGCGACGGGATGACGAACCACTGGGCCAGCCTCAGCAGCGACACAATGGTCCAGCGGATGCGCGACGTCTCGGGCGTCGCCAGGCGGATGGCCGAGTAGAAGACGTAGAAGATGGACAGGCCCAGGCTGTAGGCCAGCCCGCTGTCGCGCCCGCCCACATCGAAGGCGACGGGGATGGACAGGACAATGGCGAAGAGGAAGACGCTGCTGAAGAAGATGCTGAATGGCCACCACATGAGTGCGGCGGAAGGGCGAGAGCGGCAAGGCGTATATGCCGTGCTGCTGTCGTTGGCTGTTTGGTTCTTTTGTTTCGTCGGCTTCGCGAGGTTTCAAATCCAAGGGGGCAGCGACGGCAAAGACGCCCAGCTCCCCGAGATACAGTCGCCCGGAATCGCTCCCTCACCAGCGGCTACTCATCTGTCTGTCCGTCTCGGTGGTGTCTGCACTGGTTTTGGCTGTTTGACTCGCCCGTTTGTTCGTCAAGAGCCCGAGATCGGTGCGCAAAGAGAGGGGGAGGCAGAGCAGTTCGTTCCCCCCTGCTATATATCCTGTTGCGGCTTTGCGTTGTCTTCCTCGACTTCGACTTCTTCCAGCGTCTTCTCCCCGGGTCAGTCTCGTCTGGTTCGTCCTGCAAAAAGGCAAGCCGAGGCAGCTCCGTCGAGGCGATTCCGGTCCCTTTCCCACAACCCCGATGGTTTTTGTCAATTTTTAGCTCGTACCAGTTATGACAAACCGGCGCCAAAGGGCCCGTGAAAAGTGTCCACTCTGGAGCACGGCGGGCGTCTTGCTTATCGGCGCAGGATGAGGGAGCTGCTTATCTGCACGTGAGCAATGCTGCAAAGGGTTTCAGCCACATACAGAGAGGTCAAGACGGTGCTCTTCAGTAGTCTATCAATGTTGCTCGGAGGGTATAACTGTAGGATGTTTGTTGTATTAACAGATGCATATGTGCGATATCGAGGTGTTGGAGGAGACAACAAACGAGGAAGAATGGAGGGAGAACGAGTGAGTGGTGCAATGCACAGCGCTGAGCTGCTCGAGGTCACGTCACTCACATGCGCCTGTGCTTGGGGGATCAACTGCCTGAATGACGACTGTGGCGCGGCTTCAGCTGCACAGCACTAGCCACAGGGCCACAGGCAACAAGGAAAAACTTGGTGAAGCAAGATGCACTTTTGCATCGACGATTCAGAGAGATATATTTAGAGTCTGGCCGTTTGATAACAGGGCATGACGATCTGTTTATGCGATCCACTTGCACTTATCACTGGGGCTTTGTTTACCCCAACAATAGGTGTACAGTTCTGGTACTGTCTTGTAAGTGCAGCCCGAACCAGAATTCATAAGGTATGTAGTAAGAAGCACCCTGGCGTTCACATTTCTACAAATTACAACACCATTGGTGATAAGTAGAATAGAGACAGAGGAGCAGAAGGAGGAAAAAACTTTCAAGGGCTTTTGGAAAGTTGGAGTCATGAAGCCCTTCAACTTGGCTATTGTGAGTTGATATCACGGTTATTCTCCAGAGATACTCAAGATACAAGCTATTTGATTACATGGAGCATTAGACAATAGAACCTCAATCTCGATTAAGCTACCCACTAGTCTGTCATCAAAGGTCCAGGACATCATCCATGCACCTCCTCACCTTCACCCCAACCCTCCCGCTCATCCTTAGGGATCCGAACAAAAGCACACATCACCGTCGCCGCTCCCGCCAACGCAACCGAAAACCACAACGCATGCCTCACGCCGCCAATGGGATCACCCCCATGCCCATTCGTATACAGCTCAACCGTCCCAGCAAAGCCCAGCCCCGTGCCCAGCCCGTACAGCTGGATCGTCCCGACCAATGACCCAGCCACCCCCTGAAGGCTCCTCCGCACGCTGTTGCTCGTGATGATCTGTGCAGCCGTGAAGATAAAGTCGGGACTGAATCCCAGGATGAAGAGCGCCGGAAACTCCTGCGGCCAGTACGTCTGCCGCACCGGCATCGTCGCGAGCAGGATCCCCGTCACGAGCGCCGACACAGTCCCTATCGCCATGACAGCCTGCGCTGGCATGTACCGCACACAAAGGGCACTCGCACCGCACGCAATCGTCGCCATGACGGTAAACGTCGCAAACCCAGCGGCATTCAGGAAGTTGGAAAAGTGGCGGACTTCGACGTGCCATCGCGTCACGTAGTAGAAGAGTATGCCCGTGCTCATAAAGGTGAAAAACGCCGAGAGGAGCATGGGCTTGAAGGACGGCGCGGACCAGACGGACAGGGGCAGGATGGGCTCTTTTGCGAACTTGGCTTCCCAGAGCAGGAAGAGGGCGATGTGTAGGACGGAGAGGATGAGGATGATGTATACGTAGCTGATGCTCCAGCCTTTGATGGCAGCTTCACTGTTCCATGTCAGCAGTTGCTGTTGAGTTTCGGATGGGAGGTTGTACTCACGTCCAGGAATAGTTGAACAAGATGAGGCCACCAACGCCCAAATAAGAGCCGACATAATCGACGCTGCCGTTCGGATCCATGGTAACATCTTCAGACGGCACAAGGATCGCCGCGGCTCCAAAAATCACAGCTCCAGCAATGGCACTGCAACTTGTCAATACATGTAATCTTCTTGTTCCTCAACAGACGAAGCCTCTGACTTACAAAAAGAAGAACAACCACCACCAAGGCAGCAACTGTCCAAAGAACCCCGGAAACACGGAGCCTCCACCAGCCCCAACAGGCGCCATGGCCCCAAACAGCCCAACCCAAATCAGGCGGCCCAATCCAGGAGGATACGTCGTCGTGAGCAGAGCAATGGCGTTCGGGACGATGATGCCGGCTCCCACGCCGCTGAGCGCCCGCATGACGATGATGCTCTGGACGGTCCGCATGAAGCCGCAGATGAGGTTGAACAGGATGTAGATGACGCCGCCGATGAGGAGAATCTTTTTGTGGCCGTGGACGGCGCCGACGCGGCCGCCCATGAGAACAAAGGTTGCTTCCGTGAGCCTAATAGACGAGAGAACAAACCGCCATGTCAGTTTTCTTGTTGCTGGTGTCTGATGGATAGGGGGTGGGCTCTTACGGGTACGCTGCGGCAATCCAGATACCCAAACTAGGATCAGATCCCAGCTCAGCAGGAATCGTATACGCAGCCAAAAGACCAGAACCAAAAGGAAGAGCCTGCACATTATTCAAGTCAGCCACGGGGATACCGAAGACGAACTGTTCCAAACGTCAACATACCACAACTAGTTGACACAGCACGATGCTCAGCGCAATCAAGTGTTTTCGAATCCCCCGTTGTGCTTTGGCCACATGCTCTCCAGCTTCTTCTGCCTGAGTGGTCGGCTCGGCATCGATTGTGGTTGTGCTTTCGCCCGATTCGGGGGGTATCTGCTCGGCGGGCCGCTCTGCCTTTGGCTCTTCGTCGACAGCCATCGAATCCCAGTGATTTTTCTGTCCTTTTCTTTCTGTACTCTTTCTCACTTACAGACGAAACATTCGAACTGCCCAGGAACAGCGACTCCTTGGGCCGACCGTTTATAAGTCGCGGTCATGGCAAAGTACCGGCCATTTTCGGCTCCAGAACATCTCCCCAACAACCCAATAACTCTTGAACTGGGAGAAGAATCATCATCATATATACTAATCATGCAGCGGATTCCAAAGCATTTAGCAGATTTTACACTGCACAATCAGGGGTTTCGCAGAGAGATTCCTCCGAGAGAGACCCGTTCATAGCTGTGGTGGGGAGATGCCGCCTCGGAGGCGTTAGCTAAGTGCTCCGACTCAGGTCGCCGACGCCCAGTAAGATGTTCAGAAAATATGGCGGACATGCAAATACTTGTTCGGTAATGCTTTCCGAGTCATGAAAAAAACACGTCTAATAATTGCAAATAAAGTCGAAATGCATGCTGTGTTGCTTCTGGCCCGTGTCGATAACACACTCCGGGTATTCGGTGACATGTACTTGGTGCTGCCCCTGAATGACCACCCTCCACCGCCGGCAGCCGCCCACATGTAGTCATAAGCGAGCATCCAATGATTCGGCATATCGAGAGAACGACGAAAAGTACGCAATTTAGCCTGAGTACCTAGAAGAGAGATCTTTCCGCTTTATGCTTGATGAACTAAAAGGATGGTAGAAGGCGGCACTGACGCTCACCTTCGAAAACTTGGGTGTTCCGGTCCCATATATACCTAGTCAAAGGCGCAATGTGAATGCACAATAAGTTAGATGTCTAAACAGACAAGGTGACGTTAAATGTCTTTCCCAGTCATGCCCAACCAAAGCTATCCATCAGACACCATTGCCGTAACCACCGCCTCCGAAAGCGCCTCCTCGTAGTATGCCGGCCCTTTGTCGATGCAAAAAGATATCCCTGTCAGGACGTGGATCAACCGCGTCCTCGATAGACGGATTCTCTTGGAGAAGGCATCCGATCCCGTGCTAGTAGTGTATCCAGTGGCCGCCCGGTCGTCGGACACAGATCCGTGATAAAGCGGCAACTCTTGCCGTAACGTCGAAAGGGTCGCCAGTAGAACGTCTGGGTCGTCCGGTGGCCTCGTATTGAGTAACAGCCCCGTCGGTTTGAGGTTTGTGAGTTCAATCGTATCAACATCAATGAGCTTCATCCCGCAAGCTAGTAGCCACTGCTCGATCTGGTAGGCGTTCAGAATCCGGCTCTGGGTCGGCGGCAGAGAGCCTTTTCCCTTAAGCCCCAGCCTGTCTCCGAGAAAGACACCTTCAACCGCTGGATACTGCGACGTGATGATCCCATGGTAGTACTGAGCCACCAGATAATCGTCAAACTCGGCCGTGGCCAGCCGAACGAGCTCCGGGGTCTGAGGCCGTAGGTACCACCGCAGCACCATGAGGATCTCTTCCCGCGTGCGGAACTTCAAAGGGAACCCGAATATCCTATCGACCATTGGGCTGTTGGCCTCCACGTCGTTGAGCATGGCGTCGTATGCGTATTGTATCGTAGTCCTGGTCATGATGATACTGAGCGAATCGTCGGCCGGATACTCCTTGAGCATGGTAGCCGAGCGTGGACAATCTCCAAAGTCGATAGGCGGCAGGTTCATGAAGCCGTTGCCAAAGATGTTCCTGATCTGCTGCGGCTGCGACGCAATTGGGTTGGGCCGTACCGTCGAAGCGTTGCCGCCAAAAGGGGGCACAGATAGGGAGCGCTTCGCGGCATCAAAATCGTGGAGGGTATTGTCCAAGGCCGCCTCCTGGGGACACGCTTCCTTTCCGTAAAGGCCATGCTGGTAGCCAGTGTCATCATTGCTGTGAGCGGCAGTCTCCGTGTCGTCTTTGCCATCGTCGAGACCGTCCCCCGAGCCATCTCTGCTCCCCTGACACAGAACCAGAATGCTGTCGGTTGCCGTCTTGAGCTTCAAAAGGAGGTCAGGATCGCGCGTCATCAGCGGCGACTGCAGGATGCCGCTGGTAAAGTCGAGAAACGTCGCCGCCATCTGCTCGAGGGCTCCCTCCATGTGCACCATCGTCTTCTCATAGCCTTCGTGGGCAGCCTGACGCCTCAGCCGGAACAGGCGCTGCGCTTTGCGGTTCCGCTGCCGCCGTTTCTGCGGTGGGTGTCGCGCGTCAGTTGCAGTCGCTTGAGAAAAGAGTCTCTGTCAGATACTTACTTCCAGACTTGCTTCATTGTCTGTCTGGTTATTCTGCGCCTTTGAGCCTGCCCGACGCGTGCTGCGCCGCGGCTTGTCCGCAGCCAAGGTCGAAGCCATGATGTTGTGTGATGATCATGTGAGAATGAGTGACCATCGGCAATTGAGAATGAACTATGGAGTTTCAATGAGACTGAGTCGTCCTAGAGACGCATTGCAAAACACCAACTGCTCTATAGCATACCTACTTCTTCAGTTGAGACAGGAGGCCATCAAAGGCCACAAATTGCTTACATGTACAAAGTTGACGGCGCGGCTCAAGTGCCGACAGCATTTCTGCAGCATCAAATGGCGGCAATCCCAGGGTCTGACAAATGCCAACGGGCCTCGTCATCCGATTACTATTCCCCTTCCGATACTACTTACTCGTATAAGCATTGGAATTCAGCATCGTTTGCTCACCTCTTGCTAGGGCTGGCATCCCGCTGAAGCCTTGTCACGGAGGGTCAATGGCTGCTTTAATGATTGTACAATTGCCTCTTGCAGTTGGAAAGGCCATGTCACACTTGTATGTCTAACGTTTCTCCGTGCGTTCGTGGTGTTTTGCTTTACCTCCACCAATTCAATTTAGTACAGGGGCATCGGATATACGAGTATGACCTCAGGTAAGCCACCTTGCGCATCGAGGACTTGAGGCAGCTACAGCCACAACTCATGACAGACAGACAATCAATTACTTGAAGAAGAATAAGCTTCTAATTTTGATAGCACTGGACCGAAGAGTCTTTGTTCACTCAACCATTAAGTTGAAAAGGGGTGCAGCATGTGTGGTATGGTGGATAAGGTATAGTAGGTGTAAGTGAACCTTAGAGGCGGCTTGGAAAAACATGAAGAATCTCTCACGAGTCCCGTAAATGTCAGCATCTTTCGTTACATGATAAGATGAACTTGCTAGCATCATGCAAGCTCTTAGCGGACCAACAACAACAGCAGTTGCAGATCAAGGCGTCTTTAGCAAGCACTCGAGTATCAGATCTCTTACAAGTCATGCACGTCTGAAGATGATGCCTCGTAAATCTTACACACCAGCCATTGCGGGGATGAATTAGCGCAAGAAACATCCCTGAACCGATCGTGCATTAACTCCGCAGCCCGTCAGCTACCGTTTCGATCTTCCTTTCCCCAAACAGGTCATGCAAGATTGGCTTTGAGCATGGAGATGAAACGTAAATCCGGGAGGCTGATCTGATCGGCGTCGAGTAAGCAGTGACCGTTGCGGCGATATTTTCTCTTGAGAAGAGATATAAGTAGGCTTGAAAGGAAGCGTGTAGGTCGAACCACTTGGCAAAGCAATTGGTTCCCATCAGACTCATCATGGCCTCGAATAGCAACTTTGGAGCAAAGACAACTGCTGAAGAGGTGGCGTCGACGTTTCGTGACCAAATTGCTGGAAAGACGAGTAAGCTGGGAGTTTCATAGTAGGTAGGTCGTCGATGATTGAACAAAGCCTAACATTTGATGCATCCAGTCCTCATCACCGGAGTCAGCCCCAACGGTCTTGGTGCCGCAACTGCTCATGCTCTCGCCAAGTATGACCCAGCGAGTCTCATCTTCACAGCTCGGACGATGTCCAAAGCTTCTGCTGTGGCCGACTCTATCCGAGCCGAGTATCCAGAACTGAAGACGCAGATTTATGTGGTCCACATCGATCTGTCAGACCTGGAGAGCACTCGCCAAGCTGCCGCCACCAGCCAACAGCTGACGACGCATATCGACATCATCATCAACAATGCGGCAGTCATGGCCCTTCCAGAAAGAGTCATCACCAAGAGCGGGCTGGAGGCTCATCTAGCCACAAACTTCCTGGGCCATTTCGTCCTTACCTCACTCCTCCTTCCTCAGCTAAAAGCCGCTGGACCCAAGGCGAGAGTCGTCAACATCGTTAGCGGCGGGTTCCATGTCCAGCCCTTCCGATTCAGCGATTACAACTTTGACGGCGGAAAGGAGCTCCCAGAGGACGAAAGAGTCGATCTCGAAATGGCTGAAAAGCTTGGCATGGGCTGGGTCAAGGACGCCGGCACGGGATACGTTCCCTTTCTAGCATACTCGCAAACGAGCACGGCGTTGATGCTCTACACCAAGGGCCTGAATGAGGGCTTGTCTGGAGAAAAGATCCAGGCTTTCAGTGCCGCTCCAGGAGGTCAGTGATGCCGTTTTGCATGACACAATTGAGTAGAGTCGCTGCTGACCCGACTAGTCGTTTTGACGGAGCTTCAAAGACATTTGCCGGAAGGCTTCAGAAACCCAAAAATGGTGTATAAGACCGCCAGTCAGGGAGCCGCGAGCTTTCTCGTTGCTGCCTTGGACCCGAGTCTCAAAGGTATGAGTCGCGACGTCTGATGTAGAAGACAACAAGCTGACGATCAGGCATGCTTTCAGACCATCCCGGAGCATACATTGATGACTGTCAAATCAAGCAGACGCCTCAACACGCTCGTGATGATGCGGCTGCTCGCAGGCTTTGGTCACTGGCTCAGTCCTGGATGGAGGCGGCTTGACGGGAGCAGCTAGATGAGAGTTAGGAATTGACAGCCAGTTGCTTTACACCAGCTCTGCATGTAGCTCTGCAGTAAGAACTGAGTAGAATCTTAACAAGCCAAAATCACCAACAGGTTCAGAAGTCAAGGCCGAACTGTTCGAGAGCCAGCGCGCAGATGCAACTATCGGGGTAGCCAGTCCACAAAGGGCAGGTTGTACCCAGCATTGCCGCTTTGGTGATAGTCAAGCCCCGAGAGGCGCCTCCCCTGTCGTCTCCGCTCCACCACTTTCTTGCACGACGTCCCAATTCTTTTCCTGTAAATATTTTCCCTTTCCTATCAATCACCTTTGAATGTTTATCGATGCATTGCCAAGTGGCCTTTGATATGCATTCAAAGGCTGGCAACATGTCCGACGTGGCTGTCGTGTCTCTTTACGTCCCTCGCGCTCTCTCGAACCGGCCGTGTCCCGTCTGATGCCGATGCTTCGACGACGCCGAACGAGTCGCCTGCGATTATATACGCGCTTTGCTGCTGTTCAGCCAGCAGGGCCATGGCTAGACTCTCTGTCGGTCATGTCGCAGCATGTGCTTATGCGCTTTTTGTACGGCTGTCTTTGTTGTGCTGTAAATGGCGCATACATCCCGACCGCGGCAGAAACGCATCATCTTGGGTTCGGACCGCCAGATATACAATGGCAGAAGATCCTACACGAGGACTGGCTACTTTTCCCTACGAGCTTTAGCCGATGTATGAAGTCATATATCGTCGAGCTTCATCCGCACCATATCCCGGTTGATGTTGTGGTTGATATAGGGAACTGACTGCCGCCTGATGTGCGGTTGCTCTGGATATCCCTCACAGCTGGCTCGCGGGGTCGACTCACGCACACGTTGCACGATAGTAGGCTGTGCGCAGCGATGTGGTTTGCTCGCCATCGCGGCGCTGTCGCGCTCCAGGACCGTTCGCCCTCGACCCAACGGACTACATGCAGATGCAGGCTCTCTAGAGGCTTCATGGCATTCAATATACCCTATTGAATGCTCCGAGTGCGTCGCCAAAGCTGCCCTTCTCCCCCAGGAGGACGGGCAGCTGGCGACTGGCAGCACTGGAGCGCTCAACACCTTATAAGCGACGATATTGTCATGTCCCATCGGGGGTAGCGGCCCCGGAGCGCAGCTGCAAAGTGGCGCAACGGTTAAGCTACCCCCTCCCCTCCCCCATCCGGTAACAATTGACGAAAAGCAGGTGTTCGAATCCGAGTCGCGAATCGAGTCCTCGAGGACAAATAAACGAAAAAGGGTAAAGCAGGGGCGCCGTGGGTAAACGGTCGGGTCAAACTGCTTCCTTAGACCGGGGGAAACCGAAGTTAGCGGTACGACAGAGATGTAGGTGTTGGTTTAACGGCAACCAGCACCGAACTCTTTTGCCATTTGTGTATATTGATTCTTTTTGGCCGGGATGCGCGGATGCTTTCCTTTTTCATTCTTCTCTTTCGCGATAAGGAATTGATCGCTCGATGCTTCTGATCTCAAGAGATACTGCAAGAAGAAATGCAGATGCTGCATGTTTGGCATTGAGGAGCGGGCGCAGAAGGATGGAGCAGGTGCTGTGCTGCAGTGCAGTTCGCGATATCAACGGTGAGGGAAGCTTTTGGTGTTGAGCGCGTAGCGCCAAAGCTTCCATTTGGACGCATCACCTGTGACGTAGTTTGTAGCGCCAGCCCACTGCGACTCTCTTGCGCATAGTTTTTTGCCTCTTTTGCCTCGCTCCTCCGCGCTTTTTGCATCAAAATAAAATTGCAAGAGGTATGGGAAAAGACTTGTCAATCTGGCATAAATAACCAAAATTGGTCTTCTTGCGCGGAAGGATGCGAAATCGCTGTCATTTGACAAACAAGACATTGATATCGCGACTGGTGGCCGTTTTGAACGTAATAGACGTTGGGCGCAGGCACGTGCAAACGGTGAGGTGGCCCTGAAATAAGCTTAAAATCGCTGCACCAAATCTTCGAGCTGGCCTACGGAGCACATTAGGCGTCAATCAGACCCCAGGCCCTGCAGAATTGCGCGATGCATTGCAGCGATTGCGTCTTCCTTCTTTCTGCAATCTAAGTACTATCTGCAACGACGGGGATGTGATGCCCATGTGCTAAGGATCGCTTCGAGGCTCTCATCATTTCTCTCTACGGACAAGAAGATGCGCGCCGGACAAGGGCTTGATGACCGGGTTCCAGCCGCTGGTTGCGCGGTCAATCGCTCAATTGCGGTCTAGAGACAACAAGGTACTATACATACAGACAGATCTCTATAGCTCGTTTCCGCGGCTCAGGGATCTTGGTGAAGGATTGACGAGTGGCTGGCCCGTGGACTATATTCTCATTTTCCTGACTGCCCAAGATCTATAGGTCCTGATGACTACCTACCAATGGCTACGGCACAATAACCGTCCGACAAAGGGGCGAACTGCCGTGGCGAGAACGGGAAAGGAAAGGGGAAAACGCCTCGATTCCAGCCCAGGAACGAACTGCGCGCCACGAGCCTTGGTCAGAGAAAAGTGTTGGTCGCTCACGCAAGAGGCTTCGTCGAAACAGCCACCGAAAAAAAAAACCTAACTAGCCCGACTGCGGCGCCCAATCAAGGGCTTCGCGTCTCCAAGCCTTCTGGGTTTCTGGTCCCTTGCGTTATCTCTCGTCGTCGAGCACGCAAGCAGTCTATCTGCAGTAGCTGATGCTGCTAACGCCATCCCCGTACTTGGTACGGAGTTGGGAGTCTTGGGTGGTATAGACTGTGGCTGGAATGCAGGGCCGGCGAGTCGGCAAAGGGCCGTTTGCGAAGAGAGAAAACCTGACACCAGGACCAAGACGACCAGCCGAGAGATCCCTCCACGAACCCCAAACCCACTGGACGGAGCAAAACAGCGGATCGGTCGGCAAATTATGCAGAGCCCGTTGCGGAGCATGTTCGAGCAAGGCACCAGCAAGGCTCGGCCAAGGGCTAGAGGGTGAAGCGACTCCACAAGCCTCGTCTTGATGACTCCAGAAGCGGGCTGGAGACCCTCAGTCCAAGCCCGCTAGATCGTGGAGGCGGAATAACGTCATCGTGGTCGTAAAGACACGACCTGGAAGCGCTGCTTGGCTGTCTGTCCCTTTTGTATCAGCTGGAGAGATACGAAGACTATTCGTCAGGAAATGGGAGGCGAGCAAGGCAGAAACATTGGGGCCAATTATTTACGGTGGTTTGGAGATGGCCGCCGCGGTTGACGTGCTCGCGGGATCCCTGCCTCTGGTCTGCGCTAGGGAGGGGGACTCTGGTTGCAAAGAACTGCCCTGCTTTTCGCCTTCCCACGAGGTCATCGATTTGGGGCCAGAAACGGTGGGAACTTGGATGTACATGCTCGCACAGGTAAGGTACGTAAGGTAGGATTGCTGAAGGATCGACGTTTTTATCTCGGGCCCTCGCTGCTCCCGACGCTCCATCTTCTTCTTCTTCTTCTCTCTTCATCTCAGCTTCTCATCATACTACCTTACCTTTACTTCTACCATATCTTGGAGTTTTGGGTTGATTCGCCTGGATTATGATTTGAATTGCGCGCATAATATCGAGTTGGTATCTCTTTGGTCCTCCCCCCGGTTTGTTTCTATTCGGACACCTTAGTTCCTCCCTCGAGGATCTACTCACGTGTGCTATCGGCTCCTGTCGCAACCATGTCTGAGAAGTTCAAGACACCTCCCGAGGACCTCGAGGCAACGGCCTCTCATTCGAGTGGCTTCTCGCGGCTTGCCTCCATGTTCGGCGGCCCCAATGTCTGGGTTGGCCCCCGGATAGCACCGCTGCCGGCCTACCTCAAGAACGACGTCTCCGAAGGCGAAGAGTCCAGCGAGGCGATCCTCAACCGGCAGCTGGCCTCGGAAGATGGCACCTCGATCCAGTACCGGACCTGCTCGTGGCAGAAGACGGCCGCGCTGCTCTTCAGCGAGTACATCTGCCTGGCCATCATGAGCTTCCCCTGGTCTTACAGCGTGCTGGGCCTCGTCCCCGGCCTGATCCTGACGGTTGTCGTCGCCCTCATCGTGCTCTACACGAGTCTGGTGCTGTGGGAGTTCTGCCTGCGGCATCCAGAGGTGCGCGACGTGTGCGACATTGGCCAGATGCTCTTCTGGGGCAAGGAATGGGCGTGGTGGGGGACGGCCATCATGTTTGTCCTCAACAACACCTTCATACAGGCGCTGCACGTCCTGGTGGGCGCAGAGTACCTCAACACCATGACGGAGAGCGACAACATTGGCGGATGCCGCACCGTCGAGTTTGGCGTCGTCGTCACCATTATCTGCCTGATTGCGTCGCTGCCTCGCACCTTTAGCATGATGTCCAAGCTGGGCACGGCGTCGGCCATATTTACCTTCATCTCGGTGGTGCTGGCGACCATCTTTGCGGGCATCCAGGACAAGCCCGCGGGCTTCACGGAGAAGCTGGGCTCGCCGCTGGTCACGGCCATTCCCGTCAAGGGCACTACGTTTGTCAATGGCATGTCGGCTTTCCTCAACATTAGCTATACCTTTATCGGCCAGATTACACTCCCCAGCTTCATTGCAGAGATGCGTGATCCTCGGTAAGCTTTCACCCACCAAGGTATCTGTTTCGAAAAGACTTCGTTGCGATATACTAACATGGTTGTTGTCAGGGAGTTCCCCAAGTCGCTGTGGGCTTGCACAATCGCCGAAATCATCGTCTTTTCCATCGTCGGCGGCGTCATCTACGCTTACACCGGCAACCAATACGTGACGGCTCCCGCCTTTGGATCGCTGGACGACATGTACAAGAAGGTTTCCTTCTCCTTCATGATTCCCACGCTCATCTTCCTTGGATGCCTGTACGCCTCCGTGACGGCCCGCTTCGTCTTCTTCCGCGCGTTCCGCAACTCGGTGCACCTTCACAGCCATACCGTTGTGGGCTGGGGAAGCTGGGCCGGCATCCTGCTCGTCACCTGGGTGTTTGCCTTTATCATCTCCCAGGTCATTCCCTTTTTCTCTTCCCGTAAGTTCTTGCCTCTGTCAAGGCTATCAGATATAAGTGCTGACGATTCCTTGCCAGTCCTGTCCGTCATGTCATCCCTGTTCGACAGCTGGTTCGGCTTCATCTTTTGGGGCGTTGCGTACCTGCGCATGCGAAACGCAGACAAGCAAGTTGGGAGGAAACGCAACGGCCTCGTGTCGGCGTTTGCCACGGCCGTCAACATTGCCATCATCATCATTGGCATCTTCTTCCTGTCTGTGGGCACGTATGCCAGTGTACAGGGCATCATTGATGCATTCGATGCCGGCACGGTGCACGGCGTGTTTTCGTGCAAGAGCAACGGAATATGAAGTCATGAAAGTTATGCATATACCCAAGACGAGATGATAAAGAGTCAAGACCAGAGGGGCGAGGGAGTAGTTGAAAGAGGATGACGATACAGCGTTGAGACGTGTATAAAGTACATAGCATTGGATATCTGATTTCATAGTCGGCGGCCAAGGTGTGCATATGGATGGGCCACGGGTTGGGGTACAAAGAGGCGGAAGAGTCGAAATACCACATCTCTCGCGATGGAGCCATTTATCGGAGAGAACGATGCAAAGTCCTGCAGAGATGCACGGCATTCTTTTTTTTTTTTTTTTTTTTTTTTTTTTTTCTGTTCTTTTGCCATTGTTCGAACTGACTGACCCTGTAGATGTAGCTTACACTTTGACTCTGGATTGTAGATGGTCGCCTTGACTTGAATGCGTAGTTTCTCGCAAGTAGGTAGAATGCTTCGATGTGCTGTGTGATGAAATTGATAAGTTATCTTGACTATACTTGGGAATTTATAACTGCCATTATGATCATTTCCGCGTCTCATCCATTGATATGAATCCAATTGATGTGCTTGACTGCACTTGTTGCGATTGAAATGTTGTCTGCTCCCGGGTATTATGCCCTCCACAGAGATGGAGGCTTCAATATGCTGGTGCGATGATTCCAGCTGAACATGCACGCCTCAGTAACTGTTGCAGCTGTATCACCTTCTGGGTGTCTCATTCCTACGAAAGCAATGCGATGGTCTATCAATTTATCTTCGATCAATCCTTCAAATTCATGACTGTGAATACAAGATCCTCACACTCCCGCCTCATCAACAAACCCTTCAAATCAGAACCACCCTTCAAATCAGAACCACCCCAAAACCCCCCAAATCGGCGCCCCCTCCACTCCCCCCTCCAAAACCACCCACTAAAACCCCCCCGCAAACGAGCCACTTCAGGGCCCTTCAATGCACTGTAACCCGCCCCCGAACCGCATTGTTCGCAAATCCCATTGAATCCCAATTGACAACACATGCGGTCCCTGCGTCTATTCACCAACTTTTTACTGCCCCAAGCTAGACTAGTCAGGCAGTGCAATTGCTAACTAAGATAAGATAAGGTAGCAAGGAACAAAAGGGACACCGCCTTTGTTTCCTTACGCGTGTCTGATTTGCCTCCGAAACAGCCCACCTGGACCTTTTAGCTCAACCAGCTCCAGCCAGATAGATGGTCCAGAATGGGGCCAACAACAACCTGAACGACCGCCAGACTCTCGTCCTTGAAACATCTCGCTTCTTTATTCCTCTCAACAAACGTCGGAACCATCATCGATTGCTGGTTCTTTCAGCCTCTGTTTTCTTTTTTTGCAATTGATCTCGGTATAGGCCAGACTTTGATTGAGAGGCAACCAGAGACCTGATAATCTTCATTGTTGCCCCTCATGGCTCGGTCAGCCGCGACGACGGCCGTCAAAGAGGCCAAACCTCCGGCTGCCTCTGCCTCTGCTGCAAAGGACGACAAGCAGCATGATTTCTTCTGGACGTACACCGAGGAGCCGCACCGCACGCGGCGTCTGGCCATCATCAAGGCCCATCCCGAGGCAAGACACCTTCTCTCCTACTCCAATCAATCCCAATCCAAAACCCAGCTCTCCCTCTCCTCAAACCAGACATCCCGACCTCACTTCAACAGTACTACTGCAAACAATGCTAACATGCACTTTGTTCTTCAAACAAACAGGTCCTCAAGCTCTGCGGCCCCGAGCCCCTGACCAAATACGTCGTCGCCGGCGTCGTCGGCCTGCAGGTCCTGCTCGCCTACATGCTGCGGTCCACGCCCTTCTGGTCCTGGCAGTTCTGGGCCGTCGCCTACGTCTTTGGCGCCACGGCGAACCAGAACCTGTTCCTGGCCATCCACGAGATCTCGCACAACCTGGCCTTTCGGAGCCCGCTCGCCAACCGGCTGCTCGCCATCTTTGCCAACCTGCCCATTGGCATTCCCTACAGTGCTTCCTTCAGGGTACGTTTAGGTGTTCTCCATGATTTGTCCCTCTCTCGAGTGAAATGGGAGAAAAATAAAAAGAACACAATGCTGACTGAACTCCTCAACAGCCATATCACCTCACCCACCACAAGTCCCTCGGCGTAGACGGCCTCGACACCGACCTCCCCACCGCCGTCGAAGCCTTCCTGCTCGACTCCATCTTCGGCAAGGCCTTCTTCTGCACGTTCCAAATCTTCTTCTACGCCATCCGCCCCATGGCCGTCTACCGCATCCCCCTGACCTGGGTGCACCTCCTCAACGTCGTCGTCCAGCTCTCCTTCGACGCCCTCCTCGTCCACTACGCCTCCCCCAACGCCCTCCTCTACCTGCTGCTCTCCTCCTTCCTGGCCGGCAGCCTGCACCCGCTCGCCGGCCACTTCATCGCCGAGCACTACGTCTACGAGACCGTCACCCCGACCCAGCGCGACCCGGACAACAAGGTCCCCGTGCCCGAGACCTTTTCCTACTACGGGCCGCTCAACATCCTCACGTACAATGTTGGATTGCACAACGAGCATCACGATTTTCCGGCCATTCCGTGGACGAGGCTGCATGCCGTGTACGACATTGCCCGGGAGTTTTACGAGGATCTGCCCCGCCACGAGAGCTGGGTGTATGCCATTTGGCGGTTCATCTGGGATGAGAACGTGGGCATTACTTGTCGCGTGAAGAGGAAGAATGGGGGTCGCATTGTGGGCGGCGCGGTGCAGTGGAAGCAGTCCGAGGTGGAGGCTTGAAAAAGAATGAGATTGTCGTTGTTAAAGAGACTTGGTGTTTTCATGTCGTTTATCCTTTTTACAGTAGAGTACCTAGAGTAGACAAGGTCAGTCCTAGAAGGCTAGATTTGATACAAATGCGTCTTCCTTTTTTCCTTATTTCGTGCTTTTGTCCCTTTTTGCTGTATCACGAAAAGCCTCCTTTTCATATCATTCGATATTGGTAAAATGGTGAGAATAGGGGGGGGCGAAGATTAAATTAGAGAGTTGGTAACAAGAAGAAACCGTATGCTTTTTGACCTATGTCCAGAAAGACATGCCTGCGAGAATTGTTTTTGTCTGCGCGTTTGCGTGACCGGAAACATTGGTAGAACCATTCGATATCAGCACTTCCTATTGATGAGAATGTTCCACGACATCGTCACAAGTGATATTCCAAGACATTGTCAGATTGATATTTTCCCCGTCCCTCCTATCGAAATGCTTCACAAGCATCTCAATCACATCAAAGGTATGTACGTACATCCTCTGCTTGCATCCATTACTATCCAGGGTAACCAACAGGTCAAAACAAAACAACAGGCATTAATTGCAGCAGCCCTGTGCACAAAAAAAGAAGGAGAAAAGAACCATAGAGTATAGTAGAAAGGAATACAAAAGGAGCAAAGACACGCCTATCAGGTACTAGAAACTACTGCAAAAGACAATAAAAGACAATCAAAGAGACACAGAACAAAGTAAACAGGTTAAAGTACAGAGAACCGCGCGCACCATGAGGACTTGCTCGAAAGGGGAGTCAATCAGTCCAACAAGCAACAGCCCTGTTTCCACCACCTAATCTCTCCATGTGTGTGTGATGATAAAGGACCTTCCCAGCCCCTTTATCGTCATTCAGGTATGGACACACACACAAAGGCTCACGCATACACAAATTTTCCTTCGTACAGACACCTCCTTGATAACAAAATGCGCCCCGCCACTATCCATCGTATGCATGACAATGCTTTTGCCCACAGGACCGGTTCGGGTCTCGTGATGGGCGTATCGTTGCCGATTGCTGCTGAAATACGCTTCGAATCCAGGTTGCCGTGGCATAAAAGAACAAGCTTCTCTAACTCGTGATATGTGATCCTACTTACTCTTCATACTTCGGACTACAAGACAGTCTGCCGCTTCCAGATGAACCAGAGCTTAAAAGAAGACGTAGGCAAGCAGGAAGCTGATGAGGCACAGAATGGCCACAATCTTGACAGGCACGCCTTCGACAACCTGCTTAGGTTGCTGGGCGAGAGCTGCACCAGGGTTCTTCTCGCTCTCGCCGCCCTTGACGTTGCGCTGGCGAAGGCCGCTGTTCTTGTAGTTTGCCAACTCGGCCTCCAGCTGGGCAATCTTGGCCTTGAACTCTTCGACACCAGTCTGAACCGTGCTGGCGACGGCAGAAGCAGTCTTGGAAGCGGCAGACTTGGCGGTTTGCGGTCTCGAGTCATCGTCATCGTTGGTCTCGTTGACATAGGGAGGCGGCGCGGCGTTCGAGGAGTCGGCAGCGGTGGGGGAAGAGTAGGCTCGAGTCGGCTCGGGAGTCTCGTATGACTTGAGGGTGAACTTCTGTTAGCTACTACACACACCAACTTATTGCCCATCATACGACCTATTACGCACCCCATTCGTCGTAGTTGGCTTGCTCGGCGTCGAAATGGCGGTTGGGCCATTGTCAGGGCTGTCACCGGCGGGCAGCCAGTTGACTCGGATCTTTCGTTCGGAGATGGACGCCTTGTCGGTTGTCTCGAGCTGCACGTGCGTCGCGGTCAGTGCGTGTGTCCGAGGAGGACTTGGGAAGCCAGGACACGTGGAGACTCACCACTGACGCAATGCTGGCGAATTCCTTGTCTGCGGTAATGGGGGCCGATTGGACGAGGAACTTGTCCCTGCACTTTGCGTCCAGCGGGGGATCGGACTTCATCGCCTGCAGAAGGACTATTGCTGGTGTCAGTCGTCATGCGATACCTGTTGCTGCCTTGTCGCGACCCAACGCACCCGTGACATCAAAGTCCTGGCCGGGCTCGATACGGCCCGCATTTGGTCGAACGCAGTACCTATTGGCGAGAAGAAGAAAATGTTAGATCGTCTTTGTGGACATGGTGGCCGTGGGAATCGCAACGACGAGGTCATTCGTACTGCTTGGGAGCCGTCGTTTTCACCTAAGGGACGTTAGCAGGGATTAAGATGAGATAGGGAGGTATCCACAAGCAAGTGCCGTCGTGGGAGACGGTAAGAAGCTATACGTGGCATGTCGGGGATCTCGACAGACCTTGAAGGCCAAGGGCGATGAGCTAGGGTTCTTGATCTTGAGGATCTGTGCGACCTCGACGGTGAAGGGCCCTATGCAATTGCCAGACCGTCAATGGATGTTTTTCTTCGCCCGGAAATGGCGTCATGGACGCTGGAGCGGAAGAGGACAACATACGCCGAAAGGACAGCTCGAGAGGCTCAATTTCGACCGACATGGCGACTGAAGCTGCGGACAAGAGACCTGAGTTGAGCTAGGTTCGAGGTCGCAGGGCGATTTTGGTTCTGGAGGCACGAGCCGGAAAATGCAAAGATGATGTCGTGTTTAGATCGATGGCGCTGCGGCAGCGGGGAGACGCGGCGGAACCAGGAAGGGAGCTTGGCTGCAGGAAAAGAGACACGGATAACGAGTAATAAAGGGGGCAGAGGAAAAGGTATTCGTTGCCTGAGAGTTGTCGGACTCGAGAGCGGCGGACGAGGAAGCGTGGATTGAGAGGATGGGCAGCTTGTTGTTTGATTACAAAGAAGAGATCTGGGAGGCGTGATTGTATGGCTCTGGCCCCTGTATCGAGATTGGCTGGCGAGGCTGAGCTGGCCTGAATGAGCTGGGGCATGACTAAGCCGGTTCAGGGTCTCTGGGGTCCCGTGCAGGGGAGAGGCAATGAGACAAGACGGTTGCTGGGCACGTAAAAAGACTATGGATTTGCATGAAATGAGAGTTAAAGACTTGATTAAGCATCTTAGATGAGAGGCGTTGAAGGCATCCGGTGATGGTGCACGTGTATATGGAGGAAAAGCTAGGGGAGTGCTGAAGGAGCTGGGTGTTCATATGATGGCGGGTCATATGCTCTGCGTCTGTCCCTTGCGTCCTTGTGATGATTGATGGTTGAGCTGGGTAGCTATAGCATCGTCAAATGATATGCTTGCTCTTTGAAGCTATAATCACTATGAGCAAGTGTTACTTAGTAAGCTCGAGTGTTGCCTACAATATGGATTCAGTTGTTTCGGATTGCGTCTGGAGACTATAAGGTACGAACACTATAAGCATGAGGTGTTGTAGTGTTGACGCCATCTTACGTAGCTGTTGGTACCTAAGCCGGAGAGCTTCAATACGGTAACCTCCAACTCCAGTGCCCGGAAAGCCCCATCAAGCGTGCAAATTTACCTAACCTAAGAGCTCAAAATCGGATTTCTTCAATAATTTCATTGCATATTCCATCTTCTCCCTTGCACCTTCGTCATCAATACTTTGTACTTCTACAGCAGCTCCACTGCCAGACTCGTGCTACCCATTCGGAACTCTGCACTTCTACCCCACACTCCATCATCACCTCACGCCTCCAGCTTCTTTGGTACTTTCATCACTTCACACCCCTTCCATCCTCCCCAAATCTCACAACTCAAACAACAAGCGAATCAGACTCAAGATGGCGTCCGACCTAGATACTCTCATCGACATGGGCTTCGAGCGGGCTCGTGCTGAGCTTGCCGTCAAGAAGTCCGGAGGATGTGAGTTTGTCTCTATCTCTGACGTTTGCAAGCATCCATGGCCATTCATCTCACACGTGTCTTTACAACAAACAGTACAGGGAGCGCTGCAGTGGCTAGAAGACAACCAGGACAAGTCTCTGGAGGAGATCCAGGCCGCTCAGGCCGCGGCAAAAGACGACGAAGAGGACGAGGACGAGACCAAGGCCAAGATTGCCGCGCTGGAGTCGGGCGAGTCGGCCAAGTCCCTTGTCTGCAACGAGTGCGGGAAGCGGTTTAGGAACCACGACCTCGCCAGCTACCATGCCACCAAGACGTAGGAACTTGTCACCAGCTTCACAAATGGATTGCGGCTAATGTTGGAATAGTGAGCACACAGACTTCTCTGAGTCAACGGAGGAGATTGCGCCCCTGACCGAAGAGGAGAAGAAGGCGAAACTTGCCGAGCTGAGAGAACGGCTCAAGGCGAAGAAGGCTTCCCAGGCAGAGCAGGACAAGGAAGATGCGAAGCGCAACGAGGTGACTTTTACTCCGCTCCCAAGCTCTATCCAGGCATCGATCTAACAGGGGCTATAGAAAATAAGACAAAAGTCTACAAAGGAATCTCAGGAAGCAAAGGAGGAGCTCGCGCGCAAAGAGCAAATCAAGGAGGCCATGCAGAAGAAGAGAGAGAAGCTTGAAGAGATGGAGGCCAAGAAGCGCATCAAGGCCAAGATTGAAGAAGACAGGGCTGAACGCCGCCGCAAGGCCGAAGAGGCAAAGGCCGCTCGCGAAGGCAGAGCTCCCGAGGCCGCTGCTTCATCTTCTTCTTCTGCTGCTGCTGCTCCCGCTGCCGCGCCCCCACGGCCCAAGGCAGACCACACAGAGGCGAAGCTGAAGCTGCAGACGGATGCCGGGAACGTCATGAAGACGCTGCCGGCGGAGACGACGCTGTTTGAGCTTGCGCAGCAGTTGGAGGCGGAGATCGGCAAGCCGGTGACGACGTTTACGATGACGTTTCCCAGGAAGACGTTCCAGGGGGATGTGGACATGTCCAAGACGCTCAAGGAGGCTGGACTTGTGCCTTCGGCTGTGCTCATTGTAAAATAGACTCGTTCTGGCCTTTAGTTATGAGCAGCACCTGAGCGACGTTGGGCGCGTCGCATTGATAATTTTTGGAGTCACGAATCGGCTTTGGAGCGCTTTTGTCCGTAGATGAACCTAGCGCCCAGCATTTAGAGCACGCAAGCACACAGTCAAGTGCCTTTTTGAGCATTTCGTACCTTCACAGCAAAGCGAGGCATGTGTCGAGAAAATCCAAGTGTCAAAAAATTTCTTTTTATTCTTCCCGAGTCATTTATTTGACCATTTGTCCCTTCCCCGCGTGAACTCCGTCGTGTGAGAGCATTCATCATATAATCCTTATGAACGAAGCTACTCTGCCCAGGACGCAGGATATAGGCGCCCACTCCATCCTGTATGCATCCATCGATGTGTATAAAGACCCCGAAGTGCCATGCAGTTGAAGTACAAAGAAGCAAGAGAAAAAACAGTCGCCGCAACAGATCGTGCTGGCTGTTTAGTCGAAGAGGCCGAAACCCATGTCCTCGTCGGACTCCTCCTTCTCTGCAGGGACGCGTTAGCACACAATCACTCTCGTCTCGGGAGGCTCCGTGGAGCAGCGGTCGGCACGCACCCTCCTCCTTCTTCTCCTCCTCAGCGGGCGCATCGGCGGCGGCGGCGGCACCACCAGCGGCGGCAGCGCCGGGGGCAGCAGCAGCGCCGCCGGAGCCGACGTTGACCAGGAGGTCCTTGATGTCCTTGCCCTCGAGAGCCTATTTGTCGGCGGAAAACCATCACTCGTTAGCGAACCGGAAATTTCTCGATGTGCTTTTCTTTGGCAGGTTTCGACTTCGTTTCTAAGTCGGTTCTGCCAGTGACTGGCGTTCGGCGGGAATTCGTACCTTGGCGAAGATTGAGGTCCAGATGGGCTCAACCTCGACCTTGGCGGCCGCGATCAGGGTCTGGAGCTTGTCGGCCTATAAAATCGAGAAAAATCGCAAATTAGCACACGACGACTCCCAAAACGTTTGTTCTCTTCCTGCTCGTCCTGTGCGCGCGGGGCACAGATGATGTCTTTTTCCCCTTCCCTCCTCTGCGCCACCAAAACTCGGAACAAGACGACGAGACGAAAGTCTGGAAAACGGGTGCACTCACGGTGATCTCAATGCCATCGTCGGCAAGGATCAGGGCCGCGTAGGAAGAGGCGAGCTCGGCGGTAGACATTGTGTGTGGTTTGTCTGTGCGGATATGGGAAGATGTCAAGTCTGCACGGGAGAAGAGCTGTGGTTTGGACAATTCAATTATCAACCACAAAAGGCAGTTCGCGGGACCACAAAAAATTGCCCCGGTCGAAATTTCGCGGGCTGGAGGGCTTGAAGACCTAAAGCGCAGGGCGAAATGGTTTCTCCGCGTGCCGGCTTTTGCTTCGTTAGTGTGGACGCCGCAAGCGGGCCTTTTGCTTTTCGCTGATTGGTTCGAGACGATGCACCCAGCGAGCCAATCAGCGGCCGCGTCTCAGCTGCAGCCAAAGTTCCCGCCCGGATGCGCAACGTCGTCACTCTCCCAAAAGCATCCAAACACAGTCGAGACGCCACCCCACCTTGAGCTGAAGTTTCCCCACCATCTTCTGCATTGAAGCAAGACCGGCAGTATCGCGACTTCCTCCTGCTCCTGAGTGTTGGTTGCTTGCGCCTCACGAGCCTCTTGATTTGTTTCCTGCACTTGCATCTCCCAGCAGCTTGATCGCCAGCTGCCGCTGAACTTGCGCCGCCAATCCCCCTGAGCGATCATCAGACGATCAGTTCAGAGCCTCCCAATTGGCCGACAGAACCCGAAACCAGCTGCACTTCTGCATCGTCACTCCCGGAAGCGCTGGAAGTCGAAGTGTCGAACAGCTTCCTTTCGCCGGCCTCGAATAATCAGCCATATCTGTCCCGCCACTCCTCCTGTCGTCGACTTGAACCACTTTTTACCGCCTCACCTACGCCATGGACACACCAGCAGTTCCTTTGCCGCAGGATGCCCGGGAACAGGCCGTCCTCGACAGCCTCGTCGTCATTCGCGACAAGCTGCTGCTGCTCAAGCAGGACCGCACAACGTATATTCGCAGCCAGGACGTCATACCTCTATACGATGAAACCATCAGCAGAGTCAAAGAGCTGGACGAGATCCGTACCGAGACGGGAAACAAGGAGGAGAACAGACGTGTGTTTAGCCTACCCCGAACCATGAGAGATGGGCGGTTATACTGAAGTGCATGATTCAACAGTTGACAAGGTCTTGGAAAGTTGCTTCCAGCTTCTCTCCCTTTTTTACCTCACAATTGGACGCAACAATGAGTTGCCCGCAAACTATGCCCTGACTTCCACAATCAAGCGGCTGCTTGACCACTTGACCGAAGCCGACTTGTACTCGGCAAAAGACCTCGAGAGCATCCAGACCACCTTGACGAATCTGTCCAACAGCATAAAGCAGGCCGAATCCCGCGAACACAAAGCCGAAAACTCTCCATATCTCCTCAAGCTTCTGTCGAATAGGGTAGCCAAGTGCTTGGCAACGCTGGAGAACCTTCAGAAGCGATTAGGACGTATCGGAGAGCCTTTGCTTCCGACGCACGAGAAGCTCATTTCTATCCTGCGATCCATTTCTCTGGCAAACACAAAAGCAAAAGTGCGGCGAATGATTACCCCTTCATAGCAAGTCGGATCGCTAACTCTAGACTGGCAATAGTTCTCGTCTGCCGAGGTGCAGAAGCTTCAGAAGCAGCTTCTTGATATTGGGGAGAAGCGCAAAGACGGTCAATTTGTTGACGAGAATGGAAACGTCCCACAAGGATCCGTGGAACTTGGGGAGCTGTACCAGCGTTGCCTCAAGTGGTCAGAAATGGTATTGGAGAGGTGAGCAGATCCAATGCGCGGCTTAAAGTCTTCTACCTCACTGACATCGGCGTAGGAAAGGAAGCATGCCTGAGCAATTCCGCCCGACATACGAGACGCTTGTTGGTATACGCAACGAGCTGGAGAAGCTGTCCTTGACCCAGGCCTGGGCTCTCCGCGAGACCGATCTTTACGACTTCCAGCGTCAGCTCGACAAGATTGACGAGAGCCGGCAGAACGGAAACTTTTACGACGACAGGGGCCGGCCTGCCGACCTCTACACACAACGAACCATGCTGTATCTGATCAGGCGAAGCTACGCGTACATTTACTCATTCATCCTCGCCTCAGAGCCGGTCTCTGAGGCTTTGCTGCCCGTCTACAACCAGCTGCAGACCCTCAAGAGGTGTCTACTCGAAGTGAGGAACAGTGGCGGCGTATCGTCTGTTCGAGAACTGTATCCTTACAGCATGAAGGTATGACTCACCAGGTGCTGAGACGCGCACAATGAACTAGGTAGTTGAACTAACGCCTTATCCACAGTTAAACTCGCTCGATAACCTGCGGGTGGACGGTAAATTTGTTGTCAACGGCGACATCCCCGAAGGTCAAGGCAGCGTGAGCGAGCTGCTTGCCGAATGCTTCGATCTCACTTATGACTTGAGAGTCGCGGCGGAGGAGGCCACAGCAAGCAATTCTGATGGCCAATAAAGCACGCTTCGCTGGAGGAGGCGATGGCCTCCCCGGGTCTATTTGTGACTATATCATTTTGTTCCCTCTCTGTTTTCAACCGTCTGTTTTTTGCCGCATACGTTTTATGTTCGGGCTGGCAGCTGCCCCTGAAGGGTTTGGAAGACACAGGCGCCGTCTAGCGATGGTATCCGGTCAGCTATGCTGATGGGATGATGGCTCATTGGGGTAATTGGATACATGATTGCTAATATGGGCGGAGTTTACTTTTGTACTACCCCCGTGTCTTTGTGGGCTGGATCAGGATTTGCCTTCTCATGTCCCCTATTGTATCACTTATGGTTCTCGACGGCTTTTCCCTAGGGGGAGAAAGACTGAGGCCGCACTGGAAGGGATAGAGTTGGGCACGATTTAAGAGACGGTGGTGTCAGCCTATAGCTTGATCGAGTCTTTCGGAATGCAGGTTTAAGATTAAGAGCCATTGTCTTAAACGGAGTACATACGTGCTGTGATGTTTTCGGCAACTCGAAGTGAAGAGTGTCTAAGACCTCGAACGCGAATTTCGGGCCAGGATGGCTATTGCTAATGAGGCATAGCAAGGTAGTCTATTCAGTGGGACGTTGAGGGTCTTAAGAGACCGGAGCCGTTGAACTGATCGTTGCCGTCTTGTACGTCAGACTTTTCAATGCTGTTGTTGATTACGCCGTAAAGACTGCCCAGCTGTTGCATTTGAGTTGATGCACACAATCTGTAGAAGTGCCATTATATTGCCTGTAATTCTCTCTCTAAACTGAGTTGCCAAGGTAGGAAGGTAGGGGGCTGCTTGCTCTGATCGACGTTGTGTGGTCAACTGAGCGGTTCCGGGTAAGCGGGCAAAGAATCTAACATACATAGAGCCAATAATAACGAGTGGTCTTAATGTGATACAACAGCGCGGGCATGTTGGTAAAGCCATCCGTCGCTTGACCTGCAAGTCTCTTGTATACTTGCGAATATGGCAGGGCAGTTGAGTTGAGAATGAATGACAGAGCACGTGCTGTCTGGTAAGTAATGCCTAACCTAGCTTCAGCTTGTTGCTCATATGGCCACACAGCTCGGATGTCAAGCCCCGAGCAAGACGGAGCCGCTAGAGGCGCATTTAGCATGGACAGTGGGAGAACAATAATGACCTCAGGGAAACGCCATGCATGCGCGTTTCAAAGAAACAAGTACTAAATAAACAAGAGAGGCTCTACTGTAAAGCGGTGTGCAGTGGACGCTACCCAAGCAGGCCTGTTGCTAAATTGAGGGACCTGGCAATAGATCGGTCGATGATCTGCGCTGATTTTGGCTTACTATGCCCTACGTCATACCGCGCTGGAAAAGTCCGGGGAAATCATGACGGCTTGTGCTTGATAGTGGCCTTGGACAAGGTATCACAGGTAAACCGAGAAGAAGCATCACCATCACAATCACCGCAACTTGATCCATCCGGCGTCGAAGCAGCACATCACCGGAATCGCCCCGAGCGGCTCGCGAACAAGAGGTGAAGAAGGCGACAGACAGATAGACGCAGACGCAGCAAACCCCCCCATCCACATGGCAACCCGCGTCCCCCACGACCGCGACCGGCGGGTGTACATCATCCTGCACCAGGACGGCGTCGCGGTGACGGTGCTGGGCGTCTACGAGGAGCTGCAGGACGCCAACCGCGACTGCCTGTGGCAGGCGGCGCAGGCGGGCATCGACCTGCTGCAGGACTCGCCGACGACGGGGCCCGACAAGTATCACATCCAGCCGATTGAGCCCGCGCGGTGGGACACGCCCGACGGGGTGTCGTGCTGGGTCGAGAGCCATATCGTGGTGCCGAGCAGGGTTGCGGGATCGAACCTGGCGACGCGCTGATTGAGGTGGTGATGAATGGGTTGAGGGGGGGGTTTATATCTGAGGGATGTCGCGATGCCCGTTGAGACGATACAATGAGGGAAGACGTATCTGATGGGGACACTATCTTAACGGAATCGATGACAACTTCAACGGCTGGAGAGGAGGACTGTCTAAGCAGCAGTCTTGGAACGGTGTCTAGTGAGGGACGATCTTGATGAGAAGAGACAGGGAACCCACTGCTGGATAGACTCTTGGATTCCATGGCCATCTCTGTTCAGTTTTTGGAAAGAAGAGCCCCATATGGGCCTCGAGGGACAATCAGGGGGAACAGGGATTTGACTCTGCAGCATTTGGAGTTATGTATCAATCAGGTAACCAATACCAATATTCTGCATTAGCATAATGGCGGTCACTCCAAGCAGCCGTGGCGATACACGAGACAAGCGTGATGCATGCACTTAACATCAACACGAAAGGCTGAGGCTGTCAAAGAGCTGGAACATTGTCCGGCTAATTCTCCGTACAGTACCTAAGCTCGTCTCGTCTTTGCGAGCGCCACGTTTTGCCGTTGCGTCTCGGCGGGAGCGCTGAAGAATTGGCGGGGTAGCACCACCAGCAGTTCGCAGGGGTCCCGCACAGAAGGGCCAGTGGTCCACCGTTAGGGGCGCCTTCGGCAGGCCCTCCAGGCGGTATAGCGGTACAGCCGCCGCGTTTTAGCGCCGCAAGCCCCCCTGCCAGTTGCCTGACCAACTCATTGGCTGCGGCGTGCCTCCAATTGTTTCCAGAGCTGACGACAAGAAGCCGCACATCCTCTCCCCCCAATATCTCCAATCCGAACTTCCCCCACGTCCCAGCAGACGCAAGCTGCACAACCGCCAGACGAGTGGCCTCTGCGTCTCTGTAGCATTGGCCGCCAGCAGCAGAGCAGACTCGGCTTCAGCGGACATCTCTAGCCGCTTGCTTTGCATGGCCCGCATCCCGACCCGAGACTGTCAGTGGCTTCTTCTCCCGTCATGGCCGAGGTGGACGCCGTGCCCACCTTTGGCGCAGAGCTAAAGGTGCGTCTCTTGAGTTTGCGTGAGATGGTTTGTCTGTGGGGGACGATGAGGACGGGACATGGCAGAGGGGAAAGCGAGAAAGGGTCACCAAGGACAGAAATGGAAAGAAAGGGACAAGAGGGGGAGCACAAGTGGAAACCGAGGCAAATGGCATCGTGATTCCCGGCGCGACGCTGACAGATCCCCTCAGGATGGCTTCAAGGCGGCAAACGCCTGGGTCGGCCACGGCATCGCCTGGCTCGACGAGCTCCAGCAGTTCTACCGCGACCGCGCCGCCATCGAAAAGGAATACAGCGCAAAGCTCGATGCGCTGGCCAAGAAGTACTTTGAGAAGAAGAATAAGAAGGTCTCTCAGCTCAGCGTCGGCGATACCCCGACCCTGACTCCTGGATCGCTCGAGAGGTGAGGCCTACACCCGAGGATACTCAGCGAGCTGCCGATGCGCGTGGAGCCTTGAGCATCATCAGAGAAGAATGTTTAAGGACGCTACAATACTGACAATGCTAACCCCCAACAGCGCTTCCCTGACCACCTGGTCCACCCAGCTTACGACGCTCGAGTCCCGCGCCTCCGAACACGACCGCTATGCAAACAGCCTCATATCCCAAGTCGCCGAGCCTCTTAAATTCTACAACACCCGCTTCGAAGAGCTGCGCAAGCGCCATGCCGACTATGCCGAGAAGCTGGAAGCCAGCCGCGAGGCCTGCTACGCCGATCTGCGCAAGGTCAAGACAAAATACGATGCCACATGCCAGGATCTCGAGAGCAAGCGCAAGAAGACCGAGTCGCACCATGACAAGAGCAAGGCACAGAGCGCCTACCAGCAGCAGCTGTTCGACATGAACAACGCCAAGAACACCTACCTCATCGCCATCAACGTTACCAACAAGCAAAAGGAGAAGTACTACCACGAGTATGTCCCTGAGGTCATGGACAGCTTGCAGGATCTGAGCGAGTTCCGGACACTGAAGCTCAACTTTCTGTGGGACGTGGCGACCCGGCTGGAGAGCGCAATGCTTCAACAGAGCAACGGCTTGATCGAGCACCAGGGCAAGGAGATCCAGCGGAACCTGCCGCACCTGGATTCCATGATGTACATGCGCCACAACATGGGCGCCTTCCAGGAGCCGCCGGACAAAGTGTTCGAGCCCAGCCCCGTCTGGCACGATGACGATCTGATGGTCGTGGACGAGATGGCCAAGATTTACCTGCGCAACGTACTGACCAAATCCAAGGCCCAGCTGGGCGAACTACGGAGAGAAGTGGACAAGAAGCGCAGAGAGGTGGATTCCTTGAAGGGGGTCAAGAAACGAGTTCGGGAGGGCAAGGAAAAGAAGGACGAGGTCGAGGTCATCCGCACGCTCTTCGCCATGCAGGAGGATCTCATCGCTACGGACCAGAAGCGACTCACGGCCGAAGTCGAAACCACCACCATCACAAGCGCCGTGGGCGACGTGACGCTAGGGGCCAAGAATCACAACTTCAAGAGCCAGACGTTCAAGATACCCACCAACTGCGACCTGTGCGGAGACCGTATATGGGGCTTGAGCGCGAAGGGCTTCGACTGCCGAGACTGCGGCTACACATGTCACAGCAAATGCGAGATGAAGGTGCCTGCGGACTGCCCCGGCGAGCAGAACAAGGAAGAGCGGAAGAAGCTCAAGGCCGAGCGCCAGGCTGCTACCAACAGGCTCCTCGCGGTCGATCCAGCAGCGGCATCTCATGTATCTTCCGAAAACTTGACGCGCTCCAACACGATGACTTCGGTGAGCTCGCAATCGCGGCAGTCTGTTATTTCCGCGCCACAGACTCCATCAGAGGACACACCCTCTGAGACCGCCCCCAAGGTTATTGCGGCCGCGACAAAGGCACCTATGACTGCAGCTCCCGTAAAGAGGAACAGGGTCATTGCGCCCCCTCCCACGGCGTACATCTCACAGCCAGCAGCAGGCAGTTTGAATGGGATCTTAGAGAGGGAGGAAAAGAAGGGCAAGATGCTGTATCAGTTTGAGGCCGGCGGCGATGGGGAGCTGTCAGTAGCGGAAGGCAAAGAAGTCGTGGTGCTAGAACCAGATGGTAAGTTGAAGCCACCCCCTTTTTGTCTTTCTCGAAAGTCTGAATCCTTACCTTGCCTGCAGATGGTTCCGGCTGGGTCAAGGTGCGCGACGGCTACAAGGAAGGTCTCGTACCGGCAACATATATCGATCTCAACTTCACTCCGTCAGCTTCGACGGCATCATCCGCCCGCCCGTCCTCGACCTATTCCACGTCCACAACGTCGTCGGTAGCCCCCAGCGCCGCCTCGCGGAAGAAGGGCCCCGCGGTGGCGCCCAAGCGAGGGGCCAAGAAGCTGCGGTACGTGGAGGCGCTGTACGACTACACGGCGCAGAGCGACGCGGAGCACTCGATGACGGAGGGCGAGCGCTTCGTGCTGATCAAGGAGGATTCGGGGGATGGGTGGGCCGAGGTGGAAAAGGCGGGCGTGACGGCGAGTGTCCCTGCTAATTATATCCAAGCTGTATAAAGGGGGGGGGGGAAGGCAGTGGTTGGTGAGGAGTTGTGGAGTGTATTTCTTCTTTCTCATGATTGTGTGTGTGTAGGTGGAGGAGGTGGAGGGGAGAGATGAGCAGAAGAGCAGGGCGATGTTTGGATGCGAATAGCTCAAGAGGAGATACATCTGCTCATAAGAAAGGGGGAAGGAAAGTCCAAATAGCATCCACGGAGAGCCAGATCTCCTGGAGGGCGCGAACCGAAAAAAAGCATCTCAGGAAGAGGAGGAGGTAGAGGAGGAGGTTTGGAAATATGTAACATGAGCAAAGATGAGGCGGAGTCCCGGTGTGTTCTTAGTAGTTTGAAGAAGGTTGTACATAAGGAAGTTTTCAACGACGGAACAAGATAAAAGCTCGGACGATACGACGTCGTGTTTTCTTCCTTTGTGTTCTTGTGTTTTTTACGGTACTTGATGGGATGGCGCTCTTGTTTGCGGTTCGCTCTGTATACCTAGGTAGGAGTGTCCGTAGCAGTTCAAACAATGTAATGTTCATTTTGCCATGTTTGGGAAAATTGGTGTTTTGGAGTTCTCTGTCACTTTGCTTAGGTGACTGGATGCCGTAAGTAAAAGTGTGAAGATTGTATATTCTAGGCCGTCTGATAAACAGGCTGTCGTTTTTTTTTTGTACACAAATGTCCATCTCCCATATCACGCAGAGGCGAGCTTCGTCGTCTAAAGTACAAGTAAGAGGAAAGAAGGGGGTACAAGAAAAGGGGGAGAACATAACGCGCAGCGCTCGGGCTGAAGTCGTCAAAAGTAGATGAGGAAAAGCAGAATGATACACAGGATGAAGGAATCCATCCGGACAAGAAAAAATACAGTGTATCGCCCCTCCCAAAACCGTTGCTGTAGAGGAAGAAGATACCACCTCCCCCTGTAACCAGTCTTTCATAGTATGCTGTTGAGCGTAAAAGATAGAGAACCTAGGATATCATGTAATTCATATTCTCCCGTGCCCAGCCGCCCGTGATACCTTGTGAAACGCCGTCGGGAAGATCCGTGATAGGTAGTCCCTCTGAAGAGCAGAAAGACCGCCTCCGGTAAAAGATGCCTCAAGTGGGAAAAGATAAATCATACAGAAATGGAGAAAAACAAATCATGGGCTCCTGATATGCCACCAGCTTGAGGTTGGTTAAGCTTTTGATAGATGCAAGAGGCAGATAGGAGGGGAATATGGCGGGTAGAAGCGCTGAGGGGGGTTAGATAAAGGGAAGAAAGATCTATGCAGTGTATAGTAATGTCGTCTTTATGAGAGAGATGGGATGTGTAATGAAAACAAGAAGGAAGAGTATGTGAGAGGAAGAGTGGAGAGCAGAGGTGTCTTATCAACGCTCAGACGGACTGCTGCTGCTCTCTGGAGTCTCGTCATATGTGACAGCGCCGGGGAAGCTCAGCTGGTCGGTCAGAGGCTCCTAGATCATCTGTGCCGTTGGCGCCCCGAGCGCATGAGGATTGAGACTGTGACGCAGCGCGTCCTGCAGCTCTGCAATCTGCGCCATCATGGCCAGGGAGTGCTGCGACTGCTGGTCCATCTCGGACTTGAGCTTCTCATTTTCCTCGCGCACTCGCTTGATTTCGTCTCGGAGATCAGACAGCTCGTCGATGCCCTGGCTGCTCATGCGGCGCTTGCGCTTCGTCCCCGACTTGTCGCTGTCGTTGTCTTCGGGAGTCGCGACGGCCTCGGGCGGCGGTGATGCTGAGGTGGCTTCGGGATTTGTGTGCACTCGCCGAAGATGCTCGTTAAGATTCTCCTGCCGCGAGAAGCCCTTGCCAGTATGCCGCTTGCAGTTGGGGTGCGGGCAGTTGACGGTTTTCTTGGGCCCGCCGTGCTTCCCATGAACCTCTCGCTCATGTCGAAGAAGCCCGCCCGAGTAGGTGAAACCAGGCAAATTCTCGCATCCCTCGGCGGGACAGCGATAGGGGCGTTCGTGCTTGTCCATGTGTTTGCTGTGGAAGTGTTGGCTGGGGCGCAAGGCAGACGAGTAAGGGGAGAAGGGGGGGGATGACTTACTTCCACTCGCACTTGCGAGAGAATGCGCGGACTTCCTCTTTGCAGTCATCCAGTGGGCAGTGGAATTTCCCATCTGACTTCTTGTGGACTTCACGCTCTGGCTTGGGAATCTGCTTCAAGCGTAATGTCGGGGAGGATATGTCTGTCGGTAGAGGTTCCTTGCTTTCTGGTATGGGCTCTGGTAGCGGAGGCGCATGAAGTTCCACCGGTAGAGGTGATGAGAATTCGGGCGCGCCGAGGTCGAGCTGAGACGCTTCCGGCACCACGGCATCGTCATCTGCCAACATGTCCCTCTCGTCGCCCATGACGCCTCTGTCGTCCGGCAACAGCGATGCCTCTGCGGTATAATGGCTGAGGTGCTCGGCAACATCGGAATCGGTAAATCGCTGCTCGGCCACATGGTCGTGCTCCTCGCCCATGGAGGGATATGCGCCCTCATGGATAAAGGTCCGCGGCTCGTATACGACGCTCATGGTGGCCTGCAGGTCGGATATGTACCCCAGCTGCAGTTTTGGGTGACGCCGATACAAGGCCTTGAGCTGCGCGATGCGCCGGAGCGTGGGAGAAGCTGGCCGTCCAGGCGAGGCGGAAGCAGCGGCAGCGGTCGAGGTGCGGCCTCTGGAGCAGGGAGCGGCAGCTGGCCGTTGGCTTGTAGAGTCCTCGGCCTGCGACGAATTGCAGCTGCGCCGGCTATCGATGCTTGGAGTATTAGTCCGAGGGCGCGCAGAGCGGGATGATGGCCTGAAAATTCTGGTATGAATGTCGTTGACAAGGTTGTCGTCTGCTCCGCTTGCTGACCAGATCATTAGATTAGTCAGGTGAAGTGAGTGAAAGGCACGTGATTTCGCGGGGCGGGAGGCAGCTCGAGAACGTGGCGTGGCGTGGCTGGTGGGTGGCTGTGCGGCGTCGCAATTTCGTGAGCTCCGAAGGCTGCCAGCTGCGGAGGCACTTGTATGTGTAAGAAAGTCGTGATCTTGGGGTTGCCTGTAAAAGTTGCTGCTATTCCGTCACTGGCCTGTGGAATCCGAGTGCGCTTCCTCGGTCCCCTAAATAGGTCCCCAGCTCTTCTAGGCACCAGAACCGCTCGTATGAGGCCTGCCCCGATTTGGGTGCAAGACCAGTACCTTGTCCACCACCTCCGGAAGCTGGTCGATGCCATCTCCAGTGAGTCATTGGGCGAGAACTCCATGACACACGATCCCTTGGCACGTGGGGCAAACTACACCCCAAGCTGCGCCTCAGATGATGCATATGAAGGCGATATAACGGCGTAAGAGCTGGAGAGTGCGTGATGCCAGGCGGCAGCCAAGGCATCGCTCACTTGAGCATAGCATGTTTGTGAACCCGGCATCCGCAGTTGAGCTAGGCGTAACTCACCGACCTGGCGAGAGGCCGACCTGAGGGACGGGCTGAATGCTTGCCTGGAAGGGGCGGCCATTCGTCGCACGCCGCGGTCGTCGTCGCATAGGACCTCCATGGGTGAAACCAACCAAGCGCCTTTCCTTGGCTGAGCTGTCGGCGCTAGGCTGCGAGAAGGACGAAGCTGTCCCCAACGGGCAATCCAGCTTCACCGTGGCCGTTGCTGTCAGCCGTGATGCGGAGCTGATGGGTGGCTGTCAACGAGCTGCAGGAGCCGAGGATCCTCGAGGCTTGCAGGACTCGGTGGATGCCTCCGAGGTTTCCATGTGCCCCTGGTATCTCCAAGTTTACCCGTAGCGGAAGGGGTGGCATCCTTCCAGGCGGCGGCGATGCCTGTTTTGCGGCAAGCGGTCGTCTTGCTTGGCTCAACCCCCTGTCGTACGGCTGAGATGAATGTGTACGAAGTATCCGATGAGAAAATCCAACAGGAGCTGCCACGAGAGCAAAGTGATGCTGGGCTCAGCCCTTTGAGGCGGCAACCGTTGATCCCCGTCTCATAGTCACTTGATCTTCGAGACTGTCTGGCTGGCGGCTGGTCGGCGTTCCGCAAATAGCTCCTTGTTTGCGGATGCAACGGCGTATTGCGTGTTGGCCGCCGGGAAAGCTTCCATCAAGACGCGTCCCACACATGACCCAAGGCGGCTGCGAGAGGACTTGTGTCATTATCGCGGTCGCCTCATGGTAGATCCAGGCTCCAGGCCCCATGGTGCAGGCCAGAGAGACGTCAGTCGGACAGGGGCCACCCAGGCCAAACGGGGATTTTGGAGATGGGCGCGCAAGCTGCGGCCTGAGGCGGACAGATGGTGCATTTATGCAGAATCAAAGAGCCGCAGCCGTGCGGGATGGCAGAATAAGGCTGTTGCGGCGGTGGACTGAAATATCAGGCATTGACGCATGGCGAGGCAGGGGGAGAAACGAGGCTGGCAGTTGCATGTTGGGGATTGGCGTCAACGCCTGGCATCCTCAGGCAGACAATCTGCGTGGTAGTAGCACGAAGTACACGCGGCAGTGCGAGCTGCCACTGAGAGTATTGCGAGCCAGGTCCTGTCATTGATGATGCATAAATATCGTGATTATGTGAAATTGGCACCGACGTTACAGAAATCTGACGAGGGAACATTGATTCTATGATTGACTCTTGATGGCAGTTCGCGATGTGTACAGGGATCCGAGGCACAGGCAGTTCAGCGGTTCCTGTACCTGACATGGCGCCATTCAGGCCTCGGCGATCCAAGACATGATGCACATGTGGGCAGTTTGAGCTGAACAATGAAGAGCCTGACTTTAAATTCAACCTCAGCAACACGTGCACCTCTCGTATTCCTTTGTCTCCTACATGCGGAAGATTCAGATCCAGATACAGCTGCAGATCTAGATGAGATCGATGCTTGCAAGGACCCGCCCTCAAACCGCCGGCGAGATCCGAGTGCCGAACCAAAGCAACGGAAGCTGTAAAATCACTCAGCCTTACCAAGAAGGGAGCAGCTAGTATCTATTTAGCTGTAGAGATGCGAATGGTATCACTTGGAGCACCAGCAGCATCTAATTAGACCTAATTAGATCATGTAATTAGTATTGGATAAAGCACTCAAAGACAGGCATCTCTCTCTCTACAGTAGAGCTCAACAAACAGACGACCCGAGAATCTAGAGCTGGTGACATGAATCGTACCTAATCCACTGCTCAACAGCCCTACCGCAATCCGGCTTCGGCCCGTCAGTCCTTTTCGTCCTTAGCTCCTATCTATAGTTGTAGCTCTTGCGCCTTATCCCGCTGGAAGCCCTCGGCTACCGAGGCGTTAAAAAATGTTGTTGAGCTGGTTAATCGCGGCAGATTAGATTTACACACAAAATCTGGAGCATCATAAGAGCTTCATCCCCCACTTTTCGCAAGAACTTCATCTCCTTGATCTCTTTCTCATTGGAGCTTCGGATCAATTGGAAGCCTTTCTTTGGTTCTATCATCTTTTCAAGCTCTTTGTCGTCCCTCTACCACTCATCGTCGTGCCGGTCGGAATTGCCCTCGTCAGACATTAACAGGGCCATCACAGCATGGCGTCACAAGCAGCACCGCCTGATGGCGAGTTCAAGGAAGCAAACGCGAGCCAAAGCGTTGCCCGCTCTCCTTCTGCATCATCTCAGAGGCCCAAAGGCCACGATGAGGGCGGTATCCGACCGGCCGACGCCGACGCCGACTACGACACCGAAACGGTGGAGAGAGTCTACAGGTATGCATTCTCTGCCTCATAACGAGATGATATAGCTAACACACATTATCAGGAAAATTGATCTCAGAATCATTCCACGTCAGTCCTCGAGATCTATTCTTCTCCCCACAACTCATGAGCTATCAGCCTAACTGAGATCACAGCTTTCTGGATCCTCTACTTTCTGTGCTCGGCAATTCGATCCAACATTGGCATCGCTCAGACAATGAACAGCGACAAGGGCCATGACCTGGAGACCGTCCTCGGCCTCACCCCCAAGGACGTTTCCACCGCCCTCGCCCTCTTCTACGTGTCCTACGTCATCTTCGACTTCCCGTCCAACCTCATCATGAGCAAGCTCAGCCCCCGGGTGTGGATGGCTAGGATCGTCTTCGCCACCAGTGTTGTCGGCTCTTGCTTCGCCGCTGTCTCGTCCCCCTGGAGCCTCAAGTTTCTGCGCTTCCTCCTGGGCTTGGTCATTGCCGGCATGTGGCCCGGCATGGCCTTTTACCTGACGCTCTTCTACCCGCCGTCTCGAACTGCAAAGCGTATCGGCATGTACTTTACCGCATCTCAGGTGTCTGCTGCCGTTGTCGGCCTCGTCTCGGCTGGATTCCAGTTGATGGATGGCGACGGGGGTCTCGTTGGCTTCCGGTGGATGTTCCTCGTCTACGGACTTGTCGGCGTTGTCCTGAGCGTTACGCTTCTGTGGTGGCTCCCAGACCGGCCGCTGGCACCAGGCCAAACGAGGAAGCGCACTGGTCTGTTCAAATGGCTTCCGGCTACCCCTGAAGTGCTTAATGGCCAAGATGCCATCGTCCACTACTCTGAGCTCAAGCGTGTCTACCACACTCGTCCGTGGGGCCTAAGAGATCTCGGTCTTGTGTTGCTCGACTGGCGACTGTGGCCTCTGTGTCTCATGTACTTTGGAGTCGTCGGCGTTGGAATAGGCACTCAGCTCTACGGCTCGGTCATCATCGCCGCGATCCAGCCTCAGGCGAGTGACATCGTCGTCAGCTTGCTCTTTGCTCCTATCTGGATTGTAAGTCTTCTCCCCATTTTGCTCTCAAATGGTTCAAAATCTGACTGAGCAACCTCTAGATGGATCTCATCGCCATTCTCCTGGTCACACCAGTCTCCGATCGCTTCCACCGCCTCAGACCTCTCTTCTTTTCTGCAGCTGTCTGCATTCAGATTGCCGGCCTTCTGATGACTACTTTCGCTGTTCAAAACGGCTGGGCTCGTTACGGTGGCCTCCTGATGGTGGGTTTTGGCCTCGGACCGACGGTCCCAATCTGCATGACCTGGACCTCTGAAATCTTCCAACGTCGCCACGGCGAGGTCGGCGTGGCAGCCGCAACCGCTCTGGTATCCGGCCTGGGGAACCTGGGCAGTGTCACCACCACATACGCCCTGTACTCAGGCTGGCCAGAGGATGCCGCCCCCGGGCCTCACCGGTTCCGCAAGAGCAACCTCACCATGATCGGAATCCTGTGTCTCAGCATTCTGAGCTCCTTCGTCATGTGGGCGCTGCTCAAGGTCGTGGGTAACCCTCCGAGCTCGAAGCTCCACGGCGGCGACTCGGTCAGCGAGTTTGAGGATGGTGCGGCGAGACGCGAGGCCACGCAGCGCGGTTTCGGGAAGTCTTCCCGACGGGACCGACAGCCATAAATCTAAGTCAGTCTTCTGTGAAGCGTCTCTGATGAGGATCTTATCCTGGAGCCAGAATGCGTGGCCTTCAACAGCAGCAGCGACTTGGCGATGATGCCTTCACAGCCAACCATTTATAATTCAGTCATGGGCAGCTCAACCTGTCATTTCTCGTACGATTGTTATGCAAGGACGCCCTCACCTTGTTGGCATCCACGATATTTCCGCTCGTTACTTTTTCCTTCTGCGGCCGCCCGCTCATGGCTGGTTGCCTCCCAGGTAACACCGCGAACCGGGCCCTCCCCTCAAAAGATGGCAGTGCCGCCACCGTTACATCCATCGCTCGAAAAGGGATTTTTTTTGGCAATGGACTCTCTCTCCGAAGGACAGAATCCCGAGCATGACAATGCTCTCGCGCTATCATGCTTGGGATCAAGTCTTTCGAAGGAGGGGGCTCTCGCAACAACTTCCCTTCGGCGATTACTCATGTGGTTCCTTTGCTTCACAGTTTTGCTGTTTTGATTATTATGATACCCCATCAGCGTTTAAAGCCCGCTGTCTGACGAGTTACAATACATTTGTGAGAAACGAAGGCAAAGATTTCTCGACAGCGACAGTGCTACTACGCCATCGCTGGGACGGCGTGTTTGGACCGAGGCTCAAGGTTCGGCGACAATGCTGGTGCGCTATCGCCGGCGAGCCTCGTGGGCGTTTTTTATTGTTATATTTTTCATTATACCTATATACATCAGTCTATACATACGTGCATTGTTACGTTAAGGCATAGGCGGTAGCTTAATAGATTGCTGTTATACAACGGTGTCTGTCTGTTCTCTTAATCAGTGCTGGTGATGGTCAGTCATGATTCGATGACTGGCATCCGTGACTTCAGGGACACCACACCAACTTTCTTTCAGAGAAGAATGACTGTGAAAACCTGTAATCACCACGATTCCCTGACTTGCCGTAGACGACACGTTCAAAGAGGTACCACATGGGCGCTGTTGGTAATATAAGCTGTAGGGAGAGGACAACGAGCTCATGTTTTCCATCCTTTCATGTTAGGTAGATATGTAGGGAGAGTAGGTATAACCAAGCCCCCTTCGGCATTTAGAGGATATGTCTCTCACAAACACATGTTCATGACGGCGTTGAGGGCGCATTGCCCTTTGTCTTGACCACCGTGATACTAGGGAAGAAACAGCCCGAATCTAGGAAGCCAACAGCATGATGTCTCTATGCAAGGGCCACCGCATTTGGACACTGCTACTACGAAGCACAACGTAGACTTCATGCATTGACACCCACCAGTTGTGTTACCTGGCATTCTAGAGCCATGTGGCCTGCGCCTTCGACGGCTGCATGCAAGTCTTTGTGCGAAGCGAGGCAAACTAGCCGCGTCTCTTGCAATGATTCAGGCTACACATGAGTCAAGAGAGTCAGTTGGACTTGTGATTGCATGAGGTGCCAAGCGCTGGTTCCGTATTTTGCCGCGATATATGTCAGCATCATGGTGATAACTCGCAATAGACTGTGTGCAGCTGGATATCGGCGAGTACGAGGTCGTGGCAAGTCCTAGGAACATCATAACGCCCTCTTTGGCAGTCGCGAAAGCATACAAACACTCGTTGATGCCATCGTCCTGTGTTGGTAGCTGACAGAGAGCTTTGAGTAAGGGAAAGTGAAACATTGGTAGGTGGGCACTCCCGTGAACAACAGAGGAATCAAACGTCTCTTTCGGATTTGGAAGACTTGAGGTGCTGCCTCTGCACTTTCGCAGGCGCCATTTCCGGAGGTCGCTCCAGGTTCGTCATGTTGCTCAAGATGCATCCGGATGGGTCCCTCACACAGCACGGTTGCATTGAACGGCACGCGACGTTTCTTCAGCAGCTGCGCGGTTTGGATACGCCGCCTTGCGATTGGTTCCAGAACCTTGGCGTTGGACAAGCAATATCGAATCTGAGAGATCGACAGCGGGGAGAGTCTGGGCGCTGGGACCTGAGATCCCATGATGCGAGCAGGGCGGAAGAGACCGCTGAAAAAGGAGAGGGGCATCTAAGACATGTTTGAAGGGCGGAGATAAGCGTTGAGATGGACCTAACAAAGGAGATGAAGCAGGGAGAAGATCAGAATTGGAAAGCGAGTCGAGGTGAGAGACATGTTGGTCCAGGTCGCGGAGGAGGCATTCTTCCGTTGTCCGTACCTGCCTCTTTCCGTGACTTGGAGAGGGCTTCATTTAGACGTCAGCCGGTCTCCCACAAAGTACCGAATCGTTGCCTCTGCACTGATTAAAACCCCGAACCACCACATCAACCCATGATTCGTGCACCGACACAAGCAAGAAGCAGGCGCCAGGCCTCGAGTGCCGTGACTAGAGATTGAAGCTGTACAAAGTAAGTCGTCGCAAGTGAGTGTCTCTGTGTCCCCTGAACGCGGCCTGACACCCCTCCCAGCTTGCCGTGTTCCTCCCCGCAGTAGCGCCTCCGTGAACGCCTGGCCCTGGCCCTCTCTCCCCTCGAAGCGCCGATATGATCGGTAACTACGGAGCAAAGTGGTGGGAAGCTGGGGTTCGCCCCGCTGGAGCTCCAGTCCAACAGGCCTGGGGTTGATTCCGCTGAGGGGCGATTTGGCACCATCGCGTCGCTACCGGCAGTGTGTGCATGTGCCTCTTTGTGTCTCCGGACGAGCAGTACTTGCAACCGTCCTGATACGGGAGAAGGGGCAACATATGCCACCGCATGCAACAAGAGCCGCACACGAACACATGGACAGTGCCGAAGCAGAGCCTCTTCACTGCTAGGTACGCACTCTGCCGAGCCGCCACCTCGTGCTCCCTTTGCCGTTTACGGCAGATGCTGCAGACTTCAGTGAACTTGACATGCCCTCTCAGCAAGCCATGACACAACTAGCTGAGGTACTAGTCACCAAGGAAATCCGCTCGAAGGCCGCCAACGCTGACAGGCTAAGAAGCGAGCTCGATTGAACTGCGGAGCAGCAGCCACAGTACATCTTGGCATCTCCGCGAATGATTCGGATGCAGATTGGATGCACGTCTCATGACCCTAAGGCCATCGACCGAAAACTGCCGTTCAGACGCCGATGCCGTGTATGACATGACATTGAAGGCCATCCCCGCCCTTCCTGCCATATTTGCATGACCATTCTCTCCCTATATTCACTCATATTCATGCAGTGTATCGTCGGGAGTGAACATTGCCAACGCAGGATGTAAGTTGAGCCAAGCGAGAGCATCACGCGCATTCCCTCGTTGGACGTCGATGCTACACCTCAATCCCTAGACGAGCCAAGACCAGGCATCTCCCTACTTTATCCTGACAGCAGGGCCGATTCTGCCCTTCCAGCAATTTACTGATCCAACATCTTGTTTAGAACTCAAAGTCTGGGCGTTTACGGAGAGGTACATTTGGTCCTCGTTTGGCTTTCGAAAGCTACACAACGCAGCCAAGCCTCCATCCAGCCACGAGGTTACCATCGGCGGTTTACCACCCCTCACGAACTATAGACAATCGTCATTCTGGGAGCCAGTGTGGTAGTAGTATATCACTTACTTTTTAGACTTATTTGCAACCTTATCCAGTATCGGGACTCTCTGAAGCCTTCTAGACTTCAGTGCCGCCTCTTGTCATCGTACAGTCGTACTTGGCCGAGCACATTTGCCTATATCGTCATAGGATCAACAAGGCCCACCCAACAACCTGTCTCTCCTCCCTTCTTGTAACGAAACACCTCTGTTTGTTTTGTTATAAATTGCTGGTATACTTCTCGCTTTACTACTTTCCATATCTATTCTCACATAGTCTCATGCTCTGCTTTTCCGTTCTGACTCTTACGTTTCACACCTGAAGCCTGCATTGAACTATGAAGTTCTTGCGAGTCGCTGCGGCGGCACTCTTGGCTCTCATAGGGCACACAGATGCAGTTTCAACCTTTTCGCCGGCAAGGCCCCCTGCTGCTCCCCTAGCCGTGAGGGCGCCTTATCTCAATGTGTGGCTCAATGGCCAGACAGACGGACGACCGAGTGGCTACCTCCCCGGCCAGTGGCCCAGCTTCTGGACGTAAGTATACTCATTCACAGGTCGGAGTAAATTCACCAGAGACTAACACTATCAAAGACAAGGGTTCCAAGGATGGCAGGGATTCATCATGGTGGACGGAAAGCCCTACAACTGGATGGGAGGAGCCCCTGGCGCAGAGAATGTTGACCAGCAGGCACTCAAGTATACGTCAACTAAGACGACCTTCATTATGAACGCGGGAGGACTCGTCCAGATGGTTGCCGAGTTTCTCTCCCCCGTCTTCCCTGATGACTTGAGAAGACAATCCATCCCTTTCTCGTATCTTAAGATATCCGTGATATCTCTGGACGGGCGATCACACCATGTTCAAATCTACGCTGATGTGTCAGGAGGTACGCTGCTATGAGGTCTGAATCTGAGAACACGGCTAATCAACTATAGAATGGGCATCCGGCGATAGTTCACAGACTGTCCAGTGGGAGCACCAGGCTGGCGACGGGATTCGATCCCACAAATTCTATCGTCAAAATCAAGAGCCGTTTAACGAAGCCAACGACCAAGCCTCCTGGGGCAACTGGTACTGGTCGACGGGTGACATTGTAAGTTTATTACGAGTTACTCTATACGAAACCAGATACTGACTCGATTCCAGAGAGGCGTAACATATCAGATTGGCCAGGATACCGTTGTCCGAGGCCAATTCCTGTCCAACGGTACGCTCACCGGGCATATTGATACGGACTATCGTGCGGTGAATGATCGATGGTAAGCTACGATGCTGTACAAGGTGGTTGCATGACTGACGTAAATCATAGGCCCGTCTTTGCCTTTGCGCGCGATCTTGGTGCTGTTGGAAGAAGCGGTTCTGCATCCACTCTCTTCACCATTGGTGTCGCCCAAGAGAAGGCCATCCTGTTCCAAGGACGAGGCGATTCGCCGCAGGAGGTTCCTTCGCTCTGGACAAGCTACTTTGATGAGGAGGACCTGGCTCCATTCTTCTACCAGGACTACACGTACGCTAGCCAGTATGCTACCAGCCTCGACAACCGCATCGCGAGGGACTCAATCGCGGCAGGCGGCGAGGATTATCTCACCATCACGAGTCTCGCTGTCCGACAAGCCTTTGGTGCTCTCCAATACACGGGCACCCGGGATAACGTCCAGGTATTTCTCAAGGAGATCAGCTCGAACAGTGACATTCAGACGGTGGATGTCATCTTTCCCACCTGGCCCATCATGCTGTATCTGGATCCCAACCTCATCAAGTACACCTTGGCGCCCCTCCTCGAGAATCAGGAAAGCGGCCACTACCCCAACAAATACGCGATCCATGACCTTGGCAGATTCCCGCGAGCTTTGGGCTATCCCGATGGCAATGACGAGGCCATGCCTCTGGAGGAATGCGGCAACATGATCATCATGATGCTGTCGTACGCTCAGAAGACGGGCGATGTCAACTACCTCAGACAACACTGGACGCTGATGGCGCAATGGGCCGAGTATCTGATTGAGGATGCCAAGATTCCAGCAAATCAGCTGTCGACTGATGATTTCGCAGGCCATCTTGCGTATGTTTCCTCCCCAAATCATTGTCTTCCTAACGACTCTTCAAGCTGGCACTTGCTAATCTCACCATGACAGAAACCAAACCAATCTTGCCATCAAGGGCATCATCGCCCTGGAGGCCATGTCTCGCATAGCTAGACTGACTGGCCACAATGCCATGGCTGGGAACTACTCGTCCATCGCCAGAGACTATCTCGGTTTCTGGTCTCGTCACGGCATCAACCGCGCCGCGGTTCCCAACCACAGCGTGCTCCAATACGATTCGGCTGACACATATGGTGAGTTTCCAGGCTTGAGACTGCATCCTTGACTGGCAGAATATTGTTGTTAACGGTCCGGTTACAGGTCTCCTGTACAACATCTATCCCGACAAGGCCCTCGGACTCCAGTTTATCCCGCAGTCCGTCTACGACATGCAGAGCAACTTCTACCAGACAAAGGCGAACAAATACGGCGTGATCCTCGACACACGCGGCACGCTGACCAAGACTGACTGGGAGATGTTTGCGGCGGCCGTGGCTTCGCCGGCGACAAAGGCCATGTTCATCTCGCTGATTGCCAAGTGGATCAACGAGACGCCGACGTGGCGGGCCTTTACGGATCTGTATGACACGAACACGGGAGGATATCCCGGTAACCAGTTTACGGCCCGGCCGGTGGTGGGCGGTGTGTTTTCTGTGCTGGCGTTGCAGTGAAACGTTAGCGAGCCGAGGTCATGAGCGCAGCAGAATTTTCTTCTCTTGTCTTTGGGTTATCCCCTTTGCAAAGGCCGTTGGATTGTGCTACCCCTTGGATTCCTTTATTTAGCGGACAAAGTGGCTGCTGCCCTGCAGTAGCTGGCGCATAGTTTGATAAGCCGGGCTTGGTGTGAGTGCCGAGGGGTCATGCATATCTGAAGCAGCATGAATATAGGAATTGATGCCTTGTTAACAGCTGTAGCTAAATGGTGGTGGTGAAACCGAACGAGAGCCAGTCATTCAGCATCGTTCCTCCATCCCTACCGATATCATGCCATCAAGGGCTAATGGACTGAGATTGTCCGCTGCAGAGCCGTGACCACGTGAGGAAACAAGACGCTGTTAGGCCAGGAACAGGGGAAGCACAACGTGGACAAGTGAAATCCACGACGCTTAAGAGCCGAGCGAGCTGTAGCATTTCGCCATACTGTCGGTGAGACGCGGGGACGGCTGCTTCAATTGGTGTCGGAGAAAGAAAAAAGGGCCAGAGATGCAGCTGCTAGGCTAGTGCAGATGAGTGTGTGCCTGGTGATGTGCTGTGTGCTGTGGATGGGATCGAACGCCCAATGGAAGGGGGGCAAGGAAGCAGTCTGCATGCCAACGAGTCAAGGCGTCGAATAAACACGAAGCATCAGGGAGGAGACGAGCTGCAAGAGGCGTGTTTTATGTGTTTGATGATTATGCAGCTGGCGGAGGGGCTGGCCGATGGAGTTGGAGATGGGATCACGGAGGATTAACGGTATATAGTGGTAATACCTACGAGGGGTGGATGGGACGAGTAAGCAATTCTATTAGTTTGTTCTATGAACAGATGAAAGCGGGAGAGTACCTAGTGATGCTTATTAGGGGCTTTTGGCATGGATGACTTTGGAGCTTGGTGTTTCTATAGGTATACATCCATATCATCCGCAGTGCTATGGAGGGACGGATGGATGGATAGATGGATGGACGTCTTACAGGGGGAGGATTGTTCGAAGCCCCGGGAATCTGTAGATGGCGTGATGGTTGCTATTATTGTTCAAACTAGCAGCGATCTTCTCGTCATCAATGTCAGCCAGAGCCAGCCAGAACCCGAGCCCTGATCGGGTTATGATGCAACGGTGATGAGCCCAGCTGTAATTGCATTATAAGTGCTCGGAAATAGATAGCCCTGGTTAATAGTAGTCGGGTCCTTAGACGGAGCCCGACCTGGACGATGGGGGAATGCGGGGAGGGGGTTCCGCCTAGCATAAGGTAGCTGGAGCCCCTCCTGCAGCGGCATTAGGGCAGCCAAGGGGGGGCGCAGGGCTCTGTTCTAGCGGGCTGAGCTCCCCCCTAGGCGCTCCATCTCCACTGAAAGCCTCGCTAACCCGACCTAAGGTACCCGACGAGGTACGCTCACCTGTGCTGCAACCTCTGAACCCCCAGCGTGGAGGATTGGATCCGAAGCCGAGGGCGCCCCCTTTGCCGTCGAGGCTCACAGGTACATGTACATAGATAGTCCATCTGCGTGCCTTTCCCTCCTCTTGACCTTGTTGTTGTTGCTGCACATCTGACAACGTCGACGGATTGTTGCGCAATCCCCCGGAACTCACTCGCCGCTGTCGATTTCGATGGGCTCCCCTACGATGGCTTCGTCGACAATTGCTGTCGTCTTATGTTGAACCAGTTCTCATTATTTGCTGTTTCCCATCTGTCTTCTCCCTGTTGCTTATCAGTGCTTCTTTATTGACCCATTGTGTCCTTTCTTCATCGGATCGTCAAACCCCCATTGTTTGTCCCCCAAATCCTGCCCATTGCTCTTCTGTTCCCTTGTCTAGTCTTTTCTTGTTGGGGAGGAATAACAGTGAAGACTCGGTGCCCGAGCTCGGAGACCGCCCAGATCGTCGCGACTCGCGTTGTCACTCAACCCTACAAGATGGCCCGTTTCGTCGATCTCGACGAGGAACAAGACCAGGCGCAACCAATGGCCGCGTGGCAGGACGCCAGGTTTCGCGCAATGTCTGAACACGGGGCCTCCGTCGCCGTGGTTGGTGGTGATGGCGACCGAAGCGTCGACGCGGCAACTCGACGCTTTCCCAGCAGGAAGAGCACCATGACGGACAAGGCGCCCGAGGGAGCGTCTGAGGCGGACAAGGGAAAGGGCGTCATGGCCGACAGCGCCATGGGCGAGGCATTCCAGTGCTATCCGTATGTTGTTGTTGTTGTCCATGCTTTTCTCTCTATCTGTCGCTGAGAGCAGAAAGACTAACACGCCCTCTTCCGGTTTCAGCATCGTCGTCGGCATCGTATCCCATATTGATCTCAACACTCTCGATGCATTGGCCCGCTCGTGCCGCCTTATCCACGATGGCCTGATCCAATACCGAACGAGCCTCATGGCCGCGACGCTGCGCTGCTCCCGAGAGGCCGTGCCCGTCGACCCAGAGCAGACGCTGCGATACCGCGCGAGGGCCAGCGACTGGAACTACATGGACGATGGGCGTAGTTACAACGGCAAGTCGGGCAGCTGCGCTCGCGACTTGGTGACTGAGTGCAGGAGATGCGCCGACGTGATCTGCAGGGTGAGCCTCTTTACTTTTTGGCGATGCATTTGCCTTGATCTTGCATCTGATGGACAGCTGGCTGACGTGAATGGCAGAACTGCGCCATCAAGCCTCCTCTCTCGACTGCTCTACGCGAGCGTCACCGTCGGCTGTGTCTCACCTGCGCCAAGGCTCCCATTGCGGCGCTCGCGTCGCCGCCGCTGGATACGTCTCTGGGACTTGACTCGGAAGCTGTACAACGCGCAGTCTGTCAGTGCGACACCGAGGGCGTCTGGCTATGCCAGCCGTGTGGCCATAGCATCCGCAATGCGGACCACGACTATAAAGGGTACGTTCAGTGACCACCATGATAAAGATGGCCGGCGAGCGGGATCTAACTGCGAAATGATAGCATCTGGCGTTGGCGCACCAAGTATGGGGGCTTTACCGGCATCGGAGACGGCGACCGCGGCGTAATATGTGGCCGCGAGGAGGCCTGTCTGGCTGCCCGCGAACGAGAGCAGGAGACGGACTGCGACGCCGAAGATGCCCGGGGCAACACCCTGGTCCCGTGGTCGACCGGGTCGTCCTCCGGGACCCCGAGCCCGGGCTCGGCGGGCCCACACCACTCCGGGACCCCCCCTGGCGGCGGCGGTGCCGGGTTCCCCTTTCCCACCAACGGCACCATCGAGTCCATCATTGACGAGATGCGCCATCAGCGGACGCCGTCGCCGCAGCTGGGGCCGGGCTACGAGAGGCACGAAATCGAGGGCATTGGCGGCATCGTCAAGCGCAAGCTCGTCCGCATGGTGCGCGTGGGGGCTTGCGTGCCCGAGTGGGAGGACGAAAGGGGCAGCGGCAACAAGATCCTGGCCCGCGAGGTCAATGGCGCGGCGCGGAGCTGGTGCGGCTGGTGCTGGAGGGTGATTCCGGGCGAGAAGGACAAGAAGCAGGTTGCGAAGTAATGGAGTTTGAGTTTTACGAAGAGATGAGAAACGCGGTATTAGACGTCTGGACTTGGTTCATTCCTTACCGTCATGACGATGGCGTTCCCTACTTTTTTTCTATCGTCTTGGCATTGTATATTGGATGATGTGATGATCTGGGAGTGATTCCGGTTGAAGTGAGTTGCTCAGCAGTAATGGGATGGAGTGGTATCAGAATTAGAACTTTACTCTTCAATGGTTGCTTTTAAAGCATGTGTTTGATGGCATGTTCGTCATGAAGATATTTTCCGGATGTTTCATATCGTACACCACGCTCAATCCTTTTTTATCCTCTATTCCCAATCTTTTTTACCTCCATGCTCTCAAGCCATCTTTCTCAACATGCCAATGTCTGGTCCCTCCAGATATTCCCATGTCCCCCATATATGATCCTCTCGATTTTACACAAAACACCCACATCCACTCCCCCCTCAACTCATCATCTCTCTCATCACAGCTCCCCCCGATACAGCATCTCCGCCCTCCTCTTCCGGTCCTCCCTCGCCGCCGACCGAATGGGCCCCCACCGCTCCATCTTGCGCTCCATCTTGGCCCTCAACCACTTGAGGTGCTCGGCGGGCGCGGGCGCCGCCATCTGCACGAAGACGGTCGAGCACTCGAACTTGCGCGCCAGCCGCTGCACGCTCCAGGTCAGCGGGTCCTCGGCGCGCAGGCGGCGCATCTCGTCAATGTGCTCCTTGGTGAGGTTGTATTTCGGCTGGCGGCGCTTGTAGCGCATTTCCGGGGGCAGGTCTCCGTCTGCTGCCGCTGCCTCTGTGCTTGAAGACGCAGATTGTGAGGTGGTTGTGAAGGAATCGCTGGAAGAGTTGTTGTTGTTGTTGTTGTTGCGCAGGCGCAGGATTGCTAGGCGACGGGGGTCGCTGCGCGGGAGAAAGATAAAGGGCGTGTGCTCGGGCGAGGCCTCGGACGCGGGCGGGTTGTAGATGATTTGGTCGGCGGCGGGGAACGCGGCGGAGCGGGAGGGCAGGAAGGAGTCGTGGGGGGCCATCTTGAGGCTTCGCTTGGTGCGGGCCGTCGTCTTGTGGCCGCGGGTCGAGATGAGCGTTGGGAGGACGGAGGAGGAGGAGGATATGCGGGAGGAGGAGGAGGAGGAGGAGAGGTGGCGGAGGGGGGCGAGCAGCTGGGAGGCTGGCCGGAGGAAAGTGCGGAGATCCATGGCTTTCGGTTTAGGTATTCGAGAAGAGCTTTTGGTTTTGAGAGTTTGTAGGTGGGTTGGTGATGGGGTTTTGTGGTGGTGAAGAAAAGATATGCGGGGTGAGCTGCCAATGGCGGGTTCAATTGGCCGTTGAGACGCAAAATTGCCTGGGTCTTGATATAAGGGAATGCCTGAACCAAATTGACAGGCCTTAGATGCGTCGAGATGGGAGGCTGCGTCGAGGCCGCGAGGTATCAGGTATCGGCTGATGGCCTGTCATTTCAACAACTTTTGGCATCGTGAAGGGTTTTGCAATGGACAGAAGTGGTTATGTAAGCATTTTGCTTAGCTAAGAATTCGTCGTTCTAGAAGGGTATCACGTGGGGTCTGGATGTTCTTTCTTGACGCATGTACGAGGATTTGGCTGTGTCCTAAGAAATCAACATATTAGAGTAGTACGAAATGAATGGCGCTTGGTTATTCCGTAAAGATGGTCTTCTAATCCATATACGACACTGGTAGTATAACGCGTATCTCTTGGAGTTTTGAGTGTATGGCATTTCGGAGCTGTAAGTCTGAAGTTGAAGTTCGCTTACTAAGACCTCAAGTGGCTGTCATCTCGATGTCCATCAAGACAAGAACAACTCCAATTCATCAAAAGTGTTATCGCGTACAAGCTCATGATGGCGGAAAACGTACCCCACGAAGCAGTTGAAAACAGCAACCTCCGAGAGCTTGCTACTGTACGGGCGTATCTAGTCAGCGATGATGCGTACTCGTATTCTCGCGGACAAGCAGGCTACTAGCCGTCGGGGACCTTGCATGGTGCCATGTGACGTTGACAGCCTCAGCGGAACGGGGCTACTAGTAGCCGCATCCTCCTCTGAGCAAAGGTGCCTTTCCCCTCTCGTCTGCTCTCTGGAGGCCTGGGAAGCAGTTTGAGGGTGTCGACAATGATGGGGTGATGTCGTGCGGGACGAGACCCCGAATGGAACCCCGTCTGGGGCCAGTCCTGACGTTTGACAGAATCAGAAAGAAATCACTCAGAGTCAAGGTCTTTTCGACGGCCCAGCCTTGTCCGACAAGAGAGACTAGCGGTTGAATCACCATACCATACCGAGAGAGCTAGAATTGTCTCTAAACCGTGATCTACACGGTCACAGTCGGCGACCTCGACGCACGCAGGCCTTAGACTGACACAAAGCACGAAAAACACATCGAAGGCGCCGTCATTTACTTTGTACGACCAAGACTGGGAGACGCATGATGCGCGCCTGCATCTCCCTTTGTCTCGCCATAGTCCATCTTGACTCCTTGAGAGTCGATGAATTGCTGGCGTATTTGAGCCAATGACACGTTCTGGTGCACTTTCTATTGTTAGTGTGCGACCAATTGTGTGGGATTACCTGCCCTTGTCAAATGGTCGCATGTTGTTGGTGCTTGTTGAGGGGGCGGACGAGACATCACGAGGACCGCAGAAAAAAAAAGGAAACAAGCTTGTTCAGGCATGGTCGAGCAATGCGCATGTAAGATATGTAAGGGAAGAGTGATGCAAAGATCCAATGGTCGAAAGAGATGGAAGAACCGGGCAGGGTCTCTCTATTTCAATCCCTGATCGAGTACCTAAGACCCCTCGTCTTGGCTTGATGGATGGTCCTGAAAGTGGCAGATGTCTCGCAATGACATGCTTTGAAGTGTCGCTTTTAGGGTCCATGTGAGTCGCATGTGTAGGCAGCAGAGTAAGGGGTGGGGGGGGGGGGGGCTGGGGGGCATTTCCCGGGTTCGCTATGGGCTCTCAGACATTGCAATTACTAGTAGTCAGAGAGAGCCAGGACTTGCTTGCAACGCATCTCCCCTCACAACCAACGCGGGACGCAGAAGAGGGGGCTGATGAGGCTGAAGCCTGAGGAGCTTGCTTGGGTGTAAGTCGTCAGAGGAGGAACAAGAGTCTCGATACTACCACACATCTCAGGTCTCCAAGACATCATATCTCCCCAGTCCCTGGAGATGGAGGTGGTACCAGAACGGTGTCGTGGAGCCGATAAAGATGGAGATGGCCCATACTGTACAGTACATAGTCGTAAAGAGAAGAAGAATAAAAAGCAATCGAAGCAGGAAAAGATCAAAAGAGGATGATGAAAAAAAAAAAAAAAAAAACAAGTTGAATCACATGGTAGCACTTTGTGGCAGCCTAGCGAGACTGAGGCCGCCGAAAATGGCACGGATGTGCGAGGATGGCCGCTGCATTCAGCAGATGGTCCATATCGAAGCTGCCACGTCGAGGCGAAGCAATACAATCTAAGTGAGGGCTGTATCTATTATGTTAGTCGGTCAAAAGACCTTCAGATGATTGCTGGTAATCTGGTTTTGTGACATACTTAGATGCAAGGTAGCCTCGCATTGGATCATTCTGCATGTGCCGGCTGCTGTCCAGATACACGGAGTCGGGTGGATGAGGTACCTGACGAAGCGATCCAATGTTTCTTGTGGTGGCACTGGGGGCTTCAGGTACGGGCGGCACATGTTTGGAGTACATTGAGGGTCGGGTCTCCGACAGTGAACGACGGCACTGGCTTCCAAGGTTTACAGTACTGGACCTTACCTTAACGATCGGTTCCATGAAACAGTTTTGGGGGTTCATCTGTACATGTACCCGCCGCCAACCGACGGCCAGTGTGCCCAGCCGTGTACGCGGTACCTGGATGCCCCAAAACTTGCGCATGTACGTCACAGCCCTGAAAAGGTCGCGGTCGCTGCCGCTTCCGCTTCCCCTACTAGAAGGACTCCTGCTCCCACCTGATGTACTTCTGCAGTAATAGCTGTCTGGGATTCTCCCCTCATCACACCTCGTCACAATCCGTCCTGCTGCTCCTCCTCCCGCCATCCCTTTGGGGGGTTTCGTTTCCTGCGTCAGATTATCGACTGCGACTGCGACTGCGACTGCGCCTGCGACTCGAGCCGAGATATCGGTCTGGACCAGCCCTTCCCTTCGCTTGGCTCTTGTGCCTGTCCAGCGCATACATACCGCACTGCTTGGCCTGCTTGGACGGCTTGGACGTACATACACACGGCAGACGCAGACAGCCATCCATCCATGTGCATGCAGCCGTGAAAAAAAACTCCATCCGCACCGCCAGCAGACTCCAATCAGACAGACAGACACAAGACCCGCGATCCACCGCCCGCCGACCCTTTTCTCCTCCCAATCTAGCGGGATCGCTGCGTCTAACCCAAGCCAAGCCGCTGCCTTGCGTCACGCTGCCTTGCGCGAGTCTGGCCCCCAAAAGAGACCACACACGAAGAGCGAAGCAACGAAAATACAACTGCGAGAAAGAAAGGCACCACCCCCAGGGTCTGACGGCACATAACCTACTCCAGCACTCGTCCCTTAGCTCACGCAAACTGGTGGTTTGGCGCCTGTCACACCAAAACGCACCTCTCACCTCTCTCGCGCTCTCAGCGGGTCCCGCTCGTGTCATCTGAGGAACGACAGCGGCCCCCCCCCAGCAGGTACGACGTGCGAAGCAGCATCTGCTTCACCAATATTGGTTGCCACCCCCGTCTGTCTTCTTCCCCTTCGCAGGGCAGCGGCGAATGGCGGCCCTTGGAATCGCCTAGCCGTCCTGCGTGCCGATAAAACACTCGTTGGTCCTCTTCCACCAACTTGCACCTCGTCGTCCTCATCGCTTCCCACTGCTGCCATCGCTGCCATCGTCCTCATCGTCCCATCGCCTGTCTCTTCCTTGTTCCACCGATCACCCTCTCTCCTGTCGATCGCGCATATACGGCCCTTGTCCATCTATAGACTGCGTCTTTCATTCCCTTGACGACAGTAATACCATCAGCACATTATACTAAAGCCGAGCCTGTCTCCAGTTGCTCCAACGACTAAGCTGTGAATCAGCAGACGCGTGCATCTTTGCTCGCCGATAACCTGTCGACGGACAGCATCTTCCGCCGAGCGCTTCGGCTGCGCGACTCGCCTCGCTAAACCCGCCCAAACCCAATCCTCTTACCGCCTTCATCGGCGCGACGAGACGCAATGGCCGACCAGAAGAGCGTCGGCGGCGATTCAACGCCCAGAGCGACCGATGGCACGCCCCCCAACCCCATAGAGCAGTTCAAGAAGGAGAGCAAAAGCAAGAGGCGAAGCCTTTTCGGCTTCGGCAAGAAGAAGATGGAGGGCTCTTCCAAGGCTGGCCCTGGATCCGAGAGCCCGAACGGCGCCCAGTCACCGTCGAAAGCATCGGCCACCCGCTCGACCGCTCGATCAACGACGTCGCCCCTCCAGCTCACCCAGCAGGGCGACCACCCGTATGCCCCTGTTTCTCCCACCCGTGCATTCTCCAGTTCGCCAAGGATATCCTCCCCCGCGACGTCGCAAATATTCGAGCGTGACGTGCAAGACCACACCTTGGTCAAGTCGGCGTCACCAGCCATCCCGAGCCACATCCAGACGGAAAACTACATCCCCCCGGTGTTGGATGATGCATCAGAGGCAATCACCAACAATAGCCTGGATCCCGATGCTGTTGAGATTGTTACTCACGCTTCGCACCAGCCCGCGTCGGCGGTCGTCCCCGGTACGAGCGCCAGTCACACCCCGTACGAGCAGACGTCGAGTGACTGGGCTTCGGAGCTCGCCTCGTTTGCGAACCGCGTCGGATTTCCGCCCGACAGCGCTTCCAACTACGGCTCGCTCGACTCGGCCGACGTTCGCCGCCTCTCCTTCATCTCATTTGCAGACGTCGTTCAGTCGGAGCACAGCGGCCACCATCTGCCCTCCATGTCATCGCGAGACAACATGCACATTGTCGGTCTGACGTCGCTATCCGCATCGGCCATGAACAGATCGCCATCGCCCATCCGCTCGCCCGTCTCCAGCCAGGGCCCCGGGACCAGCCCGCCCACAAGCAATCCCGGCAGCATAAAAGGGTTGGACATGAGCCCGTCAAGGAAACCGATAGGTAGCCCCTCGAGCGGGCAATATACTACCATCACCACGCCAGGCGAGCTCAACATTGAGACGATGAGTCAGGCACTGAAGCGCAGCGCGAGCAGAGACTTTAACAGCACTCTACGGAGCAATCCCCAGAGCCCGATCGAGGGTCCAGGTTCGCGCTAAAGGGGAGAGGGCGAGATAGGACTCGAGCGATATCTCGGGACGATTCCGGTGCACACCACGATTCCATCTGGGCAAGCTCATGTTTGACCTATATCTCCCCCGTCCTGCGAGACCTGTTTCCTACCATGTTTACTTCTCCTCGTCTACTATACGAGCGAGCTTCTTTTCTTGATCTATCTTTTTTATTATTCGACGTTGCCGGCTTCACGCGCGGAATGTCGGAATTGGACAATCAAGGGTTGCGGGAGTTGGGAAGAGCTATGTTTCAGTCGGGCGCTGAGCTGGCGGTGGCCCTCGAGGTCTTTGTGATGCTGCTTTCCCTGTCTGGTTTGTTGATTCGATTGCCTACTCTTTCTTGCTTATGGACAACAGGAAGTTGCTCCCCCTTTTATCTTCAACGACGTGAAAAGAATGGGATGATTATTGACCGCCATCGGATGAATTTTGTTTATTTGTCGTCTTTTTCCATCTTTCTTCCTTTTTTCTCTCTTATTCTGCGGGCAAGCGGTGCGAAGGAGTGGATACAGCTTGCTTCTATGTCGATTACCTACCTGAACTTGAATGATTTGTACTAAGAATGAAGAGAAGTGAATTCAAGAATGCTCGACTTGTTCAAAACCGAAAACCTTTGTGATTCTTGTTTACGTGCGTGCAAGGCAATGTCGTCGAAAGGGGAGACGAGTCAAGAGTGCCATGCCAATCCTGGGCAAATTCTGGCAAACGGGACCTTGCAGGACAAGCTTTGTGCCTTTATCAACTGCAAGTCAGGTTTGAAAACGTCAGTCGTCTCCACGCCAGCAATGCAAGCAGGAGGAAGACGTCCGTCATCTTTGTCCTGTCTGGTGTCGTGTCGTGTCGTGTCGTGTTTGTACCTCTTGAGGATATGTAATACGTGTATTTGCATGCATGTATGCACCTCGAGTCATTCATTTTGCCCCCCAATTTTGCCAGCGAAGAGGGCTAATAGTAAGGACAAAAGAGAGTGAGAGAAGAAAGGAAGGTGAGCTAGAGATGCCGAATTTTCTACGAGGTGTGATTGATGTAGTACTACCTTTTGGGAAAGGAGGGAAGAGATGATGAACAAATGCTCCGTTGAAGTTTGACTTGACTTTAATAGAGGTGGGCTTGATTCACTGCCTTACCTAGGTATTATTACCTACAGTATCTTGATCTAGGCAATACTAGCTGGTGTTCTTCTTGTTGAGAGCGGTAAAAGTTGTTTGTCGGAGGATGCTCCGTGAGAAAGTCCAAAGTGGCGTATTATGGACTTAAATCAGGCCATTTCGTCTTTAGTAGGTAGCCCGCGGTGGGCGAGGAGAGCTGGGGTTAGTTTGACGGGCGAGAGATGTGTATTGATGGCTGAGTTCGTGGGCAACTGCTTTTTGCTGTCTTGGCTGTTCGGTATTGTTTCAAAATCCTCGTCCTTGCTATCTTCAAATTATTCTCTAGATGAATTCATAGGTAGCGGTATCTACCTATCCTTACGATGTTTTCTTAGTGTATAGTAATATCGATGAGAAAGACCCCTACGGAGCAGAAGACGCGGGAAAAAAAAGTCAATTGCGATGTTTTAAGATTGTATACTGCCGCCCATTGGTTTCAGATTCAGTCTTTAAGGGTTTCATCACCCGTTGTCCCTGAGGTTTCCCTTCTTTCTTTTCTCTTTCCGGTCAGCTTACATATGTTGGGAAGAAAACTGTGTGTTGATGGGGGCCCCGTCTTGTCGGAATGGGGTTTCAGATTGATTGGAGATGCCCTCTTCCCCTTCTTGTATTCTCTTCTTTGCCTAGCTGGATTCCCTGTGTGATGAAAAGTGTGTTGTTGGGCTGTATTATGTCCAGAGGTTTTAGGGACGAAGGGTTTCATGTACCGAGGTAGGATACCTTGGTAGACCTGATGAATATCAGTCGTAGTTGGGCTTGGGTCAATTCTCACCGTCCTGCTCCCCTCTTATGAGCGTCGACAAGGAAGAGAAAGAAACTGAGCACACGAATCCTCTACATCTGATACTAACTACTAGGTATGTACCTCCCAACTCCCCCGTCGGACGTACGGAGAGGCTGAGATAGAAAACAGTCCGCAGCCTCATTGGTCGTTTTGGGTGCCTAGGAAACATCGAAGCTCATGCGTGAGGCGAAATCATTTTGCTCAGCTGAGAGAAACGAACTGAGTTCAAGATTTGTCTCAGTTCATTCTCCTAACTCGTCTTCTAGCAGGTTACGCCGGTATCCCAGGAGGCGAGACGGAGGGGTGCCACGACGGTTGGTTAGTCGCTGCCTTACTGTCCAAGTAAGGTAGGTATGCTCGTATGCATGTCTCGCAGCGGGAATCACTGGCGTCCACGGCTTAAGCCTGTTCCTGGCCTAACCTCACCTCACCTGAATTGTCCTACGAAGAATTCAACAGAAGCGCGGTGTTGTTCAACATCAACATCAACATCAACAAACAGTATCACAGAGTGTCTTGAACCTCCGCGCCTCGTATTCCCTTGTCCTCCTGTCGTGGTCAGAGGGTCCCGGGCTGTCGGTACACGCAGCAGCTTAACTCGTCACAGGCACTGCCATTGTATATGTAACTCGTATCTATGAACGAGTGTCATTCGCAAGGTAATCCCCTTTCGTCAATTACCTTGTCAATCACTCCTCTTTTTCCCTTCCCCTTGCCTTTCTTTTCTTCTTCTTTCGTTCCTTCTCCCTTCTCTTTTCTTTTTCCAGTCGTCTATCGCGTCAAATGATGAGATAATCCGAGCGGCATAAACATGTTGGACGAAAAAGAGAAACCACCATCTGACCGATCCAAAGAGCGCTATCAGGGACAGGCCCTCGAGGCGCCGGCCAGACCACACCACAAATAGCCTGGCCTCCGGAGCACGTACCTCAAAAAAAGAGGGCAAAAGAAAAAAAGGAACGAAAAAAGAGGTCAGACCCCTGCCGGGCTGGCATCATGGATCTGTGGGGATGCTTCTGGCACAGCTGCGAGTGACTGCCGGCTTATTCCCTGTCCTGTCTTGGCCTTGTCCGAGTGTGCATTGTACGTACATGCATACATTCTGTACTTCATACGGGTGACCAATTCGCAGCGGCAGCAGAAAGATCAATGCTGCTCAGGAATATAATACATCCTTCATCCTCGGCAATTCCACCTCATGGCGCACAAGTCATGGTGGAATTTAACCTCATGTCGAGGAGCGGTGCCTGGCCTGATCCCTGGGGCGCTCTTCGACCGAAGACCCAGGTCGACGGATCGCTCACGGGGGGCTCACCGACGAGCCCCAGCGGATAGAATTGCTTATCATGCAAGACCTCCGGGTTCCAGAACAGATCCTGGCACACCGCTTTTGGCTGAGATTTCCCTGACTTTCTTCTCTGGTGACGTCCCCTAGTTGCCGACGTCAGCGGAACGTCTCGATAGGACGAAGGGCAGAGTACTCGTATACGAGTCAACCAATTCAGCTTTCGTTCTCGCTCATCTCGTATTATCCCTCCACTCGCCAGAAGAGAGCATCGTCGCAATGCTGGCCAAGAGTGCCTTCAGAAACTCATAGAGCATCATGATCAGTTGATGCCGTCTTGATCCATGTCATGCCCAAGCTCCACCGTGACGCCACTAAGCCAGCAGGCCGGACATGGTGCTGATGGGCTTATGGCAGGTCATTGCGATGGCTTCGCTGCTGGGCATTCGTGTCCCAGTCTCGATTGGCCCGGCCGCTTTCCGTCCGTCAGGTCAACAAAGCCTTCTTGTTCTTTCCCCCTCTGTTTCCACTGCTTCGGTGCAGACGGCTGAACACGGCGTCACCTGTATAACGCATCACCAGCCGCGCGTAAGACTGTGTGGCAAGGGGTTCCGGCCTTATCACTTTGTTGTACAAGTCGTGAGTGACTAGACGCGGAAGACACAGGCTCAGCATCCTCGTCATCCTCATTTCATAGCATCATCACCTTCGTCAGCCGCTAGACTTCGGCGAGGCAAGGAACAGAACATGGATGAAAGAGACTTTGTCTCGATATAGAAGCAGTCTGCCGCTCAATCCATGCTGGTATTGTAGGCCTAGCAACGTCAAGATGGATTCCTGGGGGCGTTTTGGTGCCTCGCTCTTTTCTTGGGCAGAGGGTTATACGGGTCGGTACGGCTGAAGATGGCTTTGCTTAGTACATGTCCCTCCCGTTGATGACGAGGCTCTACTTATCTGAACGTCGTGTCTACTCATAAAGCCAACTACGTGCGAGCAATCGTTCGTACCCGTAGGGTACAGCGAGGAGGCTTCTGGTGATATCCTGCTTGGCTGTATGTTGCCTGTATTGTATGTACTAGTATCCAGCTCTTGTCGTGTGTCCTCCCAGCTGCCGCTTGCCATACTTGGTTGTATCGAGTGGCATTGCGTAAAAGCACCGAATTGTAATACCAGGAGTAGGGACTCGCTATCAAGCCCCCCCCCTTTGGCTAGCAAGCCCCCCCGTGTGGCTGGGTATCGCACTAACTAATGGAGATGTCCGATGCCGGCTTTTACTAGCGTTTTGCTACCTGTAGAATCCTTACCAGTTCTTTATTTACTAACAAGCACTGCAATAATTATTTAGCCATGTCGTTATTACTGCTGCAACTTAAAGCTATCTATAACCTAACTTTGCATATAAGCAGCTATTATAATAAAGTCTCTTTTTAACCAGGAATTTAATAATATTAAGGCAGTAAGGGCTGCTATTAATGCTATTAGTAAGGAGATTGGCTTTAGCCTTATTATCTATAAGACTAAGCTAACTATTATTAAGCTTTACTATAGTAAAGGAAGGAAGTTTAAATTATAATTAAATAGCAACCTTGCTAAGTCTTGCCACTAGGCAATAAGCTCTTAGATAACCAGCTGCCTTTATAAGGTTACTATCACTAAGCAGTATAACAGGGTCTAGTAAATATAAGATTTTAATAATAATAACACTAACTAATATAATTATAAATTACTCCCTTAAATAGCCTTCTCTTAGTATTAAAGTTATACTATTTAAAAGAGAAAGAATAATATTCTTACTATATATAATACTAGTATTAAACCTGCCTAGGTTCTTAATATATTATAAAGTAAGGGCTAAGCTAATATTAAGGCTTTAACCCCTTATAATATTTATAATGCCTTATAAAAGTATTATAAAACTAAACTTAGTAAATATTTAAAAATACAGTAGCTTTTTAATAAGCTTATAAATAATTAAAATTACTATTACTAGCACTGTTATAATAAGGAGAATTATCTAATAGGCCTCTTTATTTATCCTAGGACTTTAATTAACTTCCTTTAGTAATATCACTTAGTGTTATTAATAAACTTTACCTATAAAACTAACTGCTTTAATATGCCACTTTTTAATATTTACAGCATTATATTAATAAAAAAGACCTTCTATATTACTACTATCCTTTTAACAGGCAAGTTATAATTATATTATAAGTAGGCTATTAGTGTTTTTTATAGTCTTTTATAAAAGCTTAGACTTCTAGGACTATAGGTTATTATTATAAACTAAGACCTTGCCTTAATAAAGGCTTTAGAAGTATATCCTTCTACTAATACTATTATATATATACTTTACTAGTAGTATATTAATATAAATATACTAGTAAAAATAAAGTGCTACTTTCTAAAAGCTTAATATAATCTAGCTATAGGGAGGATTAAATAGGCAGCTAAATTTTAAGCATTTTTAAAGGCTTAGAATAGCCTTATTGCAAGTCTTATAAAGGATAAATATAATAATTAATTTAAAGCCTTAACTAGGGAGCATGCCTGCCTTAAATAAGCCTAGCCTCCCTAGTCTATCTTCCTAAAAGCTGCTATTAAGTATATATATAATACCTGGCTTATGCCTTAAAAGGAGAAGGTTATCTGCTGCTAGGTTAATTACAGCTGTTATTTTAGCTATATAATAACATTAGTTATAAAGTTATTACACTTAGTAATAAAAAAATATATTAGCAGTAGCTGCAGTAACCTCTTAACCCTTTTTTACTAGCTTAAGGGCTTTTAGTATAATTAATAATAGAAGATTTAGAATCTTTAGGCTATAAGGATAAATAAGATGCTAAATTTATCCTATTAACTCCTTTATTTTACTATATATAAATAAGTTAGTCCTAAGGCTTTACTTCTTATATAATAAGAACACTAGGCTATAAAAAGGTTAATTAAACAAGACCTTGCTAACCCCTGCAGGCCTTATATATTTAAGATGATTTATAGCCTCCCTTACTATTATAATATAGCTAGAAAGCTTATAAACTATTAGCTAATTTAACTTAATAAAGTTAACTAATTTTAATATTAGGAAATAGCCTACCTAGCTAGTAATAAACTAACCTCTCCTATACTATTTAAACCCTTAGTTATTAAGGGAAAAGGTTATTTAAAAGGAAGTCTTAATTTTAAAAAGGATAAAATAATAAGATATAAGCTAAGTCTTTTTAAAATAGTTATCCTGCTTAAGGATAATAAGGGCAGGGAAGATTATTAATGCTAGCAGCAGCTGCTGCTGCTATTAATAGCGCTAGCTGTAATAACTTTAATAACTGCTTAAGGAATAGGCTTTTTAATAACCTGTAATATATATAAGCCAGGCACTAAAATGTAAAGGTTATACTAATAAATAATCTAATGCCTTAATAACTATAATATTAAAGATAACTTTATAGCTAAGAAAACATAAGGAATAATATTACAGCTTCTTATTTAAAAAGCCTAGCCGCTTTAATTTAAAGACTGGGAGTCCTAATAGTTAAATATAAATGCTTTTAGCAAGTAGGTTAATAATAAGATTAACCTGGACTTTAAAGATGCATTAAATAAGGCTTTAGCCCTGGCTAAGGGCGCCTATAACACTAAGGAATAGCCAATTTTATAGCATCGCAAGCTTTAATTTATAATTTCCTTTATATATATGTGCGGTATCTCTATTTGCATTTTTAATAAATAAAAAAGACTACACAGGTTACAGCCAATTTTGTATGGCGGCCCCGTAATCGGACTTCAAGCCACAGAAGCCACACCTAGGGGGGGCTTGCTAGCCAAAGGGGGGGGGCTTGATAGCGAGTCCCCAGGAGTATCGTATAGCATCAATTGAGACACGAAGCATCCGCTGGTTGCTTCTCATGTCTGTGATATGACAGTTGAGATGGTACTTTAGGTATGCCTGGCGGCAAATGACGGTACCTATCTGTAGTATCATGGCCTGCGTACGTATTTGCTCCTTCCCAGCTCGAAATCGAAGTGCTTCCTTCCTCTCTCTTCCGATTCGAAGGGCGTCGTACAGCTCCTTCCGTATATGCTGCCATTGACTCGTCAAACTCCTCTTAGGTACTCGCATCCAATCTTTCCTTGAGCTTCTTCCATCCCCCTCACAACTCTCAAAAGCATTTCTCATAATACAACAAGCATTTTGTTGGCTGCTTCTTCCTTTCGGAGCTCTGCCGACTAACGTACCAACTCGGTTCTCCTCTCCCCTGCCGAGTATCCAGAAGCCCGGTAGTGGTTGTTGAGGGAAGAATAGGTAGCAAACAAGGTCCGCGAGCAGGCAGCCAGCCTTCCAACATTGCAGCAGTCATTGGGCGTTGGACAGGTGCCCCAGAATTGCCCGAGAAGCTGACATTGGCCAAGCCCGGCAGCCGGTCGCCACGAACCCAACAACGCACGTCTGCGTCTGCGTGTGGTCTGTGTCTGCCCCGAGACCTCGGATTGCGGGCATGGCCGCAGCACGAGCACAAAGACCAACAGAGCGTCCATCCAGGTAGTCGGCCAACAGCATCAAGGCCTAGCGGCGCGGAGTGCTGTGCTTCACTCGCACAAGGCTGCACTCGTACAGAACTGCATCACAACGACGACGACAGAACGAAGCATCGTCCATAAAACGAACGATAGCGGCATCGTGGCCGCCAAGCCCACGGAAAGCGGACACTCGTCGAAACAGCAACGGGCAATTGGGGTCTAGTCCCATCTGTCGCCAGTCCATTTGTCCGGCCGAACAGAATCCTCCTAGAGCAGGGCCTCGTCCACCGCCTACCTCGCAATCCCACCGCTCCGGTCCCCATCTCCCACTGCCCGCAACCTCACTGGCCAGGGCCTTCCAGGGCTCCGTGCTGATCGACACCGCAGCACCTCGAATTGCGTGGATGTGCCCCAAGGGGTCCCCGCTCAAGGACTTGGGATTGCGCCTGTGGCCGCTGTGGGCTCTCGAAAGGCACCAGACAGGCTGCTGGAGCCCGGACGGACCACTCAGACACTCACACGACGTCAAGGCCCTTCTTCGAAGCCTCCGGCTGGCTTGTGGCTGGAACTCTATTCCCAGGGTGTGTCCGGCATCCATCAGCCAGACCGGACTGGTGGTCGAGCTAGTTGTAAGCACGCCAAACCAGAGACGACGAGTCGACGGAGGCGCTGTGCAGCCAAGGAGCGACTACTGCCGGTGCTGCCAGGGACAGAAGCGGCGTGGGTGCCGCCGCCCTACCACGCGAGCTGGCAGCAGGCAAAACTTCTTTCCTGTCTGGCTGTGACTGGCTGCGTGTTTTGCCTGAGCCAACGCCGACGCACGCATACAACCACCACACGCACCAACCTTTCTCTCCTCCTTCTACTTCTTCATCTTCCCGTCCCTCTTTTCCAACCCATCGTGGGGGAGGCCACTGCAGACAAGAGATTCAGATCCCCCCCTCTTGGCATCAGATAAAATTCACTCAGCGCTTCCCGCTCCGCCGAATCTGGCCTAAATGCCAGCATCCTCGGTGTTCCGTCCACAGCACAATACCTGCTAGCACCTATTGCTCCCCTGCCGCATCCCCATTGTGCCTCCACTCCGGCCTTGCTGCAACCCCCATCTGCTCCGTACAGTCCCTTAGTCCGCAACGTAGCGCGTGAACAGTCCAAGAAGCAGACCAGAACCCCGCTACGACGACGGCAAACGGCAGCATCGTCGGTATTGGTGGCGTGGACGGGTAAGATACATGTACCTGAGGGTGACAAATGACGCTGATACCGACCCAGCGGCCAATTCGCCCCGGGTGTCGAGCAGTCGTCGTGCATCGCCAGGCCAATCGCTCCGAAGCTGCCCCGTCTCGACGCTGTTGGGGCCACCGGAGCAAAGCAGCAACAGCAACAGCGCCAGCACCTACTCCTGCACCAGCACAGGCCTCAGGAACGACGACAGAGACGACGACAACGACGTCAGTGCCAACAGCAGCCGCAGCAACGTCAAGAGCAGCAGCATTACGCGCAGTGCCACAGGTACGAGGACCACGGGTGATATCACCGCCAGTGGCAAGAGTAGCAGCAGTAGCAGTAGCAGCAACAGCAGCACCGGCGACGGCGGCGGCGGCGGCGGCGACGTTCGATGTGGCACTGGAGTCCGCATGGTGTTGAGCAATGGCATGAGCATGTCACCGCCAGTCATGGATGGATATGCAACCCGCCTGCAAGAGGGCGGTAGTAGCGATAGCGAGGACCAGGCCCTGCTGCAGCGGCAGCAACAACGACAGGGCCAGGATCAGAGCCTAGCCCAGAGTCGGCATCCCCCCCAGGGCCAGACGCAGCAGAGGCACCAGCACCAGCACCAGCGACAGAGACAGCGGCCCCAGGCCCCTCTGGAATTTCACCGGATCAACTTGGAGCGCCTCAGCGCTTCGAATCTCAGGTCTTCTTTTAGGGTCAATGCCAACCCGAGACCTGGTCGTTCCATCACACCTGACCTCCTCCAAGGTCAAGGTGGTGCTGCGAGCGCTGCTCTTTCTGACTCTGCCATGGCCCACACATCCCGTAGCATTGGCTCTCAACAGGGCTCGCCTAGGTCTGTTCCCGGGAGCGTTGGCCGTCGTCAAGGTGTCGTCTTCGCCAGCGACGTTGCTTGCGACTCTTCGGATGGCACAGACTCCAGCCCCGCGACTCACCACCAGAGAAGTGCAAACGGTGCCTCGTCGATACGGCCCAGGACGCGCACAATGGACGCCTCCATGCTAGGGCCGCGAGGGCCCTCCTCCGCCGCCGAGTTTCGACACAGGGTCAGCAGCATCTCGTCCGGCTCGCAGCCCTCCATCGACGACCACAAAACGCTGAAGCCAAGTTCCGACCCGGCCAGCTACTCGACCATACCGACCGTCCGGGTCCCCGAGATCTCGACCCCGACCTCCAAGGAAAAGAACAAGTCGTCCCATCACAATAGGAGGCTCCTCAAACGACAGCCCTCCCGCCCGACATCGCCATTGGTCGAACCCCAGCCCTCTGTCGATTCTTTCCCGTACCCCATCCCAACCGAAGATGCGAACCGCCTCATATCGCTAATGAAGGCTCTGGGCGGGCGAATGCGTGGCGAGCTGGAATACCAGGGTGAGTATCAGGGCACATGGCATACCGGAATGGCATACATCGACGAGGAAAAGGGCACCCTCATGTTTGGCCTGGGCCACACCGGCCAAAACGCTTCCTTCCACATCCCTCTGGTCTCGGACCTGCGAGGCTGCAAGGTTCACGTCACGGGCTACCCCGATGCCGAGAGAGAGTGCCTCGAAGTCGTCCCCAACCAGATGGGCCTCGAGCTCCTCATCAGGCCCATCATATCTGAGGAACTGGAGCTGTGGCTCGCGGCCCTCTTGTGCTGGCAGCAGCTCACGCCTCTCAACCTCAAGGTGCCCAGCGGAAAGCCCGCCAGTCCTTCGGGGCACATTCGCCCGGAGATGAGGCGACGGGCCAAGTCGAGCGATGCGGCGAGGGCCACAAACATTATCAAGGTCGGCAAGTTCATGCTCTGGGACAAGGGCCCGGCCAGGTCCGCACGTGCTCTCGTCCAGCGATCCTCGACCCGGGATCTCTTGCACCCGGCCATGTTTTGGAGGAGGATATCGTGCGTCTTGCAGGATAACGGAGAGTTTAGGCTTCTGATGGAGAACGACGTCTCCGTCTTGTCCAGCATCGAACTGTCGCAGCTTTCCCGGTGCGCCATCCAAGGCCTCGACCGCAGCGTCCTCGGAGAGGAGTACTGCATCGCCATCTTTCCCATTTACGCCTCTGCAGCCACCCACGTTACCATCTTTCGGCCCATCTACCTAGCCGTCGATAGCCGTATCGACTTTGAGGTCTGGTTCGCCCTGCTACGGACATTCGCCGTGCCCGACATCTTCTGCCTGGATGACCCGCAAACAGATGAGATCCAGGATGTCGCCGATATCGAGAAGGATCAGCCAGGGGAGGTGTTCCGCATGGAGAAGATCGTCAGGGTCAGGGTGGTGGAGGCAAAGATCAAGGCCAACCCCAGCGGACCCGAGTGGTTCTCTCCGGAGAGATATGGCAGGGCAGGGCCGGATCCTCTGGTGGGATGTTACCTAGCGGAAGTCATTTTGGATGGTGAAGTTCGCGCAAGAACGACGACCAAGATGGATACCAAGAACCCCTTTTGGAGGGAGGACTGCGAGTTTAACGATCTTCCTCCGATAATTCAAGATCTCTCCGTCGTGCTGAAACGAGTCGAGAGCGGCCCTGAGGGGTACTCAAAGCCAATGACCACACAGGAGATAATATGCGGGAGCGTAAAGATTGCCTTGAACGACCTTGAGAGGGGCCAGGGACAGGAACAGTGGTGGCCAATCTTGGACGAGAAACAACAAAACATCGGATCGATGCTCATCAAGGTATTTCACGATGAGCACGTTGCCTTGCTGTCGAAGGAATACGAGCCCCTGTCCGAGGTTCTGCACCGGTTTCCCACGGGCCTCACCACCCTCATCTCGGCATCTCTGCCGGGCCAGCTGCGCGTCCTGTCAGAGCTGTTTCTCAACATTTTCCAGGCCTCTGGCTCCGCGAGCGACTGGTTGATGGCCTTGGTCGAGGACGAGATCGACGGCATAGGCAATCAGACGTCAATCAAGAAGTACCGCTTCAGTAACAGACTCAAGTCGAGCGAATCATTGGAGTCCTCCAACGAACGAGAGTTGATGGTCCGAGACATTCACAGGACGCTGGCGGGAGAAGCCAACCTCCTTTTCAGAGGTAACTCGTTGCTGACGCAGTCGCTCGAGTTTCATATGCGACGGTTGGGCAAGGAATACCTGGAGGAGATTTTGCAGGATAAACTTTGCGAGATCAACGAACTGAACCCGGACTGCGAGGTCGATCCGAGCAAACTGGCTCACACAGGAGCAGGCGCCGAATTGGAACATCACTGGGGCCGTCTCATCCATCTCACAACGGAAATCTGGCTGTGCATCGCAGATTCGGCCGAAAGGATACCGGCAGAGCTCAGACACATTCTCAAATACATCCGAGCCGTAGCAGACGACCGCTACAGCGACTTTCTCCGCACCGTCAGCTACACCTCGATCTCGGGCTTTTTGTTTTTGCGCTTCATCTGCCCGGCCATCCTCTCCCCGAAGCTTTTCGGACTACTCCGAGATCATCCCAAACCGCAAGCGCAGCGTACCTTGACGCTCATTGCCAAGGCATTGCAGAAGCTCTCCAATCTTTCGACATTTGGAAAACGAGAAGAGTACATGGAACCGATGAACCGCTTCTTGACGCAACAACGCCAGTCTTTCCGAGGCTTCATCGATCACGTCTGCAGTATTCCAGCCGACCGGACGGGCCGAGCCCTACCTCCCAGTTACATCACACCCGTCACGATACTGAACCGTCTGGGGCCCACGGCACGCGAAGGATTTCCGAGTCTGCCGTACTTGATTGATCAAGCCCGGAGCTATGCGAGCCTTGTCAAGCTGTGGGTAGATGCACGGCCTATCGACGCGAAACACCTGCAAGCCGACGGAGAGTTGCTGGTCTTCAACGATTTGTGCTTTGGCCTACAAAAACGCGCCGACGCTTGCCTTGCCAAAGTGATGGATTTCCGGAGCAGGGAGGTCCCGTCGTACATGTCTCCCGATCAACTGGCCGAAATCCTCGAACAGGTCAATTTCACTGGGCCATACCACCCGTACTACCCAGGCAGTCCATCTTCGATGCCCAGCAGTTACGAACGGCCACCGGGAAGTTCTAGCAGCGATGGTGGCGGCGATACGAAACAGAATCGGCGCAGTAAAGAATGGAAGCGTGGTAGAGAAGACTCCGACCCGAAAAAGGGCAACAGTCCTCGAACAGCAAGCGGTTCGGCCAGCGGGAGTTCAAAGCAGAAGAATGGGAAAGTGGGCAGGACTCTGTTGAGTGGCATCATGAAGATTGGTGGTGTGAGAGCCGACAGCCCCGAGAGCAAAGGGCAGCGATGAGACCACGCTTCTTCATCTTCGACTACTACTTATATATAACACACATATATATACACATACATGACTCGGATCTTGGGATATCAACCAACGACAAGTCTGCACCAGAGGTGACGCTCTACATCACCTCTGGATGATCATCTTCTCCTTCTCTTGACCATATTTCAAACTTTGTCAGGCTACCTACCCACCTCTACCTTTGTCTGGCTTTTTAGACGCTTTTCTGGTCGGATACACAAAATGGTTTTGGGACATGATGTCTTTTGCATGGAGAAAGCTGTTGAAGCTTTGCTCCCATATTCCATTACGCTCTTTCGTTGCATCTTTCCGCTCCCAGCTACATGGACCAGACTCTTCCCCTCCCGGGGCGGTTGCTGGGACTTGTATGGGGAGACATCACTGGAGGTTCTCTCGTCTCAAATTACACATCTTGCAGTTGCCAGGGTCTCCTCCTTTCCCTTCTCCTGTTGATATAGAAGGGGGCCATAATATTGCCCGCCTACGATCTTTATGATATGGCATTCTATATACATAGACAGAAGAAGAGGGGGAAGGGGTGAAAAGGGACCAGCTCCGCCTAGCTCTCGTTATCGTCACTGTTTCCTAGCTCTTTCCACTTCTTTTAGCTTTCTCTTTCAACAGATGTGTATCAAAACCGGTGGTTTGGAGGAGGGGGGAAACGAAGAGTTCGCCTGGCCTTTTACCCATATCCCTTAGGGAAGGGCGTTTGCGTGCCTCTGCATTCTCTCTCCCCCTTTTCTCTTCTCTTTTCATCTTTCCTTCTATTTTCTTCTTCATTACTTTTTCCCCTTAGGGATGATTGGGGGAAAGGGGGGGAGTTTCTTTTCTTCTTTGAGAAAAGGTTCTTTTTTTCAGGGCCTGGGAGCACAATGTGTGTGTATGTTATGCGCAACGGCAAAGCATTGTTAGATCTGGTTCGCCAGTTTCTGTTGTTCAACTCTTGTTTGGCGGTTCATAGTTTTTGTTGGCATAGTTGAAGTGGGTTGTTCTGGAAAATGATAAGCAAACGAGTTTCCAAAGTTTGCCTGTCCGTAATATCGTAGATGATGTGTTTTGCATTCATGGATCTATGTCTTTTTCTGAGGCAATCTTGAAGTTCAATTAGTAGCCTGTAAAGTCATACAATGTCGAGAACTCATCAAAACAGATCACAGCACCCGCCGAGCCTGTTCCTTGTTCCAGAAGGGAAAACGAGCCTGATAATAGGGGATGACATGTTGTTTGTATTTGCGATGGTATCTTCACTTCCAGATGACTGGAGCTAACTACCTTATCGCAGCATTATGTAGAGTTTTGCGAGATTTCTTCTCTAACCTTTTGACGCCTTCCATGCTTATTGTTGTTGATCAAGAAAAGATGATGTAAAATACCCCCCGGCTTCACCTTTTTTTCCCCCGTCACTAAACTGTGTCTGATTTCGCCTGTCTTTTCCACCCGCCCGCCGTATCACATACGACGCTTTTGTATCTAGAATTTTTACTCATTGGAAGAATTTCTTGTACGCGGCCTTCTCCTTTGCCGCCCTGGCAGCGGCCTTGCTCCGCACGGCGGTAAGCTCCTTGACGACGGCAGGGTCGTTGGGCGCCAGCTTGTGAGCCTCTTCAAGATCCTTGAGGGCCTCCTCCTCGTCCTTTAGGCGGACGTAGGCGAAGCCGCGGCGGTAGTAGGCCTTTGCGCGATCCGCGGGCGCAATTCCGTTGACGGCGAGGGCGAGGGTGGCGCTGTTGACGGCCTCTGACCAGGCTTCGAGCTTGATGTGCAAGAGGGCAGAGTTGTTGTTTAGGGAGAAGCGGACAGCGTCGAGCTGGGCCTTGCCTTCGGGCCAGTCGTCCAGGTCAGGCTCCTCGTTGAGGTACCTCAGACCCTTCTCGTACTTCTCAAGGCCAAGCTGCAAGTTGCCGGCCTTGAAGGCCTTGTTGCCAAAGTCCTTGCAGTCCGAGGCAATCTTGAGAGTGGTCTTGGCATCGGGAGGTGTGTCGCAGTCTTCGGGGAAGTCTTCGTAGGGGTCGCCCAGGGCATCAGGCTGCTTGACATCGGCGGCAAGAGCTTCGTCTCCGGTGAGCTCTCCGCAGTCGGCGATGACGGCTTCGCGGGAGGGTCGGTCGCCAGCCTCGGTGCGGACGTTTTCGATTTGGCGGACGATGGACTTGCCGTTTAGGACTTCGCCAAAGACCACATGCTTGCCATCCAGGTGCGGCGTGGGGACTGTGGTGATGAAGAACTGAGAGCCGTTGGTGTCTAAGTGGAAATGCACATGTTAGCCATAACTGTTCGATGTGAGAAGCTCCGGGGGGGAGAGAGGGCGACATACTGGGACCGGCGTTGGCCATGGACAGGAGGAAAGGCTTGTCATGCTTCTTGGGGAAAGCCTCGTCCTCGAACTTGGCGCCGTAGATGGATTCGCCGCCAGTGCCGTCTCCAGCAGTGAAGTCACCACCCTGTAAGATTCTTCGTTAGCCAACATGGCTTGGTCATGAAGAATAAGAAGCTCAGAGAGCTTATGCGACGACAGCGAGGGAGCAGGATAGACTGGGCCATACCTGGATCATAAACTGCTTGATGACTCGGTGGAAGATGGAACCCTTGTAATGCAGGGGCTTGCCTGACTTTCCAATTCCCTTCTCGCCAGTGCAGAGGGCGCGGAAGTTCTCGGCCGTCTTGGGCACGAGATCAGAGTACAGCTCCATGGTGATGCGGCCGAGGGGCTTGCCGCCGAGCGTGATGTCGAAGAAGACGCGGGGCCGCTGAGGCTTGGTCTCGGTTTCGGAAGCCATTGCGACGGTTGTGGAGGGGGAAGAGCTGCTGCTGAGTCGAATTGGAGTTGGAGAAGCAAGAGAGAAGAGGTCGTTTGGTTGGGGATGCAAGGAAGACGGGTTGTGTGTGTGGTACAGCGGCTGAGAGACGTGCGTGCGCCTGCAGATGATTCCTTTGGCTTCTCTGGGCTATGACGATTGCGGGGTCGAGCTGCTAGCAGTTGGGTTGCTTTGGTCAAGCTGCGATAAGGAAGAGAGTGAGGGTATACAGATGCAGGTGGTAAGAGGCAGAAGGTGAAGGTGAAGAGGAGAAGATAGTTGGAGAGTGGAAAGAAGGAGGAGGAAGAGGAAGAATCTGAAAGGGGAGCTACGAGGCTACAAGTACAAGGGCGAGGTACTGTTCACTGGAAGGCTGTGGTCAGACTGGACCAAGTGAATCCATATCGGTACCTTGAGGATGCTTACACCGGGAGCTGGCCAGGAGGTATTGGCATGGAACCTACTAGTAGATCGGCGCGTGCCTTGAGGTACAGTATTGCTTGCAGCTGCCGTTCGTTACACATGATTGGACGACATTCTCTTGGGCTCGTGCTTCCTAGTAATGATACGAAGGGCCAAAATAGCCCAACTGGAGCAAAAGGCGACGGAAAAAGCAGCCAGATTGCCGTTTGGGATCAATTCCGTGCATCTGAGCCCCTCCATCGCTGCCCCTCCATGATCGTGTTGGTGCGGCTCTTCAGGCTTCAGGCATTATTTGGAGCATTTTTGGAGTAATCTAGGGGCTGTTTAGTGCTGGCGTTAGTGTCTAAACCCCCCCGCCATCGTGGAAGTTTCTAGCACCGGCTGCACAGGAGAGTGGCTGGTCGCGCTCTGGGCCGCAGCGCATGAAAGGAGATGCCGCATTGCATGGGTCAAGGATGACTTGACGGGGGGTTTGCGGGCGAGGCGATGCGTGTAATATGCAGATTACAGACACGGAATGATTGATATTCGCCGTGTTGTCTCTACAGTACAGTAGGTAGGTACATGCATGGTTGTGGTGAGGGGCATCGTCAGATGGTGGGTGAAGAATAAAGGGTAGATATTATTGATCAAGATCAATGTAACTCGCTTTCAAGGTCTATAGATTTGTCGATCGTCTATCGTTTATATCTGATGCTATATATCATCATCGTCGTCAGGATCACAAGATCTTCACCGCTCAGAGACGGGAGCTCCCGCTTGGAGCTCCAAGGTAACCTGCCAACATCAATCAACTTGTCAGCAAAAGCACGGCACTCTCTACAGTCGAGATGGCCTCAAAGCAGCACTCACCGGCCCGTCGTTGACCAGCGCAACCTCCATCATGGCCTGGAACTTGCCGTCCTTGACTCGGTCCACCTGGTACATGTCCTTGACCCTCTGGACAAAGTAGTGATACAGCCGGCTGGCTTCTTCGGGGCTCGCTGCGCCGTGGAAATCCGGCTTGGTGCCCTTTTTCGTCTTTGCCAACAGCGTGAACTGAGATACTAGGTGGTGATGGTCATAAGCACAAATTGTCATGCCATCAAGGTGCACTCCAAGGGACTCACCACATAGAACCTCGCCCTCAATATCTGTCACACTCCTCTTCCACTAAGGTAACCGCCAACCACATCAGCTGTGTCTCAAAGCTCAACAGAAACCCTTCACTCACTCGTCCGCCCTGTTCATCGTCCCAGAGTTTCATCTTGACGACTTTGCTGGCCAGTGAGTCGGCCTCTTTCTCTGTATCACCTGGCGCAACGGCCGCAAACACCAACACGCCTCGGCCAATGGAGGAGACCAGCTCTTTTTCTACCGTCACAGACGCGGAGAGCACACGTTGGATGATTGCTTTTCATGGCCAGACGAATTAGACATCATTATCCTGCTATTACTGGATTTCGATACACGAAACCACCCCAGCATTAAGAGAAAGTAGAAATGGGATAGGAGGAACCTTGCCTACCCTTCATTATGGATGCCTTTTCCAACGAAAGCGCAAATACTGGAGGGTCTAAATAGAGGGCAACGGCGACGCCAAAAGATCAATAAAAAAGACGAAGCCTCGAGTCCAAGAGCCGCCTCCTTCTTCACCCCTCACTCAGCGGAAATGCAATGTCGAAGGAGAGATAAGCGACTTGGTAGGGATAATATGATCAACTTGGCATCTGGATCCCGATACCGGTGAGCTCTCGACGTCTCTCTCGGTGACGGAAAAAGTGGCTTAATCGCTAATAAACCGTGCCTTGCCGGCATTACTGAATCGCGTATCTGAATCTGTGTCATGTGAGAAACGGCTGTAGCCACGGCCTAGACATCCCGCATTGTCAGGTACCCTCTGATAGTGACAGGGAATCTTGGATCAACAGACAGTTGTTGACCAGATGCACAGAGTCGAGAATCAACGTCTCAATTGACGGGCAGAAGCAAATATCTAATCAGTCATTCAATTAAGATCGGCCCCGATCCATCTTTGCCATGCTTGTTTGCTGCAATTTTCGATGCCCCGGCTAATCTTCGCAAAGCAGCCGCTACATCCCGCTGCTAGCCAAGTGCAGCCTCGCGACTTGGCCTCATCGACTTCACTCTCGCACGTCCATCGACTTCACAAGCCAGATCCCGCCGCAGCGCAAACCCCCCGGTCAGCGCCCCCAATCCGATCTCGAGACCGACCGTCTCTGTCGCTTCCATCTTCACTTTGCTGCGCACCCTCTGCTTTGCCGCTGTCACGTGGCGCACGACGGTCGAATTCCCTCGCATCTCGCCTGCATAAAAACCACCTTTGGCCATAAAGGTTGCCCCACGAAAACGAACCAAAAGCCTCCATCTCCCCTCGACTCGACGGAATCTCATTCGCACCTCGTCTGCAGTGCCCCAGCACACGCACCCTCTGTCAGCAGCGGAAATCCTCCCACAACAGCCTCAACCGGCAAGGACGCTGCTCGGCCGTTTCTCCCCTCCTCAACCGACACAATGGCGGCGAGGAAACTACAACAAGAAGTCGACAAGTGCTTCAAAAAGGTGGCGGAAGGCGTCGCCGAGTTCGAGGCCATCTACGAGAAGATCGAGCAGTCAAATAACCCGGCCCAGAAGGAGAAGCTGGAAGACAACCTCAAGCGCGAGATCAAGAAGCTGCAGAGACTGCGCGACCAGATCAAGACATGGGCTGCCAGCAACGACATCAAGGACAAGGCTCCCTTATTGGAGCACCGAAAACTGATTGAGACTGTTGGTGGAACCCCCGTCATGTTGGGCATTGATGCATGTGCTGGCGCATACTGACCGTTGTCTTCTCCTCTCTCTCTCCCCCTCTCTAGCAAATGGAAAAGTTCAAGGCCGTGGAAAAGGCCATGAAGACCAAGGCGTATTCCAAAGTGGGACTCGAAGCTGCCGCGAAACTAGATCCAAAAGAACAGGCCAAGGTCGAGGCCTGCGAATTCCTCAGCAGCATGGTCGATGAGCTGGAGCTTCAGATCGAGACCCTCGAAGCCGAGAACGAGTCCATACAAGCCACCCTGAAGAAGGGCAAGAACAAGACTGCTCAGGAGAACCGCATGGCCGAGATCGACCAGATCATCGAGAGGCATAAATGGCATCAGGGCAAGCTGGAGCTGATTCGAAGAACACTGGAAAATGGCGGCATCGACACGGAGCAGGTCAACGCTCTGGAGGAGCAGATCCGCTACTACGTGTCCGACGGCATGAACGAGGACTACATGGACGACGAGGAAATCTACGACGAGCTCGACCTGGAAGAAGAGGAGGGCGTCTTTGGAATGAACCAGGATACCGAGAAGAACTCATCCCAGGATACGCAGTCCATACAGGATGACGTCCACGAGATCGAACCGCCGTCGAAAGCGAGGAAAGCCGCCAAGGATACCGATTCCACGACGTCATCGACAACCCGGGCAAAGTCTGCGCAGTCCAAGTCTCCCTTACCGGCGCTGGCGACGCTCCACACTCCGCTGTCTACGATAGGGGCTGGGGGCAGCGGCAGCCCTGCCATGAAGCCTGCTTCCATCCCCACGAGGCCGGCAGGGGAGGGCCTCAAGTATGCGTCCGCTGCTGCCGCCGCCGCCGCCAGCGACAAGAACAATGTGGGCATCGCTCCTCTACCGCCGCCACCTGGAATCAACGTCGGCATCTCGCCGCTACCGCCTGCGCAGTCGAGGACAAGTGCCACCAACTCTCCCGCCGTCTCGTTCGTACAGCCCGCCCAGGCCTCGTCGTCACAACCCTCCGAGTCCAAGCAGTCTGCGCCTGCACCCACTCCCACTCCCGCACCCGCACCCGTCGCCAACGAGAATGCCGAGCCTCTGAGTACGAAGCCGACGAAGAAATCCAAGGCTGCGGGGAAGCAGCCGGCTACCTCGGAGGCATCACCATCCGAGTCTCGAAATGGTAGGTTGTCGAAAGTCGCTGGACCGCATTCTCCCTTCCGAAATCACTTCCCCTTTGCAGACCAAGCCCCTTATTATGAATCGAGATTATTCGCTAACATTTGGGAAACAAAAGCCCCTCCTCAAACCAACGGACCTCCCAATGGAGCTACGAATGGTGTCAAGTCCGCTGCGGAAGAACCTGAAGAGGAGTCCATCTACCATTTACCTGCCTCGTTACAAGATCTCGTCGACTCCTACGAGACAGCGCGGAAACGGCCATACCAGCCTCTGTCACAGTCCACGCTCAACCTCCTGAGGGCGAGCGCGCAAAACTATCCGAGTGCATTCGAGGCCGATGTCCCGCGGACGTATCGTCCAGACATGCCCGTCCCTCAAACCGGTTCCGGGTTCCCCACCCAGCCTCTGCCCATCTTCGACGATCCGCGACTCTACTCTAGGATTGATCCCGATACCCTCTTCTACGTTTTCTACTACAAGCAAGGAACGGCGCAGCAATACTTGGCGGCCAAGGCGCTGAAAGACCAGAGTTGGCGGTTTCATAAGCAGTACCAGACCTGGTTCCAGCGACACGAGGAGCCCAAGAACATCACCGAAGAGTTTGAGCAGGGCACATACCGGTTCTTTGATTACGAGAGCACTTGGTAAGACATTCCCTACTTGTCTCCCCCTCCTTCCCCTCCCCCTGATTATCCCGTCTAGGTTTTAGCCCGCTAATACGCTCTGGCAACAGGATGAACCGAAGAAAGGCAGACTTCAAGTTTGCTTATAAGTTTCTCGAGGACGACATCTAGGCAGTACCTAGCTGGCTTTGTTTATGATGGAACACGCACGGGCTAGGGCTGAGGGACTTTGATATGTTTTGCTCTGTTTGCCGTGGCTTTTGCCCATGACGGTTTAGTTTTTCGACCCCTTTTCACCTCCTTTTCACCTTTCCATCTTTCCATCTTTCATCTCATTTCTTTCTTCGGTATGGGAGTTCTACAGAGAGCATCACGGTAGCTGTGAATAACACAATGGCCGCTACCAAACAGTTGGGTTTCTCGGACAAGGGGAATTAACTAGTGCCAGAATAATCCATATGAGGGGCGGACTTTGATGCCGCCCGGGGAAACTTGTTTGCCACTTGGTTGTCTTTGCTCTATTATGCTTCTCTCGGGCTCGTTCTTGTTCCTTTTGTTCCTTTTTTTCCTCAGTGAGTGAGTGATTGTGCGTTGTGTGTTACGATGCCAGTGTAGGTTGAAGTTGAGAGTTTTGTACTTCCGAGCAAGAAGGGGATATAACCCTGGCCTGCTTAAAGCAGGGTAGCTCCAGGGTTGAAGCAAACCCTTGTTGTCAGTGTGATTGAACCATGATCCGACACCTTCCTAAAGACTGGACTCCTAGATCGTGGGGACGACTCGTGAAAACGGCTGACCTTGTGAACGTGCCGTGGCGTCAAAGCAAAGGAGCACAGTGACCAGGTTTCAACGGTATATCCCGACAAGCACTTTACTTCTACCATATGTGAATCACACGAGTATTACTTGTGAAGACGTGATGTGCCCTGCGATCACAGGGTCGGGTTAGGGTTCCATGTCACGATATGGTCCGTCTCTCCGCTTCCTGCTTCTTTCCCGTGCGAGATTAAAGTAAAGTTGCTTGCAGAGCATGCTTGTATGGCCTGCGGTATTTGAAGATAAGGACTGGTACCTTTGCGTCGAACTGGTCGTCTCTACGCGTTGGGTTCTTGATTCCAGAAAGTGGTTGCCATCAGATAGGTACTAGGTAGTCAACCGCAGTACTATTTGTATCAAAGTACTGAGTTAGCTTCGGCATATGGAGATGTATGTATCGTCTGCCCCTTTATCTTTGGCATAAGCCTCATTGGCTCACTGATGTCCTCGATCGATCGATCGTACGGCTACTAGTTGCATATACAAATAGTCTTAGATCGTATCGGAATAACAAGTCCCTGAGCATTTTACCTATCACTTCCCCCATCTTCCCCGCATAAGCCTCGAGTCAAGATGCCTGCTTGCCCACCCTCACAATAACCCTTTTCTCATCCTAATAGGCGGGGAAGCCGGTATGTATGACTGCATTCGAATTCATGTCGAGGCATGACTCGCCAACGGGTGGTGAACTCGTTGAGGGAAGGGGGGTGGATGTAACTCTCGAGTGTGGAGATCTTGCATGTGCTTGTGTTTGATTCTATGTGCTTGGGGTGTGTTTGATAACTGGATATTGAGTGGAAGGTAGCTTTGCAGGTTGGAGTAAGGTGTGGTTGGTATCATGGCATCTTGGCAGGTTCGATCTGGAGTGGGCTCCCCTCATGATATGTCTGCAGGTACGGATGGTGAAGCTGAGAGCTACCAAGGGACGATGATACAAAGAGGACTTGAATGCCACTATCAGTACCTAGGTAGCTAGGTAGGTAGCTGTTGAATGTATCTTGTCTCTGAGTTGCCTTTCGTCCTTGTCCGTTTGCATTGGACTTGTTCGTGCATATTCCCATGGAGACATAAAGGCAAGAAAGCGGAGATATCTGACGACATAGGAGAAGCTGATAGGATAGAAAGCCAGAGCAAACGAACTCGCTATCTGATTGTTGTATGAGGAGCGCTTGCTATTGGCAGCCGAAGTGGCAGAGCCCAGTGTTTTGTTTGTATGAAAAGGGGGGCGAGTGGACTGTTGACGATAACTGCTCTGAATCATTGAGGAAAACAGCTGCAAGTTTGCAGGAAATTGAGATGAGCAGCTTAAGTTACTGCAGGCCTTCAAGCAGCTCTGTTTGCGTTAGTTTCTATTCTTCAGTCTGAAGGGGAGTATATAACTGCTTCTTCCCTCTGATTTCAAAAGACGGCCAACTTGCACTCTGCAAACTCTTGCATCCCACCTTTCATTTGAACTGCACTTGACGCACAAATCTACTACTCTGTGAGTTGACATTCAGTCTTGCAAACGTTATTCTCATAGCTGACTCAACCGGGTAGAAACATCATGAAGATTAGCGGCAACAAGCACGTCTTCTGGTATGACCCGACTACCAAGGAGGAGCTCAAGGCTCAACGCCCTACCGCCTACGAAACCGGCAAAGGCAACGCTTCCGATGGCGCCCAAGGCATGACGGACCCGGACACGGTCAACTTCAAGACCACCGTCTTCAACAAGGTGGCCAAGTCCTTCTCGGCGCTCTTCAGCGACCACGCGGACCGGTACGAGCGCCGCAAGGACTGCCCCGTGGGCTGGACCACCGGCGGCCAGATCGGCTGGCTCCGGGAGGAGCAGGACTCGCAGTACCACCTCATGGAGGAGCTGGAGCTCAAGATTGAGGAGTTGAGGAAGGAGGTCACGCAGCAGCAGGAGCTCATCAAGGCGTACGAGGTCAAGGTTGCGCAGAACGAGGAGTATCTGCAGTACTGCATGCACTGGATCACCATGGCGCAGGTGTTTGGTGATGTCCCCGTTGCCAAGGACCGCATGATGTGGAAGTCTGGTCAAGTTGTTTTTGAGGAGGACAATGATGAGGACGAGGCTATGGATGAGGATGCTGAGGAAGCCATGGCCTCGGGCAATCACGATGCTTCCCAGTAGATGACGACATTGAAAGAGGTCGTGACAAGTTGAGCACGGAGTAGTTCACTTTTCTTGTCGTTGGATCTCGGGAGCAGATCAGGGAAATGGTCGTTATCGTCTTCTAAGACGAGGCACGGATTCATATCGCAGACTCTGCACTGTCACTAGGTACCTATATTAGCATAAGGACAACAGCAAAGGGATTTATTCTAGACAACCTTCTAGAAGTGCCCGGGAGTCGGGAGTCGAGACTCGCCCTGTTCAAGTGTCTCATCGAGTGTTATGCCTCAGAAAGTCTAGTAGATGGTCGAGGTGTCACGCCCATCGAAGGCAGTCCACGATATGCATGACTTCATCCGAAGTCGGTCTTTTCTCCGTGATGTCCATTTCCTCTCTCTTCTCCTCCTTTGGAAATCGTTCTTTCCTGTTATCCAAGGGTCCTGCACTTCTAACATGCCGAATCCCAGGCGCACTTGCCGAAAGCCATGTCGTGCTAGCGCTCAAGGAAGGCGCACATCATGCTGCATATTCCGGCCTGCCTCCTTCTCGGACTTCTCCCACTTCTCGATGAGACAAGTGACTGCTAGGGCAGGCGCAAGTCACTGCTTCGCTTCGCTTCTTCTCTGAAAAGACTCTTCTCCTCCATTGTCCGATTTTCGCTTTTGCCTGCTTCACTCCATTGCAGTCGGGCGTTTTGCTTCCATGCATCCTCCCACTCTGTTGGACTTTTTGTTTGTTTGCCTCGTCTTTGTCGAGATCCCCGATATACGAATCTCAATTCGCGTGCCGCCTCTTCTATCGTCCGTTCGTCTGCCTCTCGCTTCCTCCCGTCCGCAAGATCGTGTGTGCCGCGTTCGGGGCATGCAAGCAACAACAAAGGCTGATAGGCCATCGTCACAGCCTAAAAGGACAATCTGACACCGCTTTGTCCGCCCAGACGAGTTCCCGGCCATGATGACGCTGTACCCTGGCCACCAGCATTCGGAGGCCAGCCATCGATTTGATCTAGCTTGGTACGATCTTCACTGGATGTGGCCGGAATCTTGCATTATCTTCGCCCGCTGGATAAGCCCGGCCCAGGGGCTACGGGCAGATCATGAGCAGTGGTGCCGCTTGCAGAGAGATGAGTCTGTAAGCTCGAGGTGCGGCCGGTTTCCATTGCTTCTACTAAGATGACTTCAGGAAGAAGCCAGGCATACGTTTCTGCCAGGTTGGTTATACTGCTCGAATCACTCGGCCACCTGCGCGGACCCGTACAGGCATTACAACGTTGCAGAATGTTTTTCACATCTCTCATTGGGATTGCTTCCACGGAGTTACATTCGATTGGTAGGGGAGCGGCGTGTACTTTCGTACGAAGTACGTGACCATTGTTCAGCTTTGCCATTGCCATGGTCTCCGGGCCACAGGGTCTTAGGTTGATCCTGATCGCCCCCCGGTCATCTTTTCACACCGAGTCTTGCTGTTACGATAGCTTCAGTATGTGGGATCCTCCTGGGCATCTCGTGCGCCACATCGGGAGTCATAGAGGGCACAGTCCGCCCGTGGATACCTTTGCTTCCCTAAACACATCGACTGCTCCTTGTTGCAGCCGAGACGAAGATGATATTCAGCCTTGTACCCAAGAGTATATCATTCTATATAACGGTCTGCAGCGCTTGTATGCCTTGACTCTGATCAGAGCATACCCTACCCCCCTTCGGAAGTAATATCAGCGGCTTCATTAGAAGGCCGAATCCAGAAGAAGAGCAACGTTCAAATCCGGCGTCGGCTGGATTGAGCAATCTGGGACAATGCCAGGAGATGCAGTCGCTCCTGTCCTGCCCCAATTCTACTGACGTCTCCTCATCGTTTCTTGGTCCTACCGCAACAACTGCCGTCGAGATTCTACGAGCACATGAGGGGTGTCAAGAAGCCAATTTTGTACCTGGGCTGCGACTTAAGGTGCCTGTCGCTGCACCGCTTCCTGCCAAGCGACTTGTGCCATTGACTCATTAGCTGGGTTGCTTGTTAGAACGACATCTTGTGCCCCGGGTAGCACTCGTTTATTGGCCCATATCTTCAGGCTTACACCCCAGCACTATTCCGGGCCTTTGAGATTCGGGATTCGTGATATACGGTCTCAAGGTGTCATTTCCCGAGGAATTTGCGAGAAGTATCTTGCACTTGCTCGTTCAAAGACTAACCTTATTGCCCAAGCAGCTCGTTACCCATGTTGGTTGCAATTCCTGGATGTACGCCAACGTCGTGCGAAGCAGCGACTTTGATCGGGATAATTAACCCTCGAATGAGCCCTATCTGTGTCGACGTTGAACAGACGGCTCATCGTTGGCGTCGTGTGGCTTGCATTTCTCGGCCTGCGAGTGGTGCTGATACAGGGGCTAAGGAGGGAACCCCTCGTCGTCACAATTCTTTGGGGATACATGGCCGCATTGTCTGCTGCGTCTTTGCTCGCGAGCCCGAAGTTGGTTGTCGACATCGATTGGCCAATGGATATGAGACAGCTTACACTCAATCTACCGCTGCCGAATCTCCCGAATCAAGACTTTTCAGCGCGACCGCGGTCAACTTGACTTCTCGCTTGCTTTAGTGCTCAGGATCTCTGCACTTGCTATCCACCGTCCCTGTTTCTGGCAAGCAGCACAAGATGCTGAAGTCAACAACGCCCAGACGACAGAAGCACATTGCGCATTTGCCATACTCCTTCTTGTTGGTACCGGCATGATGGGCCGGCAAGGGTCCTGAAAGCGGAGCATCTACAAAGGATTTGGTCAACTGGTAGCTGGGGGGCCCTGGAACTTGGACAGACGAGCCGTCTACAAACTTCAGATGCCAGCGTGGTATGAGAGCTTCGGAGGCGTGGAAGCAACATGGCCCGCCAAGGCTCAGCCGCACGAGCTGTCAAAGCCATGAACCAGCAGGACCGGATTGGGAAACAGCAGCCACTGGAGATTGGTTGGTTAGCCATCAACGGCTTGGAGGGTCGCGATTCGGGCTCATCGCCGGTAGCCTCTGTAGGGAGCCAGATATGAGTCCCGCTCTCCAGTATGGCGTGGGATCTCACGTCGGTCCGCAAAGGGTTTACAGGGTCTGACCATCCATCTCCACATGGCTCTGTCCATTCTGCATGTCGCACAGCGTCTACTCGTTACTTCAACTGCGGCCCATATGCTTCACTTGCTCGACGCCCCTCTGCATAAGGTTCTGTATCGAAGAGCAGACTAGCGGCTTCCTCGACGTCACCCTTGGAGGAGGTACTTCTGACGAGCAACCATGGTATAGTTCCGCCCTACCGGACCCGTCCATACGCGCTAACCCTTGATAGCTTCTAGAAGCCTTGCTGCCGATGTTACCTCAAGGACGGAGGTACAGAGAACGAGGTTGATGGTTGCTTATCTACTTTCCCTTGTGTTGAAATAAACACAGCCCTTCCCCTGGTCGCTCCCAGATGGGAAGGCTATACATATATACATGCACTTCCGGCTGCTTCGTCTCCGTCGAGCATTGGACACAAAAGCTGCCGACTGCCCTCGTCTGGGTTGCGCCTATATCATACCATTCCATATCACCATCTTCACCAAGACCTTTTGTGCCAAAGTGACCTCTTACGTTTCTTTGCAATCTGATATAATTGATCGCCTAAGTGCCGTCCATATCAGGAGACGATAGCTGCTCAGCTTCGCCGAAGCATCGGTCGTTCGTCTTTCCCGTTGGCCATACATCGCGAACAACATGACGGACGACGATTGGCAATTCAACTCTTACATCCAGCTCTGCATGGACGCTCGGCTGTATGATGAGAGCTTGATGTACGAAGAGGCCCTGATTGGCAAAGACAACCTGCCCTATGGCGACTGGTTTTCCTTCGATATCTACGGCAACACTACCATGGCAGACAGTTCAGAACTCTGCGACTCACAGCCCGTGTCCCAGTCTGGGGGCTCCGAAGGGGCTTCAGAAGCGAGCTCCCCCGCATCACCGACGTCTGCAGGCTCCTTCTTCGCCCAACAGACCTCGCCGGCCCCCAGCTCATCTTACTTCCCGTCATATGCAAGCGCCAGCACGCCTGCGTCGTCGGCTTACAGCAGTCCGGATGCCACTCCCGGCCAGGAAGTGGCCTCGCCCTCGGAATCGCCAACGTAAGTTGCCCTCTGAACGTCCATAGACCGCCAGCGGCATTCGCGGTTAACTGAGTTGATGGTACAGATTTGCCTCAAGTGGTCGCGACTATCCAGTGTGTTGCCTCCACCCAGGCTGCGATGCGAAGCCCTTTAAGCGTCGCGCAGATCTTGACCGTCACTACAAACACAAGCATTCTCCCTCTTCTCAGAAGGACTCATACCACTGCGATTACGCCCGCTGTGGCCGACGCCGCGATCCCTTTCACCGCCGCGACCATTTCCGCGACCATCTCAGAGACTTCCACAAGGAAGACATTGAGAAGCGTGGGGTCGCCGCCAAGGAAGATTGGTTCGAGGGCCGCAATGCTGCACACACTTGGTGGAGATGCACCAAGTGCCTCAAGAGAATCTACATCAGCCGGCAGGGGTACGAATGCCCTACTTGCAAGACATCCCTGCAAGCCAAACGAAAAGAGATTCGCCGGCGAGAGTAACCGAAAGAGACGAGAAGCCCAGATTCGCACCAGGGCACTGGTGTGCTACGACCACAGCGGCGTCATCAACCACTTACACACCCCTGGCACCCCCCTCTTCTACCGCTGCCTCCTCCTCATCCATCCGACTACTTGCATGACATCCCACCAAACAGAAGCTGTGCGCTCTGGAACGGAGTGCGCTCCTCCCCGTCAGAGTTTCGACTTTACATCTGCCGACATACCATTACATAGAGCGGACCATCACTTCTTAACGGATCTTACTGATCGGGCCTGTTCAACCCGGTTTATTTCAGCATTAGCCTGTGCTTTCTTCAGAAACCCTTTGTTTCTCCCCTCCTGCAGGCCGGACACAATGATACCATAAGTTGCAGAAAAGCTACTTTCTTAGCAGTAGCAGTTAGCTCCCAAATACCAGACTTGTCAAGTCTCTCTTCGTCCGAGATGAGTGCGGGGAGCTACATGCTCAGTGCTCCGTACCTCACGCTGGGACTGGCTCATACCTTACCTGACCTGCTTGTGGTGTGCGTACTAGCAGCGCGATATGATTCCTCTGCTCATTCAGCTATGCCAGCCAAGCCCGGGACTAAGGTCCGGCTTGTGAGCAAGCAAACGACCAGTGGCTGGGCTGGTCGAGTTGAACCACGCCTGACTTCCCCTCCTGTGGCTCACTGCCGAGCCCTTGGCCATCAAAGGCAGAACGGGTGACATCCATTGCAACCTCGGGCTACGAGTCCTAACCTGCCCTACCCGTGGTTACAATGCCATCAGGCAGAGGCGGGGACGGCTGGCCGAGAGCCTTGTAGAAACGACACACCTGCAGCGGGGTATCCGCACATCGTACTTGCATTTACGAGGGACGCAAATAAGTACGAAATACTAGTTCTACCAGGTACAGGAAAAGGAAAATGACAGTTGACAGAGGGGAAAAAGAGAGGCATGCATGTCTTAGCGTCGAGCTGGCAGCCTCGGGAGCGCGAGCTTTCATCATAGTCTGTGTGCGTTGTTGGCTGGCCCGACGCCGTTGCGTCTCTTTTCTTCATCAAAAGATGGTGGCGCACAGTTCTATCAACAAGGCACGGCGAGCAACACAACACAACACAACACACCACCACTTTTGACTCACACACACTTTCGAGCCTTTGGGCTGATGATGGAGGGGGAGCGGCGTCCTATTGGCCGCCAATTACGATTGGGGCTTCATGTGTCTTTTTGCTTTTTGGGCAAAGTCTCAGATGAGGAGGAGGTGAGACGTAAAAAAGAAGAGGGAAGTATAACCTGGGAACAAAGCCTTGGTATATGTGGTTTGTTTTTTGTGTTGATTTGACTCAATTGGGCCAAAATACTTTCGGCAGTTGCGTTTGCCTTTAGGTTGGCGTTCGGCGTCTGGCAAAGGAAAAGAGTTCTTGTTGCTATTCCCAAGTTATTTTTTGGGTTCTCACATTGCATTCACTGTTTCTTCTCCCTTTCCTTTGCACCTTGATATCTTACCGTTCCCCGTCCACCACTTTCGAAGCCAAAGAGCACTACTACCTAGTATGCTCAAAATAGACGACAAGGCCCCATGCAAATGACTTCATGACAAACGAGCCGCGCGATCACATCTCATCTTCCAGGGAAATAATACGCAGATGATGCGATGAGACCTGACGGGGATCGTATCGGCTCGGTTCAGCGAAGTGGCGGCTAACATTGGTGCTGGGGGTAGCATTGGCGCGAAAAATTGGAGACCCCGGAGCATCTTCAACGGCTCTATTGGAGTTGCTCCTACAGTAGTGAGATGCGAGAGAGAGAGAGAGCCTTTCGGTTATCAGACGCACCGCTGCCGTTCATCCTGCCCTTGCCTTGTGCTCGTGGTACCTTGCGAGTCATCCCTGCGCGCCATGTCGATTCAAGCAAACGACAGAAACACGATTCCTTCCTCCAATCGGTCGCGGACTCTCCCCGTCAGGCTGTCGAACTAGTCCCATCTCGAGCGAATCCGTTGGCGCGCCTCCCCTGCAAACAGACTTTGAACCGGCCGTTACAGAACTGCTTGATAGCCGCATGGCCCTGCAACCACGAGAGTCGGCGGCGTGCTTCCAACGGCACAATCTAGACTTCCTCAGATTTCAAGCCTCCAAACTCTGTGTGTTTCTCCGTCCTTACGTTGAGCCCAGGGCCGCCTCTTTCTATCTTGGTTGGCCGGTTGGTTGGCTTTTGCTGTAAAGGTGAGGCCCGTTAGGCTCTCGTTGTAGGCGGCATGCATCCAGCCCCTTTTGGCCGGGCCTGGGAGCTGAAGACAACATCGTGATGGGGCATAGGATAGGCCAGCAAAGTTCCTTCTCGAAGCGTCTGGCTGCAGTAGTCTTGCTATATTCCCAATCGTCAGGCAAGTCTGTCCGCGAGGCTCTCTAGAAGATCGTGATGCAAGCGCAGACCCCTGGGGACATCTGGCTGGGAGTTGTTGAAGCTTGCAAACAAGAGCACTAACACCCGCACACCTACGCCCCTCGATGGCTAGCTAGCATGCGCATGCACATGGCAGCAGTGTGTGTAGTGACATTGCTCACCATCTCTTCCGCCTTGTTCAAACGCTTTTCAGGGAACAAATTGTAGATAAGGGTGGTTAAAGGGCCTCACCTCCCATCCACAATGTCGGCAACACATGGTGGCTTTCAGCGTGGCTGGTGATAGCTTCACAGGCAACTGCGGGGATGGCCGCCTCCAGCGAATCGATGTGGTGGGATACGCTCGTGGAAGCCATGCTGCTCACCCGGCCTCGCCTGGCTGAGACAAGCCCCTGGCTGCCACCACCAGCGAGCTTGTCGCCATCAGCGGCGCCCCCCAACAGCCACGGGAATTTCTTCGGCCAGACATGCACGGATTGAGGCGGATGACAGCGTGCCGTCGGGGCTCTGGCGCCGGAACCGCGGTCGACGGCACGTGTCCTGGCTTGTCTGAGCTCTGAGCTCGAGCTGTCCAGGAGACTCCACTAGCCAGCCCTTCCTCGCCGGACTCCGGCCGGCCGGCAGGGGACCGCGTATGACTGGGCCTGTCGGGGTGCATCTTGTGGTCCCGCAAAGGGTCTGCATCGCCGACTTGGTCCTGGGATATCGCCTTCTGTCTTGTCCATCCAACACAAGATGAGCATCCTATCGGTCCCTGGAATCAGATTCTCACCAGCTTCACCCTTGCACCTCGAAACCCCCACCCCTCTGACTTAGCTGCTCATGTGTGAGCACGTCGTCGCCGCCTTTGCAGCTCTGACCGCACTAAAACTTCGGCAGTTGTGTTTTTCAACATCGTGTGGGGCCTCGTTCCTTCACATGTGGTATTCCGTATTATCCCCTCCCCCGAAGCTGATGCTGTCGCTTGTCCGCCATCTCGGCTATATGCTTCGAAACGGCATATGATACGCGGGTGTCAAAGAATTTCTCCGTCAAATCGTCTCTTGGGATCGAGTTTGCGAGCCTGGATCGGCAACTGAGTGGTCACCACTCCCTGAGGTGGTACAAGGCTCGAGCAGAGGTTTTTTCGAGGATCTCGACAAAGTCAAAGACGAACAGTGCCGACTGCCTGGGCTTCCTTTCCTTGACACGGAGCTACCATTCAAGCCATTGCCTCCATATGCGCTCTTTATCAATTTCAGAATCTGGCATGTGTCCGTCATCACTGGCCTGGACGGCTGTGCTATCCGTAGAGTCGACCTCGGACGCTGATGGCGGCGATGAGGGTGATTCTGGTGCTGATCCGCAATCATAATCTGGAAGTGAATGTTCAAGCTCTGTTGGAGTTGGCCTTGAAACGTGACTTGTCGAATTGTGAAGCTCCCTGAGACGAGATGCGCGACTCCTGCAAGGAGACGACAGTGTTGGGTGGCTACTTGACGAAGACGAGCCTGCCAAGCCCTCGTCGACGACACGAGATGAAGCATTCACATCTATCGACTGCATTCTCTGCCTCGGGCGCTTTGGTGCTGTGCTCTGCGTCTGTGAGCGTTCGCCATAAGCGGGACTTTCGATGGAGTTCCTCGACTTGCTCCATCGGTAGTCCTGGCTGCCCACTCGTATTGTGATGGACCTGGGTGAAGGAGTGGCCTGCCTCAGCTTTCTTTTTCTATGTTCTCTCTGCCCACCGCCTTCCGATGGCTTGCGATGGCCTAAAGACACTCCAGGTTGCTTCTGCCGCTCGGAGGTATGCCTGAAATTGGTCGAAAACCCCCCTTCTCTTCTGGCCTGCAAGACTGGACGTCTCGGCATTTCGGCTCCAGCAGAATTGATCCTCTTCAAAAGCCTCCGGAATCCGGCTTCTGGGTCAGCAGCACCTATAGAGCGGTCTCTTACTGCCTGATCCGAGAGTGACAGTATTTCGTTCCCTGCTAATGGGTAAGCCATTGACATTTCATTGACGTCCCATGATAGAACTCTTGGTCGGTCTTCCAGGCTTGTCAGCACCTCAGGAGCAGCTGGTATAGGTTTGTCGCCCATCACTGGTGAAGGACTGGCTCCAGCCCCGTGTAGGCTTGCGGTAGGTCTTTTTGCTGGTGATGTGTAGTTAGGTACAAAATCAGCGGCGGAGAGGGTGACAGGGGGCCGGGATTTGTCCTGGTCACGCAGTCGAGAGCGTGCCTTGGCGAAATATTCTTTCTGGCGAGCCATTTCCTCTTTCCAGCCTTTTCCGCGGCGATGTCGAGAGAGGTTTCCTCCCATCCAGTTCATGTTGAAGGTCTATGAGGGATGGAGAAGAGATACCTGAATCTTGTCCGAGTGGAGAGGAGGGGGTGCTGATGAAGACCACTTCAAGAGATGTAGAGATGAGAATTCCAGGAGTTGAAAACTGAACTGGAAAAGAATGAGAGAGTTGCAAGAGGCAATATTGGTAGAAAGGAACTGCATCACGTCATGTGGTAATTTAGGCATCAAGAGGTAGGAGCAGCCTGGACATCCGAGGCAGAATCAACTTGGAAGCTATCGAGAACTCACCAAAGGCTCTGAGGCATCTGTCAGTGCTGCATTTGGTGATCATATCACAGGTGGACAAAGACGGTCAATTCTACAGCCACTTGCTGGAGCCTTCATGAACAATTGACCAAGAGAAGAGATACAAGGTAGAGCTGGATGTTTTGTTGATACTTTTCATGTTGGCAGTCAACCGGCAGTGACTTCTCCCTTGATGCACAACACAGTATGCGACGGTACTGTGCGTAGTCAGCACTGTATAGGCTCCAAACACTGGCCACCTATGACGAAGGGTCCCGCCAGGAACAAGGGCAGCAGAACCTCGAATCGTCAACAGCCGAGGGAGCATCAACACGACTTACGATATACACAGCCGCTGCCTTTTGCCTTTCCATAAGCGACAATGGCGGACGCAGCAGAACAGGAGCGCCAGAAGCAGGAGAAGATTGCGGCCGCCAAGAAGCGCGTAAGAATCCCATCTCGTGACATACTGGAGCCTTGCAGCATCAGTCGGCCCATCAGGGTGTTTGCGCGTCTAATACGAGCTTCTCTAGGTCGAGCAATTGAAAAAGAAAAAGAAGAAGGGAGCAAAGGCGGAGACCAAAGCCGAAGCTGAGGCCTCCACTCCCGACGCGACGGAAGAGACCCCAGAGCAGCCCCAGGCGAGTGAGGCGGATGTCAAGGACGATAAACCTGCCGAAGATGACAAGCCTACCGAGGACAATCCCGTCGAGGGCGTCACTGCTGTCGAGGAACCCAAGGCCGAGGAAGATGTAGAAGACAAGGCCGTCGAGTCGCCACCATCCGAGACGCCCTCCCTCGCGCAACAGTCAAAGCTCAGATCCACGTCGTTCCGCGCCGGCTCGAACGCAGGCCCGGGGCCAATGTCACCTGGGCCATTCAGCCCCGAGGGTGGCGATACGGCCGCCGATATCTACAGAAAGCACGTGGCTAGGATAGAAGAGCTGGAGAAGGAGAACAAGCGCCTAACCAAGGACGCATCCGACTCGGAGAAGAGATGGAAGAAGGCAGAGGAAGAGCTGGCCGACTTGCGCGAGTCCGACACGAAGGGCGGCAAGGATGACCAAACAGAGAAGCTGGTATGTGCCTGGAAAGGGAGGAGCAGAATTCCCCCTAGACTGTTGGCTTTTGCAAAGTCTTTACACTAACGTTGTCGCAGAAGGACGAGATTGCATCTCTGCAGCGTCAAAACTCTCAACTGCAACAGCAAGTATCACGAAATTCTGGACATGCTCATCGTCAGTCGGTATCAATAAGCGGCTCCCCTCCGTCGCTCCAAGCTGAGCTCGACGCCAAATCAGCCACCATAGAGTCCATGGAGATTGAGATTTCCAAGCTCAAAGCCCGTGTTGAACGCCAGGAGAGCGGCGCGTCATCAGAGAAGGAGCAGATTGCCGCGCTGGAAGACAAGGTGGCGCGCGCCGAGGCGGCAGCCGGCAAAGCTCAGCGTGAACTGCAAGACGTGAAGAAGGATCTCGAGCGCACGACGGAGAAGGCGGTCCGCGAAGGCAGCGAGCGCACCAGCGCAGAGACCAAGGCCAAGACGCTGGAACGCGAGCTGGAGGAGACGAACAAGGCAAAGGAAGAGCTGGAGAAGAAGGTCGAGGCACTGGAAAAGAAGGTGACGGCATTGACTACGTTGCACAAGGAGCAGGACGCACGATCACAAGGTCTGAGGAAGGACAAGGAAAAGGCGGAGAGTGAGGTGCAAGAGCTGCGATCCAAGGTTGAGAAGCTAGAGAGCGAAAACGCCAAGCTTGCCAGTCGTAAGTCGACGGATGGCGGTGGCGGTCTCGACGACGAGGGCGTGGATGAGCTGGAAGACGAGGGCAGGCGCAAGCTGGAGAAGAGGATTCGCAGCCTCGAGGCGGAGATTCACGAGCTTCGCAGCGGCAAGTGGATTGAGAGACGGCGCGAGATGGAAGCTACTAGTCCCGGCTTCGATGACGTGGATCTCTCAGGTAACAACCACGCTCCTACACGCAAGAGGGGGTCGACAGCTGGAGGCATTGGTGAATTTATTGCGCATGGCCTGAACGCCCTCGCCGGAGGAGGCGACGATGACCTGCTGGACGATGACGATGTGGAATTCGACGAAGAAGCATTCCGGAAAGCACACGAGGAAGAGTCGAAGCGGCGGATAGAGAGGATCAAGGAGATTAAGAGATCGCTGAAGCACTGGGAGGGATGGAGGCTGGACATTGTGGATGTGCGGAGAGGCGGAGGGCAGGGCATTGGGGATATATTTGATATCTGAGCAGTCTAGAGATGGGACTTCGCGTGGATGAATTCGGAAGTATTGATGAGACCAAATGTATTATTCACATGCACTCGGAAGATGGATGCAGCCGTTCAAATATAAAAGCCGTGTCATCAAGGGGGCTGTTATTCACCATGCCCCGTGACATCATCGGCCACGCGCGTGAGATGGGGTTTACACACATCCAGCCATGCACATGTAAGCGGGGGGCAGAGCGGATCAAAAGCTTTTCTCAACTTCATCTTCTCTCCCTCACCTTGTACCTCATCACCACAATGGCGCCGGGCCCAAAGACGTTCCTCATCACCGGAGCCGGACGGGGCATCGGCCGCGGCCTGTCCCGGATCCTGCTGCAGTCGGGCCACCGCGTCTTCCTCATCGACAGCAACAAGACGGAGCTGGAGCACACGGCGGAGGTCCTGGGCAGGTCCCACGAGCGAGGGCGGGACTTCCTCGCGGCGCTGTGCGACGTGCGGGTGCCGCAGGAGATCCGGGCGGCGGTGCGGCAGGCGGACGGGCTGTTCGGCGGCCGGCTGGACTGCCTGGTGAACAATGCGGCGTACACGGGCGGCGTGGGCGGGACGTCGCTGGCGGGCATGACGCTGGAGGAGTGGAACCGCAGCGTCGAGACGAACCTGACGGGGCCGATGCTGGTGACGCAGGCGTGCCTGGGGATGCTGCGGGCGGCTGCGGGCTGCGTGGTGCACATGTCGTCGACGCGGGCGGTCATGAGCGAGCCGGACAACGAGGCCTACTCGGCGACCAAGGCCGGCTTGCTGGGGCTGGCGCAGAGCATGGCGGTGTCGCTGGCGAGGGACGGGGTGCGGGTGAGCGCGGTGCTGCCGGGGTGGATTCACGTGCTGGACGAGTGTCGCGAGGCGGACGAGAAGGGGGCGAGGTGGGAGGACGGGCTGAGCGAGGAGGATATGCGGTGGCAGCTTACGGGGAGGGTGGGCAAGGTGGAGGACGTGGCGAGGGCGGTGGTGTATCTGGCGGAGAATGAGGGCGTGACGGGGGTGGAGATGGTTGTTGATGGGGGGTTACGAGGAAGATGGTGTATCCTGAGTGAGTGAGGATGTTATGTATATGGGTGAGACGGGGGGTTGTGGAGAGGGTTGATGTTGATGTTGATGTGATGGGTGATAGGGAGAGGGCGGAGAGCGAGATGTCATGTCAAGCCGAGGCATATGATGGTCATGAAGGACGATTACAAGAGACACATGGTTCAATCAAGATGCTGCAGAGGACTTTCCCCCTTGCAGCGAGTGATTGCGGAAGAGACGGAGAGTGCGGAGAAGGAGGAGGAGGGAAAGCGAAGCAACTTGTTGCATCGTTGCATCTCCAATTCTTGGCTCTGATGCGTCCTCTCGCTCCTCATTCGACGAACCCCGCACGAACTGCATCATGGGAGTTTCTGTTTACAGCAGTTGGCTATTTTTTCATGGTTGCGCGGCTGAGTCCGGGTAAAGGGATGTCTTGTTTGATGTGTGATGATTGCGTGGGGAGACAAGATGGTGTAAGTTGGAGAGAAGAGTTGTTCGTGTCTCTTAAGTCAACCACGTTCTATACATGATATAGTCAGCATACATACATGACTACTGCCATTTTCGACGTCTAGTAAATTAGTATAAGCTTGGCACTCAATGACTGAGCAACAAAAAGCAGCTCCTACATCGGCGTTCGATCAAGATAATGGCAGCTCGGAGCCATGGCCTGTCCTGCAGCTTGCTCGGCGGGAAGCCAGTAATAAAATCTCGTCGAGTTAGTAATATCCGGGCCCTTGCAGTGGATCGAGTGCTCCAACTGTGGGGGAGGCTCAAAGACATGCCTGTACTGTAGGTAATAAGTTTGATGCTACCAGAGAGAGAGGGAGACAAGAGAAGGACAAAAACACTCAGTGTCAACGACAGCATGTGAATTGAGAATATCACAACGCTTCCAATGTAGTTCATACGAGAGATGTGAATACAATTGAATGTTTAAAAAAAAAAAAATACTGGCATCTCATCGGCGTCTGTAATATAAACTGCATGGGTCTTGAAGCTCCGTTGTTCGGCGCCGTGATGCTAATCGATACCGACTAGATTGATAACAACCGACGATTGCCTCTCTTTTTTTTCCTCTACTCACTCATATAAGGTAATACATCTTGCTATTTATTCCCGACCTCGTCTTGTGTCATATCCTCTACACATATAAACCCCCTCGTCTCCTCCCCCCGTCTCTTCTCTTGCTCAGAAATCAAGCACAAAAAATCCCCTCAGCGTTGCATCCAGTCGATCTCCGGTCGGGTCCCCGCGCGTTCTCCGATCCGCCCTTCACCCCACCATCCACCTCGTCCGTATCGCGCATCGCATCGCATCGGCTCTCGTCTGCTGTTCGCGCCTCGCCACTTGTTGATACTCTTTACACCGTCCCGTGTCTGTTGTTCGTATCCAAGCAGTTGCGAGACGGAATCAAGGGCAAAAGACACCCAGAAACGGACTCGTGAGAATCTGAAGAAAAGAGTCAGAAAGAGGACAGCTTCTCTAGACAGAGACGTCCCTCCACCGGCTTCTTATTTCCACCCTCCCGCTATCGGCTCCAGTCAAACGAACACTTGACTCGGGACTCACCTCGTCTACCACGACTTCTTCTACTACTACTACCACCGACCCAATCTTCGCAGACTCCCTCACAGCAACTCGCGCATCATCATGAGTCCTGCGCCTCGCCTCCTCGCCTCCCTCTCCCGCCGCGCCGCCCTCCGCCCCCTCCAGCCTCTCCGGCCCTCCCCCTTCGGCGCCGTCCAGACGCTCTCCGTCGCCGCCATGGCCGCCCGCAACATGGCCACCGCCGCGGGCAAGATCAAGGTCAAGAACCCCGTCGTCGAGCTGGACGGCGACGAGATGACGCGCATCATCTGGAAGAGCATCAAGGAGCGCTTCATCTTCCCCTACCTCGACATCGACCTCAAGTACTACGACCTAGGGCTGGAGTACCGCGACCAGACCAACGACCAGGTCACGCTCGACGCCGCCGAGGCCATCAAGAAGTACTCTGTCGGCGTCAAGTGCGCCACCATCACCCCTGACGAGGCCCGAGTCAAGGAGTTTAACCTCAAGCAGAGTGAGTCTTGCTAACTCTTCCCGACATCTCTCACATGTTGAAACCCCCCCCATCTAACTCATATACTCCAGTGTGGCTCTCCCCCAACGGCACCATCCGCAACGCCCTCGGCGGCACCGTCTTCCGCGAGCCCATCGTCATCCCTCGCATCCCGCGCCTCGTCCCCGGCTGGAAGCAGCCCATCATCATCGGCCGCCACGCCTTTGGCGACCAGTACCGCGCCAAGGACCGCGTGCTGCCCGGCCCGGGCAAGCTGAGCATGGTCTTCACGCCCGAGGGCGGCAAGCCCGAGGAGATTGAAGTCTTCCAGTTCAAGCAGGGCGGCGGCGTGGCCCAGACGCAGTACAACACGGACGAGTCCATCACGGGCTTCGCGCACGCCTCGTTCAAGCTGGCGCTCGACAAGAAGCTGCCGCTGTACATGAGCACCAAGAACACCATCCTCAAGAAGTACGACGGCCGCTTCAAGGACATTTTCCAGGAGCTCTACGACACGCAGTACAAGGCCGAGTTCGAGGCCAAGGGCATCTGGTACGAGCACCGCCTCATTGACGACATGGTTGCCCAGATGATCAAGAGCACCGGCGGTTACATTATGGCTCTCAAGAGTGAGGCTCCCCCTTCCCCCCCTTTTGCATATGTCCAATGGGTTTTCATCCTCATGACTGACTTGCGCTCTTTTTTTTTTTTTTTGGTGTAGACTACGACGGCGACGTCCAGTCCGACATTGTCGCCCAGGGCTTCGGCTCCCTGGGCCTCATGACCTCGGTCCTCATCACGCCTGACGGCAAGACGTTCGAGTCCGAGGCCGCCCACGGCACCGTCACGCGGCACTACCGCGAGCACCAAAAGGGCCGCGAGACGAGCACCAACCCGATCGCCTCCATCTTCGCCTGGACGCGCGGCCTGATCCAGCGCGGCAAGCTCGACGGCACGCCCGAGCTGGTCGAGTTCGCCGAGGCGCTGGAGAAGGCGTGCGTCGACACCGTGGACGCCGACGGCGTCATGACCAAGGACCTTGCGTTGGCGTGTGGCAAGACTGGTAGGGGGGACTATGTTACGACGAATGAGTATCTGGATGCTGTTGAGAAGAGGTTGAAGGCTACGCTGAAGCAGTAAGGTGCTTCTAAAAGAAGGCCTAGCTGAGATGAAGAAAAAAAAAGGGTCGAAGGAAAGGAAGAGAGAGACAGAAGAAAGGGCTTGTTTGGCACGTTCTCTGTGACTTGCGCCAGGTATATGAAGGGAGAAAAAAAGGGGGGAACCTCGGCCTTGTCGTACGGGGAATTTTGCAAACGCCAAGATTCTACTCCATACATCTGCCTATCTCCTTCTCTGGAGGATAACATAGCTAGGAAGGCTCAACATCTCACGAGTGCGGTGTATACGAAAAGGGCGTGGTGGTGGAAGTTGACAAAAACGCATTGGCATTTGTATACCACTATGTATGAAAGTACTGCTGCTATATATCCTATAGAGTCTGCTCATATACATAGAATCGTTCTCTTCTGTTCAAGGCTCTGTTCTCTTCTGGAAGTCTTATCCGCAATAGTATGTAAGACAGGCTGTTGAAGCAAGCACAATTTCTCTTGCAAAAGGGTCACGTCTTGTACAGCGTAGACAGCATACGAGTAGATATTATCACACACGCCCTTATCAATGATCAAATTCGATTTTCGTCAATCTTAGCATTGCGTTCCTAGAATACATTAACCTACATCTATTATCCCCAGCATCAACCACCCGCAACAGGATAGAAAGCGGCATTAGAGACCGCGCGTTGATACAAGTCCCGAAAAGAAAAGAAAATGAAGGTCCCCAGAAGTAGGGGGATCGCAGCCACCAGCGCACACAAACCCAATCTCATAATGTTCCATTAAACACCCTTTTCCATTCCCCCGATTCCGTCTACAGCTCGACATCAAAAAAGGTTGCTTTTCTTTTTTCCCCTTTGTTTGCTTCTTCGTTTTGAAGGGGAGAAATCGCCCTTTCTCGACCCTTCAAATGCCACATCGAGGCCTTGTTATAAGGGCCCAAATGCGGAGGTTAAAAATGACGAGATAAGAGGTCCATTCTCGTCGAGCAACATGCAAGGACGACACCAAAGAAAATCCCAAAGGCCTCCGCCGGCATATCAGTCTCCGAATGGTGTACATCTGCCAAAATGGACGGATAATCATGGCCCTAGCTCTGGCCACAGTAATACGCAAAGTACTCCGAGGGAGTAAAGTCCTTCTAGTCGTCCTTGCTACCCGCCGCAGCATCTTTCTTAGCCTTGCGGGCCGTGGGCGTCGCCTCGACGTCGCTCTTGCGCTTCTTCTTAGACGGCCTGCTGGATGACCCCCGAGGCTTGTATCCGCCGTCGTCCTCCCTCTTGCGCTTGCTGTTGCGGGCCGTCGCCGGTGTCGCCCCAAAGTCGCCGTCGTCGTCCATGCTGGCGTCGCCGTCGCCGCGCTCAGCTGCTGCTGCCGCTGCCGCCGCCGCAGCCGCAGCAGCAGCATTGGCCTTGGCGCTGGGCTTCTTGGCCTTGCTGCCGCCTTTGCCGCCGCTGCGATCGCCCTTTGCGCTGGGGCGAGACTTGCGCGCGCTGGCGTGGCCGCTGCCTCCGCCTGCGCCCGTGCCTGCCGCCTCGTCGTCGCCGTCGCCATGCGTCTCGCCGTCTTGGAGGAAGATCTTGGGCGCATGCTTCCGCAGCCAATTCGTCACACTAGTAGGATTCTTGGTCTGGGGGTTGGGCGGAGGGCGGGCACTGGGATGGGCCAGTGGCGCCATGGTGGGCAGGAGCGAGTCGGGGTCGATGCTGGAGTCGATGAGGTAGATGTAGTCGTCGATGTCGTCGGCGGAGAGGAAGTGGGCGGGATGGGACTCGCCATCGGGGGCGCCCAGGTCGGCCAGGAACGCCGGATTGGACTCCTTAGCCGAACCGTAGGTCGAATGGGGGATGTCATTGAGCAGCTGTTCGAGCTTTTTCATGGCTGCTTCCTTGTCCTTGCTGTGGTCGCGGTCGCGGTCGATGGGCAGGCAAAGAGCTGTCTCGTCTGACGGAGGCTTGAGCGACAGGTCTATCTGTCGGTCTGGGGGGATCTGCGGAGAATTGTTGACCTCGAGGAGCAGGTCTAGCAGTCGGCTGCATGATATGAAAAAGATGGGTTAGATTCAGGATTCTTTTTCCTCGCGGTCTAAGACGATGGACGGCAAGGATCGTGTCCGTGTGTGTGTGTACATACTCGTTCTCAATGGCCAGGCGCTTGACCGTGTTGGCAGCCTTGGCCTCCTGCTTGTGCAGCTCCTCGCACTTGTGCATCTTGTTGTCAAAGACGATGCGCATCTTGCGGTACTTCTTCTTCCACGACTTGTAGCCCGCCGACCTCCGCTCGGAGCCGCCGTCGGCTTTGGCTGGAGAGTCCGCCATCGCGGCGGCTGGACGGGGGTGGATTGGCAGGGTTGAGGAAGCTATCGTGAAGTCGGGCGCGGCGGATTGCGCGCTTCCGGGCGTTGGGGATGTCGGGGGAGCAGTTGCGCGATCAGGTTACGAGGGAGGGAAGAGAAGTGGTGGATGGTGAGAGAGCTGAGAGAAAGGCGTGTTGGGTGACGATATCGGCGATTGAAGAGAGGAAGGCAGAAGAGAGAAGGGTGAGAAAGAAGAAGAGCGGGTGGAAGTGAAGGATGAAGAAGAAAGAGTAAGTGGCAGAGGTCAAACGAGGCTGAAGTAATTGAGAGGAAACCAAAAGGCAAAGGGGCGCCGCGTCGAGGCCGTCGAGCTTTTTTCCCTCTGGTTCGGGCTTGACGCGCTGGAGGCTGGCGCTGAGGCTGGCCGTCGTCGGTCCTACTCTAGGGCCTGTGCTAGCACTCAAGGGCGCTGTCACTCGTCTGGTACCACCACAGCTAAAGCCATTTGACACTTACAGCGCAGGTAATACAGGGTAAAGTCAAGATTGAAGAAGCAGAAGAAACCAAAGTTGCATCTCCTTGGCTATTACATACATACTGTAGTATTTATTGATGAATACATGGAGGTTTTTACATGTTAGTTGTTGGATATATAGCAAACTCTGCTTTGGAGCCTTTTCATTTCTTTCCTATCCGGCTCTTCTATTCATACACCATTAAGCTCATCGAACCATCCTCGACATCGCGAGTGGCACGCTCAACTCGGATCATGAGAGCAGAGTATTCGCTCCTCGCATCTATTTTCATGTTCCTCCAGTCACCATCCATCTACTTCCCTCACTACGACGACACCTCCTTGCCCAGCCTCTCCAGCTCCTCCCGGATAAACTGCCCAGCGTTAATCATCTCCGTGCTGCCATATACCACCCGCTTGCGTGCCCGGTCGCCGCTTGTCCTGCTCACCCACTCGTGCAGGTTCCCGTATTCCTCCATGCTGCCGCCGCCCACGGTAAAGACGATTGCCTCGCTGAAGCCTTGCCGTCGCTGTCCGAAGCTGGCAGTCTGGCCAGTCCCCTGAGAGCCCGGCAGCCCCCCAGGTGCGCTCCCCGCGCCCCCTGATCGGATGGCGCTGGGCGGAGGCATGGTGCCTCGCGCGTTGGCAGAGCGAGGGTCAAAGTACAGGTAGTTTTCCGTCTTGGCTATTGCCGACGACGAGGCCGTTGAGGGCTCCATGATGGACTCGACAATCTTGGTGATTGTGAGATCACGGTCCGCAGGTAAAAAGTTCTTGACTCCACTGATGAGAGAGTCGAAGTTCGACGTCAGGCCTGACGGGACACCAGTCTCTTTGAGGCGGTCCGTCAGGCGGGATGAGATGGAAGAGAATCGGCCAAACAGGTCGGACGAGGCCGCCTGCTGGTTGGAGTTGTTGTTGATGGTCGTCAGCTGTGTCATCTTCGTAGTTGCCCGTACCCTGATTCATCGTTAGTAATGAGGACCGTACAATTACATGGCAAAAAAATCGGATGCAACTCACTGTCGAATATAAGGCAGTGATGAGACGTCTGCACCCGCCGCTTCAAGGGCCTTTTCGAACGCTTCAAAGTCTGCCCGCCCAACCTCCTGCTCGGTACTTAGGAACCAAATGATAAACAGTCGCAGCTTATCTGTAGGGTCGTTGCCCTTGTTCTCGTCCTTGATGATTTCCAAGATCTGGGCCTTTGTTTGCTTCATCACGTTCTCTTCCGTCTGGAAGTAGTTGTCCAGCTGCCGATCCTTGATGCCTGATAATAGCGCCGCCAGGATGTTCATGTGCATGTCTAATATGCTCTTGCGCTCCCGCATCTCGGGTAGCAGTGTTATAGCCGCCTTGAGGTGCTGCGCGCTCGCGCTCGTATCGTTTTGCAAATCTTCCAAGCTCGATACTCCCGTCGTCTTTGTAATGGCAGCCGTTTCCTCCTTGTACTTGGTGAGCTCTGCATCGATGTCCTCCGCCACCTGCGGGAATGGCACTCCAGCGTTCTTTATCCAGAAGAAGTCGTTGGCGGTCAAGTCGTAGCCCTTCTTTGACTTGCCCTTTGCGGGGTTGCTCTCGTCGACTGGCGTCTCGATTGTGATGCGGTTGAGTTTGATGGAGAGGACATCGTGAACGAGGGACTGGTATGTCCATGAATGGGATAGCATGGGTATCAAGTCCACGTTGCGGTCGAGGAGGATCAGCACAGGCCGGGAACTTGGCGTGCCGGCTGACGATCGTGAGGTGGAAAACAGATTGTCTTTGGAGTTGAGGATATGATCGCGCAGTTTGCGATCGAGGCGCACCGCAACCATCTCTGCAGCGGCACCCTTGGGACAGCGGATGATGGGGATGGCGCCTAGAACCGACGGGTCAGCACATGGCGGCTTGTGGAAAACCAGATTGCAGTCGACTTACCCATTGTCACCACGACGCTAAAGAGGCCACTGACAATCCTATCCACCACCGCATCCAGCTCGGCATCGCTCGTCTTTGCGCTGTTGAGAGCCCAGTACGTGTGCTCGTTCTGCATCCCCAGGCTGAAGAGGTCCGGCTCGGCGACAATGAAGTTTAGGTATTGGTCATATAGCTGCGCAATCTTGTCTGAAGTTCCGGCCTCGGCGGTTTGCGACGCAAACTCCTCCAGCAAGACCCGGGGAATAGACGACAGGAAGTTGATGTAGGCCGGCGAGTACAGTCCCTTTTGTAGGTCCTCGGTCATGAGCTGGAGGTTTCGCGCATTCGGCTCGAGCAGATAGATGACTGGAACGTCGGGTATAGGATATCGCGGCGTGCCGATGTGCCTGCATGGAGCAAGTTAGAGCTGTGTCGCATCGCCGTCAACATGAACCAATGTAAAACTGACATGTGCATTGTCACTCCCATAGAGCGTAGATCGCTGACGCGCATGACACTGCTGATGACATCCCTGCCGAGGTCGTCAAAGACGAGGACTTTCCAGATGGGATTCCCTTCGGCGTCGAGGATGGGGGCGACGGGGGCCAGCAGTCCGTTGGCATGGGCCTCTTCGGTCTCGCTCGACTCGATGGTCTCGTTGAGGTTGAGGATCTTTTTGAGCGAGGCTGCGGGCACGAAGTTCTCAGCATTGGTTAATCGCACACAGCTCGATAATCGGTCATACCTATTTGGCGATCCCGCAGAGAGTTTGACTTGGACGCCATGGCCAGAGGAGGCTGGAGTCGTGGGCTGTGGTATGAAGGACGTTGCGTATAGGTTGATCGAAGGGTGTTGACGCTGGGGGCAACACAACTGTCGTGGAGTGGCTCGCAGCTTCACAGCCGAATCAGAGCGCAAGATAATCGTCAGTGCTCATTCGCATGCAATTGCCGAGCACAGCAAGACGGAAGTCGACAGCGAAAGGGAGAAATGCGCCGGTGGTTGAAGCACAGTCTGAGCTTGAGGCCACGATATTGAGTTGCCCCCCCCAAATGTCCAACTGCTGCGAAACGGAGCTCTCCCACTATGAGCCCCCCAGCAGGTCACTCACTCAATCACTACACCTCCCGCTACCTAAACGACCTCACAGGCGGCCAAGGCGCTGAAGCTGTGCTCTAGCAAACGCCTGTGTCACGGACCGACTGAATGGCCGGCCGCCTGCGGGTGGAGCTATGACATGCCCCCGGTTCCGGTCGCGTTGGTGCCTGACTTCTGGGGCGTCAGCTGGGTTCGTACTATGTACTGTCAAACACGACCTGGACCTTGTTTTTTCTGCAGGCATCATCAACGCTCCTCCAACATCTCTCCCGTCTCCCATCAGGTTGCGACAAGCCGGCATCTCGACGCCATCAACGACCGGGCGCGTCTGGACCTCGCGCGCCTCGACCGCTCAGCAATCACGCCCAAAGACGCCCGCGACATCAATTCTTCTGTTGTTTTCGTTGCCTTTTCTGCCCCGGTGTCTCGCTGCACGACTCTAGCAGACAAAAGAGAGCTACGTGTTCGTGTTCGCCCCCGGATAATACTGTAAACAACCTGCTGGGAAAAGGGGGCCATGAAGTTTCTGTTGCCACAGAGTACAGAGTAGGCTGTGACCAAGGACATTAATTCTGCTGCCATTGACGCAGCAGCCGCAGGGTATGGCCACCTCCTCACCCAATCCCCTCATCTAACCCTCCCTTTCCCCAATACCTGCCCACCGCTCGGCGTGCGAATCCCCTTCCTCCTGATCCTCGGCCTGTTTTTTTGCCCTGCACTGCAAACCTATGGTGTTGGCGCGGCCACGACGTGGGAGCGGCCTCTTCTGTATCGCGTGACGGGCCATGATCAATCAGATGCATGGGGCCGCACTCTCTATAATCCTTTTGTTACCATTAAAATGCGCGACGTTGAGCAAAGCGACTTGCGCGGCCTCGGCCTCTGAATGGTGTTGGACTTGGGTATCTGCTTCTCTGTAATAATCAGGGAGCTTCCCAGCCGCCAAAGAGGGTGTTCAGTTTGAAGCTGAGGTGTCGCCCCAGCGTTCAGCCGTGGCCGCGTCTGCATCCTGGCCGCCCCGGCCCAGATGCGAAGGACCGCGATATGTCGGCATTGGCGATGAAAGTACCTGGCCGGGCTATTGCGCCTTGTTGCAGCCCATCAACCAGTTGCCAAACCCGCGTCGCCCAGCTTTGGGCCGTCGTGGCGGCGAGACTTGGAGGCTTTTTGGGGGCGGGAGTTGGCCTCGTTCTGTCGCATCAGGGATTGGGCCAGGCCTGGTCGATTCCCAACCCATCCAGCAACAACTCCAGCCGGCAACTCTTTTAAACAATCAATCAAAAGAGGGAGAAAAAAAAGCTACGAATACAAGAGGAAAGGCCCAGGAACAAGAAGCATTTCGCGTCGAAGACTATCCACCAATGCTTTTCTTCGATACTACACAGCTGTTCCTTTTCCCGTCCCTAATCCGGCTGGTCTGGTCTTTGTCCGCCATGAGGCAGCGCACATGTTTTATGTTTGCTCGCCGATCTTTGGCCTTAGCGAATGGCGCTCCACCGTCTGTCCTGTACCAAGTACACTGACAGCCTCCCATCTTCCATATGCTCACATGGAATGCATTGGCTGATGCCTCTTGCACCGCTCAACAGTTTCTTGCCAGCAGCAGCAACATCTTCTTCTTTTCTCATTTTTTTTTTCTCAGTTTGTCCTTCATTGAGCGCTCACAGCCATAGTCATCTCATCTCACATTTTTACTCCTTCGGTTACCTTATGTATCAACGCTAACCCGCCCTCACTTTTTCCTCTGCAGAATCTCGCTTTAGGGAACAACCTCTTGAATCTGTCGCCCTACCGCCCCTTGTCCATGCAAGCTTGCCCCATTCTGTACTAGCGCCCTGCGCCGACCTCCGCCGACAATCTGCCGTCCGACACCGAGTGGCTTGTCGCAAGTACTGCCGCACGCCAGCTCTTCGGGTGAGTACATTGTCCTTCAGCCTGCACCGCCTCACCCAGTCGCCCTGCAGCACTTGTGCATGAACGCCACAGCCACAGCCTGAACCCACGCGACATTCGCAACTCGCGTTTCCTGCATCGACGTCACAAACCAAATCTCCAGAGTTTCCCTTTGTTTCTGCTTGCGGGTGTCTGGGAATAAACAAACAAATGACATCTTCGGTTGCTGATGGATCGTCGATAGCTCTAGTATCAGATACCCGCCCACTCGCCCTGGTTTCTATGATTTGCGTGTGCTGCTGCCTGTACCACTTACCGGCTTGAGGTGGCCAAGATGCAGTCCTGGTCTGGCTCCGGCCAAAACGGTGCGACTGACGGGCACAACTCGTGGCAGTCGGGCTTCGCGTATCCCAACCAAGGCAACCAATTCGATCCCAGCCAGGCGTGGCCACAGCCGGCAGCCGAGCAGGCCTCCTACTCGCACCTGAACCAGCCGGATCCATCAGCGTCCGGCTTCTTCGAGGCGCCTCACCAGGGAAATGCCTTCCTCGCCGGCGGCCTTCACTCTGCGGCTCCCAGCCAAACCCCGTTCCATGCCGGTCATGGCGCCCTTTCATTGAATCAGCAGTTCTCGCAGGCGAGCCCTGATGTGATGGATCCTGCCTTTAGTAATATCCACCCCGAGCTATATGGGCACCAGTCAAAGGTCAACCTGGGTGGTGATGGAATCGGTCATATGGGACAGGTTCAGGGCCATCCACATACCGCCCCTCAAGCATTCACGCAACATGAATTCCAATTCGCGCCCCAGAACGAGCAGCAGCTCTACGATGCGGCAGTTCCGTACAACGGTCAGTCACAGCAGGTGTCCCAGCAGCCAGCACGTCAAGGAAGCCACACTCCTGTCCAGCAGTTTGAGAACTTGCACGGAAGCTTCTCCCAGGGCCACCGATTTGGACAGCCCGGCCAGCCTGCGCCGGTTCAACACCAACAGCAGCAATCGTATCGCCAGGGACAACCCTTTTCGCCAGCAGTCGGTGCACAGGGTGACCAGTATCAGCTAAACAGCAGCATTGCCTATCAGCAGCCAAATCCACAGTACAATACCCAGCAGCAGCAGGGATATGCACCGCAAAAGGCCAATGCCTACACCACACCTCCTCAGGGCACGCCAGCACAGCAGACACAGGCTCTTCAGCACCCTCCCGCGCCCTCTTCCAACCACCAAGCGATGCCGACGTCCCATAACGCTGCTTCTGCCGCCCAGTATGCAGCAGCCCAGCCGCAGATCAACGCCAGCATCGCCCCTGCTGCTGCTGCCCCCCTTACCGCTGCGCAGCCTCCGGCAGAAGCGACAAAGAAGAGGAAGCGCGCGACCAAGAGTGTTCCGGAGCCCGTTGTCCAAGAACAACCGACGTATCCGATCGACCTACCTGTTGAGACCACTGCGCGAAGAGACTATGAATCTGAAGCCCTGCCTGTTCCCGTACCCACAGCAGAGGAAGCGCAGCTCATCGCCCAATTCGCCAAGCGGAGCAAGGCTGCCCAAATCAAGTATCCTACCATCAGGGGACTTCCGCATCTCGTGTTTGATGGCAGCATCAAGCTTCCGGCCCCCAAGAGCTACGACAAGCTGTCACCTTGCATTGCCCTGCCGCCGCGCAACGATCGTCCCGCAGTCCCCGAATTAGGATACCTGCCTTGTGAGATCCAGGGCAGATTCAGCGCTCAGTACCGGCCGTCTGCGGACAAGGGTGGCTTGGACGAGCGACGAGAGGAGGCAAGCCAATTGTTGGACGAATATGACCGCTCTATGCAGGCTCTAGGCAAGCGAAGGCCTAAATACACCGAGTATCCACGTATGTCGATGGCCGCCTTTTCCCGTATGTATCGCTGGAGATGCTAATCATTTACAGATGCATTCAAGGAGCAGCTGAAATCCGACGAAGCTTCGAAGAACAAGGCAGAAAAGAGGGCTAAGAAAGAGCAGGAGGATGATCGAGCGAAGCCGGTAAGTACCTGTGCACGTCTTGGCTTGAGACTTTGATGACCGCTGACACCCTTTGATAGATTCGCTCGCCTGTCCGCCCAGCTGATCCCACCGAAGCTGCCGCGTGGGACGCTATTGGAATTGTCCATATCGAAGCTTCTGTCCCCCGTACCAATGCTCTCATTGCTGGAAGGGTTCAGCAGGCCGGTGAATTCTTCATCAAGCTGCGCAACGAGATGAACAAGGCGAAACTGGACGTCGACAATGCCATCAAAAACAAGGTCCCCGATGCCGAGCTTGCAGAGTTGAAGAAGGAAGCAGAACAGAAGAAGGAAGCCTTCTACCGGGCCCTCGACGTCACCCTCGAGCATGCTGATGATTCCGTCCTGGACAACCTTGGTGGCCACCAGAAGTTGGTTCTATCTCTTGTCAACGCCATGATTGCGTCGATCAAGGCCGGCGATTTCTCTGGAAAGCTGCCCAAGGCACTGCTGGAGCTCTTTACGCACTTTCGCATGACCAAGAAGATTGCCGAGACACCCAACTTTGAAACGGTACGAAAGAGGTTCGAGGACAAGGGAGACGACGATGTCAAGGAGATGGCACGCGAAATCGCCGCCAACATGAAGAAAGTCACCAAATCTGACGCGGACACGTCGACGGGCTATACTGGAACCTCTGCCGCGAGCAGGGCGAAAGCCGGCATCAAGCCGTCTGCAGATGCGACCTCTGCCAAGCGCAGCCGAGATGACGACGCGGACTCTAGGACGGTGAAGAAGATTGCGGTAGAGCCCGGCAACAGCTCGCTGAGCAAGAAGTTGGCACAGCCAAAAGCCCATCCGCCAGCCGCGTCGAAGGTCATTGCTCCCAAAGCTGTTTCGTCTCTCCTCCCTGGCAAGGCACGGCCTATCCCGAAGCCAGCGGTCAAGTCAGAGGCGGACAGCCCCTCAGGGTCCGGCGACGACAAGAGCAAGGTGGATACGAAGAAGCCAGCAACGAAGACGGAACCCGGCAAGGTGGTTGCCACCAAAGTGGAAGCGAAACCTCATGCCTCGAAAACCGCTTCTGCGCAAAGCGCGAGCGCCAGCGCCTTGTCTGGAATCGCTTCTCTGCTCGACTCCATCAACGCGCCGAAAGCGCCTGAGGCTCTCGTTACCGTGACCAGAGAAACGAGAGAGTCCAGCACTCCAGAGGACCCAGAAGAAAAGGCCAAGCGGCTCCGCAAGGAGGCTCGCAGGAAGCTTCGGGTCAGTTGGAAATCGGATGAGGAGCTTGTCCAGGTCAGGGTCTTCCACAAGGACGATGAAGAAGATGAAGGCAGAGAAGGCAACATGATCCGAGACGCAGCCGATGACCGCTCCGAAGGCATGGTTCTCAAGCAGCGTGCCAATGTCGACGAAGACGAGGACGATGATGACATTCCTTACCAACCTTGGCTGGGGCCCGTGGCGACGGACTTTACGGTGCTCCCCGACGACGTACGGAGTAAGAGCTTCGTTACGCGTGGCGGCACGGTGACATTTACCACCGACGAGCAGCAGCGAATCGCGGAGAGGGAGCAGAGAGAGCTGATGGCTATCTACACCGACGTCAACGACATCCCGGCGACGCCCAAGTCTCCCCTCCCGGAGATGGCAACGCCGAATCACGAGGCTAAGACGGCCTATCTGCCCCGTGAGCACCCTCAATTTGAAGAGATCCAGCTTAGATGGCGAGACGAACAGCAGTACGGACCAGATGAGGCGCTACGCTCCGCTATGAAGCGGCTCGATGCCAGAAACAGTCCTTCAAGTAAGCTTGACACTATTCTCGGCCGTCTGCAGGGCGGTGCGTCGGCGTCAACGTCCTCATCTCAGCATGTACCTCTGATGCAGAGTCGGCAGGCGGAGCTTCAACTGCCGCTCCTCCTGGGACCTTCAGCAGAGGTACTTGTCCTCGCACTACTTCAGTCGGACAAGGTCAAGGCTTGGCGAGATGCGAACCCAGTGTCTTACGGGGAAACCGTGCGCCCTTACAACTACACGGATCCCACAGTACGACTCAATGCAAACGCCATCGAAGAGGTCGCGCGGACGTTGATTGGGAAACCGTTTCCCGCAACCTCGCCACCAGAATGGCTATCGTTTGACCAAGAGAGAATCCGTGAATGGTGGTTTGGGTACAACAAGGAGGTTGCGGCCAGGCAGAAGAAGGAAGAGGAGGCACGGGCGCGAGCAGAGGCCGAGGCAAACGCCCTCAAGATTGCTGCTGCTACTGCCGCCGCCTCAAACAACAACAACCTCCCTCCAGACTGGGCAGCAGCACAATACGCCCAGCATCAAAGCTATGCTCCATACATGGCACTGCTGCAGCAGATGACGGGCGGCCAGCACCAGGCTATTCCCCAGCTACCTTCGGCAGCCCCAGCAGCGTCCCAGATCCCCGACGGTCAGCTGCAGTCGATCCTCGCAGCCATCAACCAGCCTCAGCAGGCTGCTGCTGCGATGCAAGCCGCGAACCTCACCAGTTACCTGAACCCGAACGATCCCTCGTATCAGCAGCTCATGATGCTTACCCAAATGGCGCAAGGCCAGCAGCCGCCGCCCCCTCCGCCGCCCCCTCCGTCATATGACCATAGAGGCGATCGAGGCGACCGAGACCGCGGCGAACGGGGCGACCGAGGCGATCGCGACTGGGATCGAAACGACAATCCTAGAGGTGACCACAAGGAGGGCAGGAAGAAGAAGGGCACATTGCCGCCCCATAAGCCTGCGAACAAAGCTCTGATAGGGACCAAGCCATGTACCTTTTGGCAGCAAGGCAAATGTGCTCGAGGTGATAAGTGCACCTTTCGACACGGCTGAAGGGGTTTTGGTCGTCGTCGTCTTTTACTTTGTTCTTTCGAGGATTTTACGCATGGATTCACATAGAAAAGCAAAACAGATACCGCGACACAGGGCTTTCGAAAACGTTTACTATGGGCAGCGGGAGTGCTGGAAAACGTGATTGGCGTTTGATGTTTTAGAGCGGCGGACAGTACTGAACCTGGCAGACAGATGGGCGAAATCTGCATGCCTGTATACTAGATATGAGGTCCTTCTTTCTCTTTCAGTTTCTTTTCATCTGCCGGGTCGAACTTTTTTCTCTTTACGTTTGCACAGTAGGTAGTTATAGTTATACCAGCGCCTACATACACATATATTGATGCACGACGTTTCCCATGAGTAATATCCCGTAGCAGTAGAGTGCCTATTATGGCATGTTAAGAATGATCAATGAATGATAGTTGTAAGCTGAGACAAGGCACTATCTCGCACCCTCCCCTTACTCAGCAGCCTCCATCTCGGTATCCGCCCCGCCGGCAGCAGCCTCGGGCCTCTTGATGAGGCCCCTGAGGCTCAAGTCGTAGACGACGTCCTCGACGCGCTTGACCTCGTACTTGACGCCGTCGGCGCGCTTGCGGATGATGTCGTTTTTGAGGTTGAGCAGCTGAAACCCGGCGAAGAGGTCCTTGACGAAGGCGCTGATGGTGAGGGGCAGCTGGAAGTCGCCGAGGGTGACTGCGTTTGTGGCGAGGCGGGAGAGGTCCGATGTGAGGTCGGCGAGGGAGAGGAGGTATTCTTCTATAGTGAGGTGGAATGCGTCGCGGGACTTGAGGTTTGTGGGGACTTCTGTTTTGCATTTTGGAGGTTAGTTTGTGATTTTTGTTTTCATGAGTGTGTATGTATGAGGGCTGGGTTGGGATATGAGATTGATATGAAGGAGGAGGATATGAGATTCAGTAGAGAGAGAGTGTGTGTGAGTGAGTGAAATACCGGAGAAGATGGCGCCGACTTCTTCGAGCGTGAGGAGGCGGCCGATTTCAGCTTCCTTGGAAGACGAAGAGGGCGCTTCAGTGGATGGTTCTGATTCGGATGAGTTGGGCGGGAAGCCGCCTAGCCAGGCGCAGTAGATTGCTGTGCCGATGGCGTGCTGGACGGAGCGCGTCCATTTGTAGTTGTATCTGTAGCATATAATGTCAGTATGAGATTGCTAGATGCTGTGGGATGTGGAAAAGGAAGAAGACAAACTTGTAGTATGGGTGCTGGGAGGCGACTTTGTCGAGCTCGCTGATGATGGCCGCTTCATCTCTGACGGCGGATTCGACTTGGGCCACGAGTTGAGGGTCTATTTAATCATGAGATGAGCATGAGATTCTGAGCGAGAGGCGGGGTGAAGGCTGAGGCAAGGGCAAGATTCCTTACAGCGTGCGCGAGGCGTCGAGTGAACGCGGGAGAGCAGGCCCTGGGCCGTGGCGACGGAGCGGTCGAGGCGCTGGACGAGCTGCGCGAGGGTGTCGCGGATCTGCGTCTCTTCCTCGAGCTTGGCCTCGAGGGAGGCGAAGATGGAGGGGTCGAGAAGCGTTGGCGGGGGGGCGGACATGGTTGAGGCTTTGATTGCTGGAGTTGTGATGGGATTTCTGGGGGGATTATTGTGTGGATGAGAGAGTTTGGCTTGGAAGAAAAAGAGGTTTGATGTGGCAGTTTTTTTTCTTCTCTCTTTTCTCTTCCTTGATACGCGCGATATGGATAGGTATGATGGGATTTGGAAATTTGAGATGAAGGGACGTCGTGATTGAGGCTGAAGTGGATGGGCTTATGGCAGAGATTTACGATTGGACGAGGCTACGTCAAGAGGTTGCATCAAAGATTCTACGCGGCTTCAAAAACAGAGACATCAACATCCAACGCGATCACTACCAAAGGGATTAACTTCATGAGAATAAGGTAGCAACTGTCTACAGATCCCTTCTTCACCACCAGGGCAAGCCCCAGCAAGCAATGAAAAGAGAGAGGTCGCGTCACCTGGAGGCAGTGTAATACCAGGGACACTGTGGGAGGAATCATGCGCAAGCACAGAGGAAACCTCCCGGGGGCCAAAAATAAGAATAATCACGATTGGTCTCCTTAGAGACCTTTCAGAGATTAAACTGAAAAGAACAGATACTACACTTGATCTAAGCCAAAAGGCAAAGAGAGCTAAAGAAGAAAAGAAGAAAAAAGTTCTAAAAATGCGCGCGGGCGAGCGCGAGTTTTATAGACATGATTAGGCGGTGTGTGAATGAGTGGATGGTGGGGCGGCAGAATTGAGTTAAGCTGGTGGGTAGTGGGTGAGTCTGAGGGTGGGCAAGCGATTGCTGCCTGGAAGGGAGGCGAGAGTGCACATGTGCTGTTGGAGGGCTACCCTATGACTGGATTGGAGTTTTGAGATGGCAATGATTAATCGCATGGTGGCTGATGATGGCTAGTGTCAATGAAGGGAAAGAGGACGGCATCAAATGTTGGCTTGAACGGCTGCAAGATGACAAGATATAGTGCCTACTATAGCTCTACTATGGAGATGGCTAGACAGGTGGCGCACGGCTAGTATTATGACGAATGGCTTGCAACATACATATACGGAGCTCGTCAAGACTGAAGCTGTATTCGACAAGTCAATCACAGCAGCATCCAATGATGCCTCTCGAAAGACTGAAAGGAATCACTTGTGCTCAGAAAGCCGAAGCCAAGACGCTGCTGAGCGGATTGATTCCACCAGTTTGATAAGGAGTATCACGTACATACACAGCTCTGGACAAGGTCGAGTCTCCTTCTTGTGCAACCAGTAAACGAGCAAACACGCAGGCCGTCGGAAATGACTCTCCCCTCCAGCCGCAACCCGAACTATCGAGTCTTGACCAAGTGACAGCTGCATTTGTAGCAGCATTCAGCCGTGGATGTGTGAAGGCTCCATGCAGCATCCTGATGCCAGCGTTGGCGACTCTCTTTCTTCCAGAAACCGAGTGCCATCTCCCGACAGCAATCTCCTGATAGCATCTTTGAGCTTTCTCATGTCTCGGACACCCCGAAGCCTCCAGCTCATCTCCAGACAGCTGAACGGATACCCGCATTCCTCCCAACAGAGGCGTCGAACCACCAGGCTCCTTTATTGGATCCTTCTGCAAGGCACCGGAGCTTCTCTACAGGCTCACCTGCACAGCAAACAGACAAATCTGCAAGAAATCCCCGAAGATGCGCCTCATCTCGACACGGGAGAGTGCACAAGGGAGTCTCGATGCAAGGGGGAACAATCACAGAACGCTAGTATTGTTCTCGAAGACGCTCACCTTGTGGTCAGGCTGGGATAATACCAAGCCTTGCGAACACCGAAAGAGGTACGTTCTTGAATGAGATGATCCTCCTCGGGGAGAGCTGTGGAACTGAATATATTGTGATAGATGTCATACGCCCTCAAGTTGACAGAATACTTAAACGCCCACGATATCAGTCGATATTCTCATTCCCACTGCTGCATTGCACTTCTAAGTCGTCAGCCTACCGCCTCTCCTCGAACAGCATCTTGCTGCAAACTCTCAACATGAAAGGCTGCCTACTCCTCCTGGGCATCGCCGCCCTGGTCACCGCAAACCCAGTGATGAAACCATCACCTGGAACGTCAGATGCAGTCCAGACGACCCAGCTTGCCAAAATCTCCATTGCCCTGCGGCCAGAGTGTCGAGAGCTCCTCGAGCAAGCGCTTCACCACCTCTCCGACCCCTCAAGCCCACGATACGGGCATTACCTTGGCCGCGAAGAAGCCAAGGCACTGCTCCGCCCTCGGCAAGAGTCCACGCACGCCGTCAAGGGATGGCTGGCCAGGGCTGGTGTCCATGCTCATGATGTGTCGACTGATGGGCAGTTCATCCACGTGCAGACGCTCGCTGAAAAGGCTCAAGCTCTGCTGGGCTTCAAGTACAACTCCACTCTAGGTTCACAGACAATCGCAATCTCTTCCCTTCCTAGAAAGATACGGAGCCATATCATGACCGTTCAGTACGCTCCCGTACAGCAATTACCGCCAGACAATGCGGACAAATCGAAGGCTCCTGTCACAGACCTGGACTCAGAACAAAAGCCTCTCGACCAGCTCTGGACGGAAGCAGACTGGGAAGAATGCAAGGCGACAATCACGCCTGGCTGCTTGAAAAGGCTGTATCACGTCGACAATTACCGTGCAAGCCATAAGAGCAGCAATCTTTTGGGCATCGTGGGCTTCAGTGGGGTATGTTGTTGTACTCTTCCCTCTCCTCTGGTGTGACTAACGTAGGATCCAGCAAGCGGCTCAACACGACGAACTGGACAAGTTTCTCCACGACTTTGCGCCCGAGTCTGCCAACGCCAACTTCTCCATCGAGTCCGTCAACGGAGGGCAGAGTCCCCAGGGGATGAACGAGCCGGCGAGCGAGGCCAACGGGGATATCCAGTATGCGGTCGCAATGGGCTACGATGTTCCCGTTCGCTATTACGCAGTCGGTGGCGAGAACCACGACATTATCCCAGACCTGGAGTAAGTTGTCAAATCCCATGTGCTGTGAAGTGTCATGAAATCCGTGCTGACCAGTAGCAACCACAGCCTGGTCGATACAAAAGAGCAGTCGCTCGAGCCCTTTCTCGAATTCGCCAGCCATCTCCTCGACCTCGACGACGACGAGCTCCCAAAGGTAGTCTCCATCTCGTACGGCGCCAACGAACAGCTCTTCCCCAGGCCCTACGCCCAGCAAGTCTGCGACATGTTTGGCCAGCTCGGCACCCGCGGCGTCTCTATCGTCGTGGCCTCCGGCGACTTGGGAGCCGGCGTATCATGCCAATCCAACGACGGCTCAGGGAGACCCAAGTTCATGCCCTCGTTTCCCGCGACGTGCCCCTACGTGACGAGCGTGGGGTCGACGCGCGGCATCGGCCCGGAGGTGGCGGCGAACTTCTCGTCGGGCGGCTTTTCGGACTACTTTGCTCGTCCGGTGTGGCAGAATAGAGCGGTGGGCGCGTACGTTGGGGTGCATGGCGAGGAGTGGAAGGGCTACTATAACCCTGCTGGGAGAGGGTTTCCTGATGTTGCTGCTCAGGGGGTGAATTTTCGGTTCAAGGCCCATGGGACCGAGAGCTTGACGTCCGGGACGAGGTATGATTTCAGTTTCAGAAATGCTATGCCTTGCTTATCGTTTTGAGAGGGAGCTCCGATGTCTGACAGTTGATAGCGTCTCTTCGCCGGTGTTTGCCGCCCTCATCGCTCTGCTCAACGACCATCGATCCAAAAGCGGCCTGCCGTCCTTGGGATTTCTGAACCCCTGGATCTACAGCATCGGTAGCCATGCATTCACAGAGTACGTCTAGCCCCCCTTTCATCTATCACGCAGTATGGCTAACGATATATGATAGTATCACCGAGTCCAAGTCGGAGGGATGCCGAGGAAAGAGCATCGAGTTTCTCAAATCGCCCATGATCCCCAACGCGGGCTGGAGCGCCGTGCCTGGGTGGGATCCGGTGACGGGATGGGGCACGCCGCTGTTTGACCGGATGCTGAATCTGTCGTTGGTGTAGGCGGTGGTGATGGATGATGAGCTTGGGTTTTGGAGGAGGCTCTTCGAGAGGATATCGCAACTATGCACATAGAAATGGAAATACCAATATCATCTATGGTAAGAATGCACTTTGGCTCGCTGGTGATCCTATCATCGAGGCCTAATGCTGTGTAAGGCTTGATACCTCATCCAGTATGGAAGACACTTCGCCTGTCGCGAGACGTTAAAAATGCTGTGAAATGGTGAGGTCCTACTCTTCTGTTAGCAGCAAAGGCACATGGCTTATTCAGTCTGTGATTCGAAACATTATTCAACCCCTGTTTCCTTCTTTTCAATTCTCCATAGATGGAACGAGAGAAGCGCATGTTGTACTAGGATTGGCCTAAGCACTTCTTGAAGTTGCGTATCGGCGCCGTTGACAGAGGCGGCGTGAGTCAAAAATTACGTACAATGTTTGCCTGTGTTACTTGAAAGGCATCTTGCGGCTCCTCATTATGGATCGAAGAAGTCCATCAAGTCACGGTTGCATCGGGAAACCAACAAGCACTTGAGAGTAAGATTTGTTTGCCGTGGCAGCTAGTTGAATTTGCCTTCTAACAAGTATAGAACTCTTGCAGCACAAAGACTGCGCCTTCTAAATATACAGCATCTTCTAAATCCTCAAGGATGAAAACGAGGAAAAGAACAAAACCAAAAATCTATCATCGCCCGCACGCTGAGTCCATGAAATAAGTCCTTGTGTCGTCGCTAGAAACAACACGCCCAATTCTTCGTCTAACGCAAGAAAAAGAAGAAGTGGTATCTCTTGTTCCTCATAATGGAGGGAACGAAATAGCGTAGAAAAGGAGAAAAACAATGACAGCCGAATTACTCCTGGCCACTTTTCTTCTTCTCTTTGTTCTTCTTCCTCCTTCTTCTCTTGCCGTGATAGGCACACCAGTCTCATGTATTTGATTCATTCGTGCCCTTCTCTCTTCCCAAACTTTTTGTATACCCCAAACGCCGCGCCGAAGAAAGAAAACGAAATAGAAAATGTATGCCGCCGCCGTAATGGTTTCCCGAACAAAGGAAAGATGTGGATATAAACACAAGGTTCGTTCGTCATAGTGGAGATGGTTTGTTTGTGTGTGTGTTTGTTGTTGAGCGTAGTTGTAATGTCGTCGCGGAAAGGCGAGAGCTTGCTTCAAGAGCAAGAGAGGCTTGTCGATGGTGGGTCATGACTCGCTCAAGACATCAAGACCACACTCTGCTGCTGCAGCTTCTGCTTCTCCTCGGCAAATACAATGCGGCTCATCTCGAGAACGCGCTCAAAGCCCTCGCGGCCCTTGACGGCATTCTCCTTGAAGCGCGTGCACAGCGTGTCCTCGATGCTGTTCTTGATGCGCTGCCAGCCGCCGCACAGCGCCGTGATGCGGGCGCTCTGCAAGAACTGCGTCTGGCGGTCGCTCAGCGGGCGGTAGACGACCTCCTCCTGGACGCGCACCAGGTTGCTCCACGTCAGGTTCTGGCTGACCATTGTCACCGTCTTGCTGCGCGGGTCGACGTAGCTGGCCTCGTAGACGAAGCTCTCGTCCATGTTGCCGCCCAGCAGCGACTTGATCCATTCGGGCGCCGCCTGCTTGCATGTGATGAGGCGCTCTGTGCGGAGGACGCCCGTGTCCGGGTCGACGCGGCGCGAGAGGGTGTCGACGGCGATGACGTGCTCCGACTTGTTGTTCCACGGGCCGTACTTGCGCCAGTTGGCCGTCGAGACTTCGTCCCACGAGTAGTCGTAGGTGACTGAGTTGGAAAAGACCTTCATGTCTTTTGCTTGTGTGTTTGTTTGTTTGGTGTACTGTTGTTGTTGTTGTTGTTGTCGTCGTCTCTCTAGTATGGGGGAATGATGTCGTATCAAACGATCGATGTGGTGGAGACAAGTAGAAAGAATGAATTCGTTGTTGATCGAAAAGAGGATTTCGCGGCGGAAGAAAGAAAAAAAGGGTTGGCGGTTGATTATATCGAGAAGGCTCCGATCCGGGTGGCGGGTCAGAAGGCGAATCAAATCCAATCAATTTCGTCAATGTTATCAGGCTAGGGCAAACGATCAGCCCCGTCGCGTGCAAGGCTCAAGGATGGTCCCGATCAAGGGGATGACGGTTCCGATCCGGAATGTTTCTAAAAACGGAATAGAAAGAGGAAGAGAAGCAGAGAATCGCCGCCTTATGATGTAAAGAAAGGGTTTGCAACACGAGGGAAGAGAAACCAGGAAATTCGGGGTTTGGGGGAATCGCTCGTGCAATGTTATATAATGGAGATATAAACTATCGGGGGAAGCGAAATAGGATAGGAAAAAAAATCTAGTCAGCCATGCGCTTTTTTTTTTTTCTCCCCCGGGCTGAGCTTGGAATTGCGGCATGTGAAGAGGAGCCTCTTTCGGCATCGGAGCGAGCGACTTCGCCGGAAAAGAGATTTTTTTTTTTCTGCTGGCTGCTCTCAATTCTGTTCTGTAAAAGGCATGGACTGAGTAAGACCAGCTATCGATAGGCTATCCCTCAAACGGAGGCCACTTGCCACGCATCGGGTTAGATCGCGTCAAGCAGCGAGAAATCCTCGGGGACGGTGGAAACCGGAGGCGCCTCTGATTGGGCCATCGGCGGTGCGGGAATCGGCAAGACCAACTCTCACAATGGGTGTGACTGGCAACCTGTGGAAAGAAAACGCGTCACACACCCCTCGGTCACCACAATGTTCATAGCACCTCTTAACCATAACAACAGCTAAAAGAGATTTAGAAAAAACTCTAGAACACTATATATGTGTAAACCGGAGCTTATTTTACTATTCTTGATAATAAAAATGGCATCTTCTGTGGCTAGTTTCTCATAATCGTAGTCGAGGTTTTCCCAATATCCATTGGGGTGTGTGACGAGTTTTCTTTCCACCGCATGACTGGCAAAAAGAGGAGAAGGAGCAGGCACGGAGTGAGTTTCGGAGGGGTGGAAGGGGGGAAGGAGGGGGAAAAATGGGCAGCCACGGCCCGGCAATCAGGGTTCTCGGCTCGGTTCAATCACTGTACTGCACTGTATTAGATAGGTGGTACGGTACTTGTAGCTGTTGCATCAGAGCCCTCGGCCTGGAAACTGGCAGAAAGATCGTGGCGAGGCGCATCGGCTGGACCGCAACAAGGCGGTGGCGAGAGCGGTGACGATTGGGCGATCCCCGTCATCGAGCATCTCTTATTGGACAAGAACTTGGATGGGGAAGGAGATGCTGTTTGCTTTTTGTTTGCTGGCAATTTGGGGGTTCTGATTTCGATCCCGGGGAAGGCCGTTTCCAGATCGATCTAGAATTCAGACTACCGTTACTTCCCGTTGTCTCCTCGTGAGGAGGTTGCTTCTCCGCTTGCATGTTCGGCGCTTCTACTACGCTCCGCGAGATCAAGTGAGGCTGATAGAGCTGCAGACAAATACCTCGAGATAAGGGTGCAATCGTGTCGTTATTATCTTACATTGATTTTAAATGCCATGTGCTTTTTTCACTTATTTTTATCTGTACATAGCTGAAGGTAGACAAACATTGTAAATACCTGCCATATAATCCTGCTCCTGCACAGCAGCAGCACTCCGTAGTGCCACCGCATGACTTATCTCCATCCCCTTGAGCTGACCATCAAGAATGTCGTATTCCAGAAATCCATCTTGACTCTAGTAGTCGTCTCCGCGGCTGATGACCTCCTTCACGGTGGGTCGGATAAGTATAGTCTGCAGTCGGTGCATTAGCATGTAAGCGTCTCTCATGGGTGTTGTGTTTGCTTCTCCGGAATATTTCAAGAGAGAAAGACGGGACAAGACTTACATGCTCATACTGAGCGGTGTACGAGCCCTTCTTATCACACAAGGGCGGGTACGCCTCGACAATGTCGTTTTGCACCAGGCTGTTGAGCTGTACCAGAAACACGTCAGCACGCACGAACATCAGCAATAAGGGGTAAAGGGGCCCCCCTTAGGGAGACATCACCACGTACACCCAACAGGTACTTTTCCTGGCCAAGGCGGTCCAGATACCGCCGGCAGAACGGCAGCGTTCCAAAATTCTTGTTAATCACGTTGAGCAGCGCCTTGGCCGAGCTCAGCCGCAGGTCGACGTGCTGGACGTCGCCGACCTTTGCGTAGTGCGACACCTCGCCGTCGTCGCGCACGTAGCCGTTGCCCGTGCTGCCAAACGTCTCAATGGCGAACACGTCGCCCTCCTCCATCTTGGTCTGGTCGTTGCTCTTGACAATGGGCACCGCCTTGGTGCCGTGGATGCTGTACGGCAGGATCGTGTGCCCCGTCAGGTTGCGGATGCTCTTGACAGGGTACGTGGTGCCGTCAATCTCGACCTCGAAGCTCTCCATGACCTCCTGGATGACGCCGCCAATCTCGCCCACGCGCGCGTCGATGCCGGCCTCGCGCACGCCGGCGTTGGTCGCCTCCCGCACGGCCTGCAGCAGGTTGTCATACTTGGGCTCAAAAGCCACCGTGAAAGCCGAGTCGACAATCTTGCCGTTGACGTGGACGCCAAAGTCCACCTTCATGACGTCGTTCTGCTGCAGCACCATCTTGTTGCCCGCATTGGGCGTGTAGTGCGCGGCGCAGTGGTTCAGGCTGAGGCCGCACGGGAAGCCCATGCCGGCGATGTGGGCGTCGCCCTCCTCCAGGCCCGGGTGGCCCGTCAGCGCGCGCACGCTGTCCTCAATGGTCTCGGCAATCTCAGTGAGCGTCTGGCCGGGCTTGATGACCTTTTGCGCGTACTGGCGCACCTGGCGGTGCACCTCGGCGGCCTCGCGGTAGTCGGCCAGGAAGTCGCTGTTGAGGTTGTCCAGGTGACGCTTCTCCTCGCTGGTGGTGCGGTAGCGGTTCTCGTCCTTGTACTCGACCTCCTCGCCCTTGGGATACGTCTTGTTGGGGAACAGCTGGCTGACCATTACGCGGGGCGGCTCCGTCTGGCTGGTCGGCGCCTTCTTCTTCTTCTTGGGCTTTCTCTTCTTCTTCTTCTTGGCGGCGCCGGTGGCAGAGGGTTCTTCCGCCTCGTCCTCGGAGTCGTCACCTTCGTGGGCGTCTTCGGCATGGCCGTTGGCCGAGTTCCCAGCCTGGCCTGCCGGCTGGGCACCTTCGGCCACTGCAAGACACAGAACTAGTCAGTATAACGGACGCAAGACTGCTGTAGAGCGGGCAGTTCCTCACCTTTCAGCTCCTTGAGAGCCTCAGTGGGGACTTGCGCTGCCATCTTGGCCAACTTGCGTCGATGTCGTGTGTGAGGTTTCAAAGCGATCAAATTTTGGCAGAGGGGCTCTGCAGCGTCGAAACCCCGCCAACGGGCTGCTGACAAAAATGGGTGCACCAATTGAGGGTCACCGTCACGGCTAAATTGTATGGCATAGTGACCTGCCTATTGTGTCTTGCCTCGGCTGAATGACATCAATGCTTGCCAACCACAACTTCGTCCATGAACACACCTTATACAGAATTCGGGATACAAGTATTTCTTTCCATATCTTCAAGTAGAGGTTCTCTACCGTCTGTGTATATGTAATGACTTTAGCATACAAACCACAGTCACAGTGATCCAGCAATCAATGACGCTTCGTACAGGTAGATACAGACACGTGCCCGAGTATGTACTCCTCAAGCCCTACCTCTCCCTCTCCAATAAACCAGGGCCTACATTGTTGGTAGCTCGATTGGCGTCCGATCAGATGCATTCGACTCATGACAGTATAGGAAAACCGCATGATGGCTTAAACTGCTGCAACTCATCCCGCACCAATTCGTACTTCCAAGTCTTTCCGCCAGTGGAGAGACGTGGGGGTCCCTCTCGTCAGGCACCGGACAGCAATTCAGCGGGGCGCCTGATCTCATCGCCGTCTCCAGCCATAAGGCAGCAGCCTTGTCAAACACCAAAGAGGGAGTGAGGACATTCAAAAGTCTTACAACTGAGTTTCACAACGCCAGAGACGGTCATCATGGAGCTGCAGGTACAGAGACTGGTTGACAAGGTCTGGAAGAAATTCCAGGAAACACCTCAAGACCGCCGTTTGTGTAAGTCGGCAACCTCTTACTACTCCCCGGCGTCTAGACCATCACAGCCATTGTGCTCTTCACAGACCCCTTATGACTCTCAAGCCAAGCAATTGCTAACCTTCATTATAATAGTAATTGGAATAGCCGGCATCCCAGGCTCAGGCAAGCCTCCCACTCACCTCACACCACCACCCAAACTAACACCTCCCCAGGCAAAACAACCCTCGCCCAAACCCTCACAAACAGCCTCAACTCCCTCTCCCGCCAAACATCCCCCTCCTCCTCTCCACCCCCGGCATCCTTCATCCCCATGGACGGCTTCCACCTCACCCGCGCCGCCCTCTCCGCCATGCCCGACCCCGCCGTCGCCCACGCCCGCCGCGGCGCCCCATTCACCTTTGACGCCCCGAAATTCCTCTCCCTCGTCCAATCCCTCCGCGAACCCATCTCCGAATCTTCCCCAAAAACAATCTACGCGCCCTCGTTTGATCACGCCGTGAAGGACCCCAAGGAAAACGACATTGCCGTCCTCCCGACGCATAGGATCGTCGTGCTCGAGGGGAATTACCTCGCGCTGGATAGGGACGTGTGGAGGGATGCAGCGGCCTTGCTGGATGAGCTGTGGTTCGTCGACGTGGACTTTGAGGTGGCGAGGAAGAGATTGCGGGAGAGGCATGTCCGCGCAGGCATTGTCCAGACTGTGGAGGAGGGCGATAGGAGGGCCGTGGAGAATGATCTTGTGAATGGGAGGGAGATTGTGGATTTCAGGTTGCCGGTGCACGAGGTGATTCAGAGCAGAGAGGATGGAAGCTGGGTGCACGAATAGATGGTTGTCATTTGGCATATATAGACGAAAAAGCCAGATTATGTTTGGATTCAATATAACAACCTAATATAATGAGATATACCCAGCAAATGAGTTGTTCGAACCCATTGTGTCAAACAAGGTAACCGGGAGAAGAGAGATGGGGGATATGAATGTCCATGAAATCGGCCAAAGCAGAACAACCCAGCATATTCCAAGCAACACCATGCATGCAAACAGGCATAAAACAAAATCAACACTCCTAAACACTTTTCAGCTCCTTGGCCTTCCCGAGCCACCGCCGGCTCATGGCTCATGAGCCTGCTCAACACTCGCTCGAGCCGCCTGGCTGAGCCTCTTCATCTCGGGCGCCATCGTCGCCCCCGTGCCCTTCCTCTCCCTCCTCATCTCCTCCCACCTCTTGTCGTCCATGACAGCAGGCTTCTCAATAATACCATCCAGTCCCAGAATCTCGAGCAACTCAGGCATCTCCGCGTGATCCCTCGTCGTCTTCATCCTATGGCACCACGTAATCTTCTTCTCCTCCGCCCGCTCCTCCTCGACCTTGCCCTTGCCGGCCTCGGGCTTCTCCAACGTGCCAAATTGCGGATGCTGCTCCTCCCGCGGCGTAGATAGCGGCGTCGAGATATGCAGCGGCTCAAAGAGGAACTCGCCGCCGACCTGCCGATGGTCGCCCGACTTGAGGGCCAGGCCCTTGGGCACCTGCCGGAGGCCCTGGACGATGCTGTCAAAGATGCCCTTTGACGTGCTCTTCTTGGTGTACGCCGGCTTGGCCCCCATCGTGAGCGTCTTGACCATGCCGAGGGCGTCGAAGAGCTGGCGGGTGGGATCGGTGTATATGGGGAACGGGCAGCCCGTCTCCTTGGCGTACATGTCGATGAGCTTGGGGTCGCCGCATCCGACGACGGTGATGAAGGTGCTGATGGGGAGGCGGAGGAGGGACTCGGGGGTGATGACTTCGGACAGAGTGCGGAGGTATTCCTGGCAGTTCTGAGGGTTGAAAACGTTAGCTATATGTAAACCTTCATTTTTGGCCACACTATGTTCGCAACAAAAGAGCAAAGGGGGGAGCAAATTGTTGAAGAAACTCACGCCACAGAAAAAGTGCCGGATGAAGATGACGAGCACCCGCCTGGCCACGTTGGGCCCCATGTACAGGCTCTTGAAGGTCCTCGACTTGCCGTCCTTGTCCAGCACGATGTAGTCCTCAATCATCTTCTGGACCTCGGCCGACGGCAGCTCGTTGTTGGTCTGCAGCTCGCCGTCAAAGTCCTGCGGCCGCGTCTTGTCGATCTCGAGAGACGGCGGCTTGGAGCGCCGGTGCGACGACGCCCTGTCCGAGCGGGCTGCTCCGTGAGCGGCCTCGTCTGCGTGGTGGCCGTGGGCGGCGGCGGCAGCAGCAGCGGCTCCATGGCTGTTGCGGTTGCTGGTGCTGTTGCTGTTGCTGTTCCCGTTGGAGTTGGAGTTGCTGGTGTTTTGCGTCGTCTGGTGCTGCTGCTCGTCGAGGATGCCCGTAAACGTGTGCGGCGGGGCGCTGACGTCCATCTGCGCGTCCGCCATCTGAGACAGCTTGTAGTATGTAAAAGGAGTGATGATCTGCGTGTGATGGGGTATCAGGGTAGTATGTAAGGTAGTAACCTATCGCAGTGGAAAACACACCGAGAAAGCAGTAGCAGTCAAAGATGAAGCAGCTCAAAAGCGAATTATCAAAAGCAAAGGAATAAGGTAGATGTAACAACGAGAAATTCAGGGCAGCCGCCGATGATGTTATAGCATCAGCTCCCCCAAAGCAAACCGAAATCCCAGGGGCGCCCGGAGCTCCATCTGGCGCTAAAAAGCTACGCAATGGCCGTCCCGGGGGGCTGGAGGCCAAGTTACTCCGTCCGTTTGACAGCGACAAGCCTCTCTTGCTGCGTCCAGTCTGTCCGGCTGCGCCACGGCGGACGAATCATTACATGTACTTTTGCCTTCTGATTACTTCCATTCGCCCCCTTGTTGGCGCAGCATAGCAAGAGGCACATGCATGCAACAAAGTTACAGCTGATACTTGAAAATGAACTGATTTTCTCCAGCGAATGATGGGTTGTCAACTCGAGGGCGAGCTGTCGTTGTTCTCCTTCAAATCTGCTGGCGCTGAATGATTGGAGACACCGGCAGCCAATCCGGCGGCAGCACGCCGCAGCTGTCCAGGGACTTGGTCGCTACCGGAGGCGTCCAATGGCGTCGCTCGGCTCGGTGAAGAACGCGTGGCTGACAAAGTCCGCCGTGCGTACCTGTACTTCGTACCTGCGTGTGCTGTCGTGCCGGTCTCTTGCAGTTCGATTCAGACCCTGTTTCTGTTCCAGTAACCGCCATAGTGGCTCTGCTAACCTCTCAGACCCATGCTTCACTTCTCCCATCTCATCACATCCGTTCACCCTGCAACTCATCAAATACAGACAAATCATCGCATCTAAGCCCCAAACAGAGTCGCATCGCTTGCTCACCTCACCCCAATCTCTCGTACCTGCTTCAAACAAGCATCTTCATCTCCCCCGCGGCTGTGCTCGTACGTGTTTCCTTCCAAGTTTTTCCCTTCGTTTCAAGTCATGTTCAGTAATCCCACATGCCTGTCTTTGACTCCGTCCCAATCCTGAAAGTCCGCAGCAGGAGAACAGCACATGCTTACTCTTCATCCATCTCAAAGTGAAACAGTAGAACCGTCCATCAGCCTTCACACAACTTCGCCGTCGTCAACCCCACCATCATCACCATGTCCGACGGCGAAAACGACCTATTCAACATCCAAGTCTCCGACTCAGAAGAAGACAAGGCCGAGAAGAAATCCAAGCGCACCGGCCAGTCGGAAGATGACTTCCTGGCGGTAAAAAATACTTACCGTGCAAAGGTGGAAAACGGCAACGTAAGACCCCACGACAACAACACTTACTCTCATTCTTCACAGTCCTCTAAAAGCCTGGCCATCTAGATACACGAGACGATCAGCCTCCCGTTACCACCTGACGCAAACAAACAGCACGTCCAGGAAGTCATCCACGCAGCGGAAGAATTGTACTTCTTCCGGCGCTACCAGGATGTCATCGATCTCGTATCAAGGGTCCTGGCCCTTGAAAGCGACAAAGGTGGCTTGGACGACGAATCCAAGCAGCTGCTCTGCATGTATCAGTCAAGATGTAGGCAAAAACTAAAACAAACCGATTGAAACAACTGTCACATCACCACTGCCACCCCCGCAAGAACCGTCTGTCTTTCACATGTTGCAATATTAGCCGCGTCTGCAAGTCAATTTCGTAGAGTCCTACACAGCCCGTTTCTCGGGCCTATTCTTACATAGATGGCCATATCTTCAGCTCGATGGACCTTTTCCAACCACCTTGTCAGATGGTCTAACCCTTGCGCCAAGATAGACTGGCAGTTCATCTCGCTGTCTCCCTCATTATTTTCTCGCACATGTTTATAACTATTAGCCGTTCATCATCATCGTCTCAATCATATCCCCAAGGGATTTCTCAATCCACGCCCCATGCATATCGTCGTCTTCAGAGGCCGGTAAAGTCAACTGCCCGAAAGACTAGTTTGCCCATCGAGAGGAGCTCAAACCCTGAGGCTTGGGCTTTTGACCATTCGTAGTAGGCATCGTAACGCTGGGAGGCGGGTTTGCTGGCTTCGGCTCTGGCTTAGTCGCAACTGCTGTGATTGGACTCGACCATCCTATGGATGTAAAATCAGTAAATAGCTCAGGACTCTCGGATGCTGTAGTATGACATACCGTCTGAAATTGCCCATCGAGACGTTGCAAGTCCGCCGTTGGTCTTGGTGCCAGACTTTGTGCCTCCATTTGCTGCCGTCGGCGCAGGACTTGTGAGTTCGACTGCCGTTTTCGAGCCCGAATCGGAGGGCTTGGCTGATGCCGGTTGATCGGAGCTAGAGGCTAACTAGGCTCTATGTTCCGCCATACTGGGGGCTGCCATCTTCTTGGGTGTGTCTGTTGTAGACGGGTAAATTGTTTTAGCCTTGGTGCGAGCCTCTCCAGTAGAAGAGGTGCCCTTCTGTATCTCTGGGAGACCTGACGCCTTGATGTTATCCTCGCGTGATACGGCACGACTCTCCAGCTGTTTGATGTCTGCAGGAGTGTACTTGATGCGCTTGCTGGGTGTGTCGACAATCTCTTGGAGATCCTGCAATGTGGCGCTCGAAATAGGCACAGTCTTGCTTTCGGCGTTGCCTCCATGCCTGTACTGCACCTTTCTTTTGATACGGACCAGCAGTCGGAGGAGATCGACAAGCTCCTCCTTCAGCTCGGCAGACTCTGTTTCGGTCTGCATGAACCCCTGAGCCATCCAGTTAGCGATTGCCGTCGACTCAATCACCTCGACGCCCTGCTCAGGCACTTGAACACCAGTGGCAGTGATCTCGGACAAGATTTGCTGAACGATACGCTGCATGTGATCCGCGGCAGCCTCAATGGTGAGCGATGGCTTGGGGGAATAATCATCCTCCAGGTTAAGAAGGCTGGCTTCGGGTGCTGGCCGCAGCGACGCATCGGCTGAATCCGGCATCTGCACAGCGTTCTTTGCGTTGCCGTTCGTCGTCTTTGGAGTGCCTTTGGGAGCCGCCGATGTTGGTTTGGAGGGGGATTGCTGGCGAGTATCTTGTTGCTTTTGGGCGGTAAGGGCCGGAGTAGGCTTCGGAGACACTGGTCTTTGTCCACCGTACCTTTGAGCGGACTCCAAAAGGCACTTGAGCAGATACTGAAAGCTATCTGCAGCTGCCGCAGTCCGCAGCTTCACCTTGTGCAGGCGCTCACCCCTTGCACTATAAATGATGCAGAAAGGTCCCTGTATGGCGGCAGAGCCGAGATCCAGGACATTGTACGCCAACTCGGCTTTGCCCGACGGTATCAGGACCAACGTTCCTTCGTTCTTCTGCACATGCACCTTGGCAATGAACTTTGCAGGGATGGACGAATTGTCAGATTCATTGACAATCTCACACTCGCCCTGAGATAAGATGGCTTGTTCGGGAGTCGATGGAGTTGGCTTGGGCTGGCCGACATTTTTGACGGGGGGATTTGTACTCCCCTTTTGAACTTGAGGACGTGCGCCAACATGGCTCACATTGCGAGGCACGGCTTTTTGAGTAGAGGCAGGTGCCAATGGTTGCACGGGGGGAGCGGTGACACGCGCTGCCGGCTTCATCGACGGGGGAGCCTTGGGAACGGTGGATGGTCGTGCTTGACTAGCTGCCATCGCAATCCGAGGCGGTGCCCTAGCATATGGAGTAAGTACGATTCGGAAACAAAGTTCAGATGATAAGAGGAGTAGTTTCACTCACGATGAAAACGCATGGCGCGCCATGTACTGGTTGGTAAACTGAGCCCAGGGGCGGCTGTCGCCAATCTCCAGGCCCTCCATCTGTAGACTTTCCTCGTCGACGATTTTGACTTTGCATACGTTAGCCAGGGAGATGAGCAGAATACAGGGCTCGGCGTGCTTACCACTCCATTTGTTCTCGAGTCTGTGCTTCCGAGCTTCCGGGATGTGACTCGCCCCGGAGCCTCTGGGCTGGTAGGTCGGCCTCTTGGCATCGTTGCTTAATGGAAGTTCTTCCTGTCGGACTCTTCCGAGTTCAGCCTGCGGTTGAACAAGTTAGTCCACCATTGCATTTTGCTATTTGAGGCTATGTCCTCATCAAGGGACAGGATGTGGAAAGAGAGTCAGAAGGGCTGCTGGAACTGGACTGGCTTCTTCTTACCTTGCAGGCTTCCTTGACCAGGTCGAGATCTGGATCCGGACCCTGCATCGTGACGATGGAGCCTGCCAGGCCCTGGAGGTGATGGCAGGATCGCTGACCGGCGGATGCTGTTGAGGAATTGTGGTCAGTGGAAGTCAAGGTCGAATGCGAGGCGCGTGTAGTGAAGCGTGCAGAAGGAGTCGCTGCCACTGTGAGGCAGTCGAAGTCTGATGAAGGGGCAGAAAAGAGAACAGAAGAAAGGAGAGAAGGAGCAGCCAGCCTTGGAGGTTTGTTTGTTTATTTGCTGGCGGCCGATAAGATATCGGATATCTGAGGCAACCACCTGGCTCTGCTCCTGCTTGAGTGGAGGCAGGCACCAGAGCTCTTGCGTTTATCGGCTGCAGAGCTTCTCATTGGTCGTAAATTGGCATTGCTTTGGCGACCGATAAGGAATTGCGTCTGTTTTATCTTGTTCTTTCGGTTCGGTGAGGTGACTGATTGGTCTGCCTACCTTACCTTACATTTATAGTACTTTACCGTAGAGTATGAGTAGCTCGTGGTGACTCGTGTTGAGGAATAGGGGCTGCGGTTCACTTGTGCGCAGCAATATCGTGCCCAGCTGGAGCTGTCCAAATCCGAGATCTTCTCCAATATGGAAGAGAAAAAGCTCTGCCAGCAAGAAGAATTGATGGATATAGAAAGTCGTTTGACAATAATAATTGTTTGAGATATGCGCGCTCGTCTGACACGCTGCTGCTGCACGCATCCGACTGACTCGAATCACAAGGGGCAAGGAGGCAGAGAGGCAAACGTATAGTTCAAAGACATAGGACACTGCCGTCTGAAGCAGAAGACGAAAGTGTCTTCAAGTTTGAGTGATGCTACTGTTCGAGATCAAGGAAGTAGTATGTGGCTAGTAGCGCTTGAGGAGACGTAGTGTCTACATGTATACTGCATGCGTCTACAGACCTAGAAGAACATGACTACCTGAGCAAATCGCATCTTGTAGATGCCTAGTATCTAAGTTTACTTCTGTCTGCTTTGCAGCATTTGTAAGTCGTAGTCGAGTATGCTCCTCTGCACACCTGTTTGAAAAACCTGAGATAGAGGACTCATCTCATTTCGTGAGTTCAGTTTCCAACAACCGACAGAAGGACTTGCACATGTAACTGGAGTCTTAACTGCGAGAGAATTTACGAAGTCTTTGAAGAATGTATTCCAAAGACTCTTGTATTTATGACTGGAGTGCCTTGTGGTGCTCTGATGGAGTTGTTGCATACCCCTGTTTGTATGCCTTCACTTCGGCCATATTTATTGTCACTGCTGGCTTTGACGACTTGGCACTTACCCGTAATGCTGATCCAGCATTCTAGAGGCGTTTCCCCGGCCTGTTCTCAACCTGATTCATTATGGAGTATCTTTGCTGTTGGTTGACATGATCCACACGCTGGGGTGGAATATCTGGGGCCAATATCGCGGGAATCGGTCGAGCTTAGACCGAGGTTTCAGATTCTGACTGATTGGACTGTCGCAGCTATGCCTTGGGAGAGCCAATCACGCTGCTTGTATTCTTCGTATGTTTGTCCCCTGCATAGTTAATTACCGTGCTAAAACCGATTACAGCCTTGTATAAGAGATGCAAGACAAAAGGATGCCATGTGTCGCATCTCAAGAGCCAGCAGAAGGACATTCCTCACCACCTTGGTATCCTAGTACTGTAAAGCGTCGCTTTTTCTTTTTTTGTGGTTACTGAATGAGATTCTTGGTAGGTGAATGCTGTTTCGAGCCTTGTATCGGCCATTGCAAGGTTCATGCGTTCCTCAACTCCCGATTCGTACATGTACGCAAGGGTCGTGATACCCCCACCTGCATCTTCATCTTGGCTATAAGTAATGCGGGGGAACCACGAAGATCTCGAGGGTATCTCAACTACACACCAAGCTCCTGAAGTTCGCAATTGGACGTCCATTTCTGCAGAAAGCTCCGAATTTCTCATAGCTACAAAGGCCAAACACCATGACGAGAAAGATTACAGCAGTGGAAATCCTGCAGCATAACAAGCTGGACGATGTGTGGATTGTTGTCGATGGAGAGGTGTACGACATGACTGAATTTGCACCTGAGCATCCTGGAGGAGCGGAAAGTACGTTTCAATTTTGTCAGAGGTGATGATTGGCACTCACTCATGTGTCTAGTTATACACAAATTTGCCGGGAAAGACGCCACAGAAGAATATGGCCGAGTTCATTCGCCCTCACTAATCAGAGAGACTCTCGGACCAAAAGGCCATGTTGGATCGCTGGACATGTCAACAATAACAGAAGACTGGAAAACAGCCAATCAGCCCACAGAGAGATCTACCTCGTCAAGAGGGAAGCCGACTCTTGACGAAATCTTCAATATGGATGACTTTGAAAAAGCGGCACAGCTGACGCTGTCGAGGAAATCGTGGGCATACATCAAGGGCGGCTCCAACGACAACATCACGCGAGATGCCAACAGCTCCATGCTGCGAAAGATCTGGCTGCGCCCAAAGGTTCTTCGCAATGTCGGAAGCGTCACAGCACGGACGAGCTTGTTGGGATGCGACCTCGAGATGCCCGTCTTCATCTCTCCAACCGGAGCTGCAAAAGCGGGCGGCGCCGAGGGCGAGCTGACTCTGGCTCGAGGAGCCGGTGCTGCAGGCATTGTGCATTGTTTCGCGACCCCATCGTCCTACACTCATCTTGAGATTCTGCAGGAGACGAAGCACCACGCCTTCTTTCAGCTGTACGTAAACAAAGACCGGTCCAAGTCTGAGGCCATCGTCCGCGCGATCGAGGCCACCGACAAAGTAAAGGCCATTCTGGTGACTGTTGACGTCCCCGTCATTCCCAAGAGGGAGGATGACGAGCGCGTAAAGTCAAACGAACAGCTGCAGATAGCCGGGATCGGGCTCAGTCCCGAGACTGCAAAGGGGGACAAACGGGGAGCCGGTCTTGCGCGCCAAGTGTCGTCGTTTATCGATCCGACATTTACATGGGACGACTTGAAATGGTTGCGAAGTATCACGGAGATTCCGATTGTTGTCAAGGGCATTCAATGTGCTGGCGATGCAATCATGGCTGCAAAGATGGGTGCTCAAGGGATCGTCATCAGTAACCACGGCGGTCGAGCTGCTGATACTGCGCCGCCAACCATTCTCGTCTTGCTGGAACTGCAGAAGCAGTGTCCCGAGATATTCGGACAGCTCGAGGTATTGATTGACGGCGGCTTTCGGCGAGGATCGGATATTGTCAAGGCGGTTTGCTTGGGTGCATCTGCCGTGGGACTGGGCAGGCCATTTCTCTACTCGTTGGGCTATGGTCAGGAGGGAGTAGAGCGCATCGCATGGAGTGAGTTTCTCACATCTATGTGTAGTTTCAACGGTCATCATGCTGACAATGTCTGCAGTTCTCAAGGACGAAATCGAAACGGCTATGCGCCTGTGTGGTATGACGGATCTGATGAGAGACGCGCATCCCGACTTTGTCAACACGAGCAGCCTTGATTTCATGGTGCCTGGACTAAAGCATCCTTACGCTCGCAAAGTCAACAAGTCAAACGGATGGCTTAGCTCACTGCGGTCTAAGTTGTAAAGCTAGGTGGAATGTGCATACAATTACACATAGAGCGAGGCATATATGTGAGCCGGCAACTTTTCAAATAGCAGCCAGTCTCGGGCTGGTCGTTAAGGAGAGGCATGGCCTCGGAGATTGTTTATCGATAGGTAACAATTAGATGTCACCCATAATGAGTCTAGGAGAAACAGCGCTGGCGTGGGACATTGATGTGTGACATTCGTTTGTCCGCTCGCCATAGAGAAGAACATCTTGAGACTTACTATCTCTGCTCTTGACTGACTGGACTTGAGAACCAAGATTGGGGCAGGATCAAAACCCCCCGTAATTGTATTACTGAGGGAAGCCCCCTTTTCCCAAGTCTCTCCACGAGATTTGAGGTGTTCAAGTGCCACGACTCTCATCAACTCACTTGGTATCCTCAGCAGAAGCCTTCTCTTCTTCAAGGGCAACCTTCTTCTCTTCAACAGAAGCTTCCTTAGCCGGATGTCTCAAAAAAGCGGAAGACTGAATAGGAACATCAGCGAGCTGCGTCGCCAACCTCAACGGAAGCTCCAGCATCTTTGCCTCCGCCGTCCGTCCCAACAACGTCAGACACTCATGATACCCACGCAAAGCCCAAACATTACTCGGATGCTGCCGGTATCGCGGCAGAGTCCCATCAATACCAAGGTCCTCCGCATAGACCTTGGCAGCTTCCTCCACCCGGCCCTGCTCCAGCAACATCGCCCCGTAGACATGGCGAGCCGGCTGCATCCAGCCCCACGGCTGGCTATACACGAGGCTATCCTCCTTTTCGATGTTCTGACGCATCCAATCAAATGCTTCTTCATAGTTGCCCTTGAAATAATCGCGATATCCACTTAGCAGCGTGATGGCGGTTTGTAGCAGTAAGCGGCTCTTGTGAGGGTAAGTCAGTCGCGCAGAGGGCACCCGGACCAAGGCCTTGACGAACACCATATACCGCTCTATACCCTCATCCATAACTCCAGTAACGGCATCAGCCATGCGTTGCGCCCATCGAATCGTGGCGACGGTAGTGCAGAAGAGACGTCGTTGATCCGGCAGTGCGAGCTGGTTGATCTCGTCCCAGCGGCCGAAGCGGACGAGGACATGGATCCGGAGAGCCCAGCAGAACTCGACCCAGAGTGCCAGGGGCGGAGATTCTATTTCGAGAAGCTCGATAGGTAGAGTCTCTTCTAGTCGAGTGCAATAATCCAGGGCTAGCTGTGATTGTCCGGATAACATGGCCGCGTATATCACGGTGTGATACTTTTTGACGCGATAGAAGACGTTCAAGCTCGTGTCGTTGCCGCCCGTCTTTTCCACGTATTTTGTATCTGCTTTGATAGCGGTGATGTTGGCCGCAATGGCACTTCGGTAGTCTCCAAGCAAAATGTCGATGATGGAGGACATGTGGATGAAATGGCCGCTATCTGGCACGAGGCCGCGCAGCAGATCGGCCGAATGAATCGCAACTTCGGGCGTCCGTGACCTCTCCATGAGTCGGATGTGTAATTGAAGAAGACCCGGATGCTCTCTTGCTCCCTCCTGGGCCAATGCTCTCGAGACAGCTGCATAAACGTCGAGTGTACGAGCTCCGGGCACAGGCTTGCCGCTGTTGGGATCCCACATGTCTCCAGAAGCAAGGCTCATAAGGGCTTCACCATAGAAGACGACAACATCGAGATCGTCACTGAATTCATTGTACACGGCCTCTATGGAGTCGGCATACGCACGATCCCATTCCGAGTACTCCTTCTCTGCAGCCTCCACAGCGTCGAGATCCCATTCCGTGAGGACTTCCACTGTCGGAGCCGAGTGCGGATATCGCGCAACGATGGCGCGGATAAGAGCCTGTTCAACTGGACTGGCGTTTCCCGCGAGGTTCGATGCGAGGCGAGATGCCTTATAGCTGTCTCTGATGCCGGACTTTGCTTCTTCCGGGTCGAATGCGCGCCAGGCCTTGTCGTGATAAAGGCCGCGAGTGTATGCTAGGCCCCAGTATCCCATGGCGCAGTCGGGGTCTGCTTGAATGACCTTTTCGAAGCAGTTGGACGCCTCTTGGTTGTTGAGCCCATAGGCCCAGATGAGACCTCGATTGAACCATCGTTGAGCATCAAGGCTTTTGGTTGTGATGGGTCGGTGGTAAGTTCCGAGATTGAAGTAGCCGTCATCATCGAGGGGGGGATTTTTGTCGTTCATGATGAGCGTTCTCGGCCCTATAGTGCACGGAGGCTTTGTATCGGGGCTGTAACGGAACAAAAGCGTCTAGAATATGTTCTCAGAAAAATGACTTCTTGTAGATCAACTGATATCGATTGAGGCCTTGTTTTTATATATACTGACTGGTCGGACTCTGCTGGTTTGTCGGACCCCGCCCATCTCCCATACTGGTCATCTTGGTGTAAGCCGGGCCCCTGCTCACTGGTGTTGTCAATGCTGCGCCTCAGGGGGCAACACTCAGCTTTGACGGCTAGGCAGACAATAATGCTCAGGCAGTCGCATATCTCCCGGCTAGGCACCCTTTATACTCATACGTAAGGTAACGTCAGATTCAAAGTCTACGTCTAACGCATGTATTAGCGAGTTTGAGACCGAATCTTGTTATTTAGATCTAGCTATACCTAAAGTCTGGAAGATATTCGTAGCGCTACCGCCTAGGCGGGAATACCTTAAATGAGCAGGCGAGGGCTGACCCCTGTTCATCCCGTGTATAACACTAACATCCGATCCAAGAGCAAGAGGAGGAATTGCCCTATATAAGATGTTTCAATACGCAAGTGGCAGGCGGTCTTTGTGAGATATCGAGCTGAAGTTACTGTTGTAGGAGGCCACAAGACTCCGTTTCGAGCCCTCACCTTGGAAAATTGCAAAGATCAGGCGACACTCACTGAGCCGATATTGACATACATCTTGGTCTTCATTGTTTCTGTTTGAGCATTGATAAGTACAGTCTGCTGGTCTCCCCCTCCACATGCCGGTGCTTAGTTCCCAATCTTGATCACAACCTTTCCAAAGTGCTTCCTCTCCCACTGATACTGATACGCCTTTTTCAGGTCTTCAAACGGAAAGATGTTAGGATCGACGACAGGGCGAAGTTGCGTAGAGTCAATCGCCCGGTTCATCTCCTCAAACTGCTGTCTCGAGCCCACAAAGATGCCGCGGACAATGCAAACGTGGTTGAGAATGTCCATCACCGCAGGCTGCTCATCAGACGACGTGAGGAACCCGATGATGGTGATGACGCCCTCCATGCGTATAGCCTTGAGAGACTGCGCAATGCTCGCGGCACCGCCAATCTCTAGGATGTGGTCGAATCCAACACCTCCGGGTGTCAAGGATCGGGCGACCTCGCCCCAGTTGGGGGTCTCGTTGTAGTTGATGACGTGAGAAGCTCCCAGCTTCTTCAACTCTTCGACCTTGTCGTTCGAGCTCGTCGTAGAGACGATTTGTGCACCTGCATTTTTCGCAAGTTGAATAGCCGCAAGACTAACTCCCCCAGTCCCTTGAGTCAAGACCCAGTCGCCAGCTTTGAGAACATTACTCGCAAGCCCGTAAAGGGCGTTCCATGCCGTCAGGGGAGCGCATGTCAAAGTACTGGCTTCAATGGCGTTGAGAGACGAAGGGGCTTTGACAAGACAATGATCGCCAAAGACGGCGTAATCGCGCAGTGTGCCGTCCACGGCGCCACCGAGACCACTTGCGGCGGCCTCTGGAGTGATGGGGTTCGTCAAGTGATGCTCGTTGAAGAGGGTGCAGACCCGGTCACCCTTGGATACTCTGGTGACCTTAGAGCCAGTTGCGAGAACAATGCCGGCACAGTCGGATCCGGGGACAACAGGAAGATTGATCACGAATGGGTAAAGCCCCTGTGTGTTGAATTAGATGTCACGTCTTCTTCATACGAAGCTTTTTGTGTGTGGACATACCCTTGGAATAGCCAAGTCTCTATAGTTGAGGGAGACGGCCTCAATCTTAACCAAGACATCTCTCTCGCCGAGCTTGGGAAGCGGAACATTGTCTTGGAGAACAATCCCATCGAAGCTGTCGCTGCGGGTTTCGCGGATAGACCACGCGCGTGTAGTCGTAGGAAGGGACATTGTGATGAGATTGATATCCAAGGTTGTATTTAGTTAGATGGTCCCAGAAAGAAGTGTGTCGTCTTGGATGACCTCAGATTGGTGACCGTTGGGCGGTCTTTATAGCTTCAGAGGGAGGCCAGGAGGCGTGTTTATCTCATTCATTGAAACCCGAGTGGATTCCTTTATACAAGCATGTCACATATTCTGATAGCTTTACTGAAGCTCGATCACAGCTTGGGCATAACGAGTCGTGTCATGGGCAGCTCGCAGACCTATCACATCGTCCGATGTTGAGTTTGCTCTGGCCAAGCCATGTCATCACTCCTCTTACACCAACGCTAGCATCGACGAATGAGATTGAAACGGCATATTCTATCCGCTAGATCTTACCTTGTATGAGCAACAAAACGTCGAAGAGTGTCGACATTCTGGTTCTCGAAGATGCTGCAAGTCTCTTCTCCCGGGGCGTGAGCTCCTGGTAGCACAGCGTCATTGGATCGCAGGCGTCGGCCGACCCCTGTCGATGACATGGAGAAGCTAGATCGGAGCGGCGGCTAGATGGGGTCGGCCGACCCCTGCAATGCCTCGTTTGACGGTAAAGTATACTGTCTGCTGCCGGTTCATTGACACTGTCGTTATTGCTGCTCTTCGACAGAGCTACCGACGACGGAATAAAGAACATATTATCAGCGTATGAGCTTAGCCTTGCGCCATTTGCACAATTATAGAGGGCATAAGATTATAGGAGCGTCCGTCTGCATCACGAATTTACCTGAAATTCTGTCACTTGTATCCTCCTTCAGCGCATTTACAGATGAAGAACACAGGAGAGTTCGCCTTTGTTTGGAGTCATATATGCATCGAGGAACCGGCTGGTCTCCCTCTATCTGGGGATAGGGTCCAGACTAGGCTCGTAGTAGAGCTCAATTCTGACGTTACTTGAGGTCAGATGCTCCGTCGTCCAACTTACCAGGCTTCAAGATTTCTTTACGCACAATCCCTAAATCTTCGTACAGGCTGAAGCCACACTTCCTGAAGCTTACATGTAAGTGCCTGTTCTTCTTGTCGGGGGCTCTCCACTGGTTTCCTAGGACTTATGTTTTCCTGAGCTTCAGGGAGGTCACGGTTCATGATCCCTTTGTGGCCTTGAAGAATGCTCCAGGAACTACGGCGCTGGGGTCCAGATGGAAACTGTTGCGCAAGTTGTTCACTTTACTCCTTATTTTTGCAAACTTTGTGTAGCGGCAGATAGACGTTAGCTTGGACTGACCTATTGAAGCAATTCAATGTTGATACCAAGCCTTGGGACTATCTGCAGGTAACCCACTGTCCCGGGTGCAAGTGCCGTCTCTGCATAGGCAGCTCCGGGATGCAGTGACACTGGTGACAATCTCGCTTGCTTAGGACCAATGTTTGAACAGTCTATATATGAGGTATAATAGATGATAATTGAACCATGCACAACGGCTAATTATATGTGCTTAAGTGTCTAGGTAACTACTGATAATTGGCCCCCGCAAGATCTTGACTACACGCGGCTATAGCTATACAGTTTGTGCTGCACTGTCGAAATACTAATCAGTTGCAGACTAGACCTTACCGGCCTTTCTTGGTCAATGTCTCTTCGGTCCAGATGCCGGCTTCCAAGGAGTTTGATAGGGTGGTCCTCAGTTACGCCATCTACCTGGCTTGACTCAAACCTACTGGTATGGTAGCCTCCGGCTTTACCCCAACTTGCCGGCAATTCCAGCAGTAGTACACACTCCCAAGCCACAATCATGTAGCTTTCACTTGATTAATCATCCCGATCGTTCCCATGGGTCCAGGCCTTCCATGACCAACGTCTGACAGGGGTCGGCCGACCCTATATTGCCTTGAACATCCTCCTCCTCAAATACTGACTCTAGACTTCCCGGCTCCATCCTTCTCGGTAAAATGGCCGAACTTTTCGCGTCATCGTCAAGTGGTAGTCCACCTGAATCGAGAGCCATTGTGCCAGGAACGTGCTTGAACTGCCGCCGTCAGAAGCAGCGTTGTGACAGACTCATCCCCCAGTGCTCCCGATGCTCGGCGTAAGTGTACAATATATGTCATTTCCAGCTTCTATACGTATCACCCAGTGAGGAGGCTTTGCTCACACATGAGCAGGAAGGCAGTTCGTTGCGTCTATCCATCAAAGAGCGATGTGGCCGTTCGCGAACTGGTGCTGGTCTCGAATGCAGATCATATGATAACGGCCTGCTCTAGGTCTTGCAGGTTCCATCTGTCTCCTCTTGGCGAACGCGAGTTACTCTGGGCCGCCTGTTCGAAGAATAGCCCACACAGGGAGGACTTTTTCTCCCAATCGTCTCTATCTCGGCTTGTGAGAGACATCTTTGATCATAACGGCATCAGTGCGACGAACGTGGTGACGAAGTACTTTGATCTTGCCTATCACTGGCTGCCTACGCTGGACAAAGATGCGACTTATGACAAAGCAGAGCGATTCCACATGGGTGAGCCGGTCGATAATGATATATTTGCCCTCCTCCTTCTCTGCATGCATCTCTTTACGGAGAGTCCGTGTGAAGACCACACTCAACAGTCACTGAGCACGCTGTACCGCACCTTACGGCAATTGTTTGCCATTGTTTACTCTTCTACCGGAAATTCCGCATACATGTTGCTACAGTGCGGCATAATCCTGACGACATATGCATGTGGGCAGGGCTTGAGCAGAGAGGCGTATGAGGCATTGACAATGTGCATTGGACTCATTCGCGGCCTTAGCATCAACGGCTACAACATGACAGATACATACAAAAGTACAAACACCGAGCGTTCGGAACAGCTAGAGTTGGACCGTTGCTGGAGTGGGATCATTCTACTGGATCGGTAGGTCATGAGATATGAGGATGCTCGGAAACTGAACAAACGAGTTGACCTCGCGGCAACAGGACCATCGCTCTCGCCAGCATCGACCACCGTCTTTCATACTTGGTAGAAGCACACCACCTCCCACCTGGTTCTGCCATCTTTCGAGTGTCGAAATCCGATCTCTATGGTCGCGATGCTGTTCGTAACCTGTTGGCACGAGCAGAGTACGCCATCCGTCTTGGCGATATTCTAAGAGTTATCATAAGCTCCGACATCAGCAAGTACGAAATGGCGGAAACAGAGATATACAAGCATGTAAGCGACTACATCTGTACGACGCAAGGAGGGAGCTTTCCGCTGTGTGAAACAGTTGCAATGTCCCTTAGGTGAGCCTCCTACATTCGTACACTGTCTCCCACCTCGCTTTTTTTGACATCTGGTTAACGGAGGTAAAAGTGCCCTGGTGATGTTGTATCGCAGAAAGGAGTACTACAACGCATCAAACGACAACCCGAAAACCATCATGGCGTTCAAATGCGCACGCAACATGATCATGGAGACATGCCGCGCTGAGGCAGACTGGGTTCGGAGACAGGGCTGGCTCAACAATAGCAGGCCGTGTTTTCTCGGGCTGTGCTGTCTGTACGGCGCAGCCGCCCATCTAAATGAACTGTCTCTGCAAGGTCTATCGAGAGAAGATACGTGGACACTAAGGGACTCTTTACTTGGGTTCTCAGCCCGCTGGAAACTTGGAGGTAGGGCCGTCGTGATTCCTGCATCGTCCTTTTTCAAAGTCTGACAATGTAAGCAGAGAACTTCCTTCGGCATCTCAGCTCAACTTCGTGAATTATACAATATTTCGGATCAACGTTGACCTTCAGGCTGTGGGAGAAACTCACCAGACTGGCTCACACACTTAACCCAAATGCCTATGTGGTGCCTGTTGCTGCTTCTATTGCTAGTAAGGTTTCTGAATAGAAAAGGTCTTTTATTTTCTGCTACTATCACTATGCATTTCTAACCAACCTCAATGGGGTGCGTTTTCTACATCTGATAGATACCTTAGATCAACTACCTATAGGTATAGAAACATCGCGTCTTGACTCCTAGGTTAGAGCAAGTCATTCCGGTGGTTTCTTTCCACCTCATGATGTCAAACCACGCACAATCCGTGTGGTTACCATTTCAGAGAGGTTTGGAAATTCATTGCGGGAGATCTATTTCCAGGAACAGCCACAGACCCCTGCGCAATTCTTGATCAGCTTTCGCCCCTTGTGTTCCAGAAAATGATATATGATAGCTATGTCAGATTCGATCGCACGCGGCACTCTTTGAAGAGCGGCCTTTGAGATGCGAAGCAGTGGCAATGAAATACTAAAATCCAATGAGCATGTCGGGTGTAAGACTGCAAGGCCAGCGCATCGGAAGCTAGGGACCATCGCATAATCTAAGCCCCATAGGAGGGAAACGGAGAACACGACTCCTAAGTGATGAGCTTATTTCACCGTATCTATTTACAGTGCGACTGAAGCCAATCAGGCGGGAATCTATTTTCTATGACAAGGTGGGATCTGACAACTTGACACCTACCTACTATGGAAGAGACAGACGAAATTGAAGAGGCTGAATGGCAATTATTCGAGTTGGCGGAGTTGGTCATCCCGCCGTCCATGCAGAGTTGTCTGAAGCCCCGCGAGGCAGTTTACAATTGTTACCCCGCATAGCGGGAAGGGATGAAGTGTTGGGACCAGAGTGAGGCTGAAGAGCAGACGTCGTGACACAGGCAGTTGGTGCCTGGTGAAGGGATGGGCTGTGTTGTGCGATTGGAGCATCAGTTCATCCATTGGTCAAGTTGTACGAGGAATGTGCATGCAGATACATGCATGCACATGGATCCTGGCGGCACGTTGCAGCTCACGAGTCCGAAGAGGTTGTACTGTACCAACAACTGCGAGACTGACAAACTGGTGGTGTACCCGTGCAAGTCTTCCAGACTGACAGCAAATTGGGGAAATCTGCTACGAAGAGGCAATGTTGATCGGTAGTTAAGCACCCAGATAGCCTAGAATCCATCCATCACTAAGAGATGCATCGTCAGCTCGTGACGACGAGGCCGCGCCACGGCAGAGGCTTGGAGCTCTGGATCGCTCAGCTCCGCCGCCACCAGAGGCCGTGATTGGACAGTGGCAAACAAGGTTGGGCGAGGCTGAGCCCGCTACCTCAGAGAGGATAATACTGTCGTTCTGATTCGTGATCAGTTGCTGCGGTCTCGAATAGTTTGTCAAGTACTTGAGCGATGGTGTGTGGCGTCCGCTTCAACGGTGGCATCTATCTTTGGCGAGTTGCTTGTATGTGCTGTACGTGTACCTGCGGAGGGATTGCCGTGGGTATTCAATCGTCAGCCAAGACATGCCAAGGTACTGCTGCCGAGTAAGAGTTGAGTTAAGGAGTCAATCGGAGGTTATACGGAGAGAGAAAAAGAGAGAGACGGGTGTGAGTGGTCTTTTTCGCTGGTGACGACGCCGTTGTGGTTCTGCGTGGAGTGAAATGCCGCGCATGGGGGAGACTTATCGTGAGTGAGTAGCGCGTGGCTGCCCTTGAACTTGCGGTTGAGATGGAAGAAAAGATGGATGAGATGAAGCTATCGATAGATGAAAGAAAGAACAGCTCACTGGCTACGCGGCATCTTCCCCTGAAGTCGTGCTCCCCCCTCTCTCGTCAAAATCTCGCTGTCCATGTGCCCTCGTCCACCTCCATCCCGTCTCTGGTTATCGACGTCATGCTTCCCGTCGCCAAGGCAATGGCCCAATCAAAGCCCTTGGTGGGACGCCGCCAGCCAGTAGAATCCCGCCGCGGCCCTGGAATCTGCCTCCCCCAAGAGCCCCTACAGGTGCTACAGGGGCTGTCCAGGTGCGCTAAGGCGCTGGAAGCCCCCCACTAGCGCCTCTGAAACCGACAGCTGGTCCAAGGGTCATCTGGAACGAGGGGCCAGGGGGACGAGTTTTGCTTGGAGCTTTGGCCCACGGCCCTGGTCTCCGAAGCCTCACTGAAACTGCTACTTCATCAACTCTGAAACCGCCGTTTGATCTTTTTTCTCCCTCCTCGTTGCTCTCCTCCATGCCGTTTGATTTGGCTGCTGCTGCTGCTGCTTCTTTTTCGCTCAAGAGCGCTGTTACCAGGTAGGAGAGCATCTCGGCAGCGACTCTGCGCCAGGAACAGAACACAGCAAGACGCCGCGCCAAAATCGGCCTCATATCTGCGGAGTGTTTACGATTACCCGTCGGAGGAAAAAGTCGCGAGAAACAAAGCCAGACATTCTCGACGTGCCCGTACTCGGTACATCTCGGTACCTTGCATGATCCAACAGCCGTCATTGGCGAGTATCCTCATCAGGTCGTTCTTGATCGCCCATCTGTGAACCATTTCAGGGTGTGCACAGGCCGCCCGCGTGTCGTTTCTCGCGCTCTTCTCTCCCGCATCTGACGACTGCTTGCTGCGCCGCATAACGATCTCTTTGGCGGCACTTATTGGCGGTCCTTCGGCTGCCGTAACCCAGAAGCAGAAGCAGAAACACTCGCTGCTGTCGTCCATTCCAGGCGCCACCAGGGGGAACGTGGAGGGAACAGAGACCCTGGCGAATCCAAGTTGCGCCCTTGGACTCGTTCTTCAGCGCGAAGAGACGAGTACAGGCTCGGTACAAGAGAGCACTGCTGCATATCTTCGTCGGCGTCTCTCGACCAACCAACCGCCCTCAAATTCCCTTGTCCCGTCGTCCTTACCAGTTTGAGTACGCATATCACCGACCATGTCGTATAATCGCCTAGGTATGTGCTTGCCATCTCCCGTTTTCCCCTTCGGACGACCCTTGGCATCCCAAGGCCCCCTGCTCGCCTAATCTCGAACACCCACTTATGCCCACATCGTCCTTGCGACGTCGTCGCTCCCTGTCGCGACATCTTCAGCATCTCTCGGCTAGCATCTCTCCCCACGTTGCCTGAAGTTGCGGCGTGCTACCCTCGCGCGCATACAGATAGACCCGTCGCGCGCCGTGTTGCGCCTCGTCTCCAACCATCTTCCTTCATGACCTCCTCCTGCCTCTGCCTTTCGAGCTTCTCTTGAGTCTTTCATCACATCCTAACGAATCCTGTTACCGGCAGACTACAGTCACGAGGACGACTACCAGATGGATCCCCGGGGCAACCCGTACAGGACTCCGTCGCCTGGCCATCCGCTTCAGCAGGGATACCAACTCGACGACAATCCGTACGGCCACCACCCTCAGAATGCCCCGATGCCCAGCATTGGCCGGCTGGCCAGTCCGAGTGATCAGCTACACATCAATCCCGCGGTAAGTGTTGAAGGAGACCCCTCAAACAAGCCATTGGAGAAGGCATCGGGTCTAACTGTATCCCCTTAGCACTCCGTCGATACGCTGTCATACAACAGCCAGCACCCTTCGGACTACTCAATAAACCCAGAAGCCCATCACGATGCGTACTACAACGCTCCATATGAGCCGCAACCCCACGACGGCCAAGGCTACGACCAGCACCAGGCGTACGACCAGCCGGGCTACGATCAACCGGGCTATGACCAGCAAGCCTACGATTATGACGACCGGCGACCGATGCTCTCTCACCAAAATACCGAGCTTCCCCTCAACCAGGTTGAGGAAACCCGGCCCGTCACGCCGACTGGCGGCATCAAGAGGTGGAAAACGGTGAAGCAGGTGCTCCTGTACCGCGGTAACCTGGTGCTCGATTGTCCGGTGCCACCCGTCTTGCTGCGCGAAAACCCCCACGGCGAGCGTGACGAGTTTACGCACATGCGATACTCGGCCGCGACCTGTGACCCCAAGGACTTTTACGACGAAAACTTTACTCTGCGCCAAAAGCTCTTCAGCAAGCCGCGCCACACCGAGCTCTTCATCGTCGTCACCATGTACAACGAGGACGACGTGCTGTTTGCGCGGACCATGGTGGGTGTCTTCAAGAACATCGAGTACATGTGTAACCGCCCCAACAGTAAGACGTGGGGCAAGGACGCCTGGAAGAAGATTGTCGTCTGCATTGTCAGCGACGGTCGTGCCAAGATCAACCCCCGAACGAGGGCCGTTTTGGCTGGTCTCGGAGTCTACCAGGAGGGCATCGCCAAGCAGCAGGTCAACGGAAAAGACGTGACTGCCCACATCTACGAGTACACCACCCAGACTCACCTGCAGCTGAACAAGGACGTCGTCTCGCTCGTCCACCGCAGACAGCCCGTTCAGCTGCTTTTCTGTCTCAAGGAGAAGAACGCCAAAAAGATCAATTCTCACCGATGGTTCTTCCAGGCGTTTGGCCGCGTCCTGGACCCTAACATTTGCGTCCTCATTGATGCTGGTACGAGGCCCGGTGGCAGCTCCATCTACCACCTCTGGAAGGCGTTCGACCTGGAGCCCATGTGCGGAGGCGCTTGTGGTGAGATCAAGGCCATGTTGGGCACGGGCGGCAAGAACCTGATCAACCCGCTCGTTGCCACGCAGAACTTTGAGTACAAGATGAGCAACATTCTCGATAAGCCCCTGGAGTCGGCCTTTGGCTTCATTTCCGTCTTGCCCGGTGCCTTTTCTGCCTATCGATACGTTGCTTTGCAAAACGACAAGAATGGCCAGGGTCCCCTTGAAAAGTACTTTTTGGGTGAAACTCTGCACGGTGGTGGCAAGGCCGGTCTCTTCGAGTCCAACATGTACCTGGCCGAGGACCGAATTCTCTGCTTCGAGCTGGTCACCAAGCGAAACTGCCACTGGATCCTGCAGTACGTCAAGTCTGCCACCGGAGAGACCGACGTGCCCGACACGGTTACGGAGTTGGTTCTCCAGCGACGTCGTTGGCTCAACGGTTCCTTCTTCGCCGCCATCTATGCCATTGCTCACTTCCACGACTTCTTCCGCTCCGACCATTCCTTTTTCCGAAAGATGGCCTTCTTCATCGAGTTTGTGTTCAACACCGTCAACATGATTTTTGCGTGGTTTGCCATTGGCAACTTCTTTTTGGTCTTCAAGATTCTGACGACCAGTCTCGGCTCGGATGATTTGCTGGGTAAAACTGGTGAGATCTTGGGCGTTGTTTTCGAATGGCTCTACGGCGTGATTCTCATCACCTGCTTTGTCCTTTCCCTGGGTAATCGGCCGGCTGGTTCCGGCAAGCTTTACTCGGCCATGGTTTGGTTCTGGGCAATTATCATGATGTAAGACCTCTGCTTCCATGTTCATTCGCGCACATGATGCTAACCTCATTGTAGATACCTAATGTTTGCAGCCATCTTCATCGCAGTCAAAGCCATCATTGCGGATCTCAACGACGGCGACGGATTCAACATTAGCCAGCTATTCAAAAACCAGGTCTTTTACACGCTCATCGTTTCCGTCATGTCGACGTACGGCATCTGGCTCGTTGCGTCCCTCCTCATGTTCGACCCGTGGCACATGATTACATCCTTTATCCAGTACATGCTCCTGACGCCTACGTTTACCAACGTCCTCAACGTCTACGCCTTTTGCAACACCCACGACGTGTCCTGGGGAACCAAGGGTGACGACAAGGTTGAGAAGCTGCCGTCCGTCAACACCAAGGATGGCCAGGGCAAAACCGATCTTCCCGACGAGGGCGACCTGAACGCGCAGTACCAGCGGGAGGTTGCGATGTTTAGCGCCAAGTTCAAGGAGGTGAAGAGGGACCCTACGCCGGCGGAGCTGCAGGAGAAGCAGATGGACTACTACCGCGGTGTCCGTACCGGCGTCGTGCTCATCTGGATGATTACCAACTTTGCCCTCGCCGCCGTGGTCCTGAGCTCAGCCGGTCTAGAAAGAATCACGCCCGGTACCGCTCAGGATCAGGAGGCGCAGCAGACGGAGCGGTCCAACATCTACATGGCCGTCGTCCTGTGGAGTGTTGCCGCTTTGAGTAGCTTCAAGTTTTTGGGAGCCATGTGGTTCCTCATTGTCAGGATGTTCAGGGGTGTTTGAGGGTGCATGTCGGATGATGCTGAATTGAAGAAAAGCTCGAACAAAGAGACGAAAAGATGAGATACGGACGACATGAGGAAGAGATTGCATTGTGGTTTTTATTTTTCCTGGATTATACCCCGTTTATGTTATTTGCTGGAGAGGCAAACGAGGGCTTGTTGGGTTTGTGTATGTATGTATGTCCACGCTTGTTAGAACTGCTGAGCTACGGCTTTGCCAAATCTGAGCTTCTCATGATGAATGTTCCCGGACGCGAGCTCATGCGAGTTCTTTGGCTTCTTGACATTGGTTTGGGAATAGGCTTCCTTTACTGAAGGTAACAGCTGCCCCGAACTCAGCGAAGGACTCAAGTTCTGACTTGGCGACGTCCCGCCAACCTTGTCTTTTTGGATGGGCTTCCAACACTGAGCCCGTCATGTATGTGCTCTAATCAACGTGGGTGTCACAACACGCGGCTTGGATATTGCTTCCGCTTCCTCGCGTCGAGTCTCAACTGTTTCTGCCACCTAGACAGTCCTTCATCATTATCCTAAATCTCTCGGTTCAGGATGGAAGCAAAAAGCCTTTTCTGCTGGCTCAACCCGGTGACTTAGTATCTTGCCCTGCTATTGGGTGCTTTTACGACATGATGCCGGGGACTAGGCGGGAGCCGCTGCTGCCACAAGTCGAGAGACCCGCGATATATCTGGCTTCGTTTGGGGTTAATCAAGGAGGTGTCTGACATTTCCTCACGTCCCCTCTCCACACTAACGTGGCCCTGCTTTCCGGGAGCGACTGAGTCTGCATTCGTTCTGGAGCCACTGGTGAATTGCCATCGAGTATTAAGCACGGCGATTCACCATGTCCCGGCTTCGCCAGACATAGGGCTCTTTGATCACTCACGTCACCAACCAAGCTCAAATCACCCATCGCTTCTAGAACAAACAACCACATATAACTCTCCATCTTGCCTTTGGATCGCCATCCTAAAGCAGCTTCAAAGACGTTGCCAAGCAGATCGGTTCTTCCGGTCCTATATTCCTCCGTGTCTATAGCGACGTGCACAAGTCCCCCGCCAACGAATGACCTGGGTAAGTCTTGACCGCGACAAAGCCTTCTCAGCTCAACCGCCATACTGACAGGACGCGCAAGACGAAGACAGGCATAGAGCAGATGGACCTGTTAAGCGCCCGTCTCAAGTGTCGCCAGATTCCTGGCTGAGCTGCTTTCAATCCCTGGCGGCTGCATGACTGATGGCGGGAAACACGGGAACTTGGAGCTATTTTATTCTTGTCAACGGACATGCCATCCCCGGATATCACACCGACCACATATGCCGGGCAGGCTTGAGAATTGCATCGGGATTATGTCTGTCCTCCCCCCCCTTTTCTCTCGTCGCTTGGTAATGAGTCGTTAACTGTCACGTACAGATACTACCGTGTCAGTCAAAGCAAGGTCGAGCTCGCCCCATATACTCCTATTGACTCTCAGCTCGCTGGAATCTTCTATCCGTCTAGCATGTTGCTTACCGGCCCTGCTGATGAAGATTGCCTCCACCTGTCTCAGGCAATGGACGAGTCAACCCTTCGGCATGAACACATGGCCACCGCGTCTGACATTAGGTATGGTCCGTAGTAACATGGACTTGCCGGGATCTTGCCTCACCACGCTCTTCCCTGCCTGGTTCTGGAACGAGATTGACTCCTGCAAGCCGGACGCCAAGCGGATCGCATGGACGATCCGGCACCTCCTGGCATCCGCGAAGGCAAGTCATCGTCCTACGTTGTGCTCCTTATCCCCTGAAGAGGAAAACTGGGAAGCCGACTGGAATCGGGTGATGTTTGCCGAACTTCGACGCACTTCGTACGCAGTGATCGCCGAATTCTGCCCGCTGTGATGCAGTCAATGACCTCGTTTACAAGAAATATAACCTTTAGGATATTCAACGAGGACACTTAAACGCCATCCTTGCGGTGATGGTTTTCCAGACTCGAGACGAGCGCACGGTGGCCCTCTTCGGCAGCGCAGCAGACGAGGCTTGTTGGAACTGCATGAATATCGAAATATGTAGAATGACCACTCTGTAAAACGACCACTCTCTCTAACTGACATCTGCCTATCCCTAGCTGGTAGTAAGAGTAGAAGCTAATAGGTAAAGAGATATAGGATATATAGAAGAACCAAAAGAAGTCAAAGGCTGTCTAGAAAATATAGTTTATAGATAAGTCTTAGAAGCATCCTTTAATGCCCCTGAGTATCTCTAGAATAATTAATTCCTTAGAAGGAGGCTAAGTGTAGCATAGATAACCTAGTATATTCAAGCTGAACGTATGGCAAGAGAGCATGCTCGTCGGTCTTGATTCTTCGCCCTTGCTCATTCACTATCAACTTCTAAACGTAACATAATAGCGATTGCGGTCTGTAAAATCTAAGTGACACTCCTTCTAAAGTTCCCCTTAGCAGAAACTCGCACAATTTAAATCAGCTCTGCAATCCCTTTGTTCTCTCGAAGCATGTAAGTCAACTCATGCCATGCACACTCACGTGAAGACGTGCCAGAACACCGCGTTATCATAATTCGTACATATAACATTGATGCTGAAACTGAGTGAATGCAGAGAGCAGAATAACCATTTATATACGTAGTGAAGCTACGGGTACACACTATGATGGTCATAACGTCCCCCTTTTACGGCTTGAAATGAACCATCAGTTGCTTAGAAATGGCGTCAAACATCTCGGCCCTCTTTGCCAAAAAGGCGTGCGTGTCCTCCTCCGAAGAACCAGCAAGATGTCCGATGATAATCTGCTCCTTGCCTTCCACAAGCCCGGCGTACGCCTTCTCGGTGAACTCTGCAAGGGGCATGCCTATAGCTCTGCCGCGCTCAAGTCCCATGTAATCATGGAGCTCAGCTAGTTGAAAGTAACCGTCAGTTGCCACGGTTTCTGACAGAAGTCATATAACACGAAAGCCATGGGTTGCTTACTCTGAACAGCGGGAGGCAAGATCTCGATAAACTTGATCTTCGAGACACCCTGGTATTGCTGTCGAAGAGATTCGAAGAAGGCCTTGAGCGCCGCTTTGGAGGCGCAGTATGACGGCATGGCAAACGCGGGAACGACGGCGAGCGTGGATCCTGTGACAATCATGGCGGTGGGATAATCCTTCTTCCTCAGGTGCGGCAGGAATTTGAGGGCAAGGTTCACGATGGAAGTATAGTTGACCTGAAAGTCGCGGTGAACAGCGTCGAGGTCGATTTCCTCAGACTGAGTGAGCTTCAGTTGGCTCTGAGTGCCCGAGTTAAGAAAAACACAGTCCAGGTCGGGGTATGTCTGGACGACCCTGCAAACGAACAGATCAGCGCTTTGGTCCGTGGTATGGAGGAGCTCTTCCTGCTCACTTGTTGACAAAGGCATCGAGGCCAGCTCTGTCGGTGACATCAAACTGGATGGCACTGGCTCGCTCCGGGCCGTGCTTGGCGACAAAGGCGTCGAGACGGTCCTGGCGACGGCCGACAGCAATCACTTTGGATCCCCCCTCTTCGATAAACTTGTCTGCCAGAGCAGCTCCAATGCCAGCCGTGGCGCCAACGAGGAGAATGCGCTTGTACTGGAACACCATTGTGGGTACGTCTTGCTGATAATTTTGAAATTGCGTGTGTATGGTGAGATGCTGGGTGTTGTTGCTGTTTGTCGTTGCGGCAGACTCCGTCTCAGAGGCCTCTTTATAGAGATCGATGCTCGGATTTAGATTCTGCGCGAATAGGTCCAAGGCCGAGATTCCTCGCTCTTCGTCATGCAATCCACACCAGTCCTGTAACTTGGTGAAATCATCGTGGATCGCGCCTCAGTCGCCTCTTCGGGGACCCTGCAAGGGGCCACATGGACCACATGTTCTGTGGAGAGCCGGGGGTTTGCTGCAACGATTAGAAATATTAAACAACGAGTATGTTGCCGCTGAATATGCACACAGTACTAGATGTGATTAGGCTCTGGCAGACGACGGAGATAAGAAGAAAAGGTGAAGCAGGCCTCACAAGTTGGGAGTGTCGTTGCTGTGTAAACGTGTATCTTGTCTCGAGTTGTGAGAAGGTCAAAAGGTACATCCCTACTTGTACCTACAAACTCGCGCTGCGCCTTCTGGGGAAGGTACGGGATCCACCGATCTAATGCTCCGGAACGCTAGCCCTTGTCGGCCTAGTCCCGGCAGCTACGGAGTACGTACCCATTGGCTATTGCTGGGTCCATCTCCAGAGGCGAAACGACCACGAGTTTAACTCCGAGATGCACCAACATCTGCAGATTCCCGAACTTCAAGCTTCAACCATGAAGCTTCATTCTTCGACAAATCTCACGACTGAACGGAGTGCCTCTAACCGTCATTCTGCGCGTTGATCAGTTGACTTGGCATTGCCGTATCTCCATTTGTCATTGTCCGGGACAGACTCAGTCTCTCCGCTGAGTGACTTCGAAATGGTCTACAGGGGACCCTCAAAGGACTGTTTGCCGTGCCGAAGGCGGAAACTCAAGGTACGATTCAAAGTAACAAGTCCAATTCACCCGGTCTTACGTTTGCTCTTAGTGCGACCTCCGCAAGGATGGATGCGGCCAGTGTCTCCGGGCCGGCATCTCCTGCTTCGGCTACCGGGACTCAAACGACCTCGTCTTCCGCGACCAGACGCGCAGTGTCGAGCGCAAGATGCTGGCTGCCAAGGCAACGACGGTGTCTCTGCAGTTCGGCACCTTGGACCATGTCATCCTGCCCAGGGCCAGCAGCCTCCCGCCCCAGCTCTGCCAGCCGTGGCACCTCCGGGCGCGCCATAGCTTCTTTTCTCATTATGTGTTTGGCCTGTCAAGAAGCTACGACATCCTACCTTTGTTATATGAGAAGGCGAAGCCGGACGATCATTTATCGGCCAGTGTGGACGCGGCCAGTCTCGCTTATGTAGCACATCGGAATGATGCGGCTTCTCAAGTCCTCATCCCGCTGGCGGCTCAACAATATACCATTGCTCTACGGCGCATCAACGCGGCTCTTTCAAAACCGGAACTCACCAGCGCCGACTCTACGCTGCAGTCAATTTTGCTGCTCGATCTTTATGAGAAGATCATGGGCCGTGACCTCACAGCGGCGGCGCCTTGGTTGGCCCATCTCAATGGTGCCCTGGCGCTCATCAAAGCTCGCGGGTACAATGACATGACGAGGAGTCGAGTGAGCAGAACACTTGCAAACAAGCTCTTCACGACTCTCCTAATAAGTTGTCTCATCCTGAATCATCGAATACCAGAAGGCGTCGTGGAACTCGGTCGCAGACTCGAAATGTTCCATGACAAGGACGATCTCAAGTGGCGCATCTCCAAGATGAACCAGCAAATGATCAACTTCCGGGTTGACATTGCTGAAGGAAAGCTGTCCAAACGTCAGATCGTCGCCGAGGCCAACCGCCTGCATGATGCCTATCGCGAGATTGAGGAGACATCGTCCCAAAGATGGCAGCCAAGGCAAGTCATGGCCTCGGAGGTGGACCAAGCCCACCAGTCTCTCATCTTTGGGGGGGATTTCTTGGATCTTTACAAAGATCATTATACAACGCAGGTCCGCAACACTATACGAATCATGCACCTGCAGCTCCAGTCCTACATCCAGAATAACTTGGAAGACGATGGGTCAGACGAGTACGCCCGCGCTCGTGAAGAATCACTGAGCCGTACGGAGCATTTCGCAGAGCAAGTCATTGCATCGGTGCCTCAGTTCATTATACCCGGCGTTCACCCCAACAACAGCATCCCCTTCTCCAGTGTTCAGACACTGAAATGCGGTATTCTTCTTCCGGCATTATTTACAGCCGCGGGCGCGTCGAGAAACCCGGATCTCCGCCTCTGGACGATTCGCACACTAAGATACATGGCGGCATGGGGAAATATGAAATCGGCTGTGATGACGGCCGACATGTTGGAGGAACACCCCGAGCGGGACTTTCAGTCTATGTACGCGAAGCTGGGCGGTTATGCATTCACAGTTTAAGGCGATTACGCTGCGGCTTCATATCAGCCAGCGAGTAGAATACATGTATATTACCATACTTGTTTTCAGGAGAGTCTTTACCCTTAGTAAAGCCAAAACCAACTTGAATAATTCCCAGATGGCTATGGAAGGTAGGTAATTATAATGGTTACCTTATATTTGATAGAATAGTATAGAATATCCTATAATAGATATAAATGCTTTAAGTAGCAGTAGTGAAAATATAATCAGATACTTGAAATAGTAGAATATATATATATATCTATATATATATGGGATACTTCTAGAAGTTGAAAAGAGTAGAAGGCATATAACGGGTAGAAGGTCAGTAGTCATAATAGGTACATCTTGTTATCGCCTAGCATCTAGAGGAGTAACGTCGTAGCAGGTGCGACATCTTCAACATGGCAGGACATTCCACACTCGCTTGTTGTGCCTTCCCTTGGAAGCATAAGCGAGAGATGGAGCACGAAAATCTTCCCACACAGATTTGCAAAATTTGTCAAAGGCCATGCATGAGATCCTCGCCTCTCACCATCAACTGCAACAATGGCTAGCCCTCCGCAAAGCGCTCAAAGGCCTCCAGAGTCGCCTCCAACGCCAATTGGAGACGATGACAACGAGCTCCTTGGCCCGGTCCTGTGAATTACAATGGCCACTCCACCGCAGAGCGCTCAACGCCCTCCGGATTCCTCACCCAGTCAATTGGAGACAATGACAACCAGTTTGCTGGACCAGCGCTGCAAGTACCCTCCTCCAGCTCAGCGTCTCTTCCGGTTACCCCTATCACGCCAATTGGAGATGAGAGCAAGCTTCTTGATCCAGCTCTTCAGGCTTCCCCTCTCATTTCATCAGTGACGCCAATCAAAGGTGCTGCTCACCAGACTGTCATATCTCCATCTGGAAAGCGTTCGGCCGAACACGGTATATTATGAAATCACATCCACCAATCTGGCAGCGTCAGACTGGCCTCTCTAGCAGGCGAATTGCTGGCTCGAAAGTGTCAACGCACCCGTGTCGGTTCGGAAGACACTGACGATGACTACGATCCGGGCTCCGATGACGAGTCCAATGATTCTGATTCCAGCGACGCTCCGGGCGTGCATGATGTGCCTGAGGTCCTTCTCGATCTGATGGATCTCGACGTCCCACCCGCATCGTCAAAGCCTAGTGATCTCGAGTCAACGTTGAAAGTCCTCGGAGCTCCGATCCTCAGCGGCGAAGTCGATTGGTCAGAGGTTCTATACTCTGCAAGCGGAGGGACATTGGAACTCCAACAAGAAATCAGAGATGCGTCAAGCAGTAGGTTATCTATAATCATACCATGCAATACATACATACTCATCCGGGCCAAGGGTTCAACAGGCCTCTCATCCCACAGCCAAGATGGATCCAGTTGCCTTTGTGGAGGATGTCGACAGGCCGAGTTGGCACACACATTGTGATGATATGGACACGCTCTGGAACCAGTTCATATCGGACATCAGACCCCTTGTTGGTGACGACTATGATCTCTCAACTCTGGTGAAACCTTCAGGTGCAATAGGAGCCGTCCTCCACATCCAATGGTATGTCCGGCATCTTCCACGTCTGCTCCACGAAGCTAACGTGACGTGTGGCAGGCGTTATCCCACCTTTTCAACCAAGAAGACCAACATCTGATTTGGACATGTGCTAGTATGTGTGCTTGATTACCTAGTGATCGCATTTATTTAACGTCTTGCTACAGGACCCAACCAATCCAAGCCTGAAGTAGCATGTCCGTAGGATTTCTGCCCTCCGAACGTGTCTGTCGCAGACATGATCCCATTCCGCAACAAGTCTCGAAACCCCGGGTAGGAGAGGGATTTCGGACTGTCGGCATGGCCCAAGCTCTTCCGACGAAGTGTGAGCCTCAGCTGCGACATCATGTCATCTTCCCCCATTGTCTTGCTCGTCGGCAGGCACTGTTACAAAGCCTTCTTAAAGACGCTCAGCAGGGATCCCTCCACATCCCTCACAATGGCCAAGATCCATTTCAAGTTCTCAGTTTTCAAGGCGTCTCCATCATTCTTTGTTGTCTACAACAAGATCACAAGTGAGATCAAACAACTCATACTTTACACATACCATTCAAGCCACTTTCTCTACGGGGCTACCATTGGCGAGGCTGCTTTTGCGGACGTGATCTGGAACATATCGGCAACCTTGGCGTCTATACCGATCTGCTCAGCCCTTCATTTCCAATCCATCGCAAGAGGTAAGCCTGACTCTACAAAAGTGAAAGAAGAGACATCAGAGCTAACATGCAAATCATATATACAGTCTTTGAGAAAACCCGTGAGTTCAACATGCAAACAGCTCTTGAAACATCAAGAAGCCTTTAGCAAGGAATCGCATTTTGGCCATTAGAATGTGAATAGAAACCCTGTGGGAGGTTGCAGAGGCAACTCCTTGTCTCGGTCACCAGAAAGAGGTTTGCAGGGATCTCACGAAAGAAGATGGCCAACAACAATAAAAATTAATTACTCGATCGTAGCTAGTGTGTGTGTAATAATAAGATGAAGATGAAGAAGAAGACGAAGAAGAAGACAAAGAAGAAGACGATGAAGAAGAAGACGATGAAGAAGAAGATGAAGAAGAAGATGATGAAGAAGAAGAGGTTCTAAGAAAGCTATCAAAATAAATATAAATTAGTTTTAATATTTACAGTAAATCTATTAGCATAGAAGCTTATTTAAGTACAGGAGGGTAATAGAAGATAATAGCAGCTACTCTAGCTATAGCAGTAAATAGAGATATATTCTATTCTACTATGCCTAGACTCTAGGGCACAACTAAAGTCTAATAGCAAAGTAAGCACCTCTTCGGCAATAAGGCATAGGCATATAAAAGCAAGAACAATTGTCGGAGAGTCGTAACCGATGTTGTAGTCAGCGTAGACACCGGGGCAGCTGTAATAGCTCGACAGTACCTCCGCCGAAGAGGATGTCTACCGTTGGTTCGCGAGAGCATCAGGATTCCGGGGAACCCAGGGCTCAAGCGGGCATAAGGACAGGGATGATCCTTGTCTCATGCGAGAACGCGCAGGGACGCGTGCTGACTGTGCGGTTGATACATCTGTTCCGGGGTTTGAGGTTTTCGCAACGGAGCTGTGCACCAAGATTCCTGCGATCGTGAAGACGATAAGGAAAGTCGATACGACTCAAGCAATTGCCACCATGATTTAACATAGTGCTCGGAGCAAACTATCAGCGCACGAGACTCGTGCGTTGAGAAAAACAACAAGATGCGTGGAAGTGGTGGATGTGATGATGAAGAAACAGAAACGGCTAATAACGCGTTTGTGCAGAGATAAAGGAACCTATATGCTCTCAGTCATATGACCTGGGATGTGATCCTACCGTCCCTATTGCAAAAGAAGCATAGTGTCTTCTACTACGAAGAATATGTAAAGGGAAGTGAAGTTTAATGATATAGCATAATGTGCCAACTCTGTGAAATACCGGTCATAGGGCGACGGGTGGTTTTGTGGAACAGGTGAGCAAATCGGGATTATACAGCTAAGGAAGTGCAAGTTGTCGATGGGAGCTTCGCCGACGAGCTGATTGTCGGTGGGAATTTGGTCGTCACGCGCGTCCTTCGTCTCGCTGAGAGAATCGACGTTCACAACTCACTGTGATTCTGTTCGTCTGCGTCTTCAGTTGGCTGAGCTTTGACTACACAGTGGCATGTTTGGACAAAGGTATTATTGTGGTGGTTGAAGTTCCAGTGGCAGACTTGTCCATATGCATCAGCTTGCCAACCCGTTCTTCGATCAGCAGCAGAAGCCTTGGCCGTGCCGTTTCGTCTCCCGCAACTCTCCGACCTTCTGGTTTGCTACCCTTTGGCTGTCTTTCCTGCAGGGAATGCGGGACAGAGGACATTGTTGATGGGAGGAACCGCAGTGAACCAAGGCAAGTTAGGTAGACAATGGATGATTTGCAGTTTCTGCCAGCATGGGCCCCTTGACGAAGGCTGCAGACGATGATGATGCGGCACTCTGTATCGTGTATCCTGGGAGAAGACAGAGCGTGTAATACTTCGTCCAGCCAGTCGTTGTTATGATGCAATCACGCGTCTTCAGATAGTGATCTTTGTGAATTGACAAGAGCTGACGAACCGCGCGAGAAGAAGCTGTCTTGGCCGATGATGAGAGTCAGCAGTTGGGCTCTCGTTGATATGACTGCAGGTCGCCTTTGTTTCCCATTATTCAGTCCGGCCGGTTGTCGTGATCATGCAGTCAAGAGTCTTCGGGGAGTTATTCAATAAGGCCAGAGCTGACGAAATCGCCCAGCAATAAGCTTTCTTGTCTGAAGATAAGAGTCAGCTGGGCTCTTGTAGACATGACAGCAAGTCGCTTGTTGTCGTCCACGAATATGTCTCGCCGGTTCTCATTACTCCATTCCGTCGGATGTCGTACTATTACAATCACAAGTCACTAGTTAGGTAGTGACGCAGGTCGATCAAAGCCAATGAACCGCGCGGGCAAGAAGCCCCCTTATCCAGCAATGACGGTCAAATTCTAGCCTCCCACAGAGAGCTGTATGTCATATCTCATCGGTCATGAACCACGTGTTGTCGGATCTCATGGTGTCGCAATTGACCGTTTCGGCTCGATTGCCAGGAGTCGATCGTCTGTATACAACTGTGTGGTTTGTTTTCTTATCGATCGTGACGCCGCCATGGTTGGAAGCAGCTCCGTTGTCTGTCTGTGGCGACGGCTGAGACGGCGCTTGACAGCTTCGTCTGTTCTATGGCTGTCCAACAATCTCTCAGCTTACACATCGTCAGTAATAGAAACAAGAGAACTCGGAATTAGGGACTTGCCGCAGCTGTGACTTACTCTGACATGTCGCAACTTCTTGTTTGTGTGCCTTCAGAATGAACAAAAGGAAGCGACGTTGAAGTGATTGAACAGCCGAGTGACTACACGTAACTGTGCAGCCTGCCTCGATTTGATTGTAGATTCGTTCATAGGTCTCGTAGGTGTTGTTCACTTGGTTGGCCTATTTCGTCACATCTGCTAATCCCGCTTGGTGACAGTCACTCCATCACATCGGACCTGAATCCTTGTAGGTTTCCATCTGCCCGGTAACCATAGTCGTTATGTGCCAAATGCGGTGAATTATTCGAGTTGATGATACGGGGTAACATAGTGCTTGTCCTACTGTTTCTCGCTATCAGTCGTCACCGGCTGTCAGTAATTATAGAGTCTCCAGCAATGACTGCTTAAAAGAGGAATTCTTTCCATGGGACTATTGGGCATACATGCCCCAACAGACTTGGTTGTACTACACACTCCGATCCAATAGTGGCCAGGTCTCTGCTTTCTGAAGACCCTCGCTGAATGGACCTAGAAGAAGAGGTCATGAGGCTTCCAGGAGGGACCCTTATGTGTAACATGGTAAACTAGGCATCATTGTCACTGCGGTGGCACCGCATGCAAAACGTCGAAGCAGCTGAGCGAGAGCATATATTAAGAACATTCACCTCCGCACAGCACATGTGTTACGTTACCAAATATAGCCCCCCCGACGCCCATGCAAACGCACTTGTCCTGGTGGTCCGTGAGCTGGACCAGGGAGGGAGCCAGCCTCATTATCCTCGCACGGCTTGCATCGGCACCTCGGGATTGGCCTTGAGACAGGCCGCAGGGAAGGATCTGGAGGCGAGTCGTGTCCAGTGGAGCGATGTTCCGTTCTCGATGCTTCTGGAGTTCTGTTTAGGCCCAACGTGGTAAATGCAGGTAGAAGTCATGGAGCAACAGGGCGATGCAGCGTAGCATCTGGCTCTCCCCGCGATTGTAGACGCACGGGAGCAGGAGAAAAGCGGGCTGTCTCGTCTATGCAAAACACATCATGAGCGATCGGATTGGGCTGAGAATTGTTGCCAGCAGTACTTACTCAGTTTCGCTGATATTCTCAGGGAGATGATGCGTAGCATCCAAGATTCCTTCGCTGGAGTCGCACACACCTCATTCTGATGAAGCCTGCACGCGCGAAGTAACCCCAGGCTGACCGCGAGTACATGGTACGATAATATGGAGTATGGCCCTAGAGTCCTGGAGCCTGTAGAGTAGCGTAAGCCAAGGAGCAAAGAGAAGAAAGACTTGCTAATCTCTGCTTGCAGCTGGAGCAGATACGAGTACTTGCGAAAGTGTCACTGGAATTGCCTCGGCGTGATGGAGTCGCGATGATAAGAGTCTTGGCAGCATCTCCACTCGCGAAGAATTCTCCAAGAAGAAAAGACGGTGTGGTTCATCAACGGCGAGACGGACGGATGAAGAAGAGATAAACGAGAGAAGAGAGAAAAGTCCTATCAATATGCTCCATTCTGTCCCCATAACCATGCTCGCAAGCTGTCAAGGGCTTAGCAGGAAATGGTCTCACTGTACACAACCATTGGAGAGATGCGCGGAGAATGTGTACTATGGAATTGACGCTCCAGCGACCCATAGAGGAGACACATGTTGGCCAGAGGGCAGGGAGAAGACACGGATTGGATTGTACGGGCGTGATGCAGACGTGGTAGCAATGTCAGTACCTGTAGTGTACCTGCAGCTGCACAGAAAAAAGCCACGATGCTGGACAGCCGGACCTTCTTCACGGATACCGGCACACAGGGTATGTATGTCAACGTCAAAGGACTGGTAGATGGCGATTTTCGACGATGGAAAGGCGTAAGATCCCGTCTGTGGCTGCGGGAGCCAAGAAAATGGAGCCTGACCGATGATGAGGCTCACGATGGCAAACGTCTCCCTGATATCTGGTAGATTCTCTGTTGTTACTGTCAATTTCCGTTCGTTTTCCGGAATCTCGACGTACTGGAGAGAAGGGCACTGGCAACCCAAGCAAACTAGATTAGCAGCACAATCCAGGCCTTCCCCTCAGAGGCCACTCAGCTGCGCAGCATTTGGTCCTTTTTTGACGCTCGCTCGGCTGTTTTATGCATACGGACGAGCCACCGGGTGGCCCTTGACCTAACGACCGGGGTAAATCACGTCAAGGCCCGAATCAGGCAGGTCGAAATGCTTATCCAGAGGGTGGACAAATGGGAGGATCGAAGAGTCGCGTAGTGTGGCGGGTCCAACAACCTTAAGATAACCTAGAACCAGGGCCTGGTTAGTGCGGGCATTCGGAGAGGAGGGGTGATTCCGTATTGTTCAAGTGCGAGTCGTGCTGATGATGCGCTGAGAAAAGAGGAGTGGATGAGGGCGTGGTTGCGTTCGGTTATTTGCAAGTCGAAGTTTTGAAGTTGGGTGAAGAGCATGTCAAAGAGAAGGACGTGAACGATAAGAAAGATAAAGCAACAGAGATAAGGATAACGATGACAGACAGGCAAGAGCAGCCCCGTCCAACCTGACGGTACCTATTGGATCTGCACAGGTGCCGGACTCGCTACGAGTTGGCGCTGCTTAGCGTTCGAGACCGCTGGATCCAGAGGCCCTAAATGCCCTGAAAATGCCCTAGACGCAGCACCTTATTCCTGCCAGCGCGCGCCCGCTCTTCTAGAACTCTTCTGCGCCACCAAGAATAACCTCCATGTATCAAGGCGTCGTATGCGGTGTTGGCTTGCCGCTTATCTTGTGGCTTCTATCCAACGCTCGACCGGCCAGGCACCAGCCCTTCTAATTCTCGCAGAAAGTCTTGGCTCGTTGGATGAATGGGCTTGGGCTGTCTATTCATATGAGCCCAATCTTCATATTCACTTGATCAATGCTTGTGGTAGTGGGCTCGTTCGTGGGCCCCCTCAGGGATTCTCCAGGTCGCCACCCCGGATTTTTCACGTAATAGAATGACAGACAGTGTGCCCGAAAGATACCGAAAGAGGCTTGGAGAAGCACAGGTCGGGACGTGTCGAGCTGAGACATTGGACTGCTTCCACCACCTCAGCTCTGCAGTATGAGTGAAACACTATGTTGTAGCATCTCGAGAACGAGGCAGAGAAGCCCAGCTACCTGCTCAGACATTAATGTTCTAGAACATTGACTGACCTGGTCGGCGTCAGCCGAGGCAGAGTGTCAACCACCGTCTACGGACCGGGGCATGATAACACGATATCTCACACCCTGGGTTGCACCGACTCCAGCCCCGTAGCAAACTCCAGGGCTTTCTCCGAAACGTTATCGGCTCACGGTCCCCTCTGTGCCCACGGCCAGGCGGCGACTCGCCAGCTTCCCCAACTTTCGTTTAATCTGTGGGAACGCGTTTGATAGGCCCCGGACCAGGAGAAGTGTTCGCGTACAAAGTGCCTCTTCCAGGTAGACAAATCGGTCGATGAGCGAGATGCGATCCACCCTGTAAGCAACCGGCATGTGCGAGTCGAAGCCTTACTTGCAGGTGTCTGCCGTTTTCTGGTCAGCATCCAGCAACAGTGTGTCACAGTTTTTGCGCACAGTTTTCCCATCTACCCAAGTGGTCAGTGACAAGGCACGCATGAGAACCGGTTTGACACGATTGAGGTACATATACATGTATCCATCGTCTACATGGCCTGAGTGAACATTCTTGCCGCTCGAAAAGCCTACACCAAGGAGAGCAACCAGATTTGAGAATAACAACAGCAACCTGAGGTTAGATCGTGACAACCCCATGCAGTCACCACCATCCCCAGGCTAGGTGTGATTGTTGGTCCCCAATCGTCTCTAGCGGACCATCGCATCCGCACCAAGCATGCATCGACCTGCCCGTCAATTCTCAAATGTAGGCGTTGATTGCCTTTCGCTGAGCTCAGTGAAAACCCCAACTCCAGCAATGGAAAAATGCGGTCACACGAGGTCTCACTCTCACTCTCAATCTGCTACTACTAGCCTAGCCTCGGAGACCTCGCCCCGGTCCGTGCAGACCAGGAGCAGCCATGAGGCCACGTCCCTTGCCTCTCTCAGCTTGCTTTACCCCACCACCGAAGCCCCAGGCTCGGGCGTTTCGCTGGTTCTCGCCGTTGCCCAGTGCGCTGATAGGCTCATATCGGGAGGAGTCGAGATATGGACTGCAGACGCAAGCAGGCCAAGGGCTCGGAGTGCTCCATTCTCCATGCCTTGGCGCATGGCTAGCTTCGGGGATCCCCTGCTCATGGAGCCTTGTCACTCGTACAATTGCACAGAGAGACGTGAGGGCTCGCTGGCAAGCACCAGGCACAAGGTATCCATGACAAGATAGCCTTACCTGAATAGATGCCGATCCCTGGGTGGTACGAAGCACCAGTTGTTAGGTAGAGATATATATCACCCACCTAAGTTCCTTCTCCGAAGCCATCTTTCCCTCTGCTCAGCACCACTCTCCCATTCGACACCCACCATCAACCGTCGTCTCTTTTCGACAACTCACGACTTTGGTGGTCTGCCGCGTCTGGTTCGTTGTAGACGTTGTCGCCGAGTGGTGCCATTCCTGCCTGTCTTATCCCTCATCCCGACGTCAAAGTCTCGATAGTTTCCTGCTCGCCTCCTCACCATGAGCGATCGCGACGATGGGCTTTACGCCCATCAGGCGTCCCCTGTCTACGGCCAGGACCCGGAGAAGAACAGCACCAGGGCCGGCAACTACGAGAATGTTCACATCCAGGGACTCGAGACTTCGGCCGCGACGTCGTTACACCGCGGTCTCAAGGCACGCCACATTTCCATGATCGCCATCGGAGGTGCTTTGGGCACTGGTTTGATCATCGGAACGGGCAAATCTTTGGCCCAGGCCGGACCTGGTAAGTGTCAAAACAACAATGGAGGCTCGAAACTTGAAGCTAATGGAGGAGGGGAAAATAGGCAGCCTCCTTATCTCATACGCTTTCATGGGGGTTATTGTTGCTGTTGTTATGTCTAGCCTTGGAGAGATGGCGGCATATCTTCCTCTCGCAGGATTTTCGAGTTATGCCGCTCGGTATTGCTCTCCCTCGCTTGGATTTGCGACAGGGTATACCTACCTTGGTATGTCTCAAATTGTTGAATGCGTTCACAGTGCCTTGAGTGCTTCCCCCTCCACCTTCCCTGGGTGAATCATCGCATCTCCGAGTCCCCACGAAGCCGTACAAGTGTACGCATATAATTCGAGACTCGGGTACCTACTTGCCTAAAGGGGTAGGTAAGGTATACGCAGTACACGTATTTGACCGCCCCACACAAACGGCATCCCCACACTTGTCCGGATAAGCTCAACCTCGAAACTAACAAGATGTGGGAAAACAAAACAGGAAAATACCTTGTGATTACACCAAATCAACTAACAGCGGCCTCCCTTGTTATTCAGTATTGGTTACCACGAGAAAGGGTGAGTGGAACTTTGTACCTCAAAGCTTCAAAGTACTAGGTATCTAACCTTGACCAAGGTGAACCCCGGTGTTTGGATCGCCCTGTTTTTGGTTGTCATACTCCTGGTGAACTGGATCGGAATCGAGAAATTCGGTGAAATCGAGTTTGTTTTGAGCTCGGTGAAGGTGCTGGTCATGTTGGGTATCATAATCTTTGCAATCGTCATCGCTTGCGGAGGCGGCCCGAATGGCGATGCCCCGGGCTTCCGATACTGGCACGATCCCGGTGCCTTCGCCGAGCTGTACGACAAGGGCGCAACTGGAAGATTTTTGGGATTCTGGTCAGTGCTATTAAACTCGGCATTTGCATATCTTGGGACAGAGCTAGTAGGGGTAACTGCGTCGGAGGCCCAGAATCCGAGGCGCAATATTCCAAAAGGTATGTTGATATCCATTTCTCAGATCATCATTTACTTGTGTCTTCTTCTTCTTCTACCCACTTTCCGTGGAAATCGATACTAAAGAAAGCAGCTATTAAACTTACATTCGTCCGGATATGCGTCTTTTACATCCTTTCGGTTTTCTTGGTCGGGCTCATCGTCCCTTACAACTCCAAGTCTCTCGCTTTCGCGAATTCTCAGAAGACAGGGGCGAGCGCATCCCCCTTCGTGGTAGCATCAATCGTGGCTGGCGTCAAGGTATGTTTGTAATATCCGCGTCTGAACACTGCTGGATGGTGTATGGCTGGCATCCAGTTGGCATGTTGCTTGCGTTGTCCGTCTGTCATGCGGATCTTCGCGTGCGGGTGCTCCCCCCTAAGCCATAAGTTCATTCGACAGCGTAACTGATCAAAGACAAAAAAAAAAAACAATAGGTGCTGCCCCATATCCTAAACGGGTGTATCTTAATTTTTGTACTGTCGGCATCGAATACCGACTTATACATCGCATCAAGAACCCTCTACAGCATTGCATCTGATGGAAATGCTCCCGCCATTTTCAAGAGGGTTGACAAGAGGGGTATCCCCTACGTATCGCTCCTCCTCTGCGCGGCCGTTGCATGCTTGGCATTCCTCAACGTTGGGGAGAGCTCGACTGTCGTTTTCGGCTACTTCGTGAACCTGGTCACCGTCTTTGGCATCCTCACCTGGGTCTCCATCCTCGTCACCTATCTCTACTTCCTTCGAGCCCGTCGCGCCCAAAACATCCCCGACAGCAGCATGCCTTATGTGGCCCCCCAGGGCTACTGGGGAACAGCCATCACACTTTTCTTCGTGATACTCGTCACTCTTACCAAGAACTTCGATGTTTTCATTCACACCCCCGCGCGTCAATTTGACTACAAGAACTTCATCACGGGCTACCTGGGGATTCCCGTGTACATCTTCCTCTTCTTCGGTCACAAGCTCCTCACCGGGAGCAGGATTCTGAAGCCCCACGAGGTTGACTTCTTGACCGGAAAGGATATCATTGACACACAAGAGAGGGAGTTTTTAGAGGAACAGGAGGCCAAGCACGCCAATGCCGAGGGCATGGCCAAATTCTATAACCGCTATGTATCGTGGCTATTCTAGCCTTGGCTCGGATGGTTTAGCAGATGTCTTTGAAGTATTAGAATTTACATACTCTATATACTGTTAATGTCGTATGAACCTTACTTTCACCTACGTTGCTCGTCTCTCAACCAAACCATGGGCTTGGCTTCCACTGCCGTCCCCATCTGCTTGTCAGCAAGATACTATGACTGACGGTCCTTGCATTGGTCGTTCCGATGACTACATATGCATCCCCGGCCCTGAATCCCCCGTAGTCTTCTCTTTGCCTGATGGTTTCTGTGAGTTCCACATCTTTTTTTTTCAGATCAACTGCCGCCTCTTTCACAGAGCCTGCACCTCTGATCCAGCATCTTCGGGGCTTTTTATCCACACCAGGTACTGATGTAATGGTTCGTCTTGATACCACCACCTAGGTCGCACCCGTTACTTGCAGAAGACAAATTACGCAGGAGAGGGAACAGTGAAGTCATCCAAGAAGCAAGCTTAGCTACCGGGTACGGAAATGGCAAATGCAGTCAAGATACGAACTAGTAGACATCTCCCTGCCGTACTTGCTTTACTCAACATCGGAGCGATTGCAGAAGGGATTAGCCACATGAGAGGACGATAAAATCAAATAACAACATGTGAAATAACTTTAGACTCGAGGGATCTATGCTACTCATGTAAGCTCTGTATTTTTCACATCAAGCCATGAAGTCAGGCAGGATGTCGTCTTCCATGAGCTTTATTTCTCTAGTAAATCGCCTCCGAGCAACGTTCTTACAACTTTCAACACCACTCTCCCATGGTTGTGTCGTCGCATCGCCGGCGAAAGCAAAATCCAAATGTCCCGCTGCCTCGACCCTTTGCAAGAGGCTCATCTCTCTCTGTTCAGCAAAGAGAGCCCGGTGATCCGAATCCTTCTTCGCAACCGCCTGGGGACCAGCTTCTCCAGTATCGCCAATGAACAACGTCGGCAGGTGAGGATGGCGGCTCAAAGGCATCAAGGACATGCTCTCCGTCATCTTTCCGGCTTCGTTCACCACGAGAAAGCATGGTGAGAGGTCCGGTACGTGATCATAGAGCAGGCGTACGTCAGTTGGCGTAGCGACGATGATATCTGCCTGGGTGATGAACGTCGACAACAGCCGCCGTGCTTCTTCCAGATAGGCACGTTTGTTGACGCAATAGGTTACTGGATCGCTTTCCTCAAGGCCCCAAGCCTCGTTCATGATGGGATACTGCGTCGGGTTATTTTCGACTTCGAGCCGTAACTGTCGAGAACATGAGGTGGGATCCGTTGCGGGATTTCCCTCATCAAAACGTTTCTGCTGAAATTCATTGACTTGCCGGAGAAGTCGTTCAATGGTGCTCGATGTCCTCTCAGGTATTGGAACTTGTGGCGGCGTATCCAAGGCGGCCTTGAGGAAAGTGCGAAGCTCGAGATGATACGAGTACATGCGCAAGATCCGCTTGTGAGGCATTTTTGCTCTGAGGCGCTTGAATCCATCATCGACGTCGGCGTTGTGAGGTGCAGTCCAGAGTACAACGGAAGGCAACCGAGCAGTAACAGCCATGTCCTGGCCGCTTTTGATGGCGTGGACTACTGTTGCCGCGAAACGTGACCTGCCAGAACTTGATCCGCCAGCAATGAAGACTTTGCTTGCACGGGCATGCCTGAAGGCTTCTATAGCCTCGTCATATTTCACAAACCTTCCTTTGGCGATAAACTGACCGAGGCCAGTAAACCTCTCGACAAGGTCATGCGCTGGTGGTGTGAAAATAGGGTCAAAGGACAAGAGGAAACTCCACCAATTTGACGCAGTAGGGTCCTCGGCGACATTATTCAGGATGTTGATGGTGTCACATTCGAACTCTGCCGTTATCGCGTTGATGTCATACTCGAGCTTGATCTGGCGGGCATCGGCCTGGTGTTGGGCAAGATTGTCCAGGTATGTGCCGAGTTTCCAGGGCATGGTCGAGAGCGGCAAGTCGACAAACTGCAGTGGTGGTTGTGTGAAACATTCAGGCCAGATGGGTTGGAGCGGTGCGTCGACTTGAAAGTATGCATTTCCGGAACGATAGCTAGGGATGTTGACGCGAATACCGGTGCAGGGCTGACCGTATTTCTCATTGAGAGGTTTGCGGGCAGCAGCGATCTGAGGCGCCATCCACCCAAGGATGCGTTTACGATGGTCCAGTTCATCTTCGTGCTCGCTCTTGCGAAGAAGCTTGGCAGCCTGGCGTGCTTCGAGGCGCCGCTTGGCATCAATGTCTGCGTCGGGCATTGAATAATGAGCATCCCGGAGAAATGTCGCAATGTAGGACAAGATCTTTGGGGTGGCAACTTCGAGATACTTGTCGTCGAGTATAGTGTCAACAAGCTCCTCCTGGGCATCAATTTCAACGTCATCGTAGCGCTCATGCAACATCTCCTGCAATCTGTCTTGTGCAACATTGAAAGACTTGACTGCTTCCGAATGAGCTTCGGACAAACCACTCGCAAGCGCCGTAGCGAAAGACTCCACCTGAGAGGCAACCAGACTTATGTCTGGGCTTTGGTTGAACTTTTGCGACAGGTTGATGTACAGACGAACTGCGGTCCCTGCCTCTGGTAGCAGGCGTCGTTTGTAACCATCCTTCAAGGGGATAGCCACTATGAACTTGGTGGGGGCTCCCGTTCCCTTGATGCCATAGACCAGCTCATCCGTCTCCTGAGCATCCCATTCCGAGCCGGGAATCGGCAAGACCCAACCATCAAACACAGCCCGGCCACAATCGTCTGCCTGTTGCTTCAGCTGGTTGGCTTCATCGGCTGCGCCACCAATGAGTGTGACGGTCCGTTCGTCTTTCGTCAAGTAAAAAGTGGCGGCTCGATCAAGGGTATTTTTGCGGTCCACAGCCACGAGATTGATGTTTCGATAGGACAAGTCATCGATGTTTCCCTGACATACGTCCCGGGCGATTTGGTGGTATGGGCCACGACATGGATCTCTTGAGAGCAAAGGACCCCATTTCGAAAGCCAAGATCGTTCTTCGTCGGGAAACACAACCCACAAAGAAGAGTACTCGCCATGCTGAATGCCCGTAAGGACGTTTCTGACAGTGTCGGCGATGTCGCGGGCATCGCTGTGCAGCCACAGAAGTTGCTGCTCCCAGAACTTGGTCGGATAGTAAGTTGTCAAGATAGGAGACCCCGCATCATTGAGGTTGATATTGATCCGCACTATCTTATCCGAGATAACGCGCATGTACTCCGCCAGGGACGCGGCAGGGCTTATGTCTTCGAATATATTGAGATAGCTTCTATCTCTTCTGCCGAAGCCAAGTTGAGTTGAGGTGGTGAGGCCTCGGAAGTGAGAAGTGACGAAGGAATCATCGACTGTGCGAGTTTCCGCTAAAGGCAACTTTGAAAGACGTGCCATGGCAATCTCGCAGACTGCGAAGGTGCGGAGGAGGCCATCGTATGAGATTTTGAAGTGAATGGTGAGTGAAGGCTCTATGTTGGGTCCCCAGCGTTGGATCGTGTCGGTTCGAAGGCCAGGTGCACAACTCCGTCCAAGTCGACGAGCATGGGTAATGTGATATCCAAGCAGCAGTTCCTCGTCCGCAAAGATGAAGGCGCTAGCTGAAAGGCTCTCGTGAGACCGGCCAATCTGTGCAGCTGCTTCTACAGCTTGCTCGTTGACTTGGACCCAAGCGACACCTGCATCGCGGTCACGAAGTTCGGCAGTGTCCAACTGAAGAAAAGCATGTTGAAAGTCTTCATGACCGGCATCAGAGTGGTCGTCACTTGCGCTGGAACGATTCTCAAAGGCCTGTAGCTTGTTAGCCCACAACCCGACACTGTTCGATTCAAGTGCACCTAGGTAAGGTACTCACAGAATGCCCGTCTGCAGTGGAATGCGGAATGTCTCCCGACGAAACGCTAGGCTGAGCTGGAGAACTCCCATGGCTAGCCATAACTGGCAGTCGCGAGGGTGCTAGAGGCAGGGATGAAGGCGAACAGAACAGCCAGAGACAGGACTAGATCGAAGGAAGTAAGTCGCGGTGCGAAGGTGCGGCGAGGTGCGTGGGAAAGATGCAAGGATGATGGTGGGGAGAAACAGAGGAGGGAAATCGGAGAGAATCGCTAGCGGGGTAGCTGTACTAGTAGCGGGACAAGTTGTGGATCCATCATGGCAGGTCGATTGTGAGAAGAAAGTGAGAATTGCGAAAAGTGAGAACAAACGAATGAGGTGCTGAATGCCCGTTGGATGAAGGGAAAATGGTCTAAAGAAGTGCAAAAAAAACTGTGGTATGTAGCTGCCCAAGCGGCTGCCAAGTCCCCAAGTCTTCGAAAAGACGAGCCAGATGGTTCGTAGCTGGAGTCCATATCGTTCAGACGTGGAGGATCGACGAGAAGCCTGATGACTGGACATGGATGTACCTACCATGGTCGTCGGTTCGCAGAGGTCCTAGAGGTCCATCGGGTCGAGTGTGCGGCATAACTGACGAGTGACCAAAGTGACCGAAAGATCTGGGTAGAGAAGAAGTTGATAAGATAACTGCGTGTTGGGATAGCCAATGCTTCATACATCATACTCGCATTCGATAGCACCATTGCTGGTTCGTCGGTTGACAATGTAACTGTCGGATGAGTACGAGTAGTGGCCGGTTCGAGAGGTTTGATAATAAGATAACTAGAATAGTAAAGACCCAAGTCTCCGAAAGGAGACAAACCAGTCTGATGGGCGTATTCGAATTTTTGCACAATGCCAGGCGCATCCACAATCAGCCGGGAACAAGGTTCCGAGGACGTGTTGGGATAGCCAATGCATCATACTACATATTCGATAGCACCGGTGCGAGTTCGTCGGCTGACAATGTTCTCGATAATGGATTTCTCCTGTCCGTCGGGCTGCAGGGGCCCGAGGATCAGAGGGTCGAGTGTGCGGCATAACTAGCTCGAGGCGTTCAATGATGAACTCATTCTTCTGACGAAAGATAATCCGGAAGTTGTAACTTGTATGGAGCGAGCTGATCTTCTGGAGGATAAGAAACGGTCCTGCACGACGGTGGGAGAGCTTGATCCGGTATGTTCCAGGTGGTAACCGCTGAGGTTGTAGAGCCTGGTGGAGGATTGCTTGGACGCTTCGCCAGCACTTGTTAGGAAGCAGTCTCTGGCCTGTACTCTGGTGGTCTTCTCCGTTCTGCCTTGTCCTGGTGTTTCCGCGATAATGTGGGTGACGGCAGCCATTTCTCCGGCGAGAGTCACCACTGCCAAACAGCTCTCCTTCGTGCCATCGTCCGCGGTGAAAGTCGTCCACACTGGCGTTGCCTCTCTCCCTCTGCCTTGACGGGTCAGCGCTCAGTGGAGTTCCCGTTCCCGTGGCGGTGCCCGATCGCACCGATCCAACTGGGGTCCCAGCCTGGGGGCATGGTGTGTACATACACTGGACCCTTGACACCCTACAAGCATCACAAAGGTTAGCTCGGCAGCACATGGCGAGGTGCGGTAAGTCATACTTGTGATTGGTATTGCAGTGATCGGAGGCTCGAAGATGAGGCTCGCGTACATCAGCCCGGGCTGGAAGAGCTGAAAGTTGACGAATCTGGGTATCAACTACCACAATCTTCAGAATAAACAAATGGTTGCAAGATCAAGTTTCATCAATCAGAAAAAGAGATGCGGCCGTGAATATGGCTGTCTGTGGGGCTCGGAGAGAATGGTCCGTGCATGAAGATTCTCCCCAAAAGTCTCCGGGGAGGACGTTCACCATTCTGAAGACAAACTACCATTCAAATTGCACCAAAACTTGTCCTTTCCCAGAGCATCTCCTCCATCTTGCTCTTCCTACGTCTGTGTGGGCTTCATTTGAGGAGCCCCGAGAGCTTGTCTGCCAGGCAAGGGCTGGCCCCATTCACGGCGCAAGTGACCGGTTCTCGGGCAGAATATCTTCAACGCATCTTCATGGGACTCTTTAACGTCGACGCTCCGCATAGGTATTCGTTCGCTCTACAAGCCTGATGCCCGCTCAAGCGTTCGTAGTTACCCAAGCGAAGCTGCTGGACTGACGAAGCCGCTGCTGCTGGCCTGACGAAGCCGCTGCTGCTGGCCTGACGAAGCCGCTGCTGCTGGACTGACGAAGCTGCTGGCCGCGATGAAGCCGCTGGACTGACGAAGCCGCTGCTGCTGGCCTGACGAAGCCGCTGCTGCTGGCCTGACGAAGCCGCTGCTGCTGGACTGACGAAGCTGCTGGCCGCGATGAAGCCGCTGGACTGACGAAGCCGCTGCTGCTGGCCTGACGAAGCTGCTGGCCTGACGAAGCCGCTGCTGCTGGCCGCGTTGAAGCTGCTGGACTGACGAAGCTGCTGGACTGACGAAGCCGCTGGACTGACGAAGCCCCTGGACTGACGAAGCCGCTGCTGCTGGCCTGACGAAGCTGCTGGCCTGACAAAGCCGCTGCTGCTGGCCGCGTTAAAGCTGCTGCTGGCCTGGTGATAAAGCTGCTGGCCTGGTAATAAAGATGCTAGCCTAAAAAAGCTACTGCATATTCTTAAAGATAAGATTAATATTATTAAAAAGCTTAAAAATAGCTAATTTATATAATATAAGTTATATTCTAGTTTTTAAAACTATAGATATATAATTTAGTAAATTATAATTTTAATAAAGTATATAAATATTAAGGAATTTTATAGTAGTATAATTATAATATAATAATACTAACTCTAGCTTTATAAAAATATTATAAATAAGGGTCTTAAATATTTTTAAAAGCAGTAAATATAGTAATAAGAACTAATTATTAGTTAAGTATTATTTTAACTTCCCTAGGCTTAAGGGAAAAGCTAAATTAATAATAAGCTTAGCTAGAAGTAGCGCATCTCTCTAGTTACACCTGCGCTCTGCTGCTTTATAACTTTGCTTAGATAAAATACTTACCTGGTACCTTATGCTGCACAATGTGTACATGTAAGGTGCCCTTCCCACTCGGACCTTGATCTGAAATAGTCCCCTGCAGCAGCGTCCCAGCTCCGCAGACTTGCCTTCCTGTACTAGCATCACCAAGTCATGTAGGTATCATTGCGCTGTTGGATGGCGGCCCTCAGCGCTCCATGTCAGATTCTAGGAAATTCTAGCATTCAGTAAAGATCACTGCAATTACAGTCCAAACCGAGTCTCGCAAGGAATGTACCCCAGTGTCTTAAACAGCCGATTGTTCATGGCTTTTGTTACCTTAGTCTGTCCTGGCTTCCAGATGAGTGAGTCAGCTCCACTGTACCACGCCCTCCAGTCTGCGATCCGTCGGGGATGGCTGCAATACAGTCTCGATTCATATGCGCTCGGGGCACCAACAACACAGAAATTCAGGAGCCGTGACTGGGGAACTGAGCTTCCGCTTCGTCGACACATCAGACAGCTGCTCCACAGAGCGACATTCCCTCTGACCGTTGATGATGCTTGGCTTTGCGAACTGCACCTCTGCTCTGCTTCATCATGACGTTCGACACCACTTTTCGATTTATACAAGGCGGACTCTGACATAGGGATGAAGTCAAGGCTGGCGGTGGAATGATGTCTCCCTTGCAAGCAATCAAATAGTTGCTACTTCGTTACCATCAGCACTATCGGTAAAGATCAACCACCCAAGTCTAAAAGCTCCTGACCTCAAGCTGTCTCCTTGCTCATAGATCCTCGCCATATTATAAGATATTCCGGGTATACCAAGTTCTCGCTGTTAGGCGTACCTTGAGACAGAGCGAGAGAGCAACCGATTTGGGTTGACACGACTCCGTCCGGATTGGCTCAGATTTGTCCCATGCCTCCAGCTGCTCCAGACCAGCACATCCGGCCTGGTTACGTGTACTATTTACGCCAATTCCCCATATTGCTCCTGGAAATCACTCCAAGCCGCTGATAAAGAAATCCATCAGTTTGGGCGCAGTCTCGAGCAGGTTGTCGTATAGGTCGAAGTGGTTTCTTCCGGGCACCACAAACATTTCCTTGGGGCCCCTCGCGATGGCTATGGCCGTCCTGCTGTAATGCAGCGTCTGTGCCTCCGATCCCGCAATCATCAACAGCGGCCGCGGGGCGATCAGATGCTGCAGATTGAACGAGTCATAGCTGACCATGAGATCGTAGCTCTGCGGCGGCACCCTCTGCGTGCTCCGCTCGTGCTTCCCCCGTCTGGAGCCGTAGTAAGCGGCCGCGTCCCTAAAGAAAGAGTCCGGATTGTCAGCGGCCTTGGCCGGGTCCGTCTCAAACATGACGGGGGCCTCGAGCTTGGCCGTCGGGTTCTTGGCCGCCATGATCCGCGCCTGGGCGGCCGCCTCGAGGGCCGTGGCGATGGCCTGCGGGTTCTCCCTGGCGGCGTGCTCCTCGTGGACGCTGCCGCTGCGCGTCATGCGGCCGACGCAGGCGGCGCTGACCGTGGCCAGACACTTGATGCGGCTGTCCGACTGCGTAGCGTACGAGGCGTACCCTCCCGAGGCGCAGATGCCCAACAGCCCGATCCTGTCGGGGTCGACCCGGCCGCTGAGCACCGTCAGGTAGCTGACGGCCGCCTTGATGTCCTCGACGCGCTGGTGAGGATCTTCCAGGCCGCGGGGCTCGCCGCTGCTCTCGCCTTGGTAGCCGGCGTCGAAAGTGAGCGCGAAGAACCCCGCGTTGGAAAGCATCTTGGCGTAAGTCGTCGACGTCTGCTCCTTGACGCCTGTCATGGGATGACTGATCACGATGGCTGCACCCTTCCGATTGGGTGAGCCGGGTTCTGGGACGAAGAGCTCGCCGCGGATCTCCAGGGCAAAGGATTGGAAGGAAACTGGGATAGGTGTCACGGTCTCGATGTAGGATAGCATCTTGGGCACCGTAGGTTGTTCATGGAGTTAATTACTTTGACGGGGGAGTAAACAATTGCTGTGTTGTGATTGTATCAAGTCAAGTTTCTCGTGTAGTTCTAGATCTCGAAATCCAATTCCTGGATCTGAAGTTGCTGTTCATGTCTTCCTATCGAACTGTACGTTTATGTGACGTCGGTGGTGCTCCCGTGGGCGGCATCAGGAGATTTCCTGGGTATCACACGGATTTACCCTTAAGGTTTGCGCCACCGCGGGAATGCAGACACAAACACCAAATCTTGGTCTAAACACCCTTACCAGGAAAGTGTTCCACGCTGGTTGGAGGCTAAGATTTCTCGATATGTTGTTTGGTCTCAGAGATCCGAGATGGGTCGTCCAGATGACGACTCCGTGTCTGGTTCTATCAAAATTCCACCCGTGCCGACCCTCATACTATCCCACAGAGCGGAGCGGTCCTTTGAGAGCACAGTTAGAAGCCTTCACGAAGTATAGATCTGGCCACCATCAACTGGGCAGCTTAATTTTTAGGACGAGTGTACGATCAAAAGCACTCATCAGGGCTCTTGATCCAGTAATGCCGGAGATGAAGGAAGTGCCAGAAACCATTATCCAGGTGCAGCTGTCAGCAAAGAACTGGGAAGCTTGCCAGCTGGGAACAGCTGCCCAGGCAGAAACGTGTCTGCCACGCGTTACCCAAGTCTGCCTATGCTCAAGTCTGCCTATGCCCAGGTCTGCCTTTGCTCTTCCTTTCGTAGTTTCAAAACCTCACGCTCAAGTTCCTGTTCATTTCTCTTCTTTCATCACCCTCGCGTCAAAGCAACGAAGCAACAGCATCACGTCGCCATAACAGAACGAACTTCAAGCATGGCGTCGGAACTTGCGATGATGGAGCACCCCATCATTATTCGAGACGAACCGGAGGACCTCACGCCTGAGCAACTGGAGGAAGCCAGAGAGAAATTTCGCGCGCTGCGGACAAACTACGCGGAAGAAGATGCACTGGTGGCCAACATGTCGAGGGAGCAGCAGCTCTTCACCTACCAGCACCTGGTTAGAGATCTCTTTACCCTCGCTGGTGTAAACGCCCGCGACTATCCTGGATGTTTCACGGCCTGTGTTGTCAAGTGCGTGGAGACCAGAGTCCTCAACATCAGGACCTGGAGCTCCTGGGCCGGTTATCGCGAGTTTGCCGAACTGGCAAACTCCGCCGCAATTTACACTCAGGAGACTCACAAGATCCATTTGCCGTACGCTCCTTTGCTGGTGGCAGCCATGGCCGTCCGCATGCTCCGCAAGTTTGAACCACGACCTGAAGACCAGCTCACCCCGCTGGTCATCAACTTTCGAATGTTCGAGCACCTGCAAGGCGTCATCAAGTCGTGGACGCCAATGACTCCCGTCATCATGCACACCTCTCTTGACTACAAGAATGCCAAAGGCCAGGCCAAACTTGACGATCCTCAGCGACTCGCACAGACTGCAGGAGTGGTGATCTCTATCGAGGAGGACGACCCGACCACTAACATGGCGGGCCTAACCGTGGAATGTCAAGAGTTTGACCAGCCCTTCGTCAAGCCGAGGCCCAGAGACACAGTCATGGTGGCCGTCCACATCAAGCGAAGGATCACACGCGACGAAGTGGCCCTCGAAGTTGACGCAACTATGGACCAACTGTCTGCCGAATACGACAAGGGTCAAGCTGCCGGGCTGCTGGACGGACTGACCGAGCACATGATTGCGGTCATGCCGGCGGGTCAAAAGCTTCTGCTGAGCGTGTGGGCGGAAGTCGAAGGGAAGAAAGCCGTGGCTGAATGGGTCAAAAAGGCAGAGGAGGACAAGACTGAAGTCGAGTGGACCGAGAGTAAACTAGTTTCTGAGGAATGGTCTGACTCTGATATGGTTGTCGTGCACGAGGGTCTCGGAAATATGCTTGATATAACGAAAGCCACAGATATGGACGACGCGGTGCGACAGAAGATCACTTCATTCGTCTTCGGTATTGGTCACTACTGCATTTCCAAGAAGCAACGATACGTGGACAAGGCGCAGAAAGAGGCTATGAGAGTGCTGGACGGCTTCGCAACGGAAATCAAGGACACGATCAAGCGAGAGCTCGAGCAACTTTTTGGAGAAGCCCTCGGCAGACGTACGCAGGCATGAAGAGGCGCTTGGTCATTTGCAGTCAGGCTACCGCCGCTGCTCGAGAGCTGACGGAGAATCCTGGCCTGTACTCTGCAGATTGAGCAGGTTCGCTTGCGGGCATCTGGACACCGACGGTCTTTTGCCTAGAGGGAAAGGGTGGTTATGGTTCTGGGATACGGATGGGAATATTCAGGCGTTTCTTTGCACTCTGCAGCTCTAGCATAATGGTCCATCTGATGGCACTTCATAATCAAGCTTGAGCTACCTTCTCTCATACATACATGTCAAACCAGACGCCGGGATAGCGGCCCGTCCAACATACTGAGCGAGCCTGTGACCAACCACCTCTCTGCAGAATACTTTGCTACTTTGCGCGGCCACTGTCATTGACAGCAATTACAATAGTGAGGAGTCTGGCCAGGATGAGAAGATGGTAATGATGAGTCTCTTCGCGGACGAAACAAAGATACATGTAACCAGCAACTGAATGCAAGAGATGCTTACCTGGTACTTACTAAGGTAAGTAGGTACGTGATAGCATCAACTTGACGGTTGCGCTATCTCGGCCCCTAGCGCCTACTAGGTAGCCGCCCAGCCCTAGTGGGTCCGCACCCTGTGCAAATTTCTGTGCCTTGAGAATTACCCCGCTCGATCAGCTTTCCAAGCTTCATCTTCCCGTCTCGCCCGCATCATCCCTGTCACCACGCCAGCCAGTGCCTGGCCTCGTCACACGCCATGGCGCGCCACCATCCTCTCAGCGCCGGACTCTTTGGCAGCTCGTGGGTCTGTCTGGGCTGTATCCGTATCAGAAGCCCAGGCGTGAACTCTCGCTGCAGTTCCAGTGCCTTCATCTCGATGGACCGGCTTCGTCTTCTCTGGTTACCAGGAGATCCATCATGCTCAACTTTGTCTTGGCTATCAGACTGGCGTTGCTCAACGTGAAAATCCAACATCGAGTTTCACTTACCATCCGCTTTCAACTTCGGTACGCTGACGCTTGGACACATTCGCAGCCTGCCTGCTAGTAGCCATGGCTCGTCTTCCCCAGATTTGGCTCCCGCGACACACCCGCTAACTCCCACTACAGGGCCATCCAGGCCACCTTGACTCGATTGGCTTTGGCAAGTCAGTGGAGGGGAAGATCTCACCGTGGATGCCAACAGACGGGCCCTGTTGCGTCCCACATCCTTTGCTTCTTCTCAGTGCGCTGTGCTTCCCAAGAGATGCAGGATCGGCTTCCGCACTGGGTATTTTCCACCTCAAACATTTGCGTCGCACCGATACCACCAGGTCGTTCGCAGGAAACGTTGACCCATGATACGGGAGTCATGTCAGTCTTATGCCACAGAGAGGCATCACCCTGCTGACTGATGCTCAACATTTGGATTCTTCCAGCAGTCTGGCTTGTCTTTTCGAAGACTTGTGAGACTTGGCAGCGTTTGGCTGCTACATACCTAGACCATGCATTCACACTTCCATTCACTGCTACGCACTCCGTATATCCAGCCGTCTTTTACACACCAACCCTCTTCACCTCCACACCGTCCCTGCCCAAGCAGACGAGGTCGCTCACCTCCAAACTAGCCGGTTATCTGGGAGGTTCTAAATATCTAGTCGCCCTGCACATATACACCCTTCTCTCCTCTATCGCTATACTTGCCGTCGCTCCTGCAAGCTGCGAAGCAGACGAGTCGACCAATCTTGAACCCAGCCGAATCCCCGAGGGGTCTACTATATGTTTAGTCGCCTTACTTACGTCTGCCCTCTTCACCCCTTCAAGTGTCCCTCATCGCTGCTTCTAAATTTGCGACACGCTGTCAGCCATCTCATCTGCCGTATAGCGAGTCCATACGTGTGAATGAATGGTCAGCTCCGGTTTCATACTATTTTCTGCTTCTCTTGCCTTTCGTCCTTCAATCTTTGCACCCGAGTCGCAGCGTCATGCTTGATCAGAAGCTTCCTGCAGGCGCTTCTGATCTACGCTCATTTCAGGTTTACGGGACGCACGACACGTGGATCAGCATCGAGGTCAGCATCAATTGGGTAAGCTCGTCTCACAGCCTCTCGAATCACTTCACGCCACCTTTGAACTATCCAATCTCTCCATTTAAGCAGACGCAGGGAGGGAAAAAAGCCACCGAGCGTCCATTCATCATCGGCTATTGCAGCCACGATAGTGGTGGCATTGACTAGACCGGCTGCACGTTGCAGTCGACTCGTCATATTCCTGCTGATGCCCCTGCCAATGGCTCCCAAGCGCCTTTAGAAGGCAAGCAAACAAAAACCTCCCTGCATGTAACTGAGACACTCGACCACAGCAATTGTCCAGCTGGTTGTTCTGTTTCGGGTGCCTTTTGATGCGCTGGCTTACACAATCTACTTTCGGGACGCCATTTAAGCCATGATTCCTAACCCTCCATCACCATTCTTTTTTTTTTCAATCTCACAACCTCAACTCATTAAAAGCATCGAGACAGACGAGATGAATGTTTTCGCTGGAGAGGAGCCAACAATCACTGTTCCCGCGGTACTCATGGATTTTTTCTCCGCCAATGAGCCCACGCCTCAGACAAGCCAGAGTCAAGCTGCCGCCTATAAAGCCCTCATCGCAGATGGAGGCCGGCCATCTCATCCGTTAGGTCTCCTCGACCGCACCATCTCCTCGCCCGCCCGGTATCGCGACATCCTGGCCTTTTGGCAAACCCGGCCGGACGAGTGGCAGGTTTTTCACAAGCAGCTCTCCAGATGGCAGGCATTCCGCACTCACCAGAGGGCATCTCGGACTCTTGATCATTTCAACCATTACGTCCTTGACCTCCGAGAACGACTGGACCGACACGGCTTTGAACTTCCCAACGATTATCGCACTGCGCCACATGGGCTCTACCTCGATATCAAGAAGCAGAGCAAGGTGGCCACCTGGATCGAGTACATCAATTACGAATTCAGTAGGCGTGACGAGTATGAGAATTGGCTCGAGACCCGTCGGCCAGCCTATGACGCAGCTCTGGCCCAACTCTCGGATGCACAGATCCTGAAGCCATCCGAACATGTTCGGATGCCCACGGGCGAGATCTGCCACCCATCTAGCCTCGAAGTCACCAGGCGTGAGGAAGAGCGTCAAAGGACCAAAGAGGAACGTGAAGATGCTGAGAAACCGTTGGAGTGCATTGATCCCCTCAATCAGACGCAGGCGCCCCCGCAGATGGACGAAGAAGCCATGCTGAGGTCCAAAGCCATCAACGACCAAGATCTCATCTTCTTCGAGCTGAGACGCAAAACCCATGCCTACCGCTTTGCGATGGACAGGACACAACGCCACGGGCTACTCCTCCGATGGGCCATGGATCAGATCCCCCTGATTGAGGAAGAAGTCAGACAGATGGAGCGACGAGAAGCAGCTTTTCGGGCGCGAAGCGGTTATCAGCGTCACAAGCAGCAAGCCGAAACAACATTTCCGCAGTTCCAGAAATTGCCGCCCGAGATTCGGCAGCGCATCTGGGAGGAACTGCTACCAAAGAGCCCAAGCGTGCACTTCTTTGACGTGCTGAACTGCGAGAGGCAACATCATTCGGCTTCGTCCTGGCCCAGCGAGGATTTTCGCGTGCGCGCCACCAGGAAGCGTGACTCGGGATACCTGTCTGTCTACTCGCTCTTAGCAACCTGTCGGGAGTCGCGCAGCATTGTCGAGATGTACTACATCCGCCGTCGGCGTGGCGTGAGATGTCCGCTGACAGGAAATGCCATCGATTTCTCCGACAGACCGCCCGACTTTCGAACCTTTGACTGGATTCCTCCCAGCGACTTGCTTGTCTTGTGCTTCCCTCCCATTTCAGTCGCCCAGTTGCCGGCCAAGAATGCCTTCACGCTGGCTCCTGGACCCAACCAAGCTGCGAGGCGCCTCGGCGTGATCATCCCCAAAGAACTCATGTCCAGGGGGCACCTCGATCCGATCGACGATGCCGAGACCGATGATGGCGCCGCGGAACTCGCCCTGCTTCCAGACTTCATCAACCACCTTCACGGCCCGACCTTAGACCCCGAGTCGGACGATATCTCACGCGGAATCTGGAAGCTCTATCTCATGGTCGAGGGCTGGTCCACCAACCACATCCAAATGCAGCTGACGGCCAAGATTAACAGCAGCAGGCCAGTGGCCCACTGGGCAGATGGCATCATCTACTGGCGCCCTCCATCGGCTAGAAGGGGCGGAAGAATGCTGTCGTGGAGAACCATAAGCGAACCACTTCCAGTGCCCGAGCTTCCTCTCGGCGCCTTTATCAACATGGTGCAATACGATCCCGCCTTCTTCAGCACCCACTTCAACCTAAACAACCAGAGAGTCATCCACCAGCCCTCACCAGAGTTCGGCGGCGCCCGCCAGCTCTACTGGCTCGGCTCAAGTCGTCCCGCCCTCGGCACCCTTCACCCGGATGACTTTGTCCACAAGCGCTCCGCGCAGAGGCTCCACGACTTTATGCAGATCCTCGAGGTGCAGTGCCGCGCGCAGCAGTGGCACGACAACTTTGGGGGCGTCGAGGCGCTTGGCTGGCTCGAGCCCGCGAGCAAGAGGAGCCTCAGTGCGGCGGAGGTGCGGGAGATGAGGCGGACGAGGAAGATGGGGAAACGACCGGAAGCGTTTCGGCGGGTAAAGAGGGAAGAATTGGATGACTAGATGTCTCGTTGAATTCTTTTGACAATGTATAAACCCCTTATATGATGCTAGATCCGTGTGGAGTTTCCTGTCCATGTCGCTTGTGAAGACCTTTACTGTACCCGAGCAAGACGACCACTTTCAGCGGCATTAGAACGAGTAGGCCGAAACGGACTTGGATTGCATTTTCTACCTATGGGGGACGTGTTGACGGCAGAAGTTCTGCTATCATGATGCTCTCGACAGCTATGTATTGTATCTCCGACCACAACCACCGCCCGCTTAGAACCTCCGCAGCTGTTTCAGCCAGTCGATTTCGGACGTGGTTGATGCTGTTCCTAAATACCCATGATATATCTAGGACGTTACAGAGGGCGCTCAAAGTTCCAATCTAGTGTCCCTTCCAGGGCTCCATGAGGGCTAGACCAATCTTCCGATAAATAAAGCGAGCCCCGACCTCTGCCTGCCCGGCATTGTGAGTCATCGAGGGCGAGGTCGTGGAGCGTGAAAACGCCCTTTCAGATCACAAGATTGAAGAACAACCCGGCTCTGAGCTTTTCGGCCTGCTACAGGTCTCCCCAGTGACGGCCTTGCGAGAGCCAAACAACGTTCTGCGTTGATAGCAGTACTCGGTGCCGAGGGTGAATGGCCGCCGAGTCCATCGGGCGGTTGGGTCATTGACTCAAAGCCAGCGCAAGGCCCGCCCGGATGCGTGTGAAATGCATATCGAGGCCCTGTATCGTTCCAAAGAGCCTGGCTCCAATTGGAACCATGGCTATCCAAGCAGGTGATTGTCAGTTTGGGCCACCAGTTGGGCGATGACTGCGAGGGTCTGGCCGTATTCATCTGCTGGCTACCCAAACCTGAATACGGTATGCTCTCTCGGGCTGTCGATGTTCGCCCAAGGGTTGAAGGATGGTTATCTTCAAAATGCCGGGATCGCTCAAGCCGCCGCAGGTTGCGGATTGTTGCCGACCGTCTTGTACAAATCCCGCAGCTCAAACTCCTCATGCGCACCATCGGGCAACTCGCCAACCACACGCCCCGGCTGGCCCGCCACAATCGAAAAGCTCGGAATGACCATATTCGCCGGAACAATCGTCCCATCCAGAACCTTGACATAGTCCTTTATAATCGCAAACTCGTTGACGACGCACCCGCTCCCGATATACACATGATTCCCAATGCTCGCCGCCTGCACGACGGTGCCCTGCCCGATGAAGACATGGTCCCCGATTCGCAGCGGCATGTACGTGAAGACGCCCTTGTAGATCCTCCCCGGGGGGCGCAGCAGCACGGCGCGCGAGAGGAAGCAGTACCGGCCGATGGCGACGGCGGTGGTATTCGGCGGGGCGGCGTTCCCGCCCGAGGACGACGACGACGACGGCTGCGGGGGCGCGGCGGTGCGGACGAGGTCGCCGCGGATCATGACCTCGGGCTGGATGACGGTCTTGCCGCCGAGCATGATGTTTTGGGTGCCGACGAGGACGGCCTTGCGGGCGACCTTGTTGCCGGTGTCCTGAGGGGGGCGGCGTGTCAGTTACTGCCATAGGGAGGGTTGGAGCGATACTTGTGAAGAAAGATGGGGGTTTGCTTACCGTTTCGATGTAGTCTCCTTTTGCTGGACGGCGCGACATTTTGTGGCTGGGATGGTGTTTGTTGCAGGTTTGAGGACGGTTGGAGCTCCAAGTGACGATGGCGATCTTGGTAATTATTGGTGGGGAACGGAGCTTGAGCTTGGACCTACCTTATTATCCCGCCAAACCTGCCTCAACACCTCAAAAGACCTTATCACAGACACATTTCATTGCAACTCGATGAGACTATCAAATCCTTAACTAGATACCTTATGTGTAGTACAGGCTCATTTTGGTAACTCGCAAACCCTCAGTTCGGTCAATCCCACGCCGAATCGACCCAAAGGATTCATCAGCTGCCGCGCGCTGCATGACACCTTAAGCCGGATTCAATCGAAACCCTCAAGCATCTCAACCTCTTTCCCCGCTATCCAGCATTATTTTTAGGTCTCGAGCACCCAAACGAGAAGACATCCCCGGCACCGCGTCCGTGGAACTAGTCTGACATGTAGACTGATGTTTTTTTTTTTTTTTTTTTTTTTTTTTTTTTTTTTTTTTTTTTTCTGCGTTTGCAAACATGTCCTGCTGTGTGGGCCAGGTGCTTCGAGTCGAGGGCAGAGCCGCAAAGGGCAGAAGTTGCTGAGGCCTCTCTCGGTGACTGAGTGGGATGGTTTCGCGCAGTTGCCGGGGGTTTGCTTTATAGTCTTCTTGCAGACTCGCAATGTTTCTACGTCTAAAAGACTCTTCTCTCTATCTTGTTAACTATGTGTTCCTTGATCTGAAACAGACTTCATGGCCTTGGCCAACATTCGCCGCAGCGATGCCACTTATCCTGCAACCCACAACCAGCTTATCGCAGCAATACACAACTCTCTTCGAAACAACCGCGCAACAAACAGCGGATTCTACAGGCACTTCGTATACGCCGCTTCCAACAACGACAGACGAGCCAACAAACAGCAGCGGTCTCAGCACCCAAGCCAAGATTGGCCTGGAATCCGGCATCGCCTTGGGGGTGCTGGTTGTGGTTGTTGCCATAGGGCTTTGCGTATACGCCTTCAGTTGCCGCAAGTCAGATAACGACTCTGATACGATTCGGAGTTCCTCGCCAGAGCCGGGGACGCCACATGCTTCCATGCTAGACTTGCGTTCTCAACAAGGATGTCATAGCAGCGGACTGCGATATGAGGCCATAACGAGCAATCACCCATATGCAACCACTCATGTCCCTGCCATACTCCCTCAGAAAGCTCCTCTCGCACTTGGACATCGAATGAAACACGATCAAAGCTCACATCCCTTTATGGGCCCCGCCGAGCTGGATGAGGGCAATACTTGGGAGAGATACCCTAGAGTGTCAGAGTTGCAATCGGGGCCTTACAAGAAGTTGCCCCTCGATGCAAGGCGAGCCGAGTTGGAGAGTAACCATACCAGGAATCCAGCGGCCATGCACAAGATTCCTCGCAAACAGGTTCCAAGTCATGCGTACAGAGAGCCTTTACTTTGGTCAGAAGCGCCCATGCGGCCGGCTTGACGAAGAGAGCGCCGCAGCAGTTGAACATTGATGGATCATTGAAGCACGGATGAAGACTTGAGGCTCAGAAATCGCCTGTAGCCTTATCGCTTGTCGAGACTGAGGTCTTGTTGGCCGCCTTTGACCCTCACGATGTTTTGGCCAGGGAAGCATAAGCATAGCCGGGGAAAGAGAGGGAAAGGAAAACGCCAGGAAACTACATGAGAGCACCACAGGCGCTTTTACAGCAAGGGAAGAGGCCACTTACGCAGGAACCTTCCGATTCTTTATTCTAGGAGTGGCTATCCAGCACCGCAACTTGGCTATCTAGCATTTCCCGTTCATAGACACAGAGCCAACACGCCAGTACAAGTTCCCTGGCTACTATATCTAGTGAGTAGGTAATGATAGACGCTTATACTAAGACCAGGAGAAAGTAGTAATAGTAGCATAGAGCAGATCATCTTATCTACTTTTAGCATCATAGCAGCAGCAGCAGCATGCAGTTATTACAATATTTCTCTCTTAGGATGCTGAATAGCCAAGTTGGGGTGCTGGACAGCCAGTCCCTTTATTTGGCTAGATGACACAACGCCGCAACTGCGGAAATCGCTGTTAGGCGAGTTTCCACGTTTAGAACTCCCATTTATCACTTGAGCCATCGATCCTACAAATGCATGCAGATTATGTTGGCAATTTATAAATCCTTCAAGGAATTGAGTTGTATTGTTCCTGGCTCAAATAGCAGCTATGTAGAGCCGCATTTGTCTCTGTCAATGACATGCATATGCCCACAGTCCGTGACCGACCTGTTAATCTAGAGCACAGACTGATGACATTCGCAGCTGACCAACAGTAACAACCGAATCCATGTACGTCCATGCAAACGAGCGTCTGTGAGGCTTTTCCGGTGTCAGTGTTGAACATGATTCAGCCCATAGAGCGGTTACGATGGCGAGGACTTGTAGCCGCTGGCGGTCTCGTTTCGGTGGCCGCGCTTGTGCGAGGCGGACTCGGATCGCAAAGCCTCAGTAGTACTTAGACCAGCCCAATTGCCTAGCAACTAAATCAATTCCGTTCTACAGCGTTGAGGCAATTCAAGTACTGCAAAGGAAGCAAGCATTCGGATGCAGAACTGTCCTCGAGGATCGCCAAGGGAAGGGAACTGCATGAACGAAGTTCGCTTCGACAGGTTGAAGGATGAGAAGGATGAACCATCTACACTAGCCTCGTCCTATACGGTAACTCATCTTTCATCCTCCAGGTAGCTCAAAATGAGATGAAGTTTTAATCTGAAAAGTACTAGTACATACACTTGACACCAAGCCGCAAAGAAGCCAAGGTTCAATCTATACTCCGGCCAGGGATACATACTTGTAATGTAACAACGCAATTTCACATTCCTCGACAATCCAGCCGGCGTCGCTCGTTAATCTGACCGGCTCAAGAGACCGTCCGTCCGCTTCCAGCCTAGAGGCGCTTCTAGTATAAGCCGCCGAAGCCCCCCATATTGAATGGAGCGTCTATTTATAGACGGCCGCGCAAAATGGGTTGGGGTCCATTATTGAATATTTTGTATGTACAGTAGCGCGGCATCGGGTCCGAGCGAGTTGTCGAGAAGAGCGACCGAACTGTGCGAGTTGGAATGAGTATTAACATATTGTAGATGAAGACGTGCAGTAAAGTGGGAGAGGGATTAGATGGATTCGAGGTCTGTGTTGCTGTTACTCAGACAGCAAGAGGCAAGAAAAGGAGATTATACCGAGCACAGAGGTAACCATGTGTTTATGATTACAGTCTTACAGTACTGTACGTAGCACATACAAGGATCAGTCAAGTTGATTCCAAAACTAAAGGCGTCTCTCCTCTTCTTCTCCCTTCATCCATGACCCGAAGAATCACACCAACACACAATCCCCCCATAAACCATGTGGCGGTGTCGCGGGAATCCATCATTCCGTTCCCCAAGCTCACCCACGCCATGGAATCACGACACTTGCTCCCTTTCAGCTTAGACGGACAACACTAGCAAGAGTTGTTCCTTCGAAGGACCTTGTTCGCGAGGGATCCGCTCCCCTGCTAAGCCCTGCGAGCTTGCTGCTAAGCGCGACCTTTGGGCGGGGAAACCGTTTCTTTCGTTTCGTTCCGTGCGTTCCAAGGGGTTTCCCGGCATGAGCATCGGTATTTGTTTCTTGGTATCTATCAGCTCTGGAGATGCGTGGTTCATGGCGTGAAAGCAAGGCGTCCAGCTGAAAATGATGACTGCGAATCTAATCTTTTGCCGTCTCAATAAAAACAGGGAAACAAGCGATGGGGCTGAAGCCACTCAGCAGTCTATTCCCGAATATCGTCTCATTGTTCCGTCGGGGAAGGCTGGTCCGGGATCCGGATGACCGCCACTCATGACGATGAAGCCAAGCTGTGTCTCATAAACTATAGTATGTCCTCGAGATCCGAAATACTTCGGCGGCCTCACTACGAATCAGGTGATTCCATTAGGATACAATAACAGATCGCGGAAAATAGCAGTCATGACAAGAATGAGCGCAGCAGTTAAAACGGAAGCAATATGTTTTTTTTTTTACCGCCGCCAAGAGTCTTGGATCTGTAAACAAGTTGCCCCCGTCTGTAACCCGGCAATCTCACGCCTCGCGTGGCACCGCATGTCAACTCGGCGAATCAAGGACCAAAAACCCCCTTGGTGATTTTCTCGGCTGACGAAGGCGACTCACCGATTTGTACGACCAGCAGCCAAGCTCCAAGGAAATAACAAGATCATAACTGGGAGTGAAATGAAGAAAATCCTTTAGCTGCACGTTCCCGGACGGAGTCTCATCGCAATCTTCAGTAAACCATCTAAAAGCCCCAAGAAAAAGGCAGGGGAAAAGGCTGGGATGCTGATCCGGATGTGACCAGCCGAACAGCAGCAGCAAACAAGAGACACTTCACGCGAGAAATCCACCACCTGTCCATCCAGCCTACACACATTGGGTGCCTGTCTCTTACTTGCATGGCCCCTACTGTAACTGGATCCGCAAACGTGTCATTGGGGAATTCAAACTGGAGCTCTTGGGATCCGAGTTGCCGGCCTGGAATCTCATCTCAGCCTAACGCAGTCTCAGATGGGCTCATGGCTTTCATGTCTCAACATTTCGACAGCTCTCGCTTCCTGTTCCTCGCTTCGAAGCCATGGCGCAAAAAAGAGGGATGATGAATCCAGAAACACCCCGTCATCAGCCTCATCCCAGCACAGTCATCCTCCGTCATTCCCAAGTATTTCCAGAAACCACCCCCCTCCATATTATCCATCCTCCCGGATCTCGCAGAAAAAAGAGAAACACGACCCAACATCATCATCATCCCATCGCCAACTACCTAATAATACAAAACCCTCGTAGTAGTAGTACAATAACAACACGGAACTACTGCATCCCGCCGCTCTAAGCGCCCAAGCGGAGACCCCCATGCCCGGCCTGCTGCTCCTCGACCACCATCCAGCTTGTGATCCCGGCACTGCGTTACCACGCGAGCTTTCTGGGTTTCCGTGCTTGTAGGACTCGGGACTAGCTCGCATTTCTATTTCCATGGATGGGCTCTTTTCTCTTTTTTTAGCCATCATGGTGTGTGTGTGTGTCAGTGCATACATGTATGTATTATGGGCTTAGCTTACATGTACCTTACCTGGACATGCAGCCTTGCCCGTCCCGGGACTTATATCTGTCGGCGAGCTTCCCGCCTTTAACAGCTGTCCGGATCTGGTCAGCTTCGATCTATATAACAATCTCCTTTGCCTTTCCCTCTCTCTCACCTTACTCTCTCCTTCACCTGAGATTAATCATCTTCAATACACATCACCGCCAGTGTCATCATCACCAAGATGCTCGCCCAGTCTCTCCTCGTGCTCGCTTCGGCGGCCCTGAGCTACGCCTCCCCCGTCACATGCCGAGCTCCCGTGCCCGATCCCGTCCTGCCCTCAACCGGCGGTGGTAAGTCTCGACTTCACCTCTCTCTCTCTCTCTCTCTCTCTCTCTCTCTCTCTCTACTAAAGCCCCACCAAACTAACACCCTCCACAGCAACTGAACTCCCCCCCGTCCCGTCAAACCTCGAGCTCAAAGTCATCGCCCTCGGCCTCGGCATCCAAAACTACTCCTGCCCTTCCATCGGCACCTCCGCCGCCACCTCCACCGGCGCCCTCGCCATGTTCTACGACATCAGCACCCTCTACCCAGCCTCGGGCCCCCGCGCCCTCTCCCTCGAAAAGTTCAACCAGCTGCCCGCCTTTGCGCTCAACCACCACGCCATCCCCCTCAACTTCAACGACTCCGCCATCGGCCGCGTCACCGCCGACGGCCCCGGTGCGTCTTTGTCACGGCCGTTTACTCGCGCCGCGCCGCTGGATCTCGGCGAGGAAATCGGCAAGCTGCCCTTTTTGGGACACCACTTCTTCAACACGGACGGTGCCCCGACGTTTATTCTCGCCAGAGGCAAGTTCAACGTCGTGGCGGCAAAGAAGGCCTCCGTTCCGGCCCCCGGGAGCGCCGATCCAGGTCCTGCGGGCACGGGGGCCGTGGCATGGCTCGCGCTCGATGCGAACCAGAACTCGCGCGGGGCGACGCTGGTGTACCGCGTTGAGACGGCTGGAGGGAATTCCCATGGTTGTGCGAAGGCGGCTGGGCAGGATAGCACGAGCTATGCTGCTCAGTATTGGTTCTATGGTCCCAAGGCATGAGTTGGCCTGACCCGCCACGTCCTTTTCCTTTCCCTTAATCTCCGGTTTTCTTGTTTAAGTCTTAATGTTTTGTGTGTGTTTTCCTCTGTGATGGATGGATGGGTTTGTTTAGACGGGCTTGTGTTGGAAAGGTTAGGTACATGTATATATAAAGGACTCGGTTCAGCATTGCACTTTGGGTTACGGTGTACGGTTTCATGGACACGGGGGGATTGGGTATTCACATGGGGATTTCGAAAGCAGGAAGGCAAATTTGTATGTTTGAATCATTATCTTTTACTCTACGCATAGATTAGGTCATTCTGGCGTTTGCTGCTTTCATCAATCTGAAGAACGTTACTCGATACCTTCATCTTGCCATCTCATAAACCTCCCTCCTATCCAGTATACCTTATATCCCAGAATACATCCCATAGCATAATCAAGTCACGACCCACGTCAATCCACACACACAAACACTTGAATAAACCACCCATTTATAAACACATCTGTTTCTGTAACCCCCATGTTCACCTCGCCTCTAAAATCTCACAGCTGGCGTCCGCGTACTTGCTGTAATCAACTTGTACCGAGGCGTTCTCCTCGCAAACTTAGCTCTTACGCATCAAACCCCATAGTAATATCTTAAAAGGTCCCCCATACCAGATTCCGACAGATGAAATGGGCTGATTTGCTTTCCGGTTTGCGGTTGGAAGAATCTAGAGTTGACATCTGTCGGATAACACACTACAAGGCGTGGTGGGTGTAAGCCTCGTCACATCTCACACAGGAACCAACAGACTCACGAAACTCCAAAGAGCAAACAGAAAAAGAGGCATGTTTTGATATTCAGCAAATTATACTCGCATGCGCCTTGTAGAGTGTATTGTATACATCAGTCCTTTTGTAGTCTTCTTCTTTCCTTTCCGTGGCTTCATCCAATTTGACTCGCTTCTTGTCACACGATATCCAGCGCCAGGAAAACTTTCCAATACAGCAAAACTCCGTTTGTCTTTGTCCGATCCGCCTCTTTCTGTGCTCTTGCAGGTCGTAAAAGTAATGCGCGCCATTCAACGTAAATGCACAAAGAGACAAACAGACGGCTTCAAGCCCCCAGCATTTCACGCTCCGCACGGATTTACCTCCTAATGTCCATGCCCGCCTGGAGCTCCTGCTCAAGTCCGTTGGGCTGTCCCATATACTCCTGTGGTCGCGGGTCCTCCGCCGTCCACTGGCCACCGGCTGACGGCAGCGGAACTTGAATCTGCTGGCCTGCGCCCTGGTTGCCCGACGCGGGAGCTGTGCGCACCAGCTGTCGGAAACGCAGCACCTCGTCCAGAATCATCTTTCGCATCTCGCCAACGTCTTCAACCACTTCAAAGTCAAAGTTGAACGTCGTGGGGCAGTCCGGCTCGTCGGACGCGTCGTGCCAGATGTGCAGGTACGGGTGCTCGAGCGCCTGCTCGACGCTGATGCGCTGTGAGGGGTCAAAGGCGAGCATCTTGTCGAGGAGGTCGAGGGCGTCGGGGTTGGCGTCGGGAAAGAGGGCGGGGAAGGGCTTCTTGGGCATGAATGGCAGGTTGCGAACGTATTCTTGGGCGCGGGGGGAGCCGATGCGGCGGAGTGTCTCTTCGTTGGGGGTTCCGAGAATGTGCAGAATCTGGTTAAGCTGGTCGACATAGTCTCGGCCCTTGAAGAATGGGCGGCCGCCGAGGAGCTCGGCAAGGATGCAGCCAACAGACCACACGTCAACTACAAAGCGTTAGTCCTCGCAATTGTAAACGTCTTGAGCAATCGCACGTACTGGCTTTGGTGTAGCTCTGGAAGCTCAGCATAATCTCGGGCGCACGGTACCATCTCGTGGCGACGTACTCCGTCATGTATCCGGCATTCTCCTCGGGGTCGACGGAGAAGCCACGGGCAAGGCCAAAGTCGCAAATCTTGAGCTCGCAGTCGGCGTTGACGAGCAGGTTGCCGGGCTTGAGGTCTCGGTGGAGGACGTTGGCGGAGTGGATGTACTTGAGGCCGCACAGGATCTGGTAGATGAAGGACTGGAAGTGGGCGTCTGTCAAGGGCTGGCCGGATCGGATAATGGCCGCCAAGTCGCACTCCATCAGCTCTGCAGAATCGTCAGCCTGCGGTCCATCGTGGTGGGTGGCTACCCCTATTTCCCAGGAATCGGTCCTGCGCGAGACCTCGGCTCGTACTGACCTTCGTAGAGGTATGTCTCGTTGAAGTTGTCGGGTCGCGGAATGTCCATATCATAGAGACATGTGATCTGTACGGTTCCCAAGAGTCAGCCTATTGACCATGCCCAAAGAATCCTCTTGTCACTCACGTTGCGGTGGCCGCGAAAGTGCTGCAGCAGCTTGATCTCGCGCAGGGCGCGCTTGGCGAGGATCTTCTTGCTGAACACATTGGTGACCTTTTTGATGGCGACGCCCTCGTTCGTCTGGTTGTTGACTGCCGCGCTGTTTGCCGGGAGCTGGTCGTTAGCAGGTGAAGAGCCCGTGATGGTTCGCTCGGCATCGTGGGGTTCGATCGAGGAGTGGCAGCAAGCGGGGTGTGCAAAAGCGCCCTCCCAGTTGAAGCTATGACTCGAATAGCGCCCGGGTTGGGACTCACCAGACAATGCCGTAGGCGCCCTGGCCCAGCTCCTTGGTGACGGTGTAGCGCTCGTCCACCACAAAGTCCTGGTTGAAGACCTTGAATACCTTTCGTCCCTGGAGATCGGCCATGGCTGCGCTTTGGGGAGGGAGTTTGTTGCGTGTGAAGATTCAAGATTCGACAATCGTGGATTTCTCTCTGGTGTGGGGGGGAAGAGAGGGGTTTATGTTGTCCAGCAGGCGAGCCGCTGTGGGTTTCGGTGCTTGTAGGGGGGTCTCGGGGGTGCTTCAGTGCTGTGCTGGTGCTACAGGGGGGCTGATACTGGCTGGCGCAACAAAGAGTGGAGGGAGAGAGGCTGAAACGATGGACGACAGGCTGAAGCGTCGACTGTGGTCGCACGGCGCAGGCAAAGAGCTGTGCTGGATCTTGCTATGTTTCGAAAAGAAAGAACGAAAAGGGGAGAGAGAGAGAGAGATGATAAGGAAGAGGAGAATAACAACAGAAGAGTGATAAGTAATTTGGTTGAGGACAAGGGCGACGCGGCCACGACTTGAATCACCACCTTGCTGTGCCTCTCGCGCCAGAACTTCTTCATCCGACATCCCAGACCCGTGGTTGGCTGCTCCCACAGCGCAAAGAACACGGGCTAGCGGACGGTGGATACGGCCGCACAAGAACCTGGGAGACTCGAGCCAACGCCTCGCCTCTCTTTGGCCTCCGCAGCTGGGCTGAGCATCGCCGCCCGCAGCCAATCGCGTCTTACCCCAAGGTGTGATGGAGCGAGTCCCGGCACTCTAGCCGCGCGCAATTGGGGGGAGCCGTCGACGGCTTCCCCGTTGTAGAGGGACCCAAGGGACCCTTTTGCCTTGGCGTTTTGTCGATACAGGCGGAGGCTCTTCGCTTATGCTGTTTGGGTGCAAATTACTTGATATCACTATTGAACCATTTCGGCTTACCAACTTGAAGTCTCCATTGAGATTGTTTGAAAGAAGCTGTGTCACATGCTTTTCGGATCAGTCATCTCGCCGGGGCACAAGTTACATGTACCTTATGTACCTTGATATTCAAGATCAAAATCTCACTACACTTATCACTTGCGAGCTGTGATGAATTCGACACGACGGCCAAAAGAAGACGAAAGAGAGAAACTGCTTGTCCCATCGTGTTACTTGACCTTGGACGGATCATCACACGCCATCTCCTCAGCATGGAATATGCAGGAGAGCCAATTGGGACACGAGCGGCAACGGCTGGCAGTATTCGGAGAGAAACAGCAAAGGGCGCCGCATCACCACCTTTTGGCATATTAAGATACAGAGCTAACTCACTAACCCAAGATCTTTACAACTATCATTAACAATAGAGAGGTATCGGATTCAGGAAGCAGCAAGACGCCGTGACCTAATAACATAAGATCCCGAATACCGTATCTTCGTCTATGTACACAGGCTATTGTTCTGCAAGTCGAAGAGGGAATTTGGTGGCGATGCTGAAAGCAATTCTTTCAGTGTGCTCTGCTAAACGGCGTATCTTGTGATTTGCACTTCAAGCGTTACAGCATGGTATAGCCAGACACTGTGGGCTTCTATATGGGAGATTGGCCCATCACAATAACGCTGCGCACGAATAATACATGTAGGCATCCTTCGAGCCAAAACCTCCTCCACGAGCTCCTCAAGTGAAAGTTCAGGTGCACACTGCACGAACGCTCACCGCCCGCCAGACGTGCCTGGAGCTGATACTCTCTGTAAAGGTGCGAGGTACCCTTTTCACCCTCCTCGGATCGCCTGAGAGGATTGTATCTTGCTCATCAACTCGGAGCAGCACCTACATGCAAAGCGCCCTGCAACTCTTTCAGCCTGAGAGATAAGAGAGCCGCCTAGGCCATGTTTTATACACATGGAACTTAGCACGCTCTTTCATTCCCCTTCTTCCTTTGGCAACTCACTTGAACGCCTTCAGAGGCTTCCTGTTTCTACAGGCTTATGGCCCGCCTAGCACTCTGAACTTTCCGTCCTCTCAACATATCTGTTACCATCGGCATTCACAGATATATAAGAAATATAGGGGCCTTCCATTCAGTAAGTGTTCTGAAATGTGCTTCTGCTTTTAGATCTAGAGACAACTGACACAGCATGATTTGTTTAGGATTGCCGTTGTTGCGCTCATTCTTTTTGCCTCCTGCGAAGATACTTCAGCCTTCTCCGCTGTCCCTTATACTAGGAGGCTTTCTGCATAATCGCCCTCTATCGTCGTCTATGAGTGGTCACGATGAGCAGCAACAACCATTGGATCGTCCCGGTTGAGACCCCAGGTGGCGGTACATGGAACGGCTGTTCTCTCCGCAAGGAACATAATGGAGAGATTCGTGTGCTATTCTCTCCAGAATCTCTGCACACGAACAACGCTCAAGAAGGATCGCTCTTCAAGAGTCTATCCCAGGGGACCATTCAAGACACTGAAGTGGTTGAGTTCATGGTGGTGGGACGGTGCAGGCATCTACTAGATGGTTATACGCACACCAGCTCTCGAAGCGCAGCCGGCAAACCGGCAGAGAGCCTGGCCAAGTTGCATGCTGAGTTGAAAGGAAACAAGACTGCCGGAGAGAGATATATCACTGCAGCATACATCGGTTTTGACTCTTGCATGCAGGGCCCCGTCTTTGCCAGAGCAGCCAAAGATGCAGCTGACGCCGACTCGCCCAAAGCGATGGTGTCAAGCAAAGCAAACAGTCCAAGAGACACAAATGATGCCTTTGACCTCAAGGACTTGACCTTTAATTGCGACTCTACCTCCTCTGCTGTGGGAAATGGTTTTATCCCCCATTACGCAATGACGTCCCGTGCCAACATGGACATTCTTAGGGAGCTGTTAACTGGGCTACCTTTGGAGGACCATCTCTACGAAAGCGAGATCAACGACTATCTTCGCCATGTTGGCAATTTTATCCAGGATTTGAGGACCGGAAACGCGTTGAATCCTTTCGTCTATGTTGACCCTAATGTTGGTCCCTTTTGTCCACCCGGGAAAGATCTGAGATACGTCCTCCAACACGCTCGGTGCTGCCCATGCGACGAAAACCGACCATTATCTTATGTCGCCTGCGATACTACGTTCTTAGGTCGGCAAGGCAAGGACGGTGTGCTCTCAGGGTTTCGATATCAGGCCGCACTCGTAGAGGCCCTGGAGTATCCAGAGGAACTACTCAGCATGTTGCAGGATTTCGCCACGCTTTACCCAAACGACATTCTACCCCTGCGAACCTTGCTCCTCGCTTGTCACTTGTGGGCAGACATCACAGGACATAGGAAGCTCTTCCTGGAACGATTCTTTGAAAAGCGCGAGAATCAAGGCTCGGTGCCGCAAGTACCGGATATCCCCCTCGCAGTCTGCCTGGTGTATTACCCGCATTGGCTCAAGTGGACGCAGTGGATGGGCCTATCTGAGTTTCCACACCCGTTTCGGTTCATGTTACAAGCCATCACGTTGGATATGGACAAGGAGGCCATTGGCATCAACCCGGACAGTATTGACCAGGCCCGAGTCTTTGCACTCATCGCCAAAGCAAAAAGTCGCATCCCTCTCGTGGAAGCATCTCACCGGATCGAGATCATGCCTTGCTACATGCCCGGTAGCACAATGCCGCCCATGTTCGGGCCCATGGCCATTCGCCCAGAAAAGGTGCCACTTGCCCTCACGGGTCTACCAGATGTTCAATATCTTGGCCTCAACACTTACATTCGACCTGACAACTCGAAGGACGAGAGACCCGCCCGAATGCAGTCTATTTTACGAACATCCAAGTACACCACCGTGGCACTACCCAAACATGTCAGAAACGGTCTCTTTGTTCCGCCAGGGAGGCTTTTTGAGAGCTCGGGAGGCTCCAAGGAAGTCTTCACTCGCACAACCAAGAAAAGATGCATGGTGCCGGTTGAGTCGGAAGGTTTGAGGGGGGAACGGCCTCATAAGAAGCCTCACGGCCCAAACGTCACCCAGTCCGATGCATCTGCGTCAACTGTTGCCGCCATAGGCACGTCTTCATCATCTACTGGACCCGGCTGGGTCCCCGTTTGCAGGGGATATAAACACACATTGGACACTTGGGCTAAGGCACGACATGGGGTAGCACATTGGGCACACCAAGAAGGACTGCGGCAGTTCAATGAACTGCCGGAGAGTCTGCAATCAGGAGAGAAGTTGAGAGAATTGATAGACATGGCCTTTGCCCAAGAAGACACAGAAGCGTTGCATCTGTTAAAGAAGTTTGGCATAACGGAAGCGTCATCAAACCCGTTCCCGCTCGATGATGAGTATCTCAGCATTGATTTGCCTTTGACATTTGGAAATCTGCTTGGATTGCAACCCCCGGCAAAGCCCTTGCTCGACTTATGGAGGTCGCAGTGTCTGGATGTCATGAGAGAAGCGCCCGACTTATGGACATCCCACTTCATGCTGCAGTGTCGTCAGAAAGGATTAATTGTACATTTCAGGGCAAAAAGTATCCAAGAAACATTGCAAAGAAGCCGCGAGTGTTGTGGGGAGCAGCAAGAGATACTCAGGATTGAAGTCATCCGGGTGCTCAGTGATCTTTGGAGGACGACCCCGAATGGTTGGAGGGGCGAGTTGAAAAGATTTCTTGAGGAACAAGATTCCTTTACGGTATCCTCATCTACTGAAGAGGATAGCTTATATGAAGCGAGCACCTCGAATGGGGAGAGCACCTGGGATGGGGAGAATGCCTCGGACGAGGAGAGCATTTGAAAAGCCAGGTCGTGGGCCGGCAGGCGACTGAAATAGCAAGCCCATTCCTATACTTCCTTGCGACAATTTCTGCCCTCTCTTCTTTATTCTTTAACCCCTTCACTTTCCGCCTCACTTTGGCCCCCATTGTCTTGATCAGCGGAGGATATGACGGCCTCTGCCGCAGTTATCGGCCTGATGCTTGTGATGCCTTACGCATCTTTACCAAGAGGATCAACACTCGTCCTTTGCTATTTTCCCTGTTACTTTCCCCCATTAAGTCAACTTGGCTAGTTCAAAATGCACTTTAGATGCCATTTCTCCCTGTTTTGTGTGACCTATTCCCCAGAATGCATCAGTCTCCTGATATGTGAATGCCCTGTCATCGGAATCCAGCCACTCCCGGACCCGCATCCCGTGCCGGCACATCGCCATCTGACAAGGGCGAATCGCAGCTCGATCCCATGAATAAATCGTCAAAGCCGTCAACAGCCCTCTGCTAATTAGGCATTACAAAAACACAGGAGCCGGATTGGCAACTGAGAGACATGTCGTATGTCATCAGCAAGAGTAGTACAAAGAAAGACGGCGTAAATCGTACCGAAAATGCATGTAGATGGACTAAAAGGAGAGCAATCTCAGGCACAAGGGTTAATGCTCGGTAATTTCAAGCCCGGCGCCCGCCCGCGCCTCTTTCAGCTTGATGTGGGGGCATCGTCATTTCATGGCGACGGACTTGACGGAGAAGGCGATGGATTCGGCTCTGGTCGTTCTTGCTTTTGGGCATGATACTGCATTATTAAGAGGCTCGAAACCTCCAACTTGCATCATCCTTTCCTTGACAATACACACACCCTCGCCTGCGAACGCTCCCTTTTTTCTTCTTCTTCTTCTTCTTCTACTTCTTCATTCTCTCTTTTCATTTCAGTATCCGAGTTTCCAATCCGTCTTTTTGGACTCTTGGTTCCCGCCATCTAAGCAAACAGGCCGAGCGACGACATCAGCAGCGCCCATGTTTCCCGTGCGACCAAACCGGACAGCGTCCTTTGCCGCCCAGCAGAAAGCCAACAAGCGTCACAGCAGCATGCCCAGCATGACGAGGCTGCCCGGCCAGCCCGTCAACGTGCTCTTCGTGTGCCTGGGCAACATTTGCCGGTCGACAATGGCCGAGGGCATCTTTCGGCACTTGGCGCAGCAGCCGGAGTACAAGGACAAGATTGGCGAGATTGACTCGTGCGGGACGGGTGAGTAGACGTAGGAGGAGGCACAAGATGTGATGACGGGATGGAGACGCTGACGATGAGACGGTGTAGCTGCATATCATGCTGGTGACCCGCCTGATTCGCGAACGATGGAGACGCTCGAGAAGCATGACATTTTTGACTACGACCATGATGCGCGACGGGTGAGTTGCTGCTTCCTCGACCCTTTCAAACGAAGGGCCTATCTACCGGGATATGAACTGACAGATGTTGCATTACAGATCACGAGAAGCGACTTTGAAAAGTTCGACTACATCTTCGCCATGGACCTCTCCAACCTCTCCGACCTCGAGCGCCTCAAGCGCGAGAACAAGGACTCCAAGGCAAAGGTGATGCTGTTTGGCGAATACAGCGGCACCAAGAAGCCGGAAGTGGTCGCCGACCCCTATTACGGCGGCCAGGATGGCTTCGACAAGGCGTTTGAGCAGTGCTCTCGCTTTGCCAAGAACTTTTTGCAAGAGCTGGTCAACGAACAAGGGCCGGCCGCCAAAAAGGATGAATAAAGAAAGAAAAGGGGGGTTGTTGGCCGCAGCAGAGATTCGATTTCTTTTTTCCTTTTTACTTGCAGGGTTTTATTGATGACATATTGGAGTAGATGGGAAACATGGGGGGTGCAATTTGATACCCTAACGCTCACACACACACATACACACATTTGTTTGTCCCTCCCCCTTTCTTCTGGGGATGCGAAATGCAAGATGCAGGATAATAGCAGACATATATGCCTAGATCATGGTCTAAGGTATAGAGCATTACTTTGGGAATATAGGGATGGGTAGATAGCATATGGCATTCACTGGAATATAGAATGATTTGACAGGGCACAGCACCAAACGGGGCTTGTCTTCCATTCAAACCTCTCTTCTCAGAATATGTGCTGGAACAAAACAATTGGCTTGGCATGCTGTCATATTGAAGCTATATGTGTTACAATTAGGGGTAGATCACCAATCAACGACATCACCACCTCACAGTCCGGCAACCGCCACATCTTGTGCTGGAAGATCTCCCGCTTTGCGGCCCGCCAGGTTGCCCGGATCGCCGGCCTAGCACGAGGCGGTCTGTGTAACTTCAACTGAGTCCGGGTTATGTCTGGCAATTGACATACGAGCTTGTCTCACAATAGACGACATGTCGAGTTTCCGTTGTTCATTTATCTACCAGCCTGATGAGATGGAGTCTAGGCATCAGGCGCAGCTATTCAAGAGAGGTCACATCACATCATACACCACCAAGGTACGATTTAACGATTTTGTATTGCTATTCCTGAGTCTCAACTCAATGCAAGAGAGGGGATGTCACACGTTTTCCCTTACTGCGTGACCTTGTCCTTGTCCGCATAGTTTCCTCCGCAACACCGACAACAGCACTCATCTCCCCGTTGGCCAATTCCGCGGCCCTCATGATGCCCATAAAAAAATGATATAACGCCTTATAAGAAAAAAGACAACACAGCGCCTTGCTAAGGGAGAAATAAGGAAAAGAGAGTGGTAATATACATGTAGTAGGTGGTACAAAGTCCGTCATCATGAGGGCTGGGTGTTTGCGTGTAGGCAATGTCCATGTTCCCCATTCCCGGCGGGTTCATTTCAGTTCGTTTCGCCCATTTGTTTGTTCTTCTTTGTTGGTACACATGTTTGGATGTTGTTGTTACATGGCGGCGGCGGCCTGCCTCTGGCGCTCCTGGCGGAGCTTCTCCATGACGCCAATGACGCCGCCGTTGCGCAGCCGCTCGAGGACAAGCCGCATGCCGTCGCGGCTCTTGCTGAGCTGGTCAATGGTCTTGGTGGAGGCGAGGCTCTCGATGCTGCGCTGGATGCCCTTTGCGCCGAGGCCGCCGAGGAAGCCGGGCAGCCAGCCGCTGCTCTCCTGGGAGGCCGCCTGGCCAATCTTGCCCCTGATCTTGTCGCCGAGCCGCGACTTGAACATGACGCTCGAGTTGACGTCGGTCTCGTTCCTGGCGACGGCCTCGGCGGAGCTGGGGACTTTAAAGTGCTGCTTCTCCACGACGGAGAGCACGCCGGTGAAGTTGAGGTTGCGGCTCTCCGTCTTCATCCAGCCCTCCTTGATGTCCACGACGCTCGTCTCGAGAATGTACGAGGCCTTCTCGCCCGAGGTGCCGCCCGAGACGCTGGCGGGCAGCAGCTTGTAGACTGCGCTGGGCATGCGGCTCTTCTTGAGGTGGATGCGCGTCGTGTAGAGGCGCTGCGTGTCCGGGTCGACATGGCTGGAGATGGTGTCGGTGCTGAGGACGTGGGCGGCGAAGGGGTTGAGCTGGGGGGAGGAGTAGCGCAGGAAGTAGGCGAGGGTGACGGTCGGGAAGGGATGCGAGTAGGTGTGGTTGGTGGAGTGCGTGAGGACCATGGTGGATGTTGTTACAGGTTGCGAGTTGCAATTGAATGAGAAGAAGAAGAGTAAAAAGAAGTCGGTATCGAATGGCTGCGAAATCCAGAGGCTCGGCGGTTCCAGTACGTCAGATTGATGCTTTCAAAAGAAATCAAAGGCTTTTTTTGTCGGCTCTCCCTGGGTCCGTCGAAAGTTGCCTGCTAAGCCGGCATCCGCATGTTCCGAGCAAGTCCGCAAAGGAGGCAATCGTTGACACAAGGAAGAAGAAGTAGAAGAAGAGAAGAAGGAGGAGGACAAGCACACAATCAAGTGCGGCGATTTGAAGGCGATCCGAGGGCCTCTGGCGAGAGAGGGAAGATGAGAATCGACTGACGGCGACGGGCAGTGGCACGAGCATCGACTTTTTTGCCGGCTCTGGGCCTTGGGACAGCAGGCGGGCGGCGGGGCTGGTGATTGGCCACTGGTGAGGGGAAGCGCTGCATGGCCGGAATCCGGGGTTGCAGCTGCACGTGACCGGCCAGCCGTCGACGTGAGCTTGAGCTCGAAGGAAGTGCTGCCAGACCTTCTTACCCCACCACCAGACATACCTCTCGTAGCCTCGTCTCGTTTCGTGGCTTTACATATGATGATGACAAGTCGCATTTGGCACACACAGGCCTCGGGTAATGTGGCAAACAGCCAATTGGCATCGCTCTCAACGGCTCTCAACGGCCAATCACAAGCTACTTCATCCACGCTGCACCATCCTGTTTGCTAACCATAACCATGTCGAATGCTACGCTAGTGTCTTCCCTTGCCTCCATCGTCAACGGACAACTCACACCACACCATCCAACACCGTCTCGTTTATATGCGCCATCTCGTAATTACAAGCATCGTCCCATATTAATAACCAGAAAGAATCCCAAACATAATATACTCCCGTGTGCGTCGGCGACTTATCATGTCCATGTCCGACTGCTCCAAAACCCCCCCACGTCAGCAACACCAGCATCAGGTTACATCAAAAACTCTTCGCCCGCAAAGTGTCTCAGAACCACCCAGCCCTCGTCAAACGTCTTCTTCTCGTACCGCACAATGATGGCCGCGTGCGTGTGTCGATCATTCTGAATCCAGACCGGATACTTCCTCCACTTGAGCGAATTCAGTGATCGAATCATCTCAAACTGGCACGGCGCCAGGGCCAGCGTTGGCTGAGTCGGGATCGAGAGCCGCCGCTCCCGAGCCATTGTGCTTCTGTCTTCGGCGTTCATGCCCGTCTCTTCGTCCTCGTCCTCGTCTGCCAGGTATTCCTGGTTCTGCGAGCTGTTCAGCGCCTCGTAGGCGTGCTCGACCTCTTCGCGAAGCTCCTTGATCAGGATCGGCACGCGGTACTCGGCAACATTGATGCCCGCCATGCCACCCTCATGCAGCCGGATGCGCTTCGTGCTCCGTATCGTTTGATAAACAGAGTTGATAAGGTAGGCCACCACGCCGATGGGCACCAAGACCGACACCGTAATCATAAACGGGATGCCCCTCATCCACCGGATGCCCGTTTCGGTAAGCGACGACAACGTGACTGGTGCGGGAATCTTCGGTCGGGGAGAAAAGGGATGCGCCGCATCTAACAGAACGCCTTCCACATCTTGTTTCAGATAGTTGACCTTGATCCGATCAATGTCCCTGTATGGGTCCGTCTTTTCTATGCAAGTTGTGTAATAAACGGCGCTTCGGTCGTTGACGATGTTGCTGTATAACGTATGCCTCTTAAACTTCTGCAGCCCCAGCATAAAGATGGACTTTGGATCGGCCATGACGGACAGCAGCGGCCGGCCGGTATCGCGAAACTTGTCGATAATGAACAACTGGCTGCCCGACATGGACAGCGTCCTCGCGCCTAAAACGTTCCACATGTGGTTATGCCATCCCTTCAGGGGAGTACGTACGCCGAGATGCGGCGTCGCAAAGGTCGCAAAGTTCTGCCCTCGCGCATCAGCCACTGATCATCCATCTATCTTTTGCGTCTGGCCAGGGGAGTGCAGCTTCGTCGTGCTTACCACGCACTCGAGCGAGTCCAGGATGCCCTTTGCGTACAAGAGACCGACCGCGTACCGCGACACCAGGCCGCCGAGGGAGTAGCCCACGACGCTCAGCTTCTTGATCTTGCCGCCGTTGTTCTCAATCATGCGCAGCTCCTCGATGATCTCGGCGCAGACGCGCTCGCCGCCCAGCTCGATGCCGTCATAGGTGAAGCTGCCGCTGTTGCGCTTGGCCAGGAGGAGGTAGAGTTCGTCGGGCGAGTGCTGCGCTCGTAGCGTCTTTGCGATGTTGTTCATGTGGTTCGGGTTTCCCCATAGCTTTTTGTTGTCACCACCCCGTCAAGTCAGCTCAATGATGCGCGCGCAACACAAGATAAGGTAAGACGTCTGGAAAGCATTAAACTCACTCCGTGCACCAGGACGCAGAGGTGGTCCGCCTTACTGCTCCCGCCGGCAAAGTCCATCTTGAAAGCCCTGCCTAGGAGTCGCGATCCGGCCAGGCGAGCAGACATTGGCTGCGGGAGAGGCAGAAATCGAGACTCGTCGGCGAAAGGGGGGGGGCGGCGCAGGCAGCGGAGCGTCCTTTATCAGGTACCTGTTACCTACATGGGGAGGCGCATTACGTAGGTTGGGAAAAATGGATCGCGGAGATGGTTCCACGTTTTTTGTTGGTGTTGGGCGGCCCCCCGATTGAGTAAAAAAGCGTAATCTACAGCCAATGTGTGTCCGCACAGACGCGGGCCGTGGGTGCCGGAGAGATGCTAAGTGACGGGCTGATGGCAAAGTCCGCCTGAGCAGTTGGAAGAGACGTTGCTGGAAGGATCCAATATTGCTATTAGTAGGTCAATTGTGCTTATCACGAGGCTATAGTAGGTTGATGGCCGTGGTTGCGTGGATTGCGTGGACTTGACTGCATGTGGTACGACATGCGGATACCTTAACATTGAAGGCTCGACACCAAGCCGGGTCTGCCTGAAATACTGTTAGGTAGGATTAGCTGCGTCTGCATGGTGTTTGATATCGCAGGCTTTGAAACAGGCGACTTGTCCTACGATTATTCAGAACGCGTTCCGCTCTCAAATCAAACAGTCGTCGATGAGTGACTGACAGCGGAGGAAATGTCTCAACCGCCTCACAGGTCACAGCGGGCACAATCTATGCAGTTGTCGAGAAGAAGCGGACATGTGACGATGAGTTCGACTTGGTTTCCGGCCGTCAAGCTGATCAAAATTCACCGCTTACCAGCCACCTGTTACGGCAAATATGATATCTACCATTTCTATCAGTGCTTCAAACATTCATTCTTGTAGTTTGCATCTGTTGTATTACCTTTGTAGTGGCATCTCCATGAGGCTCTTCAGCGGTCTTCAATGCTTCCACTTCAATGCTTCCAGGTCAGGTCGGGCTCCATCCGCCGCCCCATCCCGGCCGTTTAGCGCCCTCAGTGGCTCCCCGACGCCTGTGGCTCGGCAGCCTCACGCCTAAACACCGGCCGCAGCGACCCCCTGACAGGCCCCTGCAGCGCCCGGCAAGGCTCCAGCAATATCAGACCAGACGCCTCGTGTCGTGTATCCAGCCATTTGATGCCTCAATATCACCGAAACAACCCAAAGCCCAAACCTCGGATCTATCAAACAACAGCCTTTGCTCAACCCGTCGCTTGACCACTAACTCTTGATAATAGACGATCACACAATTCCGCAAATATCAACACTCATGACTTCTGCCTAGTACGACAACAAGCACCTCAATCTCAGCTGCATCTCGCCTCTCTCGCCTTCTCACGAGGCTCTCACCTCACGCAAGCTCGTCATGAGCCTCTCCCTCAAGCACATCCCCTGCCCGGCAGGCAACAGATGCACCGCCTTCCAGTGCATCTTTGGGCATGAAAAGGACAAAGCCAAAGTCGCCCAAGACAGCATTGGCGACTTGGCAAAGGATGGACGGCCGTCGCAACCAGATCAGCCTCGCCCGAGCAAGCGCCTAAAGGTCGACGACGCAAGCGATCCTCCTCCATCGCAAAGCCAAGCTGGTGTAGCCTCAGGGAAGCAATCCGAGGAACCAAAGAAGCAAACCACGACGCTGCAGAGCGCCACGCGCCCAATCTCTCCGCCTCCACTGAGGAGGAAATCTACCGCTTCGGACCCTGCCGCAAACGCAAGCACGGCATCTTCTTCCTCAGGTATAAAGAGCCAGCAGTCGGCCGCGAAGCCCAGCAATCCTTCTGTCTCCAAGACAGCTGCGACGCCGGCGAAACCAAAGAAGGCTGAATCGCTCAACCCTCGACTGCTCAAGAGCTCACCAGCCAGCCATGAGATTCGACTGAAGCTCCTTAGACTTGTCCACCAGGAGTTTAAGCGCCTCAACGACGAACTGAAGAAGACTGTCAAGGACCAGGAGAAGAAGCTCCTCCTCTCCGACCAGGACCTTATTACCCGTGCCCTGGATGAGGAGCAGGCGTGCGCCATTGAAAAGCCGGCCGTGTACTCCAATGTGATGAAGAACAAGGTCATGCAATATAAGCGCATGACGGCGGCTCAGTGGAGAGAAAGCAGAACCAAAGAGACGCAAGAAGCTCAACAGAAGCTTCGCAAAGACGACATGTTTGACGGAGAGCCCAGGAAGATTGAGACTGGCCTCACCCACGCGCAGGAGGTGCAGTTGTTGAGGCGGATACTCACACCACTCGACGACCTGGTCAACCACGGCTATGTCCCCGCCGTTCCGACCCCAGAACAAATTCAGTCGGCCAAAGACGGGCTGGAAGCGTCCAAGGGATGGGAGAAGTGCGACCGCTGCCAGCAACGATTCCAGGTCTTCCCCGGGCGCAGAGAGGAGGATGGCGCCCTGACGACGGGAGGACCATGCAAGTTCCATTGGGGCAAGACGTACGTCCCAGACAAGTTGCCCGGAGACAAGACAAGAGTGCCCAAACGGTACCATTGCTGCGGCCAGGAAGTGGGTGAATCGGCCGGCTGCTTCACCCACGACCACCACGTCTTCAAGGCGACCGATGCGAAACGACTGGCGGCTGTCCTCAACTTTGCAGAGACGCCCGAAAACCCCCTGGCTCCGACCGATAGAGCGGTCTGCTTCGACTGCGAAATGTGCTACACTGTGTACGGACTGGAACTGGTGCGCCTGACTGCCACCTCGTGGCCTACGGGCGAGGACTTGCTGGACGTCTTGGTCCAGCCGCTGGGCGAGATCCTGGATCTCAACTCCCGCTTTTCCGGCGTCTGGCCGGAGGACCTCGCCTCAGCCGAGCCCTGGTCCGTCACCGACGATCTCACGCCCTCTAAGCAAGGCGAAGAGGGGAGCGAAGACGGCGAGCTGAAGCCTAAGAAGAAGAAGCTCAAGATCGTATCCTCACCGGAGGTCGCCCGCGACCTCCTCTTCTCGCTGATCTCGCCGTCGACCCCGCTCATCGGCCACGGCCTGGAGAACGACCTCAACGCCGTCCGCGTCGTGCACCCGACCGTGGTCGACTCCGTCCTGCTGTACCCGCACAAGATGGGCCTGCCGTACCGCTTCGGCCTGAAGCGCCTCATGAGCGTGCACATGAACCGCAAGATCCAGCAGGACACGGGGCCCAAGATGCTGGGGCACGACTCTGGCGAGGATGCGAGGGCGGCGGGGGAGCTGGTCCGGTTGAGGGTCATGGATGTGTGGAATGATATGAAGAGGAAGGGCTGGCGGGTTGTGGAGGGCGAGATTACGCCTCCTGAGGGCGTGGAAGGGGGGCTGACGGAGGCGTTCATTGAGAGCGGTCACTGAATTTCATGGGATGACTTGAATACCACAATTCGGAATTGGTTGTTAGTGGCATCATGCTTCCATGCTTACGCAGGCTTTGATTTACATAGCTCAAGAATAGTTTTGCCGAGCCAAATTTTACAATACACGCATCGAGCAGTAGAAGAGCATATTGCTTGATTTCTCTCTTTTTACACAAGGCTTCTTTGGCCTCTTATAGCTAAAAGTACAGTATTGTCGTGATTGGGATATCCCATCCTTCCCGTATCCCAGCAATGAGCGGGGTGTTGTTCATCATTATCCTTCCATTACTCCCACACACTCTCCACACTTAGACCCGGCCTACAGACAGCAGATACTGACTGCCGCCGCCTCCCTTGCCTCCCGAAGGCAGATACGCCACGTTGGGGTTCGCCGACAACGCCTGCGCAATCTCGCGGCTGGCCTCAATCTTCCTGATCTGCACGAGCCCGTCGCCGGCCTTTGCAATGGCCTTGCTGATGGTCTCGGCGCTCTCGGCCTCGCCCTCGGCGCGGATGACGCTGGCCTGGCGCTCCTGCTCGGCCTTTTCGACAATGAAGCGCGCGCGCTCGGCGTCCTGCTGGGCAATCTGCTTCTGCTCGACGGCCTTTGTGAACTCGCGCCCGAACGTCATGTGCGTGATGGAGACGTCCTCGAGCGCAATGTTGAACTCGGCGGCGCGGCGCGTCAGGTCGCTGCGGATGCGCTGGGAGACGGCCTCGCGCTGGGTGATGAGCTCGGCGGCGTCGAACTGGGCGACGATGGCCTTGAGGACTTCGTTGCCGATGGAGGGGAGGACTCTTTCGTCATAGTCTGCGCCGAGATTCTGAGAGTACCGTTAGTACATAAAATCACCTCCAACATGCTGCTGTCGTCAAATTAAAGAGTACCTGGTAAATCTTTGGCAGGGCCTTGACGTCTGGCCTGTGCAGGACTCGCAGCGTCAGGCTGACCATCTGGAGATCCTTGCTGCCGGTCGTCGTGGCAATGTTCCGGGGCTTGGTGCGCACGTCAAAGATGATGCTGCGCTGCAGCCAGGGGACGAGGAAGTGCGTGCCCTCGTTGACGACGTCCTCCTTGACTCCGGACAGCCTGTCGAAGATGACGGCCCTCGTGCCGCCGCGGACGTCGTAGATGGACTGTGAGAGGAGGAATGCGCCGGCCGAGGCCGGGATGGCCATGCGGTACATGAGGTTGAGCGTCCGCGCGAATGCCGCCATGGTGGGTTGATATCTCTCGTAGGTATATTTTCCCTTGTATTTCCTGCGAGACCAAGGCGGATGGGTGTTTCTGGAGGTGAAGAAACGCCTTGTTTTGCGAGAAGCTGTTGCTGGATGATGAAGCTCTCGACCTGCCTGCAGCAATAACTTCGAACCTTGTCCCGCACTTGCCAGAAGGTTGCTCTGATTTTCCGGAGAGCGCCGCTAAGCCTCTTCGGGCAAGCTCGGCAGGACCCGCGAAGATGCCTCTCTGCCTTTTCACCAATTCCGACTCATTCCACCTCTCTTCCCTCTCTCTCTCTCGGCCTTTCAAGAACCGGAAATCGCAACACCTCGACGAGATCCTCATACATCAGACACCATGAGACCTACTCAGGCGCTTCAGGGCGGCGGTGCTCCCAACCCCAAGATTGGCCAGTAGGTTGCGCTCTTAACCCCGGGCAGACGGAAATCGTACCATCGAGGTTGCGGCTTTTCTACGGGATGCGAAAGTCGAGTTCGATGGGGATGATGCGGCTTCTGCGAAATACTTGTTGAGGAATTGATGAAGATGCTGACGTGCTTTTTCTCTTGAATAGGTGGCTCGGCGACTGGGGCCATTTCGGTGAGTTTGTTCCAATTCTCGATCGTTCACGATGAACGACCCGCGAAAGAGACGGAAGGCCAGTGATGATGGCGCACGAGGGAGCACAACAAGAGGATGGATCTTTCGAGAAACAGAGGCAATTGGAGAAAGAGAGTCGCATGCGGCAAGGAACATCAAAGAATGGATGATGCATTACGGTCAAAGGACCTCGGGACGAATCACGACATCAAACAACATTGAAGGAGTCGACTCGCATGCTGACCCATGACACGCAGGTGGTGCCAAGCAGAAGGGCGTCGTCACCTTCGGACTCTCCGCCAACCGACAGAACCCCTTTGCCGGTGCCGCCCACGATGCCATCTTCAACACCTTCCGCCGCACCAAGTCTCAGATCTTCTACTGGCTGCCCCCTATGCTGGCTGGTTACTACCTGCTGAGCTGGGCCACCGAGAGGTATGCTCGAATGGATGCTAGGATGAACTGCTGGAAGTGATGCTAATCTGGCATGATAGGAACCACTACCTCAACTCCAAGGCTGGCCGTGCTGAGTTTGCCGACGAGGAGGAGTAAAATGGTGCTTGGTTTGTTGGAAAATGAATGTCCGGGGGACAGTGTACATCAGCGTCTAGACAGGAGGAAATAGAACGGTTGACTCCATGAATCTGGCTTCTTTATCGTTTCCAACCTGATCCAGTTGAAATGATGAATGACTATGGCACGGCAGAGCGTCTGATACGTCACTTATGCACACAAAGACATCCTCGGTCAAACTTTATAACATATCCCTCCGCTCAGACATTCTCTCTCTGCATCTTATCTTGATCTACTCCCTATTCCTATGCTTCTTAACAATGACACTCGTGTGCCGATATTGGATTCGGTCATCCAAATCTTGGCCATCATGATAGGCCAATTGATCATCACGTGACTCGTTCCAACTCGGAGAGCAAATTCTCGGCATCGGCAGTACAAAGCGCCGAAAACTTTAAAGCGGGCCCTTCACCGAGAAAAATAGATCCGTTTTATCAGGAAATTTTTTGAAGCGCCTCAACCCGTGGGAGGACCGACGGACAGATCAAAAAACCGCGGCCAGAGTTGCGCAAAGTCGTCCAATTGGTGCATCGAACCCGTTTTGGAGCCTGTTTGCATGATTAAAGTATCGATATTACTTTAAGATCCTCTCAACGGCTCTTTATACACTTTTAATCTTCATTTTTATCGTTCAATCTCTTAACTTGCACAGCTCGTCGCATAAAATAGCACACACACACACACACACAATAGCAGCCATGGCCTCCGAACGCCCCGAAAAGAAGGACAAGAAGGAGAAGAAGGAGAAGCGAAGCGACGACGCCGGCGTGGCCAAGTCCAAGAAGGAGAAGAAGGACAAGAAGGACAAGAAGGACAAGCTCGCCTCCGTGCTGGACGAGAAGCTCCAGCAGGACGTTGCCGCGCAGACGTCCGCAAAGGCCTCGGAGGAGGCGTCCGACATGGACGAGGACAAGCAGCAGCAGCCTGAGCTTCCTCTGGAGCGCAAGGTCGTGCCGTTTGCGGTGCCGCTGGCGGATGAGAAGGGCCAGAAGAAGATTTGCAAGACGATCCGAAAAGGTACATCACCACCACTCTCTCTATCTCTCTCTCTCTCTCTCTTTTCTCCCTTTGCTCCCATCACTCTTGTCGGACAACCATACTGATATACTCGTGAATAGCTGCCAAGAACGGAACCCTCAAGCGCGGCGTCAAGGAAGTCGTCAAGACGCTCCGAAAGTCCCCCCCCAGCGCCCCCGGCTACACCTCGTTCCCCGGCGTCGTCGTCATCGCCGGCGACATCTCCCCCATGGACGTCATCTCCCACCTGCCCGTGCTGTGCGAGGACCACAACGTGCCCTTCATCTTCGTCACGTCGCGCGCCGAGCTGGGCGCCGCGGCCAAGACCAAGCGGCCCACCAGCGTCGTCATGATCATGGAGAAGGCCGAGGGCAAGAAGAAGCCTGCCGCCAAGAAGGAGGCTGCTGACAAGGACGATGAGGAGGATAGTGGTGAGGCGTACAGCGAGAGCTACGCTTCGCTGGTCAAGCTTGTGCAGAAGGAGGCTGGCAAGCAGGCGTTCTGGACAAAGGGTGAATCCAAGGCGTGAGAAAAAAGGGGATAGAGGCCAAAGTTGTGGGATTTGACGAGTGTCAGGAGGTTCGATATGTTGGGTGACTGGGGGAGGGATGCAAAGTAATCTGGGTGTACATTAACCATACCAGAGGGGATTGTCTTGCAGCAAGAACTGCTGGGGCAACGGCGGCGTTCAGGTATATAAAGTACTGCATTGATCAATGGAATCATTTCGTTTCTTATACACTTGGTTGGTCCTTTACTTTTTGTCACAAATTGCACGAGGAAACGTTGATATGTTCCGAACTGAATTGACTAATACTAGGTTGATGTTATACACTAATCACCATCGGATGCGATGGCGTGACATGATCATGAGTTTCCATTAACTCCTCCCGAAACCAGCCTCAGGAAAAGAATTCATCAAGTATTATGCGCATTTACGCAAAGGGGTTGGTCCTGGTTCCCCACCAGTTGAGAACCAAGGACAGGCCGATGGTCTCTAGCAGCTTGGCAGCAATGTTGACGCCGACGGTGTCCAGGGGCCTCTTTTCGCTGAAGATCTGGGTGAGGAACTACGGATGGTATTAGCATCACAGAAAGTCAATTAATGCTATTCAAAAAGGAAAACATACCGTAGGAGCAGAGGTGGCGGCAAAGATCAGAGCACCCAGGTAGGCAGCGCCCTTGTGGCTGAGGGTGCCGGTGGCGTTGAGCAGGGCGCCGACGCCGTAGCTCTGCAGGGCGGAGCCGACGAACGAGGTGCCCCAGGCGACGGCGGCGCCGCTGGCCTCGCGGGAGCGGATGAACTCCTCCTTGGTGTTGGAGGCCTTTGCGCGGTGGTAGGTCTGGCCGAAGACGGGGGCGAGGACGACGAGGTCGACGCCGTGGTTGAAGAAGGTGCCGAGGGCGATGGCCGAGGGCTTAACCGCGGGGAAGTCTGTTGAGGTCTGATTAGTATGGCGGGTAAATGATGATTTTGATGTGAAAGCTGGTGATGGTCATGGCAATTGGGGGATGAGGAGGTGGTGGTTGAGTGGCGAATGGGAGGGACGAGGTGGTGAAGCTGATGGTGAGGGCAGATGATGAATTTCAAGTTCAAGACTCACATTGGAGAGACATTGTGATGGATGCTGTTCGATGTGATGCGATGTGATGGAGAGGTTGGAGAGATTGATGAAGGGAGTCAAGATGTCGTCGTTTAGTACAATGATGTTCGTAGCAAGTCTGCCAGTCAAAGAAGTATACACACAAAGAATGTTTTGCAACCGGCAAGCACCTCGCCAGCTATTTGTACTCTGCTGCTGCCCCCTTTACATCATCAAACAAGCCACACAGCTGCTCTTGCCAGATGCACAATCGATTACGTCTTTGGCGCCCCTCACCCCAGAATACCGTTCCAAGTACAAGTAGTATTACTTGGCCTTGCTAGTAAGGCTGCTTGTTTCCTTACTTGTTTGCCTGGGTAGTGGTAGTTTTCCTCCGCTTTCTGGGGCGGGTTGGTTTTGGTCCTAGCGATTTCGTCACCGTGATGAATGATGTCACCACTACGCTCACCAAGTTTGCGTCTGTGCTACGGTTCTGCTTGGTATGGGCGTGGAATGAGAGAGAGCGTCCGGATGAGGAAATTCAATTTTTCCAGCTTTTTTTGGAAGCTCTTTTTTCCAAGCTGGGCGAGAAGTTGGCTTGGAAGGCTCCACTGACTTTATTATGGGCTTGATTGAGTCAATTTGACGAACTTGATCTTTGTGAAGTCGTTTCAAGACGATCAGGCCGGATCCATTGCGGTTCTCCTAGCAGCTCCGCTACCTTGGGAATACTGTCCTGTACCTGATCGTAGCTGAACTGGACTTGCAAGAGATTGTTGGCCAAACGTCATTATGTAATGATGCGGCTATTCTCGCCATTTGTTAGCCCTGCTTCGACAATTGCATCTGACTGTATGTACGGAGTCAGGGAGTACCGTATGTATGTAATGCATGCGTTCTTATCAAACAACCTGGAACCTTGTCGTCAGGATTGTCTGCAGGGCGAGATTGATCTGCATGAGCTGTGCTAGGCAATCTTTCTTCTTACTTCTGTACCTTGCCTTGCTTGTGTGAACCATAACCTCGGCCAAAGCCGTCCACGACCATTGCTTGACCGTAGATTGCACCCCGATCCTCACAACAACCAAACCTCCTTCTCTCACTCTTTACCTTGGGACACACTCACCGTCTCTTGTACTAGGGAAAACGAATGAGAAAAACGCCAATTGCGTATACAAAAAGTCCGTCAAGTCAAAAAAGGTCATCCGATTCCGCCTCAACAATTGACAATCTTTTGAGCAAGAAGTCACCACTTTTGCATTCCGAATCTGCTCCACTGCGGGGATCTGTCGATTCTCTTCGGATTCTAGGTAGCATGTTATTCGAGGCGTGGGGCTGCGCTGTGTCATTTCAGCTCTGTTGACGACATTCTTTTTTTCCCAGCTCTCTCAAGTGATGTACTGGAGAAACGTGGGATAACAGGTACTAACATGCAACGACGGACATCATTTCTGGAGACAAAAAAAGAGGTCCAATTGGCAATATCTGTATTGGCTCGAATAAACGTTCAGGCCATCACCGTAAAGCATCCGCCTTCCTCGCGTCATGCCCATCCTCGTTCATCAGCTCCAGCAAAATGCCATATAGCAAGTACAAAAAATGCTGCCGCTTCTTCATTGCTTCTTTGTGAGAACTGCCCATGTAGCTCATTCCAGGCGTCAAGAAACGCATGTGAAATAAAAAAGAAAGGAAAGGCACAAAAAGCATCAGAAACCCATAACGTCCTTTTCCTCGTGATATCCGTACATTCAGTGCTCTTTTGTTCACGTTTCGCCAATGGTCATCAACCACACATCTCCCCTGTCCCCCTGAGCTGCTTTCACGCTTCACTCATTTGCCATCTCGCCGCAGCAGGATTGCCAATTGTCTTTTGCCCAGTTTGCATTATGTTAGGTAGTGTAGAAAAAAGCTGAGAAAAAGTAGCAACAGAAAAAAAAACTGAAACGCACAGAAAACAGTCAAATACAAATCTTTACCCATGTGAATGCGTTTCCCGTAACCCCTTCTATGCTTGCAGATGGCCATACTCGCCGCTGCGTAACCCTAGTAGAGCTCTAACATCGTGGACGTACTGGAGACCCTCCAGCAGAGGCACCAAATGCATCAAGTCGCCGTCTGTCGGGTCGTTGATCCAGCCTTGGATCGGTATGGCGTTGTCTATCCCACACACAGAAATTAGCCAGGTGACACACACTCGGAACATTGCCCGTCGAAATCGACGCACCTTCATGGAACAAATAGCTCAGCGGGCTATTGTCCAGAATCATCACTTTACTCAGATCCGGCTCAACTGCGCTCAAGTCTTTAATGTACGCTCCCTGTCGATATGTGCAGTGCTGGCGGTAGTATCTCGCCGAGAAAAACTTCCTCTCCGTCTCGAGCCAGTCAATCACCGGGTCGGCATACTCCTGCACCGACGCCGTAAAGATGACTAGGTTAAACCACTTGCACACCCTGCGTAGGAATTCATCGCAGTACGGCCGCTTGTTGACCCAATACAAGATGGGGTGCTGCGCCGCGCTGCTCTGTCCGCTCATGCCCAACGACGCCGCGTTGAGCTGCACCTCAATCATGTGGCCGCTGTTCATCCGTCCTCCCTTAGACATGCTGTGGATCAGCGTCTCGTCCAGATCCAGGATGAGCGTCTTCTGCTGCTTCCTCGTGGGCTCGAGAAGATTCAGGTACGATGGCTGTCGTCGGGGGATCAGGGGTCGTGGTGGCGCAGGCGTCTTTGGGTACTTGGTGAGGGCGGCAATCGGAGACGTTGGGGATTTGAGTTGCGCAGAGAGATCGCTCCGGCTGAGGTCGCCCTTTGCGTGAGAGGCGGTGGACTGCGACTTTCTGTGTTTCCGCTGCTCCTCGTCGTTGAGCTTGATACGTATGGAGCGCCGCGCCGCGCCCGCCTCGTCGCTGGGTTGGGCTGATTTAGATCGAGTATGCCGACCCTTGGCGGCATGGGGCTCGTCTTCGGACTCGGATGATACGCCAGACGAAGAGGTGCTCGAGGAGTGAAACGTCTTCGACGGCACCCCTAGATGCCGCGAGTTGCGGCCCGTCTTATTCGGCCGCTCGGCAGAGGCATACAGCTTGTCCGTGCCCAGGTCCCCGCCATGAAAGCCAAAGAGCTTCTTCAGCTGCGTCATGGGCGCAAACTTGCCAAAGTCGTCGTAGAAGCAGGCCAGCAGGTAGTAGCCCGGCGCAGTCAGCGTGGCCAGCAGCCAGCGGATGCTGCTGACGAAGCTGGACGCGATCCCCCGGGGCAGCACATGCCACCACCTCGAGCGCTTGCCATCGGGCTTGGACTCGCAGAAGAGCGGCGTCTCCTCGGTAGCAAAGGCGGCCTCGTCGTCGTCGCGGTCGTCGTCGTCGTGATATCGCTTCTCAGTGGGGGAGCCCTCGGCGGCGGCAGAGGGCTGGGCCTCGTGTCCATCCGCCTTGTCGTCGGGCACGTCGAGCGCCTTGTCGTCGTCGAGGCCGGCGGAGATGCTGTTGGATCGGGAGTGGGTGGGACTCGGCGGCGGCGACACGCGCGCGGTGATGATGTTGAGCGAGTTCATGTTGAACAGGGAGAGCAATCCATGGGGCATTGGCGGCGGCTCCGGGGGACGAGAAACGAGGAAACTCGGTATTGCGCAGGGAGCGAAAAGGGAGCCGTCGCAGCAGATGCCGAGGCCGTTCGAGGCCGCTTCCGGCTCTCTGGGGATAAGCTGCCAATGGCCCTGCAACGCGCTCCAGGGGGGGTTAAAATGAGCCTCCGCAGGGCGCGCGGGAAACGAATGTCATGAGTGAGTCGCTTCCAAGGGGGGGGACAGAGGGAGAGGGGAGGTGAAGAGAAGGAGGCGGATGGGCGACAAAGCCGGACGTCAGACGGGATGCGATGGCAGAAAAAAGCCGGAGAGTTGACAGCCAGAAATGACGCTACGTGAGAGGCCACGGAAATTGGCTGGAGGTGCTAGAAGAGGCTCGAGGCGATCTTTTTGGGGGGAAACTTGGTGCTTAATGAAACCACCAAGAAGCCGTCACTTTCTGGCAGCTAAACATGTACTTTGTTGGTCAACCTCGACTCGGCCCAGAAGCGTTGAGGCCAGAAAATCCCCCCCAAGCAAATCGGGTCAGGTCGTCATCAGTCAATGGCTAGCGCTCGGCTCAGGCAGGCCAGGTAGCATCGAATAGCGGGCCAAGGCCGCTGGAAGGTCAGATGCCGCCCACGCTAGGGCGGGCCTTTGGGGGGGAGGCCTGGGGGGTTGCAGGTGGTTTGCAGCGGAATCAGCAGGGCTTGTTGGGGGAGCCCTACAGGAAGGACATGGAGCGTGGCCCAATGCGCTGCTCTGCTTGGAGAGTTGATGGTTAGATGGTTGGAGAGGAGGAATATCGGCTCCGGGGGTTGGATGCCGGGGGGATCTTGTCTGTTGATGTTGCAGGTTGAATGCCTGGCGAAGAGAAGGGATCTGGGATATAGCAGTGGCCGGGATGGTACCTGAAAGATAGGTACCTTGTATTAGAGGAACGAGGTGCCGAGTTGATGTACCGTCTAGATGCCTTATATCAGATCAGATAAGAAACAGACATCCATGGAATCCTCAGCAGAAGCCCAGAGATACAAGACAGAAAGACAGACAATGGGTGCATTCAGATACCGGGGCAAAAAGCCTCTCTCTCTGCTGCTGCGCTAGGCGTGCATCCATCCTACATTAGTGCACAGCGGGCTGCATTAACCTCGAAGGTACGAAATTCCAGAGCCTCGCGCGTTGAGTCACGATCTCGAGCACCTCTTTTTGCGCCCACAAACCAAAGCCAGCCAGACCCGACCCAAGCCAAACCAAACCAAACCAAACCCCGCCCACCTCACCACACCCGTTCCGGATTTCTCAGACAGAGAGACTCGAACAGCAAAACTTGACAGCATCACCATTTTTCTTCACTCAAGCTTCACCAGCGTTGACGCAGCCGCGAGAAACCGTGATCGAACCAGCTCAAACTTCTCCCTCTGTCGCACAAATTTCGGGCCATAGCGCCGATCGATCGTCGCCCTCACAACTTTTCTCCCGAGCATCGGCCCTTTCCATCACCGCACACACGCAAAGTACAGAGTCACGACCAGCATCACAACGCATTCCCGCGCAGTCGCATACAGCCTACGATGCCCTCCGTCTCCTCCGGCCATGCGCTGGACCTGGAAAAGTTCCTCAAATCGCTCAAGGGCCAGCCATTGGAAGCTTCCATCAACAGCTTGATATCGTACGTGATGTGATTCATCAGTTCTTTCGCAGTGCGGGGCAGAGCACGATAAGCCTTGTCGCAACGGCGGCACGGCTGGCTGGCTGGCTGCCCTCTATTGGCCGTGATGCGACACACAGGCACAAGAGGGTGGGCGACGCAGCATTTGCATAGAGCACAACGTACTGACCAGCGCTCCTCCAAACGTACAGCCTCCTCAAGCGAAGACAGATCAAGGGATCCGAGCCCTGCGCCGTCGCAACCGCCCACATCCTCCTCCAGGTCGTCGCCCGCTCAAAATGGCACGACGTCGACAGCCTGCTCATCAACGTCTCCCGGACCGGCCGTAAGCTGGTCGACGCCCAGCCCAACGAGCTCGTCATCGGCAACATTGTGCGCCGCGTCCTGGGCCTGATCCGCGACGAGGCGTCCGAGGACCGAGGCGACGCCGCCGACGAGTCTGCGAGCGATGCGCCGACCCCGACGGACATTGTGCCGCCGGCAGCCAGCAGCCAGCAGTGGACGACAAGACGCCTCGACTCGGCCAACAGCGCGGCCCCGGCGCCGCGTCCCCCGATTGTCTCCTCCTACAGCTCCATCAACCCGCCCAAATCGCTGTTCCACCTCCTGTCAACCTCTCCCCCCGCCGACGGAGACGTGTCGCCCTTTCGAAACTCGGGCGCCTCGACGCCGACATGGAGGGGCAACTCGAGCCAGATCCACGCGCTGCGCTCTGAAGTCATTGACGGCATCGAGGAGATCAAGGACGAGATCAGCCAGGTGGACGACCAGATCGCCGCCTCGGCAGAGGTGCAGATTCACCCCGGCGACTTGGTGCTAGTCCACCAGCCCTCGACGACGGTGGAGCGCTTCATCCTGCGCGCGGCTCAGAAACGCAAGTTTACGGTGCTCATCGCCGTGGCGCCCCCGAGAAGACACTCTGCCGAAAGCCAGCATGCGACGTTTAGGAAGAAGCTGTCGGCCGCGGGCATCACAGTGGTCAATGTCATGAACGGCGGGCTGATGGCCTACATGTCCCGCGTCAACAAGGTCATCATCGGCGCGAGAGCGATTGTGGCCACCGGAGGGGTCGTCGCCGACGCCGGCGCGGCAGCCATTGCCCGGGCCGCCAAGGAGCAGGGCACCGCTGTGGTGGTGCTCAGCGGCGTGTACAAGCTGAGCCCGGAGAGCCCCTTTGACGAGAGCTCGCTGATTGAATGGGGCGACTCGTCGACCTTTGTGAGCTTTGCGGATGGCCCGCTGGTGAGCGGCGCGGAGATTCGCACCGCGCTCACCGAGCTGATTCAGCCGGAGCTCGTCGACACTTATATCACCAATCTGTATGTCTTTTTTTTTTTTGACTTGTCCAGAATGGGAGGATCGGGTTACTGACTGTCGCAGGGGCACACATTCGCGCGACCACCTGTCGAGCTTGATCTCTGACCACTACAAGCGAGAAGATGCCGACTTTCACATCTGGGAGGAGGCTGAGCCGTGATGATGACTTGACGATGTACGACTAGAACAACAAGAGAAAAAGTAAAAGGGAAAATAGCCCATAGCCAGCATCCAGTGACTAAGCAAATGGATAGTTTGAAGAGGGATTCAAGAATAGACTATTTCTGGCATGCTTGATGTTATAGACGAGCTCCATATGCTGCATCACTAACAGAGCGCCTCACTTTGCCTCTATTACTGCTGACGCCCCTTCTCAACCGAATATCTAATTTCAACAGTATCCATGTTCCGTCGATTCTAAGCATCAGATGTCCATAATCTTGATGCTGTCAAGTGAACAGTAGCCTGCCTCCATCGTCGAGTCAACTGGCTCATCCAAACGTCACCCCCCTCTAAGCGAGCCGCGTCACCATCGAGAGGCAACCAAATCGTTCATTGGCCACCGCCGGACAATTCGCCTTTTTCGCTCCCGCATCCAAAGGATTTCCGACCACCCTCCCAAACCACTAATTCAGCATACAAACAGCTCCAACAGGCAGCGCAACGGCAAACGTCACCGGGGCTGCGCGGCCTATTTCGCCCACAGAACAGCCTGCAGCAAAGCAACTAATACTAGTAGTAGCAGCATCTGGGGCCGCTTGTCCATGCTTGGGCAAGTGTTGACAGGGAATTGGAGAGAAGACACGACGATGGATTGGGTGTTGAAACGAGGCTTGATGAGTCGACTATCCGACGTGCTTCGGCTTTCTGTTGCGCTGGCTGCCTGAGAAGAAGTGTGCGTATGTATGTCCACGTAGCGTACAAGTACGGCTGAAGCTGCTCGTTTCCCCATTTCCTGCTGCTTTTGCCACTGTCTCTTGTCTTCTGACAACTCACGAACGAGAGGGTCAAGTACCCGGTGTTTTCTGCCTGGAGAGCTGTTACTACTTCTATCATTCATAAAAACAGCCCACCATCGCCAGACCTACTGAATCATCCATCTTCATCTGCCTTCATTTTCACTGAGTGATAGCTTCACTTACACGTACAAAACCGCTTCTCTGTCATTTTTACAACAGAAACACCAGAATAAGCATCATCGTCAACATGTCCCCCAACAACGGCGACGACGCCAACCGCCCTCCCAACAACCACCTCCACGTCCCAGGAGAAGACGCCCCTCCTCCTCCCTACACAGAAACAGACCTCTTCAGCAACTCGGGCAGCTCCCGCTCGCCTCACCTCACCCCATCCGCATCCGCAACCCCCTCAGCAGCACCAGCAGCAACAGCACCAGCAGCAACACCAACAACAGCCTCTTCATACAGCATCATCGACGATGCCGCCTCCTCCACCGCCGGCGAAACCATCTACACGCCCCCCCTCACCCCGCGCATGTCGCCGAGCAGCTCAGCGCAGCCTGCAGCATCGCTGTACTTTGAGCTCAGGCCGTCGACTCTGAGTGAGTCTGTACGGGGAGATGTCATTGTTCATACGATTGACGTGAACGAGGCTTCGAGGCCGGAGGACTTTCCCTATGTGGCTCAGTGGGCGGATCGCGATGTCACTGCCCTCGACTGGTCGACCTTTATCAACTTCCTCATCCCCCAGCACGCAGCCAGGCAGAACGAAGCCGTCATTCACAGAAAACTGCTCGACGAGATACAATCAGAGTCGGCCAAGACCGCCGCCAGCACCGTCCAAGCCGAAGCCCAACTCAACCAAATCGCCGACGCAAACAACGCCCCTTCGCCCCAAGCATCTTCTGCCCGGCGGAGGCGTGAAGCCGAAGCCACCGTCCAGCAGTGGAACGACGGCTTCTTCGGCCCCCGGGGCATCCAAATCGTGCTCGAGCCCCTGAGGCCCTCCTCGGCGCAACAGATGCCCGGCGGCTGGGGGGCGGACTTTGATCAGACGTCTACTACGGCTGAGCCGACGACAACGCGCTCTCAGCAAAGGGGGGTGGTGGTGGTGGTGGTGGTGGTGGTCGTTGGGCGCCTGGGGGATGTAATTCTTCTTCGTGGGGGAACTGGCAGATTGACGGCAACGGGGTTCGCTACGGCAACGGCTTCGTGGCGGATCAGAACGGTTTGCGCATCGGCAACCTGGTCATGGACCATCAGGGGATCCGGTATGAGAACAGCGCGGCAGCAGCACAACAGCGTCCTGGCGATGCTCCTGCAGGTGCCGAACGGGACTTTCGCGGACGGACAGCCCATCACTGCGGCAATGAAAAGGAAGGCCAGAGGCGCTCGTCTTCCGTCTCGTCTACATCGTCTTCTTCATCTTCCTCGTCCGAATCGTCCATCGGTTCGCTGCCCAGCTACGACGATGTTCCTCTCAGCTCCGCGCAGCTGTACATCAACCGCCTCCAAGACTGGACCAAGAACCCAGACCAGCTGCGCACCAGGGCGGACGTCAAGCAGCTCAAGGCGGAGCTCAAGAGCATCCCCAAATCGCAGGACAACTCCATCGAGCTGGACAAGAAGGCTCTGCGAGCGCAGATCAAGACGCTGACGACTGCGTGGCGACAGATCAAGAGGCAGCAGAGAAAGGAGCGCAGGGCCCGCAGGCAGGAACGCCGCGCCAAGAGGAGGGCCGAGAGAAAAGAACGGAGGCAGCTCAAGAGGGAGATGAGAAAGGCCCGCCGCGATGCCCGGAGGGGCAACATGGCGCCCGTTCCTCCTGTACCCCCTGGTGTAACTCCTCCCGTTCCGCCGCAGCATCCTGGACATGCGGCGCCTCATGTCCCGCCGGTGCCTGATGGACCGCCGCCGCTGTTTACGGGCGGATTCCCCTGGGGGCGGCCAGATGGGAGAGGCAGAGGAAGACACCACCACCCACATGAGGACCGCCATCACCACGGTCCTCCTCGCAATATGGGCTGGGGATCTCGGCCTCCTCATCCTCCTCATCCGCCTCATCATCCTCACCCTCCTCACCCTCCTCACCCTCCTCACGGCAGAGGCTCCCCTGGCGACCACGGCCTTCTCGGAGGAATGTTTGGTGCCGGTGGCCCTCTTGGTCCAGGGGGGCCACTTGGTCCAGGAGGCCCCTTCGGACCCGGAGGACCGTTTGGACCGGCGGGGCCTTTCGGCGAGAAGGGGCCTTTTGGCGGGAGGGGACCGTTTGGTGAAAAGGGCCTCTTTGGTGGTGGCGGTCCGTTTGGCTCGGGCAGCTTCTTTGGATCCAGTCAACAAGAGCAGCAGCAACAGCAGCAACAACAACAACAGAAGCAGCAGCAACAGCAACAGCAGCAGCAAGGCGTCGAATCCTCCACCAGCTCCGTCCCCGGCTCCTGGCCCGACGACAAGAAGAACCCAGCAACTTCTCAAAACGAGGACGACGACCAAGGGGTGCCCCCTCCAGGTCCCGTAGCATCAGCCAAGTACCGCGCCATGGAGGGCATCGAGACGGCGATCCAGCACCAGGTCGCGGCGCTGTCGACGGCCGAGCCCGGGTCCTCCCAGAGGGAAGGGCTGGAGAAGGCGCTCGAGGAGCTGAAGAAGAAGTTGGAGTCGATGAGGGTGGAGGCTGATGAGGAGTATGCGAGGGAGTTGGGGGGTTAGATGATGGGACCTAGAGGGTAAGGGACGTTGATTGTGTTATAGCGTTGGACGATTTATATACTAGGGTTGCATTTCTGGATTTAGCTGAGTACGAATGTAAACTTGTTAATAAGATATCCGTCTCTTTGTCTCCTTCTCCTGGCGTGGTCCGTAGGCTATGCTTTTATCTATCCACCCCTTTTTGTTACCTCCAGACCAAGGTATATCACAATGCCATCTGACATCAAGCAAACCAATCAATCCCATTCCCCTCGTGTAGAAAGCATTCACATATTCGCCCCTCCTTTCAACCATATACACAGAAACCCAGCCAAAAAGGGGAACCCAAACTCTTTCCTCGAACACATCCCATCTACTGCTTCGCCTCAACCTTCTCGACCAGATCCCCAACCCCCAACCCCCTCCCCACCGCAACCCGAATCTTCCTCTCCTTATCCTTGTCCTTCCCATCCGCCTCCGGATCCCTCCCCACCTCGCCCACCGCATCGCCCTCGTCCACACCATCACTCTTCAACGCCCCTTCATCCCCTCCATTCGTCGTCTTCTTCTTCTTCTTGCCCTCTCCGTCTTTGTCTTCGTCTTCGTCCTCCTCGTCAGCATACCGCTTCGCCAGCTCGGCAACGTCGTCCAGGTCCAGGCGCATGCTGTACGCGTCCTCGCCGTCGGCATAGTACTTGCTCTCCGTCTTCTCGTTGCGGAAGCGCAGCGTGTCTTCGTAGAGGTGCCGCGCGGCGACGTTGGACACGCGGACGTGCAGGGAGACGTATTTCGCCTGAAACGTTTCCACCATGGCGAGCTCTGTCCAGACATCATACAATTCCGCATTAGCCAGACCATTTCCCTTTTTTTTTTACTCAAGAAGCAACAAGACACTCAATTCACCCATCCCCCGTTTGTATATGGTAGAAAGGCAGAAGGATGTGGTGCATATCTTGGTAGTGTATGTCCAAGGGGGAAAAAACTCACGGCTCTGCCTCATCAACTTCTCCGCAATCCCCAGCCTCCGATGCGTCCTCATGACGCTCAAGCTCGTAATGTGCCCGTGCTGCACCCCGTCCGTCGGCTCCTCCTCCATCTTGGCCAGCACGTAGCCCACGATCTTGGGGTAGTCGTAGGGGCCCTTGCGCGGGCGCGACACGTCCACCGCCACGAAGCTCAGCTGCGGCCACGACAGCGCGTGGTACAGGTAGTACTTGAGGAAGTAGTTCTCGGGCAGATTCTCCAGGTTGGCGTGCTGGATGAGGGGGAGGTCGGCCGTGGTGAGGAGGCGGATGTCCATTTTGGCGGTTTGTGATTGACTGGCGATCTGCGTATGGGAGGAGAGGAGGTATGGACGAGAGGGATTAGGAGGAAGGAAGTGTGTCGCAAGCCCGGCTTGATCCTGTGGTGAGAGGTTGAGGCTGATGCAAGTGGCAGAATTGCTAACAAGTCGCTGCGAGTTGCTGAACCCCACCAAAGCCTTGTCCGCTACCGGTCCCGCTTTTGCTGGGAGCTCTGAATTAGTACCTCCAATTCCTATATGAGCAGACATCACGCCTTACACAGCAGCTGGATGGCGTAAATGGACTTTAGAACATAAATTTGCTATCCTTCTCGTAGATGCAGAAATAAAACAAAAGACCAAATTTCTGTTCCTAAAAGCATCAACTCCCCGATGCCTCCTGCTATGCATCTAATTACTCTTTGACATCTCGTCTTCTAATTCTGGTCTACAGTCTTCTTCTCGCGAATCGGCAAATCTTTTGTCACCTCGGCAGAAGACGTCGCCATGCCTCCAGCAGCAGAGGCCTCATCCTGAGCCTTGCCATCCACTGGGGCCGCTCCGGCCTTGGCAGCCTCTGCATTCTTAGCAGCTTCGGCAGCCTTGGCCGCCTTCTTGGCCTTCTTCTTCTCCTTGTCCTCCTGCTTCTTCTTCTTGGCGGCCTCCTCGGCAGCGCGGGTCTCGGCCGAGCCGCCAAACTTGTTCTTCCACTCCTCAATCTTCTTGTCGTCTATCCTAGTGAACAGGTAAGCCGCCTTGCCAATCTTGTGGCCGGGCTTGATGGCAGTGGGCTCCCAGGCGTCTGGGATGAATGCCAGCTCGCTGTTGAGCTGCTTGCAGATGGACTCGCTCGTCGAGGGCATGTACGGCGAGGCCACAGAGGCCAAGAGGTGGCAGAGGTTGAGAGCGAGACCAATGGTGGTGTGAGTCCGCTCGGGGTGCTCGGCCAGGTTGGCATTGTCCAGCCGGCCCTGAAGAAGGTTGTTGCCCTCCCTGCTAATCTCCATGATGGCCTTGACACCAGCGCGGATGTGGACCTTCTCCATGAGGTCGACGTATTCCTTCAGCAGGCCGTTGACCGTCTCGACCCAGGCGGAAAAGTCAAACGTCTCATCCTTGTAGGAGGGATTGAACTCGGGGACAACGCCGTCCAGCTTGGCATTGACAAACTTGACGATTCGGTTGACAAAGTTGCCAAAGTTGGCCAGGAGCTCGCTGTTATTGGCCAGCTGGAACGCCTGCCACTCGAACTGGGTATCGCTAGTTTCCGGTCGATTCGAGAGGAGGTAGTACCGCCAGACGGACGGCGAAAGGCCAATCTCCTTGGCCTGGTTGCCGAAGACACCAATGCCTCTTGACTTGGAGAACTTGCCGTTCTCGTAATTCAGGTACTCGGTGGTGGAGAGGTGGTTGAGCAGGGTCCAGTTGTATCCAGTTCCAATCTCGGATCCGGGGAAGATGACTTGAACATGTCAGTATGCCTCAATTCCTCGACGAAGTCTAGAATACGTACCTGTGTGGAAGGGCACATTGTCCTTGCCCATGAACTGGTAGAGGGTGACCTCGTCGGGATTCTTCCACCACTGCTCCCACTTATCCGTATAGTTGGCCGTGATGGAGGGATAGCCGATACAGGCGTCGAACCACACATAGATGACCTTCTTCTCATACCCAGGCAACGGGACGGGCACACCCCACTTGAGATCTCTCGTGATGCTGCGGGGCTCCAGGCCCTTTGTCAACCACGACTGCGTGATGGACACGCCGTTCTGAGGCCACCCGTACTTCTTGTGGGCGTCCTGGAACCACTTCTCGATCTCGGGCTGCAGCTTCTCGAGGCGGATGAAGACGTGCGTCGTGTCTCGGGGCACGGGGGTGGCGCCGTCGACCTTGCACCGCGGGTTGACGAGCTCAAACGGATCCAGCAGGCTGCCGCACTTGTCGCACTGGTCGCCGCGGGCATCGTCGTAGTTGCACTTGGGGCACGTGCCCTCGACGAAGCGGTCGGCCAGGAAGGAGTCGTGCTTCTCGCAGTAGGGCTGCTTCGTCGTCCGCTCCTCGAGGTAGTCGTGCTCGTGCAGCTTGAGGAAGATGTCCTGGACAATCTCCGTCTGCTTCTGCGTCGACGTGCGGCCGAAGTAGTCGAAGCCAATCTCGAACCAGTCGTAAATCTCCTTGTGCTTGACGTGGAACTCGTCGCACAGCTCCTGCGGCGTCTGGCCCGTCTCCAGCGCCTTGGTCTCCGTCGCCGTGCCGTACTCGTCCGTGCCGCAGATGTAGAGCGTCGGCCGGTCGCGCAGCTTGCTGAAGCGCGAGTAGACGTCGGCGCTGAGCACGCTGCCCACGACGTTGCCCAGGTGCGGGACGTTGTTCACGTACGGCAGGGCGCTGGTGATGAGCACGTTCTTCTTGCCCTTGACGGGCAGGATGGGATTTTCAACCGCCATGGCTGCGATTTTCTGCGACTCCGAACTCGATGCTTTTTTCTTTGGTTGCGATGCTGCTGCGACTCCGAAACGCCAGGGCCGATATATATCAATGTCTCTTTTTATCGATCTTCAACAAACTCCGACAACAAGCGTCGCATGAGTGTAAGGTGACTAGTAGTAGGAAGTCGACCGGGGTATGCAAATCAATGAAGGGCGCATGTGCAAAAGACAAGACAAGGACATGACAAGTCAAGTCAAGTCGAGATAAGAGGCTGAACAATTCGAGTCATCGCACTGCCCCGCTATCGCATTATGGCTTAATGGCGGGGTGTGTCACAAAATTCTGCCGCCGCTAGTCTGACCTGTGCCCGATTCGGGAGGTGGTCAAGACTTGCTGATTGATGCTCCATGGAAGCCTGTGAATCTATACCTACGCTTACAGTTATTCTAACGGATTCAAATTAAGATCAAATCAACATGTCATCAGATCCCCTGGAAGACGTCTTCAACCTCGAAGGCCGCTTCTACACCCAAGGCTACAACCAAGGCGTCGAAGATGGCGCCCGCGCAGGCCGGATAGAGGGCCGCTCGTTCGGCATGGAAAAGGGCTTTGAGAAGTTCCTCGAGAGCGGCCGCCTCGCTGGCAAGTCTCTGGTCTGGGCAAACAGACTCCCTAAAGCCAAGGACACAAAAAAGCAGACGGATTCTTCTTCTTCGGCAAAGGGGTCAGAAGAGACTTGTACGCTGCCGCCGCTGCCACACAACCCACGGCTGGTGAAGAATATCAAGTTGGCGTACGCTTTGGTGGAGCCGGATACGCTTTCGACGGAAAACAGCGATGAGGCTGTACAAGATTTCGATGATCGGGTTAAGAGGGCGCAGGGCAAGGTCAAGATTATCGAAAGGATGTTGAACTGAGATGATTATGTCGCAGAGGGGATCTCGTCAGTCAGCGTTTCATCAGGAGAGGGTACTTCTCACAGTATTCATGGTCCTTTCAAACATAGAGGGATATTACAATCGTGGAGTTATGGCAAGGGACACGGCACATCAAGGAAATAGGAGTTTGTAGGAAATGTCAATTGGGAAATCTATCAGCTTTCTTCATCCATCTGTATTTACACACAACCTCCTCGTCCATCTTATTTGAACGTCCTGCAAGGATATCTGTTTCATCAAACATTAGCACACCATATTCCATGATTCAGGAGCATCGGGGATGTTAGAAGATACTCACCCAACTCCGTACGTCTGCTCCTCATTGAGCTCATAAGCGTGCACATCCCACCCCCCAGCCCTCAAGTTCTGCCCGCTCGGCAGCGGCGGCAGCCCATCCACAAAGACATCCTTTGCGACGTCCGCCTTGGGCGCCTTCTCCAGGAACTTGGCCAGCCCCGTCGACTCGCCCTCCTCCTTGGCCGCCACGAGGGCCTTGTCGCCCGCCTCGCCAATCAGCTCGACCTTGGGCTGCGCGGCGCTGCCCACCGTCAGCAGCGACACGGCGTCGCCCTGCGTCACGACGCTGAGCTTCGGGTACGCCCGGCGCACGTCGCGCTTCCAGTAGGGGTTGTCGGCGATGTCGCCCGCCGGCAGCGTCACGGGGTCGTCGTACGTCTTGGGGTCCAGGGCGCCCGGGGTAGGGTTGCGGAAGTAAGGGTTCAGGGGCACGCCGTTGGAGCGGTTCGGATCGAGGGAGAAGGCCTTGCGGATCGACTCCCAGATGCCGGTGGACTGGAGCGTTTGTTTCTGCGCGGTTTGAGTTGTCAGCTTTAATGTTGCCGAAAGGTCGCAAAGAGACAAAGCTGGACGTGGTTCGGAGCCAATTCGCTTCGAAGTAAGCCGGGCAGGGAGGAGTCTTTCAAACCTTTGTGATGGACACAACGCCCCCAGCAACCTTTGCTGCCGCCTGAGAAGCCATCTTGTGCGAGCGATGGAGGAGCCTCAATGCGATGATGTCGAGTGTCGTTTGAGAATTGGCTCGGCCTTGGTTGAATCTCTTGGTTGGAGTTGGCGATGGTCTACCCGAGGCTTTGCCGAAGGCTCTTCTCCCCAAGCAGGTACCCTGCAGTCAACGGTGCAACCCGAGAACGAAGTAAATTGAACTCAATGCGTAAAATAACTTTTTGGAAGCTACTAGTTATGAATTGGAGGTGTTTTATTCTCTTTGCAGAAATTCAATTGAAGTGGCTGGGTCGCGGTATCCTAGTAAACTCAAAGAGCTCCCTCCTGTGAAGTAACGGTGAGTCTCTTTTAATATTACCCAAATGGACCTTCTGGAGCCTGCGCTCAATCTTCCTCAAGCCACATTACCTAGGTATATAGGGACCTGAGGTAAGTTGGCATCTCTCATCAGTCTCTTGAGCATGTAGGTTTCTTCAAGCCGCCAATGACATTACCGTGAAGGCAGTAACAGCAAAGGCCCCAAGTCAGAACACACATCTCAAAGATATCACGACAACATCATCGACACACTCCTCAAAAGCTCAGGCAAGAAACACGCCCAACTAGATAACGTGATAGTAACCCTCAGGACATGGACGAGCAATACATACGAACAATGGGGCCCTATACAGATTCCCAGTACCAGTACACAAAGAAGCACGCTTGCAATCCCTCACACCCATCAACTCCCACGCCAACTTGTGAAAAACAGAACCAATAAACTGCAAGATAGACAACTGGCCATTAGCATAGGACTCAGTTCTTTCCCTTCAACTCCTCGACCAGAGCCTTGACTCTGTCCGCCGTGGCAGCAGGGCCGCCAGGCTCGGCAACAAGGACCTTGCCCTCCTTGTTGATGACAAACACTCCGCGCTGGGTTCCCTTGGGCTGCTTCTTGAGTCCAATGGCACCGATAAGGGTGGCCTGAGGATCGCAAAGAAGGGGATAAGGCAGCTTCTGCTTCTCCTTGAAGGTGGTGTTGGCCTTGGGCGAATCAGTGCTCAGACCGTAGATGGCAAGGCCGTCAGCAGTCAGAGGCTCATACGAGTCACGGAAGAGGCACACTTGGGTAGTGCCTGATAGATTGTCAAGTCAGCACACGCGTCGCGTCAGAGAAACCTTCAAGCCAAATTCCAAGCAAAGAAGATGGGTATTGCCGTTGGCATATTCGGGCAGAATTGGCACAAAGAAGGCACTGTAGAAGGAAGAAGACAAGACAACTTACATCCGGGAGTCGAGGCCTTGGGATAGGTAAAGAGGACAACGCCACTCTTACTCTCGTCGACCAGTTTCTTCAGGGTGGTCTTCTCGCCATCATTGGTCTGCACCTCGCCACCGAATCCTTCGAGGTCAATGACATCGCCAACGGCAATCTTGCCCGCGGCGGCCGGCTTCTTCTCGTCGTCCTTGGGCTCCTCCTTGGCGACCTCCTTGGTCTCCTTCACCGTCTCCTTCTCCTCAGCAGACTCCGGCGCAGTGTCAGTGGCCTCATCATCCTTCAGCGGCTTGTCGCTTTTAGCCTCGGGTTTCTTGGCCTCTTCCTTGGCCTTTCCGGCAGCGGGCTTCTTCGCCTTGCTGGCGACCGTCTTCTTCCTGCTGGGCGCGGGTGCGGGCGGCGCCACGGGGGCCTTGCGCTTGCGCAGCTCGACAGGCATGATACTGGTTTTGGCGGACGTCTCTGGCCGCGAGTTTTCAGAGATGTTTCTTTTGCTGCCGCGTGTCTTCCAAAGAAACGGGCGGAAAATTGACACGTAGTACAAGCCCGAACAGCTTACGCAACGCGGTTTGCAACAAGGAGGTGCTGCAGTAAGCTTGGGTCAGGCGAAGGAAGAAAAAACAAACGACAGAGGAGGGAAGGGGAAAAAAAAGGTCTGGGCCAGGCGGTCGTCGTGACAATGGAAATTCTGCCGTCGCATGGCTTGCGATTGCGGCCAGGCACAGCACGCACGCACCTGCCCCGTGAGCTGTGCCCATTGGCCCTGGCAGGCCTGCAGCCAGTCAGCCAATCAGGGGTTCAGACCGCCCTGTATGTGAGTTATGTACAGCACTGTAGGAGCTTGTCGAAGCTTTGACCATCTCGGTTGCTTTAACGCGGAGCTCCAGTTTACGGAATAAAGCCGTGGATCGGGCCCTTGGCTGGTTGGCTGGGTGGCCGCCAAGCTGGGGTCTGGTGCCGGGGTCTGAAAGGCTTGATAGCACTTCAGTTGACTCCCGTTGCGCTGTAATACATGTACAAGTACATGTACCTTCCAGCGCCTGACAGCGACCTGATGAAACCCGATCGCCGTAGCGCCCTGATTCCTGCGCCCATCTGGCTGGAAGCCTTCATCTGGCGACTCGGGATTTATCACAGTGGCAGCTTGACCTGGCTGATAGTAGAATGTGTCTAGTGTTACTAATACTTCGCCTTACACGAAGAGTAACATATGGGAGGAAGATGCCATGGTGCTGGCTCTAGTGAACATCTTGGAAGACGTTTCGGGAGTTTTACAATGAGGCAGCTCGATATCAGACCTGCACCGTCTCAGGACTTGTGCTCGTAGTTCCAAGCACTATTTCACTGGTACTTATATGCGTATGAGACTCAGCAAGTGATTGCCTTGTGTGGCCTCTGAGGAGCTGAGCAGAAGCGTGTGTTGCACAGCCATCCTTCCATCAGTCAACCACTGAATAACCACCATATCACTGAGTCACTGTGTCACTGTTAAGACATGTAGTTCACAGCGGCGCCGGCTTCGCGTTCAAACGTCAGCAACTTCGATGCTGGTGCAGTTTTCGTCTTACTATCAACAAGGTACATCGTATGCTTTTCGGCCCTCCCTCTCCGAGAATAGGTAGGTAGGCAGTATCGTCAGACCATCAGCCGCATCAAAGGTAACCGCCCCAAGATGGCTTCAATTTCACCGTGTTCCAGAGCATAGGCTCAAACCTGCTAGCCCCAAGCACTTGGCAACGTGAGTTGCTGATATATCATCGCATCCATCATGCCGAATCAACTTTTTGGCCGCGCCTTGGAAAATGCGCGGAATATAAGACATAAGAAAAGAGAAGCCTGAAAAGACCATCATCGTGGGTATCATAGCTGCCACGCCAACTTCCTCTCCTTTAGCAAGTCGCAAGGGAGAGGACAGCTTCCGCCAATTTAGTTAGGGCACTGAGCCTGAACGTGGCCGCCCTGCTGGCACTTGTAGCAGATCTTCTCGCCACCGGCAGACTCCTTGGGGCAGTCACGGGAGTAGTGGCCAGACTCGCCACAGTTGTAGCACTTCATGCCGTTAACACATTCGCCTGCGACTGGGTTAGAACATAGACTACACGACAGCACTTGAAGTGGAATGATGCGTACGAGACATGTGGCCGTAGCCGCCGCATGAGTAGCAGGTCTTGCCAGCACCGCCGCCATAGCCGCTGTTGCCGTAGGAGTTGTTGCCAAAGCCACCTCCAGACTTGGGGCAGCTGCGGGCAATGTGGCCCTTCTCGCCGCACTAGAGAACAAAACATTAGCCACAGGCTCACACATCTGCTCAGATTCAGCCGCATACCTTGTAGCACTCAGTGGACTGACCACCGGCAGCAGGGCCACCACCCTGCATGCAGTCGCGGGAGATGTGGCCGGGCTGGCCGCACTTGTAGCAGGACTTGTTGTCCTTGGTGGGCTCCGTGCAGTCACGGCCTGAAGAGCAGAGTTAGTGGATGACGCAAAGAACAAGTCGATACTCAACAACTCACTGATGTGTCCCTCGCCTACCATTGCTGTTAGCATTAATCAGCAATATTAGCAAGTTGTAGAATGAACGCACCGCCGCAGTTGTAGCTAGGGAGGACTGTTAGTTGAATAATACTTTGTAAGTTAAGCGAGTATCACATACCACTTAGCAGGGCCTTTGCTGGGGCAGTCACGGGCCTAGACGTGGTGAGTTGAGTGTCTCCTGAAGTTTTTCAACATGAGTTTCTGCCGTACCTGGTGGCCGGTGGAACCGCCTAGGGAATGGTTAGCGATTGAGCTCGTTGAGGATTCGTTGGTGATACATGAAACGAAATGAAACCGAAAAAAAAATGCAGATGAAGTAAACTGGGATGTTGACAAGGGAAAGCAGATCTTGACAACTGAAGGAACGCCATGCCTAGTCTCGAGACCTGATGAGCGCAGGGCAGTGAGTATGGAGGGGCCGCCATACACTTCTCCCAAAAAAGAAGCCCAAAATGCAGGGTACCTGGCGAAAGCAGAAAACGCGGGGCACTCCAGGTGAGGTAGTGCAGAGTGGCAATTCATGAAACGCGAGAAGAAAAAAGAGACTCACACGAGTAACACGCTCCTCGGGGCTGGTAGTCCATTGTTGATTTTGGTGATTGGAGAGATGAGAAGTAAGCTGCGAGTTTGAGACGATAAAAGTTAGCGACTATGGGAGCTCTGCGAGGTGAGTCCATCTGCCGGGCCTGAGGCTGAGGGGCACCTCGCGACCCATTGGCAGCGCTATCTCAGCATCGCCAACCGGAATCGGGCATGCGCGTGCCCGAATCGAAGGCAATTGCCCAGGTGAAGCGGCAATGGACAAAGCAGAACACAACTCACCGGAGACAAGTATCGTCAGGAATGAAGCGGTGATGAGGCTGTGGGACGAAGATGCTGATACCACAAATCGATAATTGGAAAAAAAGACGTGAGGACGAAAAAGGGAAAAGTTTTTGACGATAACCGCTACTGGGGCCCTCAGCCTAGGCCGGTTTAGCGCGGTGCTGGGCGGTGGCCCGCGAGAGCGTAGGCGAGTGTGGGAGGCCCTTGCCGGCTGTGCGGATTAACATTGCGCCGCCTCAGCTGTGCGCGAAGAGCCGAAGTTCGTGAGCACGCCGATATGCGGCTTCGATTGTTGAACTTGCAGATGAAGAAGTCGTAGTATGTAATGCGATAGGTTTAGTTTTGGCCAAGTGCAGTGACTGAGCTTTGAGGTAGTGCATGAGAGATGGGCACAAGCTTCTTGAGGCCGAACCAACGGGTGCGCGCACCACAACCGAGCGTTAGCTGCACCTCTTCTTCAACTTTGCAGATTCCAGGTCAAAGCACATGGGACCAATTCTCTTGCACAGATGTCTACATACAAACTACCGGAACACGGAAGTTACCCACCAGCCAAGGTGCCTTAGTAAGGCAAGCCAATTGATTACCCTTGGCTTCCAACGTTGGCACATCAATTGTAGAGCAGAAATATTTGTGCTCTACTGCCTCCGATTGTAAGACGAGATATACGTACTGTACTCCGTAGTCTAGCTTGGTACATTAAGCTCATTCACCTTCCAGGCACGGCAAAGGGCGTGATCGGTGCCTTGATGCTGGTCACGTGGCCTGGCGTTTATCCCGCTGCTGTGGCGCGCGTCAACCGGCGGGAGCAATCGCGCTCTATTTGTTAGCGCCAAATATCGCCCTGTAAACAACAGCAGCTGGCTTCGCTGCCTAGCAGGATCAGACCTCCCATCAATAGCCGTCGAAATGGACAACTGGGCGGAAAGAGGCCGGCCAATTGTGCGCGAAGCTCTCAATCATGCGTGGGAGGTGATTGACCGCGAGCTCCAGGATGGTACGTCATGATGCTACCGCGGCTTGGCCATGACGGGCTAACAGGACCAAGAGCTTGCGCGGAGGGCTGCGGATCGCGCCGCGGATGAGGAGCTGCTCAAGAAGAGACTGGCGACTATCGAAACCCTGGAGGAAGAGAACCGCAAGCTGCGAGCTCAGCTAGCAGCCATGTCCTCCAGCTCTTCTACCACCTGCTCAGCAACCCCAAATGAGAATGAGATGCTAGCAAGTAATGAGGATGTCCCCGCTTCTACCATCGCGCTCGCGCAGCCAACTCCAGCCTCCTCCGCCACGAAAACGCCTCCCTCTACCTCCACCGGATTCGAAAATGCTGAGCTTGTCAAATCCAAACTGAGATTTAATGCACTCGCAGACAACTTCAAGAAGGCAAAGGAGGCTCTCCGGAAAAGAAAAGATGAGCGTGACTCGTGGATGGAACGGGCAAAGATGTTGGAAAGACAGGTTCGGGCCTTTGAAGAGAAGCATGGCATACGGGTCCTGAAGCAACAAGATGATGACCACCCCGAGGAACCACACGGGACACACCCGCTTATTGACATCCCGCCTGCTGATGTCGAACCAACGCTACCACCCGTTGTGCCGGAGATATCCAATCGCGAACACGTGGCCAGCGAAGAAGATCCCCTGTTGCAATCAACCCAAGGCGACCCTGATGAGGCTGAGACTGAAGATTTACCTGTTCTCCCGACAAATGACCAAAATCCAGGCGCACCAGTCATCAAATCAGAACCATCTTCGGATGTCCCAGTTGTGGTATCCGAAAGGAGGTTGAAACGCAGACGGGTTGAAGAAGATGGAAATGCGGTTGCGGCATATGCGAAAATCAAGGCCGAAACCACGAGCTCTAGTCCGATCACTACCTCTGAGCATTATCACTTCAATATCCAGGAAAGCATCGACCTTGACGACATAGCACAGAGGATTACAACGCCTCGAAAACGCAAGGACTTGGAAGCTCTAGCAGCTGCAGATGAAAGTGCTAGAACCGCCCTGAAACTCGATTACGCACGTCCAGAGACTTTACAGCAGCCGGCCGGGCGTGCCCAGGGCCCATCTGTACTCACTCCGATAAGCGGCAACAAGAGAATGACCAGGTGGACCGCCGATGACAAGAAGGCTCCCCCAAAGGATACATTAGCCCATGGTATAGCGACACTAGCCGAAGATGGCACTTTCTATGGGAAGCAGAGGCTTGAGAGAGCCTTGAAAGCTATTCAAACGCCTACCTCGATGGCCAAAGGCCGCTTGGATACGCTACTGAACACATCGACTCCCGACAGTGCGGCAACTATTTCACGAACTCCTCAGGCGCGCCATTCGGAGCGAGCTTCGGTTGAACATACCCCTCTGGATCTCCTCTTTCCTCAACCGCGAGAGCTGCCATTTGAGAAAATGATGCGACAGACCAAAAAGCGTCAGACTTTGTCTGCAGACATGGCGACACCTTCGAGGAAAATAGACAAAAGGGTTCCTGGTCGAGATCGAACCCCTCTAAAAGGTAGAATCCCCGCCACTGGCCTCCGCCACAAGCCCCTGTCTGAACTCCGCCTGGACGATTTTAAGGTCAACCCCTCATCGAATGACGGGCAAGATTTTGCATTCTCGGAAGTTGTCAGAGACAAGGACGAACGGGCGGGGCTTCGAGGCTGCACAGATCTTCACTGCTGTGGAAAGCATTTCAGGGCATTGGCGCTCTCAGAACGGCCAGAACCACCCCTGACGGCAGCGCAGCGGCAGGAAGAGCAAAAGCTGCTGGAGGAATACTTGGGGGACGATGCATGGCGACTGGCATCCATGGCGAAGCATGAAAGGGACGAGATCTGGGTCAAAGCAAAGACCGAAGAGCTGGCCAACAAATACGGCAGGCATAGACATCGCTTCTCTCGCATGCAGTCTCCGCCGGGATTCTGGAACGCCGATTTCCCAAATACACAGGAGCTGGCGGCTGACAAAGAGGAGGCTCTCAGACGAGAGAAACGGGTAATTGCGGAGAGGTATAGAGAGGCTATGCGCCCCGGCGGCATGTGGCTGTTCAGAGACGAATAAAGAACAAGAAGCGTGGGTTTGACAAAGAGAAGCATGGACTTGACAGAAGGGGGCAAGCGTTGGAGTCTGGAAAAGGGTTTGATTGCGGGTGGCTTGTAGGCAGTTCTTTATGGCGTATACAAAGGATTGGAACATGTCGTTGGTTGATTTGGGTTGTAAGGGGCTCAGCCTTGTCTCTCATGCTTTGAGGCTTCCGGGTGGCTTGATAAGGTTCGCGGCGACCATGGCGACATAGTGAAGGGCGTTTCCTCGCAGTATAAGTATTGGACCAAGGGCTGTTGTCCCTCGAACAAAGAATTGGTGCCAACAATGAAGCTCATATGCCACTCTTATACTTATTTCCAATCACGGAGTACACAGCTCTACTTCGCATTCCCATCTGAGGTACGCACGCCGCCATAGCAGCACATCTCGCGCGTCTACCGGCCAATCCTCGGAAGATCCCCCTAGCCGGAGGGCACGGATGCTATAAAAATCCGGGCACCGCCGCTATCACAGCGTCTCTGACTGCATCTCAGCAGCGGCTTCCAAACATCGCCGTCCGCTTCTACAGCCCAGTTTTCCTCCTCACCACCAACCAGCTGCGGCCTCATCCTGTCCAGGCGCACGCGGTGGTCTGGCCCTGAATCTGAGCTTGAAAGCCAGGGATTCCTCCTGTATTGGAACTTTTTGCTTCCCACCGCCGCTGGGAGAATCGTTGTTCTCGACCAGTCACGTTAACCTGTTGCGCCTCGACTCAACATCCGTGTCGCGCAGCTCCCACGTTGCTCGCAGCATTTACTCTCCGGACAACTCTGCGCCCTCGCCCTCGTTCGCCGCTTCAGAGCTGTCGCTTTCAGCTGTGAGACTAGTGACATTGCGCTCCCCCCCCTTCGGCAGTGCATGTAGATGCGGGAGTCGCAGCTCTGGGCGATATCCGAAACAGTACGATACCCCAAGCCGGCAGGTTGAGTAACCGCCATCTGCCGGCTGGGCAGAAGAGCATACAGACGGCAACTCGAGACTCTGGCGGCAGCATGGACGTGAACGGCGGCAACATGACGGGCGGGCCTCGACGGAGGCCGCCGCAATACATGACGGGGTATCAGCAGCATCAGCACCAGGGCCATCACCAGCATCCGCACCAGTACCAGAACCATCATCACCCGCAGCAATACCCGCACCAGCATATGAACATGTACTCCAACTATGCGACGTACGCTCCTCAGAGCTACTACGGCATGCCGCCACCGCAGTACCCGGCCGGAGTTCACCCTGGTTACATGCCATTTCAGAACTACACACGATCCCCGCCGCCAATGCAGCAGTTCGCCCCCATGACGGGAGTCGCCGTCTCGCCGGGCTACCATCGAGCGTCTCCCAATCCGACGGCGCCGTATCAGGCTCCGCTGGCCTACGGCCCCAATGGATTGCCTCATACCCCCTCTTCGACACACTCGTCACTGCCGCTGCGCCCGCCCACGCCCATGACTCCTCAGACGCCTCGAAGCGATCAGTCAACCGGCGTTGTGCCCCCGTCTGTCATGAACTTTGCTCCTCCTCCCATGGCTGTTCCCATTCCTGCTCCTGAGGTTGCTCCCGTTCTTGCTCCGGAGATCACTCCTGTCCTTGCCTCTGCGGTTGCCCCTGTCCCAGCTCTTGTGGCCGCTGATGTCTCCGCTGTGGTTGCTACCGAAGATGTAACCTTGGTTGTTGCGTCAAGCGAGCCCTTCCGGCCACCGGTGAGTTTTTCTCGAAGTGTTCTTTGCTGGCAAACCGGATGTATGACTGATTGCGGTGAAACAGCTGCCCTGGTTTTCACACCCCGACGTTCCATTTCCCAAGAGAACTCCTCGATCAAAACGGCAGAACAAGCTTCTGGTTGCGGAGGGAAGTTCACTTGTGCTCCCTGTAGTAGCTGTTGAACAGAAAACCGTCGCAGAGCCTGCGATTGCTGCCAAATCCGAGGCTAGCACCCAACCTAAACAGCAAGATGGGAAGACGGAAGCTGGTCCAGCCCCTGATTCAGTAGACGTCCCCAACGCAATTGACGAGAAAAAGGCACCTGTCACCCGTCCGGCTGCACCCGCTGTTCCCGTGGTCCCAGTGCTGCCTAAGCATAGCCCTAAGGCGTCCGCTTCCGTTACGTCTGCGGCGGAGGAGCAGCAGCAAGGCATCAACGGAGACGCTGCCAAGTCCGACAACCAGGACTCTGCAGCGGCTACCACTGCCGAATCTCAATCCAATGCCACGAACGATACTCCAAGTCCTGTCGTTCGGGCCCCGCCAACCAGCTGGGCCAACCTCTTTGCCAAGCCGTCGGCGCGAGCTGGTGTGAATGGTACGGGCGCTGGTAGCGATGCTGTCAATGGCGACTCGAAGGATGGTTCAAACAACTTTGCATCGGGCTTTGCGAAATCGAACATCCACTCCCTTGCCCAAGCGATCCAGTCCTACCAAGTCGAGAACATTGACAAGGTAGACTTCCTTGAGCCGCGTGGACTCATCAACACTGGTAACATGTGCTACATGAATTCCGTAAGTCTCATTCCAAAGTCATCTCTTCTGCAAGGAATGTGCTTCTCATTCGATCCTTTTAGGTTTTGCAAGTGCTTGTGTCTTGTGTGCCCTTCTATGACTTCCTCGATCAGGTCGGCAAGAAGGCTGCTCACAGTTTCAAGAGCGAGACTCCGCTGGTTGACGCTTTGATCATGTTTATGAGGGAGTTCAAAGTGCTCAAGTCTGCGCCGTCGGTCGAGCAGCTTAACCGCATTCTGAAGAGCGAGGACTTTGAGCGTTACGGCGAGCCCTTCACCCCCGAGTTTGTCTATGATGCCATCCGGCACCTTCCCCGATTTGCCAGCATGCGAGTAAGTAACAAGCGTATTACGGACCTGTCATGGCATGGCTAACCTTTTGTTTCTGTAGCGTGGCCATCAACAAGATGCAGAAGAGTTTTTGGGTTTCCTTCTTCAGTCACTGGATGACGAATGCACCCATGTCATGAGGGATCTGCCAATTGGGAACGAAGAGGTGCCTTCGTCTAATGCCTCGACCGGCTCTGGTGTCGCTTCTGATGACTGGCTCGAGGTCGGTCGCAAGCAACGTGCCGCCGTCTCTCGCTTGTCGGGCCATAACACGTCAACCCCCATCACCAAGATCTTCGGTGGTCTTCTACGATCCGAATTCCGCGTGCCAGGGCTAAAGGACTCCATCACCACCGAACGCTACCAACCTCTCCAGCTAGATATTGGATCCCCCGACATCCACAACGTCGTTGATGCCCTACGTGGGCTGACTCGGCCTGAGCGCCTTCAAGGCGACTTCAACTCCCCACGCGGAAAAGACGTCGTGGCCACGAAACAAGTGTTTATCGAATCGCTTCCACCGGTTCTCATTCTTCACCTCAAACGATTCCAATTCGATGCTGAAGGACGTGGCACTGTGAAGATTTGGAAGAAGATTGGATATCCCCTGGAACTTGAGATCCCCCGCGAAGCTTTGTCCAGGCAACGGCGCCAGAACTTGGACAATGCTTCAATGCCTCGGTACAGACTCATCAGCGTGGTCTATCACCACGGGAAGAATGCCAGTGGCGGCCACTACACAGTGGACGTGAGGCGACAAGATGGTCGCGAATGGATTCGGCTGGACGACACCGTTATTCGGCGCATCCGGCCCGAAGACGTTGCTGAAAGTGGCACCGAGGAAGACCCCAAGGACGCACGCAAGGACGCAGCAGCGAACGTTTCCGGCAACCGTTTTGGAGCAATGAACGACGACGATACCGGCGATGAAGATGGCTGGAAACAAGTCACCGCACCCACAAGCGGTGGTAAGAAATGGAGCAGCGTCGTCAACGGCGCATCCAACGCAGCTGCCAGGGACAAACAAGTCAAGGACAGCATCAAGGACAACAAGGTTGCCTACATCTTGTTCTATCAGCGTATATAAGCAGCCCGCTGCGTACCTCTTTACACCGTCACGATATCTAATGCTTTTTACGGCCGAGGCTGCGGATAAAAGTGGAAGCTTTGTATTATGGGAGGATTTGTACCTGATGTCATGATACGGAAATAACACCTACCGTGTCCCTTATTGGAGCTTTGATTATAGCAAGGGACAAGGGAAAAGTAATAGAGAGAATAAGCACAAAAGCCGGGGATGGACAAGGTGGCAGGGGACTGGCAGGTGTCTTTACGGGGTTCAGATCTGGCGTTGCGGCGTCTCGGCAGGATTTCTCCATTATTTTGTCGAGACTACAAGAGGATGGACAACAGGGGGTTTGGAGGAAAATGCCTTGGTGTGAGCTGCTCTTGAGTGGAGCTTTTAATGGGGGGAGCTTCTGAGCCAGGGTAAAAGCATCTTTTTGGGGGGAAGCGTATGTGTTTCCTGGTTCCAGGATTTGCATGACACTCTTGTACAAATAGTAGCCAGTTTGAGTACGATAATGACATCAAATTTGACACATGTTTGAACCATTTTCTCGAGAGCAAAGGGGGAGACACTGTTTTCAAAGGTGATGTGCAAAAGGAGTCGAGGGGTCTTAGAGCATGTCTAAACTTTTTTCTTTCATTTTAATACAAGAGACCTGCGTAAGCCTCTGAGCAATAAACATTCCACTTCGCCGCCGCCTAAGCTGCCGCCGCCGCTGCTGCTTGACCCTGCCTGCTGCCCGCCCCTAGCCAAATAACGCGCGTATCATTCCATCATTTTTTCTGCGTGTGTAGGTTGTTCTTTGGTTGATTTAGTGCTTCTTGATGACGGTCATGGAGTCGAGGGCGTCCTTTTCGGCGAGCTCGGCCTCGACCTGTTGCAGGATAGTTCGCAGGTAGGGGACGTCCTAGAACGCAAGAGGTCAATATGGAATCCTCATAGCCTACCATATCCACAAGCTGGAATTGTAGAAAGGAGAAAGGGAGGGAGAGAGAGAATTGGTTTACCTCCTCGGGCTTGGTCCACTGGTCCTTGGGGAGGAGCTTGTGGATGGTGCTGCACTGGACGGAGCGGCGGATGCGATAGACGCGCTCGTAGGCCTCTTTGGGGGAGAGGCGCTGGAGGGCGATTTGGACGGCTTCGTTCTCCTCCTCGAGGAGGTCGTCGTATCTTTATGGCATATGGCGTTAGCGGACCCGTTGATATTTCTCATGCGCTCCAACTTCCGAGATGATCTCTCCAGCTCTTGCATATCCTGCCTTTCCCTGCCATAATTCCTAGCTCTTGCGTCTGAACTTGTCTCCTTCAGGCTCATTGACGACATCCCAGTTTCCTCCAACTTCGTGAAAAAGCTCAAAAAGGATTCGGCATTTCGTACCTCAGACCGAGCTGGCGGTATCCGGCAGCGTTGGCGTACCAATTGGCGGCGGGCGTCAGCATCTTGGTCAGCCAAGGCCGCTTCAGGACAAAGGGAGCGAGGGAGACCATCGTGTCGGCTTGTCGAGGGAAGGGGGGGAGGGGCGAACGGCCGTTGTGTTGTTCGTTTGAGAAGTTGTTTGTTGCTTTGGGCCCGTTTTGATGGAATATGCGCGAAATGGGATGATTCGGCGGGACGGCAAAACTTGGGAGAGCTTCGGGATGTCACGTGGTGAAACGGTCAGTTTTCTTTGGTGGTGGGGTTGAAGTTCGATTGTGTGGACTGGGAGCAGTTTGAAACGGTGGCAGTTAGTCACGGTGTGCTGTGTGTGTTGTCGCGTCCCGGTTTGGTTATGTGAGGCATTGTGCGGAGTGGCCCGGAAGATACAGGCCGATGTGGAGATTTGGAGGACTTGCTGAGTTGTATTTCCTCCGTAATGTTGATCCGTTTCTAACCATCCATCAGTTACATGCTGCACGGAAGATGCAGGACAAGCCGTTTGTTTGTCTCTGCAATGACTTGCGTCAGCATGTGATGCCGCAGTTACAGATGCAGAGCAGAGCCGAGCGGCAGCATGTGAAGTGTATCGTCAAGACAAGTAAAACGGACATTTAAAGGGCCTTTAAGCCAATGCGCCGTCTGTGGCGGTTCGATACACACGTCCAAGCAATTGTGTCCCTGGCTGAAGTACTCCATACCTTGCCTTGCGTCATTTGTCTCTGACGTAGCGCCGCTTTGTCTTCCTCTTATCAGTCTGTTTGTTCTGTCCCTGCATCATCTTGATCTACAAGTACATACAGCACATCTCAGCGCTTTGCCATCCATGAAGTCATTCCCACGATACCCGGTCAACGGTTGATTTGTTTCCAATCAATGTTGCTAGCGCAGGCGGATGGGATATAAAACTCAATGGAATATTGACACCGGCCCGGCTCAAGCCCAGCACGTTGGAAGCGCCATTGACTGCACAGGCACCCGCTAAGACAACCGAAGTTACTGGACTTCAACCCACTGTGGCCGCTCGAGGCCCCACTGCAAAGGCCCCAAGTCTCAACCGCCCTACGGCGCACTGCAGCGACCGTTGCCAGCCGGCTCTCTTTCGTCCACTCCACCATTTCTGCTCTTCTCTCGCTCCAACTTCTTTTCCCTCTCATTTCCTCCATCTTCGACGCCTTCTCTCTCCCCCGCCACTCCTCGCACGCTCTCCCGAGCACCCTCGACCATCGCGATCCAACCCACAGCCTCGCGCTCTCTCGGCGACTTCCTCTTCTCGCGGCACAAGTCAATGGCCGGCGGCGTTCGCTAGGCAAGGACGGATACTGCGCGTGGGAGCATTCCCCGCAGTACCCGGACTTCCCTGGACCGAACGGATCCCAGATTCAAGAACAACTGCGATATTCAAAGCGAGCCGGAGCGAGGAGCGGATACTATTTCACTTTTTGAGACATCTAGATACAAGCCGCAGAGCGGCGTCCTCGACGTCATACGCAGCGCCGGGGACAGTCTCGAGAGAGACGCAGCCGGACCGGATCAACAGCCAGCCAGTTTTCCATATCATCTTCACGAGCAATCCTCGACACGACACCTTGTCACCGTCGGCGCCTAGTTCCAGCCGCCACGACAGTCATCACTTCGTTCGCCGCAACCACACAACTCCTCATCTTTCGTCTCTTCCAACTGTGGTGAGGGTGCTATGTCTCACGACCAGTCCTCCCAGCAAGCTCAGCCCTCGCCTGCAGATCATGCGTCACCTCCCTATCGACTCGCCGATCCTCCAATGCCCGCAATCGCCGGGGGCTTGACCCCGCTGCACCGATGGACACTCTCCGCCTCCGACTCCCAGTTCAATGCGCTTTCAGGAGCCATTGGTGGCTTCACGTCGGGCATCGTGACTTGTCCTCTTGATGTGATCAAGACGAAGCTGCAAGCGCAGGGTGGCTTTACCCTGGTGGACAAGGGCCGTCATGTCGGCCATCCGAAGCTGTACAATGGACTGGTTGGAACAGCCAAGGTCATCTTGCGCGAGGAGGGCATTCGCGGACTGTACCGGGGGCTGGGGCCGATTGTGCTCGGATACCTGCCCACCTGGGCAGTGTGGTTTACCGTCTATAACAAGAGCAAGACGTTTCTACATCAGTATTATGGTGCGTGGGCAGAGTCTTTGGTATCACACCTGCTGCTAAACTTGGCTTACTGACTCGTTGAATAGACAACCCTCATCTCATAAGCTTCTGGTCCTCTATTATTGCCGGCGCCAGCAGCACCATTGCCACGAATCCCATATGGGTCATCAAAACTCGCCTCATGTCGCAAAGCAATCCGAACACGGCTAGAGGCCATCACGCGTTTGCTCGCCCTGGCAATACCCCGACAGCAAGGCCGGTCATGCACGACTGGCACTACAGATCGACCATTGATGCGGCGAGGAAGATGTATACTTCGGAAGGCCTTTCCTCCTTCTACTCCGGCCTTACCCCCGCCCTCCTCGGCTTGACACACGTTGCCGTTCAGTTTCCCACATACGAATTTCTCAAGACTACCTTCACCGGACAGGGGATGGGCGAAGTACAGGAAGGAGAAAAGGCACACTGGGCAGGCATCCTCTCGGCCTCCATCTTGTCGAAGATCCTGGCCAGCAGCGCCACTTATCCGCATGAGGTCATTCGGACACGGCTGCAGACCCAAAGACGACCGGTAGCTGGCGAGGCCTTTGTGGTGGAGATGGCAGCCCCAGGAGTGAAGCCCCCGGCGTCGGGACCCAAGTATAAGGGTGTCATCATGACTTGCAGGACTATTCTGCACGAAGAAGGATGGCGGGCCTTTTACGCCGGCATGGGTACCAACATGATGCGAGCCGTTCCCGCTGCGACGGTAACAATGCTCACATACGAGTATGTGATGAGGGAGCTGAACAAGAAGAAGCTGCAAGCTCAGGAGATTCAGCGAGCACTCCAGCAGGCTTCATAAGGGTCATTCCATGCGCGGGGTACGAACACGGGTGATTGCATGGGGCGGCTCAAACGTACAAGAGCATGCGAAATTTTGACCTTGGACCGCTTTCCGGTTTTCGTATGCCAACGGACCCATGCTTTACAAACCCAATATGCAGAGTGTCACGACGACCAGATGCATCGCTATCTCCTGGCCGTCTTTTCCCTCTACACTAGCAACCCCCTTTAGCCAACTTGTACGTTAAAGAACACGTCTTTCCAAACCGGATCACCGGGATTTGCAGCAGCGCCGCTCTCTATATAGCTTTCTGGTCAGGCCTCTGTCAACCGCGTGCTGTCTTTCTATTTATCTATCTTCCTTTTTTGTCTCTATTGCATCTGGAGGGAAGTTGGTGGACAGCGGAATTCTGTATTATGTCTCCTTTGTTTCAGTCTCTGTTACAGAAGGGTGGTGAGTTCATTGGGAGGGAGGTGTTGATCAGGCTGTGTGCATTTTAGCATGTCACTGGACTTTTGTTTCCGGGAAAGCGGAGGGCAGGCTACATGTATGTATTTATGTATAATCTCGCAACAAAGCAAATGCAAACGAATACGTTATGGACGATCATCAGCAGTCATAAGATTCTGTAGCCTCTATGCCGCTTTGTAGACGGGTTGGGTGACACCTAGGCGAGAGAGGTGCAGGTAAAAAAGGGCAGATATACAAAGCACCCTCTGTACACACATGACGAGTAGAGAATACCACTATTTGATGGTTGAACTTATCTCCCTGAAAGGATATCCACAGATGTATCAATTCCAAAAACGCCGTATAATATACTCCGGATTCTCCAAAAAGCTCCCCATCCCAATGCACAAGATGTCGTACAAGATGTCGTTCGAGGGTTACCTCCTCCTCTACCCTCTCCGCGCCCTGCCCCCCCGGCCGCCTTCACACGTGTGTTCTTTACAGCATCGCCTTTGGAAAGTTCTTCATCGCCTGCCTCACGCCCAAATCCCCCAAGACCTCCTCCGCGCCGCCGAGGATGGCGTCGAACTTGTACGTGCGGTTGAAGTGCTCAATGTACTTGCCCATGCCGGACTGGGTGAGGCCGCGGCCGCCCCAGATCTGGACGGCCTCGTCGGCGACCTCGTGGGCGGCGCGGGTGATGCTCATCTTGAGGAGGCCGATGGGGCCGGCGAGGTGCAGGGCCTGCTGCTTGTAGGGCATGTGGCACATTTGGTAGGTGATTGTCTCGAGCCAGGACTGGTTTGCCTCGACGAGGGCGATGAGCTTGGCGAGTCTGGGTGAAAAGCTGTGTTAGCACAGTTGATGCTCTCTTTATGGTTTCTGATTTGACTTGTTGATCGGGTTGGGTTGGCTGCTTGCTTCGGAGGGGGGAAACAAACTCACTTTTGACGAATGACAGGCTGGTCAATGAGGCGCTTGCCAAAGACGATGCGCTGGTTGGACCACTTGAGGCACTCCTCGACGATGAAGCGCGACGCGGCGATGGAGCCGCAGGACATGACCCAGCGCTCGTGGTTGAAGTTGCTGAGGATGACGTGGATGCCCTTGTTCTCCTCGCCGAGCAGGTTCTCGACGGGGACCTTGACGTTGTCGAAAGTGATGTAGGCGGTGCCGGCGGCCGGGGAGTAGGACGTCTTGATGGGCTTGGTCTCGACGCCGGGGCCGCGCTCGATGAGCAGCACGCTGAGGGCCTTGCCGGTGCGGACGCCGACGACGAAGTAGTCGCAGAAGACGCCGTTGGTGATCCACTTCTTGGTGCCGTTGACGATCTGTATAGATGATGAGAAAGGGTTGATCTATACTAAAGGGGGGAGATACATATATATATAGGAGACTCACATAGTGCTTGCCGTCGGGCGTCTTCTCGGCAGTCGTGCGCAGGCCGGCAACGTCGGAGCCGGCAAAGGCCTCGGTGATGGCCAGGCAGAGCTTCTTCTTGCCGCTAAAGACCTCGCCGGCAATCTTGTTCTTCCAGGCCTCGTCGCGGGCAAAGTTGAGGACGGCGGTGAGGCCAATGGTCATGCCGGCCATGTTGCCGTCCTGGAAGCCGCGCATCATGGGGCGGCACATCTCCTGGCACATGACGAGGTCGTGGAAGTAGTCAAACTCCTCGCCCTTGACGGCGCCGCCGAGCAGTTCGACGCCGTGGAGGTGCTTGCCGGGCCCGAGGCGCATGTGCAGGATGCCGGCCTGGGCCATCTTGTCGATGACGGCCTGGCTGATGTGGCGGCCGGTGGCCTCGCACTCGAGGGCCTCGGGCTTGACGACCTCGTCGGTGAAGAGGCGGATGGCGCGCTGCAGGCGGCGGTGCGAGTCCTTGAAGTAGGGGCTCTTGAAGTGCGGCGACAGCCACAGCGGCTCGCCGTAGGGCACGGGGCTGAGGTCGCCGGGCTTCGGGGTGATGACCTCGGGGCTCTCGCCCTGGACGGTGCCGATGGCCAGGTCGGCGTAGCGCGAGAGCACCTCGTGGCGGTGCAGGTTGTAGAAGGCAGAGGTGGCGTCCTGGCCGGCGACCTGCTTGAGGACGCTCTCGCCGCCGGGGTGGGCGTCGACGAAGTCGGTCAGGTCGTAGACGGTGCTGTCGATGATGCACCAGAGGGAGTCTTCGGAGGTGTGGCTGCGCACCTCTTCGCGGGTGAAGGTCTTTGCCGGGGGAGCCATGGCTGCGGGAGGTGGAGGGTGAGGAGGAGGAGAAGGAGGTCTATGTCTTGTCTATATCAAGGGGAGGGGAGGATGCTGTGAATCCGAGAGAAGTGAAGTCTAGGGGAAGGGGAAGAGATAGAGGACAGAAGAAACAAGACCAGGGCAAGACTGTCAGCCTCAATTGAAGCTGCATTCCAGAGGCACGACGTTGCTTTTAAACCTGGGGATGCCCGGAGCTGATGTTCGGCGGCTGATGCATCTGGTTGGCCGTCGAGCCTCGGCAGAAGCTGGGGCGGGAAGCTTGGGGGTTGAAATAGGCGGACTGTGATTGGCCGAGGAGGGATGAAGCTGCTGATGCACCCCGGCAATGGTGGAGATGCAAGCATCTATGCTCCGGGTTCCGTTGACCGAAATGAGGAACATGGCCGGTTCTACATATACTCTTGATGCCTTTTCTCTTAGAGAAGATGATGGCATTAATACAGAGGAATGACCCCAGCGAAGACACATACACATCAGAGCGGAGATGGTCGGAGTGTCGGAGTGCCATCGGCCAGGGCAGAAGTTGGAGAGTGTGGGGTTGCATCTCGCCCAGCTCAAGTCTGGGGCATGTGAGAATCCCCGGTTGCACAATGAATAGAGATTGGGGACTTTCACGCCAACACCCAGTGCTAGCAAATGAGAGGAAAATAAGCAAAAAACCAGAAGTTGGAGTCCTGGAATACTCATGACAATGCTAGGAAAGTCGCCCACCCGTGATGTCTACTTTATCCTGCGATACACCACCTTGCTTGGATAGGTATTCATGCCGTCCCCATGGTCCCCTAGGTACACATACATGTTTTTTCACGTCCAGCCATGACTATCAAATCTATGACTGTCCAACACGCTATAATACCTAGTTAACGTCCTGAACAGCCATGTTACACCTGCAAAGACTTATAGGTGGCAAATCGCCCAGATGCGGTTGCTCTCTCTATGCCATCCATAGACTGCGCCGCTATACTAAAGAGGGAGGGCCTGATGGATAGAATGGACCCTTATACCCGCCTGAAGCCGTGGAATCCACTTGTCAACGATTCAATATTCGGACAACAGTTCCGATCATTGTCTTCATTTTTTTCCCAGCTTTTTTTCTCCTCTCATGTAAACACCAGACAAGCGAAAGACGTGTATATCTGCAACCCTGCATTACGGCTTATCGAGAAGCCACTCTACACTCGCGTGTAAGCCGATGATTTGCGACGACTCACCACTGCTTTAGGTTGCAATAAGGTACCTACATACCTACATGATTTGGTTCTTGACCAGCTGTAGCTTACGCCTTGGTAGGTACCTGATATTTGATCGTTGCCGTCCCCTTTGCTCTCTCTGTTATTTCTCCAGAGCTGGACAATGTACCTCCATGTATACGGAAAACAAAAAGCAGCAGTCCAGTGACTGCTTTATCGCTTCAACGACATCACCTGACTTCACGAGCAGAGACTTGCACGGTATTTGGTTCATTTATTACAACATGGGAAATGGCAAGCGCCAGTCGTTCTGTGGGCGTTTGGCCACCCTCCAGTCACCGGACCTGGTCGTGCCTCGTGGCCCTCGTGATCGGCCAATGGCGCTCCTTGCGACTATCTGCCCATTGGGCTTCACTGCCTATCTCTCTCAGCCGCATGTTGAATCCTTCTGAGCTGTTGGTCTCATACATGTCGTTTTTCTCGCTTCGGTCCTGGTTTGACTACATGCACCTACTCAGCAGTCTTGCACCTTTTCTTATCATTCTATCATCCTGTGTCTTATATGCACCTCACCGTCTCGTACCACATTCGGACAGCTCCTACATATCTCTGCTTTCTGTCTCACCATCGCATCCACCCTGGAGCCTCAAAAGTCAAGTGACACAACCCATCAAACACAGCTACCGGCATTAGACTACAAGCACTCACAACCCTATTCGAGATGGACGCTTATGCAATGTACCCAGCTAGTCTCTCAAAACAAGCTTCGTCCAGGATATACCAGGACCTCTGGGCGTCTCGAATCCACAGCCTGGTGCAGCTGGCATCAGACCGTTCGGTCAAGGCAGCCGCCACCATGGAGAGCTTCAAGCAGGTATAAGACCTTTCCTCCAACACGTTCTTCTACATTTCGCAATCGTTGTGTCACACATACGGCTATTGCGTACAACCGTATCTTGCAGTAGATTTGCGAGAAAAAGAAATCACCACCATACCTTCAAATCACAGGGTTATCCTAAAACAACTCTCACTTGGAGACCTCTACTCACACGTCCTACAAACAGCACAGGAAATGTGGCCCGGATTCCAAGCCACACGTGGGCATCATCGGCGCGGGACTGTCTGGCCTTCGGTGTGCGGATATACTATTGCAGCATGGATTCCAGGTGACCATCATCGAGGGCCGGGATCGCATCGGCGGCCGGCTGTATCAGGAGAGGTTGGGCAACGGGCACTTGGTTGACATGGGACCAAACTGGATTCACGGCACCGACGACAATCCCATGCTGGATCTAGCGAAGCAGACGGGGACCGCTGTTGGCACCTGGGACCTGACGTCGTACGTCTTTGACGAGTCGGGCAGTCTGCTGCCGGTCCAAGAAGGAGAGGCCTATGCCACAATGGTGTGGGACATTATCCAAGACGCCTTTGTCTACTCCAACAAGTCGTCTGCGGATATCGACGAGAGGCTAAGCCTGTTGGACTTTTTCAAGGAAAAGGTGGTGGAAAAGATTCCAGAAACAGAAGAAAACTTCCAGAAGAAGAGGGAGACGGTGCTGCAGATGTCGGAGATGTGGGGAACATTCGTCGGCAGCCCTGTTGGTCAGCAGAGCTTGAAGTTCTTTTGGTTGGAGGAATGCATCGAAGGCGGTACGTTGATGATGATCTCATGCTTTGTTCTGCTCTGGAATGCATCGAAGAAACCGGTGCTGTTTCGAGAAGCCAGACAATGAGCGAACACTGGCCGGAAGCTGACCCGAGCACAGAGAATCTCTTTTGCGCGGGCACGTATCAAAAGATCCTGGAGGAGGTAGCCAGGCCAGCGATGTCAAAGGCGACGATATCGTTCAATTCCGTGGCCAACAAGATATACTCTCGAACAAAGCCGGACGACGAGGTCCGAGTCCAGCTCAAGGGCGGCCAGACCTTGTCGTTTGACGAGCTTGTTGTCACATGTCCGTTGGGGTGGCTGAAACGAAATCTCACCGCATTCGACCCTCCCCTGCCGCCGGTGCTCACAAAGGCCATTGGCTCCATCGGCTACGGGAGCCTTGAAAAGGTCAGTCATCCATGCTTGGGCCTCGTCTGTTGTTGCTGTTGCTGTTGCTGTTGCTGTTGCTGTTGGGTGATGGCAAATGGGGACCGTCCGTGCCAGACAAAGCAGAGACGAAATCGCTGACCCGTCCCTCCCAGGTCTACATTAGCTTCCCCAAGGCGTTCTGGCTGCCTGCCGAAGGCGACGGCCGCAGAGTCCAGGGCTTTGCCCAGTGGATTGCGCCAAAGTACCATCCCGAGAACGCTCGGGGGTGGAACCAGGAAGTGGTTGAGCTGGCCAGCATCGCGCCTGAAGCCGCTCACCCAACGCTGCTCTTCTACATCTACGGCGAGCAGTCCGACTACTTGACAGCAAGGGTGGCTGAGCTGGAAAGCAGGGAGAAGAAGGATGCGTTCCTGCTCGACTTCTTCAAGCCGTACTATTCCAGGCTGCCGCAGTACTCTGAGGACTCGGCAGACTGCCAGCCTGTTTGCTGTCTTGCGACGAACTGGGTCCGCGACGAGCTGGCCGGACACGGCAGCTACTGCAACTTCCAAGTCGGCCTCACCCACGGCGATGAGGACATCAAGACAATGAGACACGGTCTGCCGGTACAAGGGCTGTGGCTGGCAGGCGAGCACACGGCGCCCTTTGTCGCACTGGGCACAGCAACGGGGGCGTACTGGAGCGGCGAGTCGGTCGGTAAGAGGATAGCGGAAGCGTACAATTGCAGCCTGCAGGTGGCTTCGTAAGTATGGCCTGGACAAGTCGAGATGCGGTGATGTACGTACGTACGTATCGCAGCCTTGGGTGTTACTTTGTAGAATAGGTTGCCATCGCAGTGCTCGTGCTATAAATACCTGATATCATCATCACCAGCGGCTTCGATTGGAGGGGACGAGCCGCCATCGTCTCGACATGGGGAGCACAGATGAGCCAATTCCGCAGGCAGCATCTGCTTGCTTGCGACTACTACTGAGCAGCAGCAGCAGCAGCAGCAGCACTTTGTCTGCTCAGGTGCCTAATGACAAAAGACAAAACCGCCCTGGCGTGCTGTCGTTGGTGCATGCGCAGATGCGTCAGCGGTCGGCCTTGGCCGTATCTCGTGTGCTGCCGTGGCCCGCCGATCCACTGCTGGATGCATATGCCAGCAATCCGGACATTGGCTGGCCAACCGGCTCCAGGGGAACCGATGCGTGCGCTGTCCGGGCTTGACTGTGACGATCGTGATAGGGACAGCGGTGGTGTTTTCTGATTGGGCGGTTTTGAGCTGTTGCGCTGCCGATATCATCAGGCTGCCTAGAATGGGGTGCTTTGTTTGATATGTGAGGGAGATGCAGAGGTGATTGAAGTTGCTGCGCTGTACTTTAGCATGTGCCCTGCCTTAGATGGTACCTGCTCATTATCAGCCCTGATTGTAGGCGCTGCTTTGAAGCATCTTCAATCTCGCCATGGAAGACGGGATTGAGCATTGATCCGAGTGCTGGCCCCTGTTAGGTAGTTATACCTTGACGGATATCGGTTTGGCGCAGAGCAAGGCGGAGAAACGCAAGCAGACACCTGAACAAAGCGTCACGTCTCGTACCGGGTACATGCACCAAACAGCCTCGGTGGTTCCCTCGGTGTGCTGAAGTAACGGGCAGTGACAACCTGAACTCTCAACTGCTGACTGGTACGAGGTACAGGCTGGTACGCCCCGGACTGACGTCGCCTACGGCTATCGATAGCGGCCCCAGCGGTCAACTGACGCTGCAGCTCCCTGTCTCTGCCCTGCCATGGGGCCATGACTCCCCCGGCAGCGTCACGAGCTAGCGGGTGAATGGGGCTCCTCGGGGGTCTCTGGTGCAGGCGTAGCGCTGCCGCCATCGGCATAGCGGCGCTGGGGGTAGCGCCAGGTATCGCCTTAACTGCCTGCGCAGCTCGTGAGTTCATGCTCCATGTCCATCCATCCTTGTCCAGCCCCTCGACCGCTCAACTGACTCTGGTTCCGCCTTGACCCAGTACCTGACCTTTACCTGTCAGGTCACCCTTTGTCTTTCACCTCTGTCTTCCATCTCGTACGCCTCGGCGCCGACAAACTTTGTCCTTTCAACAAATCTTTTGTGGCTTCAGGCTGCGATAACGATCACAAAGCGACAACAGTCATCCCGCCTCAGCGCCCCCCCAGACCAGCCCGAGCGGCCAGACCTTATTGCGCCCTGCTTGCCTCGACACGGAACCCTTCGCCTTTCATGCCTCGCCTTGTCTCCGTCTAATCATGAACCTCGTCCCCGCATTTGGCCGGGGGTCTGTTGATATCGCGCCTACCTCAGCGTTTGGCTGGCCGGCCTGGATCCGGTGACGAGTCGATTCGCCTTTCGTTCATCTGCCCTTGTCCTCTCGAGCGGCCGGCCTGCTTTGCTCCCCCATCCTCCTCTACCTGCTTTCCGCCTCGATCATCCAGCGCTGCGAGGCAAGCCCATCATGGCTGGCCTGTTCCAGTCGTTTCGGAGCTCCAGCATGCCCAAGCGGCTGCTGCGATACGCCTTATCGCGGCTGGAGCTCCTCGACTCTGATGCGTTGGATATGGACAACCTAGATCTCGCCTTGGGTAGAAACACCGTCTTTGAGTTTCGGGACGTTGGAGTTCAGCTAGATGTGAGTCCTTGCTTTCCATGGTGGGATTGATCATCAGGCCATTTCTCGGGGCACGTTGATGACGGAACTGACGTCTGCTTTAGAAACTGGAGAAGCTGCTGAAGCTGCCCAAGACGTTTGCGCTGCAGAAGGCCAAGGTCCTCCTCCTCCGAGTCACGATTCCGATGGACTTCTACACGAGCCCTATCAGCATCGAGGTCGATGGCGTCGATGTTAAGCTGAAGGTGGTAGTTCCCGATGCCAAGTCTAAATCGAACCATCCAACGACGACGACCTCCAACGATGACGACACCGCTACCGCCGTTCCGAATACCGTTGATCTTGCGCAGTCCTTCCTCGAAACGCAGCCGTCGTCGGAGAGAAGAAAACTCGAAGCGGCGCTGGCCGCGGAAACACAAGACCTTGGTGCATCCCAATCCATGAGCGACGATAGTAGCGAAGATGAGCCAGTTGTGGGCACTGGGCAGCCCTTGTCATTGCCGGGCTTTTTGGCCGGATTTCTGCAAGGAATAGTTGATCGGATGCAGATCAAGATCCAAGGCGTGGCGTTTCAGCTAGATATGGACATTCCGGTGGACGTCAGTGCGTCAGCTACAGAGCCGGTGTCTTTTCAAATCGCGCTGGAGGGCATCGACATCGAAGGCGTCACCACGAAGAGCGAGGGATCACGATCGTCAGCGGTAGCAGCACCCAAAGAAGGCAAGCGACAAATCTCCCTAGACAACGTCCGCGCCTACCTGATATCCGAAGCCAACGTATTTTCGACTTTAACCCGGTCCTCATCCATGACTTCGCCATCTGCTGCATCGTCACCTGTGCATACGCGGAATCCACCTTCAAGACAAGCTACATCCCTATCCTTGGAGAGCCTCCAGGAGCCTGCCTTCGAGCCTACTTTTGCGCCTTCCTTCGTGCCTTCAGCATTATCGTCCCACTCCGGCTACCTTGACCAGACCCAAGAGTTGCCCCGAGAAAGCGTCCACAGCCAGCAGATGTCAATGTCACAAACGAGTAGCAGCGATCCATCCATACAGTCGCTACACGCAAGCTTTCTGGGCCACGGGGCTGATGTTCATGACTCGGACCATCCCAGCTATCCTTTGGCAGATAGTGAAGAAGCCCTCGGAATTCCGTACGAGTTTGAAGACGACGGCGGGTTTGATGACGAATGTCCTGCAACTCCCCGCGCTTCACAGTCCCGAGACTTCGACTCTCCCGAAGATGCAGCATTCCACTCTCCCGAGAACCCGGCCCTGAATACATCACCAACACTACGAAGAGACCTTGATGAGAGACTCTCATTATCGCAGGGCTATTTTGAGGAGCAGGAGATGGCCTCGTCTTCAATATTGCAGCATCCAGAGGGCCTTGAGGCTTTTGGTATCTACGGCCTGCAACCTTCACCGGATTCGGGATCTGAAGGCCGCGTCGAGCCGGGAGACTTGGTTGAAGATCTCGCACAGTCGCATCTATATACACATGAGGAGGCTGAGAGCATGTATATGAGTGCTTTTTCAAAGGCAGGAGGCCAGTCAACGGATGACGTATCAGAACTCGAGTCCTCGAGACATACTATCCATCCAGCGGACGCTGAACGCACATCTAACTTAGCAGACATGGGGGAACACACTCTTCGGCCAACAGGCGTAGAGGAACACGCTCCTTCGCCAACGAAGGTGGACGAGCACACGCACTCTCTAGGAGATGTGGATGAGAACACACACTCTCCAGGGGATGTGGACGACAGCACACACACTTCAGGAGATGTGGACGAGCACACACACTCTCCAGAGGATTTGCCCGAACACACACTTTCTCCAGGGGATGTGGACGAACACGCTCTCCCTCCCGGAGATGTGGACGAAGAATCACATTTTCCTGGGGACGTGGACGAACACACTCCTTCTCCATTGCCCGTGGATGAGCATACTTCTTTCCCGGCAGACGTGGAGGAACATACTCCTCCATCAGCGGATATGGACAAACACACACTCTCTCCAGAGGACGTGGATGAGCACACTCTTCCCCCAACAGGCGTGGACGAACATACTCCCCCCTCGGCGGATGTAGACAGACAAAAGTCTCCCTCGCCCACAGAAGAAACGCCAGAGGACATGCAGACCCCTCAAGCCGCCCAAGGGCAGTTCAGTCAATCTACAACTCCATTCTCGATGCCGGGAGGTTGGGATGATGACGTCTCAGAAACTGACAGAGCCGAGTCTCCCGAGAAGCAGCATTCACCTAGAAATAGTGTATCAGAGCCACAGCCTCAGCTGGAGCCTGAAGGCGAAGCGGCGCTGACGACAGCCGAACCCGCATTTGAGCAACAGAACCCAAGCTCTCCAGTAGTTCCACGAGCCCCGACGGAAGATAAAGATGGTCCGAGGTATACGGAAGAAGAATCATCTCACCTTGAAGATACGGCCACTCCGAAGGGACCTACACGAGTTGTCAAGGAAATCCTACATCTCCAGTCCGTCTCCGTTTACATACCAACGACACATCCACACATCGAATTGGAGGAGGACACGTCTGAATCAGTCGCAGAACTTGCCCGAGCTATGAGCAGTTCTGTATATCCTCAGGCCCCTGGAGCGTTCTCTGTGCATGCGCCCGCATCTGGCTCCGTGTTCGAACGCCGGCCTCACCTACAGCAGACTCAGAGCGCCGACAATGTCTTGGAGGTGGACTTGTCGCCAGTGTCGATTCGCTTCGATGCGTCACTGGCGTTTGTGCTTGCGATGATCGCGGGGAAGCTTCTTGATGCGATGAAGAGCAAGCATCCGGTCGCAAAACCCCATCAAGGTGCCGATGCTGCACAGCAGCAGGAAAAATCCCCAGAGGTCAGAGTAACGGTGAAGGAAGTGTCTGTGGACTTTTTGAACCGACTGGCCGGAGTGGCAGACACCCCTCGGCGTCACCTAGACCCCACGGCTTTCATGTTCGACCACGAGGTTCTCCTGAATGCGACTCTGCGCAACTTGGGTGTCTCCGTGGCGCCTGTCAAGATACCGTCAGGTCATGCAACTGGAGGAACGGCTGGAGCTATAGAGGATGCTATTCAGACCCGGGTTGACCTGGAAACTTTCCGATTCGGATACAGCAACGGCGACATCATCTCTTTCGACAAGGCGGCACAAATGAGCACGTCTGTCAGGGACACTTTCCTCTCGAACGGGCACGATGTCGCCATCAAGGTGGCACAAGCCAAGGACAGTATCAGAACAGAGATCGAGACGCTGCCATTGGCGGTTCACGTGGACTTGCAACGATTGGACGAGACGTTCAGCTGGTTCGGAGGTTTGAGTAGCTTCCTCAACATGAGTGCTTCCATGACTTCCAGCCCGTCGCCCACACCCAAATCGCCATCGAAGCCAGCGCAGCGAACCAAAGGCGTACGTTTCGAGACACCCATCAATCCAGACGACAAATCTGCCGTTTCCGAGAACAAGGTCAACATGCGTATCGGTGGCTCCTATATCGAGCTCGTTGGTCGGGAGTGCAGCTTTGTCGCGGAGAGCAATGCCATCAAGTTCATCAACAGGGAACGAGGCGCCGGAGTAAGCTGCAGCAGGATGCGCGTATCCGGTCCATACCTCAAAAACTCAATGGCGAAACCTGCCATCAATACGGAGATTGGCGGCGTGCGGTTGGAGTTTGTCACCACTCCGAACGATTCGGACCTCGAGAGGCTGCTCGGCTTGATAACGCCCTCCAAGGCCAAGTTCGACCACGGGAGCGACGAGATCATGGTCGATACCCTCATACGACAACGAAGAAAGGGTTCGGTACTTAGAGTTGGAGTAGAAACGTTGAATGTGCGGGTGAAGAACCTGGCTCAGCTCGAGGTGCTTCCGACCTTGGCTGAAGAGCTGGCCAAGCTGTCAACCGTCGCAAAGTATCTCCCGGAAGATGACAGGCCTGGGATCATGACACTTGCAAAAGTGCACGAACTTGGCGCGAGCGTCGAGCTTGGTGGTACCTTTGGACAACTCAGCGGTGAACTGAAAGAGCTTGAGGCTGCGCATATCAGTATTCCCTCGCTGGTGGCTGTTGCGGTATCGGGCATCTCCGTCAAACGCAACAAGACCGAGGAACTCATTAGTTCTTCGGTTCTATATGCTCCAGCAGAGATTGCGAATCGCGGCCCAGTCATCATGGCAAGAATGATTGGCGACGACATTGAGCCCATTGTGAAGCTGAACCTGCAAGACATCAGCATCGAGTATCGCGTACCCACGATCATGGATATTCTCGGTTTGGCAAATGATGCTACGCCGCAGGATTTCGAAGAGAGCCTGGCCGCTTCGGTTGCCAGTCTCGGCGATCAAGCTCACGCAGCCCTGGCACGGCAGCAGCCCATGTCGCCAACACATGCTCCCTCGAAACAGAGCAAGCCACTTACTCTGGATGTCTCGTTCCGTGACTGCCTTGTTGGCCTGAACCCACTGAATCAAAAGTCAAAGATGGTGCTTGTCTTCACGGATGCGCGACTTGCCGTAGTCCTCCCCAAGGACGAGGTCACAAAGGTGACTCTGGATGTTCACAAGGCATCAGTCTTACTCACCGATGACGCCTCACAGGCCACCTCGGACTACCGCCCTTCGTCGAGCTCGAGACGCCGAGCGTCCTCTTCGGCATCGCCTCAAGCAGTCTCATTAAGCGCTCAAGGCTTCGTGGACATTTGCTACATGTCGTCAGCAAAGGTAATTGTTGTTGTTGCTCCAGGTGTTGATGGCGAGAAGCAGGTGGAGGTCGAAGTCAGAGACGACCTTTTGGTATTAGAGACCTGCGCCGATTCGACCCAGACTTTGATAAGCTTGGCCAATGCCCTTTCGCCACCGACGCCGCCCAGCAAGGAGAACAAGTATAGAACCAAGGTGATGCCTGTCCAGGATCTGCTCGCTTCAATCTCGGCGGAGGCGTTTGGGAGGCCAGAGGGGGAGTACGACTTTGATCAAGACTTTGCCGGCGCCCAGGAAATGGCCAAGAGCCACTCCGAGGCCGACTTTGGAATGAACAACAACTTTCCCATCGAGTCGCAGTTTTATGGAGATGAAGCCGAAGGAGAGGAACTGTTCGACGCCATGAAGCTTTCTGCGACGTCTCAAGATACACGGATGCAAGATACCCAGGAGGGTGTCTTGATCACGGGGCTCGATCGTTCTCGCAGCTACGTCTCAGAGGGCTCCAGCGATGATCTGGCCTTTAAGGAAGACTTCTTCAATGCATCCGTGCCTGACGAGCATGGTGCCAAGATATGGAACTCGATCAAGAATTCGTACGACAAGGCTCCTGCCAACCTGGTCAAACGCAGCCCCCTCAAGGTGTCCGTGAGAGACGTCCACGTCATCTGGAACCTCTTTGACGGCTATGACTGGACACATACTCGCGACACGATCAGCAAGGCCGTTCACGATGTGGAGATCAAGGTGTATGAGCGCCAAGCGCGACTCGGCGGGCGGCAGGTCTTTGAAGAAGAAATTGAAGACGAAGAGACCATTGGCGATTTCTTATTCAACTCCATCTACATTGGGATTCCGGCAAGCCGAGACCCCCAGGAGCTGTCTCGTGCGATCAACGAAGGCCTGGCTGATAATGCAACGGAGACGGAGTCGATTGCGACAACAGCGGTGACGACGTCTACGAATCGGACCGTCCGTCGAGGATATCCCAAGTCGCGACGCCTCAAGCTTCAACGAAGCAAGCACCACAAGATCACTTTCGAGCTCCAGGGCGTCAACGTCGACATGGTTGCGTTCCCTCCTGGCACCGGAGAAACGCAGAGCAGCGTTGATATACGCGTCCAGAACCTTGATATCTTTGACCACGTCCCTACATCGACTTGGAAGAAGTTTGTAACGTACGATCGAGACCAGGGAGAACGCGAGATGGGCACCAGCATGGTGCATCTCGAGCTCTTGACAGTCAAGCCGCTGCCGGAACTGGGAGCTTCGGAAATTGTGCTCCGAGCGACGGTGTTGCCCCTGAGGCTCCACGTCGACCAAGATGCGCTCGACTTCATCACTCGCTTCTTCGAGTTCAAGGACGATAGCGTGCCGGTGCATTCATCGCCCAGCGACGTGCCTTTCTTACAAAGGGCCGAGGTGCACGATATCCCCGTCAAGCTAGACTTTAAGCCAAAGCGAGTGGATTATGCTGGTCTTCGCTCTGGCCACACGACCGAGTTTATGAACTTTATCACGCTGGAAGAGTCTAGGATGGTCCTTCGGCACACAATCATCTACGGAGTTTCTGGCTTTGACAGGCTGGGCAAGACGCTCAACGACATTTGGACGCCCGATGTCCGTAATAACCAGCTTCCGGGTGTCGTGGCAGGTCTGGCGCCCGTGAGGTCTCTTGTGAATATTGGCAGTGGCTTCAAGGATCTGATCGAAATTCCTCTCAAAGAATACCAGAAGGATGGCCGCATCATCCGAAGCATCTCCAAGGGAGCAGCAGCATTCGCCCGCACAACCGGCACCGAACTGGTCAAGTTTGGAGCGAAATTGGCCGTCGGTACGCAATACGCCCTGCAGGGAGCGGAGGACATGCTTACCACTGGAATCAAGCCTGACGATGGCTGGGATGATGACGACCCCGATGCGGAAGACAAGAAACAAATCTCGATCTATGCGGATCATCCTACGGGGGTGATTCAAGGTATCCGGGGTGGCTACAGATCACTTGCTCGTGATGTGAATCTGGCTCGAGATGCAATCATTGCGGTGCCAGGAGAGGTGATGGAGAGTCAGACAGCTACGGGAGCCGCCAAAGCAGTGCTGCGACGAGCGCCTACCATTATTTTCCGACCTGCAGTGGGTGTCTCCAAGGCCATTGGACAGACCTTGATGGGAGCGACGAACACTATTGATCCACATAATCAACGCAGAATTGATGAGGTAAGTTGCTTGGGCATGTCCCTGATGCGGGTATGGCATGGAGAGGCTAACAGTTTGGCAGAAATACAAGAAACATTAGACCATGGCTGGAGACGTGCCTTTGCGAGAAGAGGTATTCTGGATGTGGCCATAGCGAATGCTATATACGCGAGAGGGACATTGTTTAGAGTTGATTGTGGCAGCCGGCTTATAAAGTGACGAAGTCTTTTTTTCAACGGAAAGTCACAGCGCGTATATCACTCTCCTTTACCCCGGCATTTTTTTTTTTTTTCTTTTTTTTCTTCTTGGGGCCATATAATGGGCATCATGTTGTGCTTTGACTTGAGGAGGGGTTTTTCTTTGGACGACGATGATGTCTGACCCTGTTTGGTTTTTATTTGTTTCTATCGGATTGGTATTGGCGTTTTAGGATGTCGAACTATACCTGAACAGAATGATGTCTGTCTTTGTTTCTTTTTCCTGGGTATTGTTATATGGATGGATTGGGAGAGACGTATGGATTATTGGGATCTGTGGGCAATTTCCAGAATGACAGCTTGAGAGTACCGCCAGATTACAAGATAGACAGCGCCTACGCGAACAATCCTGATGTATGGATTTTTATACGATGATGCTTGCCGTGTCCATTGGAGCCCTCAACCGCGTTCCCGCCACAAAGCATGGCTGGCTATTGACTTTAATGCTCCGTTGTTAGACCAGGTTATCGGGGTCAATGTAAAAGGCCTTGGTCAAATTGTCCACCGCCTTGTCCATATCTCCTCCCCAGCTCTTCTTGCCCGCCTCAATGACCCTCTGCCGACTCTTGAGCAGCTCCTGAGCCACATCCGACCACTCCAAGCGCGTCTTGGTAGGCTTCATGTCCGTCATTGACAGATCGAGATCAACAGGCGCAAGATTTCCGCGGTGCTTGACAATCCTGCCGTCGACAATGACCGTCTCAACATCCGCGATACTCGAGTGCAATACAATCGCCGCAACGGGATCCTCCTCCGCAGCACAGATCATGCCTGGCGTCAGACCATCGAAGACGACGATATCGGCCAACTTGCCCTGTTCCAGGGACCCGAGCTGGGTTTCCATCCCGATGGCCCTGGCGCCGCCCAACGTACCGAGTTGAAACACGTCGTGAACGGATAGGTCTAGGTGTTTGGGTGCTTTGCCCTGCTCGATGAGCGCAGCGTTGCGGCGTCCGCGCTCGGCCTGCAAGGCGAGACGCATCTGGGTGACGAGGCTGGAGCCGTTGTTGCTGTGGCAGTCGATGCCGAGGGAGCTGATAGGTGCGGTGTCCTCGCGGAAGCAGACGGGGTGGCCGAGGCCCATTTGGAGTTCGGTGTCTGGGGTGGAGGAGATGCTTGCCCTTGCGGCGGAGAGCTTTTGGGCGTCGGAGGGGGTGAGGTTGGTTGCGTGGGAGAGGAGGATGTCTGGGGCGAGGAGGGAGAGGGCTTCTAGGGCGTCGACGATGGAGTGTTGGCCTGTTTTTGATTTGAATCTCGTTTAGTTGCTTGATTTTTGGTTTGTGAGAAAGGGGATGGAGTGAGGATGATGATGGTTTACCGAAGATTGCGCCGCGGACGTAGTGCGTTGTCATGACTTTTGCGCCGGCCTGGCGACATCTTTGATAGAGGTCCGTGATAATCTCCTTGGGCAGGAAGAGGGCGTCAAAGGCGAGACCCATGATTACGCGGCCGTTTCCATAGGGCCCGTTCTTGATGAGCTCTTCGGCTTGGTCGATGGTCCAGGAGGGCAAGATGTCTGGGTTGAGGGTGAGTTCGGGGTCCCATTGCTGGACGCGGGTGGTGGGCGCGTAGCAGAAGGTTGAGCGGATTCCGGAGGATATGGTTGCTGCGAGGGCGTTTGTGTCTGTTTATGCTGTTGTTAAGTCTGGGTCCGAAGGATGCAATAGGGGGGGGCAAGGGGTGTCTTCATTGTGGAAAGGGGGGAGAGAGTCCAGACTTACTGTGAGCTGGGGAGTAGTTCATGTGTGCGTGGTCGACGACGGTGGTTGTTCCCGCGTTCAAAGCCTCGAGACAACCGCCTAATTCGCCCCAGAAGATGTCCTCTGGGGTGTAATTGTAAGATTGCATGTTGCCTACATGAACCATTTCAGTCTCTGCGTACATCTTCATTCGGGGATGGAACATTATGTTACTGACCAGTCGGCACATACTCAATCAAGGTATGGTCCGCATGCCGCCCCTTGAGCTGCGTCTGCCACACATGGTGATGCGTGTCGATGAATCCGGGAGACACAATCTTGCCGGTGCAGTCAATGACTTGGGTCTTCTCGTCCGAGGGAGCTTCGATACGGGCTGCGATGCGAGAGATCTTGTTTCCTTCGATGAGGAGCGAATGGTTTCGGAGGGATACGACCGGTTTATTTCCAGCTGGGCCTGGGACGAGGATGGTGGCGTTGCGGAGGAGGATGGATGAGGTCGACATGGTGGGCGAGTTGTATCAAGGTTTTTCCTTCGAAAGGGAGAGTGCTGGCTTGTGGTGTTTTTGGGAAGGGTTACTGCTGCTTCGATATGGTAAGGGGGGAGGTGTTTGTTTATGTAGTTGTGTGACGCTGGCACAAACGACAAAATAAAGGATCTTTTGGCCGATGCGGAGGAGCTATTTCTAAGCCGGAATTATATCCAGGAACAGAATGTTTGCAAAGACGAGTGAGGCACCAGGGGAGGTTTGGGTGGGCTATTTTGAGGCACGTCAGAATGACATGAAACTAGGTATCTTGGTTCAGCTCTTTGGTGGTTGATTCCGCGATTAACTAGTGCTTGATATATCCTAATGGCAGTTGTATCTCGTTGACCCGGGTTTCATTGCAGTTTTATTGATTGAGGTGTCGTATAATTGATTGCTTCAAAGCTTCAACAACCCGAAGACTAGACTATGAAGCTCGCATGTTGGCAACATGACTTTTCAACTCTCGGTGATAATGCCTTACCAATGGGCTTTCCTAGCCATGCAGCCCGCATAGGCAGGAGAGCTAGACCCATTGAGTCGTCTAGACCGAGGCTCTTCTCGAATAACAACCAGTTATAGAGAGCAACTTAAAATCACGAGTCAACATCAGTTGACATTTCCGACGAACAACCCAAGAAGCTGTGTATAGCTTCACCAAATCTGGGGCGCTTGCCGTATTCCCAATCGGGAATACACAGCAATGAACGGATCTGACAGCGCTTGGTGCCCGTTTTTGGCCGGAGATTTTAGCGACGACGCCGATAAAAACCGGCGGAGTTTATAAGATGGCTTGGATGGTAAAATGTCCGGTTGGGAGATGCTTATAAGGGCCGGTGGGAAAGGGACTTTCATGATGTCAGTCAAGGAAGCAGCAGCAACAATCAGATTGTATCAAGATATTGAGAGAAGAAAGCACTTGTACAAAATCATGGCTCCTGAATCAGCCTTTGACCATGTCATTCTTCTTGTTCCGCATGAGCAGCTCGTTTCGCCTCCACAGTGGCTTTCAGACGCCTTCACCATTCTTGACGGTGGGGTGCACGAGGGTGGCCTGACGGAGAACAAGCTCATCGTCCTTGAAGATGGCGTCTACTTGGAGCTCATTGCCTTTGTGGACGGCGTAAGTCCTCAACACAGGGCGATGCATCCATGGGGAACGCAGCCAGAGGGGCACATTATCCACTGGGCTCACACCATCCTCAGCCACGAGGAGGACCAAGACTCGAATATATCTGAGCAGAGATTCCGCGCCGTCCAAGCAAGAATCGAGGATGCAAAGGTCGGGATCAAGTATCTCGATCCGGAGCCTGGCTTCAGGACAATGGCGGACGGCTCAAAGAGGGTATGGGCCAATGCCATACCCAACTTTGATGGCTACAAAGGGCCAGTCCGGATCAATCAGCAGCCGTTCTGGACCTTCGATCGGACTCCACGATCTTTGCGAGCGCCGGTTACGCCGGAGAACACGTCTCATTCGTCCGGCGTTGTTGGTGTTGCTGCCATTTCTCTGTACATCAAAGACGAGAAGACGGTCGAGAAGATGGTCCTTTTTTACAACGCAATCTTCAACGAGTCTGCTGTCAAAGAGACACCGTCCGACAGTGTTGTGCGGTATAGATGGGCTGCTGCGGCGCCTGCGCATGAAGAGTTTGGGAAGAGATACTTTTTCCTGTATCACGCGGTGGAAGATGCGTTTACGGAGGAGGAGATGGCTGAGGCGGATGGAGTTGTGCCTGATATCTTTATCAAGCTGTCCTTGTACACAAAGGGAGAGGTGGGAACAGTCAAAGGAAGGTTTGTGAAGGGTACGCTGATCACATTCGAGTTGATTCCGACGGCATCGTCGTAGCATAGCGATCCTAGGGGTATTTTCTCTCTTCATAACATATCAAGCTCTTCCATCCATTCAACTTTCGTTAGGAATGATGTTCTTTCCGGTTGAGGAGCCATGCGCGAAAGCTCTGTAGATCACAGAGCGTTTTGGCCGCTTCAACTTCTTCTTCGAAAGTAGGGTATCCTCCGCTAGCCCTCACATCGTAACTTCTTTCGATTTCTTTGACCCTGTGTTAAAGTAAGTACAAGTCAATTGAGCTAAAGGAGCCGACGCAACCCACACGTTCCGTGCACCGGCACTCAGCTTCACGACCAGCCACGCAAGGATAGAGGGCACAGAAGGCATCTCTTTTCCCATCACGTCTTCATAGGCCGCTTTGATCTCCGACATTGTAAGGCATCCGCCTGTAATGGATAGTATCTTGTGAGTGAACCTGGCGTGATTCTAGTGGATAGCCATGTTAGCGAGCGAGACTGCAGGAAGAATAGCAGGAGAGTGATGTACCCGGAACACCCCAGCGGCAACCTTGCCAATGTCTTCCGATGCCTATATCGCCGTTAGTCAAGCCATGCAAGGAGAAATAAGCATACGGAGAGCCTACCACGAGAGCTATATCAGTCTCCTGTCTCAAACCTTGTGAAAGGACGCCCACAGCGAGTGAACCCATGAGCCCATCAAAGTTCTCCATAAAGAACCCGGGCCGTACGATGCTACCACCTCGTCTCAGCTAGGATACGCTCTCTCTCGAGTCAACTCCATACATACGTCCAATTCAAACCTCTCTCACCAAGCCCTTTACAGTAGAGCTCAATTTCCAGCTTCGCTCGGTGCGACGCATCGTACGCATCATCCAAGTCCTGTCCGGGAGGAATCGAGCTCGAATACACCAGTGCATCGACGTTGAATTCGAGCGCCAGATCCGCCAGCATCTATGCACAAGCCATCCCGAACATCAGTCATGCTCTCTGGTTTGTCCATATTGGGGGATAGGAATTATAAGTACCTTTCCTTGTCTCTCCTCTTCATCACCCTTTTTCCCGAGACCGGGATATGCCAATACAATGAAGGCACCGAATATGCCGCCTTCGGCAGATACTTGGGCAAAAATATCCTTTATCCGAGCGGCATCGTTGAGGTCGCCCTGGACGAAGGTGATGTCCTTTGCATGGCTCTGTTCAGCCTGCAGCAGCGAGGACGTCGCGGACGAAGTTGGGTTTCGCGTCACGGGCCAAACATGGTATTCCTGGCCATCTGCAGTCGATGGGTTGAAGAGCGCATGGATAAAGGCTCGTCCTTGTTTTCCCGTGGCGCCGGTTACGATGATGTTTCGGGCAGGCATTTTGTTGAGACTTTACTCCCTATGTATTGATGAAGAACGTAGAGAAGAAGAAAGGGTTGGAGATTAGCCATTTATATGTGATGCGTTTCGGCCGATACTGGGTGTAATACCGCCTGGGTAGGTAGGTAGCGCATCAAATGCATAAGCGTCGAGTAACACCAACTTCCAGAGGGAACTTTTGACAATATCTTCCACCACTTGAGCTATTGCCATCGGTGTAGCATCAGCAACTGCTCTTAGCTGTCTATTGATCGAGTTGGAATACGCAACGATTTTCCAGTACGCCTAATGGAAATTGCGATTCGATTGCACACTCCGTGATCAATCACTATCAAGGCGCAAGTACACTTCCGTGTGTGAAAAGACCCCGAGTACACGTCAGCATGTAGAGGCCGTACCCTAGACGAGAATTAACAGGACTTTCTCATCATTCTTCCTCGATCTCTGGTTTATTCGATTAATACCTAGCTTAGTTGTATACATTCGACTGAGTCCTAATGTTGCTTTACCTCTGCGAGATTGTCTCCAATATGACAGACGGAGCAGGCTCCGCGGCATAACCCCGAGTCTGTTCCGGAGCCGCCCCCGTCGCTGCATCTGGAGACTCTGACACGATAGCCCTACCAACAGATCTCATCTGCAGGGGCAACAGCGCATGCATCCACTGAACCATCCTGGATCGGAAGCAGTCGGCTTTGATATCGCTGGGATGAACGTTCGATGTCAGTGGATACACATGGCGATCGCTGACTCGCCGGCCTCAGGAGGGAGGGCTTCGCTGGCAGCCGTTTATGCAGAGGGAGACGCGGGCATTGACAGACGATAGGAGGAACTCCTGAAGGCGAGACAGCTCAAAGGGGGTGTGACGATACAGGGGAAGATGCAGAAAGAACAGCAAGAACAACAGAAGGATATGTGACGGTTATGCTAGGCATGGATTGCTGACTCTGGTGGTGATGCTGATGCTGATGCAAGTGCATTCGCTGTTGGGCTCGCATTGCATCACCATCACCAGCCCCAGCATCAGCGTGTTGAGAATGACATCCAACCATATCAAAGTCAAATTCTTTTGCTGACGCATTTTCTCGGCACTTGGGACAGACTTATTGTTCAATTCAATACGTCAAGGTACCTTGATCAATTCTTCATGCGGTTTCAGTTCCGCTGCTGGAAATGTACCTTGCATGTAACACACGCGCACGAGGAAGGAGCATGCAGGGACAATGCTCGGCAACTGGCATCCACGTTCCACGTTCTTACCCAACTTGACCACGGCTCCGCCTTGCCAATAGAGTTTGTTTGAAACATTTCCTCCTTTTTATATCTCAGTCCTCTTCTTCTCTTCTTCTTCTCCCTCTTCCTCTTCTCCTTCGTCTCTTCCCCTTCATCTCTTCTCCTCTCGTATCTCGTCGTCTTTCCAACCGCACGTCATCACGCACATACTTTCTCGTGTGTTGTCACACACCAAAATCTCATCCGTCCCACGAACCTCGGCTCGGCGCCTCTCGCTGTTGACCGAGACAAAGGAAAAATTACGGGGCCCGAGGCGAGCGAAAGCGAAACGCCCGCAAATCCCTGCCCTCCAAAAAGGCTCGGTTCCTGGATTTTCGCCTACGTACCTTATCCAGATCATCTCGCAGTTCCCGTTCGATTGCGCATGCGCATCGTTGCCGCATTCCAGCCACGCGCGACCAATTCCGCCCGTTTTATCTTTTTTCCCTTCGTATATATACACAAGCAGACGACCGTTTCTTGTTCTTATATACCAACCACGCGCCCAATAAGTCTTCGAAAGCCGAGCTCCGGTATACTGCTAGATAGAGCGACCGCCAGTGTCCCGCACCGCCCTTCGGCAACCCAACTGCTGTCGCGAAGCTGCTGCGCAAGCCTCGACTCAAGAGCATACGGGCAGGAATCACACCGAAAAAAGCGATGCGTGGGCGGCACCACGACCGAGCCATGTCGTCCTCCAGACTTGGCGGGTTCGCCTTGACCATCCCCATCATCTCAGTTGCCGTTGGATCCATGGGTTACGCCGCATGGCGCATCGACTGGCCTGCCTTGGTGCAGTCCTTTCTGACCGGCCCCGGCCGGACATCACGGATCCTGCTGCTGTTCTTCATCATCTTCAACTGGAAGACCCTGCCTCTGGCGTGGACCGTAAGTGACTCCTGCCCTCATTCTAGGCTGCACCAGGACTGACGAGCTTGTCGGATAGTATCGCATATTCTATGCGATGCTCTACCACATGGTCTTCCGCAACGCACCAAGGCTCGGGCCCCGTGCCTTATTCAAGCCCATGATCACCGAAACGAAAGCTCCGCTATTAGAGATAGACTACAACCTTCACAAGTCCAACTCGACCTACTTTGCCGACCTCGACATTTCACGAACACACCTCTGCGCCTACCTTCTGCGGCCCGCAATTCGCAACATGTCCAACAACCAGAAGACGAGGCTGGTTCGTGACCCGCGAACACGTGAGCCTGTCAAGGGCAGCTTTGCTATTGCACTAGGCTCCGTCATGTGCAGCTTCAAGCGGGAGATTTCCGCCTACCAATCCTACGAGCTCTGGAGTCGGGTTGCTGCCTGGGATCGCAAGTGGCTGTACATTGTCACCTACTTTATGCCCAAAGGCGCTGCCCGGCCTACCGAATGGCTCGATCCCCGCTTCGGCCGTGTCCGCACTCGGGACCACAAGGATGCCACCGGCGGCTGGGAGAAGAAGATCCATGCTACAGCCATGAGCAAGTACGTTTTCAAGGTCGGCCGCTTTACAGTTCACCCCGCCATCGTTCTCGCGGACGCCGGTCTGCTGCCTCCTCGACCCGGTGGATGGCAGAGTGGTGAGAATTACTTGGGCGATGAGTCGGTCGACCTGAGCGACGTGGACCTGGCAGCGGCTGATGGCGAATGGGACTGGCGCCGCGTGGAGGCTCAACGCCGCGAGGGTATGAAGCTGGCAGCAAAGTTCCATGCCCTGGACGAACTCCACGATACGTTTGACGGCGGCAACTACGGTGCCCTAGCCAGGTTCGGACCTGGCTAATATCCATACCACCTTTCGAAGCCCGCCCAGGCGCGACTCTACTTCCTCCCTGACACCCCTGCCCCTTATTCCTTTCTATGTTTAGACCTTATACAGCCTTGCGCGTTAGGGGAGACTGGGGGGGAAGAAGATCTTTGATGATTTCAATGACACTACGATACATTAGACCAGAACTGCTGTTCGGTTACTGCTAGAAACTGGAAAGAAACGGAAGATATAGTTCCTGCTCGGTTGTTCGTCCATACGCCAAGCTTGTTTCAGAGAGAGCGGTCGCCGTTGTTGTACAATAGCCGTGCTGAGCAAAATATGACACTCCCGAAAGCATTTCCTGATCCCCGGCTTCCAGGTTACCTTTTGTCTGCCCGTTTCTGATCACTCCAGGTTTCAAGCGTCGGTTCAAATTTCTGCTACAAAACCACCGACCCCATGAGCACTCCCACGGCAGCGAAGACCAAACCGATCTCGTCCGAAATCCTGCCGGCGCCCGACGTGGTTGTGGCCGCCGCTGCTGCCGCCGTGGTTGTAGTCGGGGCCGCATCACTCGATGTGCCGTTCACGAGGAGGCCTGCAGACTCGCAGAATTGGGCAACGTTTGACGCGGTTTCTGTTTGTGGATGGCAGGCAGGCGTCAGCTGTCTAAAGATGCTTACTGACACTGCGGACATATTTGGGGAAACATACGAGTCATTTGTTCGAGTGTACAGCCTGCTTTGGCGAGACATGGCGACACGATCTTGGTAAGCTCGTTGATCTTGGAGCATCCGCATGCGAGGTCGGTGAGGCTGCAGCCATCTTTGGTAACCCCGTCGACGATGCACTCAATGGAACAGGGGGGGAGGCTATCGAGGAGAGTGGTGGCGTTGGGGGTAGTTGTTGCGCTGGCTGTGAACGCTGCGAAGAGCAGGATAAAGAGCTGGAGGAGGGCTCTCATCGTGGCTGTGGTCCGATTCGAAGAGGAGAAATGGATACACGATCTACAGGTCGACTGCGGATATCTGGGGTTGATCGAGAGGGAGATGAGAAAAGAGACGCGAACTTTGACCGTGTGGGACTACGAGGTTAGGTATACTATTGGACACAGCAGATCGGTTCCAAGAAAAGGGTCCCATGGAACGAATACATTCCTCTCTTTCTCGCTCTCGGGCTCTCTCTTTCTCGTCAGACCTGGCTACTACCCATCCCGCCAGCCACGATACGCAATATCAACACCCCAACACAAACCAGGGGGCCCATCACTCACACCGTTCCAAGACAATTTAGCTCATCGGTGTCCCATCACAGGATCTTTAGTCAGACAAAGACAGCTAGACTGTTGACAGGCAGCCAATATAATTCCCGCGGGAGTCTGCATTTTAACCGCGACAAAGCAGAAGAAAGGTCGCCAGGGCTAGGGACGGGGAATGTGAAACCCACTACAGGTGGACGGTCTGTTGGAGCGTTAGGGGTGGGCTGGCTGGAAAGGATTCGAAGAGAGGGCGAAAGAAGGAAAAGCTGGGGAGGGGATCCTTGTTGACATGGAGGTGAGGGATCGTTCGTTTGCTCAGGTACGGCGTGCCGTGTGTGTGTGTGTGTGTGGATTGCAGAGTGTGTGGCGCATTTTGTGAAAGCTGGAAGGATTTCCGTTCCGACCTCTGGAGGGTGGGCGTGAGAGACGATTTGCTGGATCTATTGAATGGACGCTGTGTGATTCGGCTCAGTTTGGCGACTATGGCTGTGTCATGTAAAATGGCTTTTGACCGCGCGGACAGACAGTCCAGGCAATTTACTGTACGGACCTCACACGGCTCGTACGAGTGCGTGGCTGCTCTATTACTTCTTGGTACTACCTGGTGTTGGCACGTAACACTTCTTCAGCATTACTCGTAACAACAACAGTCCGGCTAATATCAACGAGGCCCTGGGAAGCATCAGCAAAACCGGGAAAGGCTGGGCCCCTCCCTCGATCTGCCAAACCGTCGCCGGTTCCGGCAAGCTTCTGGCGTTTCTGTCACGCTTTGGCCCGAGTCGAATTAGTTTAGCATCCTTCACCACTAATACCGTACCGGAAGATGTTGGGCACAGTATTTGAGTAGCCAGGGGAACTGACGCCAAGACGTTGCCAATTCGAGGTTTCGATCAACTAGGATTTTGGACTAGTCAGGCGACTGCACGAGGTGTTTTCGTTTGGTGGCTACGACGAGGAGTGGTGGATTGGATTTGGCGGGCAATGGGGACGTTCTTTGGGCTGACGAGTGTAATATTGAATCGTGTCTGCCAAGGCTTCTTTGTTCGTGATGTCTCGTCGATGGATCCCCTTGTCTGGTTGGGGGTGGGCAGCGACGTGGGAACTGTCTCGGCGTTGAGCCGGGATGCTACGCTGCCATGCTCGTAATGAGATGGCCTGGCACAAATCTGCAGCTTCATGGCTGGGCGTGTGCTTGATGCTTACAAAGAGCGAGTCTACCTATGATGGGTGTTGGAATCGTGAAGCTGCAAGACTCAAGCCACTCGGCATGACGCGTAGCCCCAAGAAGAGATACATACCCGCCTCGGCCTGCCCATTACAAAGGTAGAGATGTCAGAAGCTCGTCAGTTGACATTAAAATATTTTTATCCGCAACGGCAAGACGTTGTCTTGACTCGGTGCTTGACTCTATATTGGTCATCATCATATGAGCTTCTGGCCATCTCCACCATCCGGGCATCCTTCAATGAGAAAAAGAAAACCTCCAACGAGATTTCAGGGTGTGAAAAAAAAAAAAAGGAGGATGTCCGTCACGACAGAGACGGCGAATTTGTCCCCCCTTTGCATCAAGAATGGGCCCCATCGAGTAACCAAGCTGCTGTGACACAGCCGGGCAATCGCATACCTATCGACCTCGACAACAAATCCTCTGCACCCGATACCACAGCCGCGGAAAGAACATCAAAAACGTCCACCTACCATCCATTCCCCGTGCCTCTCTCCGAAGCAAAACGCACCCCTATTCCCAGCCGTTGCGCTCCCAGCTCGGACTCGTATCTTCATCCATAAGGCGGCCGGAAGCAAAACAACGAAAAGGGAAACCAAGGTTCGTGCTAGAAAGAGGACAAAGAATGGATTTAGCAGCAGGCAGGGCAGATGCCGCGGCTGGGCCTAGGCGCGGAGGTCAGCCGCAGTGCTTCTATGGCGGCGCGTTTCCGCATGCTCCTTTCAAAGGAAAGGAGACGTCCGGGGACTTTCTCCCAAAGCTTCTAGGATGTGAGATGCTCTCCGAAAAGAGCATCTCCGTGTGTGAGCTTCGAATGGCGATTTGTTGAGCAAAGGGGGGTGAAGAAGAAGAAGAGAAAGAAGAGAAAAAGAGCTCGGAATTTTTTTCTTCTTTTCTTTCTACTAGTTGTTTTTCAGTGGAGACCTGCAAGCTGTATGTATGTACGTAAGTAATTGTGGCGTTATGCATCAAAAAGGAGGACGGTATGCATCTATGCGGGCCTGTCACACCTGTTTCGACCTGCAAAAGCTCACGAGCCAATCCGAGCGTCGCGCTGAGAATACCAAGATCGCTGCCTTCGTGCCTGGAGCTGCATCTCGGCCTATAAATAATCAACCTCCCTCTCCCCGGACAAAGAAAGACGCGAGACTCGGGCGCAGCAGGTCATATTTGCGTGCCTTGTGCCCTCTTTGGTCAAGGCGAAGGAAGCAAAGAGGGCAAAATCTCGAAGCGACCGTCGCGCTGTTCAACGCGCCGAAGAGGACGTCGAATCCCGTGGAAGGAGAAAAATTCGTTGAGACAATACAACGGCTGGGAGGACTCGACGACACGAAAGAAGATCAATCTCCCGACCGTTGAGCTTTGAATCGCCATCGCAGCCATGGCTAGCCTCTTTGGCTCGGCGGCCTCGAGCGCCTCTGCGTCGACGACGGTGGGCGACCTGAAGCAGGACGTGGCGCTCAGCGATCCGCCGACGGACAGCATCTCGGACCTGGCCTTTTCGCCGGCGCCCAACACGCCCGACTTTTTGGCGATTTCCAGCTGGGACAACAAGGTCCGCATCTACGAGATTGCGCAGAACGGGCAGAGCCAGGGACGGCACGCGTACGAGCACAGTCAGCCTGTGCTGGGCGTGGATTTCTCAAAGGTGAGCAGCGGAGGTGCTTGGGGAGGGGGGGCTTTCAAAGTGGATGGACAGAAGGGCCAGCTGGAAAAAAGCAGTTATGAGGGCCGCAATTGATGTGTGGATTTGACAACTGATATCATGGGGGTCTTCTATAGGACGGCACAAAAGTAGCCTCGGCCGGCGCGGACAAGAACGTCAAGGTGTGCGATCTGGCGTCCCAGCAGGACATTGTCATCGGCACGCACGACATGCCCGTGCGGAGCGTCCGCTTCTTCGACAGCGGCAGCGGCACCATGGTGGTCTCGGGCTCGTGGGACAAGACGGTCAAGTACTGGGACCTGCGGCAGCAGGGGCCGGCGGCGACGCTGGCGTGCCAGGAGCGCGTGTACACCATGGACGTGCAGCAGAACCTGCTGGTCATTGGCACGGCGGACCGGTACATCAACGTCGTGGACCTCAAAAACCCGACCAAGTTCTACAAGACGCTGCAGAGCCCGCTTAAGTGGCAGACGAGAGTCGTGAGCTGCTTCCCCGACTCGACGGGCTTTGCTATCGGTAGTATCGAGGGCCGATGTGCCATTCAGTACGTGGAGGAAAAGGATGCTTCGTGAGTTGTCCCTCTGCTGCCCCTTGGTTTTTCTTTTTGTCATTGTCATGTGTCTTCGTTGCGTGACCTCGGGAGGGGAAGGGGGGCTAATCTGGTCTGCTTTCAAAGGTCCAACTTTTCATTCAAATGCCATCGCGACCCGGTCGTCAACAACGTGGTCAACGTGCACGCCGTCAACGACATCTCCTTCCACCCCGTCCACGGCACGTTTAGCACGGCGGGCTCCGACGGCACGTTCCACTTCTGGGACAAGGACGCCAAGCACCGGCTCAAGGGATATCCCAACGTGGGCGGCAGCATCACGGCGACGACGTTCAACAAGACGGGGAGCATCTTTGCCTACGCCATTAGCTATGACTGGAGCAAGGGCTTCCAGCACAACACGCAGAGCTACCCGATCAAGGTGATGCTGCATCCGGTGAACAATGACGAGTGCAAGCCTAGGCCGTCGGCCAAGAAGAGGTAAAGGCGGGGAGAGAGGGAGGGGTGTGACTCGGGGGAGAAGATGATGACGACGGTGTATAATGATGGATGCGTCTTATGAATGAAGAGGGCAGTGGAAGGCGAGAAGGACAGACAGAAAGAAGGGGCCGTTTTGCAAGCCGATTTGATGGTGGGAAATGGGGGAGCAAGAATTTGGTTTATCAAAGACAACAAAGCAAAAGGACAACCAGAAATACCTACCAACCGACGACGCTTTTTCTTTTCAAATGTTCACACAACAAGTTATATAGGCTCTATTATCCTGTGAGGCAGATCCTGGGGAAAACAATCAGCAACCAGCAAAGAGGATCACTTCCAGCACGGCGATGGCGATTTCGAAATGAGGGGTAGATTGAACAATGCAACGATGTAACGGAGGAATAAAAGATGTTTTTGTGATTAAAAGTTTCTAAGTATCTCGAGTTTCATAACGAGGGGACTTCTGTCCGCGGCATCCATGATACGCCCCTTTTCTTTTGGGGGGTAGAAGCCAGACTCGACACGTTTGTCCAAACAAAACAATAGCTCATAATGAGGAAAAAGAGAAAGGATAGCAACGCGAAAACTGCAACCTTCTTAAGAGCCCATTCCAAGCAGCCTCAAGTCGATTTACGCAGAGCCTGCCCCGCGCCCAAGACATCCTCCACCATGCCCTTCCACAGATCGCGAATCATGCCCTGACTGCTCGTCTCCTCCTGCGCGCCCCTCGCAGGCTCAGGCTCGTGCGCAAACCTGAGCTCGACGGTGTCGAGGACGCCGCTGAGCGAGGAGAGGGGCGTGGCGGGGACGACGGCGTCCGGGTTGACGGCGACGATGGAGGAGCTGGCGATGGAGACGGGGGGGTCTGCGGCCGGGGCGGGATGCGCGGTTGCGTAGTTGTCTGGGAGGAGGGGCATGCGGGGGACGACGTCTGCGAATGATGTTGATGGTGATGAGAGGGAGGTGAAGCTGGGGAGGATGGCGGCGTCGAGGTGGGCGGAGGGTGTTGTTGATGATGAGACGGAAGAGGTGGAAAAGGTCTGCATGAGAGGCTTGGGGCGGTTGGCGATGGAGGGCTGGGGGGTTGGGCGGTGGGTTGTTGTGAGGGAGCGGGTGGACTGTGTGTGTGCGTCTTAGTTTTGGTGCTGATGAGGATGATAATGACGAGGTAACTGGTGATAATGGACATACCTCGGAGTGCTCAATTGTCCTCCGGTTGCGCAGCAGCTCGGCGTACTTGGGCATCAGGACGGCGCCGGCGTTGTAAGTGGCCGCGTCAACGAGCAGCGGGTTGGCGGCGCGGGCGGCGGCGGCGGCGGAGGAGGAGGAGCTCAGCGCGCGGGAGAGCTTGGCGACGGGGGCGGTGATGCGAGACATTGCTTTTGTTTTTTTGTTGAAAAAAAGGTGTTGAGACTGTGATGGTGATGTTGATGTGTGTGTGTGCTGGTGAGAATGTTGTTGACGAAACACACGAGACTGGCTTTATGAACAGGTGCAGCTTTGTGAGATGAGAGCAGAGGGAGAAGTCGCGGAAGAGCTGGAAACGGAATGACAGAGATAGATAATGGCTTAAGCTTTCACAAATGGCAAAAGAGAATCAAGAGGTGGGAGACGCGGAAGAAAGGGCGTAGGCTGGCTATGGGCTGTCTACTTATACGCACTGAGGCTTGCATTAGCATTTCAGTCGAGTTGTCGGAAAGGAGATGGATGGCATGATCACAGCTACCGAGTACTTTGCAGTCTGTTTAGCAGTAAGGATAAGGTAGGTACCTACTTACTTTGTTGACCTTGCAATGCCTTACGAACACGCAAGCAACGATTCGTCTTGGTGACTTGACCCCCCTGATCTATTTACAGGTGGCCCCCATTTGGTTGCCTTGTAGATACTAAGTACTGCACGCTTCGGCAGTGCTTTTAAGCGGAGACTCAGTCGAGAGCGAGCAGACAAGAGTGTACGGACTGCTACTGTGGAAGAATCTCGATTGCAGCAGCATGGAAGGCATCAGCTCAACAAGTTTGGGGGGATGCGAGCCAACTGGGGGAGTTTCGAGCAAGGGAGCCAACCCTGGGGGGACCTTGGCTTTACGAATACGGCTCCCGCCATGCCGGGCATTCGGTCAGTGGGCCGTTTCCGGGGGTGCTAATCGAGCGATAGGCGGATACTCGAGTGTCGCGCGCAATGTGATTGGGTGGACGAGGTAGATGCGTAACTTGGGGGACTCGAAAAACAGATGGGGGCTAAGGAACAAAGAGGGGGGGGTGGGGGGAGGGTATCGGAAAGCTGTTGAGCTGGGAAGCGGGAAAAGTGGTCCAGGGGCATTTTGGAGCTTCTGGGGAGCTGGAGCTGCGAGCTGCGAGCTGCGAGCTTTGGCACAGTATGTGCTGATTATTTGGGTGAGTTGGTGGCTGTGGCAGTGATTCAGCTACGGGAGGACAGAATTGGGTTTTGATGTGAGCTGAGCGACTGGTGCTTTTACTGACAAGATACTGACTGCATGGAGATGCAGATGCTTCTATGCACCAGCGGAGGGTCGTGTCCGAAGTCGCAATCGAACGACGGATGGTTTCCTCCCAGTGCTCGCATGATGGGGGCAGAAAAGGGAATGATTGATCTGTGTGAATTGTGTCGTGGAGGCCTGTGCAGATTCTACTGTACTGTACACACTTGTTTCTTCCGGCATTGATTCACACTCTAGATGCGTGCTCTGTCTCTGACGATTGTTCCCTTATCTCTGTCCATCTCTGTACAATCTGTCTCTCGCTCTCATCTCTCGCCTTCCATCCTCCATCCCCTGATGCCATTCCAATCCAAGACAAAACGCCACTTCGTTGGGGGCGTTCAACCAAGTTACTAGGTAGAAGTAATAATTACAAGGCAGATAGACGCAGACAGGCTACAGCAGATCCAGACGCTCGGACCAGCCACCGGCACGTCTCCGAGATGCCGGCGTTGGGAATCTCACGGGCTCCGCAAGTAGATGCTTCTTCCAAAGTCTTGGTCATCCGTCCCTTTTTTGGCCCTGTTGTCTTGATTGTTGATTGTCATTCTCCTACTATGTGATGAGAAGCTTCGATACTTTTGTCTGCTATATCGCGATTGAAATCTGTAGATGCACATGCTTCGCCAGACGGGAGAAGTGCATGTTTGTAAATAGCCGGCTGTTCACCGCCTTGGGGCAGCACACCGATAGCCGACAGGCGGGGGAAACAGAACACCATCATGTGCCCAATCTCTAAGGTACTGTACCTCCCTCTACCATAGTCCTTCCACCTTATCGGAACTATCAACACTTCGATGCCCGGATGTCGAAGTCAGCAATTCCTCGCAAGGACTGTAATAAAGACCTTGAATCACTTGTACAACCATCGTCAAAGTGCATACGAGTACGAAATACTACCAGGTAGGACTAGTATAAGCCATGGAAGACAGAGGAGGCAAGGCGAGAGACGGAGTCTCCGTTTAGACAAGGATACGTGCCTTGCTGCTGCCCTTGCCCTTGCCCCTTGTCTTGTCTCGTCGGCTTACTGATCTTACAATACAGCATCTCAGAGTAGACAGGCCACGTGTAGAATCTCTTCTTCCCCTTCTATACTTGTTCTATTTGCTGCTTAAGACTCTCTTCGCTATCGAGCAAGCAAAAAGAGTGCCATGAGCGTTTGACTTTTCCGAATTTTCCTCACATTGTCCAAAAGGTCCAGGTCTCGCTCGACCATTGCCGAGAAGACAGCGGCAGATCAAGTTCAGTCTCGCGATGGAAAATTGCCATGTCATGGTTTGAGCAGCGTTATTCTCTCGTCACTGAATGAGTGTCGGAATCGAGGCGTCGGAGTGGCTGATATCATACCTGAACCCAGTGAACTAGTTCAAGGAAAACCTTGAGGGTTGCGCTTCAATTCAGAGTTCGAAGCCACCTCGATAGACGACGCCCTTTGCTTGTTCTCTCGGAGCTGCAAACACCAGACATCTTCGTCATTCTTGCATCAAAAGACAGAAAATGAAGAAAGAAGGAGATTGACAGCGATGGCTGGCTGCAGCTTCACCCATGTCGTCGATGTAGGAGAATCTCCTGCAGGCCGCGCGTTGTAGGCGATACTCATGTCTTTTGCTCTGCATCAATTTGGATTGCCTGGAGCCTTGGTCGCTACCCTACAAAATCTGGAATGGCTGTAACTATTGACAACTCATACAGCACCTGTTATTATCTGGCATTGAGAGAAAGAAATGCCAAACGCAGAGTGAGATGGCATAAGGAGCCCAGGTCGTCATTCGGCTTACAAAAACACGCCAGATGTTCACTCGGTGCGATTGATGCATTGTACGGTGACACTAACATAATACAAGCATGTATGCTGTAGCCCATAGAACAACCAAAGGGCACATCTCTGATGAAACCACACTCATAGGTAACGATTACACACGTCAGAACTTGCGCGAGAAAAATAGGAACACACTCGTCGTCATCTGGGCCTTCAACCCACCTCGTAACACTGAATCACGGCGCCTCATTTCATCACGAGACATTGGCCTGGGATGCCACACAGACCGGTGAGAGGACCATGTCGAGCAAATCCACCCACTGTTCTCTCAGCTCTCAATCCTTTCTACCACGTCCCTCTCCAGAGCACCCTCTCAGGCCAAGAGGCAGCGATTTAACCGCAAGTTTGCTTGAGCGCAGCCGCAGCCCACCCACCCTTGGGAAAAGCAGCCCCGTTGCCGTCACAGTAGCAAACAAGCGACCTTTCGAGAAGAGATTAGACACGAACAGAGAGGACGAGAAAGCAGACGGCGAGATATTATTATCATGCACCATAACCATGTCAATGCGGCTGAGAGGGCTGGTGCAGGTCCTTGTGACACACAGTCACCTTGTTCCTTGTCGGACGCAATATGCCTGATGCTGCCCAATGCCTCGACATGAATGATACCCAATTTTTCTGGTTCAACTTTGAGGCAATCGTTCCTATATAAGACCGTTCCAAACAAACCCAGGCTACATGTTCGGACTACCACATTCGAGATATTCCAAAGGCAGGATCTATCTCATAGGGACCGGGGCCTTTTAGCCAGGTTCATGGACGTTCTCCTCTTTTGCCATTCTCTTCACTTCAGCCCAACCCTCCCTTGCATTCGGTGAGTGTCGCCATGGCCAATCACGTCTCGGTGGCTTCTGGAAGCTAGATTATGCTGCTGTCCGGTTTTGCGGTTTTGCGTCCGCCGTGCAGCCCGATGTGACAAAGCTACGGATTTGTCTCGAGCCCAGAATTCACGACGTGCGGTAACGTGGATGAATACAAGTTCGCGGACTCCCATTCACCTACAGTACCTTACGTAGCATAGTAGAAATCACAGAGAGCAGTCATGGTATATCGAATGCTGTATCTTGAGCCTACAGTATAACCCTACGGACGGATCAATGTCGAGCCTCGTCCCGCACAAGTGCCAATGTGACAGGTCGGCCAATCTGGCCCCCCGGTTATGTCTTATAGCCATGTTCAATCGTGATTTCCCGCAGGCCATCCTTCAGCTGTCACACACAAACTGCATTTGCTTTGCTTCTTTTCAACACCCATTCTGCAACTCTGCATCAAACATGATCAAGCTGCATAAGAGCGAAGCAAAGCGCCCCTGTCACTGATGTGTCCATGTCTTACAGCCATAGTGAATTTCGAAGCAGCATGGTATTACTATCCAATCATCGATATACTACTAATACTCCATTCTGCTTTTCCAACTCTGGAGTAACTGTGATTTAAAGCAGAGCTCGTTCCATCAAATTTATTTTCAATTCACTGATTCCATCTCGTACTCGGCTCCCCCTCACCGTGACCATCCATCACCATGTCCCACGACGGCATGTCCAACATGCAGGCATACGGCTTCCATGGCCTCATGCTCCTCGGATCCGGAACCCAAGGAAGAGTCTACAGCTCCTTTGACGAAAAGCTACAGCACATGGTCGTCGTTAAAACGATTGACGCCTCGACACCCTCGCAGCAAGACGGCCTCAAGAAGGAAATCATTGCCCTCAGGAAATACACCCATGCAAGTTCCACACAACTTCAACACCTCCATCATCCCATCACCAGATTGGAAGCCAAAGTACTAAACCACCTTTTTTTATTGTGAAGCCCAATATCGTCCCCCTCCTGTACGCCCTCCTAAGACCGCACGTAACCCTCATCGTCACCCCGCTGGGCAGAGGCAACATCCGCACCCTGATGCCCATGCGCTACGACCTCGTCGACCAGTCGTCCACCTTGTACACCATGACCGTCCAGATGCTCTCCGCCCTCGACTTCCTCGAGCGAGAGGGCGTCTCCCACGGCAACATCAAGCCCACCAACGTCCTCGTCGAGAAAATCACCCGCAGTGGCCACCGCGTCTTCCAGCTCGTCGACTTTGCCTACGCCGAGGGCACGTACGAGGCCCCGCCGCATTGTCCACATGCTCCGGCCGTGTATAAGGCTCCCGAGGCGTTTGACGGATCGTATCCGCTGGGGCCCAAGGGGGATGTCTGGTCGCTCTTTGTCACGCTGGCTGTTGCCTGCGGGAGGCTGTCCGAGGCTGAACTTTTCCAGAAGGGGCCTGTGCTGGCATTCCGTGATATTGTCGAGGCGGCGGTGCAGATGCCCGAGCTGGAGGGCATGGCTCGGCAGTACCCGACGCTGAGGGCATCGGCGAGGGAGATGCTGGCTTGCTTGAGCCCGGAGAGCCTCGATGTTGAAGTCGGAGAGGCGGGTCGTGCCGAGTTCAACGATCTCGACGTGTGCGGATATATCGACGGCTCATGCGACTTGCCGTTGTCTTCGCCTGTTTCACATGCATCACCAGCGTCAGGACTGCCCAATTCTGAGCAGTACACTCACCTGCCGCCAATCAACAACAGTTCGGAGGTGTTCCCTACCACGACGACGAGGAATCCAATCATCCTTCAGCCGCCGTTCTCGCCTCCTTTTCCGACTCGAAAACCACGGGCTCAACGGCCTCAGCAACACCAAGCCGTCGAGAGCCATCCCGTCGGCCAGCGCTGTCTCGAGAGCTGCTGCAACACCCCGCGTTCCCTCGCGTCCTCGACAACAACCTCCGCCACCGCTTCGATCCTGACGTCCGTCTCCCTCACGGCGGGGCTCGCCCCTTACAAGCCCCTCAGCCCCGTTGCACCGAGCTTCTTCCCCGTGTCGAGCACCCGCCAGAGGCCGGCCACGCAACAAGTCTCTCTCACGGAAACCTGGAACATCTGGGGCGTTGGTGACTCTAGGAACAGCAGCATGAACAGTGTCGACGACGCCAACAGGACCATTGATCCCCATCATCATCACCATCACCACCACTACCATCATCTGCATTATCACCCCCATGGCCACGTCCATGCCACCGATAACAACCACGATAACAACCACAGTCTACGCCCCCTTGTCATGAGTAGACCCTGGGACTACATCCCGCCGTACCCTATAGCGTGCGATAGCCCGCCTGAGCAGGAGGATGAAGAGGATTCGCAGAGTCTGTCTGAGGGAGAGAGCTCGTGGAGCGATTCAGGGCTGGGTTGTGAGCCTGAAGAGTCGGAGCAATAAAAAGGGTCAGCATTGAGGTTGTGAGGTTAAAACGGGGAGGTTCATCGAGTTCCGTCTCGACCCCTTTTTGTATAAGTGGTGTTTCTACCACTTCTCTTTTTGCTACTTTTGCCCATATCTTCTCTCTTCTTTTCTTGTCTCTAAAGCCATCTTTCTTGAATTATAAATTGCGCGTATTTCAACTCTTCCAAGTAATATCTGCTCCATCTGGTATGCTCATGACCATCACCTCTTCCCATTCCCAGATCTCAACCACATGCAAAACGCCCACAAGCCCGCATCTCCACCCACACCCTTGTCTAAGATCCCTAGTTTCCCTTCCTTCAGATAAATCTCCAGCCTAGTCTCCCTCTAGTTTCCGGGGTCTGTTCCTCGTTTTTCCCTCTTAGGGCGCCTCCCCGTCAATGGCATCATCGACAAGTTTCTCCCTTTGAATTAGAAGCTACCCCACCTGTATTGATAATACGATATAGTATGGCTTGTAGGATAAACCATCGCCAACCTCGTTGCTTTGCGCCAACTGCAATTGCTCCCACCACGCCTCTCTGACCGCACTCATCTTGCTCATTCAGCGTCAATCTGATATCCGTCTTCATCTTGATCTACTAATAACTCCAAATACCCCAACTCATCATCCCACCATGACCGACAAGAAACGAGCCGTCGACTCAGACAAAGGCAAGTCTCTCTCTCTCCCCTCTCTTCAAACACCAAACAAACCAAAACATCACTCACAACTAACTCTTCCCACCATAGTCTGGACAACCCTCATCACCAACCTCGACTACCTCCCCGGCCTCCTCACCCTCAACCACTCCCTCCGCGCCGTCCGCTCCAAATACCCGCTCGTCGCCCTCTACACCGACGCCTTCCCGCCCTCCGGCCGCGCCGCCCTCGCCGCCCGCGGCATCCCCTCCCAGCGCATCGACTACCTCGTGCCCTCGGCCGGCAGGGACTACTCCAACGACCCGCGCTTCTACGACTGCTGGAGCAAGCTCGTGCCCTTCAGCCTGACGCAGTACGCCCGCATCGTCCAGCTCGACTCCGACATGCTCGTCCGCCGCAACATGGACGAGCTCATGGACCTCGAGCTCGATCCCCCCGACCTCGCCGCCTCCTCCTCCTCCGGCAACGCCTCCTCCAGCAAGCGCGTCTTCGCCGCCGGACATGCCTGCGTGTGCAACCCCCTGCGCAAGCCTCACTACCCGCGCGACTGGATCCCCGAAAACTGCGCCTTCACCTCGCAGCACGCCGACCCCGAGACGGCGCAGACAGAGGCGCCCGATCCGGCCGCGGGGCCGCTCGGCTTCATGAACGGCGGCCTGCAGGTCGTCAACCCGTCCGAGGCGCTGTACGCGCAAATCGTCGCGCACATGGAGGCCGACGCGGCAAACATGGACTTTGCGGACCAGTCGCTGCTGTCGGACCTGTACCGCGGCCGGTGGGTGCCGCTGCCGTACACGTATAACGCGCTCAAGACGATGCGCTGGAAGGGGGTGCATGATTGGATTTGGAGGGATGAGAGTGTCAAGAATGTGCATTATATCTTGAGCCCGAAGCCGTGGGATGAGATTGGGGAGAAGGGCGAATGGACGGGGAGCGATGAGTCGCATAGGTGGTGGTATGATGCGAATCGTGAGAGGAAGGCTGCTGAGAGGGCGGCTGGGATTGATGATGATTTCTGAGGATGCTCTCGAAATAGAATTGAGAAAAAAAGAGAAGAGAGGAGGGTTACCCATGTCTGGACATTTCCATATAAGCTGTACATATACTTGGGTCTTGGCCTTGGATAAACGACACTCCATCCTGGCTGGCTATGGTTTTGGCTATCATGTGCCTCAGCATTCACATATATAGACGCCGCCTATAGACAGGCAATACATGCGATAGAAGTCGAGGACGTAAAACCACAGCTACCTTGTGAATATCCGGTTTTTCAACTCACAACTCGATGCAAGTTGCAGCATCGTCCAGCAGAAACCCATTGACAAAGCCTCGCGTGCATCTGAATTCTATCTCTTTTATTTCATCACAATGTCTTTTCTCGCCCTTCTCCCAAACGCCCCATACCATATCCAAGAGGAGAGAGAGAGAGTTTACCCGAAACGCCTTGACAGACATTCATCTGCAGCATCCTCAGCTCGATCGAACCACGTGGGTTCCCTCCGCAGGTTCCAGGACCAGCCACTGGCAGTCCAGGTTCTTGTTCTCGTTGTGTTTCCTCAGAGTCGCGATAATCTCATTGGCAATATCCTCAAAGTTGGACACGGCAAGGGCCAAGATGGTGGGGCCGGCACCCGAGAGGCAGACGCCGAGGAATCCCGGATGCGTCTTTGGCGACATGGACTCGACAATCTGGCACAGGCCGGGGATCAGAGTTTGGCGGTAGGGCTGGTGGACTCTGTCCTGCATCGCCAGGTTGATGAGCTCCGGGTCGGGAGGCGATTGGCCAAGGGCAACGGGGAGCAGAGCTATCCGCTGCAGGTTGAACACCTAAGGGACAACAAAGTCAGCATATCAGACCATTGTGTAACTGGAAGCCGGGTTACCCTACCACATCGGTGCGCTGGTAGTGTGGCGGCAGGACAGCTCGGGCGTCGTGCGTGGGGACAATAAAGTCGGGAATGATGGCGACGGCCTTGATCTCCTTGTTCCAGGGGAACTTGATGTGGTGGCCGATGCCGTGGGGAGGCTCCGGGGGTCGCTTGCCGGTGTCGACACCTCCTGCCGGTGCGGGCAGGACTTCACTGAGGGGGATCTCGACTCGGGAAGCATCCTCGGGCTTCAACGGCATCAGATACGTGCCGACGAAGCCGCCAAAGAGGGCGGCGCCGACATTGTCAGGGTGTCTCTCTGTGGGATCCAATTGTGAGCGCGCGAAAAACAATTGTGAGCGCGCGAAAAACTAAAAGGCTGAGCCTGCAGCTTGGAAGGGGACACACCAATCATCAAGCAATAGTCAAACAGCCGGTCCTGATCCAGGTGATGCAGCCCGCCAACCTCCTTGCCCAGCATCACGCCCGCCACCACCGCCGCTCCGGAGCTTCCCAATCCTCTGCCCAGCGGAATCGGGTTCTTGATGTAGACGTGCGTCTCGACCGGGAAGCTGCGCTGGTCGTGGCATCGCAGGACGTAGAGCGCGACGCGGGTGATGAGGTTGGTCTGCGGGTCTAGGCTGATGTCGCCCGAGTCCTCGCCCTGGCCCTCGTACGTGACCCTGCAGTTGAGCGGATGTTCGGACTTGGGCTTGGAGCGGTCGATGGTGACGTGCAGCTCGAGGTAGACGGACAGGGCGAGGCCGATGACATCGAAGCCGGGGCCGATGTTGGCGCTGGAGCAGGGCGTCTTGATCACGAACGACTCCATCGTCGTGATTCTTGTCGGCTGTTTCGATTGGTGAGTGAGAGGGACGATGGACGACGACGGGGACGGCGTTTCGAGGGCTGTTGCTCGCCAATGGATGTTGAATTGGCTGTTCGACCAGAGCCTTGGCTGGCTTGTTGAATGTGTGGAAGAAAGAAAATGAACCTCAGCTGGTCATGGCGCCACGATCTGAGACCGATAACCGGAGCTGCAGGTGTTGATGCGTCGATAGCGGGGCTTATCAAGGGAGACCCCTCTATCGCTCTCTGTCGATCGTCTTCAGCTTCACGACAGCGAAAGGAACATGATCATATTGCAATTGTCGAGGGATGAGTCAGAATACTCATACTTGATAGAATATGTGCTTATGTCGAGGTTATTCTGGGGGATAGGAGAGAATAGAATGACCTTGGTCAATGATTGCAGAGGCTGTCTTGTCGACTCAGCAAGCCGCTTTACATTCATCTGATTGTAGACGCAGCTTGGATTCGACCGTTTTAACATACGAATTGTGACTCAACGATGCGTCAGACCAACACTGCAAACATGGAGCATTGGGTCTTTTGTCGTGCCCTTTCGGTTATTGCAGATACAAGTCCTGACCATTACCACACTACTTTGGTCTGTGACATCGAGACCGTGGTCCTGGACGCTCATATCTGGCGTAGTGCTTATTGATACCATCCGCATAATCAACCCTAGAATTGAACACCTGGCCATCGAGATGCCGTATACCGAGAGGCTCAGATACTTAAGACTGTCGTGAAGCATCTTCTGCAACGAGTACCTGGAACCTGTCGCTGGTCACCCTAGAAGAGAGGAACAGGATCAACTATCGCTTCACCATGGCGTCTCTACAGCCCGAAGCTCTCTTCTCTCCCGTCCTCCATTCCGAGCGCCTTACCCTTACCCTCTTTGACATGAACGACAAGGACGACATGGACTTTGTGGTCATGATGTTCAACCAGGAAATGCCTCCCGGCTCGGCCCCCTCAGGCGGTGACTGGACCGCCCAGGACATCACCTGCCTCACCTGGTCCATCATGCCCAAGCCCTCCGACACCCACGGCCGCCTCTCGAGAGACGCCGGCATCTACATCGTCCGCATGGGCAACGACGCCGACGGGCCGCGCATCGGCGTGCTGAATCTCTGTCGCCGCACGCCCGCCGTCCCGCTGGATCTGGGCTACATGCTGAAGCCAGAGTATCGCAACCAGCGCTACGGCACCGAGGCGGTGGGCAGGGTTCTCAAATACTTTACCGACGAGTTTGGCATCAGGGAGATTTGCATCGTGACCGATGAATCGAATGTCCCGTCGATGAAGATGGCGCGGAGGCTGGGCTTGGTTGATGGCGGATGGGTTACGATGGATGGGAACAAGTGCGTTGTGCTTGTGTTGCCTGGGATGAAGAAGTTGGAGGGACAAGAGTTTCCGTTTTGGGGAGATGGTGAGGAGCCTCGATCTTGAAGACGGCGACAACCCTAGGCGACAACCCTAGGGTCAGAGATTGAAAGTCTTTGGATTAGAATAGAGATGGAAATATAGATTAGTAAAGACGGTGCACTGCTTCATGAAACTGACCGAGAACTATCGCTCAACCCGAACCCTCGACGTCTATGATGGTAGTGTGACCGTGGGATGAGTTGTATTACGAAGTTCTTTGCGCTCTCCAGAGGATTCCATGGTACCCCATCGAATCGTTGATGCATTTCGACGTGTCGGCGATGCACTTCGTATTCTCGGGCCCCATCGAGGTCAATGCCGGGTCCTAAACCGTGCAGCACCGGTCCGTGCAGCCTGAACACTGCATCATGGCGGTGTTGGGCTATTCCATGAAAGACACGGAAGCCGGCGTCGTGATGATATCTCGTGAGGACTTGGCATGTGTATTGTATTACAATGTCTGCCCTTGGTCAGATCCTCGTCGTCGGGGAAGAGGAACGAACAAACGGAAGTTTTTTGGTAGTACGAGACTATTCATGCGCGCGGCCGCCTTATACGGCAAAAGACATGGGGAGGTACTAGATTCTTCGTACGACCATTGTCTTGAAGGAGATGAAAATTCCCCGGGGAATAACATCCGATGCATCAGCAAAGTTGCTCTTCACCCGAAATACTTGTTATGCAAAGGCATGCCCACTGCCTTACCTGGTCTATTCCCCCAAGTCCCCCTCGGCTCTTGTCATCGAGCTTCAACTTGCAAATCAGGCTACAAAGGTCCTTGGCACGATCTGTAATATCCTGATCCCGTCAGCCGCTAAAAAAACGATCGCCATAAGCCGGGAAAAGGAACTCGTACTTTTTGCCGGGGGTTGAGCTGCAGTAATACATAGGCCTCTCTACAAAGGCCTTTCTACATGGACCTCTCGGGTCGAAATCGTCGGCCGCAGCGGCCGTTGCAGCCAGCAACTTTTGCCTTATTCGAACATGAAGAGCTTCGCCGGGCAATTTGTGACATTTAGTACTCCGCTGCGGCTGACCTTGATGGATGCTGGAGAGTGGATGATTCCTGTTGGCAACTCGAGTGGAATTATCTGATGTTTGCGTTGTCCGTTTGTCGCTTCTGAGGGGATGATTGTTTTGCTCGTATATGCTGGTATACGCCATCACGGGGCGTGTAAGCCAACATTGATGTCTCGGCTGCGCACATGCGCTTTCAAGCATGAGGAGTCTGAGATGATGGATCAGAGAATAGACATTCTTACAATGGCGATGACAGAGTTGGAGTGCATTCGCGAATCAAACATGGCGCTCTATAAGGAAACAACAACAATAGCGATTATAGATAGATTCTCTGTCACATATGCATTGCCTCGAATTGTGAGATCAGGCATCCTGCCAACATGCCGCTTATGTTCCTTCGAGGCGCAATTACGCAGCTTCCTCACACATACTGAAGATTACAACTCGAAGAGGTACAATCCGAATAGAGAGAACAAAATCAAGCGTATTCTCTTCCTTCTTCATACCTACTCAGCCCCTCGTTGGGCTTCACCTACAGGAACATACATACCAACAAGTACACGCAGCAGCAAAGGCAGCCCGAATCCATCCCGCACCGCCAGCCCGCCCATTTCTCGTACACGCCCGCATCACCTGGCCGGCAGCACTGCGTCATCAACAAGTTCAAATACGAGCCGGATCGGCAATTGCTGGCACTAAAAAAAAAATCGCGGCTTGTGGCGATTGGGGGGGGCGTCCAGGGTCCCATGGTCTGGGGAAGCCAGGCCAGGCTGGAAACTGGGCTGGTTGTTGTGAGCCGAGGAGATGTGATGCCCCCCCGATGGTCCGGAGGAGGGGGTTGCAGAAGTTGGGGGGTTTTTCTTTCTCTTTGTTCTACCAGTTTCTATTGCTGCTGAAACTGGGGGGTTGATGAAGACCTTGAGAGGACATTCCTAGGTCACTCATAGTTGTTTGATTGTGACTATAATTGAGCTTGTTTGTGCTTCGTAAAAGAAGTAAAGTAGGCTAACGGCGGAGGATGGGACGCTGTGTGCAGCCTTTGTTCATGCAAAAGCAGCAAATACGAGCTCCGTCGACGAATTCCAGCTCCTTCGTCCATTATGATTGGACAGCTACAAGAAGATACTATTAATAAAGTAGACCTGCCGGTACTCGTACGTCGATCATCTGGCTATTGCACAAAAGAGTCGACGAAATCCATCATCCCTCCGCATGCTCCGAGAAGTACAGTAAGAACGGCAACACCAAAACCGGACTCGAGAGGCCCGGGACTCGTACAAGTGACCTGTGTGACCGTGAGGAAGTGGCCCGTGCCGGGGGTACTTGTACCACGTACCGAAGCGGCGGGTTCAGGTTGTTGTCTACCTTATCTGGTTCCGCTGTGTTAGGTACATGAAGATAGAATGAAGAATTACCTAGATACCCATTATTGCCCTCTTTCAAGATCCTCAACCTGTGTGATAGAATTTGAGTACTTTGCACATCATGTCCATCCCTCTCTCGATGCTTAAAAACAATGTTATTGCCGGTGCCATCTCAGTGGTTTGCTGTACCCAAAGTCCAAGTCCAAGTGGAGAGAGAGAGAACAGGGATGAGCTGTCCAGGTCGCTAGCTGTGGACCGACCAGCCATCGCCATCAGATGATCGGACACGAGCAGCAGAAGCCGGAAGCTCGCCTGAGCCTTTTCTGCAGTGACGAGTCAGTTGCATCTGCCTTACCCCCTGTTGCTTTGTTGTTTAGTCTCCCAGGATCCATCCTTTCTTTTGGCTTCCTGGTCTAAGCCTTCTTTCTGTACTCGTACTGTAGTTATGGGCTGTCCATGTACAAGCATGCAGGTATCCATACGAGAAGGAGGGACTTGGCGATTGCTGGATGCTACGATGCATCGGGAAGGGGGGGAAAAGGATGGAAGGCGAAGAATCTAACGAGGCTTGATGGGGGGGAAAGCTGGATGCGGTCATGGATGCGGTTGTGGTTGCTTCGTGTAAGTATAAAGAGAGGGCTTGACCTCGTCTTGAGAAGAAGCTTTTTGTTCTACATCATCCACTGCCACTCTCAACTCAACTACACTCCCGACATCAGCTCACACTCTTCAGGCTTCTTCAGCTTCATTGCTTGTTTAACATTCACTTACAAGTCGACTCTCGTTGATAACAACATCTCCATTCCACAACCGCCAAGATGCAACTGTCCAACCTCTTCAAGCTCGCCTTCTTCGCTGCCGCCGCCACAGCTGATACGGGTACGTCGAAATCTCTTACTCCCCCAGCTCATCATGCCTTCTCATCACTAACATGCCATCTTCTCCCCACAGTCTCCTACGACACCGGCTACGACGACGGCTCTCGTTCCCTGACCACCGTCTCGTGCTCCGACGGCCCCAACGGCCTCATCACCCGCTACCACTGGCAGACGCAGGGCCAGATCCCCAAGTTCCCCTACATCGGAGGCGCCGCCGCCGTCGGGGGCTGGAACTCGGCCGCCTGCGGCACCTGCTGGAAGCTCTCGTACAGCGGCCACACCATCTACGTCCTGGCCGTCGACCACGCCGCCTCGGGCTTCAACATTGCGCTCGACGCCATGAACGCCCTGACGGGCGGCCAGGCGGTGCAGTTGGGACGCGTCGATGCCACGGCTACCCAGGTTGCCGTCAGCAACTGCGGGCTCTAAAAGTCTTCGGCCCCCTTTTCTGTTTCTTTGAATTTTTCTCTTGAAGCCATTCGGTGCTCTTTTATGGGTATGGCTTTTGCATTGCATTGTTGGACAATTGGCGGGATTTGCATTGGGCTTGGGCTTTCACTTTCCTTTTTGTGGTTTAAGAATGGGAGGATTAAGATGACGGTGATGGGGATGGAGATGCAACGAATGTTAGACGAGCATGAGGCATGAAGAACAGACGACCTATACGGCAGATATTATGAAATACACAGCACCCTCACTGGGTATCATTAGGCTTTTGAACGGAGTTTGCATAGTGAAGCTTGCAATGTGCTGAGATGTGTGAGATGTGGATGAGGCAGAGTGACTGTAAGTAAGCGGATCGACGTTGGGTGCATAGTCCATGGGGTAATGAGTGTGCTTTGCTTCGTATTCAGAGATTGACTGTACTTTTGGGTTGCAATTGATGTCATCTTTGCCCTTTGAACCTGCTCGCAGCATCACTCCCCTGCTCACTCCACTCGACGAACCGCATGCTCGACAAGCGCGAACCGCTCCATTGACTAGACTACCTACGGTTGAGTCAGGAGAAGGAAGCTTCTCCCATGGACGGGGGGAGTATAGGTGGTATCCTTCTCAAGAGGATTGGAAAGGATCATTGGATAATGCCTTATCCTATCAATGACACGATGACTATATGGACAGGCAAGCGATTCCATTTCAACGTGCTGAAACATGCCATTGCAAGCATAGTAGAACATGAGTGACAACTCCTCTCCTACATCTCGCAACCGTTTATCCCGGCTTCCGCCCTACAACCACATGAAACGGCGTATACCCATGCTGACTCGCATCCATCAGATCCCTCCTCACATCCACCAGATACACCTCCACCTCCTCGAGCGTCCACCCAAGACCCCTCGTAAACGGCCTCACGGCGACGCCGTACAGCGCGTCGAGCATCATGCTGCGGTTGTACAGCCCAATCATCTTCATCTTGGGATCCCGCGGCCACACGCCGATGGGCACCTTGAAGGGCGTCTCGGCGACGTCGACGAAGCCGGCGTCGAGCACCTTTTGCCTGTTGTGCCGCATGGCGAGGAGGTCGACGTTGAACTTTTCGAGGGCGCGGACCATGGTCTGGAAGAAGTGCTGGAGCTTGTTGTCTGCGCGGACGGTGCCGTCGTCGCATTTTACTTGGAACTGGAGGTCTTGGAGCTCGATCCATCCTCCTGGCTTCAGGGCTCTAAGGGGGGAAATTTAGATTTAACAAAGCCACCCTTTCTTGAAGCGGTTTTCTCTTTGGGATGGCATGTACTGGGGGACTTACTTGTAAGCCCGCGACAACAGCGCCGGCCAGTCGCGGATCGAAGAGGTCATGTGTCGGATGTGAATGTAGTCGAGCGAGTCGGGCGGAATCACCCAGTCCGCCTCGGCATCGTCCACCATGAAGCGGACGTTGGGCGGCACCCACTGGGGCTGGATCGGACTGAGGTCGATGCCCGTGATTTCTGCGCCGGGATACTCGTCTCCCACTGTTTTGTGTTTCCCACCATCAGTTGATGCCCATTCCCATGACCTCTCTCTTCCCCCTCCACGCCATATATATTATATCAAGCTCAAACGATCCATAAGGTATGAGCAACTCACTATCAATGGCCCAGATGCCCGTCCCCGTCCCAACATCCAATATCCGCTGCGGATTGTCCAGGGGCGCGTAGTGCAGCTTGCCGTCGCACAGGTGCACCACCATGGCGTGCTTCATGTCCTCCCTCTCCTGCTCGAGGTCGTCGTTGGGGAACTGGTACCGGCCCTCCTGGAAGCGGTGGTACCGCCGGTTGTTCTCAAACTCGTAGTCGCGCACGGAGCTGCACACCGACGTCGACGTCCGCGACGCCAGATCCGACTCGTAGCCGCCGTCGCTGCTGCTGGCCGCGTCGTCGTCGGCGCCGTCGTCGTCCGCCTCTATGGCTGCCGGCTCTGCGTCGTCGAGCGGTGCGCCGGGGGATACGAGGCCGGCTGGGGTTCCGGAGGAGGCGGCATAGCCGGCGTCTGCGCGAGGCTTCTTGGATGAGACTTGGCCGGGCTTATCCATTGTATTCGCTCGCCTTTTGCGATGTTTGTCTAGAGAGATTGGCGGGAGAAGCAGAGACACGATGCCGCAGACGGTGATGCGGTGAAACTGCTCGCTCACTCGCTCACTGCAACTCTGTCAGGATCCGGCAAAACTGAAGAGCATTTCGCCGAGAAAATGAAGAACCTTGGAGCATCAGACCTCAATTAGTCAGTATCCTGCATGTTAAATGTGTGCGTTGGTCAGGGTCGCAATACCGGCATCATTTCCCAAAGGAGCGCGTTGCAGAGAGAACGTTGGCAGGGGATCCCACCGCTGAAGATTGCGGGTCGGCATCAAGAGTGTGTGTTCGGCTTCATGCTCAAGTCCAATCAGATTCATGGTGAATGAGTCCAGAGGGGAAATAAGCAACCGAATCCATTCAGGGCACTGGTAAAGGATTCAGACCGGAATTGCTGCCGAGTGTAAATGGAAGAACTGATGTGCTTCTCTCAATCCCGGACAGACTCCGTCTTGGCTCCGTCTCTAGAGCTAATGTTCCCCCCCTTTGCCCACTTGCCGGCTCGGGCCGCTTGTTCTCGAGTCATTGGGAGTCGATCGTCTGATGAAGAGAACCAATAAGCTTGAATCTACTCCTTCTCCCACGTCTCCTTCGTCCAATGGCTCTTCCTTTGACTGCTCACACTGCGGCTTGCGGCTCATGAGCTTCACCAACCCTCCAGCCAGAGTGCGAGGAGAAAATTAGAAGAGAAGAAAGGACTCGTCATGGTAAGTCGATTGTGACGAGAGAAGTCGTAAGATGCGAACCGTAAGAAAAACTAGAGTAATAAGATGCTGAATCCCCGCTGAAATGAATATGAATTCATAAACATTACACCTCGTACAACGACGAAGGAACCATCATCCTCTCTTCCCTCCGCATCTCCCACAAAGACTGAGGCTCAATCACCTGGCACGGCAACCGCAAGTAGTAAATGGCATCCCCCAGAAACCGAATCTCCTCCTCCACCCGCTCAAAGCACACGCAAATATCCCCCCAGCCCGTCTGCAAGACAACAGCCTTCCATGCGTCGACAATCGCAGCAGTGAGATACAAACCAATGTCCCATGTGCCTCGCCAGGTAATGGAGGGCCCCATGTCCGAGTTTCGATAGATGAAAGCACACGCCTGCCCCTGCTCCTCGCCATTCCACAACACCAGAGTGTGCAGCATAGGCATCCTCATGGCCACCTTTGCGGCATCGTGTAGCAGAGCAGCTGCTTCGGCGGGAGACTCCGAGTTCAAGGCCCGAGATGTCAGACACAGAGATCGCAAGTGCCACCAGGTGTAGCTTTCGAAGCAAGATGAGAACAAGACTTTTGCGTCAAACAAGAGCGATATCCAGATCTCTTCGTACACAGTGCTCGCCCAAGCAAAGGCGCTGGTGACGATGGGTATCACTTGCGCTTGGAAGTTGTCATATCCAGTTATTTCGTTCAAAGCGGCAGCCAATTCATCATTCGTGTTTTCGAAAATGACCAGTCTTCGTAGCGTCGTTTCGGGGGCGTCAATGTCAAGCACCAGGTCTATATATGCGTGTGAGCCTCAAGCGGGCATGCGAACAGATATCAGGGACAAGGTTGCAACGGGTTCGCGACAGAAGGAAAACAAGAGCATCCACTCACCAGGATTCACCTGAAACAACACATCGTAGGCATAATACCACGTTCGCCACGGCTCATATATCAACTCTTCTAAGCAAGGCATCATCTGTATTATCTTCGTCAGAACCGAAGGCAGGATACAGCGACGGAACGAGCGCCGTATCACGAAGCTCGTGACGACCGGAGCAGGCGACGTTTGCTACGCGCCGAGACCCCGTATGAGCCCGTAGACTCGCCATATATAGCTCGGCAAGCCAGTCTCTGTCCGTTCGCCGTCGGTCCAGCCGTGGTAAGGATCGTGCAGAGGGATGAGCGATTTCCACTTCTGGATAGGGGCTCCGTAGTAGTAATGCCTATACCAATGCATGCAGTCGCTGTCGGAATACGCATTGAGTTCCAGCTTGAGTCCCTTTCCAGGCGGACGCGATGGCCAGGTGCTGAGCACTTTCAGCAGCTTGAACAGAGGCCCGATCACGAAGCCAGTGTTGACGCCCATTTCCATCAGGTCCTCTTCCTCCCGGCAACGATCGCAGTCGTATGTGATGAGGCTTACGTTGAGGTAAATGTGCTGCACCCGATTCCGTCTATCCTTTGTGATGTTCCTTCTCAGGGCCTTGATGTTGTCTTCGGTCAGAGAGATCTTTCGGAGGTTTTCCGTCTCGATGACCGACTGCCATTCCGTGCAGACGGATGCAAGCGAAGCCCAGCCCGGGTCTTTGTCGCGTACAATCACCATCAAGATCGACTGTCGGATCTCCCACGGCAGGGCAGACCAGGGCGCGCCAATCCACATGGCTTTCGATCTTCAGGGTGGGAAAAGAGGATATGAGATGTTTAGAAAGGAGTCGTTGACGGCATGGGAGGATAGGGAGCCAGTAGCCACCCCTGTCGGCAAGTCGCAAACAAATAGATAAATATGCTGCGAGTAAGTCTTATCGTCCCTTGGTGTTGTTCTCGAGAACAGCCCCAAGAATAACAGACAACCAAGGGCAAAGCTTGCGATTCTTTCCACCCCTTCTATGAAAGTCTAGGTGAGCTGACATATATATCTAAAGCAAGAACGACCAGGGCAACGTCTGGCCAACTTGCACTTCCTCGGAAGGAGAAGTACCTCGTCTATCAACAGTCCATAAGGCATTTACCAAAAACATCGCCCTTGATTTTGAGTGTTGCCTAGGACTACGAGTAAACGCTTCTGTAAAACCCTAAAGCGTTCACGCCACAGAAGTGATGAGAGGGGAGGCGTTGATATCGATAGGGTTACATATACCCTCTGGGTTTCCGTGATTCTTGATATAATGAAACTGCCGACATAGGGTGCTGTCTTAAACTGGACCAAGAGACGTTCACTAATACTATAATCATCAAACGTAGAGTTGCTGACAAGCGGCGTGATCTGCACTTTGACAAGAGTCAGTCCCGTTTCTACCATCTCCGTGGCATGTCAGCGCAAACGTCATGTCCCGTTCCAGTTCCACCTAGTCTTTTTATATCTTTCAACCAATCCTCGCTCTAAAGGCGTGATCCAGGAACGTCAAGCTATTTTTCAGAACTCAGCATACAACGATGTATCCTCATTTCTTGCGGGTGATGCTGCACCTCTTCGCCTTCAGCACCCCTGCCCAGGCCACACTCAGCAGCTTTCTCACGGCCTCAAGCGGCGCCCCTGACCTTTCACAGTACAGCCTCACTGCGACTCTTCCCATAGTCTATTTCGATCCTCCGTATACATGGCCCAACTATGCTCCCAGCCTCTCAATCTACCTGCATCCACCCGCAAGCACGGCTTTTGCGAATATGTCAACCAAGGCCCCCCTGACGCTGGTTCTTGACACTGGCTCGAATGGCTTGCTTCTCGATGCACTGGATCTCAACATCACCAACTACACGCTGGCGCAATACAAACCAGGGTACCAGTATCTCTCGTCGTCAACAAAACTCTACCGCGGCTCATGGATCCCGTTCACGCTCGAGTTCGCTGGTCCCTCTGGCGAACCAGTCAACGTCACGGCAGAAATTCCAGTCTTGGTGGTTAACGAGACGCTCAAATGCTCGGGATACCAGAATGAGTGGGAGGCATACTGTCCCGAAGACCGCACGAGCAGCTTCGATTCTCATCCGCGAGGCACACAATGGTGGGGGATTGGTTTCGGTCGTGAATCCGACGGCCAGCTCCACGCAACGCCAGACAAGAATGCACTGATCAATATCAAGAGCATCAACGGCATGAACGTATCATCGTCGAAACACTACAGAGCGGGATACAGCTTGCGCAAGAATGGCGTGGTGGTGGGCTTGACCGAGGAGAACACGAGGGGCTATCGATGGACGAAGTTGAAGAAGCAGAGAGAATTCTCGGATGATCCGCGCGATTGGAAGAATGTTTCTGGCTGTGTGAGCATCGACGGCGGCGACTGTCGTTCATCCAACGTTCTCGTCGACACGGGGCTCACACGATCTTACCTATCGACCGCTGATACGTCTGTCCGCTTGGTGCCTTCAAACACATCTTCCACGGCAAAGGTGCTCGCACCTGGCCAGAGTGTGCTTGTTCGATTCGGGGTAGGGGATGGAGATGGAGAGGTGCAGTACAGCTTTACGGTTGGAGACGCCAGCAGCTTGGAGGATCCAGATGAAGTGAGGACAAAGCTGGTGGACGAGGGCATGGAAGAGAAGATCAACACGGGAGTGTACTTTTACCGCGAGTGGGAGAGCGCTTTTGATGCAGACGGAGGTTGGTGGGGGATCAAGTATGTTGGTGATGCTTAGATGCAAGTGAGTTGGAGCGATGACTGTGACAATGGACACTAAACTCTATGTGAAGCTCTGATGCATGACGCTCGCTATTTTCTGCAGCTATATTGCAAGTTTGGTCGCCAACTATAGAATCGTCCATCTACAAAAGTCTTTGTACTGTTTGAGCAAAATCGAACGTTTTCCCATTTCGTGGTGTAAGCACCATTGTGCATTGCAGGCGGCGGGCTATAAGCCGGCATAACGCCACTCAGACACATCAAGGCCAAGGATCCCCCGTGAGGACTCACAGCCAATTGAGCTTTTAATGGTCATTAGATCTCGCAATCACCCAGCGTCTATGCATGGGAATTCACGCGAAACTGAAGTCTTTGTGTAATTCGTGCCGAATAAGCATCGATACTGGAGAAAGGGTTCTATTCTGGATGTCCACTTGAAGATACTTTTTGGAATCAACACCTCCAGACTGGTAATTGCCAAAGTCAGCAATCCTTATCCAGCCCCTTGGTGGGGTAAAACGAGAGCAATCCTAAGAAGCTCAGGATGGTTGGCCAAGTACATGAAGCGTGACAGTCACTGGTGTAGCTGATTGGTGGTATATTATTCTTCATAAGCCGCTTGTTTGGGGCTGCGAAACGGTCTGACATGGACTTTATTATACGGCAGGTCAGAATATAGACCGGCCTTGGATATAGTATAAAAGCTAAATTAGGTGCAGACCTTCGTTTCTATCATGGGATGGCTGCGCATATATGAGAGACCTAATGCTGCATCTAGTCAATGCTAAAGTCCCAACTCAACCTCAACTCCTGTGAGCCGGTGACATCTAAAAGCCATAGTCGTCTGCCGTTTGAAATATAAAGCAGATATCTCCTCTTAATCTCATTGCTGCTTAGCCATGCCTGACAAAGTTCCCACCCTCGTTGAATCAGGCCTCCTCAACGGCGGCAAGCGCTCCGTCATCGCCTCAGACCTCGGCCCCGGCTCAACCACATTCCCTCACTACCACACGACCTTTACCGAAACCTTCAAACTGCACTCGGGCTCATTGACCATCATCGCAGCACCAGAGGGCGTCAATGACGCCTCCGCCATGCGAGAATTTGACCTCGGCGATGGCCAAGAGAGCACCGTCCCCATGTTCACGGCACACAAGTTCCTCGCCGGCGAGGACGGCGCAAAGGGTACGGTGACGTTTGAGCCTGCGGCGATTGGCTTCGAGCGGACGGTGCTCATCATGCGCGGGCTGCAGGAGGCCGATGAGTACAAGTCCTGGGGGAATGGTGCGAATGAGGAGAATGCCATGCTGGTGTCTGTTTTGGCCGAGTTGACGGATTCGCATCCGCTGACGGCGAGCGATGCGGAGATGATTGGCAAGCAGGACAGGGAGGCGCATGAGAAGTTGAAGAATGAGCTCATTGGGCGGTATGCTACTGATGATATGATCAGGGAGGCTGTGGCCAAGGCTGCTGCTGCATCTGCATAGTGTTTGACGTGCGTTGGGTGAAGATGATGCCACATCTGATGAGATGAGGCACTGCAGCTGATCGTATTTGACTGTGAAAGGGTGCTGGTATCCTTCAACATCAAGTTGAGTGAAGAGTGATATGCTTCTTCTATATGTAATTCTGAGAGGAGGGTAAATTATATACATCTACAAACTATACAAACTGATGTTCTATATATGCAATCATCACATCATCAATTCTTGGGCGGCCGATTGGCAACAATTTCCTTCAAAATCGCATCTGCGCCGGCCTTGACAAGCCTCTCCGCCAACTCCTTTCCAAACGCCCGAGCCTCATCTTTCGTCCGAACCTCCCCATCAACAGAATCCTCAACACACCTCGTCCCATCCAGACTCACAACAATCGCCCTCATCCTCAAAACCCGCCCCTCGTCACCAACCCACTCCGTCTCAACCCCAATCGGAACAGTACAACCCCCCTCAAGGGTATACAACAACGCCCTCTCCGCAAGACAAGCAAGCGTCGACTTCTCATCCGCCAACCGATCAAGCAGCCCCAGCACCCCATCATCCCCCTTTCGTATCTCAAGCCCAAGCGCTCCCTGCCCAACGGCGTGCAGGATGCCGCCGTCCCTGGAGCCCAGATACTGGTTAATGCGATGCTTGAGGCCGACGCGCTCGAGCCCGGCGGCGGACATGATCATGCACGTGTACTCGCTCTTTGGGTCGTCGACCTTGGCGAGGCGGGTTTCCACGTTGCCGCGCAGATTGGCGAAGCGCAGATGAGGGTACAGGCGGCGCAGCTGGGCTGAGCGGCGGACTGACGAGGTGCCGACGATTGCGCCCTCGGGGAGCGTCTTGAGTGTCGTGTAGGGCATGCCGGCCTTGACGATGAGAGCGTCGCGGGGGTCATCCCGGAGGGGAATGGCCGCCAGGTCGCAGGACTCAGGCAACCTCGTCGGCATATCTGTCTCTACAAGTTAGTTGAATACTCAATCAGCAAAGAAGTCGCGGGATTACTATTACCCTTGAGGCAGTGGACAATGACATCCAACTCTCCGGACGTCAGCTTGTCCTCCAGCTCCGCCGTCCACAGGTTCTTTGCGCCAAAGTTGTACAGCTCCGTCGCCTTGTCCTTGTCGCCGAGCGTGTGAAGAGCGACAATCTCAAAGGCGCGGTCGGGCGCGATGCGCTTGAGGCTGTTGCGGATGCCCTCGGCCTGGACGACGGCCAGGTTGGACCTCCGGGTGCCGATGCGCAGCGGCGGCAGAGTGGCGTGAGACGGTTCTGACATGTTCTGAGGGTGTTGATGATGATGATAAAGATGAAGGTGAGATGAGTTGCGATCTTATCGTAGTATGCTGCCAAGTGTCGTAGCGGTGGATCTTCGGCATCTCTTTATTCAGGCTACTGGTATCACGCATGTAAGTTGACGCTGACGGAAGAAACGTGGTGCTTCATGATGAGAATCGGAAAATGTCTTCTCAATTGGTTGAGAAACGAATTAGAGACAGCTAGATGACACTGGAAAAGTGATTGGATGTTCTCTCGTGCCTGGTATCAGTAACTCATTGATGTGTATAAAGCCGCATCACATGTAATTCACAGCTTCCAGCAAAGTCGCCTTTCGGATGCGTCTAAGCTGAAGTATCTCAACGACAGCAACTAGACACCCTCAAAAGCAGAGCAAAAGTGCCAATTTGATCTTTATCAATTTTGTGTCGTTGCCATTTCACCGCGAGTTCAATAAGTCAATGGTAGACACATAGTTGAGAAACACCGTGGCGCCCCATCATCACCTTTGACTTACATAGGTACCTACTACACATGACCAGTAGCAGCTTGCAGCAACGCAATCCTTCAATATCAAGTCCTCCAAAGAAAAGTGTGATGGACTCGCATCACAGAAGAAAGAGCTTATCATAGCCATTGTCCTTGAAAGAGTCGGTGTCGTCTTGTTAAGGTTACTAAACATCCATCCAATCGAACAATCGAAAAGGCAAACGGACCAGGATAAGCCATCCATCAAGCTTAGATCACAGCCTTCAACCATCATGTGATACTCCAACAGGGAGCGGACATACATATGCCAGGTACACAACATGTACACTACAACACAACTACTACAGTACAGCAGAACAAACAGCCAAAAGCCCACCCCCCCTGGTCAAGATTGCCAGGAGTTGATAGGTCATACAAGCTAAGAGACGCACCCTCTCCTCCATCTGCCGTGTCTCTTCAGCTCTCTTCCTCCTCCTCTTCCTCCTTCTTCTCCATGCAGTTCTTCAAACTGCCAACGCCGCCATTAAGCGATCTCTCGCCAACGCCGAATATGACATGCGCAAATCGTACGTTGTCTCTCTGTTTTCTTGGACTTTGCAGTAATAGTAGCTTGTCAGCTTGTACTGCTGGTCCCCCCCAGCTGAGACATGTGAGTGTGATGTGTAATTTTTCCGCTGGCAAGTCCATGTTCCATTCCGCTTCCCTTTTCTTTCACCGCTTGACTTTGCATGTGATGCTCCTTTTTACATCTGCATCTGCTTCGCTACGAGTCATGTTTGACGTGGAAGACAGAGCTGCGAGGGGAAGTTCCTTCTCACGACATGTCTTGATGGCGTTAGCCGTCGGCAAAGACCCTTTTGATCTTCATCTCTCCATCTTCATCCGTCCTCGCTCATCTCCATTCTCGACGTTCCTTTCAACGACAGGGGACCACGCCAAGTTGCCCATCGAACGGCATCGGCACTATCGGCACGTAAACTGACAAGGCCTCGAATCTCTCTGCCTACCTGTTCCACTAAACTGCTTCAAGTCAGAGCCAAGAGAGTGTCAGAACCTTGGACACCAGAAGCTATCCGGGATTCTTGTTAGCAGCACACCCTCTCTCGCCAAGCGGTAATGGAGGCATTCACCCGTTTCTATTGTTCTTCCCCTCACTCGCCTTGCGATGTAGTATTATCGTCCAGCTTATCATTTACCTAATAGGAATCCAGGCCTCCAACCTTGGCAGCGTTCCTTCGTGCTGAGCTTAGTTGTGCCTTGCGCAGATGGCAGTCTTCACGTGATGATATGCAGAGTATGGCTTACATGGGGCCTTTACGGAAACCGTTCTGGCAGGATGGAGACGGAGACCCCTAGAATATCGCTAGGAGTGACATCCAAAGGTCGGGTGAAGGAGCAGCGAACGCTGGATGCAAATATGCGGTCGCGGATCCCGGAAGCGGGCGAACATCGGACGGCTGTGAGCCGTGGTCTGGTATTACTTGCACCCAATACCTCTTGGCGTTCAGGAGAAGATCAAAGGCAGCAGCAGGGAAACAAAGGGTCGGACAAAGTGCCAGTTCAATCTCGGTGTTATCAGGGTGCGGACATTAAGGCGGCTAGCCCATAGACGCTTCCTGCATATGCCGTACGCCTACGCTCCTTGTACGACCTGGACTTACCTTGCATCAACCGCTGCTCATTGCCAACACTCTCTGTGGCGTTCTGAACCCGTAAAAGAATCGGCTGTGTCCATGAAGCAACCCGAAGGGCGAGACATCAAGAAAGGCACAGCTCATAAAAGGGCAGAACAACAAGATGGGCGGTCTGCCCAGGCGTTGACTGCTTTGAGACGAGGCGCAAACCGACGGCCAATCGGACGTGTGCTGGGTAAAAAGTGCGAAGTGAGGTGCTGAAGTGAGGCGGTGGTACTCGTAGTCTAGTAGAGTACTGTAGGTAGGTAAGGTAGCAGCAGAAAGATTGACCCTTGTCTGCTTGATTATTGGCAAGTTTGACGTCGCTTCGGCAGCGTCTTCCAATGGGAGCTCCCGAAGGTGATATATGACATGGAACAGCTTAGCTGGACCAGGGTCGGCTCTGCAGTTGTTGTTTTTTCGTCCTAGTGTCTTCAATTGCCATTCAGGGGGTCGGCTGTTGTAGCAGTCCAAGTGCTTAAAAGGTTCGGGGTTTAGGCGGAGGATGAGAGCAAGTGTGGAGTAAACAGGCCAGTGACGCCCAGACTATTGAAGCAGCTGTCGTCTGATGAACAAGTCAGTCAGTAATACCGGGGCGACTAAGATGGCTTCCGGACGGGTAGAGGCAGACTCCATATCATGTTGGCACCAAGGACGGGACGATGTATGTAATGATGTATGTTGGAAGTGCGCAAGCTCGCACATGGCCAAAGCGGGCAGCGTCCAACGTGCCGTGCGGTTCGTGCCTCGTGCCTCGTCCCTTTGGACCAGTCCGTGCAAGCAGAGCAGCAGGAGGCCCAGAATATCGTCCACGCGGATCACGGCAATGACCCACTAGACGCTGGCTTGGGGTCTGTGGTGGGCCGGGAAGTGGTGAAGCTGCGTCTTGACGTTGTGGGGATGAGGAGATTTCGAGGAGAGGCTCCAGCAGAGGGTCGGGCACTCGCGATTCGGAGCACGGAGCGCGAGTATGGTGGTAATACTGTTCGTGTCGTCATGTTAGCAGTAAGAATGGTAGCTAGCAATGGCAGAAGCAACGCAATGACGCAGCAACAGGGTAGTACTGCACTCGACTGTCCTGTAGAGGTGGTGCTTGAGACATCTGCCGATAAGTGCATCCTACCTGAGACCAGGGTTGTGAGACATTGAGTTGGTGTCTCTCGGCCAGGGGCCGCTGGCAATGCGACCTGTGCAACCCGACAATGCCGCATCTAGATCGAGGTCGTGGGCGCAAGTACCGAATCGCTTCCGATGCGGCTGTCGCACTCGCTGTGTCTCTCTCTCTCCTACTCTTTCTCTCTCTCTCTCTCTCTTTCTCTTTCTCTCTCACTCGTATTATGATGCCGTCTTGGTCTCTCCCTTGCGTCGATGACATACCACACTCCGAGTCCATCGTCCAGTCAAGAGCGGCCACGGCCCAACATCAACAGCCCCCAAGGCCCAACAAACATCGACATCGCCAATCGCCGCACGCACGCGCCGCTGCGAGGGAGAAGCCGATGGCGGTTAGGCCTTCATGACCCGGTCATGGATGATGCTCTAGGCTGGCCCGTGCAGCGCTGCGGCTGTGATGCCCGAGAGGGTGTACAGTATCCATGGCCCTGTGATGCCCGAGGTGTCGCAGTAATACTACTGTAATTAGAAGTCAGAGTACAGTACTTAAAGCGGGAGAATTGATCCTTTCTCACTCGGCTGCTGAATCTCTCCTATCAATCGAGCCCGATTAGCGCCGCATCTCCCCGCCTTCCCTGTCTTGTTGTTGTCTCATTGCTCTTTCTTCGTCTTCTCTCCCCTCGCTGCTCTTATCAGACTACCTACCTACCTAGGTACCTACCTTACCTAGGTACTACTACCTGTAAAGGTACCTACTTTAGATGTACCTTGTGTCGGGAAATTCTACGTCCGAGCTGCAGTCCATGCGTTTGATTCCATCCCTGTACATGTGCAGTACGAAGTGTCACCGCAGCCAACCTGCTGCAACGGATTTACATGTGCCAAGTACTGGTACCTGCGCCTGCAGTTGTGCCTGTTGAGGTAGGTGAGAGCTTCAGAAGTGAGGCCACTTCATGCAGCATCTAGACCGGGAATCATTAGGGGAAACAACTGAAGGCACATGTTGGCTGTAAGCAAGTATGTAGGTACTCGCAAGTACATCCAGTACTTGTTTAATGCGGGCTGCATAACAAGATCTGAGATCTGATACAGCGACCAAAGCTAGGATGCGACGAACCTGTGGCACTAAAGCCGGTTGCCCCTGGCCGGGCCTTGCGGACGCGGCGAATAGGGATCCGCATTGACCTGCAGGAGGAAGCAAGACGGGCGAGCGAGTAGAGCTGGACTAGTGAGGTGATGGAAGGAGAAAAGGGGATGGGAGAAGTTGTGAAGCAAGAGAGGGAAAATAGGGGGTGAGAGGAGGTGGTGCTGCTGGTGGTGGACGGGAACAAAAGAGGGCCAGCTGCGTGTGCGGTCGTACAGATCGGGAGTTGAGGGCATCACCAATGACTGACTGATGACTGGCGATTAGTAGAAGCAGGTGCATATACGCAGCATGTACATGTAGGTTCTGCAGATGTAAGCCAACGGTCAGCCAGCGAAAACAAGCCAAGATACACGCACGATATACACACACTTGCCTTACAGAGACACACCTCGAGTCTCCTCTTCCAATGATCGGAAGACGTTATACAGCAAGTACCGGTACCTGGCCAGCCCACGTCATAGCCACCCCCTACGCCCAACCCGCCCAACAGCATCCTTCAGTGGCCGTCTTCACTCTTCAGGCTCCATCTCCCCCCATTTGCTCGCCATCCCCCGCCGTTAATCGACCATTTTGACCAGACGCCTTCCAAGGTTCTGCGGGGAATCGAGGCGACCTGACTGGACACCCCTCCCTTGCCCTCTCAAGCCTCGACAGCTTCCTTACAGGCACCTTAAAGGATTGCCTCGAGCTACTAGGTTAGGTACTGCCGGGCTAGTGTACCGGTACGGCGCGCTAATGTCGAGCCTTTGTTGTGCCCCATGCTCGGGAGTGCGTGCGATGTACCTCGAGGGTACCGCTGCTGCTGGTTGCTTGGTTTCAGCCCCATTGACTCGATTGAGCGCCTCCCCGGTCCTTGTACGAGTACCTCGACTTCTTTGCCTTGCTTGAGGTGTGCGACGTTAGCTGTGCGCCTGACGTGAATCTTGCTCCGGGCACTACAAGTAGATGATGAAAAGATGGCTTGAGCCACGGACGAAACCCTCCTGACATCTCCCTCGACCAACAGCTGCTTCGCCCGTCAAAAGGCTTCTCTCCCCCATCATCCCCGTCGTCACCACGGAGGTATCATCATCATCCTCTTCATCAACCATCGTCATCATCTGCTACAGCCGCCATCAATCATCATCAACCATCTCCTTCTCTATCACACCACCTCCATCGTCGTCACAAATCAGACATGTCCAGTTCCTGCCTCCCCTCGCCTCCATCTGCTCCAACAATGGCTTCGTCCGGAGTGACCATAGCCCAGCTCCCCAATGAAATCATCTCCTATATCTTCGACTTCCTCGACACACCCTCCGACTTCGAGCAGCGCCAGTACGATGACCCGGCCCTGATCCCAGGCCTCGACCAGTCCGACGGCTCCCTCCCCGAGCCCCCTCGCGGCGACCTCAAGAGTGCCTCCCTCGTCTGCCGCCTGTGGAGGCGCTGCACCCTGCCTCTTCTCTTCCGCAACGTCATCTGGAGATTCCAGCACATCATCCGTCCGCCTCCCGGTCAAGATCCGCTCAGCACGGTTGAAGGGCTCGAGTTCCTGCGCTTCCTGGTCGCCTCTGGGCTCGACCAGTGCGTCCAGAGCCTGACCATTGTTATCGACTATCCCACATCTGCCATTGGTGACGACCTGGGCCACCACACCAGCTTCGGCGTCCTGCCCAGTCATGTCCCCTTTCCAATTCTCACGGAGCACGACGACGATCTCGTCATCGAGCCGGGTCCAAACCCTCGCCCCAAAGGCCAATCCAACAACTGGTTATGGGAGACCATCTTTGACCACCTCGACCTCCTGACCATCAACCTCGTCAGCTCCCCGGCCATCCTTGCCTCTCTGCTCGGACGGCCAATGGACCTGTCTGGGTGCTGGATCTTTCGCCAACGGTTCCACATCCTCTCCCTTTCGAGACCAGCCCAGTCCGTTGAGAGGCTCCCTACTACATCGACGACACCAGTGGTCATCAGACCCAGACCTCCTATCAAGACGACCATCCCTTGCAGTCTCTTTAGCATTCGTCCGTGGGAGTCGATGCTCCTCAACGAAGGCTCTTCAGTCAAGGTCTACAAGACATACGAGTACTTCAACCACGTGCCACCCTCCCTCCTCAACGCCCTGCTGGACGCGGGCGACGAATCCATGCAGCACCTGCTGCTCAAGACGCTCCGCTCCTTTTCCTACATTGCCATCTTCCCGCTCGCCACCCACATCAACCACGACCTGATCCACCGCATCCCGGCCCTGGAAAGCTTCTACATCCAGATCGTGCCCCGCGCGCCCAGCTTCGCCGGCGACGACTACCGCCATCCCGCCATGGACATTTCCGACCTGTGGATGGAGCGCAACACGGCCTACGCGTCGCTCATCATGGCCATCTTCGACCCGCCCCCGCTGGGCTCGTGGAGCAGTCTGCAGTTCTTTGAGTCGGGCGACGCCATTGATAGGGAGGCCTGGGAGCAGGCCGTGCGGTATGTCATCTTCGCGGCCGGCGCGACGTGGAAGGTTGCCGGCGAGGGCAAGTTTGTCCGGAGGAAGGACAAGGTGCCCATGGCCATTCAGTCGGCGGCCACCGTCTGAGGGAGGCATTGGGCTCTCTTTTTCCTTTTTTTTTCTCTTTGCTTTTGGTTTTGTCAAGCTCTGTTCTATCTTGATTCCCTTTTCCTCTCACATCTTTGTCCCCCTCCTTGCAGTTGTCGAGGGGGTTATGTGCCAATGCAACGTCGAATGCTTGTACAATAGACATGCAGGTTGCCATTGCTCTTCGTTATTGCGTTCACATCAAGTCGTTTGGGCTATTAATCGAGGTCACTTGAGATGGAAACCACAAAAGGGTGGTATTCAGGGGTGGGCCTAGGTGATAGTAAAAAAATATCAAACGAGTTATTCCTTCTTCTCCGAGGAGATCAATCACAGCCATTGCCGGAGAATTGCACAGTAAAGTCCATTCGGCGAGTGGATGTGTTGATACGCTGTTGCAGTGAAAGGGGGACTGCCTTCGGATTGTCGGAATCGGTCATGTTCGGTAACCGACCACGGTGCGTGGTTTCAGATGGTTGATGAAGGTAAATGTAACTCAGAGTCAAGGTGAATACCACGTATGGTAGTATGTATGCTCCGACTTGATAGCATGTACAAGCATACCTAGGTAAATACATGTAGTAGTGTGGTTGTCTTTTGTCACATCTCGGGCAATAGATAGATCATATGCCCTCTCCGTATCGCCACAATGCAACACAAACGGTATATACATTTCATGTCGAGGATTGCCACCATAATCTACTCCTCAGCAGTTCTAGATGCCCAAGACAATGCTGGACTAATATACCACAAGACAGAAAGCCCTCTCCATGCAGACTGTTCATAAACGCCTCTATACCATAGATGATCAGGCCCATCTAAAAAAGAGAAATAAGCTCTTAAAAAGCACCATCAGGGGTCACACCGAGTTAATCCTCATGGCTGCTCAAGTCCCCATCTTCATCGCTATCCGTGAGATCCACCCTCCGCTTCTCCATCTCGTGCTCCATCATCTCGCGGTACGTGCTCCAGCTCAGCGCCCCGAACGCGACAATGATCATGGACCCGCCGAGCACCGCCGCCGGGCTCAGGGGCTGGCCCGTGATGAACCAGTCCGCAATCGCCACGATGAAGATGGTCAGCAGCGCCGCCACGGACGACAGCACGGGCGACGTGAGCGAGATGAGGATCAGGAACGACGCGCTAAACGTGGCGTTGGCCAGCACGGCGAAGAGGATCAGCCAGCACGTGGAGGCATCGGGGATCTCGAAGATTTCCAGCCCCAGCCAGTGCAGGATGGGCAGCGGGATCCAGAGCACGGAGAGGGTGAAGAGGCCGATGCAGGAGCCGAACGTGTTTGCGAAGATCATGCCCCGGCCGGGGGACACGCCGTCGGGAGGGCAGGCGAAGCGCTTGTACAGCACCTCGTACAGCCCGTAGAGCACGGAGCCGATCCCGATGATGATGTTGCCCAGGAATCGGCTGCCGGCGTCCACGTCGGCATCCTCACCCTGGGCGTCGGAACCAGCTCCGGATCCGGTGTCGCCATAGGCCACGACAAGGACGCCGATGATGGCGATGATGACGGCCACCGACTTGTCCAGGCGCAGCGGCTCCTTGAGCAGCGGCACGGAGAAGGCGTAGGCAAAGAAGGCGGAGCAGTTGTAGATGGCGGTGAGGTCCGAGGGCGTGGTGAGGCTGACGGCGACGTACCAGCTCAGGCCGGCGACGGTCAGGGCCGTGGTGATAAAGGCCGTGGTGCGGGCCAGGTAGCGCACGCTCTTGGCCGCGGGCCGCTGCAGGCCAAAGACGTCGAGCGTCTGCAGCTCGACCATGAGGGCCGTGGAGCGGACGAGCTGCAGGTGGCGCCGCCAGAAGGCCGGCCAGGGCATGTCGCGCTTCTGCAGGCGCAGGATGAGCAGCTGGGCGGGCCACATGAGCACCCAGGAGCTGTGCGTGAAGAACATCATGCAGTAGGCCTTGTCCCAGCCCAGGTCGCCCTGGATGTACGCGCTCAGCTCCGTCTGGATGCAAAAGGCCACCAGGCTCAGCGCCAGGAAGAAGGCCGCGTATGTGTACTTCTTGCGCGCCGAGCTGGCCGCCAGCTGGCCGGGACTGCGGCTGCGCATCGTCGAGCGTCGAGTCATTGTCGGCCGGGACACGGGGGAGTCGTACGGGTACAGAGGCGTCGAGGCCGGACGGGAGATGGACGCGCCAGAGTGTCCAGAGTGTCCGTCGCCGGGGGATCGCGAGGATCGGCCTCGCTCGACGTCCTTGTCGCCAAGATCTCCCGCGTCTGCTGCTGAGTCGGGCTTCGACAGCAGGGGCTCGCTGGATCGGCCGTCCGCCGTTGTCTCATGGAAGAGGCCGGGTCGAAGATTATCCGGACCCATGGTTCAGCGTCCAAGAGGGCACAGATCGTCGCTGTGTCTCGTCGTTTGGGCAGCGGCTTGGTTTTCGGGGAGATGGGTGGTTTTGTGCTCAATACGAGGTAAATATCCGTCGTTCTTCTCTTCTCTCAGGAGCGGAAGCGTCGTTCGGAGGGCTCGTATTGGGGCAATGGCCGCCAGCAGTGTTTGGTTTGGCGCGAGCGTCGCGGAGACGTTGGCTGTTGCGGGAGCATGTGGCTGTCTCGAGCAACAAGGCGGGAGTTGGTTAGTCGACAGGCTAAAACTGGCCGGCTGTGCTGAGGAGAAGAGCCAGAAGCTCGCCGTTTTGCTTCGACGCAATCCGGATCTTGGTTGGCGGAGAATTGGCAGATCCCGGGGCCTTGGCCGTGAGATGCTGGTGACAGGAAAGTGAAGGTTGAGAGATGAATCAGGATCCCCTATGCCGTCATCAGATTGCTGACACCACCTGGGCAACCTGTCAGCGCTTTCGTCTCCGCCTTATGGGTGCCGCTAGGGGTCCTTTCCCCCCTGAATAGCCCCGCGCTCCCCCTAAAATCATTGATCCGTCGGCTGCCTGTTGGATCAATCCTCTTTGACTGGTGCTTGCTAGTGTCACACTGGAAGCTGTCAGAGGCTGCGCTGCAACCAGCTGATGGGTTGTCACAAGGACAAGGACGCAACCCTGAAGACGAGCCCTTGCGGCCCTTCGGGATGACGTCGATGTAGCTGTTGAGGCTGAAAGTGAAAATGGGTGCGGTCCTTAAGAGTTGTGCGTGTAAGTGATAAGACAATAGCTCCGTGTCGGGCGCCTTGTTGCATGTGGACTCTTCGTCTGCTTGCAGCCATGGGGTTGAATCGCCGCTTCAATCATATACAGCAAAGAAAAGAAAAACTAAAGAAGCAGAAAAAGATAACCATGATCACATTGATAGAGGATGCAAAAGCAAGTTAAGGTACATCTAGATTATTCATGATGGCAGATGCGCTCTGATAGTTGGTTCTTGTGCTTCCACTTTATTCGCGTAGTACCGTCATCTGACAGTCCTCAACACCCCCCAGCCTCATCTCCTATTTCGCTCCTTCACCAAACAGCGTCTGCAGAGTGTCATACCCATACTCCAGCTCTCCATGCCAATAGACGACAGAATCGGCCTTTGATACCCGCCAGGCGTCGTCCAGCGCCTGCACAACCTCCTCCGGCAGCGGCCCCTTTTCCAGATCCGTCAGGTTCTGCTCCAGCTGCTGCACGCTCGACACGCCGATGATGATGCCGTCGTTGCCGTCCTTGACCTTGAGCGCAGAGTGGTGCACCATCCAGCGCAGCGCAACCTCAATGAGCGTCAGTCCCGCCTTCTCAGCCGCCTCCTCGACAATCTTGAGCGCCTCAAAGGTGGTGTCGCGGAAGTATCGCTTCCGGTAGTTGGTCGCCTGGGTGTTGTCTCCCGCAAACCGTCCCGACTCGGGCTTGATGTCCTTGGACTTGATCTTGCCGGAGAAGAGGCCGCCGGCGAGGGGGTTGTACACGACAATGTCGAGGCCGTAGCGCCGGCACGCGACGAACAGCTCCGACTCGATGTTGCGCGTGATGGCGTTGTACATGCCCTGGTAGATGGTGGGACGCACCCAGCCGTTGTACTTGCAGGTCAGGACGACCTCGGCGACCTCAAAGGCCGTGAAGTTGCTGATGCCCAGCTTGACGAACTTGCCGGCCTTGTGAAGACGGTCCACGGCCTCGAGAGTCTCGGCAAACGGGACTCCACGGTCGGGCCTGTGAAGATACAGGATCTATGTCACAGCAATCAGTCAAGATTCTCCTTGTTGGGTGAGAGTTCTCCGTTGGAGCGCCTCATATGAAATACTCACATCAACGCTATCAGTTCCCAGCTCTTTCAAACTCTTCTCGACAGACTCGACGACCTTGTCGGCCGTGTTCAGTCCCGGCGCCCAAGGATACTGGACCTTGGTTGCCAGAGTGAGGCCTCTGCTCTTCCAGTTGGCCTCGCGCGTAAAGGCCTCCTGCGCTCCGCCGACGTAGACTCGCGCCGTGTCGATCTCATTGTAGCCCCGAGCCTGCAAAACGTCAAGGGCCTTGTTGAAGGTGTCCAGGTCGGTGATTCGGGCGCCTTCGTCCTCGCTGGGGCCAAAGGTCATGAGACCGAGAATCACTCGGGGCTTGGGGTTCTGAGCAATGAGAGGCATCTTGGCTTGGGGCGGTTGCTTTACTTGGTCGGTTGCTGTTGAGTACTGTCCAATACTGTTGAATACTTGGGCAAGATGAGGGGGTCCATGAACGATATATATCTTGTTAGCTGAGAGGGGCTCTCGTAGATTCCACCCATGAGTCCGCAGATAGGGCGTGCTCGGGCGTGTTAGAGCCGGCTGTTTAGCCGGGGTTCCATTCCGACTCCAATCCCAATCTGCATCGACGCAAGCTCGCCATCATTGCCCACTATAGCGATTGCTCCATCCTCATGTCCATCGTGATTTGTTGGAGACGCTCGGAGACTCTTAGGCCAGACGTCATTTGCTCACAAATACAACACGCCCAATACGCCGTTGCCCTTTACGCTCTCATCCACTTCGGTACTTCGGCAGCTCGAAACAGCATGAGTAATGTAGCTACACCACAATCGCCGAATCAGAATACTCGACATGTCCGATGATCGTGGTAGTGGTTGATGGACTTAGACTTGGCTATAAAGTGGCAGCGCCGCGCTAAATCCGGAGGCTATGAAACAATGTCGCAGATAACGTGCTGACGGGACTGGAAACCCGCTGCACCAAGATGCTAAGCTGGAGAAGGCAAAAATGGCCATTTCTGGCTTGGAATTTGACAAATGGATTGGTGGACGAATTGTTGCTGTGTGCACATAGAAGATTTTTACTAGTATTTCAGAAGACGAGCGTTGATACATGCATTTCGCTAAGGTAATCATGATGTATAGAGCAGAACCAACAGGAATATTCCCAGTCATATGCGTATTTATTATTAGTAGCTTTTGGAGAAGCTATGAAGAAGCGAATTCGTTTTTCTGTTCAATACAACATCTCCGGAAGGATTGAGTTGCCAAAGGCAAGGTGGGAGTTCATCATAGATATCCAGATATTTCGTTCCGCACAGAAAGAAGGACGAGTGTGCAATCGCGGGGCACGAGGTACGTACCGATAACGGATAATGGCCCGCCGGACGAATATCGGCAAAATAAATGCTCGACTTGCTCCAGCAAATGATGCTGGAATCCAAGTCGAGATACTATTCAAGCTTGAAGCCATCAAGAGACGTTGTCGAACCGCCAGCCATTTGCGCAAATCTGTGCAGCTCACCCGTCTCAATCATGAACCAGTGACTCTCTACAGCTCCGCCATGCGCCAATTGACGTCTGACAACTCCCCCCAGGCGCACCGAGACATAGACACATTCACACCATGAGGGCAAACCTGGCCCGGCATGGCAGGCGACTCCTCGTCTGCCAGGCGAGGACGGCGCCATCCTGCACGGTTTATGCGACTCCCGCCCGTCGACGGTCGATTGCCCCGAGGCCGAGGCTGCGAGCCACCTTTGAGCGCACGTTCCTCAGCAACCTGCTCCAGAAGCCCCCGCGGGAGGTCAGGCAGCCCGAGTACGAGCCGGGATGGCTGCAAATCATGCTGTGGAGGAGCAACATGCTCGACAACGTCCGGCCGCCGCCGCGGAGCGAACTGTTCGAGTCGTGGAAGAAACTGATGCAGCATAAGTTCAACAGCCGGACGCCGCTCAACAGCACCCAGGCCCTGCAGTGCCGTCGGTTGCTGGAGTATCTCTCGACGCCAAAGCCAAACCAGCCCATGAGACCTTTGACGCACTCCGATCTATCCTACGCGAGACAGGCTCTGCTTCAAGTTGAGCCCATTGAACGGACACAGCATCATCTCGATTTCGCAAAGTCGCTCTATTCCGTTTGGATGTCAAGGGACTTTCCCAAGACCCCAAAGGCCGTGGAACTGCAGTGGACTTATTTAGTCAAGGCCATGGCTCGGTATGGCGCATCTCGCGAGGCGGCCAAGATGCTCTACGAAAAATGGGCGCAGCCGGAATACGCCGTCTACCTAACCCAAGAAGACCGGCTACTAGAAGCCGTTGCCCGCGGCCTTTCAAGAGAGGGATGCGAGACCGAGTTGGTGGAGCTGATGAAGTACGCCGAAGATCATCAGGTGCCGTACGATGTGGGAATGCAGGCCGTCGTGGTCGACTTCTTTGCCCAGCGGGATCGCATCACCGAGACCAAGCACTGGTTCAACAAACCCGTCGCCGGCAAGCTCCCACGACCCTCAGTATACCGCACTATCGCGTCGTTTGCCATGCGCAACAACCTTCAGGAATGGGCCACTTCGCTGTTTCTCGAGCTAGGAGAAAAGCAGCCGAGGCAGAAACACTGGAATGTGATCCTCCAGGCGATTCTGATTCTTGGAAAGAGCCTCTCCGAGGTGGATGTCATGATGTCGCACATGTTTCACGGCAAAATCCAGCTGTCGCCAGATACTCGAACCATCAATGACCTTCTCAGGGTCGCCGCCGAACGGCGAGATGTGGCCCTGGGTGAAGACATTCTTGCGCTCGCCGCCAAACGAGGAATCGCCCCAGACGGAGAGACGCACCTGATTCTGTTCTTTCTGCGGATTGCATCAAACAACTTGGTGGAAGCACGCGAGGCCTACAAACAGGTCAGGCACATACAGCCTTGGACGCTCGAGACCAAGCAGCATCTCTTTGGCGAATTCAGCAAAGCCGTTAATGATTACCTGGTGGCGCTGGCTGCCCAGCAACAGCCTGATTTCAAGCTGATATCATCATTATTGGAGGCGGTAGAAGAAGACCGAATCAGGCTCGAGCCGGCCACTGTTGCGGCTCTCTGCCTGAGATTCCTTGAAAACGATCAACACTTTGATGTCATGGACATCTTGTCAATACATTCCTTCCTATACAGCGAGGCCGAGCGAGAGGTTGTCCAGAGCGCCTTCGTCTCGTTCTGCCTTGACCCCAGCACGAGCACAAATCGCGCATGGGGCGCGTACCAGCTACTCCAGCAGTTCTTCCAGGACACCAGCTTCGAACGGCGGGTCGAGTTGATGAAGGGCTTTTTTCGTCGAAAGCGGCCCGACATGGCCTCACACGTCTTTGGACACATGCGCGCACACCGAAACAAGTCATACCACCCGACGATGGAAACGTACATTACATGCTTGGAGGGATTTGCCCGATACCCCGATTCTGAGGGACTGGACATGGTGCACAACATGCTGAAGATGGACACGTCGCTACAGCCATCCACGAGGCTATACACGGCTCTGATGCTGGCATACACAGGCTGCGGCCAGCCCCTGATAGCGCTGGACTGCTGGGCCCAAATCACCCAGTCGAGGGAGGGCCCGTCGTACGCGACGCTGGAGGCCATCTTCTGGACGCTGGAGAAGAAGTCGGGCGGGCACAACCAAGCGCGGGAGATTTGGGACAGGATGGAGAGGATGGATCTGGAAATACCGCCCGGCGTGTACAATGCGTACATTGGCGCCATCGCCGGCAGCGGGAACGAGAAGGAGGTTCGGGCTCTGATACTGAAGATGGCGAGCGTCGTCGGGTCAGAGCCAGATGCCATGACGTGAGTTTTACACATTCCCCCTCAGTGTGAATTTACATTACAGTTGCTGATTTCGTTTTGCAGACTTGGCATTGCGTATAATGCGCTGCCTGGGCAGCTGCTTCAGAAGGGGTTCCAGGAGTGGGCAAAGGGGCGATTCCCCGATGCTTGGGCGGAGTTGATGAAGGTGGGACGGCGCATGGATGAGTACTCGCTGTGTCAATTCAAGATACAACGGCCCTTGAAGGCTTAAGGCGAGGGTGTCAATTGCTGGGGAAAATAATGTTCATGACATGTATCTATACATATGGGGTTGATATCTACTGTACACATAGTTGGGGGGGAAAAGGAAAGAGAAAAGTACAAACATTGAGCGGCCATGGCCATATATAGGCAGCGGCTCACATAGCATCCAATAACATCATACCCACAATGCATTCTTTCACCTGTGTCTTCGTCTCTTCTACCTCCTCTCAGGGAAGAAGCTGTCCCGAATCATCTCCGGATGCGCGTGAATGGTTGGGTACAGCCCCATGCCCTGCACCCTGCGAATCATCTTTGCAATCTTGCGCTGGTTCACAGGCCGCAGGCTGGTGCCAGACGAATGCGTAATCTGGCCCGACGTCGAAGTGAACTCCTGGATCAACGAAAAGTTCTGCAACCCAAAAATGTCAGCTCCCCTTCTTCCATGAAGCAACGCCTAGGTAATTCCTTCTTCTTCTTCATTGTAAAAGAAAAACACACCTTGTACATGTCCAACGGCCTGATGCCCAACGCATCCACAACGTCCGCCTTCCGCGGCGACCTCTTCCTCCACTTCTGCATCTCGACGGGGCTCATGTCGTGCGGCGAGTAGACGTCTCCGGCCTCCCACCGGCGCGGCATCTGCCGCAGGTAGTCGGCCGAGTTCTTCTGGTTGCGCAGCTGCTCGATCTGGGCCTGCTTGCTGCGCAGGGTGGCCTGGCCGTCGCGCTTGAGGCGGGTCAGCATCGAGTTTGCGGCGTCGCCTGGGTTGCTCTGCTGGCCCTGCTGGCCCTGCTGCTGCTGATTTGAGCGGTACTTGTTGTAGTAGGAGGATCGCGGGTTTTGGCTGGAGGATGAGGAGCTGTTGTTGGTGTTGTTGATGGAGAGGAGGCTGCTGCTTGATGAGGGCCGGTTGGAAAAGGTGTCGCGGAGGGCGCATGCGGGAGAGGTTGAGAAGGAGCGGACGGAGAGGCCGCGGACGGCGGAGGTTGGCAGAAGAGGCGGCATGGCGGCGGGATCTGCAATTGGAGGTTTGTTTGGCGGAACGGAACGAGATGCTGAATCCGATCGGGGATCTCGTTATTTGGTGGTGATGGGATTTGGCTTGGTGTTTTTGCGGCAGAAAAACGTGGAGGTGGCGGGACGGAAGACGTTCCGCGATGGCCCCCACTTTACGATTCCGCCCATTTTTCTCTTTTTCGATTTTCTACTTTTCTGATTGACGCTTCGCATCAGCATCCAATCTTTGACAAACCCAAACCTACGATACCCTCCCCAATCTTTGCGCCAGGCTCGTTCTCTTACTCTTGAACTTGTCGTCTTTCGTCTTTTCCCTTCTTCTCGCGAAACACAGCGCACTCGTCCCGCAACTGCGCAACCGCCAAGATGGTGCGCAAGCTCAAGTTTCACGAGCAAAAGCTCCTCCGCAAGACCGACTTCTTCACATACAAGCAAGACGACGGCCACCGCGACAAGCTCGTGCGCCGGCGGTACATGATCCAGAAGCCCGAGGACTACCACAAATACAACCGACTCTGCGGCGTATGTCCTCAAATCCCCTCCTCTTCCACCCCAATCCCTCAATCCCAATCCCAGCCCTTCTCAAATTGTTCCCATGCCCCCAACCCATCCAGCACAAACATTTCAAGATCCCACAAGAAAGAAGAAAACTCACTGACGATTATGAATACACAGTCCATCCGCCAACTCGCCCACCGCCTCTCCCTCCTCCCCCCCGAATCCCCCTTCCGCCGCAAGCACGAAGACCTCCTCCTCCAGAAGCTCTACGACATGGGCATCCTCTCCTCCGCCTCCAAGCTCTCGGCCGTCGAAAACGCAGTCACCGTCAGCGCCTTTGCCCGCCGCCGCCTGCCCGTCGTCATGACGCGCCTGCGCATGGCCGAGACGGTCCAGGCCGCCACCAAGCTCATCGAGCAGGGCCACGTGCGCGTCGGCACCGAGGAGGTGACGGATCCTGCGTTCTTGGTGACGAGGAATAACGAGGACTTTGTCACGTGGGCGGTCGGAAGCAAGATTAAGAGGAATATTATGAAGTATAGGGATGAGTTGGATGATTTTGAGCTTTTGTGATTTTTGGGGGGGTCTTTTGCGGAACGGTATCTGTTGGTGGGAGGGGGGGAGATGTGTTTGGGTGGGCTTTTGGTTCGAATAGATGAGCGCATTTGGTCGACTATCTGGGTGCTGGGTTCTGGCGTTTTATGGGTTCATAGGCTGGGCTGTCTCTAGAAGGGACTCTAGTTGAATAATCTGATCATTATAGAAAGATCTATATAGTGCACGAATGGTTCAACCATAACATTTCCTAGTGAAGACGGCCGTGAATCCCCTCAATTATATTCCACATCAAGATACCACGAACATCTCATACGTTTGAGCACACTGCCATACATGCGTAAAACAAACTTGCAAGTCGTCAGAAATTCTCATCTTGGGTCTACACCATGACAGCCTCGCCAGCAGGTATTACAGGGGGGCGCAAATGGCTGGTCTCTGCTCACTAATCAGCAGCTTCTTACACGGCTGAAAGTTGTACCTACCAAGGACTTCCAGACCCCGGGTGATATGAAGAGTATCTTCAACAGCTGCTTCTAGTACGACGAGAGGGTATATACAACTGTGTCCCATCCAATCTCATATCTCAATAACCCCCTAGGCAGCCGCTCGTCCAATTATTCAACCGTCTTCTTTCCAACCTCATGCCCTCCAACCGTGAGCCTCATATTCCAATAACTCAGCTCATAAAATCTCCATAACCCTCCGCATGGCATATACAAACCACACATGTAATATACCCAAATCATCCCGTCATCCCGTCACTCCTAAAACATCCTCAATTCATTCAAATCTCAACCAGCGGCAATCGGAGATCCGGGGACTCCACCCGACTCGGCCCCACCATCCGTACTGTCCGCCTTTGTCGTGTGAGTCGACACCCAAAAGGCGCAGCCCGAGCAGAAAAACAGGGCTAAGCTCGTATGCCTCTAGAGTAGCATCAGCTCGCTCCAGTTCGGCAGCAAAAAAGTTGGCACACTGTGCGTGACGACTATAAAAACCCACACTCACACGAGCTGCCACATTCTTCCCTTCCCTTATGCCCCCCCTGATAAGTGTGAAGGATTTTGGTCCTTTTTGCCTGACCCTTTTGCTTTTCGCCTCGCAGAGGGGCCGTTTGTCGGTTCTCCCAGTCATTTCAGGACAGAATCGTGTGGCCGCTATAAGCCAGAAATCACCACCTTAGAAGGCCTTTGGTCACAGAGGGTAGTCGCCTTCCCCCTCCATCGCCATGCCGGACTGGGCCACAATCAAAGATGTCCTGGTGCATCTCATAGATCCATGGGCCTTCATGTCCGTCTCCTTTGCTCATATCCCTGCGACTGTCCGTGGCCTCATCCAGGACAAGAAGTATCGCACGCTCTTCTCCGTGACGGGATTTCGTGAAGCTCTCTTCGGCACCTTTTGGGCTACCGTCGGGCCCAACGTCAAGGCCAATGCCGAACTGCGAGTGATACCCCTTCTCCAGGGCCGTGTCAAGGGCGGAGTCATCCATGACGAGGTCGTGAGCACCCCCGTCTATGGAACCGTCCTCGAGGTCGGCGCCGGGAGTGGCATGTGGGCAGACGTTTTTGCTCGCTTTCGGGAGAATGCCGACGACACAGACAACGCAGACGGTCTCCGTAACAGGAAGACCACGGGCGGCCACATCACCAAGATGTATGGCGTGGAGCCCAATCCCATCTCTGCCAAAGCGCTCCAGCAACGTGTCAAGGACATTGGTATAGACGACATCTACCAGGTTGTGCCCGTCGGTATCGAGTCTGTCGATGATTCTACCGCGTGGAATGGCAAGATTGAGCCAGGCAGCATTGACTGCATCGTCGGCATCTTGTGCCTCTGCAGCATTCCCGAGCCCGAGAAAAACATCAAGCTCCTGTACAGACTGCTCAAGCCCGGCGGCCATTGGTACGTCTATGAGCACGTCAAAGTATGGCGAGGCGGCCTGTTGCTCGGCCTATATCAGCGTAAGTCAGGCCTCCCGTGACCACGTCGTCCATAGCTAACGATCGTCGGCTCTTTAGGCTTCATCAACCTCATCTGGCCACACTTTTTGGGCGGATGTGAGCTTTGCCGCGATACCGAGAAGAACCTCAGGGCTGCGGGCCCCTTTCAAGAGATTGATCTCGCCCAGCCCGCGGACCAGCCTTCATACCAAGTCTTGCCTCACAAGATTGGCATTCTGACGAAATGAGCGTCGCGAAAGGCGCTTTTGGCGTGAGTCAACGTCTCAGAGCTCGTCGTCGTCATCATCGTCCGAGATAAAAATCGATACTCTCTTGGATCTGCTGTCCACCAAGATCGACTTTGTTTCTGCAGCAACTTCTCGTTTGACACGCAGTTTGTCGTCCTTGGCGTCTTCGGCCTTGGTTTCCAGATTCATCTCCCGCCTATACCCCTCACTCGTTGCTGCCTTCGCCCCCTCTTCTTCTTCGTCTTCCCCTTTGATAATAGTACCACGCCCAGTCCCGAAAGCTTCGGGCTTTACCCCGCTTCTTGCCTCGTCCTTCTTGACCTCCTCCTTGATCTCCTCCAGTTTTGGCTTGTGTTCCGGACTGGCTGTACCCTCCTTTGTATCAAGAGATGCCTCTCGTTCCAGCTTAGCCTCGCGTCTCTTGTAGAATGAATTCAAGCAGTTTCTTCTCTCCTCTGTCGTCCAGCTCTCCACGATGAGAGCAAAGTCTGTAGCGTTGGCAAAGCCAAATTCCCTCGCCATCTCGCAAAATTGCCGCAGGCAGACATCTTCTGGCGGCTTGAACGTGCTGTGAAGCCCTTCGCCATCAGTCTCATCGTCCGTGTCGGCAAACAAGGTTGTTTGACCGGCAAGGTCTCCCTCCCCGAACAACCTCATCTCCGCCCGCCGTGAGAGTTGCTCCTCCACCTTGGAAGATCCAACCACTTCAGCGTTATCGTGCGTGTACTCCACGCCGGCAGCTGCGAGAATGGCCTGGACAGCATCACTTTTCGGCTGATTCGACTTGAGGGATTCAAGCGCCTTTGCCTGATCGCTAGACGTGAGCAGGTCGGCTAGCTGGCTCAGGCCACCATCCTCCGAGTCGGTGCTCTCTTCCTGTTTCACGACACCCAGGTCTTCTCCTTCCTTGGCTGCCTCTTCCATGTCAACATCAGCCAGGTGCACTCCGGCTTTCGCTTCCGCGATATTCGTCTTGTTCACGATATCGCGAAGCAACCCCATGTGGCTATGATAGGTGAAGATGTTGGAGAGCCCAAAGATTTCGCCCTTTCGCTCGGTATCCTGCTGAACGCCACGAAAGTACCGCCTCTCGGATGATGCGGTATATCCAATGTTGGCCTGCTGCTGCTTGTAAATCTGGCGAGCGTAGACGATTTCCTCAATTGTCCCCACAGAGATGAGTCGAAAGACCTCGACATCGCGGGTCTGGCCAATTCGGTAGGCTCGATCTTGCGCTTGTAAGTCGTATGCGGGATTCCAGTGAGGATCCATAATGACCACCTTGTTCGCCGAAGTAATGTTCAGCCCAACGCCACCGGCCTTGGTTGATATGAGAAACACAAACTGCGTGGGGTCAGAGTTGAACGTGTCCACAACATCCTGCCGTGCTTCGTAGCTCAGGGAGCCGTCAAGATAGCTCACGGTGTAGCTCGTGTTGGTGAAGAGGTGCTGCAGTATGCGCAGCAGCCGCACGCTGTGAGAGAAGACGAGCACTTTGCTGCCGCTCCCGTGCCAGAATTTGAGCAGTCTCTTGAGAATCTTCCATTTGCCGCAGAACTCCGGGTTGACCAGGTTACTAATCCGATCGCGCTTTTCGTACAGCATCTTCCATGTATCCGGCATGCAGGTCTGTAGCGTTGCGAGCTCTTGCTCGTGCCTCTCTTCAAGATCCGTCGTCATCGGCACCAGCAGAGTCAGATGGTTGGCCAGCTTTTGCAACGTCATCATGCTGGGAAAGACGATGCTTTGCCAGCGTTTGCCGTTTGGGAGATACTGCTTGCAGCACCAGCCTTTCTTGCCACCGTGCTCGCAGTCTTCCGAGGCGGTCCTTATGATGGAGACTTCTTTGCTGCTCAGAAAGTTCTCATATGCTTCCATCTGCAAGTCGGAGAGGGGGCAAAAGACGACTCGGTCCCATTTCTTTGGTAATTGATGAGCGATCAGAGACTTCATACGGCGCAAAATGTACCGCGGAAGGAGATTCTGGACCAGCTTCTTTGCCGTCTGTCTTGCGAGACTCAACTGCGCAACCGTGGCATCATGGGACTGGCCGACGGTCAAGGGCTTTGTAATAGTCTGAGACCACTCAGCTTTGGTGCCGAAATGGCCTGGGTTGGTCCAATCCAGCAATGTCCAGAGCTCCTCGTACTTGTTCTGGATGGCTGTTCCCGTCAAGCCAATCCTGCAGAGCGCGTTGACCTCTTGCATTGCTTTTGTGGTCTCCGAGTACCGGTCCTTGAGGCGATGACACTCGTCAGCGATGATGGCATCCCACTGCACCATGTTGATGGAGCTGCGAGAGTTCTTGTATGTCTCGTATGTCGTGATCATGATTTCAAGCATGCCGGCGCGGGCTGCACCAAGCACGTCATCCTTGTTTGTTCCGTGGAAAGTATCGACATGCCACCACCCCCATCTATTCAACTCGTTCCTCCAGTTCGCGATAAGAGACCCTGGACACACGATGAGTATCTTGGGATACCATCTCTCGCCGAGCATTCGCATATTCCTCAGGCGTTTGTCGTCCCGTTCGTCTCCCGTCTTCCCAAAGGCCACTGTTAGAAAAGCAGCGACCTGGACCGTCTTGCCAAGACCCATGTCATCGCCCAGGATGCCTCCTTCTTGGTACACAAACTTCTTGTGCAGAAACCTAACGCCATCCACTTGATAGTCTCGCAGGTACTGAGCGATTGACGCGGGGATGAGGCCTCCTGACTGGGGAAGCTCAATGTCGCGGTAGGGCCGAGACGGTTTGATGCCACTTGCTGGGCCAAAGTCTGGCCGCTCTTTCAGCTCCCCAAGGCTCCTTGACTCGTCAAAATCAATACCTGTGTAGTCAGGCGGCAGCATCAGGGCTGATTCGTGGTAGAGCTTCCGCTGAGCATCAAAGGCTCGTCTCCGTTCAACCAGATAGTCGGGCAGGTCCACAATGTCCAAGTCATCCTCGGGATGGTCTCCATCGGCACTCCTCCTGGTGGCTTTCTTCTGTTTGCCAGATCTCCGCCTCGTTTTTCGCTTCTTCGGCCTCAGAGGCGCACTGTCTGATTCATCGGTCCATTCAACCTTTTCCGTGAATTCGAGCTCTATCTTGCGCTTTCGAGGCGGGTTTCGGGCCGGTCCCTCGAACCCATCCTCCAAAAGGGAGGCCGTGTCCCCATCATCTGAGAGCTCGATGACATCTGCCGGCATTTGAAGAAGTGGAAGCGGCCGTTAAGCCACAGGATGTTGGTCAAGAGACACGCGAAGAGAGAAGAGGAGGAGGTAGAGGATGAATGATGCGAAATCACGTGACTCGCACTGTGCTGCTGCTCCTCAATACGAGCTTGAGTACCTAGTTGCTGCCTCGACTTTGTGCAACCTTCAACGCCATGCTCCAGCAGTGACAACCAAGTCCGTTATCGCCTCAACAATGGCATAGCAACTCTGACATGGCTTACTTTATCCCCTCTTCTCTATGCTGCATGTTGCGTGTACCTTTGGACATCACTTGTTTCTGTCAGTCCAGGCCGAAGTGAAGCTGCAGCAAGCGAGTCAGTGAGGGTAATATTGGTTCAGCCCCTCGTGGTGTTTGTGAAAGAGGTTCAAGCCAATGCTTCATCCATATCGGGCGTCATTCTCTTGCTATCTCCCTCCATAACTAGTTAATCAATGAACGTAGCATTTATGAAACCGTAATCGCCTCTTCCCATTCGCGGCAAAGCATCGTATCATCTCATTCACACCTTGCCTTACCTTGCCTTGGGTAGCGCTGCCTCCGCCTTGCATCGGATCAGGCACAGCCCTGCCACCCAAGGTCATCCAACTCCGACAGATCTATCACCGGGATCCAGCAGCAGAAACCTCAGACTTGATTTTTGACTCCAAAAGATACATTCACACGAGAAACCAGCAGTCACCATGTCGAGCAATTCCCCTTCCACCAGCTACGACGTGGTGAGAAACATCCCCAACGACCAGGCAAAGGCAATCCTGCTCTCCCTGTGCACGAATCCCGCCATCTGCGCCAAGGTCGCCTCGTACGCAAAGCGGCTCAACGAGGAGGCGTCGTCCAAGAAGCGCAAGCCCGAATCAGCCATTGCCATTTGCGTGCAGTGCGACCAGCCGTATTACGAAGAGGACAATGACGATACCAGCTGTGTCCATCATGACGGTGAGTTTATGTTGTCTATCCTATCTTTGCTGTTACGGTTTCAGGCATTGGTAACCGTCATCGCGCTACAGGTATACTAGAGGTCAACTACAAGGCGGAGGTCTGGGAGGAGATCTCCGACGACGGCCCAATTGACTCTTCAGACAATGAGGAAGACGTCCCCGAGGGCTTCAACTGGACCTGCTGCGGCACTATCGGCACCTCTGAAGGATGCAAGAAGGGCCCGCATCAGTCTGACCCCGAAAAGTCAAGGAAAAGCGCTCGTGCGTCAGTGAGCAAGGCCTAGGACGATGGGTGAGAGTCAGTGAACTGGGAGGATCTTGAAGGCGGCATTTCATTGGAGTGGTGAGGGGGGAAAAGGCGAATTCAACATTTCGGGGCAGAACATGGGGCAAACAGAACAAGTTGCATGGCGATCTGTGTGGTTTATTGGGCGTTTCAAAGGAGTCTTGTTCATCCCGAGTCGAGTCGTGGACACTCAACGTATTGTAGCATTCTGGGAGCAACGGATTCATGCACTGCTGACGGACCTACCTATTTCAACACATCCTCCACCGCTGGGACGTGAACCTGTCGAATCAGCAATTTCTTGCAGTAACACGTGTGGTTCATCAGTGACAACCACCCTACTGTAGAGTCGAGTTAGCGTCAAAGCGTCTGCCTCAATCAAGACAACCAACCAATTCCACTGCCGATAGGATGGATGATCGCGGCGCATGAACCAGAGGCTCGAGCTCCGCCAGATGAAGCGATGCCGGAGATGACAGACAATGAATCTCCTCAATATGCAATTGATGCGAATAATATGCGTGTTCCAATTTGCCATGATCATTTCTGCTCTATTATCGAAGCGATCAAGGGACACCAGTTCCGCATTAAACATGCCCTGTACAATACCATCCGCCAATAGCAAGAGGCAATATTGGCGATAGTCAAGACTCAACACCACTCCCACCAAGCCTGTGTTGCATCAAGCACGAGCACTTGCCGCAAATTGTAAGATCATAACATAGCTTCTGTCCACTATTCGCATCCTGCAGTCGAGCAGGATTGGGAATATTGCTACGCTCCTGATGCTACCCTAGGGTGCCATTCGGGTGCACATATATCTCCTCATTGAAGATCTAATACATATATATATTTCCTTATGAGCCCCGTTCCGCGTTGTCACCATTCATTGTTCCATCTTTTCGCATCCTGAGTTTAGACAGGACTTGCTGATATCAACCGCCGCCCCTCAATAACCTATCCATAAGCTATAACTACCATCATCAACCACAATGGCGACAACAGCCCCCCTCACCCCCGAGGAAGCCCGCGACAGGCTCAACATCCGCCGCGTCATCGAGCGCTACTCCCAATGCGCCGACCGCTGCCTCCCAGAGGAGCAAGCATCCCTCTTCATCGCAGAGCCCGTCTTCCACATCTACATGCAAGGCCAGGGCACCGAGCCCACCCAGGCCGTCACCAAGAGAGAGGACCTCGTTCCCATCTTTGAGTACACAAAGGGCTGCAAGCACACGTCGCACGTCCTCGGCCAGAGCACCATCGACATCGAGGCGGACGGCAAGACGGCCACGGGCGAGACGTACTGCCTGGCGCATTACCTGTCAGAGAAGGATGGCCAGCGGCAGATGTGGCAGGCGAGTCTGCGGTACCACGACGTTTTGAAGAAGCAGGATGATGGGTTTTGGCAGTTTGCGGAGCGGAAGCTGATTGTTGACTGGACGGAGACGAGGCCTTCGAATCCTTAGAGTTACTGGGGGTTGTAAGCGAATGGAACTGAATTGATTGGAAAGACTCGCCGCTTGCATCGTCAATAAGTGTCCATGTTCCGCCTTGTATCTCTTGGCCCGAATTTGCGTTGCATAAGGTACAACAATGCTCGAGCTATCGGTTGAGAACCAGCTGGGAGGCGTTTTGCTTTTCTTTCTTTTTCTCCTCTAACTAAAGGACGTTGCCATGCCTATGCAGCCGATAGGCGACCATGTTGCTGAGGCCGAGTTGAGATAGTCACTGTGAAGTGTGAACGCCGATAAATTGCGTGTAAGTCGCATTCGAATGAATTGACAAGAGAATTCAGATTAAATTATCTGCGTTGCGCCAAAGTATGCTTCGTACCCAAAGTTCATCCAAACGCCCCCGAGTATAGCATAGATATATATATACAAATCGAAAGATGGACGCTTCCATATTTTTTGCTGTCCTGTTTTGTGTATCCCATCGACTCGACCGAATTCCATCTCTCTACCACCGTCCGATGTGTCCGTCCAAAGCCCATTTAGCGAGCGCAGGCCATGTAAGCATGGCGCCAAACAGAGGAACATAACTATCAAGAGGAGCCAATGTTAGTCAAACGATTTTATGATCAAGATGCATCGGACTCTTGTTGGTTATACGTACGTGACAAACTTGCCAGCCGTCCAGACGATTTGCTTCGTATAGTCGGGTCGTGCAGGCTTCACGGTGGCAGAGAGTCGCTCAAAGGGCTGGTGCTCGAATGAGCGTCCCATTCGTCGGACTTGCATGAAGAAGCCGGGTCTGCGAACCGCGGCGGTTGCAGTGCGGGTGACGGTTGCAGCAGACATGTTGAGAGAAGTTGTCGGAATGAAACGAAGTCTTTTGGTTGTATTTTGTTTGTTTTCAAAGTGTGAAGTTGTAAGCCAGGTGATAATACACGGGATGAATCTTAAGAGAGTTGAGATTGTTGAGAAAAGTGGTTGAGTTGAGAGGTAATCCTCAGTGGATTGGTTGTATCGTTTGCTTGTTGATGCTGTGATGATGGACCAGAAAAGACAACTCGGAAGCGCTTCCTACCCAAGCATTATGTATCCCAACGAACCATCGCATCCTTCCGCCCGTCATGCAAATCATCCATCATCAAACCTTTGAAAATTTCCTTCTCTCACCTTTCTCACTCCTTCATGATGTCAAAGTCGGGACATCCTCACGAGACTTCCTCGCCTCAGCCTGCGATTATGGCCAGATGCCACACACACAGAGCAGCCAATATCATACCACTGTCAGGACATTCTGCGGCCATGACCGCCAATCAGCCGGTCGCCAATTGGCTGGCCCTACCACCTGGCCTAACGATTTTGGGGGGCTTACGTTTGGTTGGCGAAGAAATGCTTCAGTTGGGTTTGGGGGGAGCTTATTTCGGGGATCCTGGTCGGTGGTGCCACTCCGGAGCATCCCGGAGGGGGGAATCGGCCGGCGGTTTTTGGGTTGTTGCTGTGCTTTGAGCGCTCAGAAGATGAACCGGATCCGAAAGAGTGCCCAAGAAAAGTCAGAATCGTTTGACATCTGTCGCTCTAGTGGTCCGAATGAGAAAATCTAGTAAATCATGAGGCTGTTTTGTATTTCTGTTGTGAGCAGGCTCGTTGAGATCCGGGACCCAGGAGAGATGAGCCGCAAATCATCATGCCACAGTGCCACCCCAAACAACCGGATTCTTCCATGCACTACTGCAAATCTTGTCTGGGGAAACAGATGCAACGCCAAACCACGAGAAAGCAATTACTACTCTCCAGATCAACAAGATCTTGTCACACGGCATCGTGTTGTTCTATCCCATAAGGAAAGAGGGCATCTTAGTGATCTGAAGTAAGGCGTCATGTACAAGGACTCAATAGCTAAGGGACTTGTTGAGACCATCTTCACATACCTACCATACTCTAGATCTGAATTCGTCTCTGTAAACCATCAGGCCATCTCAAGTCATCTCAATGAGAAGATGATGACCAACAATTTTACGTGGATGTAGGCTTCTTGCGGGACCTGCGGTGACTGCGGCATCCGCCGAGACTCGCTGCCGCAACGCCGCGACTCATCAGCTGAAGGCCGGCCAGCACCGATCCCTTCGCCTCAATCTATCTCTGCCCGTGCACGTGTCGGGAGATTGACTTCAGCTCTCCCGTGTTTCCGTAGCTGGACTTTGCTGAATCATTCTATCCAAACTGTGCTTATCAGACAAACTGTCAACTGCAGCAGACATGCAGCATCTTCTGGTGGGCTGAAGTGAGACACGTGTGATTCAGCGCAACCTCCTGCTTCTGCCGCTGTGGCTTATCGCTTTGCATCCAGCTGAGACTTGTTTGTCCATACAATGCTCCCCAAACAATGAGAAGCCTGGAAAGCGTCCGTACAGCTGTGGACTGAAGCATTCTAAAAGCAAACACTGCGAATGGCTTTCAGCTTCATGCCGGATGATGCAGGGTATGCGATCCTTCACCTCTGGGAAGAAACATTTTGCGAAGGAGAATACTAGCCACAGGGCTCAGCTTTAATTTCGCCAGAGCGGACAATAATACGTCCTTTGTTATCCTGGTAGAACGTGGCTCCAAGCCACCAGTTCCCTGGAGCTGAGACAGCGCTGCCATGTGTTGAAAGTACAAGGATGGTGATTGACCAACCCCCCCTGATCCTTTACACGCTGCTGCCCAGGTCCGGCGTGGGAGGACGACTCGACATATCGATAATGATACCCCGGACAGATCATTATTTCATCGTTTGTAAGGTGCATTTCTGACACAACTCTCAACATCCAGTTCTACAGTACTATGGCCTTGAGCTTGTTGCTGACAAACTCTACGAATGAAGTCAACTCGGCCGAGATGCAACATACATGTACTGGTGGGAAACAACGACTTGATTCTACTCCAACCTTTCCTGTCAATCGATAATACCCCAGATGCTAAACGAGTGCCAATTGACAAGATAAAGCTCTCACAAACGGTGAACAACTCCTTTCCACGACTGCCGTCCTTCCGTCCTTGACCCCCAAAGGTTCCGCAGTGCCCCCCCGATGTGATCCTTGCCCTCTCCACCGATTGTCTTGCACTCTGCGTGGATATCACAACTCGTCGACGCGGCCACATTGCTGCATTGCCATCTAGAACCGGCAACTGATGCGCCGTACTTCTCAATCTGTCGAATAGTGGCGCATGTGTGTGTCCGACTGCATATGTTTGCTCATCTAGAACACTTTACACCGGCGGTTCCCCAGCAGTAGCGACGAGTAATGAGAATCCTTGCATGAATACTGTGAGGATTCATACCTGTCGTGTGTGTGGAGAATGGAGGAGGAGTAACGTGGGCGATGCAGGGAGTTGAGAAACTTGAAATTGACATGTGGACTGGGGGCTGTTGAGGCCGGCGGCTAACTCGACTGACAGCGGACACAAGTGCTCAACCGGGCAAAGATTGGCTCATGTCTGATCATTGTAACTTTGAAGGAAGCTTGGAAGGGGGGATTTGGAGTCTTTGGATTGTTCGATGAGCGCCCGTTGTGGGATGCTTGGTTCGAGTCTCTGGTGACAAGTGGTCTCTATAAAGCCAGCCCAGGCCCATATAACCGTTGCAAGTGTAACCAAACTACAGCGGCTCGGTGGAACACTCATCCATTCTTGGCCAGATGGCAGATGGAGCAACTTCCAAGACCTTGAGGACTACCGGGCATGCTCTCCGTATGTGACATGCTGCATGCCTCGATGAATACTACTGTACACTGCGCTCTCTTGCAGCTGATGTTGCCTCAATGTATGCGTGAGACATCTCCCTGAATGGCCACTTGTACCTAGGCTACACACACAGCAGAGCTCCTGTGTAGTTTGTCAATTCTCGTGCCCAGACTCCATTGAGATACCTTCCGAGTCCAGATTGTTCCAACCCCTGCTTCATGCAGCGTACATAGACTGGCCATACCGTGGAGTGAGGGGCTCACGAGTTCTGCCGTGGTTGTACGGAACAGGAGGCGGAATCTTTCCACAGCCGGCATGTGCAAATACTGGGCGACGTGCACTGTGCTCATAGCAGCCGCGTCACGTGCCCCATCTAGGTTGTTCTCTCTTTTCTCTCCCCACCAGATTTGTCCGCCCTAGTAATTAGATTCGTCGATGCCAGCAGACAAACTCGCAGCAGACTGAAGCATCAGCTCGGCTATTCCGCCACGAATCCTTGCTGCAAGGCCTTGATTTTTCTTTTGTCTGTTCCGTTGTTGCATGATGTCCGCACTGTATGTATGTACTTTGCTGTGTGATGCAGGCTGCGCATACGCAAACACGCATGTGCCGTGCATGCGTTCTGACCAGTCACCTGTACGTGAGGCAAACTCGAACGCCATCCGCGGTGCGACTCGACCGCAATCCATGACCCGTCGAACAGCGATCCGGCCGGTATGAATGATTACGCGGGCGCCACAATGGAAGGCAGTTTGGTCTCGTCTGTTCCTGAATAGAGCAAGGAAGAATCGGGGCCGGCATCTCAAGCGAAAGGGCCGTGACACCTCGAAATGGAGACTCGAGAGGCTCTAGACGACGCCGGCTAGGCGACTTGCGTCCATGGCTCGCCGCGGTTTAATCTTAGCTCTGGGCAAACAGCTTCGGAGGACCAGGATTCGACGGAAGCTCCCTGCGCTAGGCGCTGCTAGAGCCACAAGTGACGCCCCCAGTTCTTGCGCTTCTCAGTTGACAGCCGTTCCTTGTGCAGGTAACATCAGAGAACCAACAACCTTGGAACGCACGCGGGTGGACAATCTCTGCAGCACATGCGTGAGGGGGGCAACGACACGGCCGATTTTTTCTCTCCGCTCCACGAAGACGTGGATGTGCTTGCGCGGGCCGTCTTCTGATAAGAGCTGAGGCAACCTTCTGATGGTGTTGCCCATCGGATCCCGTTCCTCGTCTCTCTAACCCAGCTCAAGTTCTCGGGAGTTCACAATGGCCAGCCCCAAGTCGCCACGAAGCCCGCAAGCCGGTCCTTCGTCAGCCAATCCATCGTCGCCCAGAAGCGCGCAAGCCGGTCCCTCGTCAGCCAGACAGCCATCAGAGCCGAGATCCCCTGAGCCTGCCGCACCTACGGCAGACGTCGAACCGGCTCCGGCCGCAGAAATTCCCTTTGTATGCCGCCTCCCTCTCTAACGGCTAATTCGGCCGGCCAGCGTCGCAACGGCCGCAAGAGCTTGCCATTACTCCCTTCTGCTTGTTGGATTCCTGTGAGCTAACACGGCTCGCAACAGGAAGAGAACGATGAAGAAGATTCTGGGGTAGATGACTGGGATGATGCGTAGGTCGAAATGATGATGGCGGAAGCACGCATTCCAATAGGGTTTTCCTAACTTTGCCCAGCGCCTCCTCAACGGCCTCTCTGTCCGAGAGCATATTCGACTACCGCAACATCCACGGCCGGACCTTCCAGAACTCCAAGACGACCGAGTACTGGGGTCCGAATGACGACCGCCAGAACAATGGGCTCGACATCTCGCATCACTTCGTCACCATGCTGCTCGGCGACAAGTTGTTCGAGGCGCCCATCAAGGAGCCGCCCACCAAGGTGCTCGACGTCGGCACCGGAACCGGCATCTGGGCCATCGACATGTCCGACGCCTATCCGTCTGCCGAGATCATAGGGACCGACATCAGCCCCATCCAGCCGACGTGGGTGCCGCCGAACTGCATCTTCCACCTCGAGGACGCGCAGCTCGAATGGACCTACCCGCCCGAGTCGTTTGACTTTATTCATATCCGGGCGCTGTACGGCAGCATCAGCGACTGGGGCGAGCTGTACAAGCAGGCTTACAAGGCGCTGATGCCGGGCGGCTGGATCGAGGACTTTGAGTTCAACATCACGCTGATGAGCGACGTGCCCGAAGTCCGCGACGATCCCAAGCACATCTTCAAGCGCTGGTCGGAAGTGTTTACCGAGGCCGGCGTGCGCATGGGGCGGACCCTGCTCATCGGCACGGGCGGCAGGATGCGCAAGCTGATGCAGGAGGCGGGCTTCGTCGACGTGATTGAGAAGAACTACAAGGTGCCGAGCGGCCGATGGAGCAGCGATCCCACGATGAAGCAGATTGGCGCGTATAACTTGGCGTTCCTCGACGAGAGCCTCGAGGGGTTTGCGCTCTTCATGCTCAAGGAGATTATGGGATGGGAGTACATTGAGGTGCAGCTTTTCGTTGCAGAGATGCGCAAGGCCATTAACAACCCCAAGATCAGGCCATACTACATTCTGTAAGTTTCTTCCCGCATTCCAGCCGACTTTCCCCCCCGTGGCCGTCTTTCTTTGGTTGGCAGACACTAACCAATGTGTGTGTGTGTGTGAAATGCAGTACGAATGTATTTGCACGGAAGCCCGACGTGTGGGAGCATTGAATCCTGGGTTGGCTGGCGTCTTGTGTCATTTTCCTAGCGTTCTATTTGAGGTTGTTAGCCATCTTGCCTTGACCTACCTACTGCCTACCTACCTTATTACCTACCATTGACTACTACATACCTTACCTCATAATGACCTTGGGTACATATACGAAACCCGAGCTGAGCAATCTAGCTGGATAATACCCAGGGAACAGGCATGCCGTTTTGTTCATGTGATGCTGGATGGCCTGCCAGGTTTTGTCATGTAATATTGTTACTGATCACATCGTCTAACCTGGCGCTATACGGCACTACGAACGTGCGTGTGAGCGAGACCGTTGTCCTAAAACCGGGTACGACTGCATCGCTTGGAGCTCTCGTCTCGACAAGTGCAGGGCCTTTTTACCTTGGATATTACGTATTTTAAGATGGCAGACTTCACCTAATAATGATAAATACATACAAATCGAGTCCCTTACATTCTCGTGCAACGTAGATAGCAGCACTAGGTAGCAGCACTGCTTCCGATTCCCGGACGACGGTCCCAGGCTTTGTTTCACCCGCAAACGTTGTCCCGTCCCAGTCCCTGTCTGTCTACCTTACCTTAGGTAATTCTCGTATGGAAACTTGCTCCATAGCAATTTCGTCTTTGCGTCTCTGTCTCAATGCACTGAGACATGCCGCTGAACTCGTTCCCGCCCTCCTCCTTCCCCACCCCTAAACTGCCAGTACATATATAACACAATTAGGGTCTGGCTATACAGCACCTCACATCCATATCTACAGCACCTTAATTTATAGCTAGGGTAGCTAAAGACGCTAGTATCGCTCTTGCCTAGCTAATTGCTAGTTAATTAAGACGCTAATATTTAATAATGCCTAACTAATACATATATATAAGAGCAGCTATAATAAATAGCCTAACTTATATAGTAGATATATAACTTACACTCCTATATTATATACTTAACTTTAAAGCTATTTATAAGTAAGCTATACTAAAATAGACTATATTTTTAGCAGATTATTTAAAATTTAGTAAAATGCTATCTCTTATATTAAGGAGGTTAATAAATCTAATAGCTATAACCTTATTATATATGCCTGCTAACTTAATAGCTTTAATACTTTTAACTGCTATACTATTATTATATATTATAGTAAAGGCTAGTTTTATATCTCCTTAGCTAAGGATAATATATATAAGTCTAAAAGATAAAAAATTAATATTTAAATAACTAGTTATTTTTTTTATATTAATATCTAGCTATAAGTAACTTTAAAGGCTATAGCTAGGGCTATAGCTAAGGCTATACTAGTTAAGCTTTAGTATTTAAAATATATAAATAGTAATATTACTAGTAAATATAATTATTTACTACTTAAGCTAAAAGTAATACCTGCCTTTAAAAAAAATAGCATTTTAAAAAGTAAGGATATAATTATCTTTACTTAAAATAATAGCACTAGACTAGTATAAATCCTTATATAATTATAAAGTAATAAAAATAAGGATATTAAGCTTATTATCTAGTTTAATATATATAACCTCTTTTATTACTATTACCTTAATAAGCTTACTAGCTAGACCTTTATTAAATAGCTATATAAATAACTATAAAATAATAAAAAATATATCTTTTTTAATAAAAGAGATAATAGTAGTTATATTATTAATTTATTTATTATACTATAGTTAGGATTATAGCTTTTATAATAATATTTTAATATTATTCTTTATAACTTAATATATAAGATAAATTACTTTAATATACTATTATTTAATATTTATAATACTATTAAAATAAAAAAAATATTTTAAGCTATTACTGCCTTTTTTAATATTAAAAATAAGGCATTTTATAATTAAGTAGTTAATTATTTTATATAGCTAGTTTAAAAAAAAAGCATTTTACTTTTAATAATAATAATAATAAACTAAAAGCTTACTTAAATAAAGGCCTAGGATAAAAATAAAGCTATAAGGAAAATACTATATATATTATACTATTAGTATATTAATATAAATATATTAGCTAAATATAAAAGCTTTTTTTTTAAAGCTATTAAAATTAATAGCTAAATTTAATAATATAAGACTTTTTAATACTTTTTTAATAATTTTAATAAACTTATTAATAATAAAAATGCCTAAATTTATAATAACTAGCTAAAGGCTTTTTAGCTTTTAAATATATACTTTAAAGCTATTATAGTATATATTATAATAATATAGCTAATATTATAAAGCTTTAAGATTATTAACTTTAAAGTTAACTATTATTATTACTTTAGTTATTTAATAACTTTAATTATTAAATTTATATATGCTGCTATTAAATACTTTTTTTAATTTAGTTAAGGAGACTTAGCTATAGCCTTTTATAAGTTAAAGCTATTTTAAAAGATATAGGATATTACTATTTAGGCTAATAAGGCTAAATAAATAAATAAAATATTATTAAGTATTATAAGTTATCTCTTTTTTTTTATATATATTAAGATAATGCCTATAGTATTATAAATATTAATTAATAAGCTTAAAAGCCTTAGCTATAATTTTAAGTAGCTATTAATAAGTTCTTATTATTTTTATATAATCTAGGTTATATTTAAATTACTTTATAAATATATCCTTTATTATTAGCTATAAAAGAAGCTGCTGCTTTAAGTTAATAAAATACACTTATATTAATATTAGTATTATAATTCTATATATTAAAAGTTAAGGCCTAAGCTTATTCTTAATCTAGCTGTTATTAAGGCTAAGGGATAACTAAAAGGCGCCTTTAGCCTAGCTTTAACTTTATTAATAATATTTTAATAAAATCCTATTATATTTAAATTTATAAAGGCTATTAAAAAAGCTAAGGCTAATATAATAGTAGCTATAGCTTAAGTAGTAGCTAGGGCAGTAGTAGTAATAACTAAGACTAACCTAGTTGCCTTAATAAAGAGGTTAGTATTAGCCCTAAGGTTAGCATTAGCCTTAAGGTTAGTATTAGCCTTAAGGCTAGCACTAGTATTAATAGTGCTAGTAGCTATAGACTTATTTAAGGTATTAATTTTAAATATAACTAAAGGCCTTCTTTTAGTAGCTAAAAATAATACTTATAATACTAGTATTAAGATATAAAAGTTATACTAATAAGCGCTAGTTTAGTTAGAAGATATTAATAAAAAGGCTAGCGCTAGTCTTAATAATACTATTATTATCTTTAATAATAGTAGTAGTAGCTTAAGCCTAGCCTTAATACTAAAGCTCTTGCTAGCCTTAATGCTAAAGCTTTTACTAGCCTTAATACTAAAGCTTTTTATACTGCTAGCATTTAGGCTTAATAATACTATTATTATTTTTAGTAATAGCAGTAGTAGTAGCCTAAGCCTAGCTTTATTACTAAAGCTAGTGCTAAATAAGAATAAAAATAAAAATAAGTTTATAATACCTTTAAAAATATAGTAGCTATTATAAAATACTAACTAAAAGCTTAATATCCTTATATAATAGCTGCTTTTATAATAATGCTTAAAAAAGCTTATATTAATAAATAAAAATAGTAATAGTAGTAAAAAAGTAAATAATTTAGTAAAAAGTAAGGAATTTATTAAAGATAATATAGTAAATAAGGATAATATTAAAGACTAGCTATTTTTTAATATAAATAAACTAAGAATAGCTTTAAAATTAATTAAGATATAGCTAAGTGTTATTTATATGTGTATGTGGATATTAGCGTCTTAATTAACTAGTAATTAGCTAGGCAAGAGCGACACTGGCGTCTTTAGCTACCCCAGCTATAAATTAAGGTGCTGTGGATATGGATGTGAGGTGCTGTGTAGCCAGACCCCATAATTAAACCCTCACTGAGCGCGCCATGGTAATACAATACGGCCCCGGCGCTGTGGTTTCTCAGCGCAATGTAACATGTGATGATGTGTGCGGAGCACCGGGAAAAATCCCAGAATATTGGAAATACTTACTTCCTGGGTTTTTTGCTGAGAAGTGACAGCTCAGAAGAGAGCTCTGGGCCGATCAAATGCTCGAATGGAGAGCAGTCCACTGAGGGATTCTGTACGAATGGGTATGTCATAGACTCCAGCTCGTATGTTATACATCACTTTTTTGTTTCTCAGCTTCTACGGTAATAAAGGATATCATCCCATATCCATGTTCCATGCTACTCTACATACCTGGAAGTTGAGTAGGTACCTATGGAGAGGGGAGTTCGCGAGGAGGGTCCGTTGGATGGCTAGGGCTAGGTGGGAATTTGCAACTCGGGCTATCTCATTTGCCAGCCGTCCCAGAGACACGGGTCCAATGCACCACCACCCAAAGTTCCCAGCACTCGCTGCTATTGCCAGCAACTTATGAGCTATATGTAGGTATTACTGGCCGTCCCACGTCCCTAATATAAGTGAAACACACAGAGGTACAGCGAATCAAAGCTCCCGAACTTCTCTTCTACTGCTTCTCCCCCTCAAAGACCAACCAAGACACGCAACCCATCATCATCATCAAACTCCCCTTTCGAACCACAACGGCGGCGGTCCCAACCCACCCCCCCTTGCTAGCGCCATAACCCGCGCCCCCGGGCTCGGTTTTCTCTGGGTCGGCCGCTCTCTGGACGGACGGAAGACCCTCCTTCTCTTGATTCAGTCCAAATGCTCCAGGGCTAATATAGCGAGCCGTGGCCACTAAATCCAGTAGCCCGGCACACTACTGCAGGCTCTGCGGTTCCCCGTCCCAGTTACCGTTTTCCAATTATCTTTGCTTGTCAACTTGTTTTCCGATTCTCCGCGGGCTGGGCTGTTGTTGTGTGTAGGACAGGAGCATGCGGGTTGGAATGGAGTGGAATGGCTGGATAGGATGGAGTAATAGCCCCAGAGCCAAAGGCGGGAAAACCCTGTAGTATCAGATCCCGTCTGCCCGTTTTGCTGTTGTGCTATTCTAGAGAGAGTATAGATAATATGTACGATACACTAGAACTAGGAAGTGGGAAAAGAGTGGCAGAAAGGTAAGGTGAGGGGGTTCCGAACGGGTTGCCCATGTTTTCTTGGATAGTCGATTTCTAGTAGGTGAGTCCGGCCAAGTCAAGCAAGGTAAGGGTCTTTTCGAGACTAATCAAAACCTATATTATATACGAGTGTGTCCAGGTGTAGATCACTTTTTCTGGTCCACTCTCATTCTCCTCCTCCTCTTCTACTTTTCTTCTTCTCTGCGGCTCTGGCTGCTGCTTCATGGCTGCTTCGTTTGCAGGTCGAGGTATCAAGAGTTCTGACTAGTCTGGTTGTCAGCTAGGCAAGCAGATACGGGAAGCCCATCTTTTTCTTGCTCGAGCGAAACACTCAAAGACGACTTGGACCTACCAGCAAACACTGAGGTTACACTTGGAAAGTCGAACCAGCAGGACGTATCCCGAGGCCATCCTCGGTACCAGAGTTGCATCGGGTGAAAGTTGTCACGCGGGGTCATTGCTGCGTGCTCTTGCTCCCACGCTGCAGCAAAGCAGTTCACAAAGTCAACAAAGAGACTTTGAAGATCACCATAATCAAGGACCTGATTTACTGCATCTGCCCTGGAAATCGAGATGGAGAGCGTTACTGGAATCCCCACCTCCGTCGTCCTCCTCGCCGGCGGTCTCATCAGCCTCTTCGTCGTGGGAAGAATCATCCAGTTCGCAAGGCTGAGGAGCTTCAAGGGGCCCTTTTTGACCAGCTTTACCAATCTTCCGCACAGAAAGGCCCTCTTCAAGGAGAGATGCCACGAGTGGTATGCGGAGGTTTGTGAACAATACGGTGCGCCGACCCCTCTCTCAGCAAGCAAGCAATTCACCACCAGCAACTTATCCTTACTAATATCATTCTTTTGTGTTGAGTAAACTACAGGCCCGATAGCAAGAGTAGCACCAAATCTCCTGATTACGTCTGACCCAGATGTCTGGATCCATGTAAACAACAAGCCCGGATACAAGCGCTCCGATTGGTATTACACTGCCTGCCGCCTCGAGTATGGGCGTGACAATGTCTTTTCGCAGACGGACAACAAGAAGCATGAGCAGAGGAGGAAGCAGATGGCTCCAGGGGTACGTCGTGACACCAGCTTCCTCTGTTGGCCAACACTCTGCAAAGCTAACGTGATGTGACGCTTAGTATTCTGGGAGGGAGAATCTTGACCTGGAAATCGCCATCGACCAGTGTGTCCAGGAGTTTCTCGACTTGATCAGATCCAAGTATGTCTCCACAGACGCCAAGATCGTGCCCGTGGACATGGCCAAGAAGGTCCAGTACTTCGCCCTCGACGTCATCAGCGGCGTCGGCCTGGGCAAGACCTTTGGCATGCTGAAGAACGACACCGACGTCGAGGGCTACCTCCAGTCCGCCGAAGAGGGTCTCCGAATCGCCAACTTCTCGCTCGCCATTGGCCTCAGCTGGATCGCGCAGGCGCCCGTCATCGGCCGCTTCATTGCCCCCTCGGAAAAGACCAAGAACGGCTTCGGCAGGATGATTGCGACCTGCTTCCGCTATGTCGATGAGCGCGAGGCCAACCCGACGGACAAGCGGTCCGATATGCTCGCGTCCTTTATTCGCCACGGCATCCATGGCGCCGACTTGAAGACTGAGGCCCTCGAACAGATTGTCGCCGGCTCTGACACCACATCATCCGCCATCCGAATTATCCTCCTCCACGTCATCACCAACCCCCGTGTGTACGCAAAGCTCCAAAAGGAGATTGACGAAGCAGTCCAGACCGGAAAAGCACCTCTTGAGGGCATCATCTCCCACAGCCAGACGAAGCAGCTTCCCTATCTTCAGGCCACCATCCGCGAGGCCATGAGAGTCATGCCGCCCGTCGCCAACATCTTCTCGCGAGACATTCCGCCCCAGGGCGACACCGTCAGAGTCAACGGCCAGGACGTGTTTCTGCCCGGCGGCGCCAACATTGGATATTCCGCGTACGCAATGCACCGCAGCCCCGAGATTTACGGCGAAGATGCCAAGGCCTTCCGTCCAGAGCGCTGGTATGAGCAGGACCAGGACAAGCTCGCCGTCATGCTTCGCACCAATGAGTTGATTTTCGGGCACGGCAAGTATCAGTGTCTGGGTAAGCCTGTTGCTCAGATCGAAATTGGAAAGGTTATCTTCGAGGTACGTTTGCTCGTGTTGTGAAGAAAAGAAAGCTGCGGCTCCTTCACCCAACTCCTTCTTCGTATCCTTGCCGTGCTTTGAGCTGACCAAGTAATAGCTGCTACGGTACTTTGACATTGCTGTGATGCACCCGGACAAACCTTGGCAGTCTGAGAACGCTCTCGGGCTGTTTCACATCAAGGACATGTGGGTGCAGGTGATGGAGAGAAGCGGTTGAGGATCGGGAGTGGTGTATTTTCGGCATATTAGGCACATTGACCTCAGTTTCCATCGAGAGACAGTCTCCTTATGACATTCAGTTACCTTATATCCAGACTGCGAAATTGCGAGGTTGCGAGGCTAGGTAATGATGGATATGTATTGGAAGCTCTCTACTGTGTAGTCAGTTTAGCATAAGCTCCTCACCAACATCTGAGCTTTATTGAGACTATTGCATTGCTTTTTCGCAGACTCTTTAAGACACACTTTTTGACAAGCGATGAGAAACTGTCTGGAAGAATGAACGAGCACAGATCGATCCGTCGAGAGAGTGTAAACGCAAGAGTTGGGGATGCGAAGCTTCGAAGCTTCGAAGCTTGCATGAGCCGAGGAAGATATCACGTGAGCGGTGACTAAGCAAAACGTTAATCTCCAAACCTCGAATTGATTCAAACAGCTCAACTTCAACACCTCGATATTGCAGCCGGCAGACACAATAACCATGTCTTCAGCACTGGCAAGAGGGCCAACCGCCCAAGCCGTCGACAGCAAACCGAAAGTCGCCATATCCGCGGTCCCGACGTTCGACAATGCCCTGTCCAAGGGCGTCTCCTTCGGCCGAGTCGCTGCTCTGCTCGGGCTGCTGGCGGCTCGGTTCCAGCATCTGGTAGCGCAGCCGGTGCTGACGCTGCAATCCGCGCTGCCTGTCGTCGCCGTGGTTCAGGTCGCGTACGTGGTGCTGTGCCTGCCGGCGGCGGGCTCTCAGCAGGCGAAGGCGGCCAAGAAGGCTCGTCCTGGCGAGAAGAAGAAGCCGGAGGCGGCCGGGACGAGCTCGGTGGTGGTACGCAGCTCCCACTTATTCACTCTGAGGGCTCAATTGAATCGCATGGATTGAGCATTTGTTTTCCGGTACAAGGATGCTAACAAGGTACATCATCTCTCAAAATGTAGACTGCGATCCTCGCCTTAATTCTCGCCGCGATATCCACTCCTGTCATTCATGCGCTCTTCATCCTCTTCGGCGCGCCATTCATCGATCACGTCCCTCATACGTTTCTCTGCGCGGCGCACTTCTCTCTGCTTGGCGTCTTCCCCGTCATCTACGCACGAGGATTGGACAGCCAGGCCCTGGTTGCCGTGGCTGGACTGACTGCGCCTCTGGACGAGACTCTTGGCGGGCTGTTGGGCGCGGTTCTTGGCGCATGGCTGGGCGCGGTACCTATTCCCCTGGACTGGGATCGGGACTGGCAGAGGTGGCCTGTCACGGTCGTATGTGGTCTGTACGCGGGTTCGTGTCTGGGCAGTTGGCTGTCGGGCGTGGTGTTTTACGGCAAGCGGCTGGGAGGAGCTGCGTCGACCACAAAGGAGGAGTAAGAGCCGAGGTATCATCTGCTGCATCTACTTGGCGTCATCTCTTGTCTATGGGAACATACTATTGCGGAGTGCTGGGGGCATTGCGTGCTGAGTCGAGCATTACGAGATGCCACTCTTTAGATTTGGGGACAACTGGATAGAGAAAATGGGGGACTAGTAATTGTAGAGGCTGTACGTCCTCACCTAATCATCCAGTGTCATTTTCTCCGTGGGAACGATTTTCTCCTGTTTCTGTAAGCTACAGCACGGATCTCGCCCTGCGCTCGGAGAAATTAATCTCACGATGATACGAGCGCCCGCAGGACAGACCTTAAATCGTAGCAACCGGTTTACGCCAACTTCAATCCTGTCACACAGTAAGGTAGGCAGCGTTTGCCATGTGAGCTACAGTAATAGTAGCAAAGTAGTTACAGTCTACAGCTGTTAGTCAATCCCAACCCCGGCTCACACGGCGTTCGGACTGATGCATGGTTGGACAGGGCCCAGAAGCCAACTGCTGGCCACGGCTCCATTCACCGCCAAGAGCTGCGACTGTCAGGCGATTGCCTTTCAGCCAAGGCCCGAGCTAGCTGCGGGGCCTTGTGATGGGAAGGTCCTGGGAAAATTGCAGTGAAATGGCACACAAATTGGCTGATGATAATCGTTCTTGATGCTGCGAGAGAGATGCAAGAGTGGGTTGTTATGCGCACAGCCTCATCATGACGGCAGCTGGAGCAGCAGCACCAGGGGGGCTGTTTCTGATAGAGAAGGCATCGACTGCCACATGCCTCTCAAACATGCCAAACCGAAACCGTTCTACAAGAAGAAAAAGAAGGAAAATTTGAAGTCCTGCTGAGGTCACTCATACGTCGAGTCAAAAACACCAAAAGCCGCGCTTCCGGCAGACACGGAATTGCATTCGGCAAGCTGGTGTGGCTGGTGCGTCACCCAGCCCAGACATTCTTCCCCAATGAGGCCGGGGCTTGTCGTCATGTGGCGATGAAATCGTGGCGTAAGCATGGCTTTTGGAGCTCTGTCACAGCTTGTCTTGACTTGTGGCGGTGCGGCCAAGCTTTGGATTGCTCATGGGAGAAACGAGTTGCGACACTAAGCAGGGGTCTGCAGCAGCGATGGTAGATTCATGACGTATGCCCTTGTGAGTTTTTCTGTGCAGTTCTTTTACGAGGTACATGCGGGATTCAAGCTTGATTCTGGGCAGCTTGTGGTCTGTAGCCCTTGCATGATGCGACAGATCTCGACTGCCGATTATCCTGCCATGGCATGTCCGAGGCGTTCTCAGTGCTTGAAATGCCACAAAGTACACACAAGTACATGAGCAGTAACTCTTTTAGTCAAGGATCGAGCTGGTCTCCCGCAACGGGGCATCAAGTTGCTGTGGCTTGCCCCAGTCGATGACGCAAACATGGAAGGCGGCTTCCCGTTCTCCAAGGCTTGGCTCGGAATGTCTGGGAAGGACCCAAAGATGACGCCCAATGGGCAATAAATAGTACCCGGACTTGCCAAAAACCTTCGTGTGTCTGCTCCTTCCTCTCCCTCCTATTTGTCTTACACAAAAACTTCTTCCGATCTTCCTCCTTGCAGATTCTCCTCTTCTCCCCCAAGCAACACCATCTTTGCGCCCTTCAAAGGTCTTTCTACTGCGACCTCTCAACACCCACGCGATATTCACAACTCTGAGCCCTTGAGCTTTGCATAAACCACACAAAAAGAGATACCCAACATGCCTTTCACCGCAAGGTAAGCCGTTATTACAGCATGACGTCCCGTGGCTTCCGTCATCTTCCCCGCAGCTCTCTCAGCTCTCGCTCCCCCCCTCGAGCGCACGCGACCTCACCACCACGAGGAGCCCTGGGATGGAGATATTCAGAAGCTCTCCTTTGGTTGAACAATTACTGACTTTCTCGTCTCTTTTAGCGACATTTGCAAGATCCTTCTTGCCATCATCCTGCCGCCCGTCGGTGTCTTCCTCGAGCGAGGCTGCGGCGCTGACTTCCTGATCAACATCCTCCTCACAATCCTGGGTATGTCAGATTCTCTTACCCTCGTGTTTCTCACCCTCAATCACGTCACTGTGGTTCGCAAACATTGCATCAGATTACTGACGTGTTCGATCTCAGGTTACATTCCCGGCATCATCCACGCTCTGTACATCATACTGAAATACTAAACACGCCAACCATTGTCGCATCCGCCAGCTTAAGCCATGACGTCCCGCCGTTTCGTGCCATGCACGCATCACCAATTCACGTCTTCTAAACGGTAATGGCCAGCAAGTCATCTACACACCGGATGCGACAGCGGAGGAGTGGTCATTGGCCTACCACCTTGGCCGGACATAGACGCGGTTATGACAGTCTTTCCTTTATGAACTTTTTTTTTGTCTTCTTCTTTTCGTCGGCTGGAGGCAGATGCACCCTGTTTGGAGGCGGCATCAGGTTTGGCTATTGTAATGAATTGATACCCGACTTCCTCTAATCACAATTACTTTTTACATTGAAACATTATTTGCGTCTCGCACATGGTGATTGCTCCAGACAATTGATCTTTCAGCAAACATTGAACAAGCAAGCGACTTTGGGACAAAAAGTTTGAAGAATACCGGGTAACTTCATTCGAAAGAGTGGATGGCGCAAAAAGGCAAAAAGGCAAAAAGTAAAGGTGGTGATTCCGCCCGGGCTCGAACCGGGGACCTTTTCGGTGGTGTCAACTGAACTGTTAACGAAATGTCATAACCAACTAGACCACGGAACCAATGATTGATGATGCGAGCATCTACATCAAAGACTATACAGTTAATCGCCGCGACCGAGTTTGAATGTCAACTCTGGTACGAAAGGTTGCTCAGCTTCATGTGCCGACTACCCCAAGTATATAGATAAGTTCACTTCACACGACGAAGACGAAATCCACGATGCGAATGATCGCGAATCAGGAAGACGGGATAACTATAAAAACCTGTTGTAGCATTCGAATCGATATTCCAAAAGCATTGCCATAACCAACAACTCAAACTCAGGAAGACGGCATGTGCATCCTCCTTTTGCATCCCCCCGAAACAGGTCAAGACGTTCGAACAAAGAAGTGAGTAAGAAAAGAGACAAGGAGAGACCAACGCTGATTCTACAGAAACACCCATCCCAACGCCAGAAGCCAAAGAAAAAAAAAAAACCCCTGAACATAAAAAACTTACCACTGCCAAACTGTTAATGATTCCGGTGCATGTATAAAAAGAATGACGGGAACAAAAATCTCAAAGTAATTCTCCATCGCCCTCGTCAGCCGCATCCTCCTCTTCATCCCAGTCCAACTGGGCCTCCAATTCCTCAGCCTTGCGCTGCACTTCGGCAAGCCCAGACAGTTCGGCCACGTAGTCCTTCTCCTGAAGGGCCTTCTTGACGAATTCCCATCCGTCGGTGCGGAAGGCGTTCAGTATCTTGGGGCTGCATGCGCTGCAGCTGTCGTATGATTGTCCGCGAATGACAATGTTCTGGAAGGTGGATACGTAGCCTCGGATCTGATGCGGTACGAGGCCGAGAGGGTGGTTAGGGGGGTCTCTTTCGAGGGTGACGCCTGGTCTTGGCTGAGGTGCTGGGGCACTGTTCTTGAGCGGGTGTTGCAGAAGGCTTGTCAGGAGCTCGACCAAGAGTGCTGAGGCGATGGCGGCGACTCCGGGTCGCGTCACGGTGCACTGCTGGTCAAGGGTCTGATCTTTCATGGACTAAGCACAACAAATGTTAGTGATGCGATATTCAAGAAATCGAATCATTTTGAGGTAATTTGGAAACTCACATCAGCCGGAGCGACGACATCGTTGCAAAAGTAGCAGCCGAGCGACTCCTTGCCCTCCTCTTTAGACTCAGCGCCGTGCCGCATGACGACGTACGAGTCGAATCCAAGAGCGGCATTCATGACGATCTTGCCCCTGGCCTTTCCCATCACGGTCGGCAGCCATCGGGATTCGCGAGTGTCCATTAGCAGGAAGACGACGTCGTGAGCGTCAATCAGAGATTCGAGCTTATCGTATTCGGCTTTTGTTCGCGCTTCATCAGTGAGAGGATGGCCGAGCATCGGCACAGACAAGGAGTGGCCCTCGGCGTCCACGCCCGGATATATCCTCTTCAACATCTCGGCAGCCTGAGTTGCTTTTGGCTTCCCGCCATTGAGGCAGTCATCGTACTCGAAGAGCGGCTGGCGGACTGGGTTTGAGAACGATACGCTGCCGTAGTCGACAAATGTAATCTTTCTTACGCCCCAACCCAGCAAATTTCTCGAAACGTAACCTCCCAGCGTTCCAGCGCCTAGCAGCAGGCACTTTGTGTTCTTGATGACGTCGAGATTCAGGTCCGGGGCCAGACGCCACTTCATCAGCTTGAGGTTCAAGTCTACCGCTGAATCAGCCAACCGAGATGGATCCATATATTCACCCAGGTTGGCCAGCTGCGCCTGGAGTTTGCCGTTCTTTGCCCGTTCCCAGCCGGTAACCTTAGGCATCTCCTTGATCTCCATATCCTCGACTGGGTCCATCTTGATCGGGATAATGATGCTTTTAGCCTCATGCCGTCTGGACCACTCGTCTCTGAAACACAGGATGTTGACACTGGACAAGCGGAATCGATGGCGGATCAGAATTAACAGGTTGCGCAACGGCCACGAGGGGCCTTCTGGGAAAGTGGATGGGTCCAAGAATGTGACGAATCGATCCTCCTCTGCAACGCCATCAAAGAAACCGTCTTCAAACTGCCGTAGCGAAGCCACCTCCCATCGGTATGGAATCTTCAGCGCCGGATCACCTTCATGTAAATCCTGAGGCTTCTCTCCCCATACCTTCTTGGCCAGGAAGAAACCGTGCTCGCGCTTGTCCACGCTGTATCGCCATGTTCCCACCCGATCCAGCAGTGCCGTGCTCTCGTCCGTGGTGAGTCGTTGAATCGGCCCGGAGCGCTTCCACTGCGCATCCGAGTGCAGCGCAGGAAATGCGCACCAGTAGATGAACTTGTATTTCTTGAGATCGGCATATGAAAGGATGATGAATGAGGACAACAGCGAAGGAACAGAGTAGATGCTGCCGTCTTTGATGGCGTCCCAGATCTGCCTGCCGGCCAGCTTCAACATGGCGGCCTTGTCGGTCTTGCGGAAGTCCTCGATGGTGTTGACATTCCTGATGATGCCTTCGGCTCTTGCTTTCCCGAGGGGAGGACTGTGGCACATTGTCAGCTTCCAGCGTCTTGGCCTCCCTTTTGGGCTGCTCTCCCACAACTCACTCTGCGTTTGTCAAGGCGCTGCCGAGGATCTGGAGCTTGCAGCTCGCATCCGGCTCGACGTCCCGCGCCTCGTACACGCCCACGATGCCGCGCGCAGAGTCGTCGAGCTTGTCGTATTCGAGCTTGGACGAGAAGAGCGCCGAGTAGAACGGCAGCTCTATCTCGGACGTGAACGGGACGAACTGAAGCGGCTCGTCCATGGTGACGGTTGCGCAACAAGCTTGGTCGATATGGCTGGGAATCCGAGCGTCTGGGTAGAAAGGTGTCGTACAAGGCGTAGTTCGAGGAGGAAGAGGAGCTGGTGTACCTTTATATAAAGGCAGCGACGAGGCTTGGCCGTTGTTTATGTAAGAAGGCAGAAGCGAGCAGGAGACCAGGCAGAAGCTGTCATCTGATGGAGCATCACGAGCTACGAGTACAAGTCCAGTGATGTCGTAGCGCTGGGCTGCCCCGCGGAGAGCGGGGAACCGTCTTAGAGTGTAGGGCTGCGCAAGATGGCTTATGCAAGGGGCTTGTTAGTGGCTGCGCGCGGCTTCTTCAGCGGACTGTCTAACCGATGCGCAGCTAACCTTCATAGGTATAGGTAATGGAAATCCATGCATCCAAGAAACAAGTCCGATATGGTGTAGTGGCTAACATCGCTCGCTCTCAATCTTCGATTGAAGCTCCGAGCAGCCCTGGGTTCGATTCCCAGTATCGGAGAGCATTTTCTTTTTGCGTTTTCTGGACCCTGCGCTTCCAAATGAACAGATGCCCGCCTAGGTTATTTTATCTTCTTGTCTATCTTCGCTAAGGTACTTCTAGAAAAGAATACATGAATATCTTCTCTTCTTCCCAGTGCTATCAGGAACCAGAAGCCTCGACGCCACTAACAAGATGACTTATCGGAGGGATACCGGTGATATGAATGACTGTGCGGCACATTTACCAATCAAACAGGATTCCGTCAGCCAGAAATAAGGCGAAACAAGGCGAAACAATATCACCAATGTCTAATCTGCGCCACTATCCAAGCAAAAGGTCGATTCGTGTTGCTTCCGGTATATGTATGCTGAAATCTGGTGTATTACAAGCTCGTGCATGGAACGAGGTTGCCCACCTGTATATATAAGTGCTATATGCGATGATTGTTATTGAGTTATGCTGACTTCGTCTGTGTCCAGTCGCGATATCGTCTACCCTTTCAACAAGTGAGCAATGAAGTCACTTTGGTCTCTAGGATATACATGGAATTCGTGACCAACATAGTGACCAATATTTACCTACAACGCATATGACATCTGCTAGCTACATCTGTTCCAAGGAAGCTCATCGCCGAGTGCGAACCCCCTTCCTTCAGCGCCACAAGTCCCACGGAATCATGTTTTCCACCAGCTCCCTGCCGGCTTCACCGTCCATCTCCTCTCTGAACATCTTGGTCCGACGCCACTCCACGTAGCGCTCGTTTCCCGAGAGGCCAGCAGCAAGTATCCGATCAAATTCTTCCTGGGCTCCGGGCTGGCCTGGTCGGAGTTTCAGCTGATATGGCCACTTGTCGATCACGGTATGCTTGTCTTTCACCGCCATAGAAAGGAACTCCTCCATTTCGGAGAAAACCATCTTCTTCATGAAACTGATCAATCTTAGTTAGTCTTGAATGCTATGATCATCACGGCATGGTTCAGTTCATCAAGGCTCTGCTTACCGATCAAATACTTGGTCATAGGTCCCAACGTTGGTCCGGGCGTATGACATTTTGATGATTGCAGGATCATAAGAACTACTCGGTAGTCCTTTGATCGGGAGATACTTCAAAAGGCGCCTCGTCGCCTGTGAGTGCGGAGAGATGGTCGCTTGTCGTTCTTGCATGGTCATCGTCTCTTCAACCGCATTCATGAAAAGAGTAATTAGAGTTGCATGGCGATTGACAAGCGGCCCCTGGAGCAGCGGCGCCATCATGGCAACTGTGCGATGAATTCCGACGTATCCATTGTCTGAGATATTGGAGACCTTATAGCCCGAGTCAGCATTCTCCCGAGGGTTTCGTGAGACATTGTCGTGATCGAATACCAGGGACCTACCTCGATGCGACTGAAATAGTTGCGCTCCAGATGGGTTTCCAGATCAGAAAAGTCCAGGTGGAAAAGGCGGAAAGATACACGCAACTTTGAGCATTGAAGAACAAAGGACCGAAGCAATGCGCGAAGGTGGTAGAAAAGCTTGCCATAGATGTCAGCAGTCGCAGGTCCACTCGGGGTGTCTTCAACATCCTTCGGTGACCATCCGGCTAATGGATCGGAACTGTCCTTCATCGGCCAGGTATTGACTGATTGGTACAGCGTCCTGCAATGTATTAGATGCTTGGATTTGGGGGGTATAGCTGAAGCAATATATAACACTCACGGATTTGGCTCCCGGAATTCGTCCCGCGAGGACCCAAATGGTAGCAATACTCCATCCTGTCGAAACTGGTGTTTCGCGACTCGATGCGACGGAGTTTGCCAAAGCCAATTACGATCTCGATGATCCTTCCTGGACTCCGCGAGAGTGCAAGCTACACGGATTCGGTTCGCCTGTTCGGTCGTCAAGCCGGCGGGGATGCTCATGTAGGCCAAAAGATCGTCCCACGATGACTTTTGCAAGACAAGCCTCAAGGAGCGCTGGCCATATGTAAAGGTCTTTGCTAAAATGCTTGTGCTTTGCTTGCCCTTGACCTTCTCACAAACGTCTTCGATAAGCGGGCGGATTCGTTGCTGAAGTATCTCAAGGTCGGACGGGCGGATGAGGGCTGAATACCAGACGTGGATGATGCAGTCGATTGCTTCTTCCACGTCATCCAGCACCAGCGCAATAAGAAGCAATATGGCGTTGCGTGCAACAATGTCAAAGTCGCGGTCATTGATTGTCACAGTGACGGGTTCGTTGTAGCTGCTGGGAATCTCGGCAAGAGTCTTGACAACGTTTCGAAGATCTCCAGAGGCTACGGAATGGCATCGTCAGTTTTTGCTGCTGATATGAGATCGGATTGCAAAAGGAATACATACCGGCAAAAAGGAGGTTCAGCTGCTTCCCATAGCCGTCGCCTTCATTTGACCCAAGCTTGAGCACATCAAAAGCAGGCATATTGCCCCAGAGATACTTCTTCCCGCCAAACGGTACCTGTCCCTCATCTCCGATGAACGCTGGTGTTCGGTTCTCTCGCACCCAGTCGGGCTTCCATGTCTCCTTTGCCAGAGAAGACTTGCAATCCGCTTTGTGAAGGGCCCAGTGTGCCTTTTGGCAGTCTCCGCCGCAGTACTAGAAGTCAAGGTTCGTTGGCAAGAAGCCCATTCACATAGTGATTTGCAGGACTTACTACAACGAGTAGGCAGTTCTTGCAACTGTATTTGCCATGCTTCTTGCAATCCGTGCTGTCTGGCTTCCAGTTCGCACAAGTGAACTGAGGCGTTGCCATCTCTAACCCTTCTAAGCGCCTCCGAAGCCGAGCCTCAGTGACTCTGCAGGTATCGAATAGTTGTCGAGGCCTCAAAAAGGAGCGTCAGCGATGTTCTCTCCCTAGAGTACAATGAGGATGGCACTGAATATAAGCATACCTATTCAGGAGCTGGCGTGAGAGAGTTGACTTGTCAAACGGCGCAGGTCGGCAAGGCAGTCACAATGTATATATATACAGCTGCCACTAGATTGGGCTGGAAGACTTGGAGCCTGGCCTGTCCTTGATTCACTCGAGTCGGGTGCCAGCTTCGGATGTTTGTCTGTCTCCCTACCAGTCAAGTCAAGGCAGCCGTTTGTCGGCCTCCCATGCACTCTGATTGGACGTTTGCTGCATTCTGATGCGGGCGCCCAAAGGTTCAAGCTCACAGGATACTATGCCGGAGCTCATGCGAGGTAGGGACATTGATGCATGAGCCCCTCCTCCATGACGCCAAATGAATGTTGCCCTCGAGTGATGTGTGTAACATGAACTCATTAGAAGCGTCTCAAAGCTCATCAGCACCACTCTCGCCCCCCCTTCTAGCCATCAACTTCCTCAAAATCGCCTCCATCTCCTCCCTTATAGCCCTCTCCGTTTCTATATGATCCTTCTCCTCTGCTAAATCCAAAGGTATCTTTCCCTGATGATCCTCGTACAGCACGTCCGCCCCATGCTTCATCAGCAGTCGCACACAGTCAACATGCCCATTCAGGGCAGCCAGGTGCAGTGGCGTCCTTGCGTTGGCATCAACGCAACTCACATCTGCAGAGGCCTTCAACAGCGCCTCAACTATCTTGGTCTGCCCCGACAGAGCTGCAAAATGTAGGGCACTTCGCCTATTTTCCAGATACCTTCCGTTGACGTCGTAGCCAGCTTCTATCAGCTTCAGCGCAGTCATGGCCGTCTTGTCTCGAATCGCTCGCACGAGCGCCAGTCCATCCTTCTTCGCCCCGTGCTCCAACAAGAGATTCGCGCATGTCTCGTCCGAATTCGACAGGGCAATGACAAGAGCGGTGGACAAAACATCCAGGCCAATCTTTTGGCTTAACAGAAATCGTGTAATCTCTGTCTTGCGGTGCAAAACCGCTCGGCACAGCATATGACCACCTCTCCTGGTGGGAGCCCCCCTCTCGAGTAGGATCTTGATCGCGTCGAGATGCCCTCCGGCGCAGGCAGAGCACAATGCATTGTGTCCTGCTTTCTTTATCGAGACGAGACAAAGATCCAGCAGAAGACTTATTGATTCACAACAGCCTCCACTAGCCGCGCTTACAAAAGCTTCCTCCGCAGCCGTGGGGCCTCCGTAATTCTGCTTCGACAGGATGGTGATCAACTCGGTGTCATTCTTCCTGGCCGCCGCTACAATTGGCTCATCAAACGTGTCGACAATAAAGACTCGGTTCGCATCCGCGTTGCATTTGGTCAGACAGTCGATGAGGTCGGATTTCTTCGATAAAATGGCGTACCACAAGGGATTGACATCAAGGGCGCTCGTTGCCATCTTTCGACCGTCGTTGATGCCAGGGTATGAGCATTTGTAGAGATACTCGGCGACTTCAATCCAGTTAAGTTGGCAGACGAGCCAAATCGGACTCGGTGGTGCGCGAGCTGCCCACTTCAGTTCTCGACTTTGCTCCGAGTCTCGAACGACCTTGCTCATCAGAGCGCTCCATACCTGAAAGGCCCTGGAGACCTTGTAGGCTGAGTCGCCAGAGTCGCCGCTCTTCTCGAGCATGAAAGCTTTGATGAGGTTGGCTAACGGACTTTCCAACCGATGTTGGGAGCTCTCCTCGATGTGATATATCACCCAGGTCGCAGCATACTCGCTCGGTTGCCCGTAATCGTCATCAGATGATACCACTGCGAGGATCTCGACGCCCCTACCTATTAATTCGTCGTCTTCCAGATGCTTTGACCATTTGGCGATTTTCTTGGCTGTGCTGTCTGAACCTTTCTTGATTTCTTGGCCCGTAGGATTCTCACCGTCACCCTCCCTACTTTTTCCATCCATTTTTTCGACTTCATCCGGCCTTTCACCCTGGGAACTTGTATCGCCATTCTCCTTGGTATCTTCGTCACCCTCACCGCTTTCCTTCTCTTGCTCGTCGGGATCGCCACCTGCAATTGATTCCTTGATATCCTCCATAATCGTTTGTTGTAATTCTTCAACGTTTTTCATAACTCTTTCTCGCAAGTCAACCCCTCGGTTGTCGAATAGGGCCATATTGAAATATCGCAAACAAGCGGCCGCGATGGCGGCGTGGCATGCCTCCAGCTCATAGCTATGTATCCCGCGAACGTGGAGTCGCTCGAAGAACTCTCGGACAGACAAGTGGACAAAGTCAAACGAGTTCTGCCGAGTGACTATAAGATTCGAGCAAACGTCCAAGACCTCGTCGCCGGAGAAGGCGGTTTCAGATTCTGATGTCGACTCTGTGCTCGCGAGCGCAGCCAGGGCTTCAACGGAGATGGATTCCTGCGCGTACAGTAGCCACTGAAAAGTGAAGTTGGCGAGCCCAAAAGCATGATCGCCGGTCTCACGAATCTCCTGGTAGATTTCCCAGTAAGATTCCTCAAGCGTGGCTGGTAAAGCGCCGAGACGTGCCCTCAAATCCGCAGCCACCTTGACCCTCTTTAGTGACTGGATCTGAAGGTCAACCCATCGAAACCTGATAAGAATGGCTTTTGTTAGAGCAATTTCAGAATTGTTTGTGTTTCTCTCTTGGTAATACTTCGACAAACGCACATTCCTTGGGCCCCCTCTAGAAGCGTACGAGCAATCTCTTCACGTAGACTCGGTGCGAGTTTTCCGTGTAGCAATTTTGCGGACGTGAGTTGAGTTTCACTAGAAGTTAGGATTAGCAAAGGCTCTCGTAGCGGGATTGCATGGCTCGCACATGAATGTTGAGATATCCTCAGCGTTGTCGTCGGCCTCGATGTAAATATTTGGCGCCCCGCTGAGCTGAAGGGCAATGTCGTAGTTGCTTCTGCTTGAGATAAACACCCTAACAAGAGTGTTTGACTCTTTCAAGATGCGGTCAAGAGCGTCCAAAAGATCCTGCCTGTCTTCCTGGTCCACTTCGTCCAAGGCATCCAGGACAAAGGTCACAGCAGGATACTCGTCGACAAGCCGCAGCAAAACTTCGACGCACTCATCTGACGTCCAAGCCTGGTCTTCAAAGCCCACGAAGCCCTCAATGGCCTCTTCATAATGCTCTATCACAGGTGGCAAGATCGGATCGCTTGGTGTAAGACTCGCCAATTGGCGAACAAAACTTGCAAGGATTTTGTCGCATTGTGCTCGGTGTGGCTCAGCTGGATTTCTCAGGCAGTAGAAATAAGCCAAGTGTTCCTTGCCCTTGATTTCATCCACAACGAGAGATGCCAACTTGGTCTTGCCAGAACCAGGAATTCCGTGAAGCCAAAGCACGGATGAATAGCTTCGCTTCCGCCAGTCGCCGAAAACGGCTTTACTCAGAAGCCACCTGCCGGAGCCCTCTAAGCGACCTTTGCTGGCAGTTTTGTGGTGACTGCCGTATGGTATCGTGGAAATGGCCTTGAGAATCTGTGTCCGCACCTGTTGCTCGATGCCATCTTGGATCTGTTCGAGGCGACTATCGATGCGAACGATTGGTTGGCCCAACTCCTGCATGGCATCCTTGAGAGACTGCATCTCCACTGCGTCTCGTTTCGTCTTCTGTTGCAGATGCTGGTCAAGTTCTTGGATACCATCAACAACACTCCCCAAGTCTTGAGCTTGTGCCATCTCCGCAAGGCGCCTAAACTTGGTCTGCGCGGATTCGACGGGCTCGTATCTGGCCTTCATATCGTCCTTGGAGACGACCACGCTTTTGAGGATCCGTATAGCCGTATTGAGGCCAAAGTAGTGTAGAGTTCCTGCTAGGTAACCAAGTATAGCGGCGTAGAGGTCGGTTATAGACTCTGAAAGCTGGCAGAACAGCTCGCCACTGTGCATATGACGACTTATGAGCCTCTTTGCTTGTCTGTCCATGTAGTAGAGGAGTGCACCCACCTCGACTTTCTCCTCTCAACAAGATATATGGCCTCGATGAGCTGGCACTGGGCGACGAGGTTGCTGATGTTCTCCAGCGAGTTCATGACATGGCCAAATACTTCGATGTCGTTGACGGTGACCTGCATAATAAGCCGCACAGCTGCCCATGGTAGAGCCATATGGGAGGGATCATATTGGATGATAACGTCGCCAACGGCCTAGAACCGAGTGAGTCGCGCACACATGTTGTATGGCTGGCATTTGCATACGCACCAAGATCTTTTGTACCCAAGCACTGAGCTTTTCGAGAACATCCCTCATAATGACAGTCTGCCCTTTGATGGACAATTTCCATCTCTTCCTCTTGCACTCTTCCTTTCTTTTTTCGGTCTCTGCGAGGACATTTGAAAGGACAGATTTCGGGTCATCCAGGCTCTTTAATGCGAGCTCGAACTGTGCTTGATCCTCTTTGCTCAGCTTCTGCAACGCCTCTGCCCACCTGCTTGCAGACTTGCTGTCTCTGGCTTCCTGTTCGTCGGATGCAGATAACGAGACGGCTTCGTCCAGATCCACCTTGGCATCCACTCCTGCTTCCGATTCACCCATCTTTGCCTCTGCGTATTCCTTGTATGCACCGCAAGGATATTATGGTGATTCGAGCGTTCAACTCCAAGAGGAGAAGTTGCTGTAAGCAGCCGAGGTGATGCAGAGCGGGGCATCGCACAGCGGCTGCAGCCTGGAGGTCGATCATGCTGGCGACGAGGGTCTTTACTGCGTACATACCTACTGTAGGTAATGCGCCATGGGTGCAATTGATTGGCCTCCAATTAGAGGGCGAAGGATCCGGGTTGATGACGGGTAGCATGAACGATTGAAAACAGAATCAAAGGCTGTCAACAGAAGGTACACAGAGCTGAAATCTTCATCGTAGGTACTTTTCGTAGTTGCTCTTCTTTTCCATACATCTTTCCATTTCCAGATTCTACCTACATACATATTTACGGAAGGCACGGACGCTGTTGTTTGATGCCAGGCAGGTATGTTCGCGTGCAAGAGGAAAGAGATGGGAAAGAACGGGTCGCACTTGCCTAGGTTTATAGTGCACCTAGAATCGGCGATAAAACGGAAAAAATGCCCCTATGGCTCAGGGGTAGAGCGTCGCACTCGTAATGCGAAGGTCCATAGTTCAAATCTGTGTGGGGGCACACTTCCTTTTTTCTTTTTTCCTTTCTTTCCTTTTTCGCCCATATCTATGATGTGTTTGCTTTTCTATTCTTTGCGTTAATTCGCATTTTCGCAGCCACGATAGACGTTGTATCTGATTCTAGAAATTTCAACATCGTTCTTTCTGTGTCCTACGTGGTCAAGTTGATGGAGGGTCTAAAATCCAAGAAGCCACTTGTTGTAATTGAATCTCTTCGCAGGTCTATCCTAGTAGTATTTCTTTGGGGTCAAAGGCTTTTTTTAATCACCAGGTCGTTTAACAAATTTAGCCAATTACTCGGCAACTGGGCTGGGCAACGGTGATCCCAGTCCAGCTCATAAAGGCAGCGCGGCTTACGAGGTCAGGACACACATGAGAAACACTTACACAGCGTTCAGGTATCCAGACATACTAGCCGGAATGTCAAGGGCAGTTAAACGCATCCTTATTAAGGTCCTTATAATATACTGGAAATAAAGCTGCAATTACCTAGCCTATAGGTCCTATAGGCCGCCTAATAGGCAGGCGCGACCTAAATAGGCTAATTAATTAGCCTAAGGATAAAAATAGGCTGCTTAAAAATAAGCTATAATATAATTAAGCTACTTATAAGCAGCTTAAAAAAGAAGCTATATATTTAAATACTTAATAAGTATTAGCTGCTTATATAATATATTAATTATATATAATAATTATAACTATTATTAAACTAGTAATATATATATTAAATAAAACCTCCTTAAATATAATTTATATTTTTTTTTATATAATAGCTAGTTTTAATAGCTATTATAAATATAATTTAATTTATTTTATTAATAAGTATATACTTTAAAGTTAAAATTTTTAAAATTAATTATAAAAAATAAATATTTTTTAATATAATAATAATATATTAAATATAAATAGTATAAAAATTAATAATTAAAAGAATATTAATATAAAGTAATAATAATTAAAAAATAAATCTTATTTTAAAATAGTTTAATAAAAAGTATTTTTATAATTTTTTATAAAGTATTAAAAGTATTAATAGCTATTTTAAAGTATTTATAAAGGTTTATATTATAAATAATCTTTTTAATAAAGTATATAAATAATACTTTTAATATAAAAAAATTAATAATATTTTAAAAGTAATAGACTTTATAAAATATAATAGCTATTAAAAATTAATATATAATAATTAGCTATAATAATTAAATAAAATATATATTATTAAAGTAAAATTAATATTTAAATTATATATTAGCTAAAAAGGCAGTATTATTAAAAAAGGTCTTTTTATTAATATAATATCTTTTTATAATATAAAGTATAATAAATAATATAATAATAATAATAATAATAATATTATTATTATTATTATTATTATTAATATTAATAATAATAATAATTAAAAAATAAAAAAAAAAAAAATAAAAGAAATTATTTATAATTATATATAAAATTAGCTATAATTTATTATTAAAAAAGTAAAAATAAAATAAATTAAAAATAAAATAAATATTAAATAAATATTTTAATATTATATAAATTTATAATAAAGCTATTTAAAAAAGGAATTTATATATAAAATATAATAAACTAGTTAACTTTACTTAATAAGTTATGCTTCTTAAAGGAGAAACTGTTTAAGTAACTAGCTTTAATAAATAAGCTATTTAGGTTTTTATTAGTAAAGAGGTTAAGTTAAATCTTAAGCAGTTATAAATAGTAAATAATTATATAGTAAGGCTTTTTAATTTAAAAGGATATTTAAGTTCTAATTTATATTAAAGTGTAATGCTATATTAATAACTATTTATTTAAACTATTTAAATAAGTAATATAAATAAATTCTTATATAGCTAGTTATTTTAAGCTAGATTAAAATGCTTTTTATTAATTTATACTTAAATTAATTTTATATTTTATAATTTATTTTTAAATTAATATTATTTATATTAATCTATTCTTAAATTAAGAAGTTAATTCTTAATCTACCTTTAATTAGTAAATTAGATTATAGTTAATCTAATTCTATATGCTAAGGGCGGCCTATTATTATAACTATAAGGCTAGGTTATAATATAATATCCCCCTCCTATTAGTCTTATTCTTAAGACTTTACTTGCCTTATATAACCTTATAAGTCCCCTTACTTTAGTAAGTGCTTCTTTCTTATTTATATATTTTCTTTTTATTTATTAATTACTATACTAGGTATTTATAAAAAATCTTATCCTAAAACTAAATATTATAATATTCTCCTAAAAGTTATTTTTTTATATTTTATTAAGATAAAAAATTATATATATTATTTTAATAAGAAAAAGCAAACCTTTTTTAAATACTAAATGTTTAAAGAGGATTCTTCTTATTATACTAAATGTGTTAAGGATAATAAATCTCTTTATAATATACATCCTTTATCTTTATTACAGCTTTATAAAATTGCTGTATTTTATACTTAATTTAAAAATGCCTTTAAGGAAGCTAAAGAGGAGTGCTATATTATAAATATAAAAATTAATTATTTTTATAAGCAAAAGCGCTAATAGTTAAAAAAGATAACTTAGGCTATTATATAAGGTATTAATAATTTAAATAAGTTAGAGTGTATTAAGTATAAAGAGGCAGAGGCCTTTTATTAAGCAGAAATATTTATGCTTAATTTAATAAATCCTAATATTCTATCTTTTTTTATTAACCTTATTAACTAGTCCTAATTTAAGTTAAATCCTTCCTTATTAACTTTTAAAGGTTTAATTATTAATAAAACTTATTAACTAAGGCCTTTAAGTGTTTAAGATTTTTAATAGGTTCTTATATATTTTTAGTATTATTATAGTTTTTTTATTTTATAAGGTATTTTAGCTATTAGGATTTTTAATTAAGTTTAATTTAAAGTATTTATTTAACTTTATATTTAAGTTCTTTACCTTTAATTATAATTTTATTATAAATAATTTTACTTATATTTTTATTTACTATTACTTTTTTAAGTAGTAAAATATAAAAAATTAAATATATATTTCTTTTTTATTATCCTTTTTATACTAGGAGATTAAGTTTATAATTAATATTTCTAATTTACCTTAAGACTTTATAAGATCTAAGTTTTTTAAAATTAAGCTTATTACTTAGCCTGTTTATTTTAATATTTGCCTATTTATTATTTTAAGTATATTAAAGTAAGTAGACTATATCCCCCTCTTAAAAAATTAGTCCTTTAATTTTTCTTTAATTTATATACTTAGTTATTTTTTATTATATAAACTTAAGTTATATTTTTAGTTTATTATACAGTTCCTTTAATTAATCTGCTATAATAATTACTTTTTTAGTATTTTTATTATATATTAATAGTTAAAAAGCTTTTAGTTTAAATCTATAGTTTATATAAAATAGTAATTTTCTTATTAATTCTACTAGTATACTATTATATAAGATTTATACTATAGGTAAGTATTTAACCTAGTTATTTTATTTAAAGTTAATATAGTATTAAAAATATATCTTAATAATTTAGTTAATCCTTTTTATTTATTTATTTATTTATAAATAGTAAGCAGTATTAACTTTATAATTTAATCTAAGTCTTATTATAAGTAATTACTAAAATTTTAAAATAAATATTATTTCTTTATTTAAAATAATTTTATTTAGTAATTTATAATTAGTATAAATATATTATTAAAACTAATAGGCTAAGTCTTTAACTATATTACTTTCTTTTACTAAAATAAAGTAGCTTATTTTTATTAATTAGTTAATTATAATAAAGATGCTGTCTTAAATATTCCTTATTATTAGTTCCTTTAAAAGTAAAAGCTTAATAATATAGTTAAATAAGATTAATTCCTAAGGCTGTATTAAAACCTATAAGGGTTATAACTTTTTATAAGGAAAGTAGTATCCTACTTTTACTTATTTATATATAATATATTCTAAAATAACCTTTTAAGCTATTTTCTTAATATTACTAAACTTATAGTATTATTAAACTTACTAAGTGGTTTTTTATATTCCTTAATGCCTATATACAGGGTGCTTATAAATTATCTTAACTACTTTCTTTTATAGTTTATCTAGTACTTAAATAAGTTTATTTATTATAAAGTATTCTTTTTTTATAAAGATATTATTTAAGAACTATTCTTTAATCTAGTTTTTAATATACTTTTTAATTTTATTAATAATTAAATTATCTTCTTTAATCTTAAATATAATATTAAGTGTCTTCTGCTTAAAGTGTCCTTCTTTATTTAAATAAATTACTTAAGTAGTATAATCTAGTATTTTTTTAAAATAATCTAGCTATTAACTAAAAGTGTCTGCTTTACTATTTTTTATTCCTTTATAGTAAATAATTTAATAATTAAACTATATAAGGTATTTAAAATATCTTACTTACTATTAAGATAACTATTATATTATAATAAAGTATATAATATTTTTATAATTAGTATAAACTATAATCTTATATATGCTTTTATAATAATAATATTTTTATTTTTTAAATACTGCTATAATAGCTATAAATTCCTTATTATAAATAGGATATTATAACTCTAGTTTATATAGTTTTTTTAAAAAGTATATAATTAGTTATAACTTTCTGTTTTTATTAGGCTAGCTAATCTATCCTTTAATTATAAAATCTAAAGTATTAGTTTTAATTATAATTAGCTTGCTTAGGTTAAATATTATAAGTACTAGTTTTAATATTAAAGCTTCTTTAAGCTGCTTAAAGGCTTTTTAAATATCTAGTGCTTATAAGAATTTCTATTCTTTTTTTATAAGCTTTATAAGTAATTTAGCTATCTTTATAAAGTTCTTAATAAATTATTAATAGTAATTAGCAAGTCTAAGAAAACTTTAAACTTCTTTAATATTTATTAAATTCTTTTAATTTTTAATTACTTTAAGTTTTTTTAGGTTTATATAAATTTCTCCTAAAGTAATAATATATTTAAGGAATTTAACTTTTTATATATACTATTAGCATTTTTTTAAATTAATAAAAAGCTTTATATTTTAAAGTTATTATAATACTTTATAAATATATTCTTTATATTTTTTTAAAGTTTTTAAAAAGATAAGGATATTATTAATATATATAATAATAAAGTTATTAAAATACTCTTTTAAAATATAATTAATATATTTTTAAAATAATATAAGTATATTTATAAGTCCTTATAGTATAATAAAATACTTAAATAATTTATATTATATTATAAAAGCTATTATTTATTTATAGCCTTTTTTTATTTATATAAGCTTATATGCTTTTATAAGGTCTAGTGTTATAAACTAATTTATACCTTATAGTTATTCTTTAATCTTATTAATTAAGGGTAAAGGCATTCTATCTTTAATTATAATATTATTTAACTATTAATAGTTAATAATAAGTTATAATTTTCTATCTTTTTTTAATATAAAGATAATTAGGTATCCTGCTAGTAAATTTAATATTTATATATATCCCTTTTTTAGTATTATCTTAAGCTATTCCTTAAGTGCTTTTAGTTTTATTTAGCTAAGGTTATAAATCTTATAGTAAGATAGTAATATGCCTTCCTTTAAGACTATTTTATAATCCTACTTTATATATAGTAGTAATCCTTTTTTTAATATTTTATTATAAAGTTTCTTATACTTTTTATACTATAGTAGTACTTTTTAAAGTTAGTTATTTTTAGGTTCTATAGTGTTTAATATTTTTTACTTTAATTCTACTAGGACCTTATTTAAGTTTACTAGTTCTTATTTAATAAAGTTAATTATTTTTTTAAGTCTTTAACTTTTTAATTTTTCTTTCTTTTAGTAATATTATAGCTAAATATTATTTTTCTTATTAAATCTAACTTTTTTTTATTATTTTTTTAATATCTTTTTAGCCTTTTTTTATTTCTTTTTAGTTTTTTATTTTTTTTTATAGCTTTTATTAAGGGTGGTTATATTATCCTTATAGTTAATATAGTAGCTTATAAATCTTAGTTTAGGTATATTATAATATACTATAGCTTATTTTAATTTAGTTATTATTTTCCTAGCCTATCTTCTAGTTAAGTATAAGTTTACTATTCTGCATAGCCTCTTTTTTAATTAATAATTAAATTATATTTCTTAAGCTAATTATATTTAAGAAGGAGATTATACCCTTTAATATTTATAATATTAAACTAATATAAATTAGTAAGACTGTAAAAGTTAAACTTAAGGGGATTAGTCTTATAATTAATAATTCTATTATTATATAAAAACTTTTAATTCTTAATACTTAAAAGTATATATAAAATGCCCTTCTTAATATTTAGTAATTATAGGTAATTAACTAGTTAAGGTATAATATAGCTAATAGTTATACTGCTGTTAATATAGACTATAATAAGGTATCTTTATAATTATTCTTTAATATAAAACTTATTTTATTAGTTTCTATTTTATTTTATTAAGTTAAGGTGCTAATTATTTAGTATATTATTTTTATAAATAATATTATTAAGGTATAAAGGTATTTAAATAACCTTATTATTCCTAATATTATATTTCTTATACTAATAGCATCCTTTAACTAGAATGCTTTAATTAGTTAATTTATAATATTTTTTAATATCCTTTTAGCTTACTTTTTTTTTACTATTTATTTACTAACCTCTTATATAAGTCTTAAAATTATATCCTTACTTTTATAAGTTTTAGGTTATAATTTCTAATCCTTATTATTAGTTATAATATTATTTATAACAGTCTGTATTATAAAGTATAAATTCTTCTTAATTATAATTTAATAGTTTATATATCTTATACTAAACTATAACCTTATATTTTAAGTATATTTTATAATAAAATAGGTTATATTTTAAGGCATTAGTATTTTTATAATCTTTAATAAATATATTAAGCTTAAGCTAGCTGTAATTATAAATAGAGGAGGTCTCTTATATATCCTCCTTTTATTATATAAACTATATTAAGGTTATATTAGTATATTTTAGGGCTACTTGCCTTTATAATTATTAAATTTTATACTATTTATTAGCCTTTTAAATAATATAATCTTTATATTAAAGTTTTTTATATTTATTAAGATTTTAACTTTTTATGCTATATTTTATAATAAATAGGTTATATTATATATTTACTTTTATATAAAGGAATGCTTATACTATTAAATTATTAATGCTTTAGTAGTATTAAGGTCCTTCCTTTTATCTTTTTAAGATTAAAATATTATTATAAGTATAACTAATATCTATTTATAAAAACTCTTTAAGTTTACTTTTAGCCTATTTTTTATATAAAGTAGATTTATTAGTTTTTTATTTAGCCTTTTTATTAGTTAAGGGGTAAAGTAGGCTTTTAAAAGTAACTTCTAGTTTAAAAGTATTAAATTAATACCTGCAGTTATATTCTGTATTATTAAAGTCTTAGGATTTATATTTTTTATAAAATCCTTATTTTAACTGCTAATTTAATATATTAAGTTTATTTTAATATTCTTATTTTAGTTAATAAATAAGTCTGTTATTTTTTAATATATATTAGGTAAAGTATTTATTAAGTTCTTAAATAGTTTAATTTATGCTTAATTCCTAAGTGGTTTCTTTCTTAAGTTAGGGGGTATTTAGCTAAGTTAATTATAAATCTTTATTATTATTACTTATTAATTAAGTGGTAAGAGTGTTAAGATACTTTTTATTCTTTAATTTCTTTAAAAACTATTTAAATCCCTTTTTATTACTAAAATAAATCTTATAGTTATTATTATAATATGCTGTTTAACTAAGATATTTATAGTCCTTAGTGGTTTTTATAGTGTTAATAGTCTTTTTATTTTATAATTTAAGAACTAGTAACTATTTCTTACTATTATCTTTTTTCTAACTTTTATAATACTTTTTAATATATCCCTTCTTTTTATAATTATAGTATTTAATATTTTATTAGTTATATTTTTTTTAATTAATAGTGTTTAGGTTTATTAGTTTAAGGCATTTATTATTATAAGATATAATATTTTATTTCTTACTATAGTTAGGGTAGTTTTTCTAGTTTAAATAGTATTAATTCTTATTATTACTTTTAGATTTTTCTTATTATTTTTTTAACCTTTAAGCATATTGCCTATTATTAATAGTAATTGCTATTTATAAGTACTTTATAAAATTATTTAGTTAATTAAGTTTATATAATTTATCCTTAACTTTAGTTTTTAAGCTATTATAGTATAGCGCTATTTTAGCTTCCTTTAAATAATTAACTTTAGTAAGGAGTTAAATAAACTAAATAGTATGCTTAAATAAACTTCCTTTCTGTTTAATATATAAGAGTTCTTATTTAGCTTTATATGCTTTATTAATTAATTTAAAGGTCTTTTTAAGCTAGTCTTAAAAATCTTTAAAGCTTTTAAAGGCATTCTTAATTTCTTAATATTAGTTAGCCTTATTATTCTTATAATAGTCTTATATAAGTGGCTTAAATTAATCTTTAGTAGCTTTAGTAAGATAAGTTCTAGTATATTTAATTTTATTATTATTATTATTAAATATATCTTTATATAGTTTAAAATAATCTTAAAGATTTATAAAGAATTATTAAATTTTATATAGGTTGCTATTAAACTTATTAAGGTGCTAGGCTTTAATAATTTCTTTAAGTTTTTTATATAGTTAGTTAAGTTATTTTTAAAGAGTTTTAATTATATTTTATTAAATCTAGAGTTCTTTTATAAGCCTTTTTATAGTTATAGGAACTTTCTCTTATTCTTCTTACTAGTTTAGTAAAGCTCTAGAGGTACTTATATTATCTTTAACCTTAATATTGCTGTTTAAATGTTAAGATATTTATTTAATTTATTATATTAAAGTAACACTTCTTTATAATTTACTGCCTAAGGGTTTAAGGTAACCTTTTAAACAGGAGTTATTAATATATAATAAACTAGTTAACCTTACTTAGTAAGTTATACTTCTTAAAGGAGAAACTGTTTAAGTAACTAACTTTAATAAATAAGCTATTTAGGTTTTTATTAGCAAAGAGGTTAAGTTAAATCTTAGGCAGTTATAAATAGTAAATAATTATATAGTAAGGCTTTTTAATTTAAGAGGATATTTAAGTTCTAATTTATATTAAAGTGTAATGCTATATTAATAACTATCTATTTAAACTATTTAAATAAGTAATATAAATAAATCTTTATATAGCTAGTTATCTTAAGCTAGATTAAAATGTTTTTTATTAATTTATACTTAAATTAATTTTATATTTTATAATTTATTTTTAAATTAATATTATTTATATTAATCTATTTTTAAATTAAGAAGTTAATTTTTAATTTACCTTTAATTAGTAAATTAGATTATAGTTAATTTAATTTTATATACTAAGGGCAGCCTATTATTATAACTATAAGGCTAGGTTATAATATAAAACTATAATAATTTAAAAAAATAAAGTAAAGTAAAAGTAAAAATACTTATATTTTATTTACTTTACTTTTAAAAAAATAAAAAATTATTTATTATTATTTAAGGTATTTTTTAAGTATTAACTTATATTTTTTTTTACTTTTTTTTTTTTTTTTTTTTTTATTATATTTTTTTTATAAAGTCTTATTACTAATAGCCTTATTACTTTTTTTTTATAATAATAATATATTAATAAATTTATATTACCTTTTTATTTTTTTTATTTATTATTTATTATAAATAAATTATATTAATTTTTTATAATAATTAGCTTTATAATAAAGCTAGTAAAGTATAATTATAATTATTTACTAAATAAAATTAAAAAATATAAAAATAATAAATTTTTTTTTAAAAATTTATATATAAAAAAAGCCTATTAATACCTTAATAATATAATAAAAATTAAGTATAATTATAAGTATAAAAAGCAGTTACTAGCCTAAGCTATTTAATAAATAAAATTAAAGCTTTAAGAAAATAATATATAGCTAAATAATAATATAAAAATAAAGTAATAACTTAAAAATAATTATATAAAGACTTATAATAATAAAGTATATATATTTTATATTTTTATAAAATTTTATTAATATTTATTAATATATTAAAAAGTAATTACCTTAATTAAGTTTATAATAACTTAAATATTTTTTAATATTAAGCTAATATTTATAATATAGCTTAAAATAATAATAATTTAGCTTAAAAAAATAAAAATATTATTAAAATTATAAAAGCTAAAGTATTATAATTAAAAATATATAATTTAATTTATAATAATAAAAAAAATAAATTATTAGCCTTTTTTAACTTTATAAATCTTACTATAATTATATTAAATATATTTAAAAATATATTTAAAGTATTTTATAAATTATTATATAAGATTATTATATAAAGCTTATAATTTTACTTAAAAATATATAAGTATTATATAAAAAAAGGCCTAAGATTTTATTATTTTTATTTTTAATAGCTTTATAATAAAGCTATAAATATAAATTATTTAGCTAAAAGCTATTTAAAAAGTATATTTTTAAATAAAGTAATAGTAAAATATATATATTTTTAATTACTTTATATTACTATTTATTTTTATTAATACTTTAATAATACTATTATTATTTTAATTATTATATAATATATTTCTTTACTAATTAAAATAAAAGTTTAGTATATTTTTAATTTAATATATTTAAATATTTATTTATTAAAAATAAAAAAAGCTTTATAATTAGTATAATTACTTAATACCTTTATTATATTAATTATTTATATTAATTACTAGTTTATAAAGTCTTTTACTATTTTATTATAAAATATAAAGTTAATTTTTAATACCTTTTTTAATTTAATAGCTTATATTATAATATCTTTACTTAATTTAATATAGTTATTATATTTATTTATTATATTTATTTTATTTAATAAGATTAATAATTAAATTAGTATTTTAAATAAAAGACCCTTTTTAGTTTAGTATTAATTTAAAATAATAAGTTTATTAAATAATTAGTTAATATAATTTTTATAAATAAAAACTTTATAATATATAATTAAAGGCTTAAGTATTAAATTATTTATAAAAGGTTAATTTAAAAACTATTAGTAAACTTTACTTTAATAATAAATAAGATTTTTATTTTAAATTTTAATAAGTTATTAAATATAAAAAAAATTAAAAAAAATAAAAAAAAAATAATAATAATTATAAAAAAGTTAATAATATAAATAATAAAAATTATAAAAATTAGTAAATTTTTAATAAATTAAAAATTATATTTATAATAATTTATAATAATAATTATATTACTTACTTTTATTATAATAAATATGCCTTTTAAAAACTAATACTAATAGTAATTTATATTATTAATATAATATTAATATTTAAAAAAGTAAGTTATCTTATATAAACTATATATAAATTTATATTTATAATTTATAAAAGTATTAATAAAATATAAAAACTTATTTAAAATAACTTATATTTAAATAAGTATATAAAAAAAGCCTTTATAACTTTTTATATTACTTTTAAAATATTATTATAAAATTATAATTAGTAATTAATTTTATAAGTAACTTTATAAATAAGCTAATAAAATATACTTTTAAAAATAATAAGATTTATACTTTTTTAAAAGTATTTAATATTATATAAAATAATAGCTATACTTTATTAAAAAAAGTTAAAAAGTTAAAAAATAAAGTATATATTACTTTAATACTATTATTATTTTTTAAGCTTTAGTTTTAAATTTAAGGTTTATAAAACTACTTTTATTTTTTTTTATTTAAACCTTAAGCCTTATTATTTTAAAGCCTATTTATTATATTATTTATTAAATTAGTATAATAGTTATAATTAATATAAATAATTATAATAAAAAGTTAGCTTTAAAAAAAAAGTAATAATAATTAATTTTTTATTTTAAAAAGTAAAAAAATAATAAATATTTAAGCATTTTTTATAAAAAAACTAAAATTAAAAAAAAATAAAAAGTTAATAAAGTTATTAAAACTATTATATTATATATTAATATAAAAAACCTTATATTAATCTTTATATATTATTTTAAAATATTATTATTATATATTAATTTATTATTACTTTTTAAGTTTAATTAATTTTAAACTAAAATTAATATTAGTTTTTTTATAATATATATAAAATAAAAGAGAATTTTTTAATAAAGGCCTTAATATTTAATATATATTAAAAAAAAAAAAAAGTTAAGCTATTTTAAAATATAAAAAATACTTATAAATAGTTTATAATAATTATTTAAAGTAATTTTTATATTTTATTTAAATATTATAGTAAAATTATTATTATAATAGCTTTAAGCTATACTTTTATACTTTAAAAAATTAAAAAGCCTTTTTATTATATATTTAATATAATAATTAGTAATATTTTTTTTTTAATAATAATCTTTTAAATAATATAATTATTATATTACTTAAAGGTATTTTAATAGGCTATTATTAAACTTACTACTTAAGAAATATTAAAAAAAGGTAATATAAATTTTTAAAAAGTAAAAGCTTATAATAATTTAAAAATCCTTCTTTTTTAATATAAATATATTAATAAGTAATTTTATAATTATTTATACTTATTATAAAAAGTTTTTTACTTATTTAAACTAAAATATAATTAAAATAATAATAATAACTTATTATATAAAAACTTTTAACTATATTAATTAAAATATACCTTAAAGTTAGCTTCTTTTTATTTAAAAAAGGATAAATTTACTTATATAATATACTTTTTTTACTTATAATAATTAAATATAATAATTAAAATTTAAGCTAGCTTATAAAAGTAGTAAATTAAAGCTATATACTTACTTATTTATACTTTTATAATAAATAACCTTTTTATAAATATTACTTAAAACCTATTATTATAAAATTTTTTTTATTAGCTTTTTTTAAATTTTAATATACTATTTTATTTATATTTTATAAAGTATATATTTACTTATATAAAAGATATTTAATAAAGCACTTTTAATAACTTATTATTATATATAAATATATTCTTTATAATTAATAGCTAGATATTATTATTTAATAAATATTATATTTTTAAAATTATTAGCTACTTTTTTAATATAAATTAGTATTTAAAAGAAATTTATTTTATATTTATTAATATTTTAAAAAACTAAAGTGCTAATACTTAAATTAATTATATTATAAATTATTTAAAGCAGTATAAGCTACTTAATTATATATTTACTATTACTATTAATAATAGCTTTTACTTAAATACTAACTAGCTAAATATTACTATTTAAAACTAACTTAGTTTTTTAACTTATATTAATATATAATAAATATATTATATAATATATATAGTTAATTTTTTAATAGCTAAAATCTTTAATATATAAAAACTAGTATAATATAATTTTATAATATTTATTTATATATATACTTTTAATTTAATATTTAATAATAATAACTTAAATAATAAAAAGAATAAGCTGCTTTTTAATAGCTTTAGTATTATAAATACTATTTTAAAAGTACTTATTATATTAATTATATATAATAATTAACTAATTATATTATTAAATATAATACCTAGCTTAGCTTTTTAAAAAAAGTTTTAAATAAGGCATTAAGTTTCTTTAATTATAATAAAGTAATTTAAGGCTTATATTATTTTATTATAAAAAGCCTTTATATTTTTTATATAATATACTTATATACTAGAATTATTATAAGGTAGTTATTAAGTAAGTATTAAGAAATATATTAACTCTTACTTAGGGGTATGCTACTTAGGGGCAGGCAAAAGCCCTTATATACTATAGTAAAAAGAGGCTAAGGTAAAGCAAAGCCTCTATACCTTAGCATCCCTATATATTCTGCAGGTGCTGCTATTATAAGAATTTAATAATATTAATACTAATTTATATATAGCTTTTAAAAAATACTATTAACTTCTTTTTAATAAGCCTTTATAATAAATATTAGGCTTTTATAATAAAAAACTAGTATTAAATTAAATACTTTATTAATATTAATTACTTATTTTTATAAATAATAAATAATATAAATAATTAATTATATATTACTTTAATAATAACTATTTAATATTTAAAAGTAAGTATATTATATTTTTTAATTATATTAATTAACTTTTAAAATAGTATTAAATTCTTATTAATTACTTATTAATAAAGCTTATTAATTTTAACTATTAGCTTTACTTAAGCTAAGCTAGAAAAGTATATTATAATTATACTTAAAGATTAAAATATATATTATATTATATAGCTTTTATATTTACTTAAAGATTATATTAATTTTAATATAAAATAAGCTAATATTAAGTATTTAAATTTTATATTAAAAGATTTATAAAATACTTTAAAAGTAGCTTTTATTAGCTATTATTAATAATATTATTATTTAATAATATTAATAATTAATACTTTATATACTTTTTAAAATAATATTTATATAATATTATTTAGCTTAAATAAAGTATATATTTATAATAATTATTTATAATAATTATTATTAATATTTAATTATTTACTAGTTTTAAAATTTATTTTAATAAGTAAATTAAATTTATTATAACTTTTTTAATAAAAGTATAGCTATTATATTTTCTTTTTTTATATTTAAGGCTAATTAATATAGCTTATTATAATAATAAAATTATTTTTTAATTTTAATTTTACTTTTTTTATATTTTATAATATATTTATTTTTATTAAATAGCTTAAGATTTTTTTATTATATAACTAAGTAGTATTTTTTTTAAAAAAGGCTAAAGTATTTATTATTAAATTTATTATTATAATTACTTTTATTTAAATATAAAAATAATTTAAAAATAATATAATATTTATTTTTTTAAGTATAAGAATTATTAATAATAACTTTTCTTTTTTAAGTATAAGAATTATTTTAATTATTAAATTAAAAGGCTATATAATATATAGCTTTTTAAATTAAAAAAGGCATTAAGTTATTTATATATTTTAAAAACTATAAATACTTATTTTATTATACTTTTTTAGCTTATAAACTTAATAAAGTAAGAGATTTTTATAATATAAAATATTAATAAGCTTAATTATATATTATTTTTTATTTTTTTAAAAAGTTAAAAAATAAATTCTTTTAATAAAAATAAAAATAATAAAAATAAAAATTATATTTTTATTAGCTTTTATTTACTTTAGCTTAAGTTTATAACTTTTAATATTTTAATAAGCTTAAGTTTTTAATTATAAATATTACTAATAGCTTATTACTTTAACTATTTATATTAAAAGGTATATATAAAATATTTTTTATAATAAAATAGTATTTAATAATAATTATAATTATTAAAGTAATTAAAAAAGCTAATAGCTAAGGCTTTAAAATATAATATATAATATTTATAATTATTTTTTTTATAAAAATATATTTTATAATAATTTATTATAATAATTTATATAACTATTATATTTATAAATTTTTATTTTTTTATAAAACAGACTGCTTAAAATAAATATATTTATTAAGTATTATTTATATATATAGCCTATTAACTATTTATAAAATATTAAGTGCTTAATTTAAGCGCTTAAATTAGGCGCTTAATATTAATATGCTTAATTTTATACCTAAGCCCTGCTTATAGGCTAGTATGCTATACTATACTTAAAAATACCTATAGGTTATTATAACTTTAACTAGAAAGCGGGACCAATTCCCTACTAAGGGCCTCTGATGCCCTATGACTTGATGCTATTCCAGCTAAAAGCTAAGAAGGTGGAAAAGAAATGTCTTAACAGCAGCCCGGCCACCGAGCTGGGGAGAAGCAAGTAGCGATGCTAATTTTGGGAAGCAGCCTTTCTAGGTATGATGGGAGGCTGTCACATGGTGCAGTACATGGACCAAAGTAATCAGCTCGACATCCTGGCTGATGCGGTTATATCTATACGGCACCAAGGTTTTTCGTAGCTTCTTAAGTCGTGTTCGTCTAAAGGTACGAAAGGCGTCCTCTCAGTGCCTATCTCCCCAACCGAGGTGAGGCAGCGAGGTATTCGAGCACCGCTGGCTGGCTTTGGGCCGACCACCACGATCATCTTATTATTCGTTCACTGCAAAATCGAGAATAAGCGATGCAATTCCAGATATAATTGATCGGCTGACACTTCAGGCGAGGAGTCGGAAACCGAAGTCCAACAATACGTCCAACGGCCGTTTAACCTTCAGATACCTCCTGTGAATCTAGAACCTTTGCACTTTCACCCTATGAACACCGATGACTCAGGCATTAGTCTCGTTTTAGACAAAGCAGGGCATGTCGTGACTTCGTAGGGCATGTCAAATGCATCAGCTCTCTCACATAGCGTACAGAATGTCCTGCATGTGTTCGGACATAATGAAACTTTCGCCGGTGTCGGATGATATACTTTACTCCGTACGCCATACGGAGATGATAGGAGAAGAAATAAAGACGTGCGATAAAATGACTTAGCGTGGAGATTACTACAGAGTCTCGGGGAGAGGCAGATTGTATAGGCCGCAGTTTCCAGCCGAATTCACATTATCTGCTGGAAGAGGTTGAAAAACTCAGTGTCAAGATGAGCTGAAATCACTCTGAAAGCCCTCTGGGCTGGATCAGTCTTGGAACTCTCATTATTTGCTTGTAGATGGTATTCTATTATTCCATCTTATTATCGGTATTGATCTCATTGCTAAGTAAATAAGATGTGCAATTGAAGTCATGTCGAGAGTAGTCCATGTAGTGTAATACGACGCCCGGCTCTTCGGGTGGCAGCAGAACAACGGCAGTTCACGCCATTTCACTATGAATGGCGGCGAAAAAGAAGTGGCTGAAAACTGGCATCTGCTTTGCGGATTCTACTCCGAAGAAAATATGCATATTTTATGATACCTTTCACAGCTGATAGCAACCTCGTGAGGGCGCAACACAACCACCCTCGTCTAGTATCAAGCTGTCAAACTCGCATCTCTGCATCTCTCCCCCACCCCTTCAGCTCTAGCATCGCCTTGGCGGTTTATGATACCACGACGAGCCTAGTGTCGTATGGCACTCCCCCAATCAGCTCGCCGGCTTCACCTCCATCGGTCTTACGGCTCGTCATGCCGGTCCGTATGAGCGGCTCCACAATATGTCAACGCCCTTTGGCCATGACCAGCTAAAAAGCGTCGTCTCTCGGCTTATGCTTCTATCCTGAACAAGCAGTTCGTCGTATATTGCCTATATGGGACAGTTGAGACTTTGTGAACCAGTGGCACCATGAAAGTTCGGAAGTTGACCGTTTGTCATACTTGCAGGGCACGGAAATTGGGGGTGAGTCGTAACTGAACGACTGAGAGTCGCCTGGTTTGGTGAGAGCTTCATCAGCCATTTCCCTCTATAAACTTCAACTGCCCCTTTCCATTTGGCATCCAAAATCCTTGACTTGTTTGGGCCATTTGACTTACTATGATCCTTTCAGTGTGACGGGAAACGCCCCTCATGCTCGCAGTGCGCAGGAACCAAGATCAAGTGTGGAGGCTATCAGTATGACCTCGTCTTCGTGCCGTCGCACCTATCAACAGGGGCACCAACAAAACCCAAAACTCGCAAAGACGGGAAAATTACAAAGAAACAACGCGAATGCACAACTGCACAAACGAATACTCTCACTAATGCCAGCGACGAGATATTCCACGCAAGCCGGCCGGAAGTCACAGACGCACTTTGTGTAGTGAGGCCATCCCTTGCCTGGCCCTTTCAAGACATCATCTCGCTCGTTGTGCAAAACTTCTCGCCGGCGGTGCTATCGAGCAACTCTGCATTCATGAACTGGGATATAGATATTCACCCTCGGGTGTGCGGAGCCTGGATCGAGCTTCTGCCCGTCTTGTCCTTGACTCGTCGGTACGAGATGGCTCTATCTTCGTCCGTCAAGGCCCTTGGTGTATCCATCCTGGCCAGGGGCCGTAACGGAATAGCGCCCATTTCAGATGCTCTAACGGCACACTGTTCGGCCTTGCATGCGCTGCACGTTAGCCTGCATCACATCTCACACACTGCAGATTCGGACGTCTTGGCCGTGGCTATCATGTGCCTCATGATCTCGGAGGTACGTGCCGAACATTCCTGCTTCTGCTTCCCTACATGTAGAGTCAAGAGACTGACTAGCCATGCCTATTATAGCTCATCCTACCGACTGCCGCCTCTAGCAGCGCGGCTCATGCCGCCGGCCTAAGCGATCTGATTCAGCTACATAGCCCAGAAGCCTATTCGACCGGGCCGTCCCATAGGATATTCATTGGCCTTCGCCCTGCCATTGTAAGAACCCTACTGTTACGCTGATTCCTGTTTTGCGGCATTATTGACAGTCTGAACAGATCATACACTCAATTCGCAACAAACATCCTACATTCCTTGCCTCCCCAGAATGGCGGACTGTCCCTTTTCAGTTTGTCAAAGCAAACTCCTTCCATGCTCTCATGACAGAGGCCACAGCGATTCCATCTATACTAGTCGATATTGACAGACTCAAGTGTGGCTCACCAAATGCAAAACCTCCCTTCGCAGTTTTGCAAGACCTCAGAAACCTGCTCGAAGCCCTTGTCAACTGGAATGTCTCGTTCCAGTGCCTCACCAACAAACCATCCTTCCGCATCCTAGTCAAAGGTCCTGAACAAGCCCAAGTATGGTTTCCTGATATTACAACAGCAAACTCCATGACACATTACTGGACGTTCTGGATAATGTGCGTCGTCTACATCAGGAAGCTCAGGGATGACTATCCGGAACTACGAGACGGGGACATTTTGATCAATGGAGAAAGCCCGGAAAGTCCGCTCATTACCGAAATGGCAATTCAAATGTCAACTTGGATTTTCCAGAGCATTGAGTATCTGGTGCAAGACGAGATGAGGCTGTTCGGAGCAATATCTACGACTCTGCCGACGAGAATAGCCTACCAATTCCTCCGATATAATCACTTCTACGACAGGGAACTGCTGTCGTGGTGTGAGCGGGTAATTGATGGCATCAGAGACAGAGGCTACGATTACATCGCACAGTATATCCTAGATGATGAGGGGGTCTGATGGGAGTTGTGTGAGACGGATTTATTTCTACTCACAGTAATATGTCTGAATACATAACATACTATCGAGAATGATAGTAGGGTTTCTCGTTATTCAAACGCCGTTCTCCTTAGAAAAACACCTTGCGCTCACCACGAGGCAGCCAGAAGACTTTGTCACTGACCCCAGCCTCGGCGAAAGCCCCGTCAGCCTCCTCCCTACCCTCGCTGAAGTGACCCCATCCCTCAAAGTGCATTGGCACAACCTTCTCGACATTGGCATCCTTGATTAGCTGAGCAGCTTGCTTGCCATCCATCGTAATTGTCAAGGGCTCAGGCTCGCCCACTGGGATAGCTGCACGTCCGAGGTTGAGCAGAGCAAGACTGATGTGGTACCCCTTGAGGCTGTTGGCAACGTCTTGGTTGTAGATGGTGTCTCCGGAGAAGTAGATGGCGTTGGGAAGACCGTTGGTGGTGCCAAAATTGGGCGAAGTGACGATGAAGCCAATGCACTCGCCCTCAGGAGCGTGCTCAGCCGGCGTGGCAATGAGGTCAAACGTCTTGCCATTCACGACGAGGGTAGCCTTGTCACCAGCGTTCATACCAGTGACAACGGCCTTATTGCCAATGTTCTTGGCTCCATCCTTGGTGGTGAAGACTTTCTTGCCTTCGAGGACCTGGCGGCCGACATCGTCGAGGTTGTCAGGGTGGTCTTCGTGGCTGAGGAGGACGGCGTCGATGGGAGGAAGGTCTGCAGGCTTGATGGCGGGATCTTGGGTGACTTTGAGGGAAATGATGGGGAGGTCCCATTGAGTGCCAGATTGGGCGAAGAAAGGGTCTGTCAAGAAGGTGACATTGTCGATTTGGAGAAGGGCAGTGGCTGTGCCGATGTGGGTGACGCTGACGGAGCTCTTGAAGGTTGACATTGTGATTCGGTTGTTGGACTGAAGGTGCTCTTTGGGGAGCTCAGAAGCGTTTCTTGAGGTCGGCCTCGAGAGGAAAAGAGCAGCTATATAGACTCAGTTGCAGAGAGTTGACAACTCCGGCCACAGAGTTGACTTAGCAAAACCTCCACTTGGATCAACTACCACAGCGCTCAATTTCAAAAGAACCACAAAAGAGAGCACACCTTATTGATCCTCAAGGATATGAATCATGACACCTTCATTCGAGGTAGTATTCAATCATCATCGCCTTCCCTGCGGTTCTCGAACAAGAGCATCGTCGAGATATCTTGACTTATACCAACATGCAACGTCTTGGCGGATAATGCTGCCGTAAGCGGTTAGCGCCTTGAGTTGTCCACGACTCAGCTTCAAGGTGAACTTCAATTTGCAAGTGATGGCACAATCGGTGACGTTGACATTTCGAATTCTGAGGATTTTTCAGCTTTATTAATGCATTGGTAATTGAGGTTGCAAATCAGTTCTGTCATACGGAAGAAGAAAGGTTGTGGGACTTGTATATGCGGAGAGTTGCTGTACTAGGGGTAGTATAGAGTGATCTCGGTAGTTGAAATACAACAGTCCAGCCTTGAGAAACAAGTTATCAAGGTTGAGCAAATTGATTGCTAAATTGCTTGAGACTTGCTTGAGACTTTCTTAGAGCTTGCTTAAAAATTGGATGACTATACCTCATAGTTTTGCTTCCAAGGCAAACAATACTCCCTATTCATAATCCAAGACAAACCCACGGTTCAGAAACTAGACGCTTTCATATGCCATCACTTGCTGTATATCCAGCAATTCAGATACGCAACACCGTTCCAGCCCAGATAAGTGACTTCGGAGGCTCAGGCTCTCCCTCTTCAGCCATATCCATCTTCCAGTCATGCAACAAAACAAGTCCCGGCTCCACCGCAGGAAATCCCTCCATAATCGCCTTGATCTCGTCCATTGTTCGCATAATCAAAGGCGTAGGCGTCCGCTCGTAAGCAGCGAGGAGTCCTCGCACAGCATCCTCGTTTTGATGATCCAAGACGCCGTGTGTGAAACTGACCAAGCTCCCCGAAGCGAGCTTCCCGCGCAAGAGCTGGAGAATGGCGCGGTCGACGTCTGCATCGAAGAAATGCAGCAGCCCCATCATCACCACGCCGACTGGCTTCGAGAAATCAATGAGATTGCGTGTTTCAGGGTGGTTCAAGATGGGCTCCAGGTCCAATACCGATCCTTGTATGAATGCGGTTGAAGGATCATCCTTGAGGAGTTGTCGCCCTTGAACGACAGCTGCCTCGTCGATATCCACATATACGACGCGAGCGTTAGGGTTCACTCTCTGGGCTACCTGGTGTGTGTTGTCTGCGCTTGGTAGCCCGGATCCAATGTCGATAAACTGATCGATTCCCTGGTAACACATGTATCGAATTACGCGGCGTAGAAAGTGGCGTCCTTCTGCAACGATGTCGAAAATGTTGGGGAGTGCCTCCACGACTGCTGCAACGGCGGCTCGGTCTGAGGCATAGTTGTTCTTTCCACCAAGATAGAAGTCATACTGTTTCAAGGTCAGTACAATGTTGACTCTGGTACTTTGTGTTTAATGTCATACCATTCGGGCAACGGTGGGCCGCGACACATCAATGCCTCCTGGGGGCGTAGGATCCATGCTGACTTCAGGGTGGTTCGTGGTTGAGTCTTTGTCTCTTTTCTTCAAGTAAGTGACTTGGGTTACAGTTCTTCGTTGGCCTCTTGACAACTCAGCAGACAACTTGTACGATGGACCGGGAGACCGAGACTTATACATCAGTAAAGAGCTCAAATTACGTCAATATCATCACTCTAATATCCTCAATTGCACCGATGCCCGGCTATTTGATGAGCGACTGCCGAGGAGAAGCTCCCCAATTCTGTAGTGCTTATAACCAACTCCCTCTGGAGTCCTATTCCTAGCTCTCACATCAGATCCCTTACGTGGGGGACTAGTATGTCTCCATACTGTATTGCGCTTGAACGGCTCTCCACCTCGTCTCAAGCTTTAGGAACCAAATAAGTTGTGCTGCAGTCCATTGAACTATTCAATCGCTGGCAATACTAATTCATCTTCACCCAACGAGGTGGCCTCGTCATCTTACTTACCAGACATGGAGCACATTGCAGTTGCTTCTAGAAAGAAGAAAGCCGAGAGTAGCAACGTGGTATCTCGGTTTGCGTCACAGAAGGCAGTAATCTGGTGATGTGTCATGTTTGTCCAAGCAGTTGGGTTGGGTAGCATCCTATGATAAGCGGTTGAGGGCGTAAACTGGCTCTTGGGTTAAAGCTCACCCTTACAAGCCGCAACTACATGATTACCATTGACTCACATGAGGAGTCCCTGTTGACGATCGAGACCAACAAATGACAGATCATAGGGCTGCGTAAGCGAGATGTGCTTCATGGGGCTTCATGCCCAATGACGGCTTGAAAGAGACCGAGCATTATCCTAGAATGTAATAGCCATCAAGCTTTCGCAGCAACTCAATCGGTGGCCAATTGAGCTTGCTTATGGCGCTTCCAAAGTTCACATACTCGATATCTGACAAGGTTTCCCAGAACGGAAATCTTGTTCCCGCTCACGATAGCTCTAAGTGTCGTGAATATTTCCGCATTGAGTCCGGTTGCGGGCGACGTCGAGCCTGTTTCAAGCGAACCAACGTCAAACTGGAAACTGATCAAAGATTATGCACTGTGTAGGTGGATGATCATGAAATCAAGCAAGTTGAGCTTCACTTGTGATATCGGCTGTAGCGGCTATTGTCTTTGACCAATCGATGCTGTAGCAGCTGGTTGGTCTTCAAGAAGAGACTCTAGCCTCTGTGCTAGTTGCGCGCAGTTTACTGACGATGTAACGCTCACTTGAAGTTGAGTGACGAGACTCTTTTTAGGCAGTGCTTGAGTAAGCTGGAACAAAAATATCTACGCGAGCTAAATGCAAGCTTTACCGGCCGGAGACCAATGCATAAGCAACATCTTGAAAAGCTTCAGCATATGTATGATCACATGCCTTTTCGAAGCACACGGAACTTGAGCTTACTCGTTTTTGCAAGATAACTCTGCCTACTAAGGTAATGTAGCAATAGGCGACTGAAGTGTTAGAGTGCGAGAACAAGAATGTTAATTGGGCAACATATTTGAGTCATGCATTTCCTGGAGTGTTGATGATACCCTCTTGACAGATACGAGACGAAATAGAGCTAGAAAGTTTGCCGCAAGTGTCGGGAAGTTTAGGAACTCATAGGGTTCCTCTCATTTGTACGTCTATTCATTATCTTCTATGTTATGGGTATTTACAAGTTGAGAGGTGTACATTCCGATACCTTCCTCACAACCGATGCCTCTTAGTCCAAGCCAGGGCAATTCTCAGAGGTGATGCTAGTAATGCTGTCATATGGAAGAGGGTCGGTCCAGATCAAGTTGAAAGAATCGTCAGGATACTCAGGAGCATTTTTGGCTCCCAGAGACTCAGCAATGTTGGTAAGTTCACTGTGCTCCCAGCTATGGCGGTGTCAGTTCCACATCTTACAAGCAGTGGACATGAGACTCCTACCAGATGAGAATGTTGCCAGAGCCCTTGTAGTCATCAACAAGGTCCGCAACACAGTCGGACTTGGTCTTGCCACAGCTTGTGTCGACGGTCAAACCGAGGTCGTTGGCCAGAGGAGTAACAGTGTTGAGGGCACGAATCCGCTTGCCATCTGCATTTGAATACAGTTTAGCTGATTTCCATTGCCCGACACAGCAAAACCGCACCGAGATCATGGCAACGAAAGATTCACATACCCTTGGGCTTCTCGGCGATGATATACTGAATGTTGTACTGGGAGCTGGCGCCGAAGACGTTTCGCAAGCACTGAGCGCGCTGCACTCCCTGGGCGCTCAAGTTGGGATCGTCGTCGTCGGCGGGCTTCTCGCCGTGTCGGATGAAGTAGACGGTCTGGGCGGTAGCCAGTGCCGCTCCCCAGAGAAGAAGAAAAGCAGCCTTCATTTTGTTGAATTGGGCAATCCGAGGGTTCAAAGCTTGAAGAAGTTGGGATTGCGGTGTGAGGAGATGAGATGTGTTTCAACGGAATGGAAGCAGTACTTATATCCCGAGCTTTACGTTTCAGTCCCAGGGGGGTCGCGGTCAAGTGTAACGCCAGAGTCGCTCTTTCAGTTCAGCTTATTACCCTTGTTGTCCTTTTCAATGCAGGTCTTTCGGCCGGTAGACGGAGACGAGTTGTGCGCTACATCCTAATTGCGACCAATGCTCCGTAGCGGCGGCAAGGAAACGAGGGAAGATCATCGCGAAGGTAGGTTTCCGAGAGGAGAGGATCCACTGATGCTGGTGAGGAGGCGCTCAGTGAAGGCATTCCGAACATCCCTGTACCTTGAGGTTTACGGCTCCATTTACCGTGAATTGGACATCGACTGCATTGCCCATGGACCCAGAGACGATAATAACAAACAGACTCAGCAAAGCATACTATTGAAGCGGCCTCTCTCGAAATCTCAAGGTTTTGTCCCGCAACAGCATCGTCAACGGGCGGCAAAGGCGCCTCAAACTCTCAGTGATGTCGCCTCGATTAATGGAGATGTCCAGATCCTAGACTGAGGGTCCTTCGGCTCGTCCCATTCAAGCCGCACACGGGAGGAAATGGTGCCCGCCAACAAACACGGGGATGCTACGCTGCATCTCATTGGCAGAAGCCTCAGTCGGCAACAGGCCGATATAAGGGTCTCGGTAGACGTTTTGGGAAAGACCCAATATCTGCTTCGCTTCTTCTGCTGTGATTATTCGAGTCAATTAGATGGGCATTGACGCGCGTATATTTGCGGCTTTACTTCATTTCATCTCCCTCACTTGTTCCTCGACCACAATCAACGCATCAGGAGCAGCATGCGGAGCTTACAGAACGCAGGACATCCCGGATGTTTTTCTTAAACAAAATAATGATGACACAACTTGGAACTCGATGTGATCTTGATTCAGGCAGCGGAGAAAAATGAGTAGTCATTTGGCAGAGGCTCAAAGGCGGCCGGATTGTTGACATTGATCCTATCTACATGCAGTAAGAGTGCTCAATCCAGGTAAACGATCGCCATCCACGCACCCATCTCTACTCGTACCTCTTATCAAAGTCTGCTCTCGCCCTCTCTGCAATCTCATCATCATAAAGAACCCTCAAAGCCAACATGGCCATGCCCTTGCCGCTCTTCATCGCCACCTCGTGCGCCTCATCCGTGCCCGCGGCAGCCGTAAACTCACGGCTATGCAGAGACACGTTTGGCCCCGTCTGGATGCCAAAGCCGCCGTGAATGCCAGGCACCACGTGCGTCACGTTGCCCATGTCGGTCGAGGCGTTGAAGCTCTCAGGTAAAGTCATCTCAATCTTCTCGCCTAGTTTGCTCATGTCTTCGATGTACGCTTTGGAGAGAGTGGGATTAGAGATGACGTGCTCATATGTCGCGGCCCTGCTCATTGTCAATAGGAGTGTCAGAAAATGTAGGGAGAATTGATGTAATACTCACGGAATGTAATTGACCTCGCAGCCAGTTGCCGCTCCTGCTGCCTCGATGCAAGCCTTTACTCTCTTCACAAGCGATTCTCCGCGTTGACTGGTAGGGGCCCGGATGTACCAGTTCATGCGCGTGTAGTCGGTAATGACATTGGGCACCGTGCCGCCGACCTCGATGACACCATGGATTCTTTCATCAGGACGAATTTGCTGACGCAGCATGGAGATGTTGTTGTACGCTGCAACAGCGGCATCAAGTGCGTTGACACCGTTCCAAGGCTCACCAGCTGCGTGTGCCGGGACTCCCCTGAATTCGACCCGAAACTTGTGGCTTGCGATGAGGTTGAAACCAGCGATTCCAGAGATTCCGCTTCTTCCCCCGTAGTTCATGAGATTGACGGATATCGGGTGAGCCATGATGGATGCGGCGATATCCTCCGCAGGACTGAACGCTCCCGCATCAATCAGCTTTGCCTTGCCGCCGCCTCCCTCCTCAGCAGGGGTACCCAGGATTCGCAATCGCCCAGGAGCGCCCAGCTGAGACAAAGCATGAGCCGCACCGAGAAACGCAGCCAGCGAAGAGGTGGCGATGAGATTGTGACCGCAGCCGTGTCCGATATCAGGCAGAGCATCGTACTCGCAGCAGACAACGACCTGGCGTCCTCCCGAGCCGATTGTTGCCTCGAAGCTGGTGTCCAGGCCATATGTCTTGCGCTTCACATCAAAACCCAGTTTATCTAGGAAGGCGGTAATTGTGTCGTGTGCCTGGAACTCATGGTACGCGAGTTCGGGGTTCTCGTGGAGGGACTTGTTGACGGTGCGGAGTTGCGAGTTGAGCTCGTCGAGGCGGGAGTTGACGAGCTGCCGCGCCTGTTCAAAGTCAACCTTGTTCGCCATGCTGAAGCTCCAAGTGCGCCAATAAGTTATCAAAAGTCTGTAGAGCTCGGGCTATGATGAAGATGAATTAAAAAGTAAAAGACTGAGCAGTTTTATATGCACAGATACACCAACCCGCAAAACGATGTCATCGCCTTTTCCTCTACAAAAGTGGGAGCTTTCCTATCGGCTAACACAATCTCAACGTCTTGATTGGATCTTCTGCTCACTGAATCTCCATTCCCCGATTAGCGACCGTCGGCTTCGTGTTAGTTAGCGTCGTGCGGAGTCCCAGCCTCTGAATCGGAATTCCACCCCAGCTTTTGATTCTTGTGTGGCGCACTCAAGGCAGAGCCAAGGCATATAAGCGTCTGACTGCCCAGATCCGATCAATTAGTGACAGCGGCTGAGGCTGCCGACCGTCGGCAAACACAGCCGCACGTCGTTGGCCATGTGAACGGCCCTGTCACAGGTCTCCTCTTCCTTGGACTTTGGAGACAAAGATGCTCTCGTCGGCCCACAAAAGGGCCCGGTGAAGGCCTTACAGCATTGACTTTCTCCTCGTCTCGTCCAACTAACAGAGATGCGTCCTAGCTTCTAGTATAGTTTGAAGCTGTCAGACATTACATATCCTTGCAAACACGAGTCAAACCGCCCGTCAGACGACCAGCAAGACATATCAGATTCCCAAACCAAGGTCTCGGTGGCTCACCATGAATCAAGCCATCTCCACCAAAAGGCCTCCTCCTCCTCAAAAGAGCCGCCGCTCCAAGAAGGGCTGCTACACATGCCGCATTAAAAAGGTCAAATGTGACGAAGTCCGGCCCCGCTGCGAGCGCTGCGTCCGTCTAAGACGCCTCTGCGACTACGAGCCCAAGATGAAGCACAACGACCTCCTGGCCCTATCCAGGGGCTACATGCTGGCTCTCGAAAGCTCAAAGTCGCTGCCTACTTGGGCTCGGCGCGCAGCGTTGACGAGGGCCCTGGCTCTTCCTGCACGGCTTCCTGCCTTTCCTGGGAGTGCCAGTTCGCTGAATCTCACTTCGGCTGATCATGAGGCGATTCGATATTTTCGGACGACGTTTGCTCGGATACATCATACGAAGAATCCTGATTACTCGCTCTTTTCAATCATTTTCACCTTGGCCCAGGATGAGCCCATGGTTATGCATGCGTTACTGGCTCTCGGCGGCCATGAAATCGAATTCCGGCGAAATGGCACTCTGGATGGATCTGACAGCTCTTCTCAAGTGGTAGAACGGAGTCGTGATAGATGGACGCCCGTTCAACACTATTCAGCTGCTCTCGGCCTCTTAGCCGATGTCATCGGAACCGCAGACGACGGTCGGCAATTGGAACTGGATCCCATCTGCGCAGTCTTGTACCTGATGCTTGTCTACGAACAGAAATACGGAGACGGGACCTGCTCTGGTCTATTCAACCACCTTGCCGGAGCGGCCTTGATCGTGAAGCATCGCTGTCAGCGCCTCTCGGAGCAAATAGCAAAGCGTGGATGGCAAGGAACACCAGTCCTGTCTCGAATGCAGCCGGAAAGCCAGACACAAGAGCCCGGTCTGTCGCTTTTTGTAATCAGGCTTCTCGTCTGGATCGCTCTTTGTGATGCTACAGCCGCCACTTTTGGGCTTGGCGGCCAGTTCAACAGCGAGCTGAAAGACATCATGGGGCCGGATGATGCTTCGTCCATTTCGGGGTTTGATGTGCTGCATAGATACTCGAACTCCTTGTACCGGTCAATGTGGGGAGACACATATCCTCAAGTGGAACTGTTGGATGACGTCGAGAACAGGGACATTTTCGCCTTTCTCTGCGCATCCATGCAGCTCCGAAGCATGGTGGCTGAGCTGGCGAAACTTGGCCAAGCGGAAGTCGAGCTGCGTTTGCCAGCCGTTGAGTCGGCCTTTAGACAGGTTGATTTGCGATATGGGGAGTTGCTGGAGGTGGCGTCGGACCTGTCTCTCTCGACCGACAACTCGCATCGCCTCGTCGCCAATATCCGTGCCTTTATCCCGATATATCACGCTGCTAAGCTCGAATTCTTGCGCGTGATTCGGAGAAATGGGATAGTGGCGAAGATGGAACTTGTGCCCGAGGCTCATATAACTGCCATCATCGACTTGGCGATCCAAGCTGATAAGCACCAGGGAGTCGAAGGCGCAATCAGAGTCGCGTGGCCGCTTTTCGTTGTTGCTCTTGAGACAAACAGTGTGGTTCATCAACGCTGGATCCTCAGTCGATTTCAGGCAATGAGCAGCTATAGTAAGAATCTAGAGCGCGCACATAGCTTTCTCAAGGAATATCAGGGGGTGCCGCTTGATAAGAGGGATGTTTATCAGAATTTTAGACTGGCAAACGGGGAAATATTCGTCATATAGAGAGCTCGGTTACCATTGCCGGCTACCAGAGCAAACTGCGCGTAGCGACATAGACGCAACGAGTCGAAACGAGAGATCCTTTCACAGATCATGCTTGTATGGGAAATTTAGCTCGAGGGACAGTTGTGAATTGCTCAGTACGGATTCAGCAATTAGTTAGGTAGCCTCTTTTCCTTTGCTGTCATGGCGTTAACGAAGCTCATGACCTCTTCCACGACTGTTTACGTATCCTTGGCATAGTAACTGCTTGACTTCAGACCAATCTCTCCTCTGCCTCGGTATCACTCGCAGGCGCATGTCGATCCGTCCAAGGCTCAAAGACCTGAGCCCCCTTTAGGAGGCCTCCAACAGTTTCCCAAACAACCAGAAACGCAAAGAGCGCCATGACCACGGCCATGAAGCTCGTAGTAGACAGCCCGTCATTCGTTGCAGGCAATGCAATCAGAACCACGGCAACGACCAATCGCATCCCCACGCGAGGCGTCTTTGACAGCATCAAGCAATTTTCGTCAAGCGTCCGATATAGCATGCCGTAGATCCAAAGGCAAAACATGCCCACGCCTAGCCCTCCCCCCAAAAGCCACCGCTGTCCCTCTTCGAACTCGTCCAACCTAGTACTGATAGCGGCAATGTGGCCACCGATGAGGAACGATGCGGAGAGCGGTAAATGAAGCAAGAAAAATGCAAAAGCCGTCCAGGCAGATCTTCGAATCGGATGCGTCGCCTCCAAGCTCCCGTCACCACTGACATAGATCCAATTGAGACAAAAGGCAATAATGAGTGTAAACGCAGCCTTCGCATAGCCCTTTGTCAGACCAACACCTGCTGGATCTCCGACAATGACGCTGTAGACGAATTCGCCCAGGATGATAATGAAGAAGGCCGCCATGCGGTCGATTTCGTGGGCAATGTCGACGGCGGTGCTGTATGTGAGCTTGAGTCTTTGCTTGAGCCATGGGCTCAAGGTGATTGACCAGGTAACTTCTTGATAGAGAATCATGACTGCGACGACGGCAATTTTGGCCTCGATACTGACGCCCTTGAAGAAGAGCGGGATGGGGATCAACAGACCGATGCTCATGAAGAAAGCCAGAATCCGAGCCTGTGTGCGATGCTGATAACTCGCAAAAGAGCACACGAGAAACGCACACATGGTGGTGAACCGAGCGACAACGTATGCTCCGGCGGTAGTCTGCATCGCAGACAGATCCACGTCAACCAGACGAGCATTGTTGGCATACAGGACAAGCAGCGCCATGACCCATAAGATGACAAGTCGCTGGAGGAGGTCGTCTGTGTAGTACGAGTTCATAATCTCGCGGAGGTCGACCCATATGTGCCATGCTGGGGCAAAGATGAGGATGTACTTGGCGAGATGCTTCCCGTCTGGGTGTTCGGCGAGGTCGTCGCTGAAATTTGCGACAATGGCTACATCTGGTGGAAGCTGTCAGCTGGGTGATACCTAAGAATAGGTAAGATGATGAGCATCATTGGGATTACATAGAAGGTCGAGGAAAAGTTCAAACCGGCCAGCCTGTCGCTCCTCGTCGCTCTGCTTGATCAATTGGCCGTTGTGAAACCACTGAAGCGCCTTGGGCCGCTTGATCATGTACCGCTCCCCTGTGGTGTTTTCCTGGAGCTCGTTGCAGTTCATACTGAGTCTGGTATGTTCAAAGGAGAATTATGTGACTATAGACTCGACAATATGTCAGTGGACTCCAGGAGAGGGGAGTTTGAAGAAGAGGAATAAGAGAGGTCGGCAATCCATCTTGGGGTCATACACCAATTCGGCTGCAGATGTGCCAACTTGAACTAAAGCAAGGTAGTCAGAACTTAATCTCCTCTCCGCAAGCAACCGCTTTTAATATGCTAGGTAGATTACTTGAGATACGGTTTTGAACTGATTCGCATCCAATCATAGCCAAGTCAAGAGTTGGGTAGTCCGTTGCTCTCTTCCGAGAAACCTTGGCTAGCCAGCATCAAGCTAGTATCAAGTATGAAGGTGTAGACGACCAAGCATGACCTTCAAGGGATATTGAAAGACAGAGGAAGAGTCGATACGTCGAATGTATTTCAGTCAATTGCATACAATGAAATCCCCAGTATGAGGAGGAGAGTGAAAGAGGGGTTGATAGAGCAAGGCAGAGTAGGAGAAGAGGTGCCACTCAATGACTCGATCTACACCAACGCCTTCGAGGAGGCCATCGTATATCTTCCTTGCTTCCGCAGAATCTGGCCGTCCTGCCGTGTTATTTATCGCATCAACGCTACATGAACCTCGAGTCTGGCAATGAATATTTCTCTCGTGAAGCTGCGAGCAGCTGTTCCAGTTTCACACGTGCATGTACCTCCTCGCCTTACATGTACGTACACGTACCTGCCAATCGCATTGTCGGCCACCCGCATCCCGTTTCTCCAACGCTCCTGCCAGCTGCACAGCCGATAGGCAGCCCGCACGGAGTACTTGATCCTAAGACAATTCTCCCCCAATCTTCTTTTCTTCTCTCTTCTTCCTCTGTTGCTTTCTTGATTCCTCCCCCTCTCGTCAACGTCGGCACACTTGCGTTCTTGATCCTCAGGCCGTTCCATTATACGGCGAGATTGCGCAGTCATTCTCCTCACCTGCAGCAGTCAAACAATCCAAGCATGGGAGACTTTTGGGGTCGTCTTGCCCAAGAACTGGCGCGCCTCCAGGAAGAGGCTGCCAAGCACGTCACGCCGGAAAACATCAACCGCGCCGCCCAGGCTGTTCGAGATGGTGTCGGCCATGCTGTAGAGCAAGTGAACCAGGTAAGCACCTTCATCCTATGCCCTGTCATTCATCAGCACTTCGATCCAAGTTGACCAGAACTCAGCACGTAACGCCAGAGAACATCGAGCGTGGTGCTGACATGGTTCGGAACGGTATTGGCATGGCTGCAGAGCAAGCTCAGAAGGTGCCTATATTACGATCACAACAAGTCTTTTCTTCAGTTTACTGACTATACGCAGCACATTACTCAGGAAAACATCAACCACGGCCTCCGGCTTGCTGGCGACGGTCTCAAGCATGCTACCGACCAGATTCATCGAGTAATTATGCCCATCAACATCCCTTCCTCCATTATACGTCCAGCTGGCTTACCTTATGTCAATAAGCACATCAATCAAGAAAATATCAATCACGCCTCTCAGATGGCCGGCAATGTCATCAACGGTGCAGCGCAGCATATCCGCGAGGTAGGCTCATACATCTGCTCTCCTGTGTGCTTTGGTTGACTAACAAAGTTGTTCTCAGCACGTCACCAAGGAAAACATTCAGGGAGTGGCCGAGAAACTAGGTAAAACTGCTCAAGAGACAGCCCAAGGGCCGGTCGGCCAGAAGGTACGAGAAGATTGGAGTTCAATGCCAGTGCTTAAATCAGGAGTTCTAACGTGGACATAGGTTGCCGCCGCCATGGAGCAAAATAAAGTCCCGCTGGCGGTGACTGCAGCCGGGATTCTCGTTGCCGCAGCTCCTGGTATTATCACGGCCCCAATCCTGGGAGTTGCCCATCTCCTTGGCTTCACTTCGAGCGGAGTCGCTGCAGGTAAGAGGCTCGCCCACATCCCTTGGCTTTACTACTCAACTTGAAATCTGCTTGGTACGTGGGTTTGCTCTCCATTCACTGACTCAATGTGATAATGCAGCTTCAGTTGCTGCAGGAACTCAAGCAGGCATCGGCAGTGTTGCTGCCGGAAGTGGCTTTGCGGTGATGCAGAGTGCCGCAACTGGAGGCTATGGCATGGCAATCATTACGGGCATCGTCCAAGCCGTAGGAGGGGTCACAGCCGCTGTTGGAGGCATTGCAGGCGTCGTTGCCCGAGTTGTAGGTTGACCGGGGATGACGAGGATTTGGCTATTCAGCTGTTTGCATGGATCGATCTTGGCTGCTATTTGGCATAACGCATGTAGAATCCATAACTGCAAGACTGAATGGGTCTTGCATTGGATTGTTGGCAGCTGAAGTACACAGCCACGGTGATCACGAGTGTTCAACGTGAGTCTCCACGAGCGTGCTTATGCCGATTCTCCTCTCACCCTTTCTGGAACGCTTATTCTTGTAGCCTGTTGACCTCTTCTACTTGACCCCTCATGGGGTTGAAATACGTTGTCTGGATTTCCATGACAAGCTTGTCCATATCATTCATCCAGTAGTGCAGCCGATCACGGTCACCAACATATGCATCCAAAGTGCTGTTCTATCTTCCATATATCGTCCCGTGGCTTGTAGGGACCCGAACACATTTGTTTCCGATGTAAGGCTCGCTGCTTGATGCGCTGGAGGGCTTGGGTTTTGGGTTGAAGCCGAGATCTCAGGTCGTAACAAGGCCTCTGATGTTCCATGTCTTGTACGTTCCTCCATAGGGTCGCTTCCTCCTCCCAGAGAGCGTTTTGCTGTGTTGAATAGGTATAACTTCCACCACTGCACACTTTGGATGCAGCCCGTCCAGGATCCGAAGACTTTTGTTCTCTTGGTTACAGGACGTTGACCAGAATTGTTCATCGAGTCGAGAAGCTGCCAAAGACATGACTTGGAGTAATGGCAAGCTTTGTCATCGCATGCTTGACAAGGCGCTTTTGCGAAGAGTTAAAGTTGATGTAGAATTGCTGAAACTACAGCAAAGGCATCATTCCGCACTGGCACGCCGTCCATAGAGAAGAAGTAGGCGAGGCTCCCTTTCTGAGAAAGTTGGCGAGGAATATTGGCCATGACCGACTTTCCGCAGCCTGCGTTCAGTGTAATCTATAGGCGGGATGGATCAGGGGGGGGCTGGCTTATGTATGCCAAGTTCGCCTGCCGTATACAGCTTCTTTCTCAAGCAGTAAGTGCTATGGCGGGAACGTCAGGATTGAATTACCCCCGTGTCGCTGGCGAGAACTCTCGAGCGGTATCAATATGATCTTCCGCTACATCAATGATGTCGAGTAACTCGTAAATTACTGTCTCGTATCTTGGATCGTCTCGCGACTTGAATCTGCAGATATTGGCGTGATCCGATGGCGATGCAATGTCAAGTTCGTTGCTCCATCCCAGTCTAGCAGATTCCTTGTCTACAATCTAGAAATTCAAAATGAGATGTGAGCTGACGATCAAGAAGGCAAAGTTATGGACGATGTGACCTACACAGCGACTATGGTGAGGCATGCGTTCTGTTTCATAAAAGCTTCGTATCTTGAGATTTGCTCCTCGATGGGCAAACGACTCTGAAATGCGATCTAGCATCTCCGAGCCCGCTTTGAGATCCTTGATCAGCTTCGTGTTACACTTGAAGCCAAGAGTTGCTGCTCGAACTATTCGCGGTCCGAGGCTGTCCCAAACGCTGAGGTTTAATCCTCTATGAGGCGTCGCCATGAATACGACACCTTGTATCCTTTCGAGCATTGGTCCATAGTAACCATCTTGCTCATGGCCCCTGACTACAAGCTGCTGTTAATCAGAACCTGTCTTTTCACCAAGGTAGAGGTGATCTCAGAGTACACACCTGTTTGAACACTAAACCACCAAGGCCATGACAGATGAAGACCAGAGGCCGCTGTTTCTCGGCGCCGGTCCTCCTTTTGGCTCGCAGCGCAGCGAGTAGCGTTGAGGCAAAATCGCGAATATCTGTATTGCTCCGACTGAAGTAGGTTACTGAGTTATAACCAAAGCTGAGAATTCTTGCATTCGGGATATCCTTAGGAAGACAGGATTTATCGCTCAGCCAGTTGCACCCCGTCTTTTCATCGATCCATGTATTTTTGTAATGTCCGTTGAGCCCGTGAATAGCGACGATGTCCACGGCATCGCTTCGATCTGGATGTTGGGTGACGAGCTCTATTAACCCGTGGATGCGCTCTCGGACAGCTTGTGCGGATGGCGTAGTGACTTGCGACAGAAGACCCTCGTGAGTAGCATCATTCGTGCTTTGTATTGTAGAGAGTGATTCTCCATTTGCATTAGTAGACTTGACGTTGTCTTTGCCTGTTGTGCCTGGGACGAGGAACTGCTTCAAGGAGCGGCGCATGTTGGCAGAAAAGTGCAATCCTCTTCCACCTGTAACTCACCACACAAACTGGCACGATAATACTAGAGGCAGCAATAGCGAAGCAACAGTGAAAGAAGACGAGATATAAGATATCACTCCTACGATAAGATAGTGTTACTTGTAGATTTGTACGAGAAGCACTGCCACGGATATCCGCAGGCAGCAACACCAATACCATCCCAAAAGCCTTACTCTTGGGGACCTGTATCAATTCCCGGTCGCAAAATCGCCTTGTTGGCCGGTGAGGCAATCTTCCCATTGGCCTGCATTCTGGCGCGCAGGGCATGGTTGCATGCGAGGCCGCCTATTCCTGGAGGGCGTCTATTATGGAGGCCGTCTAATACTGGCACCGTCGCCAGACCAGCAACCCTTGTATGAGGCATTGGCTTGTGATTTACAGGGATCTAAAGCTGAACAGTGGCGCTTCTCTAATACAATATGTTAGGTACATATACGCTGATAATATGTTGTAGAGGCAATGTTATCATACGTAGTCGTTTTGTCTTAAGGGATAAATCCATGTTGCAGGCTGATGGTGATATATACCTACGTCAGTTGCGAATTGTAAGAGCTGAAAGGTGAATGATGATGCCAAAGAGAGTGTGGAATTTGTATTTGTAACTCGCGAGGGGTTGTTGATGCACAGCTGCTGCTGATCCGGTCTCTCCCCACTCAGGCGGCAACAAGCGATATTTCTGCAGAAGATGGTTGCGAGAGTGTGTTGATCGAGCAACTTGGACCCTACTGTTTCAACTCTGGCCGTGTAACTCTTTCTCCAGCTTTTGAGTCCGCGCTTTGCGAACATCTAGCACGTTATAGACAAGAAGCACATGTGCTGTTGCCAGCCGAGGACGTTGAGACAGTAGCATACATGTATAGATCTCATCGGGGGGCAGACAAGCGGGGTTTGCCTGTAACCCACGGTTGCTATGAGCATTTATTCGCTATAATCGGCACATTAGCCTTCAGCTTCAACCTACCGTCATGATAGAACGTTATAGACTGCCGAGGCTATTTGATGTGTCACGAATATATGACGATAAATAAGAACATACCAAAGGGGTGGTGCATTGACCATATGCGCTCGAATAGCAAACCTTCAATCGAGCAAACAGAGAGACCGCCAATGGCTTCACCATCTCTCCCTTTCTGCCTAAATATATAGCCTCCGCTTCGCTATAAGCGAGCCCATGACAAGACTTTCAATGCCGAGATTGTAGGTATTTACGGTACTCTATGTTGCAGTGCAGCAAAGTAGCCGACATCTCAAACTTACGAGTGCTTGATGATGGAGATGGAGCTCCTTGTCCAGAATATAAGAACGAGTTCAACTATAGCAACCGGCGTTGCATGCTTATATGCCATCTAGATCGCGCAACTCCATCCGCAGATATCCTCCGCCGTCCTATACAATTATCATGCGATCCATTGTCCTTTCGTCTCTAGCTCTTGCTCTGCTCTCCCATAGAGGCAGGGCTGACACCACGCTTTCCATCGACCCAAACACCAACTGGGGCACCTGGGAAGGCTGGGGCGTATCTCTCGCCTGGTGGGCAAAGGCCTTTGGCAACCGAGATGATCTAGCCAGTGTCTTCTTCAGCAGAAACAACCAAGCCGTCAATGGCCAGACTCTACCCGGCTTGGGCTTCAACATTGTCCGATACAACGCAGGCGCATGCAGCAACAACAGCTACGATGGAGCTACCATGGTAGTTTCACCCAACATCAAGCCGTCTCGACAGATGGATGGCTTCTGGCTCGACTGGGCCAGCACCGACCCTTCTTCGTCGAGCTGGAACTGGAACGTCGATGCAAATCAGCGAGCAATGCTGCAAAAGGCCAAAGCAAACGGGGCCAACATCTTTGAGCTCTTCTCCAACTCTCCCATGTGGTGGATGTGCAATAACCACAATCCGTCGGGGAGCGGCGCAACCGACAACCTCCAGTCGTGGAACTACCAAAACCATGCTGTTTACCTTGCCAACATTGCTCAGCATGCTAAACAGAGCTGGGGGATCGAGTTCCAGTCAGTCGAGGCGTTCAACGAGCCGTCTTCTAGCTGGTGGACCGCTGACGGTACTCAAGAAGGTTGCCATTTCGGTGTGTCGACCATGGCTACAGTCATCGGATATCTAGGCACAGAGCTTTCATCGCGTGGCTTGTCGTCCTTTGTGGCATCATCAGATGAGACCAGCTATGACCTGGCCATTTCAACTTGGCAGGGCTTTAACAGCTCCGTACGGAACGTTGTGAAGCGCATCAACGTCCACGGCTACCAAGGCAGCGGTGGACGGCGTGACACTCTCTACAGCCTTGCGAGCCAGGCTGGTAAGAGGCTTTGGAACAGCGAATACGGTGACTCGGATGCAAGTGGAAAGTCCATGTACCAAAACTTGCTCCTCGATTTCACCTGGCTCCATCCCACTGCTTGGGTATACTGGCAGGCCATTGACGGCGCCGGCTGGGGACTCATCGTTGGTGACAATGATCGGTTGACGCTCTCATCGGCAAGCACCAAGTACTTTGTCCTTGCGCAACTCGCCCGCCATATCAGACCAGGCATGCAGATCCTGTCTACCCCTGATGACAATACTGCCGTTGCTTATGACGCTGGTTCTCAGAAGCTTGTCATTGTGGCCGCGAACTGGGGCAGTGCCCAGACCATCACCTTTGATCTCAGTCGTGCCAGGACTGCGGGCAGCAACGGGGCGACAGTGCCGCGATGGAGCACTCAGACAGGCGGAGGAGATCAGTACAGGAGCTTCACGGACACCAAGATTAACAATGGGAGGTTTTCCGTGCCTTTTTCGAGTGGACAAGTGCAGACCTTTGAAGTCAGCGGTGTTGTGCTGAAATAGGATGGGACAACATTGATGCTTCTTGAAGGTTGAAGTTGTATATAGCATCTCGACATGCCTATCCAAAACCTACCCAGTAACACAGTAAGATCTTTGAGACGAAACACTACCTTATAGAAGTGCATATACATGTCATGTATATATGAGCAAGTTGTCATCTTAACATTTGCCATATGCCAAACAATGCAGTCGACTTTCAGACATGAATGATGACGCTGTCACGTAGCCTCCACCTTGACCACTTTCTCTTGACTTCGAAAGTTAAGTGAATGCTTAGTGAGTATTAGGCTCATTTTCATGTAGGAATTCGTCTCTGACTCAGGTGTTGTAAAGCATGCCTGCATGATCAGGTACATGTGAGGTGGCAAGTGGTTATCCAGCTCTTGGAGGCGGAATGGTGGAGAAGGTGAATTATAGGTATATAAGGCTAAAATTTGCGTCAGTCGTCATGCAACAATCTGGGCTCCACAGCTCAGAATTAGCTGCCAATTGCCCTTATGGCTCAGGGGTAGAGCGTCGCACTCGTAATGCGAAGGTCCATAGTTCAAATCTGTGTGAGGGCATGATTTTTTGCTTTTTCAAACAACCTTTTGTTGTCTTCAATTTTGACGCCAACACTCGAAGCATCTGGCTTCATGCTTTCTTTCTGTTTCCAATTCGATCTTTTTGTTTTCAATTCGAAAAATCGGCTTTTCGTGATATTGCAGCTTTTGGCAAGGCCATTGCTTGAAACTCTCCATATTTCAAGGGAAGCATCGCTGACCTCAATTGTTAACCTCCGCGTAGCCCCACCTGCGAATGCCGCCTTGAAATATTTTGGACGTCAATCAGACTTGATCCTCACTCTGCAGTCGTGAGGCTCAGTGTAAATAAAAAACAGCTCGCGATTTTTGCGGGCTTGAGACCAAGATGCTCGTCGGAATCTGTGGCAGTACGCGTTTCGTATACCAGATGATTTCCCCAGGAAAGCACAGCGACTAACTGCTCATGCAGGCATCTGCTCCGGCAAGAAGACGGTAGCGCAATATCTGGTTGAGCATCACGGCTTCAAGCACCTCTACCTGCAGCCCCCTGCGTCAGTCAAGGATCAGCAGGCTACAGGCTATTCAACTCCATCATCTGACGGCGGCAATGCAGCCACCTCAAACGCCCTCGCTGTGAGCAATGGCGGCACCTCCTCACACGTCTTTGCCACGGCCGAGGAGCTACTGGACTTTGTCACTCGGCGATGGCGCAGCCGCTTCGTGACGACGGACATTCCTACGGAAAAAGTGCTCGACGTGTTCATCCGGCGGCCGTTCTTCCTGCTCATCTCCATCGACGCTCCGCTCACCGTGCGCTGGCGGCGTTTCCAGCAGCGCTCCAAGCAGCCCGAAGAAGCCTCCATCGGCCTCGAGGACTTTGTCGCCCAGAATGACTTGCACCTCTACGACCCGGTCACAGGTCTACAGCCGCTCATCTCGCGTGCCACCGTTAGGCTTTTGAACACTTCGTCCTCCATAGCTCATCTCTATGCGACGCTGGGCAAGCTCGACATTCCCAATCCCGACCGTATGCGGCCGGGCTGGGACACGTACTTCATGGAACTGGCATCCCTAGCCTCTCAGCGATCCAACTGCATGAAGCGCCGCGTCGGCTGCGTCCTCGTCGGGCGAGAGAGGCGCGTCATCAGCACCGGATACAACGGCACGCCGCGCGGGCTGCGAAACTGCGCCGACGGCGGCTGTCCCCGATGCAACGAGGGGAACAGCTCGGGCGTCGGCCTGGCCACGTGCTTGTGCATCCACGCCGAGGAGAATGCGCTCCTGGAGGCCGGACGGGAGCGTATCCGGGAGGGCTCCGTGCTGTACTGCGATACGTGCCCGTGCTTGACTTGCAGCATCAAGATTTGTCAGGTTGGCATCGCGGAGGTGGTGTATGCTCATGGGTATAGCATGGATACGGAGGCGGCAGAGGTGTTTAGGCAGGCGGGCGTCAAGCTGCGACAGTTTATTCCGGTGAGTGAAGTGTTACATCTGACTTGTGAAACTTACTGACGTTACGGGCAGCCTCCGAACGGGTTGATTCACTTGGAGAAGATGGAGTTGTATTAGTGGCATATAGATGTGTGATAGGAGTAAATTACCATGCAAAGAGAAGCCTGAGTGGTATATAGATGTGTAATAGGAGTAAACCGCCATGCAACCAGAAGTCTGCGCGGGAAATTGAACTGAATCTGCGCCCATAGGGTGTTCTCACACGAAATCAATGAGATCGTTGTTTTATAGAACTTATTCTGCATGCACGGAGATGTCTTTGTCTGGATTGTTGGTCACCTTATGCTGTGTAGGTGGTTCACATGCACCGGCTCCAGATAGCTCAGTAAAAATCAATGATACACCGGATATTAGGATGCACAATCATGACAACATTTGCTATAGCATATTTAATATTCTATGCTCTTCGCGCCAGAATGAATGACACGTGTACTTCCTTATCACAAAACTCGTTGCTGGTGTAAAAGGGCAAAATTCGTCATAGCTGTAGGGTAGGTAGGCCATACTTCTACGGCTCATTTGGTCAACATATCAAGCCAATGCAAGGATGAAATGGAGTGGACTCTTCCCCTCGATCAATTGCTTGGCAATTAGCTTCTATACTCGTTGCTCGTCATTGAGTTATTCGGCACGGGATTGTAGCTTCACTCTGTCGAAAGTGCCCGAGAGCCTCGGCTGTCATAGAGTGTGACTAACAGGTATGAGACAGAGATGCCACCAGTCTCACATTGTACCAAAGTGGCCTGTCATTCTAGGTAGCTTTCACTATGCATGGCCTGATTCAATCATTTACTTGGCTCGAATATCACTTGAGAGAATTTCTTTGATGGAAGGGAGAGCACAGCCACACATTCAGTCCCAAATTGACAACTTTATACAAATCCAGAACACCGCGATAGTAAGACATCGCCCTTGGTAAACCGACAGTTGAAGTGGCATACCTGCAAATACAGTCACAACTTTTAGGCCTGGCTATCCAGCACTATAACTTTTAGTAGCCAGCACTATAAGTATAGCTAGGGAGGCATTAGATGCTAGTATTAATATTCCCTAGTAACTTACTAGCTAATCTAGATATTAATATTTAACAGTGCCTAATACTAGCTTATACTTATAGCTATATATATATATAACACTTAGCTATATTTTATTTATTTATAAAGCTATTTTTAATTTATTTATATTAAAAAAAAGCTATTTTTTAATAGCTTTTTTAGCCTTAGCTTTTTTAATATCTTTTTTAGCCTTAGCTAAGGAATTATTATTTATACTATTAGTACTATTCTTATTAATTAATATAAGCTTTTTTAATAACTATTATAATAATAGCTATTATATAAAAATATTAAGCTTTTAATTAATATTTTATAATAGCTACTAGGTTTTTAAAGGTATTTTTAACTTAGGGTTTAAGTTTAGTACTAGGCTTAAGCTTAGACTTAGACTTAGACTTAGGCTACTATTATTACTACTGCTATTATTAAAAATAATAATAATATTATTAATACTAAGGCTAGGGCTAGGCTTATTATTTTTAACCTTTTTTAACTATACTAATACTTTTTAATATAACCTTTATATTTTAATACTAGCTTTATAAGTATTATTTTTTTTATTAAAAGCAGCCCTTTTACTATATTTAAAATTAAAGCCTTAAATAAGTTTATAGCAGCTAGTACTATTAATACTAAGGCTAGGGCTAGTACTAGCGCTATTTACTTTATAAAAATAATCTTACTAGTTATTATTATTACTACTATATTAGCTTTAGCTTTTTTAATTACTAATATAAATTTAAATATAATAGGCTTTTTTTAAGATTTTATTAATAATACTAAATTAAGGGCACCTTTAAGTCTGCCCTTAGCCTTAATAATAGCTAGATTAAAAATAGGCTTTAATAATATTTAATATTTAAAATTATAATACTAATACTAGTAGTAATATATTTTATTAACTTAAAGTAATAGCTTTTACTATTATTAATAATAAAAAATATATTTATAAAGTAGCTTATATATAACCTAGATTATATATAAAAGATAAGGGGTTATTAATAGCTATTTAAAATTACTGCTAATACTTTTAAGCTTATTAATAAGTATTTATAATATTATAAGTATTATTTTTATATATATAAAGAAAAAGAGATTACTTATTATAATAAAATTTAAGTATTAATTATAGCCTTACTATAGCAGCCTTACTCTCCTTTTATATAAAGAAACTTTAATACCTAGGCATAGGCTTAACTTATACTTTTAATTAGTTAATGCCTTAGTATATTAAGATTATATAAAATTAGTCCTAATTTTATTTTATATAAGTATAGTATACTATACCTTTTTACTTTTAAGCTTTTTAAGCTTTAGTTTAAATATAACTACTTATTATTACTACTGCTTATTTAATTAGCTTTCTTTATTTTATTATATTTTAAAGCTTTTATTATAAGTTACTTAAGCAGTTATAATAATTACTATATAATTTATAATAATAAAGCTATAGCTAGCTTTTTAAAAAGCTTTTACTAACTTTTAATAAATTTTACCTCCTTTTATATATTAAGAGAAAAAGACCTTCTTAATAATAACTCCTTTAACTAATTATAAAAATATTAATAAGCTTATTATTAAAAAATAAGCACTTTAAGCTTATATCTTTTAATTTAAATAACTTATTAAATATTAATAATAAAAGGAAGAACTTTATAAGTGCCTTTTTAAAAATTAAAGCCTTTATAATTTAGTTTTAAAACTTAATTTTATTAAAAGTAATTCTTTTAGTAATAAGAAGGAAGTTAAAGTTAAGAATATTTAATAAATAACTATTAATACTAATTTATAACTTTAAAATAAATAGCTAAGTAACTTTAAGTAAGTATTTAAAAAAGTATTATAAAAATATAAAAAGGGTAAGATAAAAATACTGCTTATATAAAAATATATAAATTAAGATTCTTATATAATATAAGATTAATATTTTAATAAAAGACTTAAAAAAAGGGAGAGCTTTAAAAAAAACTAAAAAGTATTTAAAAAGTAAAGTAATACTTTACTTTAAGATTTTATTTATTAAGACCTATACCTTACTATAGCTTTATAAAATATATACTAATAAAAAAACTAATCCTTTTATAAATTTTATATTTATTTAAATTTATTAAAAAAATAATTCCTAACTATTAATAAAAAGATATATACCCTTTTATTTTATAAAAAGCTTTTTCTTTTATTAAAAGAAAAAATTAAATAATATAATAATAAAGTTTTAAAAATATAAAAAAAAATACTTTTACTTATTACTTAATACTAGGACTTATTATAATAGAATTTTAAAAAATAATACTTAAAAAGATATAAGAAATACTTATTAAATAAGCTATAAAAAAAAAATAAAAAAAAGCCTTACTAATAATTTAATAAAAAAAATAAAAAAAGCCTTAACCCCTTTCCCCTTTATACTAATAGCAGTAATTATAATAAAAAAAAAAAAAAGTAATATATTACTTTTATAAAAAACCTAGCTACTACTTTACTAACTGCTTAAATATTAAGCATTAGTTAAAAGATTAAGGAAAAGATTAATAGCTAAAGTAGCTGCTTTTACTTTAGCTAAGTAAAAAATTATAATAAAGGTAAAGAGATAATTTTATATATTAGCTATTATTAATAACTAAAACCTTTTAAATTTATATATAAACTTAAATATAAAAGGTAAAGTAAATATTATTAATATAAACTTTATTAAAAAGTAAAGGTATTAATAAGTATTTATACTTAAAATAAGCCTTAAAGTCTTAAGTAATTTTAACTTACTTTATTATAACACTTAAGCTATACTTATTATATTAACTAATTTATAAAAAATAACTTAAAGTTTTATATACTATTATATTAAGATTAATTAAGACCTTTAACTAAAAAGGTTACTAATACTTTTAAAAATACTAATTTTAATAAATAAATATATTTATTTAACTTTATAAAATAAAAAATAGTAATTTAAATAAAATTAGTAAGGAATTTAACCTTTTTTAATAAAGAAATTTAAATAGGCTTATAAAAATATTACCTATATATATATAGTAATATAGGCCTTAACTAAATTACTTTTTTAAAATAAAAAGGAGAAAAATAAACTAAGTAAGCTTAAAAAAATCTTTATAAAATTCTTAAATTATAAGAATATATTTAATTTCTTAAAAATAAGCATTTTATTATAAAGAAAATTAATAAACTATATAATTAACTTTTTACTTAATACTAAGCTACTTTATAAAAAAATCTACTTACTTTTTTTAAAAGAATTTAAAGAACTTTATACTTACTTTAAAAAGAACTTAAAAAATAAAAGGATTTACTTATTATAAAGCCTAGTTAAGGTATTAATCTTTTTTATATTAAAAAAAAAACAGCTCTTTTTAACTTTATATTAACTATAAGAGACTTAATAAGGTTATAATAAAAAATTACTATTTATTACCTTTAATTTTAAAAATTATAAACTATATTTAAAAAGTATAGTATTTTATTAAAATTAATATAAAAAATGCCTTTTACTATATTTAAATTAAAAAAGGAGATAAGTAAAAAACAGCCTTTAAAATAAGGTATAGTTATTATAAATTCCTAGTAATACTTATAAAATTAACTAATACTTTTATTACTTTTTAATACTATATTTATAAAGCCTTAAAAGGCCTAATTAATATTACTTATATAACTTATATTAATAATATTCTTATTTTTTTAAAAATAAAAAAAAAGTATATAGCTTATATTTAAAAGGTATTAAAAAGGCTAAGAAAAGTAAAGCTATATACTAAGCCTTTTAAATATAGCTTTTTTTAAAAGAAAGTTAAATTCCTAAGGTTTATATTATTAATTTAAGAAGTTATTATAAACTTAAAAAAGATAAAGATTATATATACTTAGCTAAAGCTTAAAATATATAAGAAAATATAAATCTTTTTTAAATTTTATAACTTTTATTAAAGGTTTATTAAGGGATACTTTTATATTATAGTATTTTTAATAGCACTTTTAATAAAAAGTAAAAATAGTAAGAAACCTAAGCTTATAAAATTAAGATTAGTAAAAAGTAAAATATTTAAAATACTAAAGCTAGTATTTATTAAGGTATTACTTTTATACTACTTTAATCTAGCGCTTTTAATTTAAATTAAGACTAATGCCTTTAAGTTTATAATAATAAGAATCCTTTTATAGCTAAATAAAAAAAAAAAGTATTACTTAATAGTATTTTAATTAAGGAAATTTAATAAGGCTAAGCTTAATTATAATATACTTAATTAAAAGATATTTATAATAGTTAAGTTATTTATTTATTAATAATACTATTTTAAAAAGGCTAAGAATTTTATAAAAGTCTTATTAAACTATTATAACTTTTAAGCCTTTATAAAATAGCTTAAGTTATTAAGTAAATAGGCTAAATAGTATATATATTTTATTTTATTTAACTTTATTATTAAATACTAACTAAAGAAAAATAACCTTATTAATATATTATTAAGGCAGCTAGAATATAAAACTAAAGCTTTAGTAAATATAAACCTACTCTTAAGCTTATAAAAGAAGCTTATAAAAGTATAAAATATTATTATAATTTTAATATATTATAAAAGGCATAATTAAATATTAAAAAAGGCTAAGAAGGCTTATATACCTACCTAGTTTAAATATAACTAAAAGTCTTTATAAAGTAATAGCCTTTAAGTCTATTAATAATATAATAAAATATCTTTACTTAATAAAAAGCTAAAAGCTATTAAAAAAAGAGTAAGGCCTTTTTAATTTTATAATAATAAGTTAATTAGCTTATAGCACTTTTAATTTATAAAAGAATATTATAAGCTAAAGCTATAAGAAAAGCGCTATTTTAAAAGGCAGTATATAAAGCAGAACCCTTAATCTTTTTAAAGGATATAATTATAAAGCTTTAAAAAGAAAATAATACTATATAATAATATAAGGCAGACCTTAAAAAAAAAAAGCTAAAGTAAAAGCCTAGTATATAAGTAGTAAATAATAAAGGCCTTTTTAAATATAAAAACTATATTTATATTTTAAATAGTATATACTTTTATAATAAAATTATTAAATTATATTATAATAATCTATTAGTAAGCTATTTTAATAAAGGCTATATACTTAATTTTATATAAAAGAAGTTTTTTTAAAAGTAAATAAGCTAAGATATTAAGTACTATATATAAATATATATATAATATTAAGGCAGTATAGCTTAAAAATATAAACTATATAGCTGCCTTAAATTACTATTAATTCCTTTAAGACTTTAAAAAAAACTTATAATAGACTTTATTATAAGTCTGCCTTTTATAATTTATAAAGGTAAGGAAGTAAATATAATTTTTATAATTATAAACTAATTTATAAAGTATTTAAAATACTTTTTTATTAGTATTATAATAACTATTATAAACCTTATTAAGCTATACTATAAGAAGATTAAATTAATATATAAGCTAGCTAAAAAGATTATAAATAATAAAAGACTTATTTTTATAAGTAAATTTTAAGTAAAACTTTACTATATTTTTAAAATTAAAAAAAGGCTTTTAATAGCTTTTTACTTTTAAACTAATAGCTAAATAAAAAGAATAAATTAAGTTATTAAATATTACCTTTACTACTTTATTAATAAAAAGCAGGCAGCTTAGCCTAGCCTTTTTTTATTAGTCTAGTTTTACTTTAATATTATTAAAAATATAACTATTAGTATATTACCTTTTTAAGCACTTAATAAATATAAACCTAATTTTTATATTAAAGATATTTATATTAAGAATAGTATAAAAAAAAAGGAAATTTTAAGTATATAATAAAAATTAAAAAAGCTAAATAAGCTATATTAGTAATTTAAGATTTAATAGTAAATTATAATAAAAAAGTAGGCTATTTATTATAATAGCTAGTATAAACCCTTATTTTTTAAAGTTAAAAATATAGTAGGATTATTAATTAAGAACCTTTTTATTAAAAAAGGGAAGAGAAAGCTTATATTAAGATTTATTAAACTATTTTAAATTATATAAAAAGTAAAGTTATAAGCTTATAAGCTAGCCTTATTAAAAAAATATACTTAAATTTATAATATTTTTTATATTAGCCTTTTTAAACCTTAAAAAGTTTAAAAAAAAAGCTTAGCTAAATTTTTAATAATACCTAATTTTAATAACTTAAAAAGAGAATAGAAAGTTAAAAAAATTAAGAATTATATAATAATTAAAAGTAAACCTTATTACTTTATAAAGTAAGTAGGCTAGTTTATAAAGTATAATTAATAAGTAATTTAAAATAACTTAGTAAATGCCCTTTATATTTTTTAAAATTATAAAAAAAAAAGCTTAAGCTTAAAGTAAAAAAAAAGGCTAAAAAAAGAAAATAAAAATATAGCAGGCTAAAATAAATATACTAAGCGCTTTTATAAAAACCTTAATAATACCCTTATTTTTATTATTATAAATATAGGCTTTTTTAAAAAAACTTTTACTTTTAAAAAAGATTAAGTAAAAGCAGCTTACTAGTATTAACCTAAATATAAGTAATAGTACTAAATATAAAAGCTTAAGTTTACCCTTAAAGAAAATTAAGGGAAAAGTATTATACTTTCTTACTTAAGTAATAATAAAAGAAAAAGGCTAATAAAAAGTAATACTTAAAACCTTATTTTATTATTATTAACCTAAATTAATAAATTTTATAAATAAATACTTTTAATTTACTAAATTATACTATAGTAATAAAGCTTAATAAAAAAACCTCCTTTATAAAAAGGTTATAAATGCCTTAGTCTAGCTAGCTTATAAAAAGGTCTTTTATTATTTATATATTATATAAAATAGTTTTAAATACCCTTATAACTTATTATATATTAAGTAAGAGTTTATTATTATTAATAGAAATATTACTATAGCATTTAAAGTAATAAAAGTTTATTAAAAAAAAAATAAAGTAAAAGAAAAAAAAAAATAAGTAATAGCTATAAATATTATTAATATTATTAATATTATTTATATAATTTATAGCTACTTATATTAATTTTATTATTAGTAATAGTAAAAAATATAATAAATTAATACTAACTTTTAACTTAAATCTTCTTATACCTTTTTTTAAAAGTAAAGTAACTTTTACTAATATAAGGCTTAAAGTTTAAGATTAATCCTAACCTTTTTTAATAAGGTAGTATTATAGTTTTAGTATATAGCCTTTAAGGCAAGATTTTAGGTAATATACTTATAATCCTTAAAAAAAAGCTAAAAATACTAATAGTATTTCTTTTATACTTTTATATCTTTAGCTAATATTATAGCCTTTTACTACTTTATTATAACTTTTATTTAAAGTAGGATTAGTAAAGAAAATTATTAAAAAAAAAGGATATTATACTAAAAGAAAAGTATAAAATAATAGCTAAAAAAACTTAAAAAAGGTAAGCTAATAATAAGCTACTATTAGCTAAATATAGTTAATAATAAGCTTTAAGTTAATATATTATAAATTTATTAAACTATACTTAATATAATAAGCTTAATCTAGCTAATTAAAGGCAAGCTATAAGTTAATAAAAATAGCTATAAATTTTTAATAAAAAGCTTATAAAAAAAGTATTAATATTATATCCCCTGCCTTTACTTAAGCATTTATATTAAGATTCCTTAACTTATATTACTTTTATAAGTAAATAAGCTACTTACTTAAATAAGTAATAATATTAAAAAAAAGACTAGGAGAACTAGAATTAGTTAATAAAAAATAAAAAAAAAAGCCTTAAAAAACTTATAATAAATAGTATTTACTTTTAATATTATATATAATATAATAAAAAGAGTTAAAATTAATAAACTTATAATTTATATTAATAAAAATAATAAAATTAAAATTCTTTTAAAAATTAGTAATATTTTTAATATAAGAAAATTAAAAATAGTATATATATTAAAAGAAATAAATTAAGGCAGGGTAAAAATAACTTTTTTATTTTACTATATTACTTATTTAAGTAGTATATATTATTATTCTCTTTAACTTATTATTAGCTATAATAGTAAAAAAAAAAGGGCTAAAATATAAAAAAAGTAAAAAAGGAAGATATAAGCCTTTTTATTTTTAAGGCTAAATGCCTTATAAGTCTACCTTAATTTAATAAATAAGGGTAAAGGTAAATAAAAAAAGTAAATATTATAATTAATATAGTAGTATAAATCTTAAAGGCTAATATTATAAAAAAAAAGCAGGGAGTAAGATAATATCTTAATAATAAGGATTCCTTAAGGTTTTAAAAATAAAAGGGTTAAAGAAAAAAGCAGTAATTAAAATAAGTTATTATAAAAAAGGAGGATAATTATAATAAGATTTAGGCATTAATTATAGCCTTACTATAATAGCCTTACCCTCCTTTTATATAAAAAAACTTTAGCACTTAAGTATAGGCCTAACCTATACCTTTAATTAGTTAATGCCTTAGTATACTAAGGTTATATAAAATTAGTTTTAATTTTATTTTATATAAGTATAATATACTATACCTTCTTACCTTTAAGCTTTTTAAGCTTTAGTTTAAATATAACCACTTACTATTACTACTGCTTACTTAACTAGCTTTTTTTATTTTATTATACTTATAATATTAAATAAAACTTTATTTTTATATTTAGCCTATTTAGCTTAAATAATAGTATTTTATATTTTTTAAAATAGCTCTAGCTTTTAAAAAGCTATAGCTAAGTTTCCTTAATTAAATTAAAGAAAGTATTTAATAATAATATATATAAATTTAATAATTAATATTATATAATAGCTAAAGTATATAAGTTAATTAATTTTATAATTAATAATTTTAAACTTTTATAATATTAGCTATATTATTATTATATAACTTATAGTAGCTATTAAGTAAGTGTTAAAAAGCTAAAATACCTTTAGCTACTTATTATAAGTCTTAGTATTTTTATTATTAATAAGCTTATTAAAATTATTAAGAAAATATTAAAAAGACTTATATTATTAAATTTAGCTATTAATTTTAATAGCTTTAAAAAAAAAGCTTTTATACTTAGCTAAGATATTTATATTAATATATTAATAATATAAAATATATAGTATTTTTTTTATAATTAAATTCTTATTCTAGGCCTTTATTTAAGTAAGCTTATAATTTATTATAATTATTATTAAAAGCAGAATGCCTTTTTTTTTAAGTAGCTAAATAAAATAATTAATAGCCTAATTATAAAATGCTTTATTTTTTATATTAAAGAAGGTAGTAGTAACTTAAAATATTTTTTTTATTTTAATTATACTATAAATATTAAATAATAATATATTAAAGTAATTAGTCTTATATATTAAATTATAAAGGATAATATTAAGATATTATTAAAAAAGCTTAAGTCCTAACTATAATAAAATAAATAAATTAATTATATAGCTGCTATTATTTTTTTAATTAAAAAAAATATAATCCTTTTTATTTTATAATTATTAAAAAAACTACTTAATAAAAGTATAGCTATTAAGTTTATTATAATAGTAATAATAAAAAAGGTTATATATATTAAACTAAGTAATAAGCTTAATATTAAGATTATTATTACTTTATAATTATATAAGGATTTATAATAGTTTAATACTAGTATTTTAATTAAAAATAATATTAATCTTCCTTTTTAAAATACTATTTTTTTTAAAGCTAGGTATTACTTTTAGCTTAAGTAGTAAATAATTATATTAATTAGCTTTATTATTATTAATATACTTTAAGTATTAAGGCTTAGTACTAGTTATTTTTTATAATTATATATTAATATAAAAAAGGTAACTAGTTATTTAAGTGCTAGTTTTTTATTTTTTTAACTTATATAGGTTTTTATTAGCTTAAAAGATATAAGGCTAGCCTTTACTATAATATATTATAATTATATAAAAATTTATAATATTTAAATACTTAAAGTATATAATAAGATTATAGCTATTAAATTTTTTAATTAATTTAAAATAATTAAAAGTATTTTACTAAGTATAAAAAGAAAAGCTAAAAATATAATTTATAATAATATACTTAGCTTATAAATAGCTTTAAAATTAAAAAAGTAATAAGTATTTAAAATTAAAGTATATACTATAGTAATATAAATAGCTTTAAGTATATAGCTTATATATTTATTATATAAGCATAAGCTATTTATTATTTATATATAAGCTGGCATTAGGCACTGTTAGATATTAATATCTAAATTAGCTAGTAAGTTACTAGGGAATACTAACACTAGCATCTAACGCCTCCTTAGCCACACTTATAGTGCTGGCTATTAAAAGTTGTAGTGCTGGATAGCCAGGCCCTAACTTTTCCCTCGAGCCCAATCGGGGTGAAATCGGATTGTGCCGGTAGTGACCAACTGACAAGGTCCGGAATGGTGACCCGAAGAAGCGAAATGAAGCATCGAGGTCTATAAAGGGGGACCGTCTGCCCTTCAGAGCACAGACTCGGGAAGCAGTGACGGAGGCCGGAGGCATGTGAGTTGGCTGGCTGAAAGGTACCCCGAGTCATGGCACCAACTCTTAGCCTCAGTCGTGGGACTTTGCGCGAAAGCTGGAGAGCTTCAGAAATGTGAAAATAAGGGTCCAGCTTGAGGGGTGGGGTCAACCGGTGGCTCTGTTGTCTGGTGGACGGCGCCGGAGGCAAAGAAGCTGATATCAAAACAAAACAGTGGCGACAACTTCGCATGCTCTTCGTGTGGTCGTGGTAAACAATGACGCTGTTTGTTTTGGTCGATGGGCGAGGTGGCAATAAATCTTCTCTTTGCTTGGAGAACCAGAGGAGTGCAGGAAGAGGCTGGGTCTGTAGAGACATACGAGTACATGAGCAAAGATGGTAGAGTGTCGGCGTCTGTCTCTTGCATGGCGGCTGAGTCGGCGTCTTGACGCGGAACATTGACCATTCATTCTCCATGCCTGCAGCACTTTGCACATTGGCCCGTGCCACCGAACCCTGACGTCTCGGGGACGGGCAATGGCACAGGCAATCGAGGGTTTCAGAGGAAAATGGCAGAGAAGATGCAAAACTAGAAGGCCGAAACAAACATGCAGGGAGGATCCGAAATGGTTCGGCCAACCGTATGTGTCGAAGCACTTGGCACTCGCTCAGCATCGAACCATCCGATCCTTGTTGCCTTGATCATCGATCTGCCCAAGGCTGAGGCGCCGTTCCTGCATCCGCCAGCGATCACTCTCATGCTCCCCCCATGGCCTCCTGGGGCATGATGGTGCGTCAGATGCGGCTGTTGGAAACATGGAATCGTGCCCGGGCGCTTGTTTCACGGGCGCCTTGACCGATGCAACGCCAGACATCCAAGGAATGCTGTATTGCGACACCTTGATACTAAATACAGGGGCCGAGGCAGTGCTGCTCCGTGACTGTGACGGGGAGTTGGCAGTTTGACCTGTGCGCCGAACCAAGTACCTTACATACAGCAGTATCACTCCGGTGCTGAGAGACTTGAAGTCTCCTTGATGAGGCTGTCCGGCAGGTGAGGTGGGGATGGACGGGAGCCCGTTGGATGCTAGAAATGCAATGTCGTGCCCGTTGCAATGGAGGGAAGGATATATGACAGGTGATGGATGGGATGCCACGACCCCTTGTGAAGCAGCTGTTACAGTAGAAGTTGTGTGATATGCTGCAGAGACGGGTCTTCTCGATATCTACAGTACCTGCACGGTCAAGCAAGGAAATATTCAATCAGTCAAAGAGCTTCGGATGGCAGTTGAAGATCTGCTGGATGCAGCGCCGCATCTCGTGGCTCCAGATCTGCAGGGCTCAACATGGACAGGCCTCGATGGGGCTCAAATTCTGCCGGGCGGACAACAGGGGCCGTGGCCAAATGGGCCCCACTTCGGCTGGCTGAAGAACGCGTTCCGCGTGTCGCGCTAGGCCCGTTTAGGTAAGATGATAAACAATGCAGGAGCTCAGTCGCGCCTGTTGCGCCTCCCGCACTATCAGGAATCTCTGGAAACTGGGCAAGTACGAAGTACATACCGCCAACGTCGACGTAAGGCAGGAGGGCCCAGCCAGCTCTTGCCAGCTCCAGACCCGTCACCGTCGAGCAACTTCCATGTGCTCGTACTCGCACTCGCCCTCCCTTCAACCTACTCCGTCTGCGCCTTCGCCTTCGCCTCGAACCTCTGCATACCATCCAGCCTCCCGACCTGGACTTTCACTTCCTCCCTGCGTCGTGCCTTTGTTTTACTCTGTCTCGCAACTGAATCACTGCCGTTCCCGAATCCAACGCCGCTCACTGAGGGGAACCGCCGCCGCGCTGCCACAGTCAGTCTCGAACCGCTACCCGAGTCACCACGCAGGATACAGTACCGACCAGGACAGACGACTACCTTCAGGAGCGAGCGGCCGGCGACTGAACAAGGGGCTGGCGCTCCAGAGGCATCCGGGGCGATAGAATTGGCCCTGCAGAATATTGGCTTTGCGATCCTCCCAAGCCGACTATTGATCGACGCAGGCGCATCCGCCATCGATATATCTTCACATCGACCGAAATCCAAACACAGGCGGGCGACAGCTGCGATCCTGCGCCGGGCATCTGCGCATCGTGAGCACCATCCTCTCTTCTGTCTGCGTTTCCTGCCTCCCCGTCTCGTCGACAACGCCATGCTGTGGCTGCCTCTGGCCAACACCAGTCATTGCTCCGTCTTCTGAGCCGTCGACTTACCCGTTGGACTGCTGGCATCATTGGGCCTGCTTTTGACTCTCGGCCCCGCCTGCTTGTCGCCGATCGAAAAGCATGCTGTAACGGCCGTACTGGATAGGACGCTCTTTTGGTATCCTGCACGGCGACCCGCTTGGGCATCCTCACGGCTTGTCTCTCATTTTCTTCTTAAACACCAGGCATAGCCCTCCCCTGACATCCCCCCCCATCTTTGTGTGCTGTTTCTCTATACCTCGACCTCTGCTGCGGTTCACACAACGCAGGCCATCTTGACTGGATTTTCTTTTCACAAGCATTTCAGACCTCGATTCCCCAACGGGACCAATTTAATATTCTGTGTTTGTGCATTATATATCCTGGCGCGATGCACACATCTTCTCGGCCATCTTAGAGACACCGCCAAACCCGCAAGATCATCTACAAGCGCACTTTATACATTGCCCGTTACGAGGAGACCTGCTAATTCGAGGCCACGGTCCGCATCACACGCATTCAGTACCATTGGCATTCCCCGACCTAGTGTTTTTTGGGCCACGCCTTACAACCCTAGGTAGAAAGACTCTCGAGCATTGTTTTGCACTGCCTTCATTCCAGTGCCATGTCCTTTTCCAGCGGCGGCGGTGGTGGCACTTTGGCACTGCCCTCGCCCACACACGTTCATCATATGGACCCGACCGCTGTGCGCAATCTTCGAAGGTCCATGTCACGATCGCCCTCCAAACTCCTCTCACGAACAAGCTCCTCAGGTTCAGACAGGGCGCGGCAGGGCTCACACTCTCCGTGCAGACGAATCACTACAACACCACTCCACCAACGCCCGGTGCTGAGGCCTCCGCAGTCGGCTCCGCCAGCTGTCAGCTCGACGATTCTGTCTCGCGAGCCGTCCTTATCACCTGCGCAAACACCCCTTCGGCCAGGTGTCAAGCTCTCGCTCCGATCCGGCTATACTAAAAGCTCGAAATTAACAACTCCTTCACGCATCACCCGAACGCGAGCGTCCTCGAAGAGTCCTTTGAAGCGCGCCTTGAGCGCCACGCCTGATTCGGGAAACTCCAGCTCGTCACGCTCGCCTACTTATTCTCCAGGAGGCCCGAGGTTTTTCGACCAGGAAAACAACAACAGCATCAACGATACTCCCAGCCGCTCGGTACCGCGAAAAGCTATCGACAGATCGACTCGGCATAGCGTGCAATCTGACCGTGCGAAAGCCTCTCAGCTTTCGTTTCTCAACACCCTGGATTCGATCAGCGACTCTTCCATGCCGCCTACAGCAGGTGCCCTGAAGCGCAGCGACGCAACGATGAACTTGGACAAGTCGAATCAGGGTAGCCCGGTCGCCAAGCGACGGAGCTTGTATGGTGTTGTGAACTCTGTGCAGACGGAGGATGTGAACGTCTTTGGCTCGGGCGCGTCCCCGCCTAGCAGTTTCGACATACATGAAGACGCATTTCCTGAATACGAGCTCTCTGGCATATCGGGGGCTGCTCTGCGGGATGCCTTGGCGTCTCATACTCCTGCATCCAACATCTCAAAACGGTCCTCGTCTCTCCGGCGATCAACGCTGCAGCAACGCTATGGCGAAAAGACTTCGTGGGGGAAACGGTCTGGTGAGCGACAGCTTTCGCAGCTTGGCGGTGAATTTTCGACGCCTGTCAGGCACCGCCCGCGTCTTTCTACTGACTCATTCGTGCCCCCGTCAGCGGCTCGAGAGAATCCCTTTGCGCCCAGCGCGGCCGTTTCCACGGCGGAGAACAAAACTCACCAGCCTCACCCGCTGTCCAAGACGCTGACAACCTCAACATCTGGCAACAGTTTGACCGAGGAGCAGTCGCTCTATGCGCCAGCAAAGGTCGCGCAACGGCCGCATCCCTTCTCCAGGTCTCTGCCGCCCGGTGCCAGTCGGCCCCCAGCTCGATCTTTCATCGAGCAGAGGGCTGCCATCGCAACGCCGAACCAGTCGCACCAACTCTGGGTCGGCGCTTTCAGCGCCACCGGCCTCGTCTCCAAGGTCAATCGAAACCCGGAGGAAGAAGCCGAGAAGAAGATGGCACCCCCTGATACGCCGTGCAAAAAGCACATTAACCCATTCGCAACCTTCCCACCGCCCACGGGCAGTTCTGGAAAGAAGAGGGGAAGCACTCGCTACTCGTTTGGCGGCATCCCCTCCACCCCTTTCCAAAACTCCCTCCTCCCCCGTGCCCCTGACACCGTTGCCAACCCTTCCAAAGGCCTTTCGATTTTCCAACGCAGCAGCGCCATGAACTCCCGCCGTGGGAGCATCCTCAGCGTTGATGGCGACGACCGGAAGTTGTTTGCTGATAGTCTCGACTTCGCGGCCTCCGCCGAGGGCGAAGAAGCCCCCCCGACCCCGACCAAGAATCTTTTGACGCCAAGCTTCAGCGGCCTGAGCAGCCTTAGCGAGAGTTCTCAGGAAAGCCCGAGTGCCAATCGAACAATTGCGCTCTCCTCGTCAACTGTCAAGGCAACGCCAACACGAGAAATCAGTTGTAAGTCGATCCCGGAGGAGTCCGCCGTTCCAAGGAGCCAAGTCGAAGGAGCAGAGTTGCTGGCCGATCGATCTACTCCCCTGGACTGCGAAGCATCTTCAACCGACCCTCTTTCCTTGACTTCTTTTGGACGGGCAAGGTCCCAGAGGGGGCTCAGTGCGCCCCCGCCGCTCCAAGCTGAGCCTCCAGCTTCGACGACGCCTCAATCTAGTCGCGCATCTTTCCAGCCAACCCGAACCAGAGTATGTACTAAGATGATGTTTGTTGAATCAGCGAGCCCTGCCGATGGAAGGCGCACCCCCCAGACACCCCAGGACAGCCTCTTACCACTAGATGCTAGCCGTTTGTCCATCTCCCGCAGTGGAGGGGGCCGGGGACAGACCACCATGCCGCCGCCGGTCACGCCCACCACGTCCCGGGATTTTCGATCTTCCACGAGCATCTTCGTCACGCCGGTCAATGGCCGCTCCAGCAACGTGGACGTCGACGCCAGTCTCCACTCCAAATTTGACAAGGTTGAGCAGATTGGCAAGGGCGAGTTTTCCACGGTCTACCGTGTCACCAAGCAGGATCACCAGATTGCTCTCTCTGCATCTTCATTCACTCCGATTGGAAGCCCCAGCAAAAGCCCTGCCAAGAGCCAGGTCTTTGCTGTCAAGAAGAGCAAGCAGCCGTACCATGGGCCCAAGGACAGGGACGCCAAGCTGCGCGAAGCTAGAATTCTACGGGCCCTCTCGCATTCTGAGCATGTCGTGCAATATATCGACGATTGGGAGCATAACTTTCACCTCTATATCCAGACCGAGTTTTGTGAAGAGGGAACGCTGGATAAATTTTTGGCCAACATCGGACAGATTGGTCGATTGGATGATTTCCGCATCTATAAGATCTTGCAAGATCTTTGCTTGGTAAGTTGATGTTCCCTGATTTGTTTCCTTTTGAATGCTAATGTTGTGTACAGGGCCTTAAGGAAATCCATGACGCTGGTTTCATGCATCTAGACATGAAACCAGCAAACATTTTCATTACGTTTGAAGGAGTCATCAAGATTGGCGATTTTGGCCTGGCGCGGGCCGTTACGGAAGACGTGCAGCTGGACATTGAGGGCGACCGTGAATACATGGCGCCGGAAATGTTGGAAGGCAAAGCCGACCAGTCTGCCGACATCTTTTCTCTTGGTCTGATGACCTTGGAAACGGCAGCCAACGTGGTGCTTCCCGACAACGGGCCTACATGGGTTGCTCTGAGGTCTGGTGATCTCTCCGAAGTGCCGAGCCTCACGTGGACGCCGTCAAGCGATGTCCAGCGAGATGCTCTTGGTAATCCGACCGAGTCCGCCATGAGCGATGATCTCCGAGCCGAGAAAACACGCAGCCCCGGCAACTTGTTTGGCTCTTTTAAGCGATCGGAACTTCAGCAGCCTCCTGAGTTCATGGTTGAGGCCTTCCACCCCAGCTCCCTCGACTCCATCGTACGGTGGATGACGCAGCAGGAGCCTGAGGATCGACCGCATGTCGAGGAAATCCTGGCCCTAGAAGGCATGCAGTGGGTGGCAGAGCACCGCAATGCGCCCGCCACTGTCTACGAAGGCAACTGGGGCCCCTCGGAGTTGTTCCCCGTCTCCATCGCTCATGACACCAGCGACCTCGAAATGACTGATGCGTAAGAGGTCCCTTATCCCTTCTTGGAAGAATTTGACATGTCCTGTACTCTTTGAGAGGCGATTGCTTCAGAAGAAGGACATGGCTGGATATATCCCAAAGACATGAGATGCCTATACTGAGCATCTCGTTTACTTGTGCCCTTGTACCGGGATATGTACGAGTGGATACAATGGGCCGACGTTTGCATTTACCAAAGCCTCCGGCTCTGCATAAAACGGTCCTTTCTTTCTTTTGTTGTATGGCCGCTGGCCCATGACGCCATGACGGATATGAAACAACCTCGGACTCCCCTTTTTCTACGTCTTGATAGGTATTCACGACTTTGAGCGGGCGAAACGGATCTATATTTTCACCAGCTCCACCACATTCATGCGTCGCCGCTTTGAGCAAGCTGATTGAGGAACTCATACGCCTCCCCTTTTATTCTCTCCTGATGTCATCGGAGCGTTGGCTCACGATGGCAGACTGTATTCGGATAGAAGGACGCTGGTCTTGTGTGTTTTGATCAATCGCCAAACCTCAGCTTCTTCGATCAACTGGCACGATCAGCATACAAACGCTGCATCTTGCGAGCGGAGGCAGCGTCGTCGGTTATACTTGAGATGGAATAGACATAGCATTGAGGCACGCCTGGGACGAGGCCTGCCTTTGGAGTTTTTGGCGATCGTAAGCACATGATTTGTGTTTGATCAGAGGACCGTCCATGATGAGGGCCATATGGCTTCCTCAGATAGGGAAGAAGTTGCTTCTCTTTTTCCTCGTTATCTCTTTTTCTTCTTCTTTTCCTGTTCTTTCTTTTTGTAAGGGATGTACGAATAAATATCGGCAGAACAAGGCGATGCAAATGGAATGGACAGCTGAACTGCGGCGTTGGGATGGACGGTTTGGAATTGGAAGGGTTTTTAAAGGGTGATTCCCCTCAGCTGGGGAGGCAAACCCGCCAGTTATGATTCACGACGAGACGCAACGAATATGATATGATATCCTTAGAGTGTTTGACTGTTTTCGAGTGCAGAACCTCGCTTGTGATGGCGATGCCTTTCCGTACCTACCTATGATCATATAAGCCTGACCCCGCATTAGCGTGCGTAATCGGTTGTGAGCAACCGAGCAGGGGAATAGCATACGAATACAGAGCACGGCTTGAAAGGATCAAGCATCAGTCATCCATCTTTTGTATGATTTATAATGATACAGATTCGCATGGAATGCGGCTGGATGGACGCTGTATGACCATCTCAACACGTGACGATTCGAATACTATCCGCCCCCTTTCGCGTACTCTCTTGTCTGTCTCCATCTTCTCCCTCTGTTCAATCACCGCCCGAACAACCGCAGACAAGCATATGCTGATCTACCTACCTGCCTTAGCACAACGACCATGGTGACCGCCACTTTGCAAGACGGCCAATCCGGGCTGCCAACTCCCAGAAGCACGCGGTCCTACTGGCACCGCGACCCGTCGTACGTCCTCCTCGGCCGCCGCTCAACGCCAGACCTGCCCGCGACGGCAGACGTGGTCGTCGTGGGCAGCGGCATCACGGGGGCGTTTGCGGCGCGGGAGCTCGTTGCCGGGGGCAGGGGGGTGGTGATGCTGGAGGCGAGGGAGGCTTGCTGGGGAGCTACGGGGAGGGTGAGTCTTCATTCCACTTACACTGTTCTTTCTTCCTAGACTTGACGTCTTTGTGACATGGTGCTTCTTCTTGGACAATGGAAGTGTGTGTGTATGTGTGTGTGCTGATTTGGGAGGGCATTTTGTAGAATGGAGGACATTGTCAACCCATGATTTACGCGAATAAGCCGCATATTGCGCGCTTCGAGCTTGCTACGTATCGCTTCCTGGAGGACATTGTGACGAAGTTCAATGTCCCGTGTGATTGGAGGCGGGTCGGTGGTGTTCACGCACTGCCTACCGATGAGCTTGTCGAGCTTGTTGCCAAGAGGATCGCGAGGCTCGAGAAGCACCACCCTGATCTTGCTGGCCTGGCGACGCTCTTCACTGACCCCGAGGACTTGAAGAGGCTGAGGGTGCCAAACGCAAAGGGTGCGGTGCTGCAGCCGTACGCGGCAAAGTGCTGGCCGTATAAGCTCGTTGCCTGGGTGCTGGAGGCGTTGTTCACGAAGGAGGCTCCCGAGGTGTTTAACCTGCAGACCTCGACGCCGGTGACGCACTTACAGAGGCTGGACTCGGGGTTGTGGGTTGTGCACACGCCGAGGGGGCAGGTCGTTGCCAGGGAGGTGCTCCTCGCGACGAATGGGTATACGAGCCACCTGCTGCCGAAGATGACGGGGTTGATTGTTCCCGTCCGGGGCCAGGTTTCCGCGCTGGAGCCGCCGGATGGGGGCGTTGCGCTGGAGCACAGCCACCTGTGGATTGCGGACGAGAGCGACAACTATCTGATCCAGCGGGACGACCCGCTGGAGATGATTGTCGTTGGCGGGGAGAGGCTGAGCGTTCCCGGGGGAGGGGAGGGGGTGTGGAGCGACGACGAGATTGACGAGGTTGTTGCGGAGAGGCTGCGGCGGTGTCTGCGTCCTGCGCTGAAGCTGCGGCCCGAGGGGGAGGACGAGGAGGAAGAGCTCCGGGCGAGGTGGCAGTGGACGGGGATCATGGGGTATTCTGTCGACGGGAGCCCGTTCGTGGGGAGGGTGCCGGAGGAGCTTGGGGGAGGGGATGGGTTGTGGGTTTGTGCTGGGTATACGGGGCATGGGATGCCGGTTGCGGCGAGGTGCGCGGTGGCCGTGTCGCGGATGATGCTGGGAGGAGGAGGAGGAGGTGATGGTGGTGCTGATGGGTCTGTGGACGTGCCGGAGGAGTTTCTGGTGAGTGCTCAGAGGGCGGAGAGGGTGAGGGGGAGGGAGTTGATGAGGAGCAGCTTGGAGGAGTTTAGGTTGGGGATGGAGGAGTTGGAGCAGGGGGGTTGGTAGGGCTGAGTTGGTGCGTCATTGTGTGATGCTTCTTGTGTCTTTGTTTAGTTAGAGGTTTTGATTGCGACTATCATGACGGTGTCGTTGTTTAGAATGTTGGTATCTCGTCTATATGCTATAAGTCGGGATACTGCAAGACCCCTGGGTAACATCCATCTTCTTTCTAAGAGTTGTATCTCTTATCCACAACATACGAGGTACGAGCTGATTGATGGAAAATCTATCCTTCACAAGAGGAAAAACTGACAACAAAAACCTCGTAACTCGGTGCTTCGGCTTCGCATGTGCTCTATATGCATGCAGTTCGTATTCACTCATTAGGCCTTGTCGTCGGACCCCAAGTTCCCCCATTCAATCAACCCCCCCAAGCTGCAACATCGTATACTTCCCAAAGGAGTAATCTCCGAATGTCACAATTTCTCCTTCAAGACAAGAACACGTCTTTTAGCCAGAAATACAGCAATTTGTCACAGAAGCAGCTTCGTATTCTGTGAGATATACACGTCACTTTGAGAGGGAAAATCATGAATTTCTGTCTTTCTCTTGTGTTCTGGGGTGCATGTAGGTCTTGACAGAATAGGCAATTTGGCGGATCTGGGTAAGGTACCCAGGATTCGTCGCCGTGAGAATCGGGCTCGAGGCGGAATTGGCGTGATGAGGATGGTGATGATTTGATCTGAGTGAAAGTTGAGGCAAGGCGTTGAATCCTTTGTGAGAGGAGGATGAAGCTTACGGCATTAAATCAACGAACTAGCGGTTTCTACTAGGCAGCGGAGCCAGGGGCTGAAAGGAAGCGGACACGATTGATGGGTTATTATAAGATGAGCTGGCGGTCCACTTCGTGAGCCTCGAAGGAGCTTGTCACCAAAATAATTCGAAGGTTGGGCCTCTTTCTGGTCAAGACAGTCGTTTTTCTCTGCTGCATTTTGTGGTCGCGAATCTGTGTGACGCAGCTGTCTTTCGTTTTATAAGAAGTGCTGGCTCTTTTACTCTCGCTTTTTCTAGCCGGCTTTTGTTACTCTGCTGTGTCGCTACTTGTCTTTCGTTTTTAAATTGTTCGCGGCCTTTGGAAAAATTGTTGGACGCAGAGAAGTCGGTACCTCGGCTTCTTTCTTTCGGGTCGACTTCGTCCAGTTCCTGAATCATCGGGATCATCACCCTCGACTTCACGATGCAGCGGGCCGCCTTGGCTCTTGCGCTTCTTGGCGCCTCTGTTGGGGCCATCAAGATTGACTTCACTGATGATGGTGCGCTGCCCGCTTGAGCGTCTTCAGGGTTCATACGCTGACATGATGGGTGGTAGCCTCGGTCAAGAATGGCGCGAGCACGATTGCGTACGGGCTCATGAAGTACTACAGCGGCAACGAGACGGGCCAGGTCCCGGGCATCCTCCCTGAGCCATACTACTGTATGACCCTTCAACTCACGGTAATCCCGTGTGCAAAGTAATAGCAGGCTGACCCGTTTAACAGGGTGGGAGTCGGGCGCCTTGTTCGACACCCTGATCGACTACTGGGTGCAAACGGGCGACGACACGTACAACGCCGTCACGAAGCAGGGCCTCCTCTGGCAAGTCGGCGAGGGCAACGACTTCCTGCCCACGAACCAGAGCATCTCGGCAGCCAACGACGACCAGGGCGTCTGGGCTCTCGCAGCGCTGTCCGCGGCAGAGAGCGGGTTTCCCAGCCCGCCCACGGACGAGCCGCAGTGGCTGGAGCTCGCGCAAAACGTGTTCGACGACTTCGTCGCCCGCTGGGACACCAAGACGTGCGGCGGCGGCCTGCGGTGGCAGATCTTCACCTTCAACGCCGGCTACGACTACAAGAACTCGGCGGCCAACGGCGTCTTCTTCGACCTTGCCGCCCGGCTGTACCTGCAGACCAAGAACAGCACGTACTCGCGCTGGGCGAGTGACGTCTTTGAGTGGGAGCAGAAAGTTGGCCTGATTAGCGATTCGTACGACGTCTTTGACGGTGTCAAGACCGAGGCGTGCGGGACGGTCAGCAAGATCCAGAACAGCATGAACGCGGGCATCTTCCTGCACGGAGCCGCGGCCATGTACAACGCCACCTCGTCGTCGGAGTGGAAGACGCGGGTGGACGGACTGCTCAAGAGCGCGCAGAGCACGTTTGTCAAGGACAATGTCTTGTTTGAGGCTGCGTGCGAGGGCCAGGGGGCGTGCAACGTCGACATGCAGAGCTACAAGAGCTTCCTGGCTCGGGGCCTCAAGGCGACGAGCGAGTTGGCGCCGTACACGGGACAGACGATTCGGCCTCTGCTGTTGAGCAGTGCGAAGGCGGCTGCCGCTGCGTGTTCGGGAACGACGACGAAGATGTACTTGGGGAAGCCTGGCACTGTATGCGGATTCTCGTGGCTTGCGAAGAATGGGCAGACGTTTGATGGGAAGAGCGGTGTTGGCGAGCAGCTGAATGCGCTTTCGGCTGTTGTTTCGACGCTTTCTGGAGGAGCTGCTGGGGGGGATGGTGAGGGATCATCGGCTGGGGGTAATGGGACGAGTACTGCTGGGCCGAGCAAGACGAGTGGCACGTCTGGAGCTGTGACGGCTTCTGTTACGCCTGGGAGTGCGGGGACGAGGGTTGCTGCGAATGCTGTGGCTGCTGTCCTTGCTTTGGGAGGATTTGTGGTTGGATTGTTGTGAGGATGGGGAGATGAGTTGTACGAGGGCTGACTGAGGCGGGAGTGGCGGTGTTGTTCCATCTTTCTACAAGCCTTCCTTGCCTTACTTACTTACCATCCCTCCACTGACTTGATCTACAAATCAAATATTGTAACTATAGTGAATTGTAGTCATGACGAGGAATAGATGTTGGAGAGGAGTAAATGTTGGTGATGCTTCAGCTGCAGTGTAACAAGTTGCTACTCTAAGAGGTTTAGTCAGATCGCCGCTCTCCGTCAGTCTAAAAAATCTTCCCCATGGCGGGGCATTTCAGTTACCTCATAATTCAAGTTTACTCTCTTAAACACCACTCACTCAATTCATCGCTCACTTGTTTTCTTCCTTCTCCTCGGACAAGACAATAAGAAGAAAATATAATAAGAAAAGAAGAGAGCAAAAATGCAGCTCAAGACGGCCCAGAAGCTGGAGCTGCCGGCGGCGGCGGACATGCACGTCCACCTGCGCCAGGGCGAGATGATGGAGGTTGTGGTGCCGACTTTGGAGCGAGGAGGAGTTGACACTGCCTTTGTGTATGTTTCTTGTTGACAAGCCTGAGTTGTTCAATTGATGGCTGACATGGAATCTATATAGTATGCCGAACCTGGTATGTGAATGAATATCCACGAACTGATATTGGAGAATTTGATGGGACTTGCTTTGACAGAGATCTCTTACTTGATCGATGGCATGGCTAATAGATCTTCTAGGTTCCCCCCTTGACTGAAGTTGACAGAGTATGTCTGCATAATTGAGATGCGAGCAATTTACGTATGACTTACTCCCCAAAAGGTCCTCGAATACCAAAGCAAGCTCCGCGCCATTGCACCAAACGTCCACTTCCTCATGTCCCTCTACGTAAGCCATCGCCTTCTCAAGCATACAGGAGGACACACATTGAACTGAAACCCAGCTTCACCCGTCAGTCACGCCAGAGACGATCGAACAGGCAGCAAAAGCCGGAATCACAGGCGTCAAGCTGTATCCTCAGGGTGGGTTTCCCTGCGCCTTTCCCGATGAGCTTTACTAAAACAATACTCCTTAGGCGGAACGACCAACTCTGAGCACGGAGTTGCCAACGTTGAGGCCTTCTACGACACCTTTGCCAGCATGGAGAAGCATGACCTTGTGCTCAACCTGCACGGCGAGGTCCTCGAGGCCATGGCCCCCGAGGGCATGACGTTGGAGGAGGCCTTCCTGCCGACGCTCAAGAAGCTCCACGACAAGTTCCCCAACCTCCGCATTGTGGTACGTTACTCATGTACGCCCGTGTGAAACATAAAGTCATTCTAATACCTGTTTTTTCCCCTTAGCTCGAGCACTGCACCACGGCTGCAGCAGTCGAAGCAGTCAAGGCCTGTGGACCCAACGTTGGAGGTATGCCTCCCACCCCCCTTTTGCTTCTCAGTTGAGCGACGTATACTCATTGTGCTTTCACACACGTCAGCGACCATCACTGCGCATCACCTGTACCTGACCGAGCACGAAGCCTGCTGCGACCCCTTTGCCTTTTGCAAGCCCATCCCCAAGAAGCCCACCGACAGGGACGCCCTGCTCAAGGCCGTCGTCAGCGGCAACCCCAAATTCTTCTTGTAAGTTGAATGCGCCAGTGCCTCTCTTGTTTATCTGCTTGCTGCAATATTCATGCTAAACGCTTGTTCCCCTTTCAGTGGAAGTGACAGCGCCCCCCACCCCTTGGCCTCAAAGACGGCGGCTGCCGGGGGCAAGGCCCCAGCCGGTGTCTTCACGCAGCCGTACGTCACCCAGCTCGTGCTCCTGTCGGTGGAGGAAGGCATCCAGCGCGGCGTCATCACCGAAGACGACGTCACGCAGGAAAAGCTCGAGGGGTTCCTCAGCAGGTTCGGAAGGCGCTTCTATAAGCTGCCCGAGACCTCTGGCAACAGGATCATCCTGGAGAGGAAGGGGGAGAAGATCTTGCCCAGCGTCAAGAGTGAGAGCGGAGAGGTGGAGGTTGGCATTTCGCGGGCGGGGACGGAGGTGCTTAGTTTGACGTGGGTTAGGGCTGCGTAGAGCGTGCCTTGCAAGGACTGAGGATTCTGGGGTTCTGATTGTGAATTTGTGAAGAGGTTTCTGAGCGGTGCACAGATGGAGTTGGTTGAGGTTATCGACTCAAGGGCTTTCGTGAGAGAAGTGATTGAAGCCCGAATACTCGGAAAAATAAGCATTCAGGGTTAGGCAGGCAGATCTTGACAACAGTCAGATGCAAGCTGGCTCCTGGTTTCAAGGGATGCAGTCTTACATGCGCGTATCCCGTGAAGAGACAAATTAACCACAAGTTGCCTCTTGTTAAGGGGCAGCCAATCCAAAGCCATGCCGATCAACCTCCAAGCTCAACAGCATGACAGACAGTAGAGAGACTAACATGACGAATATCCATACAGAGTTATAGCGGAAGTGGTCTTCACGCTTGCAGGCACTTTTGCTCCAGCCAGACATGGAGAACCCACCCTTAAGGCTACATATCGGAGTGCTTTACTGTAACATCCCTAGGGCGGGCGCAGTTGTGCTCTAGCCTCCGTCTCCCATCACAAGCAACCCGCCAGACAGCATCCGATTTTCTCCTCTTACGCAGCAATTGCTAACGGCAGAAGACGTGAACCCCTGCCCATCAGCCTATATTGCGAGTATCCACTCCACTTGAAGTAGGTAGTTTTTGGGCAGCGAAACAACGCAAGCCCTGACGGGCGGTTGAAGAGCTCAGGGAGCTATCGCGAGTCATTTAGCTGAGCGAGCATGCGGAGAGTTGGGCGACCCTTGTCTATTTGCTGGGTCTGGTTTGTCTGATGTTAGTTGGAGGGCATCAGCACCAAGTGACAAGCGCTGCATTAGGGGCCATATCAATGGACTACTACAGAATAAATGAAAAACGTGCTGAATCGGTTCAACGGCAACAGATTCAAGAGACCGGATTGGATAGGAACGTAAAGGCAAAAGGAACCTGTGGGGAGTTATCGGAAGGGTTCATTAGAAGCAAGCTTATAAAGCTCGATATAAATATAGACTTGCCATAACCCCCATTCATGTGATACTCCATACGCCGGGGGAGCTTTCTTCGTTTTCATTTCCGGGTGTCTCCTACATTGCATTGGTGTTGTTTCTGCCTTTAACAACATATTGGCGATAGGCGCAACGGCCACGATGGAGTCGCTTTGCGTCGCTTTGGTTTCCTTTGCTGGCGTTGTCTTCACGTTGCGACAGACTGATGCGACGATTTCTCTAGCAGCGGGAGTCGGACTTGGACTGTACCTCCTGGGAACCATCCTCTACAAGGTTGGAAGAGCATTGATATACCCATTCTACATCTCCGGACTGCGAAACGTTCCCGGACCAAAGGTATGCCGCACTACACGTTAACATATCTCACCAACTCAAAAAGCAAAGGAACACAGAGTCTGACGCAGCTTTGCAACAACAAACGTTAGGACAACCAATTCCTCGTCGGCCAAGCAATCCGCCTCCTCAAAGCCGCCGGCCCAAACGACCTGTACCTCGAATGGGTGCGCAAATGGCCGGAAGCGCCCTTCATCCGGTACCTGAGCTTCGGCAACTCCGAGGTCCTGCTCGTGAACAGCCTGGAGGCGGCGCGCGAGGTGCTGCAGACGCATGGCAGTTCGTTTGTGAAGCCGGCTTTCTTTGAGAAGCTGGTGGGCGAGATGATGGGGACGGGGGTGCTGTTTAGCGTTGGGGAGCAGCATAAGCAGCTGCGGCGGATCATGGCTGGTGAGTCGTTGAATGATGAAGCAGCTGTTTGGAGATGAGGAGAAAGGGCGTTGTTTGGCGATTGCTAATGGTTGTGGTAGGGCCTCTGTCAAAACCAAACGTGAGACGGATGCTGCCCCTATTCAAGGAGAAAGCCAGGGAGCTATCTGCTTCATTGGACGAGGCAATTGCAGGAGACAGCAAAGGAGTTGTCGAGAGTAAGTCTCTGCGCTCCATTCCCGACACACATGAATACACACTCACAATGAACTAGTCGAAGCCCTCTTCTCCCGGACCGCCTTCAAAGTCATCAGCACCGCCCTCCTCAGCAGAGACATCACCGACTTCCGCTCCGCAAGCTCGCCCCTCAGCTTCGAGGAGTGCTACAAGGGCATCCTCACGCCGCCGACGCTGCTCGGCAAGCTCATCACCTTTGTCAACCCCTTTATCCCGCTGCGCTGGCTCCCCATCGAGGCGAACCTCGCCTTCATCCGGGCCAACACCGCGCTCAGGGGGATGCTGTCCGAGCTGGTGCAGGAGCGCGTCGCGCAGGTGAAGCGGGATAAGGCGAGCGGCGGTGGGGGAGACGGGAAGAAGAAGGACTTTTTGACGGACATGATTGAGGCGAATCTGGCGGAGAGCAAGGGGGTGTCCGACCAGACGCTGGTCGATACTGTAAGTCCACTCCCCAAGATATGAAAATGAGATGCTCTGGTGCTGATGGTCATCAATCCAGATCATTCAAGGCGTCTCTGCTGGCCACGAGACAACAGCCGGCGCCCTCACATGGACCGTCCACGCCCTCACGCAACACCCGCACATGCAGCAGCGCCTGCGCGACGAGATCCTCTCCGCCCAGCAGAAGCAGCCCGACCTCGACGCCGCCACCATCGACAGCCTCCCTTACCTCAACAACGTCCTCAACGAGAGCCTGCGCGTCTACTCGCCCACGCTCATGGCCCCCTGGGAAGCGGGCCAGGACCTCGTCGTCGCGGGCGTCGCCATCCCCAAGGGAACCACCGTCACGACGATCCCGGCCATGGTGCATCTCAACCCGAGCATCTGGGGCGCCGACGACGTCGACGAGTTCAACCCCGATCGGTGGGATGCCGCGACGGGGCCCGTGGCGAATCCGTTTGCCATTGAGGCGTTTTTGAACGGGCCGAGGACGTGTCCTGGGAGGGCGCTGGCGTTGTTGGAGATGAAGACGGTGTTGGTGGAGATGGTGGGTAACTTTGAGCTGGAGGCCGCGAGGGAGGGGGAGGTGAGGTTTGAGAATCCGAGTTTGACGCTGAAGCCGAAGGGGGGGCTGTGGGTGAGGATGAAGAGGTTGTGATTCTTTCTGCTAGTTGTTGATATAGATATTTGGTGTTTCTGATTAGTTTACATAGCCTTTAACGTTCGTGCTCTTTTGAATATGGGTGTTTAAGTGGGCTGGATTATAGGTACGTGTAAGTGGGTAGGCAGGGGTTGAGGCTGGGTAACGACCTGCTTGAAAGAGCATGGTTGAGCATTTTGAGATGATCAATTCTTATGTCAGAAGCAAGACTTTTAGCATTGTGTTTTGACGGGAACTCGTGAAATGCTCTCAAGTGTCACTGAGTTGCTGAGTCTCTTGTCAATCAACGAAATGAATCGACTCAACCACAACCATACCATAACCACACCACTCTGGAGAAATGTTCAAACTTCACGTCTTCACACCATCACCAAACCAAAAAGAGGTTTGTAAACAGCTTCGATCAGCACCCGCGGCTTTCGCTATGCGGCTGCAACCTTGCTCCAGCACCCGCCCTCCACAATTGGCCTGTAATGTGTGTCAGCAACCCATCGAGCTTCAACGTGTTATACCCGTGCCATTTCAGAATACTACTCTATGATAATAAGGGGGCCCATGTAGCCAGATCAGACCAGGGTTATATTTCTTCTGTCTTTCATTCAGGTTACTGACTTGCTCAACTCCTCTCCAAAGTCTGAATTGCCGACTCTGTCAAATGGACTTCAACTCCATGAGCGATGTCTTCTAAATCAGTCGTCGAGCAATAAACCCCTGCCTACACAATATACGGATAAAAGTCATAGTATCCCATTATTTTGTCCGCTGCGTCTCCCCCCCGCCGGCAACGTCCCATATTTTCCAAAATCTCCACGATTCGAATCCCCCCAAGACTCCGGATGTCTTCGAGCCGCCAACCACAGCCAAGGCGCACCGCCGGCCGCACGCAGCTGGCCTGCGAGCCTTGCCGCAAGAGGAAATCAAAGGTAAGTCAAGCAAAGGCTTTAATGCTGAGAACCCTGGTTTTGTTCATACGGCCTCTGGTTATTTGTCCTCGTCGGGGTACAGATCCAGCTCTTCGGGAGAGGGTTAGTGGACAGGGCATATCTTGCCTAATCCCAGTGTGTCGGGGCCTGTGTCGGCGTTGTCCATGTTGGATCCAGTGAGATTGAGTGTTTCTGATGCCGTGCCGATGCTGATGGCCCCCTTTTTGCAGTGTGACGGCGAGAAGCCCGTCTGTGGCGCCTGTCAATCCCACAAGCTGGCCTGCCACTATGAGCCAGTCCGACCTACACGCAGGTAATCTTGCCATACAACCCATCACCATCTCTCGACAAGGCACCACCCTAGTAACGCGCAACCTGTAACCTCCTTCCAGGCAAAAGTACTGGGACCGTGACTATGTCCAGGCCCTCGAAGACCAGGTCCGGCTGCTCTCCGCCTCCCTCCAGCAGTCCAAAGACTCCTCCTCCACCTCCACCTCTCCGGCAAGCCAACCATCACCAGGGTCCTCCGGAGCCGGCAGCAAGCAACCGCAGCCGCAGCCGCCGCAGCTCCCGTACGGGCCCAAGATGCTCTCGGCCCTGCACGACTTCGGCTCCGTCAAGTGGGCCGACGCCCCCGGCCGGGACGGCCTCCCAATGCTCGCCGGCCCGGGCCGCTTCTCCTTCTTCTCGCACACCCTTCTCCCGACCTTTGAAGACGGCTCGTCACGCCCCTCGCCGCCTCCCAAGGCGACTGCGCTCTCAACAGAGACGTTCCTCCTCGAGATCGCGTCCGACCTGAGCCTGAAGCAGCACCTCAAGGCGCACTTCCTCGAGCACATCAACCCCTACTACAAGTTTGTCGACCCGGTCTGGCTCAACTTCTCCGACCTGTTCCCGCACAACGACACGGCGTTGCAGCTGCTCTACAGCGCCCTCTTTGCGGCCGCGGCGTACTCTTCGCCGGTGGCGACGAGGGAGGTTGCAGAGGCGTTTATGGCGTATGCGGAGAGTCTTGTGCAGCAGTGCTACCTGGAGCATTTGTGTCTGCCTGTTTTGCAGGCCTTGATTATTATTGCGTGGTATAAGCACATGCTGCTGGATGCGGCCAAGGGGCATCTCTATCACTGTGAGTTGATGGACTTGTATACTGCTTGTTATTGGTACTAATGACCATCCTAGATATGGCCATTGGGCTGTCCAACCATCTGAAGATTCGGGACACACCGCCGCACGAGCGAACTGTCAACGACATTGCCACCATCAGGACTTTTTGGTCTCTATTCTTCCTCGACCGGTTTGTTCACCCCTGGCTGTCTCGCTCATGACAGCTTCAAGTCGTCTCTTCTCATGCGTTATATAGAATCGCCACCCCAAAGCTGGGCTGCCCAACAGGCATCCCGTGGGAGCCCGACAACATCACGCCCTACATCGACACCGTCTCCCCGGAAATGGTCGACGTGGCAGCCCTCTCGTTTGACCACCACTGCCGCCTCTACCACATCCAGCAGCGCTACATCGACGTCATGTAAGTACATCTACTAGACAACCCCTTTCTCCCCCTTCTCCCCCTATTCTCAACAACCACGATCCCCTACCACTGACACCCCCCAGGTACGCCCCCAACTTCCACTCCCTCCCAACCCCGGAGAAGCAAGCCATCTACGCCAGGGCAAACAACGCCATGCTCGCCCTCCGCAAGCAAATCGACCGCCGCCTCTACATCAGCCGCACCGCCAAGCCGCACCGCGTCCAGGTCGTCTTCTGGATCACCTACCACTCCATCCTCATCAACCTCTACCGGCCCGTGCTCGACCCGCAGGACCCGGGCATGGCACACAACGTCCCCAGCGCGCTGCGCTCGGCGACGGCGTCGGCGATGGCCGTCACGAGGCTCCTCAAGGGCTTGCAGGCGGCGGACGACGTCCGGAATCTGCCCCCCTTTATCATCTATCATGTGTTTCGCGCCGCGCTGGTGCATGGGCTGAACCTCATTGCTGCGGAGGAGGCTGGTGGGCAGAGGGTGTCGTCGGGGAACTTTTGGAGTTGCTTTCGGGTGCTGGGGGAGTTGAGTGGTGTTTGGAAGGAGTTGTCGGAGGGGGCGATGCCGTTTGTGCTGATGGCTACGAGGGGATGGGGGTTTCAGGAGGAGGTTATGAGCGTGAACAAGGCGGCTGATGAGGAAGAAGAGGAGGAGGATGGCTTTGAAGGGGGGATTGATGACCTTGTTGGACAGTTTGAGGGGGGCCAATATGACGGAATATCTTGAGCTCGATTTGACGAAGGGAGCAAAATGGGATAGGAAGTTGACGAGGCATCTCAGCTCACAAGTAGACGAACAGACATGTTTGTGTATTCATCTCTATAAGTGACGCTACATGTACACATCCAAGTAAAACCAAAAAGCACGTAAATGGCAGCGTCTAATCAGACAGACACGCCTCAAGAAACCACCACATCAGAACAAAATCATCCCCTGAACACCCCTTAGTTGTCGGTCGTGCAAGTCACGTAGGCAACGGCAGCAGGCGGGTTCACCGGCACGGTCATGGCCTTGCGGACCGAGACGGCGCCCAGGCTCTTGTTGGTCGGGGTCTGGAACTGGCACTCGGTGAGGATGTAGTGGCGGCCGTCGAAGGGAGGGGAGACGAAGACGTCGGTGACGGGGCCGCCGGAGGCTGTTGAAGATGGTGGTCAGTTTCTCATGTTGGATAGCCAGGATACAGTGGATGTAAGTGAGATGATATAATGTGACGTACGCAGCTTCTGGGCGCCCTGGTTGACCTTGATAAAGTGCGGCCTGGTGTAAGTGCCGTTGGAGTAGGTGTAAGCGACCTGGGCCTTGCTCGTGTCGTGGAACGCGCGAGGAGGCAGGGCGGCAGCAACGCCGGCGAGGGCAGCAGCCACAATCACGGAGAACTGCATATTGGAAATATATAGAGAAAATATGAAGCGAATGGCTAGGTAACAAGTTCTTGAAAAAAAGTACCTGGAGAAAGCTGATGGCTGGAAACGAATGCTTGGCCTACAGTATCGTCCCTCGCTTTCAGGGTTCCCGGGAGACTGTGTCTTATATCTTGCTTCTCCCACAGTTTCTCTCTCCTCAAACTTCCAACTCCCCTCAATTTCTCGTCATTATGGAGACTCAACATGGCAGGAGGACATCAGACTGCAGCGATCGACATGAGAAATTATGGAGCGATCCTCGGTGTTGGAAATGCTCTTGTGTGCTCCGTGCTGGTGTTAATCCATGTCCGGAATTTTGTGAGAGGGCGGCATCGCCGGTTGACATGCTTGCCTGCTTCACGCTTCGATTACTCTCCCTGACTCGTGGGCCATGATGGTCCTTTTTTTTCGAGAACAAACAAACACCTTCCAATATCAGGGTCATTATAGGAGTCAATTGAGTTGGCCCCTTCTTCTCTATGAGAACTGCAGTAAGATGAGTTGTTTTTTTCATCTCGCTTTGGCGTGAGTTCTGATACACGTGGGGATTGAGTAAAAGCTTGATCGACATAAGCCTCATAGGATGGCGATCAGCGCAAGATGCCGAGAGCGGCAGGTCGCTGAGCGACTGAAAATGCCGTTGCACGATCGACAGGTCGAGAGAGGATTGTCGGGCGCTAGCAGTTGTTTGGATGTAACGGATTGATACCAATCACCAGCAATTTCGCATCGACGGTCCTTGCAATCGAAACAGCTGGAGTTGCATGATGCTGGTGATAGTGCTGATTCTATATTACTATACAGGTATCACTATCTAGCTGCTATATGTAAGATATTCTGATACGTCTGTAGTCAGAGTCGTGATGAGTGACAACAACAAACAGCTACTCAAACAGGCAATGACCAGCAATGCAGCAGCAAACTCTCATCAGCTTGACGTGATGCGAGTAATGTTCACGTTATCAAACTCCGCCTCCGCCTTGTATATCCTGACGCCATCCATTCCGCTACCATAAACGTCGTCCGTAATTCTGATGGTTGTGCCTTGCTCGTCATTGACAGCCACCTGTATCGAACTCCCATCTGCCGTCACGCTCAGTCGATACCGTTCCGCCGCCTCAACACCGGCCTCTTCGCTGGCCAGGATTGTGAGTTCAGTCCCGTTGACTCTGCTGATGAACAGAGCGCCAGAGGTGCTGATGCCCGCGTAATAGCCCTTGAACGTGGCATTCTCGGCGGAGGCCTCCGACGCTCGGAAGACGATGCCGGCATGGCCGTGACAGCCGCAGTCGTTCTTCTCCGGCTCCGATACTTTCACGTCCGCCTCATAAGTAAAGTCAGAGAAATTGGTGTTGATGAGAGCCAGGCCGCCGTTTCCTCGCAAAACATTTGCTGAAGCATCCCAGTCGCCGCCGCCATACGATTCCCAGCCGATCATGTTGCCATCCTCAAAGTTGTCGTGGACCAGCATCTTGACCGGCTCTATCGTGCCATCATCGTTGAAATAGAGCCTGTCGTAGGCCAAGTGTCGGTCGTTCCCGTCTGTTGAGCCCAAAGGATGCCGGTGATACAAGATGTAGTAGATGTCCGTGTCAGGAACCTGAATCACTGCATTGTGGCCGGAACCTGTCGCCACTGCTTCATCTTGCTGGAGAATCTTTGCGATGCGGTCAAACGGTCCAAGAGGCGAGCTGCTCATACCATACGAAACCGCATAGTCGGGCCCCGTCCAGCCGCCTTCGCTCCAGAAGAGATAGTACACGCCGTTCCGCTTAAGCATCTGCGGCCCCTCGACGTAATTCTCTGGAGTAATCTCCTTGAACGTGTTCCTATCGTCAAAGGTGCCGAGGCTGATCATGTCGTCGTTTAGCTTGGCGATGTTGGCGTGAGAGTGTCCGCCATAGTACATGTACGCCTGGCCATCGTCGTCGATGAAGACGTCTTGATCGATTGGCTGCGCGCCATTGTGATATGCGTCAATGAGCGGACGGCCCAGGGGATCAGTATATGGGCCCTCTGGACGCTCAGCCACGCCCACGCCGATGCCGCCCAGCTCAGAGTCTGACTGGATGTCGTTGGCGCCAAAGTAGAGGTAATACGTGCCGTTGCGGTAAATCGGCGCTGGTGCCCAGACAGCTCGATGTGCCCACGCGAAGTCGTCAGCTGTCAGGATGTTGGAGTGCTTCGTCCAGTGGACGAGATCTGGAGATGAGAAGGCGTCCAGGTAAGTCTGTTCGTCGTAGGGCCGCGACGAGGTTGGATACACCCAGTACTCGCCGTTGTAGAACTGCGTATCGGGGTCGGCATACCAGCCGTCGACAAACGGGTTTCCGGCTTCAGACGTGGCAAAGTCGGGGATGTTGGATATCGAAGCCAGGCAGGACGAGGACCAGCAGGCGGCCAGAAGTGCTTGGAATCGTCGAGACTGCATCGTGAAATGGCAGAAGCCTGTAACAGTTGCAGTTCTATTCGCTCACCGCTGTATTGGACCGGACAATGATGTGTTGAAGAGGGACGACGAAGATGCGGCACAGCATAAACTTGGAGACATGGAGTTGATCCTTCGCGCTGCTAATCCTAGCGCTGTAACAGTACAGCCACAAGGTACCGCGGCAGATGGATGTGCTAACGTTGCATGATGCAGGCAGTTGGTTTAAGCGCCCAGTAACGTCCAGCGAGTAGAGGCCGGTCAATTGTGCAAATCAATGGATGGAGTGTTGTGTTGATGTTCGAGGTGCATATGGTAGTGCTGTGAAGTGCGGTAAGTGAATAAGGTAAGCCGTGTCTCGTGAGATGATAAAGCAACGGACAAGAACAGCCCCAAGTTGGCGAAGTCCTCAATTACTCTCACTTTGTACTTTCCAGACGGTACCTTGCGGCCATCGAGATGCGTTGAGTGGCAGAGATTCTCAAATTATTGGCACAACGAAGCTTTCTAACCATTGATGTTGCTACATTAGCAGTGGCAAGTGGTCAGTAGTCAACGCAACTCCAGCCAGACAGCACAAGCCCTTCAAGGCTTCAGAACAGAGACGCTGATAGGGCCAGAATCAGTCAACATTTGCAAGAAAATGCATCTGCTCAACTGACTTCAGAGAAGGGATGCAATTGTAATTCTTGACGAACTCGAAATCGTCTTGAAACGTGTAGGTCGCAGAAGCAATTCTTCAAGGTACCAAGAGAGCATCATAGAGGGAAATATAGGCCGCCCACTCCCGAACATCAGCCGCCCCAACCAATCACAGCCCCCCATTTTGCAAGCAAGCAACCAAGAAATCCATTCGAGAACTCCCGAGATATGCCATTTCAAAGCTCTCTCTCAAACCACAGCCTCTTGTCGTCCTCCCTCCTCCCTCTCCCTCTCCTCTCTCCAACCCAAGCACAGCCCACCCACAATGGCGAGCAAAATCACGCCCTTCTTCGTCCGCTCCGGCATCCGCTGCGCCTCGCGCGCCGCCGCCCGGCCTCAGGCCCGCGCATTCTCCCTCACAGCCAGCCGGCCCAGCGACACCCTCCAAGTGGTAAGAAATCACCAGAAGTCAAACCCCAATCCCGGCCACTCCCACAGGACTCACTCTCTGCCAATTCACCGTATCTCGACAATTACCTCAAGAAAACACCATGCCATGTACCAGTAGCGCTGACTCGAAGCGTTCCAACAGCACCGAAACACACCCGACAACAACCCCGACCTGCCCTTCAAGTTCAACGCCCAGAACGAGAAGCTCATCGCCGAGATCCTCAAGCGCTACCCGCCCCAGTACAAAAAGGCCGCCGTCATGCCCCTGCTCGACCTCGGCCAGCGCCAGCACGGCTTCACCAGCATCAGCGTCATGAACGAGGTCGCCCGCCTGCTCGAGATGCCCCCCATGCGCGTCTACGAGGTCGCCTCGTTCTACACAATGTACAACCGCACCCCCGTGGGCAAGTTTTTCGTCCAGGCCTGCACGACGGTATGTCCCCGACCTTTCTGCGTCTTTGCTTTCTGCACTCGTCTCCGATTGGGAGGTCTGGGTGTCATGACATGATGTATCTTGGCTACAAGCATGAAAGTGGGATGAAGGAGGGGTAGCAAAGCCATCATCTTCCTCCTCAAACCATATCCCCCCCGAAAACACTCAAGATATAGCTTCAAAGACACACACAACTAACCATCATTCACAAACAGACCCCCTGCCAACTCGGCGGCTGCGGCTCCGACGCCATCGTCAAGGCAATCTCCTCCCACCTCGGCATCAAGCAGGGCGAAACCACAAAGGACGGCCTCTTCACCTTCATCGAGGTCGAGTGCCTCGGCGCCTGCGTCAACGCCCCCATGATCCAGATCAACGACGACTACTACGAGGACCTCACCCCCGAGACCGTCGTCAAGCTGCTCGACGACCTCAAGGCCTCCGCCGCCACCGCCGGCAAGACCGGTGCACCCGCCAAGACGCCCGTCGCGGGCCCCCTCACGGGACGCAAGTCGTGCGAGAACAGCGCCGGGTTGACGAATTTGACATCAGAGCCGTGGGGAGCGGAGAAGACGAGGTCGGATTTGTAAGACTTGTTTGTAAGACTTGTTCAAAACAGAACAGAAGATGAAAATGGAACGGGGTGGGATGGTGGGAAACGAGGGCTGGTGTTTTGACACGGGTTTGAAATGTACATAACGCCATGTTGAATGCCAACAAAAAGAAGGAGACGAAACGGATATACTAGACCATACTGGCGGTGGTGTGCTGTGCGATAATTTACAGTCAATTCAATGCATGTACGTGCAGAATATTCCCGAATAGGGGGGAAGGTTTCGTTCTGTTATTTCACTTCGCAAAATATCCAAGGAATAAGACATGGCAGCAATCCTAAACAATTGCCCAGCTTTTCTCGCAATCTGATGCTCGTATGCAAAATACCATAGAGAGATGTCAAAAGAGATCCAGATAGACGTCAAAAAGAGAGGCTCAACGAAAATGTAGTAAAGGGCTCAAGCAAGCCGCAAGATCCATCCCTCGCCACGCCGCCTGTTGTTATCATCCAAGCCACCCCAAATCACAATGCCCGTCTCCTCCAAGTCAGACATTGGCGCACTCGCCAGCCAACCCCGTCCCCTCGGCATCTCCAGCACCTCGTCGTCATAGGGGCCCATGGTGACCTTTGTCCACTTGCCCTCGCCAGTCTTGCGTCCCACGGCCGAGAACATGGCCGCCGTGAAGCTCGCAGCCGTCATGCCCACCGGCGGGACCTGGAACACCCAGACGTCGTTGTGCGACTTGCCGGCGTGGCCCTCCGTGCCGGGGCTTGCCTCGCCCATGGTCAGCACGAGGTACTCGGTGCCGCCGCCAAAGGTGATGGCCTCGAGAGATGATACGCTTCGCGGCGCGGGCCAAGCCTGGACATTCTCAGAGGGGATCTCGCGCGAGGAGGCCTCGGGAACATCCTCCAAGATGGACTGCCAGCCGCCGCGAGCTCGGACAGCCACCTCTCCCCGAGTAACGCGGTCGTCGAATATCTCAACCTCGAGGTTCAAAAAGTCAATCTGGCCCCCGAGCTCGTTCTGTCCGTCGAAGCCACCAAAACGGAAGATTCGGCTCTTGCTGATGCAGATCGAGGTACCCGAGCGAGCAGGTCCCGGAGCCGCGGGCAGCTCAGTCCACATGCGGGAGTGGACGTCAAAGGCCCAGAGATCGCTGGTACGATCACCGCTGGCGAGACAGCCCGCATGCACGAAGAAGGTGCCGTAGCCGTTGGTCTCCTCGTCGACGGCACTCTCGGCAACATTCCCAACAATGGGATCTTGCGGGATGCCCGTCTTGGAGGTGTCACCAAGCGCCCACTCCTGCCAGGACTTGGGCTTTGTCGGCGGGGGAGGCGCAAAGTCGCGGGGGCGATCTGTTGCGGTGGCACTGTGATAGCATCGTGGTGCTGGGTGAGGGATGATCGAGCCCCCCTTGACGGCCGGGACGGGGTCGAGGTAGGTCCAGAGACGGGTGCGAGTGTCAAAGACCCAGACGCGGCCACCTTCGTCAAGGGGCTTCATGTCCGGCCCGCCTCGACCACCAAACAAAAAAATGCGGGATCCGATGACGGCGGTTGCATGCCCGACTCGGGGAGGCGGAACCTGGCCCAGCCTGTCATCCATAGCCCGTCCTTTGCCCTTGTCCGCGGCCGTCGGCTTCGCAGCCTCTTCGGCGTCTTCGAAATCATCGTCGCTCTCCTTCTCGGAGGGCTCCTCGCCGAGATCTTCAGCCTTGGCCTTGGCCCTAGCTGCTTCATCTGATCCCTCCTTCTTGCCCTTGTCCTGAGTCGGTGCCGGTGCAGAGATTGTGGTATCTGGCTTTGCCGGAATCTTGAAATAATCGGCGCCGGCGCTGCTAAAGGGAAGGCGGACGACGACCATGTCATTGTCGGCGGGCTCGTGGGAGTTGCTCTCGCCGCCAAAGATGTAGGCGCAGCCAGAGACGATGTCGAGGGAATGGGACGAGCGAGGGACCGGGGGCAGATCGATGCGCTCCCAGGTGCCTCTCATGCCCTCTTGGTGAGGGTGCCTTCTGAAGGCATTCAAGGAAAGGTGTGGCATGGCGGGGAGAGAAGGCAGAGCGGGCAGCGACGGTACGGCAGGCATGGCGGGCAGATTGCTCTGCGCAGCTTGCCATGCCTCGGTGGAGCGGCGCTTGATGGTGCCGCCGATGTTGTTCATGGTGACGACGGAGGTTGGAGTCTGTATGTTAGGTGTGCAGCTTCCCGAAGAGCAAAGAAGTTATCGCGATAGGCTAGCGCAAACGAGGTGATGATGCCGATGATGTCGAGATGAGAAGAGCTGAGAGGCGGCAATGGAGGCAACCGGCAGCTCGAGCAGGAAGAAGAGGAGAATCGGGAGGGATTAGTGAGATGCAAGATGGTTGGCTGCTGACTTGGGACCTGATTGATGATGGACGGAGAGGCAAGTCGAGCTGTCTGGCGGATGACGTACGAGCACCTATTTCAGTACTACCTGACCGCTGCCCTGTAAACAGCATCTGGGGGGGCTGCTCGCGGGGCCCCTACAGTGCATGTATGGAGGACGACAGGGGAGAGGCAATGCGGAACAGAGCCCTGGAGCCTAGAACCGAGTTCTGTGCGCTGCTAGAGCTGGAGAGTCTCGATCGTGGTGTGGGCTGTGATCCTTCAATTCGGCGGGAGCCAGAGTGGGGACCTGGCTCAGGTTCCGTCAGCACGAGGCGGAGCAGCGAGACGAGCGGCGGATGGACGGATGCAATAGGTGGATTGTTTAGATGGTCAGAGACTCGATTCCTTCTTCCTCTGCTGGCGACAAGGCCTATACATGCATCATCCTGTACGAGTACCTAGTAGTTGCATGTCAGTCCGTCAGCAAGCTGCTTTGTGGGTGTGTGATTTTGTGTGCAGCATCCGTGGATCTCAAAGGTCCAGTTGAGGTGAGCGGATGACGGCAAATCGTTAGCGGGGCTTAGCGCGCTGTTTCACGGATGGCGGGGCATTTCAGGCACTGTCGAAGCTTCTGAAACCTGTGCTCCAACAGTCGCTTATTACGAGTACTGTCAAATACGTGTCAAGGAATGAAGAGACGATAGCTGAGATGATTCAAGGTCATTGCATAGGTGCTCTTAGACGGTGAGTGGAATTGAGAGTAAACATGTCAGTAGGAACAAACGGGAATGTGGGGGAACGGCTCCAGCTGACAGGACTGTCCACAGCTTGCTGCTGTTAAGGTACCCGTGAAAAGAGCCCTGGATTCTGCCTCGCCCTCACGGCTGCCCCTCAATGCACTCTCGCTGTGGACGGAGAGCCCGATTGACATGCCAGAATCATCCGATATGCCCATAACGAGATGCATCAATGGTCGTAGTCCGACATCCGCACACGAGGTCATGTACAAGAAAGTGCAGCCCAGTCTTCATCGAGATCCTCGCAATGAGCATGAACCATTTTTGACTGATCAATTTCTGCCTACTAGGTACTAGTTATTTCAGGACGAAGATCACACCTTGGCATGAAATAACGGCGCTCCCTCATCTCATCGGGTATCATTTGGATTTCCAACTGATCTGGGGATTAGATGAGATGCGATCTTGAAGAGTTTCGGGCGCCTTCGTCTATATTCTGCTGAGCCATCAACTCTCCATGAGATGTATGGCAGCTATCGGCACACGCACTTCAATGAATCTCTATACATGTAGGTGTTAACTCTCCAGAGGCCTCATCACACTTCGTCCCTGCTGTTGACTTCATCACGACACAACCAACAGCAGCAACACTTGCCGCGCCGATCCCCTGCATACGCACGAAGCCGTTGTTGGTTGTGCAAATGTTCGTCAAGAAGGGCCTCTGAGCCACCCAGACCCCGGCCGGCGCTACAAACGACGAACCTATCATCCTCCACCTCTCCAAGACATTCAGAGCCAAGAACCAACAACGACTTTTTTCTATCCCAGCTGCCTGACCACCCTCATATATCCCGTCCTACAGCCTTGTCCTTTGCCCCACGAGATTGTAGAGTTTGTGTTTCCCTTATTCCCTGCGACGTCGCATTTACCTCTCAGCCGCTTCATCTATCCGCAACCCGCTCAGCCATGCCCGGGGAAACCTCTTCGGAAACCTGCAGATCTCGAGCCATCGTACAAGCGACACTCGGATGGAAAACTCTTCCCCATTCAGGATTCCATGGCCGTGGCCCCCCAGAAGCTGTTCGTGCCGCTGCTTGCAATCCCACAGCATCGCGTCTAGAGTCCTGCAAAACGTGCTGCATGGCCGGCGCTTAGAAGTCCAGGGCGAGCCCCCTGACCTGCGGCTTGCCCACCCTCTCAGAGCGCTTCGTCCACCAGACTCGGCTGGATTCCCCCAAGATGGTGGTGACCTGCAGTGTCGCGCGCACGCGCGCTGGCTTCCATTTGTATATATGCCCGATGAAACCCACGCGAATCCTCTCAGCTATGTCTGGACTTCAATCATGACAATCGCTCGCTGAGTCGCGTCCTTCCCCCTCTTACTGCTGTCCCCGTCAATCCTCGTCTCAATCCTCGTCGACCCTCGTATCACTTCAGTCTACCGATTGCGAAATATGGAAGAAATCTATCAGAAGCTCAGCGTGGTCAATCTGTGGCAAGGCTTCTCCAACTCCGACGACACATCCTTCCAAGTCATCGAGGCAAGGCACCAGCATGCGTCGGGCAAAATCAGCATCAACCGCAAGCTCGTCTACCTGAAGGAGCTGGATAGCTGGCTGGCCGAAGGGACGGAAGACGACGGCGACAAGAGCCAGTCTCTTGTGTTGCGCCTGGCGTTGATCGGCTGCGATATCAAGCGGAAGCTCCTCAAGTTATCCAAAGAAGTTCTAGACCCGCTGCTCGAAGAGTTCAATCTGGAACTGGCCTACACATACTCGCAGAGCTGCATCACAAACGTGTCTGCCATTCCTTCCAAGGGCCAACAGACCTACTCGTTCTGCTACATGCCCAAGCTGGTGGCTGTCTGGTCTCAGAGGGGTTCCTTCACGCACAAACAGACCGGCCGAGAGGTTTTGCCACTTACACAAGGGCTCATCCTCGTCGAGGAGTCTAACAAGGGATTCCTCTCCGACACGCTTTGCTCACCTTGGGATGCCCTGCTCTACAGAAGCCCCATGTTTCCGGCCTTGCTGTTCAGCATGATTCTCAGCATGCAGGTCCACTTCGAGGAGGCAAAAATCAAGATGAAGCTGCGCGAGATCGAAGAGCGTACAGGCCAGGACAGGGTCGCCGAACGCAAGCACGAGACTTCGACGGAATCGTACATCAAGCTGGCTGCCCAGGTAGATCGGCACGCCGTTAAGCTTGCCAGCGTGAGCAGGAAAAGCAAAATGGCCGAAAAGACTCTGTCTTTCATCTTGGATAATGGTGTGCCGAGAGGCTCTGGAGGCTTCGGACCGCCGTCAGAGGATGAATCGGGTCGCTCCAATGAGCTTCTGAGAAGCCATGTGTCTCTCTTGCAGGATAGACTTTCGATGCAGGCTGTCGATATCGAGTACACGCTGAGGCGTGTTCAGCTGCAAATCAACACTGTAAGTTTACTATTGAACGCAGATCATATCGCAGGCATAAGCTAAATAACTGCAGCTCGCCGGTATCATTTCCAGAGACGACGTAAAGGCGAATCTCGACCTCGCAGAATCTCAGCACCGCGACTCCCTATCGATGAAGACACTCGCCATCGTCACCATGGTCTTCCTCCCGGGGAGCTTCATCTCCGCCCTCTTCTCAACGTCCATGTTCGACTGGGACAGCATCGACCCCGGCGCGAGCAGCATCGCGGTGCGGACGTTGCCCCAGTTTGGGCTGTACTGGGCTATTACCATTCCGCTCACCGTCGTCACCTTTCTGCTGTACTTTTTCTGGCTGCGGGTGATGAAGAGGCAGCGGGACCGCCGGAAGAAGAGCTTCGATCAGCTTTCGGCGGAGGAAAAGGGCGAGGGGAGTGCGGTTGATTTGGCGAAGCTGCGCAAGGAGGGGACTGAGGTTTCGAAGAAGTCGACGATGCCGTTTGGTAACTGGTAGGAGGGCTTCTCTGGCTTTGTTTCTCCCTGGCTTACTTCCATCCATTTTTCCATCTTTTTTTTTTACAATTCAGGATTCCCAATTTCCGTTATGATATCTATCTTTGTATACTATATAGCAGCTTTGATGAATGATTGAATGAAAGCAATATCTATTCATGCCATGTCATAATCCAACATGTGACAATGTCATGCCATGCCGAACTCGGCGTGAGATCGACGACGATCTTCATACCTAAAGTCATTAGAATTAACTTAGCTTAGAAAATCGAATATCGCCTTTCAGTCTGAATTTCTCCCATTGCTGGAATAGCTTGGCTGTTGTCATTCAGTTTGGTTTGTCCTCCAACTTCTTCAATGACGCACATAGACCGCCTTGGAGGGGCTGACTGTTAGCATTACAGTAGGTGCCTGAAGCTCAAGCAGCGACTTAAGCCTTCTCCCCCACCTAAGTCCCTTACAGACTCGACCTCACCGTCAACATACCAGCGCACATGCTTCCTCCCTCTTGCAATATCAGTTCATGGGAACATCTCCTCTACTCTTGAATCGCATCTGCAACTCGTCCATCCATCCGCGTCCAGTCCTCACAGATCCACCAACTATGTCTATGCTCACCGCTTCATAGCGCCAGACTCCCGCGTGTGTTCAGGCTCCAACCTCCTCCCATCAAATGGCGTCTCACGCGCCCACAGGCGGCGGCATCGTGCCCGCGCAGCTGGGCTTCCTCGCCATCTACAACCCCTCGCTGGGCCAGACGGACGAGACCATCGACGATCAGATCGTCTACTACGCCTCCGTGTCCACGCAGTCGTCTTCCAGCCGCAGGCGCCGCCGCCGCGCGCGCACCAGGCCGACGGACGGCATCTCCCAGGAGGAGCGCCACGAGCGGCTGCGCCAGATTGGGCTCGCGCAGGGCATGGTCAACTTCAGCCGCGGCTTCTCTGACGGCGCGCCGGTGGACGCCATCGACACGGAGAAGTCGAGGGTGATTGCGCATGAGCTGGAGCCCGGGTGGTGGATTCTTGCCGTGAGCCTTCCTCTATTGAGTCGGGTTGTGTGTGTGTGTAGAGATGGGATGCTGACTTTGAAACTTTCTTTGCTGATAGAGCATCGACTTGAACAAAGTGCCTCTGCCTCCGCGGCTGCCCACAAAGGCGGGCGAGCAGCAGGAGGAGAGATACGAGTATTCAAGCCGCGAGATGAAGCCATCTACGTTGCTGCTGACGGATCTGTTGCGAGCACACAGCATCTTTCTTCTGCATCACGGTTCGTCGCTGAGCGCCTTGTTTGTTCGGTACCGCCGAGTCAAGTTCATTGCACTGCTCAGCCGCTACTGGGATCTGTTCCTCTCCACCTGGAACGTCTTGCTGCATGGAAATCCAGCAAGAGACATGTTTGGCGGCATCAACCTGGCCGCGTCCGGTGAGCTCGGCGTCGGCGTCGGCGAGGAAGACCGTGGGAGCGGAGAGCGAGAGGTGCTTGAGGGCTTGGTGAGCAGAGTCGAGGGGCTTGTTGACCTTGTGGTCTCGAGATTCGGGACCGAAGACCCTGAGAAGGAGACAGTCAAATCGATCAAAGCTCGTGCAGAGCCATGGCTAGGCACTGGCCGAGAGCCCAGTGTCGAGGATGGCGCCATCTTCCTCGGGACGGGAGCATTGTCACGAAAGTCGCTACGAGATGTAACACACTGGATGGAGGATCTATATACTTGGGGCGAACATGCTTACGGCGTCATCGAGAGCCCAACCTCAACGCGGCGCGCTCGAGGCAAGAAGTCCATCTCCAAGGCAGCGGATCCGGCTGAGAACCAGCATCCAAAGGCAGATGCTGCAACGGAACCTGCACAAGACGCAGGCGAGGCTACGACCGCTGCGCAAGACGCTCAGCCAAAAACAGAGGGAGATGAGTCCAGTGACGCAACTCCCGAACTTGAAGCTGGAAGGCTCGACAAGATGGTCAGCTACTTGACACTAGGATACGGGTCGTATTGGTCATTTCCTGGCAGCGGCGGTAACTCGTCAGACGCTGCCATCCAGCAAGCTGCCGCCGGAGACAAGTCGCATGCCAGAAACGCATCGGAGTCGCACGCCAAATCACCAAAGCTGCCCTCATCCCTCGAGTCATCAGGCCACTTCTTGATTGGCCTCAAGGGAGACATCGAAGAGGATGCCCCAGCTGTCAACGACGCCGCCACGCCCGTCGGATCAGACGACGCCGAGGAAGAGGACGACAACAACTCGCGCACCGTTCTGCGCACTCTCCACGTCGAGCTGGAAAGTCGCGCCGCCGAGAACCGGCCAGACAGCACCGTCACCCGGGACTTTGGGCACGAAGCCAACCCGCTGACCCGGGCCCAGGCGATTGGCGGCGCGTCCGCCGGCTACGACTCGCACGACGCCAACATGTCGGAGAAGCTCCGCGTCGTCGTCTACGTCAACAAGCCCTTCGTCTTCACGTTCCTGTTCCGCCTCCGCACCGACTCCCTCGCCTGGGACACGCTCTACCGCTCGCTGCACTACCAGCTGGCGCCTCTGCGGAAGCCCCTGCTGGCATCCACCAGGTACCGTCCCGAGCGCCCAGCCGCCGGGCCCGCGTCGTCGCATACCATCCAGGACCTCGTATGGGATCGGCCCTCGCTCACCGTCCATTCGTCGATCCCCAACATACCAGGCTTCTTCCCCGACTCTTCTTCTTCTTCTTCTTCTTTGTCCTCATCATCGTCATCTGCGCCCTCGCCGGCGTGGTCCCGCGCGGATGCTGTAAGCACGCACCTGCATCTGCTCAACATATACGCCGCAACGCGCTCTCGTATCGCCGACGTCGAGCGCACGCAAAAGACAAACCGCGGGTGGTGGATCGTCTGGACCCGCGTCCTGCAGCGCACCACCGCCGCCACGACCCCTTCCACCGTCACCACAGCCACGGCACCGCCGCTCTCCACCATCCCCGAGAGGGCATCGTCGCCATCCCTGAACGCGCAGCCAGGCCACCGCGAAGAAGAAGTAGACCAAGAGGAGGAGGAGGGCAAGGCCCCTTCGTCATCGTCTTCTCCTCCCCGTCCCTCATCCTCTTCCTCCTCATCATGGTCTCATTCACCGCTTCCCGTCGTCGACAAGGAAATCTTCCTCTTGCGCCGCGCGAGCGACCACATTGGCTTCCGCATGGCGTCTCTAGACGAGGGCGCGTCCGGGGTCGGCGAGGGCATGGGGCGGTTGGCGCAGGGCATTGGCGTCGATACGAGGAGGTACGTCGAGGAGCTGTTGACGTTGCTGTAAAAATAAAATGTCATCGTGAAAGATGAGGCGCGTTGTAGTTAGAGCGTGAGTGACAAGGGGTTTCGCTCGCCTGTTGCTGGTCGGTTTTTGTCCGGGGGGTGGTTGGTGCTGGTGCTAGGGGGGCTTCGGCGGGATCTAATATTACATGTACTTGAATGCTTCCTTTTTTCTTTCTCACGGGGAGCGCCTATCGTTATTATAAAATTGCTTTGACTCGTGTTTCGACTCACCGATGGCGGGTTACTCGATGGGGTAATCGTACCTTGAAAGTGATTGAATTGAAGGAATGAATCATGATTTGGGATCTACGGTGATCAGCTGCGTGTCAATTGATAGCATCTAATTAGCCTTTGCTGATCAAGTCAAAAGATTTAATGCCATGCTTGCCGTGAGAGCCGGATTGCCGGTGTTCCAGAAGCGGACAATTGAATTGATTTGATCAAGCAATCCAGTCAACCAATCAATTCAAACATCCCCAAGAGAGGCGTATGAATCAATGCACTCCGTCTTGACTCAAGCAGCCAGTGCAAGCCACCAGGTTATGTGAGGGTAAGATACCTACGACACTCGACACAGAGCAGTAACTACCAATCAATTAAATCAATACAGCATCAAGTAACATCTAAAAAGGTAGGTATGTCATTCCACGTTGTCTCCAAGACGAGAGGACATGTTCTATGAAATCTGTTCTATATGTACACAGAAAAAGATGCCGTCCCCCCATTCGGGGAGGGACAAGGCCGTTTCATAAAGAGAAGAAGTGAAGAAGAAATAGAAAAGATCATTTTCCTGTTCCATATCGCATTCCGCATCCACGCCAGGGATGTTGAGAATCCAAAACAAATTCAACAGATGAAGGGTATAACGTGAAATATTGTCGACATTTGTTTTTTTCCTAGTCTTCATTTCAAAGACTTGGCCTTGTATGCGCGCTGCACATGAGACAAGCAAACTGTGGCGAGGTGCATCAAAGGCGCAGCTGCGACAGCGCACTCAGATTAGCGAGCAGCAGCAGCTTAGTTGAAAGACCAGCTGACGGGCTCACGGCCACCGTCAAGGCTGCCGAAGAGCTCGAGGAAGACCTTCTCGCTGACGTCAATGTCGTGCTCAGCGCAGCCCATGCACTTGTCCTTGACGACGGCAGTGGTGGACTTGCCGCCACCGTGGATGGTGATGGTCTTGCCGCACATGGGGTTGCCGTTGGAGACGGCACCCATGAGGCCAACGGCAATGGCGACAACGTTCTCGCTCTGGTCCTTGCCGGTATCGTCGTCACCGCAAGAGCCCAGGCCGATGGTGTAGTAGGTGATGTCACCAGAGTAGGTGCCGACGGAGCCGCTGGAGCTGCTGCTGCCGGTGTCGATGTTGGCCGGAGGAGAGGGAGCCTTGACAGAGGGCGAAGGCGAGGGAGAAGGAGAGGGAGAAGGAGTAGGGGTCTCAACAACAGGAGGAGGAGGGGGAGGAGCGACGGAAGTGGTGTGCTGGACAGGAGCAGGCACACTGACGACGACGGGAGCCTCAGAGGTGGTCTGAGGAGGAGGAGGCGGGGGAGTGAAGACGGAGCTGGCGGCCGCGGTGGTGGTCTCCGGGGGAGGAGGAGGAGCCTGGCTGGTGGAAGTGGCCTGCTCGGCGGTGGAGGTGGGCTCGAAGAACTCGCCGGCAGAGGCGGAGAGGGTGGCAGAGGCCGTCGTCTCGGCGGGAGCGGCGGAGGACGTCTTGCCGTCCTGGACCCAGTAGGTGTAGGTGGAATCGACGACCTCGGTCACGTAGACGGTGTCGGTGTGCCACTCGGTCTCGGTGACGACGACATCGCGGCCCGCGTGCTTGTGGGCGTGGAAGCGGGCGTGGTGGCCGTGGTGAGGCTGGGCGGCAGCAGCTGCGACGAGCAGAGCAGAGGCGACGGCGACGGACTTCATGGTTGCTGGTTGAAGCTGGATGCTGAAGGAGCGTTGGGTGCTTTTGGTGTTGTGATGGGTGCTTCTGTTCAACAGAGACAGTAACAAGCAAGTGCCGTAGGGGCGAGTTGTGTTTCAAGGAACGTGGGTTGCAAGAGGAAGAAAACGAAGAGTCCTGCTCCGAGAGAGTGGGAAGAGATTGGACTTTGAGCAAGTCGAGTTGCGTTGGGATGAAACAGGGCGAGCAGGGGAGGGGGGGCGGAGGCCTGTTTAATACCCAAGGAGCGGGAGAGCCGCTTATGAGGCCCAGGATGAATACGGAGCGCTAGAACAAGCTGCTGCCGGGGGTGGGTGGGCCTTGAATTGCCCCTGGTTCTCTCGCCCTGTTGCCCTGGGCTGTCGCCTGTCTGCTTGTCTCTTCAAGTTGAAAAGTAGGTCGTCTCTAGGGCTCTGAGTTTTCCATCAATTATCGGGCCAAGTCCTAGCGCGCCCCCAGCTGTCCACCCCCCCCTCGGAGCCACCTCCAGGGCAGCCAGTGTGGATGCGCAGCTGCACGGCACTGGGCGTGAGTGAGCAGAGCTGGTGAGCAATGGATCCATCAACCAATGCATTCATCTCAGCACGGCGACGGGAAATAGTCGCAAGAAAGCTTAGCCTGCAACTGTCGACGGATCGCAGCCGCGCCGGGGCTGCTGGTGGCTGCCACGTCGCCGTGGGCGCTGCCATTGGCCGCCAGGGGGGCCTAGCGCTGTATTACAGGGGGGCCAACAGCCTTTCGGGCGCTGCAGGGGCCGCCATCCGGACCCGTCCCAGCGTCGCAGTGCCAGCCAGGTACCCGGAGCGCCAGCCAATGGGCGCTGGGCGGTGCCTGAGGCCCGGCGGGGCTGCTCCGAGCACTGCAGCAGGATTGGGCTGGCGTGACAACGCCCGAGAAAACTCTGCGGGTCGCCAGCACGAGCAGCGCGTGCACCACGGGCTCCAGAGGGCAAACTCTCTCGCCATCCCAGTGGAGCCACGCGAGAGACAGGAATACGCCTTGCCGTGCAGGTTTTTTTGTTCGGGTTTTTCCATTCTTAGTCATGGCTTGTTGTCTCCTTCATGCGCCTCGGCCTTGTACTGTACGGAGCTGCTGCTGCTGCTGCTGCTTCGGAGCAACCTCCATCGAGTTGTTGCCTCTGGCCTCCTTTCGTCTCCCCTGGCTGCCTGCCTGCTTGCTCGCCCACTGCCGACAGTGAGGGATATCTCTGCGAATGACAGACAGACCCGCTCCCGCCTCTCCATCCATCCCACCTGGATCTTGACAGTGCGCCGTCCGGCTATCGAGATGCTGCTCCTCCTTTCCGTGGGGACAGCGACATCGACAGCGGGAGCGGTTTGCGCTGCCGTGCGGCCTTTTTTCCCTTGTCTCCTTTGAGAGTGAGGCCTTTGAGCGAATGCGGCACTCCGCCGTCAAAGATGGCCGTCTCGCGCCATCCCCGTGAATGGAGACGCCTCCACGTGCTCTGTCGCTGCATTCCAACACAAAGGACTTCGAGTGCGTACAGTACGTTGTGCTCGGAAATTGAGGCGAGTCAGAGAAGAGGAGCCCCTCTTTTCAATCCCAACACTGTGCTGTTTGTGATTGCGCTGCGCCGGACCTGCAGTAGGCTGCATCGCACAGTATGAGGTTGATTGCTTTGCAAAGCTGGCGTCGACCGGCCATGCTTTTCAATCCGTCTTCCATGTGCTTCCGACCACGCCGACCAAGGCACCCCATCCGCTCTAAAATTCGTGGCGGTTGACTCCTTTGCGCGTCGTGGCCCTGTCGTCTAACCTTCACCCATGTATCCACTGCATGGCCGCCAACCGGATGTCCATTCTTAGAGACGTTGTGGGCAGTTATGGAACCGCTGCAACCTCGCCCAGGCCTGGGATTCGCCGGAGACTTCGACTCTGCTTGTCAGTGGCAGCAGCACTACTGCCTCCTTGCAGGACCGAAAAGGCAATGAAAAAAGAAACGAACAAGAGCAACGGGAAAACACGCAATGCAGTCGCCACAGGATCAGAATTTTCTCATTCACTCCGAACGCCAACGGCTCGCATATGCTAGCCGCTTTGCCTTCTTGCCTTCCACCCTCTGCTGGGTTCGCAGTCCCCCAGCGCATGTGCTTTGGCAGCATGAACCTGGCCGAGATCGTGTCCGCGCCAATCGTTAATTTCGCTCAGCAGTCGTAATAACTGTTCCACCGCCTCATTCCCCGCACCTTTGCTTGCCCTGTCGTACTCGTACGACTTGATACGAGCATCGCAAGTCGCAGTTGGACTTGGCTATTCATAGCAGCCCGCAATTGCCAGGGTTGCCCGCTCGCCTGTTGCGATCAATGCCGGTGGAAGTGCATGCAGGCTCCCTCCGGCGTCTTTTGCTGAACAGAGGCGCGCTGGTGCAACCGCAGGCAGGTTTCGTCTTTCAGCGTCCTGCGGCGAAGCGCAAGGAGCAGGGAGGTCACGTCCAAACTCGAATATCCCGTATGTATGCCGTTGTCGTCTGTTTGGTCAGCTCACGATTTGTACCTCATGGTTGGCTGCCGGTGCTCTCTTCTTGCTCGACGTGGTGCCACCTGACGTCCGCTTCCTGAACGTAAAGAGGAACAGCGATTCCCGCTGGAACACGGGCCTGTCCTCGTCGAAAATCTCCTCGACCACAAAGGCCTTCTTGGCAGCCTTGACAAATTGCATGTCGGCTCGTCTCCTCTTTTTGAAGCAAAAGTACACCACGGCATGCTCGTTGAGCTCAAACAGGTCTTTGAGCGTCTGCATGAGAAGCGGGAAGGCCGGCTCAAAGTAGACGCACTCTGCCGCCAATACCACGTCCGGCTTGTGCGCCACGACGGCCTCTGGTAACGGCTCGCCCCTGAAAAGTTGTTTGCATCAGTCAAACTTGCCTCCCTGAGACATAAAAAAAGGAGCAGTTGAGACGTAAGCAAAGAAAAGGAGCAACTGGTGGCAGGCGACGTAGCACCGCCAAGAAACAATAGACATTGCGCCTCTTCACCGAGCTAAGGCGCTGCTTGGCGGACAGCTTCCCCCGTGGGAGCGGCAAAGGTCTCGACTTACCAATCCAAGATTGAGGCCGTTGCCTTGTCCTCGAGCTTGTTCAGCTGGATATTGTGCCTCATCAGCTCGAGCATCACATCCTGGTCGGTTAAGATGAGTGGCGCCTGGAGGTCGCAGCCAGCCGCCACAGCCAATCCGACCAGCCCACCGCCCGCACCCAATTCCAGTCTGCATCGTTTTGAAACTGAGTCAGCAAAGTTCTTGAAACCACCTAGTGGTACTAGTAAAGGGTAATATGCAAAGCTTTTCTCACATGCGCGCGTTCGCAAGTTGGCTCCTATGATAGCGCAGCATGTGCTTCCCCAGCACGATGCCCGCAGGCCACGTCTGCCCTCCGCAGCCCGTCCGCACATCCTCGCGGAGCTTGATGGGCTGTGCGAGGAGGCCGTCGAAGTCGATGCTTGTGTCGCCGGCCGCTTTGGACGCGGGAAGGGAGACCAGGTCTTCCGTGATGCCCGCCACGGGATCCAGGTCAGGCGACGAGCTGCGGCTGTCCATCTCGACGCTTGACGCTTGACGCTGTAAAACAATCACACGAAACAAAGACGACGTCGGAGAAGAAGAAGAAGTTAAAAAGAGCGGTTGATGAGGTGAAGTTCAGAGAAAAAGTGTAACAGATATCATCAATCAAATCAGATATCGATTTCCCCCGCAGCTGCTCGTCCCTCTTTTTCTTGATAGTGCCTGCCTTATCTGCGATGGCCCTAAGGTTGGTGTTTTTTCCGCCGGTCACGAGAGTTTGATTCCGAGGCAGAGACCCTCAATTGTTCCGGGGCGCTGACTGTATCTTTTGCCTGCCACGGTTGGGCATGGCTGTAACGACTCTCTTTAATGCTCCAGATCAATATCGTCAATATGAGTGAAGGAAGTGGTATTGCTTCTGCTGCTACGAAGGGATCTTTGAATTCAAGAGTGACAGCGCCTTCAATGATATCTGCATTGGTCATTATAGCGCCAGTCAATCGTCTTTCAAAGCCATGGATAACAGCCATCTTTGCTTACATGACAGGCTTTACAACGATTTGACCGACGAGAGCCTCAAAGGTGACTCTTCAACTACCTACGTTCATAGAGCATAAAGATGTCACGTCGAGTCAAGTCAAGTCAAGGGAGACTTTACCTTTACGCGCCTCGCGTCCATTCAACCCCGCCCATTCTCAACGGCAGCGCAAATACATGTAGTCCAGACCCCCATTCTTCAGCGTGGCATCCCATGTCTCACTTCTCGAGCAGCACAATTCTCCCAAGCCCTGGAATGCCACAGCCTCGCTCTGGTCTGTAACCGTGTCTATAACCGCCAAAGCTGATGCTCCGAAAAGCGTGCCCTTGAAGCTCTTCTCCTCTGTCTTCTGAAACATTTCGCCTCCCGCCGTAATGGAGCCAATGTGTACCTCTGTTCGGCATTATTGATGTCCATCCAACTCCATGATGGCTTCATGGGATGAAGAATGTGGAATGAAGGGGGTCCAACAGATTGTCTGCCTCGACTCTATACTGCCCAGCCATCCATCTAAGCCCAAGTGACTTCAACATGGCTCTTCCTGTTCCATCTGGACTCGGGACTTTGCTCCTTTTCCATCTCCTCTTCTCATCCATTCCCAAGCTTCGTCTCAACATCTTCATACATTTTCCAATCGTGACATATTCCTAACCATTAAGCTGCTTCGTCAAGCTCGTTCCCGCCGCATGGCTCTCTACCGCGCTTCTTGAAGCCATACAGCGCTCTCAGCGCACCACACGCATCACCATGTCCTCACACTCTCTCCTCGCCGCCCTCTCAACCCTCAGCCTCCTCCAATCCGCCTTCGCAAATCCCACAATCTCATTCCCATTCAACGCACAGCTCCCGCCCGTCGCCCGACCAAACCATGCCTTCTCATACTCCTTCTCGCCAAATACATTTCGATCCGACGCCAACAACATGACATACTCCCTCGGAGACCACCCCAGCTGGCTATCACTAGAAAGCGAGAGCAGGAGACTCTACGGGACGCCTAAGGAAGAGGATATCCCCCCTGGGGAGGTCGTAGGACAGGAGTTTGGGCTTGTTGCTACGGATGGTGCCGGATCGACGACGATGAATGCCACGCTTGTCATTTCACGGAGATCGCCCCCGTCGGTACATATCCCCATATCGCAGCAGATGGACAACTTTGGACATTTTTCAGCGCCGTCTTCCATCCTGTCGTATCCGTCGACAGAATTCCAGTATACCTTTGACCCGGATACGTTTGGTAAAGGCAAGAGCTTGAACTACTACGCTTCGTCCAACGACAGCACGCCTCTACCCGCATGGATCAGGTTCAACGACAAGACATTGACGTTCTCTGGGCGAACTCCCGCCTTTGAATCGTTGGTCCAGCCTCCGCAGAAATTCGACTTCAGCCTCGTTGCGTCGGACATTGTTGGCTTCTCGGGGACGTCACTTTCATTTGCGATTGTGGTGGGAAGCCACAAACTTACGACAGACGACCCTGTTATTCTCCTGAACGCTACAAGAGGCGCAAAGGCCAGCTACGATGGTCTGGCAAAGGGCATCCAGCTGGACAACGAGGCCATTCGACCCGGTTCCCTCGATGTGTCGGCAGAGGATATGCCGTCGTGGCTGACTCTCGATCCTGCAACGCTGCGTCTGGAGGGAACTCCGCGGGAGAATGACCAGTCGGCAAACTTCACAATCGTCATTCGAGACTCCTTTGCAGATGCCCTGAGTGTCCTTGTCCAGGTCGACGTGGCCACGGGATTGTTCCAGTCGAACCTCGAAGACATCCAGATCGAGCCCGGCAAAGAGTTCAACCTGGACCTCTCCGCATACTTCCGCGATCCAAGCGACATCGAGCTCAAGGTCAGCACCGATCCCGAGGTCGGCTGGCTACACGTTGACGGGCCCAAGGTGTCGGGCACCGCCCCCAAGGCGGCAAAGGGCAAGTTCAACATGTCCATCAAGGCCGTTTCTAGAAGCACCGGCCTCACAGAAACACACAAATTCCGCGCCGAGTTTGTCCCTCCTGACGAGGCTATCAGCACGCCATCCTCTCCCGGTTCAAAGCCTGCAAGTCCAGCCAGTGCAAAGGCCGATGACTCCCACCGCCGCCGCCTCGGCACAACCGACGTTCTGCTTGCCACCATCTTGCCAGTGCTCTTCATTACGTTTGCCATCATGCTGCTGATATGCGTCATGCGGAGGCGGCGGCGGCACCGACAAACCTATATTTCAGCCAGCAAGCATCGGCCCAAGATATCAGATCCGATACGGTTCACTCTGCGCAATGACGAGTCTGATGCTGAAACGATCTTCCAACTAGAGAACACTGTTCGTTCAAAGGCGTCTAACGCGCGGCTGGTCCGGAAGGGCGACGGGTTCTTCACTGAGGTGGCGTCACGCGTCTCATCGAGGTCAAAGGCATCAGGCACTTTACGTGACGACTCCGTCCTGCGCGCTCCCCCACGTCCACTGGCCTCGGGCGCTCGCTCCGGGACGCCCAGGAGTGTCAGCCCCCTGACAGACGATGGGGATCACGGCTCGTGGTTCACGGTGGAGAGGGCAACAACCGGCGAAAAGAGCCACAAGTCATCCGAGAGCGCCCAATCGAACACGACCCTGCCTGAAGTCGCCCAGCCATACTTGCCTACATCGGGCTTTCTCTCAGAAGCAGGGGAGAGTGCGTTCAGGAGCGGGCTAGACCTCACTCTGCCTTCGCTGGACGACCTGGCCAACATGCAGCCGATGCCCCTGGCAATAACCAAGCCATCAACACCCTCAGATGGCTCTGGGGGCTTTTCAGCTACTACATCGAGCTCTGCCGTGCTGCCATCCAGCCTCCACCTGATCCACGAGCCATTCAGTCCAAGTCTCGTCACTCGCGCGCTGGAAGCAGCCAAGGAGCCTCTACAAGAGAAGCAGACAGAGATTCAAGCTGCAAAGAAATCCACAGAGCTACAGCAGCCAGAGCAGGCACGTCTCCCGAGCGAACAATGGTTCAGCCATGCCGGCTCCTCCTGGTTGGAAGCAGAGTCCGCCAAAGGGCCCAAGAGCTTCCGCACAGAGCCGTCGTTTGGATCCAACGAGAACTGGCGCGCCGCCCCGGGGCGGCGAGATCCAAGCGTGGCCTACCTGGAGCTGGTAGACGAGACGCCCTTCCTGCCGTCCAGGACGGCGTCGAGGATCACGCTGGGGCAGCTGGAGGAGCGACGTAGCCTCGAGCTCATGTCGCCCAGCAAGTGGGGCGAGGACGAGCGGAAGAGCACGATACGGCCGATGCGGTCGACGAGTGCGATCTCGATGCTGAGCGACGGCGATGCGTCTGTGTTCGGGGAGAGGGAAGCGGTGGCGAAGGGGAAGACGGCGGCCGCGGCTTGGAGGAGGGAGGATTCGGCAGCCAAAGTGTCGGAGAGAAGCTTCAAGATGTTTATATAGAAACCTGATTTTGATGATGATTGTGTTTCCTTTTGTCGGGCCAATGTTAGATACCAGGGAATTGTCGGTGTTTGGATGCCACTCGTCTTGATGAAGCAATGTCACATGAATGGAATTGGAAACTTGAAGTGCCAGGTCTTTGCCACAAGCACTCAATCCGTTGATGTCATTGCTGTTGGTACATTCTATGACACAAGCGCTCACCCTGGAAAACCTTACCGTAGGTACCCCAATCCGCTAAATCGAAGCCAAGGTGCAGTTAGGCGCCGAGTACCCTGCCGCTGTAGTCGCAGGTGCAGGTACACAGAGGGCAACGCTTGGCGCGCATGGAGGGGTTCTCCGTCCTTCGAGGGGGGGGAACCGCGGGGCTCTCGATTCGAACCTCAAGGGACCTCGGGAGATGATTATAGCAGATGGTACACGCAGTACATACAGGAACCATCAAATCACGGCCTCGGGACCCCTTGCGAGCATGACATTAGATCTTCTCCGCGCTGCCCCGGGCTGCCGGACTAGACTAAACGTGACCAGGTACATAAAGTAGAGAAATGCTCCGCATCATGCTAACGACGATAGTATGGAGAAAAGAAAAGAAACAGGAAAAGATAGAGCAGAGACCCCTTTCCCACCTTGTGGCCCTCTAGAAAAAACTTGGTAGTGGCTTGCTGACTGGCTGCTAGCACGCATGCAGCAACCGCAGCTTCGCCACATCTGCCCATCTGGCCTATCATCTGGCCCCCTCTGGCTGCCTAGCGAGCAAGAGATAGCGGAGGGCCAGTGGACGACAGACGGGAGCCTAGGCCTGGAGTTGCTATAGCACCTGCGGAGAAAAAAAAGAGGATGACCTGAAAAAAATTCAGATAGGCGGTTGAGATTGGCAGCATAGCACTGCTGCTAGCACCAAGTGAAGACAGAAAAAAAAAATGCAAAGCGTGGCGTTGACTGGCTGAGGTATCGCGGTACCCCGCTTCCTGCGAAGCCGATTTTGCGCTCTGCTCTGCTGGCATCACAAACCGAAAACCACCACACACTTGCACGCACCACGCACAACCCTCGATCCGCCTCGACGTCGTTGTTTTTCTTCCCTTTCTTACTTCCCCTTCTGTCACGCTCCGTGTCCTATAATCTTCCACAGCCTACGGTCCCGCCTCTAGAGGTCTTCCGCCCTGAGTACCCAGCGATAGAAACAAGACCAGTACCAATCTTTGACGTGCTGCCTCTTCCCTCCTCGACGCTATTCCCCTCGATCGCTTTCCCGGCCCTCGTGAGACGTCGCAGCCATGGGCCAAACCCTCTCGGAGCCCGTTGTCGAAAAGGTGCGTGTCTGAGATGCGATGCCTCCAGCCGAGTGGCCGCTCTTCCACCTTGTTTCCTCGCCATACCGCCCTCGTCATAGCCCCTCAAACATACTCTGCACTTCTCCCTGTGGTGGTGTTCCGCTGCTCTTGCTGGCGGCATCTCGCGGCCGTCATCGATTACATGGGCGCTATCAAGACGAGACTTGCATGGCCTTCGCTTTGCCAGCTCTGCCCTGGCTCTTGCTGCAGCTTTGCACGCTGTCCCGCTGCCATGATGGCATCAGGTCCAAAGACTTGTCATTGTCAAAGCTCACGCATGACCCCGCCGCGCATAGCTTGTCCCTTCCTTGCTCGTGCCTTGCTTCTCCATCTTGTCCAAAGCCAGCACATCATCTCTTCGGCTCTCGACTGCCTTCGCAATTGCTGACTTGCTCTTGTCCTATCATAACTAGACTTCCGAAAAGGGCGAGGATGACAGACTCATCTACGGCGTGTCCGCCATGCAAGGCTGGCGCATCAGCATGGAAGACGCTCACACGGCTGAGCTGAACCTCCCCCCACCTGACAACGACACCAAGACGCATCCCGACAGGCTGTCCTTTTTTGGAGTCTTTGACGGACACGGAGGAGACAAAGTAGCGCTGTTCGCAGGCGAGAACATTCACAACATTGTCTTCAAGCAGGAAAGCTTCAAGTCCGGTGATTATGCTCAGGGTCTCAAGGACGGCTTCCTCGCTACGGATCGGGCTATTCTCAACGGTACGCGACATCATGGTCATCTGTCATATCCCTTGTTTGCTTGCGCTATGAGAGAGGGGGGCACATTTGGCTTGCGCAATCACTTCGCCCTTTCTTTCACGTGCATCGTCTTGCAATTATCCCTCACGGACCGAACTCTTTTGCTGACTATGCTCTCTTGTCGCCTACAGACCCCAAATACGAAGAGGAAGTCTCTGGTTGCACTGCCTGCGTCACCCTGATTGCCGGAAACAAACTATATGTCGTACGTCTCCCTCCACCACGACGATTTCCTTGCGGCTCGAATTAACAATGCATTCCTTGTGTAGGCCAACGCCGGTGATTCTCGAAGCGTGCTGGGCATCAAGGGACGGGCGAAGCCCCTGTCCAACGACCACAAGCCTCAGCTTGAAAGTTTGTGCAGCCATTCAGTCAGTGTTTAGATGGGCAATACTGACTGCGCGCCCTTGCGGTGTTACAGCGGAGAAGAACCGAATCACAGCCGCTGGCGGTTTCGTCGACTTTGGCCGAGTCAACGGCAATCTGGCCCTGTCGCGTGCCATTGGCGACTTCGAGTTCAAGAAGAGCGCCGAGCTTTCCCCCGAAAACCAGATCGTTACCGCCTTTCCCGATGTCGAGGTGCATGAGCTTACAGAGGAAGACGAGTTCCTTGTGATTGCCTGTGACGGTGAGTGAGAATCGGCGGATCTTGAAGATTAGGGGCATCGATGTGTTGGGCCTTGTGGACATGAGGACATTTGGACTGATTCATTCTCGATTCTGGCTAGGTATCTGGGATTGCCAATCTTCCCAGGCCGTTGTCGAGTTTGTGCGACGAGGCATCGCTGCCAAGCAGGACCTCGACAAGATTTGCGAGAACATGATGGACAACTGCCTGGCCTCCAACTCAGAAACGGGTGGCGTCGGCTGCGACAACATGACCATGGTCATCATTGGCTTCCTGCACGGCAAGACCAAGGAGGAGTGGTATGACGAGATTGCCAAGAGAGTGGCCAACGGAGACGGCCCCTGTGCCCCCCCGGAATATGGTACGAGCGAGCCGTTCCCCTGCTTCTCACAAGCACGCATAGACGCGGAGCTGAAAGACTGACTGCATGTGTTATCCCCCCGCAGCCGAGTTCCGCGGTCCCGGCGTTCACCACAACTACGAAGACAGCGACAGCGGCTACGACGTCGACGCCGACAGCGGCGGCAAGTTTAGCCTTGCCGGATCCCGGGGTCGCATCATCTTCCTGGGCGACGGCACCGAAGTCCTGACGGGCTCCGACGACACGGAGATGTTTGACAATGCTGACGAGGACAAGGACCTTGCGAGCCAGGTGCCCAAGAGCGCCGGCAAGACCGAGGCAAAGGAGGAGACAGAGGCCAAGCCGGCACCAGAGGCGGAGTCCAAACCCGCGGATGGGTCGGACAAGAAGCAAGACGAAAAGACACCCGAGGAGAGTAAGAAGGATTAGGTGGTCCTCTTGAATTCTTTGGGCTCGTCTCCTTGAAAGCCCCGCGCTGGTGTTGTTGATGGCGTGTGTTTGTGTACGTGTTGGCATTATTCTCTTTTTTTCCATCGCCGCTACTCAAAACCCAGGCGTGAGGGCATCTTTTAAAACGCATAGGGAGAGAGGGGCGGGAGAGGCTGGGGAACGAAACATTTGGGGAGACAAAGGCAGAGAGCGTAGGGGCGGTTTAGACATTGAGTGTTGCTTTGTTACACGGTTTCCTCTTTCTATCGTTGTTGATATTCGGTGTACCGGTGGTATAATATTTGGATCAAAGGAGAAGTTGGGTCTCTTTTTGCCGCAGCATCACGGACTTCGATTTGACGCCTCCCTTTTTTCTTTCCCACACACGGATCTTATCGTCTTCCTTTTGCCTCGACTCCTTTTTTCCCTGTTTTTATCTTGTTTTTTTTTTTCTTATTTCTGTTTGTTCGCTGTTCCAGGACCCAGTATAACATTTCTGATACCCAACCAACCTTGTCCAAATATGGTCCCTATATGAATTAACTGGGTGACGTTGACGATGCATGTTGTTCTACTTTGTGTGCTGGTCTAAGTTCCAGTCCTTTGAACAAGGTAGCTGAAGGACAGCCTTCAAGAACACAGGCTAGGTGGTGTATGGGATCAGGTGATGGGAGTTCAGGGAGAGGGGGAGGTGACCGTGTACGACTTCGTAGGACCATGGGTAGTGGATGACCGGGCGTAGAAGGGCGCATGTTCTAGGAAAGATGGATATGTAATATATGTCTATATTGTTACGATATGCGAGGTTCGTTTTGTCTAATAGTATACAAGCATGATTGTTCATACAGAAAGAAGAAAATATCGGAATGTTGTCATGAGAATAATGTTACAATGTCACGCCACCCGATACCTTTCCCAATCATCCAGTATCAAGATCCCATCAACCGCCTTTATCTATATGGATGCCACTTCAATAGAATCTCTCAAGCGCTGCTGCCCTTTATTCACCGCACATCCTACCCATCGCCCGACTTCTTCGCATGTCGATCCAGCCACTCCCTAGCCTTCCTCTCCCTCTCCTCGTCCCACCTCCTGACCATCGTCCGCGGATCAAACGTCCACGTCAAAAACACATTCACCGGCTTCTTCTCCTCGCCCTCGACCCTCTCCATCCGCAGCGCCAAGTCCTGCCTCGCGTCGTGCGCGCCCTCGTACGTGAAGCTCTCGGGGAAATCGAGCCTCAGCTGCAGCGGCCGGTCCTTTGTCCTCTGCGCGAGGTCGAGCGTCTTGGCCAGCGGCTTGGACGGCTTGTAGCCCGCGCAGGCGGTGTTGATGGCCCATTCCACGCGGGAGACGACCCGGGAGATGCCCTGCGCCTTGTTCTCCATGAGGAGGCGGCCCATTTCCTTGGTCATGATGAAGGGCCGTTGCTCGAGCCAGAAGGGGTCCTTGGCGTGGCCGAGGAAGAGGCGGCGGAGAATGACGCGCGTGACGTCCCGCAGCTTGTACTCGAGCGCGGCGTAAAAGACGGCCACGCCGAGGGCGTGCGGCAGATGCAGGCGGATGGCCAGGCGGATCACGTACTGGTACGTCAGGTGGTCCGCCTCGCACCCGGACTCGTGCAGCTTCGTGAGCGCCCAGAGGGCCGTGTCCCAGTCCCTGTAGACGAGGCACTTCTCGAGCACCAGGTTGATGGTGTCGGTGCCCACCTTGCGGCCGTCCTCGGACTGCTTCTCGATGAGGGCCCGGAAGTCGTCGAAGCGGCGGTGGTCCCGCTCGTGGAAGCGGAAGAACTCGGTCAGGATGCTGTTCATGGCGTCCGTGGTGAACCAGTCGTCCCCGTAGCGCGACTTTTGCTCCGCCATGAAGGCGTCCAGCCGCTTGCCCGACCGGAACGCGACGTAGGCGTCGTGCGTGGCCATGATCCTGGCGATGCCCCTGCGGGTGGCTGGGTCGTTGAAGAGCCCCAGGTCGTACATTGCGACAATGATTTGCCGCCTCTCAATCTCCTTTTCGACGAGCTCGAGGAACAGCAGCCACGTCCGGGCATTGGGCTGGAAGTAGCGCTGCTGCATCTTGAGGAGCAGCTTGTGGAAAAAGGCAACGTCGCGCTTGGTGACGTAGCCCTCGAGCATGATGTTGTAGGCCTCGGTGTCTAGGGGTATGCCCCATTCCTCGGCCAGAGTCAGCAGCCGATCCGCGTCGGCTCGGTGGCCTCCTTTGTGCGCCATGAAGGACATGGCCATCTTGAGAATCGACGGCGTGATGTAAGGCTTGGCGCCCTCGTCCGTGAGCGCAGCCATGATGAGCTGGACTCGGATGCCATCCGTGTCGACAAAGGTACCGTCCTTCTCCGGCTTCGCATAGTAGCGCAGGGCGAGGTGCGGACGCAGCCGGCCGCAAACGAGCATCCGGATGTAGCCGTCGAGGTTCTCCATCGTCCACTGCTCCGGCCGGGGCGCCTCCTCGTACGGTACGTCGACCCAGTACGTCTGGTACTCCTGATGGACCCAGATGTTGTCCTGCTTGTCGTCGGGTATGAGCGATCCCCCCTCGGCCGCGCCCTCGATGCCCGGCCAGAGGCGCTGCACCTCGTAGCCAAAGGCGGCGACCTCGCCGAGCTTGTAGACCTCGACGTCCTTGCACGCGGCCACCAGCTCCTCCGCGGCGTTGGCCAGCACCGAGCTCTTCCCCCGCAGGATGATGGCGGAGGGATCCTGATGGTCTGAGGACACGCGCAGCTTGGCGAGCAGGCCCGTCGTCGAGTCCACAAACTCAATCTTCTTGCTGCCCAGCTCCAGCGCCCACGACTTGGGCAGGACGATGCGCATGGCGGCCATGCTCGACGGCTCGCTCCGCCTCGTCATCATCCTCTTGAGCAGGTTGAACGTCTCGCTCCAGTCCGGGATGCCGTGGCCAAAGTGCCGCCAGATGTCGTCAAACGCGACCTGCACCCTCGCCACCTGCAGCGCGTGCGTCCTGCTCTCCTTGGCGGCGTGGGCGGAGGGATAGTCGCGCACCGTGGGCACGTACGGCGAGGCCAGCTTCCGCTCTGCCTGTCGCAGCCGCTCCGGGCTCTTTTCCTGGAAGGCCTGTCTGAACATGCGGTTGCGGGCGTTGTTGGCGTGTGCCTCTGCTGCCGCCTCCTTGACGGGCAAGATGGAGGCATCGGGGAAGCCTATCTCAGCTCCTGCTTCTGCTTCTGCTTCTGTTCCTGTTTCCACTCCAGCATCCCGCGGTCTCTCGGCAGCAGCAGCAGCAGCAGCAGCAGAGTCACTCGACGGGGCCGCTGATGAAGACGCAAGGCGCCGGTTCGAGGGCAGCCCCAACGGCGCTGCTGCCACGAGGCGCCATGGCAGCGGGCAAGGCGGACGAGATGCAGACGTGCGGATGAATTGGGACCGAGTCCTCCAAATCGACTTGATCCCTTGGAACATTGGTCATGAGGTGCGCATTGTTGTTTGCTTTATATGTCACGGCAGAGGAAGAGCGCGAGTTTCGCAGCGGTTGATAGACATCGGGACTTGGGCGGCCGATAAGCGCCGATAAGAGAAATCCGTTCTGCTTTCTTTTGCCTCTTCAGCTTCTAAAGGACGTCACGTGCTATTCCTTATGGCGTATAGTACCAAGAGACGTCTCGAGATGCTAACCTACAGCTGCTACTTCTATCATCAAAATATGTCATCTTTTCAATTAAAATCTGCTCGATTTCAAGGAACAGTATGATTCTCTTATAGCCTATAAACTACCATTGTCTGGAACTCCATCACCAGATGCTGTGCCCCTGTGCAGACAGATGCCTTGGCAGTAAACATATCAAACCATAATCCCCCCTGACCTGCCGATATATAACGCCAATCCACCGGTATCATATACGACCTATAGCTCTCAAATTATGCGTAAAACCAGTCCCGTCTCTTTCTCAAACAAACAAAGGGTATATGTACAGACTTTCTAGTCTCAACGCTGCGGCATCTTACCATTCCGAGGCGGCTCTGGAGCACTCTTATCCAGACCCTGCCACGGATCTCTTCCCAGCCCTTCGCAAGAGTCAACCACGTCTCGCAGCTCTCCGCTCTCGGCCATCTGCTTCACGTCGCTCCAGTAAGCCAGCTTGCAGACCTCCTCTTCGGCGTGCTTGGTAGCCGCATCGAGGGCCTCTTTGCGACGCTTCAGTTCGGGGCTCTTGTCCTCTTCCCATGCCTTGGCAATCTCGTCATGCTTCTGCATGAGGTACGACAGCAACTCCCTGCGCGATTGCTGAAACACGAACAGAGACATTATCTCGTGCATCGCATGCTGAAGCTCTGAGAGATCTATGGCGTGTTCGATGTAGTTCTCGATGGCTTCCCTCTTCTCCCGGTCAATCCTGGCGGCGCGCAAGGCTTGAAGAAGCATGTCCATATCCTCAATATCGGGCCGCTCTCGGCTGTGCCCGGCAGACGATGCCTGTGTCAGGCTAACCTTGCTCGTGACCCTGCTCGGAACCCTACTGCCGGATACACTGCCAGACAAAGGTGGGCCGACAACGGACAGCGGGTGAAGCTTGAAATAGTCAGCTCCCGAAAGCAAGTTTGGATCGGAGGGCAGGTCTTCAGGTCGCCTCTTTGCCCTCATACGGATCCAAGCACGGCGCCTGACAAACGAGTTCCACCATGTTGGCCCGTGCCAGGAGAATGGTCTCTGAAAGGCAAAGGAATACTCCCAGCCGAACTCGTCCGTGCCCTCTTGCTGGTTGATTCGCCATTCGGGCCATACCCACTCCCATGAAGGATCGGGCACTTGCGCCGTATGAATGTCCGTAGGAGATGGATGGTGGTATGCGTTAGCTGTCAAGTGGCTGGTTAGATCTCTCGACTCCATTGCGACGGCTGCTATCGTGTGCGTCGACTTACTCCAGGGGGTGGGATCAAGGCAGCCAAGAGCTGCGCTGGAAAACAAGGCAACGCCACACATGAAGCCTCCTCTTTCGTTTTCGTAGAGGATATCTATGGCCGTCTCTCGCTTCTCCCTCGACTTCGGCCGTGAACGGGTATCCCAATTGGACGTGTGCTGCGATTCGTCGACGCTTGGAGCTGCACCACAGAGTCAGCCTACCACTCTGTAAAGTATCCCGGAACAAACCCAAACCTACCGCAAATCTCAATCGATGGCTGCACGCCAGACTGTGACGGGCCCAATTCGCTTGCAGTCTCCAATGCGGCTATGTGGTGTGTTGTGCCGCCATCTTTCCCCTTTGATGCACTCGGATGCCCAAGGGCGTGATCTCGGCGCTCCGTCTCGCCATCGTCCGGCGGCTCTTCCTGGCCTTGCTCCGTCTCTGGCTCCCCTTCTGAGAGCAGTTGCGTCGAGGTGTTCGTGGGAGCCAGCTCTCCGCCTACGGAGACGGAGCTCGTGGGCCGCAGCGACTGGGCCGCTTCATCGTCGGTGAGTGTGATTTCGTGGTCATAGTCACCCGGCTGCAGCGTTGCAGCGCGGCGAGAGCCGTGCATCTTGCTTTGCCGTCGTCAGCAAGACATGAGGCGTCGCAGAGGCTCTTATGGGTTATGGCCGTCGGATAGAGATCGTATATGGCGCGCAGTGCAAAGTTTGGCTAGACGAAGAGCGTTTGGGACAGATCGGAATCGGAAGGCGAAAGGAATTCGTTCGAAATTCTCGTCACCGACTAACAACAGCTGGAAGCGCGTGCAAGAGAAAAGCCACGATGCATCACCTCAGCGCTTCAAGCCTTCATTGGCCCGTCCAGACTCCAAGGGAAACGCGGTCCAGGGGGAAGGGATCACCGGCACAAGCACAACGAGACCAGGAACGCTCCACAAGAGAAGAAGCAAGTAGGAAGGCTGCTGTATGTGGAAGTAAAAGGAGGGAAAAGCACAAGGACAGCTGAAGAAACAGGCGGTACTTCCAAGTTGAATGTTTTACTGCTTTGGGCCTGGAATAGCGCGACTGAGTGGGGGAGGGAGAAGCACGATTAGATACTGTACAGAGCCATCGACAGTAGGTAGATGCAAAAGTCAATGCATGTCAGCTATATTTCTCAAGTACAAGCCCTAGTATCTCATTCAGCTAAGGCAATTCAATGCTATATCCTGCTTGCTCTGATTGTGCCAAGCGCACATGCTTGAGGCCATCGTTGCTATAAAAGCCTTGTTTAGCTGAGCTGGAGAGGGCTTCAATGATGTAATGGCGGCTACAGGCGGCGCGCTAGATGCCTAGCAGTTCCATCCCATCTCTAGCACGAATTGCTGCAGCGTTCCAGCACGGGCTGCTAACGCCTGCAAGTACCTGGATTGGCACCGGAAGAGCACGGGCAATCCTTCAGTGGAGTCTATCGCGGCTTTGATCTACGAGTCCATGCACCATTGAGTGTTTGGCATGTGCAATGAGCTGCAGTACCGATATTCGACATGTTCATCACCCTTGCTGACCGTTTCTGCAATATATTGTTTCTTGATGCCAATTCATTGATCAGGCGTTCATCTTGTCTTCAACCTGCTGTAGTATCGACAGTCCTTTAAATGAGTTCTCATGATTCTCTCTCTCCATATAGCCCAAGCAACCCGTACCCAAATCCGGGGTACTCTATGTACTACGTACTTGTACTTGCCGCCCCGCTCCCTCTGCCACACTACGTCATGTATATCCACGCCCAATGCTTTGCATCACCATCACGAACCTCTCGCACCTCAGCGCCAGTCACCCATACACGGGAAAAAGGCGTGCGTCATAATGAAGTAGGTATACAACCTGTAATAACGCGTTTTCAAGCAAGACAAGTAGTACTGTAGATGAATATCATCCGATTTCTACCTACCTATTGTACTTGTCCAAAGCCCACGTAATAACCAAGGTTGTTCGTATCCAACTAGTACCGCAACAAGTTTCCTCGTGGTTTCCTCCCATCTTGTTCCCTTCTTCGTCTTTCCCCTTTTCCGCTATCTATATAACTGATAAGAGCTTCTCAGTTTCTTTTAAAAACATCTCCAATTCGCCACTCTCACCAGCATCATCAACCTCTCATCCCCCATATCCTAAACAACCAACCACAAACATACGCAAAGCCACAACTCTCACCAAACAACCACTACCAACACCACCACCACCACCAAATCACATCACACACGCACACTCTCAAAATGTCAACCAAGTCACGAATGCCCCTGATCCTCGGCCTCGGCGCCGCCGGCGGAATCGGATACTACCTCTACGGCGCCGGCGGCAACGCAAAGGCCGCCGAGAAGAAGTTTGAGAGTACGTTCAAATCACCTCAACCGACTCTATTTCCCTCTTCCCCGTGTCTTGAACCATCCGATCACTAACCAGCTATTGTTCCCTTGTCAACAGGTGACGCAGACCGAGCCTCCGCAAAGATCAGATCCCACCTCCCCGGCAACTCTCCCAACGCCGAGAAGGAATTCAAGGGCTACGGCCAGGAAGCTGGCGCCAAGATTGACAAGGCTGTGCGTATCACCCATGCTTCACCCCCCCTAGGGATTCTCTTTCCCTTCTTCCACCCCGTCGAATTCTGCTTTTCGTACAGACAGCTAACCATCATGTCAAATTGATAGTGGGCCGAAGCCGATAGGGAAGCCGTCAAGCTCAAGAAGGAAGCCGAGGCATACGCCAAGGACGCCAAAAGCGAAGCTATGAAGGCCGTCGACAAGTTTGACCGCAAGGTGGAGGACGGTGCGGCAAAGGCGAAGGGCGGTATTTCGAGCTGGTTTGGCGGCAGCAAGTAAATGAAGAAGAAGAAAAAAAAGATAACAATAAAAAGCAAAGAGAAGAAGACCGCTGAGGAGGAAGAATTGTGGGAAACGGAGCCCGTTTAGTTGAAAGTCGCAGCATACAGACTGTGACTCGTCCCTTTTTTCGGTTGAGTCGAAGGAGGAGGCCAAATACCTTGGGTTTGTGAGCATCCTACTACTACTTGTAATTGAGTCTTTTTGTTCGCCTGTTTCTACCATATTATCTACTCTCTGAAAGTGAATGCATACACATCATGTTTTCCCTAAATAGCCCGACTGTCACTTAAAGATCCGGCGCTCTCAAAGAAACAGAAGGAAAATGATCAAAAGAATCCCAGCCCTAGTCTCAAAACTCCCATGCCATTTTTGAACCAGATAGACGCCCCTTGCTCTACTCTTTCAAGCAAAAGAAAAAGAAAAGATCACTGCTCCAACTCCGCGGCAACGAGCTTCAAGATCTCCTCGACGCTCTTCTTCGCATTCTTGGGGTTCTTGGCCACAGCCTGCCACACCTCGCCGTGCCTCGGCTCGTTGAGCACGCACTTGGTCACCATGTCGGCCCTCTTCTCCTCCGTGCCGTGCTGCACCAGGAACTTGTAGTACCACGCCCAGCTGTCGCCGCGGTCCGCGTCCAGCACGAGCGCCTTCTCGAACCAGCTCTGCGCCTTCTCCAGCTTGCGGTCCGCCCAGAAGATGCGCGCCACGGCCACGAACAGGATCGGGTCGTTGTCCACCTTCTTGATGGCCTCGAGGCTGCGCGGCTTGCGCTGCGTGCGAGGCTCCAGGTGCCAGATCTGCTCCACCCACAGCAGGCCGCTCTTGGGTACCTCCTGCAGCGCCCTGGCCATGAGCGACTTGGCCTGCGCCAGGTTGCCCGCGCGGCGCTCCAGCCGGACTGACTCGCACCAGAGCTCTCCGTTCTTGGGCACGGCCAGGCGGGCTCGGTCGAGGACCGAACGCGCCTTGACAATCAGGCCGGCGTTTTCCTCCAGGCGGGAGTAGAGGAGCCACAGGGGCACAGATCGGGGCACCGCCTTGACTCCAGCGGCGTATGCTTCCCGAGCCTGGCCCGTCTTGCCCAGGTCCTCGTAGATTTGGCCCTTGAGCATCCACAGCTTGGCGGCGGCAGGGAAGAGCTGCAGTGCCTGGAGCACAAGGTCGAGTGCCGTCTCAACGTTGCCCAGCACCCGCTCAAAGACGACGCTCTTCATCCAGACGCGATCTGTAGGCGCCTGCTCGCGCGCAACCTCGAGCAGTTTCCGGGCCTGCTCCTCGTTGCCGTTTTCGGATTCCAGCTTCACAGCCGCCAGCCAGATGTCTTCGTTGTTTGGGTTCTGATTAAACGCTCGCTTGAGCACCAACCTGGCATTGTCCACGTCTCCCGACTGCCACTTCTCCTTGGCCAGCATCATCCACAGGTCCTCGCTCTTGGGGCACGCCTCCACCGCCTTCTCCAGCACCTGCCACAGGGACTCGCGCGTCCCGTGGTTCCGCTCGAGGTCTGCTGCAGCCATCCACATGGTTCGGCTGTTGACGAAGACGCGCAGTGCGTAGGCGTAGATGGCTCTCGCGGTTTCATATTTGCCTCTGTTGATGCTTGCCCTGGCGTCCTCTGCCCATGTGTCCTTGCGATCATCGTCTTCGTCCAGTCCCCAGCCCAACGTCTCCTGGATAATGTTCTGGCAAGTGATGATAGCGCCCTCTTCTTCGCACTTCTCCGCCTCAGCAATCCATTCCTCGCGCTTCGGCATGGCTGACTCCTTTGCCAGGACTTGGACGGCTCGCTTCATGACAGCGCTCTTGTGTCCTTGGCCAAGCTGCTCCTGGAGACGAGCAGCAGCAATCCAAATCTCGTGGGATGTAGGAACGGCCTTTCGCGCCTTGTTCAGGACCTTTTGTGCATTCTCCGGGGTTTCGAGCCGTGCCAAGGCAAGCCACAGATCTACAGATAGCGGAATGAGCTCCGTAGCCTTTGCCAACATCAACTTGGCGTCTTCCGGGTCGTCTTCCAAGTTTACGGCCTCCTTCCACAGCGCTTCCGACTCCGGGATATGGTCCAGTGCCTGCCGAATGACTCTCTTCTTGTGGCTGGGGATGTTTTCCAGCCTCATCGCCTCGACCCAAAGCCGAACAGATCTAGGGTTGGCCTCGATGGCTCGTCGTGCAATGATTTTGCTGTTTGGTGAGTCGTGGTTGAGTCGGATGTTCTCCAGCCATGCGTCTTCACTCTTGGGACACCGCGTGCATCCCTGGTCGATCGTCTTGCGCGCCGCCACAATCTTGCCTGCCAGCTCTTCAAGTCGAGCCGCAGCGATCCATCCCAGGGCATTGTTCGGGTTCGTCTTGACCACAGACTGAAGCAGCTCTCGCACTCGGTTGATGTCGCCAACCTGGGCCTGTGACTCGTTGACCTGCATCTTGTTGAGGCTCGTGATGTATCCCTGCGCATCGATGCTCGTCGAGCTTCCAATGACGGAGGCGTCACCGGCCGTCTGGGACGCCTGCTCCAGCCTTGACTTGAGCACTCTGTCACGGGCGGCACCGATCTGTGCGAAATTGGTCATTGTGCCGTCGGATGCGTCCGTCGTGCTCGTCGCGGCCCCGTCGTCGACGACCGTCGTGCCCATCTCGCCCGAGTCCCTCGCCGCCGCGAGCACGCTGTCCGGCACGGCGTAGAACCGCTGTCGCAGCGCCTGCTTGCTCCGCCGGTTCTTGCCGGTCAAGTCTCCCACCTCGGGCAGGTTGGCCCAGTCCTCGTCCGAGACCGTGGCCAGCGCGCGCTTCAGGTCCGAGAACTGCTGCTGGATCTTGGGGTTGTTCCGCTCGTACTCCTCCCGCTCGGCCTGCTCGCGGGCCTCGCGCTGCCGTTTTCGCCGGTCCATTCGCTCGTCTACCCATTCCCAGATCTTATCTGCCTCCTCGTCCTCCTTGTCGTAGACTCCGCCGGCGAACAGCCCTACTTCGTTGTCGGGGTCCTGGTACCGCTCGTCGTCTTCCTCCTCTTCCTTTTCCTTGCCCTTCTTGCCATCGGGGACGAGGCCCAGCTGCGCAGCGCGCTTCGCGAGCGCCTCCTTGATCTGGTCCTCGCTGGGGCCGTCGCGAGCAGGTCCAAGATCGGACCGAGTAGTGAAGCCGGTAGCACCTCGACCCAGACCGGCGACGTAGTTTTCCGGAGCCGGCTGGCTCAGAAAGTCGCGTCGGGACGTCATCCTGCTGGCGTCTTGGGCGAGATCGTTGGTGGTGATGAGGGGAGAGGGGAGTAATGGTTGAGAGAGGCAGAAAAGCCACTGTCGCGAGGCAACAATACATAGCCTTTGCCGTAGGTGTGCAAAGCGAGCTTTTGCCACGTGAAGATTCTGGGTCAGTGGCGCGCGATCTGGGTGACAAATTGACACCCACCTTAACAATCTAGTACCTGCCTTCCCGCTTATCGATAATTCCGCCTTGGGACTTTTTTTTATCCTTCAGCAAGAAAAGTCTCCCACCAATATCATCACCCCTCGTCGCATCACGATATCGCAAACGCCGCTCCTCCGAGTATACCCAAATCTTGCGCCAACTCAGACATTCCCATTTCCCCCCAAGATGGCCAAAGCCGAAAAGGGGAAGCGCAACAACGCTTCCAGCGGCCCCTACGAGAAGCCCAGCGGAAAGAGCTCCAAGGCCAACAACGTCTTCAAGTTCAACACCAACTTTGGCCAGCACATCCTCAAGAACCCGGGCGTCTCGGACGCCATTGTCCAAAAGGCCTTCCTCAAGCCCACAGACACCGTCCTCGAGGTCGGCCCCGGCACGGGCAACCTGACGGTGCGCATCCTCGAGCAGGCCAAGAAGTGCATCTGCGTCGAGCTCGATCCCAGGATGGCGGCGGAAGTCACCAAGCGAGTGCAGGGGAAGCCCGAGCAGCGCAAGCTCGAGGTGCTGCTGGGCGACGTGATCAAGACGGAGCTGCCGGCGTTTGACGTTTGCATCTCAAATACCCCCTATCAGGTAAATGCTTCTTGCTTCCCTCGTGACAACTCTCATCTCAACCCCGCCCATATGTCCCAACGATGCTAACCTCATCTTTTGTCTTCGTAACAAAATAGATCTCCAGCCCCCTCGTCTTCAAGCTCCTCTCCATGCCCAACCCTCCGCGCTGCTCCGTCCTCATGTTCCAGCGCGAGTTCGCCCTCCGGCTGACGGCCCGCCCCGGCGACGCCCTCTACTGCCGCCTTTCAGTCAACGCCCAGTTCTGGGCCAAGATCACCCACATCATGAAGGTCGGCAAGAACAACTTCCGGCCCCCTCCCCAGGTCGAGTCGTCGGTCGTGCGTATCGAGCCCAAGGTCGGCAAGGACCGGCCCAACGTCAGCTGGGACGAGTGGGACGGCCTCCTGCGCGTGTGCTTCGTCCGCAAGAACAAGACGCTGCGCGCCAGCTGGCTGGGCACAAAGGAGGTGCTCGCCATGGTGGAGCGCAACTACCGCACCTGGTGCGCCATGAACGGCGTCCCCATCGATGAGAGCCTCGTCGAGGGCGGTTCCGAGGAGGAGGAGGACAACGACGAGGAGATGGACATGGACGAGGATGCCGGCATGGATGTTGACGATGCCGCCGATGCAGACGACGACACGCCCAGCTTCTTCAAGGACGCAAAAGCCGCGGGCAGCGCCGCCCCCAAGACGAAGAGCAAGCGCAAGAAGACAAAGGTCGCCGAGCTCGTCCGCGAAAAGATCCGCAAGGTGCTCGAGGACGTGACGGAGCTGGCGGACAAGCGCGCGAGCAAGTGCGATGAGAATGACTTTTTGCGAATGCTGTTTGCGTTTAACGAGGAGGGCATTCACTTTTCATGAGCTGTTACCTGGTCTTTTTCTTGTTTCCTTTGCTTTCTCTTTTTCTTCTACTTCTGTTTGAGAGCCGGTTTTTAACCCCTTCATTTTGCTGGTAAATGAGAGCCGTCGTGGGTTCAAGGGTACGGGTCCAAGAAAAGGATTGTTACGCCTTTGTTCAACACTGTTGAAGTTCATGGAAATGGTTCACAAAAGGGCTGGCGAGTAGTGGCGTTTTAGGAGTCATAAAAGATTCACGGGACATCTTGAAAGCATCATCTTTTATTTTCACCATCACAACATACAATTCAAAAGCAACCAAATGTTATGACAAAACTCTTCTACCAAGTATATACACCCGTAATGAGAAGCATGCGTCGCTATGAATCGTTTTTGTTCACTGTATCTTTTGTTTGACTGTAATACTCCATCTGATGCATCAATTCACTTCCTCTTGCTTCCCCCTCCCCAACATCTCTTTATGTATTGTACCTATTCTAAGACTCGCTTCCACGGAAACACCCCCCTTCCCCCCTATCGAACAAAGCTAGGAATGAAAATTGCTTCGTGTGAGCGGAATCGACTGCCTGTCATGAGGAAACCCCGTTACAATAATAAACAAAGGGGGGAAGTAGTTGCCACTTTCTCATCTATGTTGCGTAAGATATAAAGAAAACTCCATCCGAATGCCTCGTGTGCTCCCTGTTTTTTTAACTTTCCATCTGGTACATCTGTTGCTCAAGAGGTGAATATCTCGTCTCGAAGCCAATGGTGTATGCTAGGTCAAAATCAAGGAATGGTGGGAGAAGGAAGAGGGGGAAGAGGAAAGGAAATGAAAATGAGGAGGGTGAGTCTCTGCCCTCACGGTGAACTCTGACACACAAAAAGACCCCCCAAAAAAGAAAACACCCAGGCAGGGCCAACTTTGTCCTTGCCAGTAACCGAACAAGCCATGATATTGTTGGAAATTGCAATCCAACGCCTCTGCTCCATAAGAAACCTCGCTATGCGCGCTCGATGTACACAAACAGACATTAGAAATGGGAAGATGAAGGGGAAAGAAAAATGGAACGGGGGGAGGGTGAAGGGAAGGGAGAGGGGGGGGATGAAGGGGAATTGAGCAAGAAGACTCATCGACGTAGCCTTCCGGGCAAGGGAGAGGATGGCCCTCTCGTCTTATGCTTCAAAATTTTCTGCCGTAACATTTGGTTTTGATGGCGGATTGTTGGCCGAATTTGGCTTGACCGTCGTTCGTCCTGAAACGGTAGCGCTGCGGATGTGGGCGCTCAGCGGAAGGCTGTATTTGACCACTCCCTTGACAATGAGGTCAAATTCGTTCTGGTAGATTCGCTCCCAGCGCTTCGAGCCGCCCGCCGTGCCGTTCCCGGGATACGGCAGCTGCATTTCGCCAGTCGACGAGGACAGTCCCTGATGGAACAGAGATCCCTCGAACGTCAAGGGACTGTCGAACTCGGTGATGCGCCCGAGGAGCACGTTCGGCTTCGTCTCGTCCTCTCCCCCGGGAGTGGTTGGATCATTGATGGGATCGTCGTACGGACGTACCAAGTTGTCTTTGGGTCCGTCGGGGTTATCCCACCAGTCCGAGTCGGCACCCCCATACTCTGATTTGGCGAAAATCTCGAGGTTTGCATGATCGATTGTGACAACCACAATGTTGGGGTTGTGCGCCTTGACGGTGACATCAAACATGAGGACCTGCTCGCTGGTGACGACGTTATGAATGGAGACAATCTCAATGTCGCTGAGAGGCTGGGACGTCGCAAACATGAAGCCTATGGCACCCGTAATGACCAACAGGAACATCATGGTAAGGACCAGACAGGCGGCAAACCGGTTGAGATAGGACGACCTCCTAGAGTACGTCTGCGCCTCAGCCTGCCGCAAGTTGTGCGGGCCACGCCTGAAACGGCCTCTGCGGTTGTTGTCGAGGAGAGGCCTGCGCTCGTCATCCGCACCCGTCGTTTCGTCCAAATCATAGCTCGAGGACATGTGCATCACTGAGCGTTTGGAATTCAAGGGTCCCCGCATGGACATGGAGGGGTGGTTTCTCGGGCTGGGGGGTCCGGAGGAGTGGCGGGAGCTGGTCATCTTTGGTCTCGACCCATTTTGGAAGGGTGATTCGTTGTCGAAAAGCGAAGCATGGCCGTTACCCGGCTGTCGACCCCAGCGGCCTATGTGGTGATGCTGCCGGACGGTGCCTCGGCCAGAACCGCTGGCGCTGCGGCCGGTTCCCCTGCCGTCCTCGTCTCCAGTCAACACGCCATCGTTGATGGGTCCGTTGACGTAGGTGTTGGAGAACTTCATGCTCTTCTTAGGCGCAGGACCATGGCCATCAACGATACCGTATATCGCCCGCATGTTGGGGCGATCGCTCTGGCTCACTATGGAAGTGGCACTGGGGGTGCGGGAGTGGAAGCGGCGAGAAGCGCGCTCGCCAACGTCGGGGGGATTAGAATCATAGACAAACGTCTCTTCCGAGTCGGAGGTGTTAGCTTCATCGACGGCGTTGGCAATCTTGGCCTCGAAGATGTCCGCCTTGGATGATCCTAGCAATCGTTTAGTATGGCTGTTTATCTTGGCTAAGGTCTACTGATTCATATAGAAGCATGTACAGTTCTGATGTAGAGTGGATGAAATGAGAGGGGGGAACAGGATTTCTCACCATTTCCGCTGTTGACTGGCTGTTTACGAGAGGATCTCTTCTTTTCCTTTTTTGGGGGCCTAATGGTCTCTGTGCTCTGCTTCGTCCTCAGGGTTCCATTCATGCCGTCGGGTTTTGGACCTACAGCAAGCGCCACTTGGGGAATGCTCGCCACGGTCTCCGTCTCGACCGTCATTGTCTGCGTAGAACCCTCGGGTCGTGCTTTGGCTTGCTTCGATAGCATGATGGCACTCGACTGCCTGGAGATGAGGGGCGGAGGGACGGAGGTTGTCCTCCTGGACTCGGCCCTGCTGTCACCTCCATTTTCGTAACCAGGGAGCATAGGTCTGGCTCGCAGCGTCCGGCCGCCATCAACATCGGATTGGTTGTCGGTGTAGGTAAACTTTTCCCGGACATGCTCCAAGAGGGTGGCGTCTTGCTGGCCGCGAAATCGGGCTGGCGAGTTGGGCTGGCTGACTTCTTGCACGGTTTCCAGAGGCCCGCGGGCCGGCGTTCGGAGGCCGGACGCCATCTGCAGGTCCTCGGCTTCGCTCTCGCTGGCGGTCAGGGACTGATATGACTCGGCCTGGATGGAGGATGGGCTAGGGTGCTGTACGTTGATGATGATGGGAGGAGGAGGAGAAGAGGAAGAGGAGGCAGGAGGAGGAGGAGGATGAGGAGGATCCTGCTCGCTCGGGGGGCGAGGCGTCGTCGTGCTGCCGTTTCTAGGTTGTTGCGGCGGAGGGGAGCGTATACGGGGCGACACGGGCCATTTCGTGCTGTCTCTCAACTCGGACGACTGTGCAGGCTTCTGCGGTGCGGGTGGTGCCTGGACGTGGACCTGGGACTGCGATTGCGAGTCGTTGTTGGCGGTCACGGGCACGAGAGCCGGCGTGGTGGTCGCGGAGAGGCTTCGAAGGCCGGAGGCAGGCCCGCCGAGGGTCGACTTGCGCTGGGGAGACGGGCTCTGGGCCTGCTGGCTGTTGTTCCGTGATGTCGCGCCGTTGATCCTGCCCGACGACGAAGCTGTTCTCCGGGGTTGACGGGTCGGGGAGGGGTCTCGGGAGCCCATGGGTGAATGGGTGACGGAGTTGCTGGCGGACGAGTGAGTCGACGTCGCCGTGGCACTGAAGCTGGCAGCGGCTGGATTGGCACTGGTACTGGCGCTGGGACTGACACTGGCACCGGAGCTGGAGCTGGAGCTGGAGCTGGCAGCAGTCGGATTGGCACTTGGATGGGCACTGGTGCTCGACGTCGCACCGGACGCAGGCGCACCAGGTGTGGGCTGATGATTCGCCATGTCGGCCCCGGCCTGTGTGGCGCCGTCGCCGTCAGTCGCAGCAGCCGGTGGCCTGTTCATGGCTGTGGATAGGGAAGCAGGTCGTGGGTTCGCAGGGCATGCATGCCAACGGGGCAGGCCTCGACTGGTGGTGCTGGTGCTGGTGCTTGTTGCTGTTGCTGGCTCTGGCTCTGGTTCGGGCTGCTGTGTTTTTGCGGGCTGCTTGGCTGCTGGCTGAGTGGGAACAGAGGTGTGAGGTTATGCGGCCCAGGCTCGGCTCATGGTGGTTGGCTCAGCACAAGTAGTTGTACAGCAGTACAGGGCAGTAAATGTACAGCGGTGCGGGAGGATCGGATGGGCGCGATGCCCAACGTTGAGGCCCTTCCCTTGCGTGCGTCGTACTAGCACGTTGGTGTTTCTGGCCCGATGCTCACAGCCAGCCAATGGGTTCGGGGGGTTCGAGGAGGGGGGTGGCGTCAGCACAGCTCGAGCGGTGCAGCAGAATGGAGCCGGAGGGGGGGAGTGTCTGGATATGCAGGCTCGCACAGAAAGTGAATGGCGAAAATAAATAGAGAAGGGAGAGGGAAAGATTGTGTGAATAATATTCGTTGGAGCCGGGGAAGAGGGATGACAGGGCCAAGCGACGGGGGGGCCTTTGGCCTTGGGGGACGCGGAGCGGAAACAGGTGCGCAAAGGATGACACAATGAATCGGGTTGGCCACGATGGTGGGACTCTGCTTCAGGGCGGCACTAGCACCAGGAGCAGCAGCAAGGCAGGCATGGAGTGGCAGTGGAAGGGTGTGGGAATACGATGGAAGGGGACGAAGAGAGACGGGAGGAGGAGGAGGAAGTGGAAGAGGAAGAGAGTGAGGAAAACGGGTCCGTGAGAACAAGGACATGGGCGTGCCAGAGTTGGATCCGTGGAGGAAGCAGGCATGTGTCAATCAACACAGGATACGGGGAGGATACTCGCGACAGGGGTGCCAAGGCAACTCACGGCCCATGCACGGTCAAGGTAGTGGCAAGTACTAATCTCCAGCACATCAACCTGAAGTCCTCGGTAGCGCGTGGGGGAGGTACTACAGGGTCTGTACCTGGTGCTGGTGCCAGGCCGGTACCGGGTGCTTCCGACGCCATGATTGACACGCGCCGAGGCCAGAGGGCGAGATTAGGCGGTCGGTTGATTGAGGGCTCGATGCAACACCAATAGCTCGTTTTTCTTGTGCGAGCAAGAAATGGAGAGCCTAAAGGTAATGTTCTTAAGAAAATAGGGAGCCTGAAGCGATGCGGAATTGGAAAAGCTGGCTTCCCCTTTGCCATCAGCCGGCGCGGTTTCATCCATGACGCTGTGCGAGGATGGATGCCATGCTTACTGCGGAGATATAAAAAGACGCCGAACGACTTGGCTGGCCGCCGTCTTACCGTTTGTTACAAACAAATGAAAGGGAACAAGCACAATTCAAATCAATTGATGCAGTGGTGCTGTATGTGCGAGTAGTATTACCGGTTTGCTGGTGCCAAACATTCAATGCCTGGCAGCGCATTTCGATGGTTTGCACCCAGCACCGCATTGGCATTTGCACCCACCTGCCACCCTCGCCAAGCGCCACAACCTCAACTTCCCAGCCTCCTCCTCGTCGGCATCGTTTGTGCTCGTACGAACTACAGGGCAAAGACCTGGCCAGTGCACCGACAGCAACAAGTCTGCTGACTGCTCGGCCAGCATTGAGTCGCTAGCTCAACGTTCAGTACTGTCTACAGTAAATACCTTGCCTCAGGTCATGATCCAATTCGCGCTGCTAGCAAGAAGTTGCTGACAGGCTTGCTAGCAAGCTGCATAAAACGCCGGCTATGCCTTTTTTAATCGCGTTTTTTGCACAACACCGCAAGACCCCTGCCAACAAGGTATTGCGCTTACAGGGGCTGCATATTTGCCTATAACAGGGAAGGTCATTAGCAAAGGTTGCTAGAATTCTGCTAGTAGTTATATAATTATAATACTAAAGAAAATGTATATACTGGCTATTTTTTACTTACTAGTAAAATTCCAGTAAACTATAACCACATTTATAGGTGCAATAACGCCAGCAGCAAGGCTAATAGGCGCTATCCTTAAAGAAGATAATAATCTTAATATAAATATGCATAAGGCTATTATTATATTAACATTCATCTTTAGCTATATTAAGCTGCTAAGGCCAGCTAGGCAGGTTAGCAGCACAGTAAGCAGTTAAGCTACCTTAGCTATTTTAAGGGCATATTATATAGGACTTCTTAACTTACTAGAGATAATATTCTATAATCTATTTTGCATACTAAAAGCTATGTTTTTTAGCCTCTGCAGATGGCTAAAAATAAACACTAGTGCAGCAGGGAGTTAGAAGCAAACCCTAAAGTAAAAAGTTATAGTATTCCTATAGATATATACATATAATAAGCCGCAGAGGAACACTACCTATTAATTCTAAATAAGTTAGTTAAGTGTATTAAGACTCTTTTATAATCTTATTAATCTAATACAGTAGCTATATATAAGATTTATTTAGCAGCTAAATCTAGATTATTTCTCACTATATATTAAGTTAAATAATAAATACATTAGCTTTAGCAGTGCAATTAGGGCTATTAATAGCACATATATTCCTGTGTTTATTCTAACTATTAAATAATAACGCTTTTTTTTAAAAAAGAATAATATATCTTAAAATATACTTACTGCTACTACCTTTAAGGGCTTGTTTTATTATATACTTGCTAGAGCTAAGGGTTTTATAAATAATGCGTAACTTTTACTATAAGCGTTAACTTAATTATTAAGGGTTCCTCTTAGAAGATTCTATCTAGCTGACTCTAGCTTTAATCTAAAGACTAGGATTATTATACCCTATACTAGACTTTATTATTATCTAAATAACTAGGGAGATGCTAATAAATAACTATAAACTAATAAAGAATTATATAACCTGCGCTATGCTTAACTCTATACAGTTATTAAGCATATCTTTAGCATATATAAGAGAAAATAGAAAATTATATACTATAGTGCACTTAAATATAACTTTATAAACCAGATTATAATTATCTATACTATTATAGAGCTCTTTAACTTTATATAACTTAGCAGCATTACTCTTAAAGAATATTAGCAGCTAGACTAGGAGTTATTAACAGAAAATAAACAAGAAGTCCTTTCTTAAGCGCATTAATGCGCAGATTCTATTCTTCTGCTATTAAATAGTCTCTAGATAAGGCAGCAGATTATAAAGATAACCTAAAAGCAGTATATAGGGTATTTTAATAAGGAAAGTAATAAAAATAATAAAGTTAATAATATTAAAGAAGTTATAAATAGCTAGGCAGAAGGCATTAAATTAGCATTAAATTACAATATTTAAAAGTAAATTCACTATACCTAGTGCTAGAAAATTAATATCCTTATGCTAGGTATTTTTTTTAAAGCTATTTATAATAAAATATAATATTAATCTAAGAATATTAAAAATCTGCTAGGAAGTTAATTGCTAACTACTTATTCTTTACCTCTCTTATCTATAATAAATTCTATATTAATAGATTTATTAGATCTTTATAAATCTAGAGTAATAAACAGGAAATAAAACCTATGCTGCATTTATTTATAAGAAGTAGACAATCTTTAGCAGCCTTTTTAAAGTCTTCTATACTAACTGCTTATTAATTTATAATATATTCGCAGGGTTTTAAGTTATATATTATAAATGCCTTTATAACCTTAATAAGGCTATTAAAAAGCATTATTAAAGCATCTCCTTAACCCTGCAACCTCTTCTACCTTGCCTTTATAATTACACCTTAAGATATTATTATTAGCATTACTAATTAACAAGATAAAGCTGCTGCTAGTAATCCTAGTTATTAAAATAAAGCTAGCAATCCTAGTTATTAAGATAAAGCTAGAGTTACTAACTATTAAGATAAGGCTGCAGGCATTAGCGTTAATAGCATTAATAAGAAAATTCTATTATCTTTAGATAAAGATGCTTTATTATTACTAGCAAGGCTAAAGTTAGGCAAGTCTATGCCCTCTTCTACATTTATTACTTTAAAAATAATAGCATTTTCTTTCTAGACTTAGTGCCTAGTAGCAGCAAACCCTTTTATATTATCCGCCTTAATAATATTCCTTCTTACTAGCAGGTTATTAAAAAATATCTCTCTCCAGGTCTTAAATATAATATTATTACTAACTAGGAGACTATTAATAATAACTCTGCAGCTATATAAAGGATGCCTTACTATTATTATCTTTATATTTTCTAGGCTTATTATAAGCTTCTTAGTATTAAGGTTATAGGTTGTTCTAGAATAGCCCTTAGCCTCCTTAAACACATGCTATAACTTTTTAAAATCTTAATACTTATTTTCTAAGCTCCTTAGCTCCTAGGGACGCTTAAGGTGCTGTATCTCCAGGCGCAGCTGCAATTCCTTTAAAGCCTTCCACAAGTATACTGATTTATTTAACTTTAGTAGGTTATTACGCTATGCTTCTAGGAGAAGGCGCAGGAAGAAAAGCATCTAGGCATCTGTCCACTAAACGTTTATTAATAAAGAACTTTAGGAGGCTCCTTAAAATAAAGTTGCCATTAACTAACTTATAGTAACTTAGAAAACAACAAGATTGCTATATAAATCGAGGTATCTTCAATCCACAGCCTTATTAAAGCTGTCGATAAAGCCTAAGGCAGGTTAAACCCCTTAGCAAAGGCAGTAAAGGTCTGCATAATAATTCTGGCCTAGCTTGCTAACCAGGGCCCCTAGACAGTATAAGACAGTCATCCCTACTTGGCTTACTAGCACAATGTCTCTTCCTGTTAGCAACTTCTTGCTAGCAGCGCGAATTGGATCACGACCTCAGCATGGATCCGAGGCCGTCTCGCATGTTCGAAAAGGCTGGCATCCTACTCCATCTGCAGCACAACATTGCCAGGTGGCACTCGGAAGCTGCTTCGTAGTCGGTCCGTAAGCCAATCGACGACGACGCTCATTTGCTTGGCCACTTTGAGTTCATGGCAGGTTAATATCAACAAAGAAGGCTGGACAGCAGTAGATGGTATCGTACTCGTATGTAACATGTACAGTAGCTTGTGCCCTCCATCTCAGGCCTCGTTCAATTAGAGTACGAGGCTGGAAAGCGACCACTTTTAATACTTGCTTTTCATCGCTTGTCCTCCCTCTCTATTCCCCGTCTTGTTCATTTTCTGCTCATTACATATGACTGCCAGGGTTCGCGTTCCACGCCTCCCAGACCGGGCCAATGCCACGCAGAGGGTCGCCAGTCGCGCTGGAAGCAACACAAGATAGACGGGCCAGGACGTCATGAAGCATACAAGGAGGGGGGGAAGAAGAGCATCAAGCCCGTCTCGAGCACGCGCAGCTGCCGTGCCAGGTGAGCCCTGCCCAGACCCCAACGGATGCAGCCAACTCGTCTTCTCTCTTTCTCCCTTGCTTTTGTAGCCTTGATTGAAAATCCCGGCATCAGATACGCCGCGACGAGGGAAAACGGGGGATGGTGCAAGCATCTGCAGGCGGCCCTCTGATTTGAACGTGCCGCAATCCACCCACGTCATGGACAGCAACGACAGCATCAACAACAACCAAGAACACGGCCAAGATGACGGGTTACGTATGTTCTATCCCTTTGGCAGTGGTGTGCATTTGATATCAAACGGCCGGCCGCGCGGCAATGGCGAGCAGAGGTACCTGTAGAGAAACAAACCGCGTCTAGGGTTTCTTGAATTGGCGCCAAAAACCGCCTGTTTCCAGCACTAGATGTCGCCTATTCCAATATTACTTGTACGAGTACTATCTGCGTGCCCCAGACTCCCAACATTCCCCCAGGGATATTACACAAGACAATCAGTGCTTCTACTGCGCATGAATCGTACTAGATGCCTGATACTAGCACATTCCCCAGGATTTCACAGCAAAAGCAGCCCAGGGAAGCCTAGCATGAACAGCCAATGCCAGGGGCCGTCCCTTGTCAAGTGTCCAGACTCGGAACTCTTAAAGTCTTCACGGGATATCTCTCTGCAAGCACCAAATGCAGAACGTCTGTCGGCACACACCTCGTGCATGAGCCTGCGCGCGCAAATCATGTAGACAAATAATATCTCTGCTGGTATATTAAATGGCTCAGCCCGGTTTCAGCCTCTTAAGAGAATTCTCAGCAAAGGAGATTTCCCCGATGGGAAGAACCGGGGACAGACGACGACGACAGAGTCCGGCCCGTTGATACCACCACAAAAGCACGACGCTCGGTAGCGGCCCAATGGATCTGTAGCGGCTTGTCAACAACACCAACACATGATGGTTGCAGCAGCCAACTCTACCCATCCCGCCCATCCAACTGATTAACAACAACATCAAACGCGTCTAGACTCAAACATGTCATGAGGTATTAGAGAAGCAGCCGGTGTCCAGGCCCGTCCCGTCCCATCCACCCGCCCAGATAGGCTCGCTCTCTCTACTTGATGCTCGATCTAGGTAGGCATCAACAACACCGCGGCGACAACACCAAGGAATGAACTGTCACCACACATGGGCTGTTACACATTGGTCATGACTCCCTCATTTCTACCAATCAGCACTGATAGCACATCCACTCTGTGACCAAGTAAAAGAACAGCATAAACTTGACCTGATCCAAGCACGTCCGCGTACTTACATAATACACCCAGAGTCCATCGGCCGAAGGCGTCTCATGTCTCAACTATCGCCTCCAACAGCTTCTGATGACTCTGCCTCTCTTTACATATGTCCAAGAATAATAAAATAAAAGGAAGAAGGAAAAGAAGAAAAAAAAAACACCCCTTCCGCTAACTAGCCCCCAACGCCCTCCCTTCTGCAGCAGCCACCCCCCCTCAAGCACTAGCGCATTACAGCCGATCCCCAGCAGGATTCTCCCATCAGCCTCTGCCGCCAGCCTCTCACAGCTCGACACAATAGACGCCACCCCTGTCTTTTTTGTGCGGGTTTCCATAGTAGATGCATGGCCCTAGAACAAATCAACAAAGCTCTTTATCTATTTTTCTTCTGACTTTTAGTCTTCTTATCTTTCTCTTTTTCGCCCCTTGCCATCCCGCTTTCGAACTTGCGTTAGGCCTGGTTAGGCATAAGCCTGGTGATTTTTTATCTTGCCTCTTTCTTCTCTTTGCTCTGTCACAATGCTTTATGATTCTCACTCTATCAGTCATCTGTAATAATGTGCGTACCATATATCGGCCGTCACAGACTGTGGCTGGTTACTTCTCCTCCGCCTCAAATAGCTCGCTTATTCTTGCCCATTCCAACTCACCATCTCATACCTTAGACGAACAAGTATCATGACCTCCATGTCAACTGTGGCACTCCATCTTAAGTCGCACGCATGACAAACCGCAATGCACGCCTCTCACCACTCAGACATGCCCATCTATGCAAAACCTCAACAAGTCAATCTTTTCCCTTACTAATGCATTCGACTACATACATGCCCTCAATATGCACAGGTGACCTCGCCTCCACGTCATCCCACCGCGCCTCTGCCTTTACCAAGACGCACTCCCACAACCAGGAGCGGGTTAGCGAGATGTCTTGCTCTGCAAAGTGCTTAGCTCGGGTTGAAGCCGACGAGATGCGGCTTATTCTTAGTTTACAGTAGACAGTAGGCTCCAAACTCGCAAGGGCTTGAGATATATACTAGTAGTTTACATGGTGTGTTCTAAAGACGGGTGTGAAATATCGTTACATGTAGCGATGAAGGCGCATTTCAATAGCATTTGGATATCCCGTAAGCTCACCCCAGGAGACAGCGAAAAATATCCTCCACCATCAGCATCACGAGCGCGAGAGCAATCCATCAACATCGAATTACAGAGATCCAATCGTCTCTCTACCAACGTTAAGCGAACGACGACCCGATCAACCGCAAGGATGAAGAAACAACTTTTCGCCACCTTACACGAATAGCCCTATTGAAGCATCACTCGTCACATTCGACTGCATGTGCCCGTAATGTGAAATACAACTCCTTTTCATCCAACCACGAGCATTCTTCCACATGCCTCTATCCCAATTCTACCATCAAAACGCCCAAATGCCCACAGAATCTACGAAATAGTCGAAAGCTGCTCGCCAAAGGAGGGAAAAAAAAAAAAAAAAAAAAAGCCCTTCAATCACTAGCATCAATCTCCCCAGTTCCCCATCGCCGTGCAGGACTCAACTTCGTACATACACGCCTCTTCTCTCTGTGAGGTCTTGTACCCTCACAAAACCCTCAAGATCCCGCATCGTGCCTAATGTTCCCCCTCCCCCCCAAAACAATGCCCCTCACAAGACCCTTCTTTGACACCTTGGTATTTCTCCATAATACAGATCCCTACCTGTGCCAGAGCAAGAGCCTCTCTGTCTAGGTTCTCTTTTCACTCACCGCCTTGCTGCAGCGCAGGTTTCAATCGGTGCTAGAAAGAGAGAGGGAGAGGGAGAGTCTCCACGTCCATATTATGCAACAATTCCTCACCAGACTAGAATTCTCAAACAGACAAAAACGACACCCGGTGAAGAAGACAATAGGACAGGCAGAAAGATTGGACAAGGAGAGGCAAACGCGATAGCCAAGAGAAAAAGGCAAGCCAGTTGGCCACTTCATCCCACGCGTGATGCCTCGTTGGGTATCAATCGCACAGGAAAGAGAAAAAGAAGAGGTTCAAACCCTGTGCACCTAAACATGCATCAAACCAAATGCAGCGCACAGCAGATGCTCAGAAGACCAGCAAGTGGAGAGCAACAATACCCAACCACCTTGTTCAAGACGTCAATCCAGGAATCAAAGAGCCATCATGAGGACAATGTGAGGGAGGATACCAAAGAAGTGTGAACAGGGGAGGCGAAAGAAGGAGGTCATTGCTCAGCTCCCAAAGGTCAATTGAGAGGCCGTGATCCCGCTTGACGCATGGGCTAAGGTAATGAGCGGTCAAGTAGGTATTCAGGCAGATGCCTTGCTCCATATCGTGAACCCCATGACTTTGAAACCAGGCTATTATGACATGAATTGAAAGAAAATACAGAAAGAAAGAGAAGAAACAAAGGCAATTGTAAAACGCCGTACGCGAAATAAAATATGACATCGCATGCTAATGGCCCTCCCAGCTTCCTAGAGAGTATTCTATCCATCTCCCGCACAACCATGTACACCTTATCTTTACCTTTCCTCGACTTCAAGTTGTCTCCCCATTTTCACAAAGAGCAAATCTCCCGCCAAATCAGCTCTCTATAGTATATAGAATCTACTACAAACCTCTAGGCATATGTAAGCACTGCCATCGTCGCGGGTTTGCATCTCCAACCTCCCTCGTCCCGTCCTTCACCTCCCCCTCCGTAACCGCGTAAAGGCAGGTCGTCGCCCCGAAGAGACGGGGACCCAAACAGACTCCGAGGTACTGTAGACAAACGCTGCTCTTTCTCCTCCTCGCCTGTGAAGACTCCGTGATTGATTCTGTCATACTGCATTGCTCCCTTGTCTTCAGGGAGACGTCAAGACAGCCTTCTCCACTCACGCATGCAAGCAAATGTCCGTTCAACGTCGTTCGAATCTGCTTGTCACCACATAGACCGCATATATCAATTGACATGCGCATACTTCGAGTATAAGAGTATGAGGCAGATGTGTATCCTGTCCTTGTATATAATGCATCAATTAAACAACTACCTAAAGTATCCAACGAAAAAAAGATAACTGGGTGTAAAAGAAGAAGAAATGACAGAAAAGAATACACATGCCCCATCATCAACTACCACCAAACTCATATAACCCACACATACGTCTTGCCATACTCGTACATTGTATGTATCTAATGCACGTTTTGCGTTTTTCCCTCCTTCTCTTTTCGTTCCAGGAACGTCCTCGTCTTTCGTCAATCAATATCCCAACAATAAGAGGAAGACGTTGCCCATCATACGCCCTCTGAGGATAACAATAATGATAAGTGACAAAAGAAAAAACAGGGTCATAGAGGTGGAAAGAAAAATAAAAGGGTGCCAGACAAGGGTTATATATGTCATATCAAACTGTTTGCAAGTTCATGTACTTGTCATTTGTCGTCATCGTCGTCTGCTGTCCAAGGAGTTCTATGAGTAGAGGCGGGATATATTCAAGCCCGCTCTGCCCGCCGGTCCGGCCGCTCCGTCGTTGTTATCGTTATTGCCGTGCGTATCGTCCCTGATGTTGAAAAAAGAAGCATTTATACTGATCCTAGTTGTAAAAGAATTATCCGTCTGAGTATATCGAAGTAGTCGGTGCGTTCCCATGATAGACGCCTATTCCCAAATTCTCCCCCAAGAAGAAAGCATGATTCCAAGTTCTTTCGTTTTGTTTCGAGAATCGTCGGAAACAAATTTGGCTCATTCTCTTTGCCCTCCTTCCTTAGTCTACGTCGTCCTACTCTGGGATTGCGGGGCTTGCTGGCACTTCGTCCTTCTTGCCGCCCCAGCCCCAGCCGGAGATCCAGCTTGCTCGTTTGTTGGCGTTGTTGTCCTTAACGGCGTCGGGATTCTCTTGGACCAGTCTCAGCGGGCGGGGCTTGCTGCCGGTGAAGGTGGTCTGCTTGTCGGAGTGGGATCGCGGCGGCGACTGCGACTGCGGCGTCGAGATCTCGCCAGAGTCGCCGCTCAGGCTTGACGTCTCGCTTCTCTCGCCTCTCGTGCCTGGGAAATTACCGGACGAAGGAGCGTGGCTACCGCTAGGAATCCGTCCAGGAGTGCCGATCACGCCCGCGGTCGGGAAGAAAGCAGAGGAGTGCCTCTGGTTGATGGGTGGCGAGGCAGGGCTGTCCGGACCCCTATACATCTGGCTGACCAGACTGGCGGCCCCAGGGAACTGGTCGCTGACAGGTCGCGAACGTCTGTTTATCCGGCCAAGGCCGATGGGGATGCTCGGCGCCTTGTCGGGATCGGTGTGGTCCAGTTGGGTGCCGTTGGTTTGTATGATGGAAAAGGGTCGTGGCCTCGTTCTTCCAGTCATGATGGGCGCGGTCCTGGTCCGCTGCAGCGTCGGCTGTCCGTTGAGCTCTCCATTGACTTGTCCATTAACCTGTGTGTTGACCTGCGTGTTGATCTTTGGCTTCTCCACGGGCGGAGGTGGTGGAAGCTCCTTGTCCTTCTCGGGCAACGGGGGCTTCATGTCTGCGGATTGATCCAGGATCGTCTCAAAGTCCTGGTGCTGCAGCAGGCGCTCAATGATCTTGTTGATGTACAGCGTGAGGGCCTTGTTCTTCTCCTTGAGCGCCTTGACTTCGCTCTCGAGACGGCGGTGATCCACGCTGTACTCGCCCTCGGATTGCGTCGCATCCGAAAGCTCGTCGGCGAGGCTGGAGCCGCCTGCCTTGCCTTCGAGCGCGTTCAATGCCTCCTCGTTGACGGTCGGGCTCATGTAGCTGAAGTCGCTCTGGCCAAAGTCGCCCTTTAGCGTCTTCTCCTGGAGGAGCAGCTGGTAGCTCTCGTTGTCCTCCATGAGTCGCGCGTTGGACATGCGCGCCTCCATCAGCTGTCGCTCAACCTCGCGCAATCTACCTCCACCCTGGTTCTCTGATTCCACCAGCTTGATCTGGGCCTCGGCGAGTTCCAGACGCAGCGACTCGATGAGCTTGTCCTTTTGCAGGATCAGCTTGGAGCTATTTCGCGAGTCGCTCCGCTGAAGGGAAGACGGAGGGGCAAAGCCGCTGCCGTCAAGCGAGGGGGAGGCGCTGGCTGCTGTAGAAAGAGAATCAGAATTAGCGTGTGACGAAAGGCAGAATTCGGACTCGATGTCGCTTACATTGCCTCGACGGCCTCGGGTCGTCTTCAAGGCTCAGCTTCTGGGCTAAGCTCTCCTTCAGCCGCGCAATGACCATCTGCATCTCCTCCTCCTTATTCGCCATCTCCTCCTTTTCCTTGAGGATCGCGCTCCGTTCAGCCTCGTATATCGTCTCCATCTCGCGGATCTTGCGTCCGGCCTCTCTCTTTTCGTTTCGCAGCGTCTCAATCAGCTCATCGTGCTCGTGGACCTTTTCCTCCAACTTGGCCGACTCCTTGACCGCGTCGTCGAGCTTGGACTGCAGCACCTCGGCCTGTCGCCTGTACTGTTCCGACTGCTTCTCCTCCTTTTCCAGGCGCTGCTGGAGATCCTCCAGGGCGGCAGCCGCAGCCGCGCGGGCGTCCGAGTCGGTGTTGCTCATGGCCGTGTCCCGTCGGGCAACGGCAGCGCGGGCAGAAACAGGGGCGCCGCGAACGGATCTCGTCCTCGAGTGGCCGTTGCTGTTGTTGTTGTTGGGCGTCGCCGAGCGCACAGAGTGGGCTCGCGTGTGAGTCGGGTTGGGAGGCGACGAGCCGGTTCCTGTGGCGGATCCGGTGGGAGACTCTGAGTTCGCTCTGCCGACTGAGATGACGGGCGGCTTCTTCGCAACCGTGGTAGACATGGCGAACGAGGGACTGGGCCTGAGGGATGGGGATGCTGCAAGCCGCGGGAGTGCCGTCTGAGGTCGGTGAGCCTACTCTAGGTGAAACGCACAAACGGGGCTGCCTGGCGCAGCGCCAAACAGGTCGGACTGTGGGATAATTGTAATATCTGATAGCTATGCTGCGAGAAGGCCGGTGGTGTAGAGGAAGAACTGGCGTCGATTAGGAGGGATTGCAGGACGGCAGATACAATAACAGGCCACAGAGGGTTTCGTCCTGCTTGGGTTGGGCTCCACCTCGAACGTGTCGGTGGGCAATCAAAAGGGACGGGTTTCACGCAAGAAAAAAGAGGTACCTTCGTCAAGGGTTCAGCGAGGAGCGCGTGCGAGGTACCCGTACGGCAGGAGTACAATGCTTGTACAGTACCACAGTTCAGCGAGTTCGGGGGAGTGAGTGAGAATGCGGTGACGAAACCGGGACGTGGCAGAGTCCTCTGTTCTTGGTGTTTCGTGCCCGCTTCCGTCTTCTGATTCTCTTCACTCTGCAGTTCTGTTGAACTCTTCGCTCAAATAGCATCTCCTTTTCTCCCTTATTTTCACCCTCCAATAACACAGTCCAGTCCTGCACTTTCGCGGTTCCCGAGTTCCTCATGCCTCCCGCTGCTTTTAAACAGTGCATGACTCTGGTCGGGACGCCCTGCATCCTATGCCAGGACAGGTGCCTGATTGGGCGCTACAGGCGCTGGAGAGCCACCCGCCGCCCCTAGAGCCTCTCCACCCCCACCACTGGACCGCTGGATTCTCAGTTTCTTCCCCCCTCTCCTCTCTCCTCTCCCCTCTCGAGGGCAGTCCCGTCTTGTTGCCTCCCCCTTGAGCTTGTCACCTTCGGCTCCTCTGCGGACGCAACGCAACGCTCCGCTTCGCAATCTTGTGTCCTTTGATTTCGCTGACCGCTTCTCTACGCTCGAGAGAAGAAACGGCGCAAATCCCTTTCTAGAAGGGAATTGGAACAGAAACCCCGGGACCCCTTGACCAGAGTCTGTTGCTTTGTCATGCTGGTTTTGCTCCATATGGACCAATTACCATTACGCAAGTGTTTATGACGAAGTGACTCTTACGATTACTCTCCTGTTTGCTTCTGGATCTTGGTTCTGAGATTGAAAGACGATTCGAGTTTTGACACGGTGAGGCGCAACAGACTTCGGTCACTTCAAAGTACTGGCTACAACAACCACTACAACAGCGGCCAGAGAAGGGCTGTGGTTGCTATAATTAAATCGAGGGCTTTGCTGACTTGCTCAGCCTTTTCGTGGCGAAAGTCATGTGCTGGCGATCGATCCGTACCTGAATGATGATGCGCCTCAGGCGTCGTGGGCATGACATCGATGTCGAGTTCTTCTGGTTCTCAGCGAGCTGAGAGTTTGCGTACGTTGTTTGATAGTTATGTCATCGCTCACCATGTGGACTTTTGTTTCTATTCTTGAGGCCAACGGCAAAGCCATGTTCGTTGGACTACAAGCCACCTCAGAGACGTTTGCCGCAGTGCTTGTCAGACTGCCTTGAGCCACTGCTTTTCAGCTGCCTTCATGCATTCGTGCCACTGATACCAGCTCATGTTTGTACGTGCAACGGGACCTGAAACGTCAGATCTAGGATCTTCCTGTGAGGAACATTCCATCGTCACTCTTGGTGCATGCACCCCCTTATCAAGCGGTCCGCCTGGCCAATGGAGATCGCTACCGAGCATCCATGAACGAAGCATCAGTTCCCTATGTACAGTATGATATACCACGGCGATGCACATGTCCCCTACCGTTGGCTGTCATGGTTGAGAGAGATCCATGCCTGCGATGGGTGACGCATATGCCGGGGAGACGTACAGTAGTCAGGCAGACTGGATGGTCGACCCGTCATCATCACGGTCAACATATCAGTTTCAGTTGGCAATACACCTCATATACAGTCACTCATGGAAACAGCAAGCAGCTTTTTCAACTTGACAGGGGGAACAGTCTTCGTGGCTGTATTATTCCATTGAAAGAACTACCACTGGAAATCATCTGGGTTTCGTATACCCAAAGGAATTGCCTTCCTGGTAGATGATGTTTCGCATCAAAGATTTTTTGCCTGACACACAAAAGTGTCAAAGTGTAATGGTATCCATATTGCCCTTGAACCGTTTTACCCCCAACGCCGTTTTGAATGCACTAGAAGTTGGCCGCTTAAGCCTGCTGGTCGCTGAGGATATCAGAGTCACCAGCATCCAGGATGGCGAGGGTGGAGCATCGGAAGAGCTTTCCGCAGGCGGTGCCCAGCTCGATCTGCATTTACGAATAGTGTAAGCCAATGTGAACCCTCCAAAGTCTGGTAAAGACTTCTTCTCTGGGCAATTCCGCAAGAATTGTGTATATAATTCTCGGGCAGCAAGAGCAGCTTCGGAAGAAGCCAGAAGATTTTTTTCACTCGGCGAGAGTGTACGGGGACGCAAGACTCACGTTGTTGCCAGCAAAGTGGTGGATGGGGGCCTTGGACAGCATGCTGTAGTACTCGAGCTCGCTCTTTCGGAGAGGAGGAGTGTTGCCAGCAATGATGATCAGCTTGGCCTTGCCGGATCGCAGAGACTTGAGAGTAGACTTGTATCCGAGGGTGACTGGCAAAGTTATGTTAGCATCTCGTCGAGATATAATTGCGAGACAGCAGTCTCTCGAAGAGCAGCTACGCACCCTTTCCGGACTTCATAACAAGCGCCAACTTGGAGTTGATGCTGTTGGCATCCTTCTTGCTCTTCTTGGTGGGGGCCATTTTTGCTGATTTGAGGCGCGAGCTGCGATCTGGCGATGGGATTGATGCGGTTGCTGAAGACAATTCTCTCCAAGCTCCGGAAAAGTTCGTGGATTTTTTGGTTTTCTACTGAGCTGCCACCATTTGTTAGGCGGGGCAGGGCTATGGCGCGCGCGGCCAATGAGCGCAGACTTGCCGTTTTGGTAAGCCCTAAAGCACCGGGGTTTAAGCGGACCACATCGGAACATTGACTCAAGAAACACTTTTGCTTTGAAATCAACCAGGCGGTTTTTCTGAAGTGGCGCCCGGGTCTCCTTGCTGTTGGAACAATCTTCCCCCAAACATCATCAACACCCCAAGAAGCAACAGCCAAACACCGTCAAAATGGCTCGCCGTCCCGCCCGTTGCTACCGATACTGCAAGAACAAGGTAAGCTGCTGAAGGACTCTCGATTTGATGGTTCGAGCGAGGATTTTGTCGAAATTTGGGAGGATGCAAGCTGTGGAGTGACGCAAGAGGTGGATTATAAATGTTCAGAGATGAAGGCATTTGGGATGGATTTGCTGTGTCACGGCCCTTGCTCGACCTTCAACAACACTATGGGAATATCTTACTTCAACAAAGCAATACTGACTCTCTTTTCCCTTCATAGCCGTATCCCAAGTCCCGGTTCAACCGTGGTGTCCCCGACCCCAAGATCCGCATCTTCGATCTGGGCCGAAAGCGCGCCAACGTCGACGACTTCCCTCTCTGCATCCACCTCGTCTCCAACGAGTATGAGCAGCTGAGCTCCGAGGCCCTCGAGGCCGCCCGTATTTGCGCCAACAAGTACCTCGTCAAGCACACCGGAAAGGAGGGTTTCCACCTGCGTGTCCGCGCCCACCCCTTCCACGTCGTCCGTATCAACAAGATGTTGTCTTGCGCTGGTGCCGATAGACTGCAGACCGGTATGCGTGGTGCCTGGGGCAAGCCCAACGGCACTGTCGCCCGTGTCAACATTGGTCAGATCATCATGAGCGTCCGCACTCGTGACTCTAGTATGTTGCGTCCTCGCTGTTGTTTCTTCTCTTGTCTACGACATCTATGGCAAATTATGGCAAAAGACCGAGTATGCTAACATCATCACTTCAGACCGTGCTCTGGCTCTTGAGGCTCTGCGACGATCCCAGTACAAGTTCCCCGGCCGACAGAAGATCATCATCTCCAAGAACTGGGGCTTCACCCCTCTCCGCCGCGAGGACTACCTCGAGCGCAAGGCTGCCGGCCGCGTCAAGGTCGACGGTGCCTACGTTCAGTTCCTCAGCAACCACGGTTCCATTGAGCAGAACATCCGCCGCTTCCCCGAGGCTTTCTCCGGTGAGGCGTAAAAAGGTTTTTTGTTCATATGGCATCTGGGTTTTAGGTTGGCGTAATTATGGCATGTCAGATAAGAGATTCCTCGATTTGAGAATCATCAGTTAGGCAAATCAAACCATTGTGCGTTCAGCACTAGACATGCTATGCTTGCATATCGATCGCATCTCTCATTTTTCCTGAACTTGCGATCCTACCGGTGTGTCTCTGTACGAGCATCGTGCCGCCGAGGCGTGCTATACTCCGGCCCGAGTAGCCCCTTGGTGGCTATTGAGCGTTCTGCTTCATAATCGACTAGAATCACGGAAGGAACACACAGAGATGATATCACCATGTGTGGAATTAATTCGGCGTGCTCGGGTAAGATACGCTCTGCCGATCGCAGGACAATAACCTTTGAACGGCAGAGATACAGTCAGCGGTAAATCTAAAAGTCAAGCTTACCTTACACCATTATCAGCAAGCCACGACAATGGCCGCTTCTTATCGAACTACCGGTCCTAACCCAGGAACAGATAGGTAGCCAACTTGCATCAAGAACATCAAACCTCCTCGCCCTATCCCGACAGCCGCAGACAGCAGTGGCACTGTTTCACTGGCCACTGGCCACTGGGAGGTTGATCTGATGAGACCACCTGACTTGCGTCAGTGACACCATGGTCACAGACAATGATGGTATGGCGCCGATGTTAACGCTTGCTGCTAAACAGGCGTTAGATTGCCTACTTTAGCAGATGGTTGAACACACAGTGTCTCTCTTTCTGTTGGGGTATGGCCTTGTTAGAACTAGGAGCTCGAGAGAATTGGGGATCACGCAGTTCGTTGGTTGGACAGTGAGGCACAAGCTTCGTGATGAGACAAGACGGGAAGCATAATAGATTGCACAATAAGTGGAAGTATGGCACACGAATGGGTGGGGGACCATTCTCATGACGCAGGGTCCATGTTTCGGTTCCTTTTTTTGCTCTTCCCTAAACTTCTCGTGCTTACTTAGTAGGATCAAGATGAAAGGGTGGTAGTTGATTCCATTGTATGCGAGTTTGTCGCAAGGGCTCGGCAATCAATTCCATCAATACAAAAGGACCCAAAACCTCGGAGAGAACCGCTTCGACATGGGACGCTCGCATCTCCGCCGCAGCGCCGCCAACGCCGAAGTATGCACGAGTCGCGGTTGATGGCACCATAACTCGTACACAGAGGGTCAAAAGTGAGTGGCAGGACGGGATCTTTGTGTGTGGCGGGCCATGCATCAGCATCCTGGCGGATTGCGGTGAATTATCGATTGCAGCTACGATGTAATCATATTGCCGGCAGCTGAGGAAAACTTTTTTCTCGCTCCATCTCATCACCCACGCCCGTCTTTGTGGTTTTATCCGGCTGATACTGACTCGTTCTGTCAACTGCGTTATGAGTCGATATATTGTGTCTGAGGATAAGGTAGTAGATCGAAATACAAGCATGGTGGCTTTCGATCGCAGCGGCGATTTGCAGCTGTGACGCGTAAAGGTGACGCAGAAAAGGTGAGTCTCGCCGTAATACCGCAGAGCGACAGCCTGGGGATTTGCGGCGCCAGCGCGCCAACTGAGCTGGAGGTGCGTCGTACCGGCCAAGTACGAGCCTGTACCGGCAATGTCGCCCTCCACAGCCCGTCTCAGCGCTAGAGCAGCTGCTGTAAGTGCGTGCCGCCCGCTCAACCTGGGGCGCTGCAAGTACCTCACGGGTACGGCGCTCGCCACCGCGGCGGTACCTCCCAGTACTCTCAACGGCCCTATCCTGCCCGTGGCTGCAGCGGCCAGCGCACTTGAAGCCGCGCTGTCTCGGGACATGGAACGTCTGTACAGGCGGCCAATCGCACCGTCGGGCGCTGGAGTCGACGGCAGCAGTGGCTGATTGTGACCACTGGCCTGACCACTGGACCACTGGGCAACCCACTGACCGGCGGCCAACCAGCACGCGAGCACAGCACTGGAGCACGCCCCCACCCTGTCCGTCAGGCCGTTCTGCTCCCCCCCCCCCAGGCAGTCCCAGTGCCGCTATTGCTGCTGTACTAGCTGGGAGTTGTTGATGACGCTCGACCCCGATAACAAAACAAAACCGGCCAGCCTTCTCCTTTTCCCTCAACTTTCCCTCACAGCCTCTTTCTGCCTCTCTCTGCTGTGCTCGTTCTTGGACAGGACCAGCCCTTGTCCATTGAACACGATATCGTCCCTGTTCCTGAACCTATCAGCTTCTTCCCTTAAGCGCTCCACCGGCTCGGCGTTGCCATAAGGGTTGCCGGGGCTGCTTCACCGATCAGTCCTCCAGCTGCAGTCCTCACCCCCGTTCCCTTATCGCGGGTCTCTTCCCCGATATTTGCAGGATAGCCGAACGCTCGCAACCCACATTGAGCTTTTTTTCCCATCTCTTCTCTCTTCTGTTTCTTGTCGAAACGAGGCCACAGCCATGGCGTTCCAACAGCAGCCGAACCGCCCGACCACGCAGCGAGCTGCCCGCTCCGCCGTGGGCAGCCAAGGCGCCTCGAGGCTCTCTGCGCGCAACAGCCAGGGCCAGGAACCCGAGGAGGCGCAGACCTGGGTGCTCTTCTCGCCTCCCACCGATGTCACCACCACGTCCTATCTGACCGAAGACGAGCATGACCAATCGCTCGAGACCCCCGGCCGGTCACGACTGAGTGATCTCGGCAGCCTCAACACAGTTGCGCGAACAGGGTCGGCGGCGGCGGCGGCAGCTCAGAATGACGAGGCTCAGTCCTCGGCGCTGTCTGCGGCTGCTGATGAGTCCCAGGCAGATGATGCTGAGCTGGACAGCCTCGATGGCCATCTCCCTGGATTCAGATCAGTTCCCAGAAGTGGCTTCGCGATGCCAGTTCTCCCAGCGCACGATGGCCTGGGCTCGTTTCACCTGGACCAACCGACGCTCGGCCTGGATGCCCAGGACCACATTTTCCAGTTTGAGAGATTCAACCCCAGGCGAGTACGACGGAGGATGAACAGCTTTGATGAAGCTCAGTTTGAGTTGGAGCAGGCGCAAGTCCAGGAGGCAGAGAAGAGGGAGCGGATCGAGGCCTGGCGGTTGGAGCATAGCCGCATCATTTTCGAAGAGGTCCAGCGCGAGGCACGGCGGTCGAGGATGATGCAGCAGAAACGGGTCGTTGCGCAGAAGCCTGCTCCTCCCAAGACGGAGGAAAGCACCGATGCAGAGGACATGACGTGGCATGAGGAAGACCCAGACACACATCCAGAGGATAAGGAAGACAGCGAAGGCTTCATCACGAGAATTACTCGCAAGGTCCTGCGCGATTTACTTGGTATAGATGAGAAGATACTATCCGTCATGCTGGGCGGCGACCTTTTGGATGACGAGGAGCTGTCGAGGACGCCGCGGCCGTCGGAGCAAGGGCGCGGCACTGGAGAAGCCACGGCTGCAGAGACGGAAGAGTCGTGGCATATGCGCATCCTGGAGACGGTGTCGAGAGAGCTCGGCTTGCTGGTCAACCATCTCTCGAAGCACCCCGGCGCCTTTTCGACGTATTCGCATGTTCATCAGGTGCCGCTGCCGTATGCCGGCCTGCCATCCATTCCAGAGACTGCAGACAGCCGCACCTCTGCCTCTGGACGCACGACGGCGGACAAGCCCGGCGAGAGCCGGTTTCCCGAGTTCAGGCCCACCATGCGACATGCCTTGCGAGCCGCGGACAGACCGTCGCTGAGGTCGACGGCACCCGATGTGCTCCTACACGACGTGTCGATGGGCGACACGTTTACGCAAGACGAGTGGGAGCAGGAGATGGATATCAAGCTGGTGTTCCGCTACCTGGTCTCACGCTTCACGTCGCGGCCCGAGCCCACGCTGGCCCCCGAGCTGACGACCCGTCCGGTCCCCGCGAAGCCGCAAGACGCTGCCGCAAAGGCTGCCAGAGTAAGGCAGCACCACCCCCTCACCTCCCGGACGCGCCCTAATGAACGTCGAGCTTTCAAAGCAACTGCACCTAGCAGCCCCGTGGCCATGCGACACCACAGCAGCTGTGCCAGCCAGAGCACACGACGGTCCGCCCGGAGGAGCAGCGTCTCGTCCAGGCACTACTGGGACATTGGAGGATCCATCGGCACGGGGTCCATGATTGCCGCCGCTCCCAATGCGCCGATGGGCAGCTGGGGCGAGGTATAAATGCGAGAGAAACGAACATGATTTTCATATCATGTCCATTCACACATACGTTCTGCCTGATTTCCACATCTTTCTAGCATGGCTTACGGCAGCATAATTAGGCGAGCATTGGTTTCTTTTCTTCACACATTCATTCAGGAGCAAGCATAATGAATTTTGTTGGCGAGTACGTATATGAGCTGATATATAGGGTGGGATATGCGGGACATGGCGTTCTTTTTTGACATCGGCTTTCTCTATTTCCAGCTACATTAGACACACTTTGGAAGAATTTATTTCTGAGATCTACCAGGGGTCATTTACTCCAAAGGGAGTGTATGACATTTAACTGGCAATCCGAGGGTTCGCAAATATAAAGTCTCTATAATCGCTGCTCTGGTTTTCATCCGGTACAGTTTCAGGTGCATTTGACGAGATTTCTGGCGTGCGACTGAATGGAAGAGAAAGGAAGAGGAAGAGGATGATGCGCTTGCATGCGCGCGGGAAGAGCTTGGAAGCGGCCTGCTGATGGCTCGACAGTCATGTCGTGGCTGGTCGAATGCACGCAGACATGCAAGGACGGGAAAGGGAGTCGCACTGGTTGGGCTCTTGATTACAAAGAGAGGCTGAGAAGGCTACATGTAGGAGGAATGACTTTATGATTGAGGTGCCCGAGGGATTACGTTCGTGGCCATTGACAGCCCTCGTTATTTCTGGTTCGATTGAATCTGGCTTCAGGGTTTACAGGAGTCCTTTTACTGTCGAAGCTGGGAGGATGCTTGGGTCCAGCCATGGTTGTGGTTGGTGAAGCACCTACGGGTCAAATGCAATGCATGGGGCTGATGGAAGGAACATGGGGCAAGACGCCAGTTGGCGGGGACGGCGGCTTGGGATGAAATTGGTGGCTTTTGATGGCTTGAACTGCCGTCGAGTTCATTCTGTGATGATACTATGGAGGAGCCTACTATCAGACTGAAATAGCAGAATGGCAGTAATGGGCTAAAACACACCACTTATGTAGAAAGACCTAGATACCTTACCTCATGTTATCTGAGAATAAAACTTGGGAGACTTGTGAAGGATGGAAAGGTGTCCTCTGTCAAGAAAGAGAAGGATTTCATCCGAAGCAGCGCCACGCCGCAACTAATGACGGCTCTTCTCTAGTTCAAAAACCAGGCACGGGCCATGCCGACAAAGAAACGGACGGACAAAAAGACCCATTCTTTTTTTTCTTGCTGTCTTTTTTCCTTCTAGATTGATGGACGGGGAACGCGTTTCAGGGAGATGAGATTCTCGTCGATATCGCGTAAAGTGGTGGGCTGAGTGGGCTTGATTGGAGGCGGGGTTGTATCTCCCTTGACTTTTGGATTTATTGATGTGTTATCGATTTAGCTGTGTTTCGTTCTTGGTGAGGGATCTTTAGTTTGTATTTTGATGTTGGCGTGTTTGGGGTTGACGATGAGACATCAGATGGAGTTGATGGAGGCTTTGGTAGGGCCAAGATGTGTGCGATGGAATGACTGGCGCTGCCAGTTGGAGGTGCCGTCCGGTGAACAAGTTGAACGAGGCATCAAGAGCTGCTACTGAATGCTGCAAGGATGGAGATCGTAGCAACAAATGGTAGACAGAGGCTCACTCATCTAGATCATCTCTTGCAACACTGCACAGCAGACTACTATACCTAATCTCAGTAGAGGTAGCATTGGGCATCACTGGATCTCGACAAAATCCCGGCATTTGCGGAACTAACATGATGGCCCAGGAGCCCGAGGTGCGACTCTTGTCGGTGATGGCTGCATCATCCCTGTCCCGCGTCCCCTCAGAGTCACTGGCGGGAATTGTGTGGATGGACGGCATCTCGCAGGCCATGCGGTGGGTGATTCGCTGTTCGCTGCTGGATTGGATGTCTTCTCAGAGTCATCATCGGACCGGGACGAGGAGCTGGTGTGCTGCCTGCGAGCACCACCATCTCGCGCCAGATCCCGGCATCCTGTGCCTTGCCTTTCTTTTCCCCCAGCTGTCCGCGAACCATCTACAAACCATTATCGTGAGGGTGAATCCGTAACAAGGCGCCCATCTCAGTGATGACATGCCCTGTCCGTCGAGGTGCTTTAGCGGGCAGACAGGCGTGTTCGAGGGAGCCAAACTGTGGGGGGAAATACATGGATGCAAGCTGTACGGTATTATCGTCCACTTTTTCCTGCTCCCGCATCGCCTGGCATGTCCACCCACCACCCTCTTCCCCCCATATTGTATGCCGTCTTGCTTGACCCCCGTCAACACATCCTCTCTTCTGCTTCTGCTTCTGCCTCTGCCTCTCTGCCTCTGCTGCCATTGCTGCTGCTTCCTCTACCGTCCGTCGTCATCCTCTCTCAAATCGCCGCTCTCGACATTGACTCAGCAATGCTCCGGCCTCCATAGAGCAGCAGCATAAATACTTGGCCGTCGCCCGCAGTCCATCCCTCTGTTTCTCGCTTACCAGCTCCTCCCGCCCGCGACTCCAGGCCTTTCGATCGACACCGACAATTGCTCTCAGTCGCCGCCCCCGCAGATTGGAGTCGTCTTCTCTCTTCCTCTCGCCATTCTCTTCCTCGTGCCATGAACTGAGGCCGACCGCCCTGCGACCCGTCTGGGGCCTGCCGTTGCGAGGCTCAACCCGCGCTCTCCTTTCAATTGAGCGCGTCACCTCCAGCCTGTCCACGACAACGAGCGAGCCGAGGTTCTGGGACTCCTGAGCACCCTCTTATGACATCCTCTGCCGTCCATCTTCGACCGAACGCAGCAGCAACTCCTCCCAATGGCTTCCGCCCCGTTCGACCCCCTCCAGTTCGGCGCCGACTTCTACAACCTCTACCAGGGAACCGCCGCCATCACGCCCACCAGCGCCCCTCCTCAGCTCCCCAGCGGCGGATGCAACTTTGTAGACCTGACGCCCGGCGCCGGCGCCCCTCGATGCGGCTGCCGTCGCTTCTATTCACAGCCTGCCGGCGGCAACCTCCTGGATCAGTCCGGAGGGTGGTGCATGTGCAACCACCATGCGTGCTACCACGATGAGCGTCCTCAACACCAACAGCAGCCGCCAGAGGCGATCCTCACTCCCACCGCGGCACAGGCCCTGGAGCGGCTACAGACCATGCGATTGCGGCAGACCATGAGCCCAGAACCGGATCTGCTCCTTCGCCAGAGGGCGACGTCAATCCCTGCACCTGAGTTGCTTGCTCCCAATGACGCTGACCAGCTGTCCTTCCTTAACAAACCATTCGACGTTCCTTTCGACACTCTATCAGCCGTCCCCACGCCTCGGCAGGCCTCATCCAGCTCCATGCCAGACACACTAGCCTGGGACGGCGTCGTACGGCCGAGCCCGCCAGATCCCGATCCTTCTTGGCCCTCTATTCCTCCTCAATGCCTCATGTCCCAGGGCGCCTCTAGGAGCTCGACCACGTCCTCGCGCGCCAGGTACCTCAGACCTTTTGCCGGCAAGGGCTTGCAGACTCTCGGCAACAAAGATCCGGTTAATGCCCAGGCTGGTCTGCGCGAGTCGCTTTCGGATCAAAGAATAGCGAGCATTGAGGAGCCCAACGAGGAATCGACGCCACGACCAAGCACGGCCACCACCCAGGTCGCAGACGAATCCGAGACTCCACCTCGTGAGGCGTTGAGGAATCTCACAGAAACCGTCGATGCCCATGCACAGCGACTCGACAGGCTAGAGAGCCTCTCAGTCTCCGGCAGCGTCTACGAAGAGTACCAGGATAGATACGAGAACATGGACACTCGCGTCCTTGAGCTAGAGGGCAGGGTGGAGGACATTGAGAGGCGAATGCTCGACGACAGCTTCCAGGGCCGTCACAATACCGAGGACGATGCTGCCACCCCCAGCACAGCCTCAGTCACCTCCAGCACCGCCAGTCGACAAGGTCGCTCAGACCAAGTTCACGTGCAGCTCCAGTCGCTGCAGACTCAGGTCAACATACTTCGCTCCGCCATTCCTTGTCCGGAACATGCGTGGGAAGTCGAAGTAGTCTTCCTCCCCTTCCCTCTCAAGCGGATTTGGCGGCAAATCCACCAGTTCAACCTTGGCCCCATGGTCGACAGCGGAAGCCAGTCATCTCAATCCCATCATGCACAGAACGCTTCCAAGTTCAGAGATGCGTCCGGCAGGTTGGAGACCTGGCGTGCTGCGCAGGGCCATGACTGGGAGTGGCTGCTGCCTAGGGCATGCAACGACCAGAGCATAATCGACCTGCGCCTGAGGAGCCGTGGGCTGATCAAGAAGATCAGGGTCACGGGGCCGGACGCAAGGAGCGTTAGCACTGCGATGCGGGGAGCCTTTGGAAATGTGCTTCGCGACATGCAGATGTACAACAGGCATCAGATCCCGGGCCTCAAGGCCCCGGAGTCTATGGGACTTCGGTCTCCATGGATTCCTCTGCGCAAGATCCACAAAGACTCGCGCCTAAGGTTCTTGAGCCCTGAGGAGATGCTGACACCGGCACTGTGGGACGTGCAGTTTCTGAACTCGGTCAGGATGGAGGCAGCGCAACCTAGATTGTTCGTTACCCATCCTGGCGCCTATGTCCAGGACTTGAAAGCATACGAGTCAGGCTGGACATGGCAGAAGTTGAAGAAGGAGGTCCCACCGATATGTGCCGACGAGTCTGAGTCGCAGCAAGTGCCCGATCCCGCTCGTCCCGAAAGAGATTGCTGGGCATGGAATGACAATCTCGACGGCGGCCCCATCGTGCAGCCGCCCGGCAGGGAACGACGCCATAGGAGCGTCTCGATATCGCCCCAGGTGGAGTACTTCCCTGCTTCCACGTCATGGTCCAGCAGCTTTACCGATGCTGCTCACCACCAGCCGACGATACTCAAGAGTCGAGAGGAGTCTGTGCCACCGTTCATCAGGACACCCTCGGCCCCCCTCTCTTCCATGGCGCCTCAGACTATGTACGGCGCACCTCGCAAGCGAAAGGCCTCCTCCCGCAGACAGAGCCGACATTCCTCGCCGCTCGTCTACGCCGGCGTCAAGAAGAGCCAGTCGACCCGCGGGCCACCAGTCCACCACCCAATAAGCCCCAGACCGACCGTGTCCCCGTCCCCGGCGCCGGACCGCCCCGAGCGGCGGGATCGAACAATCATTCGGGGAACAACGCCCGCTACGCCGCACAGCATGTTTGCCCCTCGGGGTATCCTGACGGAGCGAGATGCTTTCGACATGGACGAAGGCGAAGCGACTGACGTCAACATGGACGAGGGGTATAACCATCTTTCGGACCGCGAAGCGGATAGCGAGAGCATCGTATCCAGTCCCCGATTCAACACTAGCAGTTCAGAGCCAGCTACACAAGACCTCGATGAAGGCTGCGAAGACGAGCACCTTTCAGATGCCGAGAATATGGATCCCATGGCCGACGACGATGACGGCGATACGTTTGACATTCATCAGGATGGGGAGGTAACCACACTACTGTAGCGGCCCGTCTTTGCCCTTTCTTGTGTATTCTTTGGGAGCTTATGGGAGTTTGAAACATGCTTTTCCCTTGAATCAATGGGGCTTTTAGTGTGGCTATAGGGAACCAAAGAGGCGGATTCAGCGATGGAGAGTTGGAGGATCTTGTGGCCTATATGAGATATATACCTCGAATCATGGAGCGATGCGGATATTGGGAGGAGCGCTCCCACTTGTATTGCCATTCATGTTGGGATTGCGTCTGGAAAGGGGGGTGGCTATGCGTGTTCTTGGTCGTCTTTCTGTTGGGGTCTTTGTTTTTATCAAGTCATGGGTCAGTGCTTTGCATGGTGTTGGGAGGAGTTTTACAATTTCACGAATTTTGGGGGGGAAATATATATATATATATATATGTATCTTTGTGCTCGGAGGACGGTCACAATGGAGCAGTTCTCTCTCTGTTCTCTGGATATACCGATTCATCGTTCTTTCGTCATTTTTGATGCTCTCTCTTCCCGACATGTTTGATGGCTCTCTTCCGACATATTTCATTGCTCCCCTACCTATTCATCACATATCAGCTCACTGACTATATCTGGGAGCCATACCTCCATAAGCTGCCCACAGTCAAACCACGTACTGATACTCCAAACCAACAAGCATAAAAAGAAAAGGAAAAAAGAGGGATTTTCGCTCTCGAATCGTGAAGACTTAGCACCGTCCCTCAAACAAACCACCTCCTCAGCGCATCATCCGCATCTCGCTTGTCCTCCCCCAAGTTGCCCTCCAAAAATGTCATGTGGGAAGCAAGGAGATGGCATATGACGTTCTGCACGAGACACAGAATGATACACACCACCAAAAAAAAGACTTCACACACAAGAAACGGGATTCTTGATTTGTATCCTTATTTGTATTCCGACTACATACCCAAAAAAGCAACGGCGATTCAAAATCGAGCATCTGGTATACAACTGTCTTCGCGCAAGTAAAGGACAAATCTATGTCAAAAAGACGCCAAAAACAAACAGTAGTATAGCAGGAATCTAAGTTTGTGATGAAGGGACCGCATATCATGTATCATGCGGATAACCCTTGATGGAAATGCATGTGTAAGAGAGGTGGAACATGTACTTTGTGTAAGGAATCGCAACCGCGAGATTGGGTATCAATAGGTCCCTCTTAGAGAAAAGTATGAAAACCGCCCTCCAACAACTCCTCTCCAGTCAAAACAACAGATAAGCGCAGAGCAGAAAACCGATGGGAATGAGGGACATCGTCGATTCGTTCGCGAGGGCCGTCACGAGGCTTGACAGGCGCTCGTCGGGAACGAAGCGCCCGTCAACTTCGAGAGGCAAGGGAAAACCAGCAGAAAGAGTATCGCAGAAAGGGGGACCAAGATGCGCAAATCCAAACAGAAACAACGCCGGTGCGCTCTCCCGCACGTCTAAGCGCCCGCGTAAACCAAAGCAGACTCGTCTTTTTTGCTTGAAGTCTATCACTCCATATGCGATTTAGGCTCGAAAACCTTGCGACCGTCGCATATGATTCGCTCCCTCTTGGGTAGCAACAGCAACCAGCCTTCCATTGGGTACACATCCCAGCGTGGCGAAAGTGTCCAGGAAGATCTCTTAGCGGAAAAGGCAAACGAACAAGTCAGGGTGAAAGTAAGTCTCTGCCGATGCATGTGTGTCCGACCGGCGCCTAGTACCAGGTCCCTTTGGGGTCAACCTCATACAACAGGCGACAGTTCCTGGCCGGACAAAGCGTTTGGCGCTCGAGATTCTTGAACTTGGGTCCGGCAGGCCCTGTCACGTAGTGGTACTGGCCAAAAAGACGCCACTGTCGAGGATCTGCGAGAGTGTAGACCTCATCGCCCCAACGGCCTTGGAAGTGCAGCCACGTAGTCGGAGCATCCGGATTGGACGCAGCGGGAGTAAAACTGTGAGTGTCGTGCAAGAGCCCCTTCTCCGCAATGCCGTCCTCGTGCTCGATGGTGTCCTTGGGGTCTTCGCGCGTGTAGTCGTAAAAGTAGGCATAGTTGTTCAATGCGGGATCCCATAGCGGGCCTTTGTCCGTAACGTCCTTGAGCAATTTGAAGGGCAAGACGTAGGGATGGCTGCCGGGCAGGGCATACATGGCATGGGAACCGACGGCAGAGTAGATAACGGGTCTGTCACCGCGCTTCTCAACCGCCTCCCAAGCGTACGCCTGGCCACCCTCGTGCTCAGAGAAGAAGATACCACGGGGAACCCCGTTCTGAAAACGCACCATGCAGTGCTCCCAGTCGCCCACATGATTGCCGAATCGCAAGCCAAGGACAGTCTGTCCTAGGTTGTAGCTGTAGAAGAAGAACCAGAAGGCATCGACGATGCCCGACCCCTTGTCAACCAGAACAAGAGTAGCCGGCGCTTTTGAGTAGCCGTCGGGATCAGGCTTGTGACCGCGGGGAACAATGCGCTGCTGCTCTTTGCCGGGAGTAGGTGCAGGAGCATATGCGGGTACATTCTTGTTTCGGGGATCTGAGATGCGATGCACGGGGTGCTTCTTGTCAACGTCAAACCAGGTATCGGGCTCGCTGTGCGGCTTCTTGCCGCTTCCCAAGGAAGGCGGCGTTGAATCATCGGGATCATCGAAGGGAACCGGCAGGTTGTCATGGCTGTGCAGCCACTTGGGTCGAGATTCGACATCCTCGAGGCTGTGAAGGGTAACCATGCGCTTTGAGTACTTGTTGAGAGCCTGCAAGTTGTGCAGTGTTACTTTTTCGGTCAGGTTGACTCGCTTGTGGTCGACCGTGACAATCATGTGCTCAATGTGCTCGCGAATGTCCGAAGGCCAGAATTGCTCGCCAGAGTAGAGGTGCACCAGCGGCGCATGCTTGAGAACATATTGCGGTACTTCCCTGAGGATCTTGCGCCGCTCCTGAGGGTTTCTCTTCTTGTCCGACCTCTTACTCCGTCGACTGTCCGCCTCTTGCGCATTCATTTCAGCATCCTCCTCCCAAGTTCGATCCATGCGCTTGCGCAATTCAAGCCTCAGCTCATCTTCGGGTTCATCCTCGAGGGGCGGGAGCACTGCTGGGTCCCTCCGCAGGTGGTGCAGACCACACAGACTAAACCATCGGCAGGCCTGGCGATCCCAAAAGTAGGGACTGCTGCTGACCCAGAGGCGATCGCGAGCACGGCTCTCTGGATTTCTGTCCGTGGGATCGAGGATGACGGGGAGATAGGTGGCCGCAAAGATGATGATTGCCAGCGGCACCGTCAAGATCATGAACCGGCGCACCCAGTACATGGCGGCTTCGGGGTCCGGAACGACCGGCAAGGATGAGACGACGTATTTGCGGGCAAGTGAGAGTCGATGATGGTAAATATGAGAAGTCGGAAGGTAGACAGTATATCAGATGAAGTCGCCGGAGACCGGAAGGTGCTCAGCTTGAGCGTTGAAGGCGGCCAAAGATGCAGATTGTTGACTGATATGGTAAGGCTTCGTATTTAACGATGACGTCGAATATATGTTTGTAGAATGAGAGATGTAGAGATATCGTGCAGCAAACCCCGCAAAATGGCGAACATCAACAAAGAACGAGTGATAGATGTTCGACAAGCCAGTGAATCGGAAGAGGCGGGCGGTCCGGGGGAGGCTGCGGCTCGAAGCGGATCCAAGACTCGAGAAACAGGGACGAGGCTTGCGAGGGGACTGTTATAAGAGCATCACGGAGGGGCGAAAAGCACTGATCACGACGCCCCTGGCGACATGCTTGAGCGATGCACAAGCGAAATAACAGACGAGGATGTGGGGAAGAAGAGGAGGAGAGGAGAGGTGATAATAATAGGGACGAAGTAGAGAGAAAAGGAAGAAGACGAGACGAGAAAAGTTTGAGTTGGGAAGCGTGAGCCATTGAGACGCAGCGTAAAGTTGGTGGAGGTTGTTTGTGGCGGAGGGTGTGTGGTGCTAAGGCAAGGCCAGGAATGTCACGGTACTTGGCGGGTACTTGGTACAGCGTACATGCTTTCGGGCGGCAGGTGGCTGCTCCACTTCCGGCACCGGCCAGGCAGCCCGCAGTAAGTACCGGTACCTCGATCTGGGGCCGCAACCGCTGGGCTGGCACGTCTGTTGCCACGCGGCCCCGTGGTTGGTCGCTGGCGCTCGCTTTAGTGGGCAGCAGCGCCGCTGATTGGGCCGGCATTGCTCGGGCGCTGGACGGTACCTCGCAGCGCTGCCTGACCGCCGGGCGTCTGCGTACTGTACCTGCAGACTGTGAGTACGAGTACGAGCGCACCATTGAAACCGTCGACAGCCCGTGGCCAGACTCTGTACCCGTACCCGTACCTGTACCTCTACATGTCGTGCGTCCGTTGGGAGGGAAGGATTGTGTCCGGCTGAGCCGCCCTGACAGGAAGCCAAGACCAGCCCGCCGCACCTGCCCCCTTCTGCTCCTATCATCTCGCCATGTCATTCGCCAGATCCTCACGCAGCGGTGCCATGTGTTCTTGCCAGCAGCTCTTTCCCTTTGAGCCCTCCTTCCTTGCAGGTACCAGCAGCGGTACAAGTAAGCACTCAAGCAGAGCAGGTAGCGGTACATTGCCGTTCTTCTCCCAAGGCGAATCACTGCCGACGACTTGAGATTCCTGCTTCAACGGTCCGTGAACGATAGCCCCCATTTGGTCCCGTGGAGAGAACCGACCGCGTCTCAGGAGCCTATCGTACCATATAGGTGCTGCATTGTGAGACGGTTCGGTGCATGTACATACTGTAATACGCCAATTACGGAGTAGGAGCGTTGGGTTTACGACTCAGCAACTGTGCCGTCTCGTAAACTTCTAGTCATACCCCTTACCCTGTATTGCAACGCCATCAATCGATCTGCAAACGTTTATTCTGGCACCTAACCAACCCGGAGAGTTGCCTCTTTCAATTGAACCGTTGCCTGCGTCTCGATTACTCCAGCTCAAAGTGTTTCGTATTCACTGTCCAGCATGTTATCCCGAAAGGCGCCCAAACTCGACGTCAGCAAGCCATATTCGGCACCCTCAGCATGAATTAGGCCGGCCGCCAAATCCGATTCCAGTATGTATGGAAAAGCAGCGAAAAGGGACAGGATGTTGCAGCACCAGCGAGACAGCAAGACACGAGAGCACATGATTCATTCTCGTGGGTATTCGTCCCTCCCGAGACGTGTCCTGTTGCATCCCACTTCCACTACGGAGTAACTACTACTCAGTACCTTGGGAGAGAATCCATCGTCAAGACGAGGCGTCTGCCGAACAATAGACGCTAGATCACTTGAAACCAAGTTAGGCCGGCTCTTAAGGAAAAAAACGGACGCCACTTTATAGTCCCGATATTGTCGATGTTTGTTAGAGTGGTCTAACGACTTCGTACTGCCGGCTTACCCCATATGCAAGCTGCAACTAGTGGTTACGTGTAAATGGCCAGCTTACTGTGCCATTTTCGTCTATTTGGAGTTGCAGTCGAAGCAATACCTAGCTCATCGTATTCCATCACTCGGCGACCTTATCTGAATCATCCATCATCCGCGTACGGATCAGACGCACAAAGTCGACAGAAGATCACTGATTGGTTTTTTTTTTTTTTTTTTTTTTTTTTTTTTTTTTTTTTTTTTTTTTGGAATTGACTTGACTGCATTTAGCACCTCGTGCTCGTAACCTCTTGTTCCGCACCATGGGTAGTGGGACAGTCTCCTTCAGACGGTATCTACAAGTCTCGATACAAGACAAGGTACCTATGGTTTGCTTGAACTGGACTCTGGTTGTCCATAGTAATAGTCATGACCGGCTGGCAGCCATATCGCAGTTGGCATTTGCCTCAATTTGCATAAGGTACTCGAGTCCTTCTTCTTGAGTTACCCGCACCTCTCCGCGTATCAAGCTGCCAGACGGTAGTCGTAGATCTAGCCCCGACCAATAGCACTACATGCTTCAAGCATGCGGCAGTTGAAGACCATCTGGACTATTGTGGACGATTGCAGCACCATCCATGCCCATTGCTAGCCTTATCTGCTAGATCCGTCCCGTGAACCGGAACCTTCTAAGCTCTCCAGAGCCAACAGATCGTCCCGCTGGATTTGTGTATGATATCCCACTCGCGGGATAGATGGCGCGGACATCGGCGGCGAACCACCTCCCTCGAGACCACCACATGGCCTCGTCCAGTGGCCAGCGTCAACATACTATGGCTTGACCGCTGAAGAATGTAGGAACTGCAAGGCTACCTTTCATTGTGCTACCAGGCAACAGCTGAGGCTCGCACATGACTCTGTGTGGCATTGATTCGCATGCGAACAGACTCTATGCCAAGTTGGTGGCATCAACAGTGCATTATCAATGCCGCTACGTTTCACTCGTAGAGCTAGTCATGCATCAACGCCCTATTACCCCTTGCCCACGCTTCGTTGCGATGCATTTCATGGCCGTCGAGTCAATGTCGTGCCAAGATACGGCCTCATGATTAGCTGTTACACTGCCTGTTGCCAAACCAGCGCCTCCAAATCAGTCTATACCCCTTGAGCGACCAGCCATGGTCGATTGTGAGAGAATCTCCAGTGCAGTAATGCACGAGAGTTCCCCTCCGACTCAGGCGGCGATGGACCTGTAACCGTTGTCCGCATCAGAACCTAATCAAGGATCATCGCATCGCCGTCGTTGTCGTCTTCGTCCCCTTCGTCGTCGTTGTCTTCATCGGAAGAAGCGCGCCGCCTTTCTGGTCCGTCACTGTCCTCAGAAACGTCGTTGATGCTATCATCTTCATCTTCATCCTCTTGAATGCCAAACAGCTCGTCCCAATGGCTAGGCGTTGGTGTGGAGAGCTCATTAGAATCCAGAGCTGATCCGGTGCCCCTGTCTGTTGCCGCCGAGCCTCCTCTCGCAGCGGACGCCCTCCTTCGTCGACCCCCTCGGCGGCCCTGGCTTCGCCTCGTATATCGACGCTCCCTTCTCTCGTTTGGATCGGCTCCGTTACTCTGGTCAACACCAAGACTTGGCTTCTTTCGGCGCGGTTTGAAGTCCGGGCCCTTTCTATCGTCAAAGTCCTTCCCAGGACCGTCCAACGCGTAGACCGTGACTTCGTCTGGATCTCCCCTTTTCTTTTTCAAGGCGATGAGGTTCTCCAGGAAGCGTAGCTGCTGCGCCCTTTCGCCGGTCCGATCCTTTCCAGGGGGTATGCGAATGTTCCACTCCTCGCGAATAGCTGCCAGAGAGTCCTCCCGAGCCACCTTGGGCTTCAAGATCTTTTCGGTAGTCAAGAGACGCGAGGCGCTGGCTCCAAGTAGGTCCACGCCACCGGGAAGATGGCGAAGAGCTGGTAGCTGGGCGGCATCTTTAGCTTCGCGGTCTGCCAGGATCGCTTCCGTCCCAATGACCTCTGCCCATTGCCCCTCGAACACCCGGCCCCTGTAGGATATGATTGGGTTATGAGAGTGAAGTTCGAGGATCTGAATCTCTTCCAGGGGCTCTTCGGCTTGTTCCGGGTCCTCTGCTGTCGCCTCCGTCACTGCCCTCGCAGTTTCCACTTCTTTTTCTTTTCCCTTTCCCTTGTCTTTTCGGCCGTGATTCGTCGGTTTCGCAGCATGGATCCGGCCATCATCCCCCATGGCTCTTAACCGAGGATCAATGTTTGCGTCCTCTGCATCTTCCTCCTGCTCTTGTGCTGGAGGACCATGTTCAGGCCCAGGGCCCTCCTCGTCGTCCTGATTGTTGCCTTGATCATTGCCTTCTTTGTCATTGGAATCTTGCGGCCCGACGGCATGGTCACTGGCCTTGGCATCGAGCTTCAAGTGATCCGCGTACTGGTCTGACCAGTTCTTGTAGTAGCCACCGCGACTGTGATGGTGGGCTTTTGCTGGGCGTTCTTTGAATTCGGGGTATGATAGTTCCACCGTCAAATAGTAAGTCTAGTCGAGTAGACGTTAGCTTTCAAGAGCGCGCAGCTTCTTGCCACTCAAGCGCAGGTATATGAGGAGACCTTACCTCCGTCTCGGTGGCAGAGTATTCGTACTCCCACTCGTCCTGGTCATCTTGCGACACTTGCTGCAGGACCTTGTCGACGTTTAGGGCGCCAGGCTCGTCTCCCAGCCATGGAGATGGAGTCGTTGCCGCTGCCGATTGCCCTGCCGATGAAGCTGCCGCTGAGGTTGCCATGGCAGCTACTTAGCAGAGCCACCAGTCCCCGAGATAGCTGGGCAATGCGCCAGACTGTGCTGCTGTGTCGGAGAATGCGCGAGCCGAATGGTGTCTCTAACCCAGCATCAGGCAGCACATGGGTCGCGCAGGCTGTAAAATGCTCTGCATGAAGCCAGCCTCAGCTCCGAGCGCCGTGTATGGAGTTATAAAAGGAAAAGGGAAAACAATCCCAAAGTTGCGAACCTTCGAAAGCTCTTGACAAGATCCGATGCCACCCACCGCGTCTATTTTCGGCCTAGTCGCGTAGCCAGTGACTCGGGTCCAAGTTCCAGCCCCGCTATCGCTCTCTTGAACTGCCGTTATCAGGCCCACGATAAGAATTTCGCATCGCGGCCGGTTTAAACTGCATAGCGGACGGAACTATTTCGACTCAGACTCTTGCTTTGACTCACAACCCGTCTCAGGAATTTTGACTTTAAAACTCATCAATCGGAGAAAAGCACTGCGCTTTCTCTTGTGATACATCCATTTGCACGCGAAAACCAGCATCTACGAGCAGTCTCCTCAACTCTTAGCAACCGCATCCGCAACTCACTCAACGCTGAACCCCGCGGTCTGTTCTCAGGCAGCAGCAGCAGCAGCAGCAGGCAAAGATGCCTACGGTTCACCTCTTGGACTACGTGGCCGGCAATATCCGCAGTCTGGTCAATGCCATTGAGAAGCTGGGCTACGAGGTCGACTGGATTCGGTCTCCCGAAGATGTGCCCAAAGCAGAGGTTTGGAGTGACCGAACGTGGGGGATTCGGAATCAACTTTGCTTATGCTTTTCATGACAGAAACTCATCCTTCCCGGCGTCGGCCACTTCGGCCACTGCCTCACCCAGCTCTCACAGGCAAACTACTTGCCCGCGATAAGAAAGCACATTGACGAGGGCAAGCCGTTCATGGGCATCTGCGTCGGCCTCCAAGCCCTCTTTGAGGGATCAGAGGAAGACCCAGAGGTTCCCGGTCTCGGCCTGATACCGTCGTCGCTCACACGATTTGACGACCAGGACAAGTCGGTACCGCACATCGGGTGGAACGATGCCAACACTGGCGGAAAGGTCATGTACGACCTGAGGCCGGACTCCAAATACTACTACGTCCACACCTACAAGTCCCCCTACAGCAAAGGCGAGCTCGAAGCCAAGGGCTGGACAGTCGCGACGGGCACCTACGGAAAGGAGACGTTCATCGGCGCCATCGCAAAGGGCAACATCTACGCCACCCAGTTCCACCCGGAAAAGTCGGGCGTCGCCGGCCTTCGGACGATCCGGGCCTTCTTGACGGGCTCCGGCGCGCAAAACCTTGGCGCCGACCTGCCCTCGGGCAGCGTGGCGGCCTCAAGAGAACCCAAGGACGGCCTCACGCGCCGAGTCATTGCCTGCCTCGACGTCCGGACCAACGACCAGGGCGACCTCGTCGTCACAAAGGGCGACCAGTACGACGTCCGCGAAAAGGGCGCCGACCGCAACGTCCGCAACCTGGGCAAGCCCGTCGAGATGGCCAAGAAGTACTACGAGTCGGGCGCGGACGAGGTCACGTTCCTCAACATCACGTCCTTCCGCGACTGCCCGCTGGCCGACCTGCCCATGCTCGAGGTCCTGCGGCAGACGTCCCTGACCGTGTTCGTGCCGCTGACGATTGGCGGCGGCATCCGCGACACGGTCGACACCGACGGCACAAAGGTCTCGGCCCTCGACATCGCCACCATGTACTTCAAGTCCGGCGCCGACAAGGTCTCCATCGGCTCCGACGCCGTCCTCGCCGCGGAGGAGTACTACTCCCTCGGCAAGAAGCTCTTCGGCAACACCGCCATCGAGCAGATCTCGCGCGCCTACGGCCGCCAGGCCGTCGTCGTCAGCGTCGACCCCAAGCGCGTCTACGTCCCCAAGCTCGACGCCACCCGCCACGCCATCATCAAGACCGATTTCCCGGGCCCCAAGGGCGAGGCCTTTTGCTGGTACGCCTGCACCATCAAGGGCGGCCGCGAGACGCGCGACATGGACGTCGTCGAGCTCGTCCAGGCCGTCGAGGCCATGGGCGCCGGCGAGATCCTGCTCAACTGCATCGACAGGGACGGCACAAACAGCGGCTTCGACCTCGAGCTCATCCGCCAGGTCAAGGCCGCCGTCAAGATCCCCGTCATTGCGTCCAGCGGCGCGGGCAACCCGGCCCATTTTGAGGAGGTCTTTGACAAGACTACCACGGACGCTGCGCTGGGCGCGGGCATGTTCCACAGGGGAGAGTACACGGTGAAGCAGGTCAAGGACTATCTTCAGGAAAAGGGGCTGCTGGTACGGCAGTTTGAGGGTGAGTTGTGATGAAAGAATTTGCATGAGAGTATGATGGGGTTTTGATATAGAAGAAAAGAAGATATGAAGCCGACAATTTAGAGTAATCTGAAAAGATATGAATACATTCCATGTTATACATCCACTACGAGACGAATCTGGCCTAAACCTGTCCGAAATACTCCGTCACAGTTCTATTCCAGTTGAGCCGTGACTCCAGATGAGGAATGTCGAGACGCCGTTGGTCCGAAGAAGCAGTTTGCCAATTGTCAAAGCACGAACAGATAAGAAAAAGAAACAACAGCACCACGAGTAAGACTCCGGGGAGCGATGCCGACTTCAGAAAGAAACATGGACTTATTTGCCAACGCCCCGTGGTGTCCGTTGCAATGAAGAAATATGGGCAGTCCGAAGATATCAGCCTCGTTTGCTTTTGATATGTCGCAGCAAAGATCGCACCGATGGGCAAAAGCCGAAAAGAAAACAAGTAAAGAAGAAGCTTAGAGTTCCATGCCCATGAAAACCCACTGCTTGCTGGTCACATCCAAGTCCTTGGCCCAGTGATCCAGCGTGGCCATGTCGAAGCCAACCCACTGAAGGCTCTTGATCAGATCATGAGCGTCATCTGCAGGAAGTCGGCGATCGAGGCAAGTGACGATCTGGCTGCAGGCCAAGGGACCGTCGGCAAGTTCGATGAGCGCCATAAGACTAAGGGGTTCAGTTAGTAAGAGATCAATCGAACCTGGCTGAAAGCCCGGAGGGAATGCGAAGAAGAACTTACGCCTTTTTCAAGTCTCTTCCTAGCACGCCTTCAATGTCGAAGAAGACAAAGAGGGACTTCTCCCTCCCGTCGTCTGCCACAAAGGCGCGGAAGCTTGATCCGCCGGCGTAGTCCCAAACCTCCATCCAAGCGTCGATCCGCGAGCCTGCCGGAGCTGCGTCCGGGCCCTGTTTGAATGGATCCGCGAGGTGGTTGTCGGGTGGCGGCGATTGCAAATAAGCACCTGTCAAGCCGGAGCCATGAACAGACTGGTCCCTCTCACCAAGGAACACGGTCTTCATGGTCTCACAGAAGAATCTCTCACATTCTTCCCTGATCATGAGTGCTGCCCCCCCTCGTCGCTCCAGGCGGCGGCCCGGAATGTCGCGCTTCTTCTGCTTAGGAAGAAGGGCGAGCTCGTTGGACGAGGTCAATGCGGCGAGGGGGGGACTTGACGGAGGAGAAGGCAGGCCTGAGGAAGGGACCTCAGGAATACCACTCCGCCCCTGAGCAGATGTTAGCATCGACATCACCGTCATCATCATCCTTGCCTTGGCATATCCAAAGCCGATTGGGAAGAGTCCGAGACTTACCTGTGACCCCCGTAGTGCAGTAGTGGAGGCCCTTGAGGTTGGCGGCCGAGTCAACAATGTAGCAGGAGGCAAGGACGTTGACACGGGCAGTCAGGTCCTCGCCATAATTACTACTGTAATTTAAATTGTGGTTACTCATTGGCGACATTGTTGCTGGATTCCACGGTGATTGCTTGATAGGTGTGGTTTTTGGACGAAGTTATCGAGATACCGAGCCGTGGGCTAGGTCGACTGAGGGTGGCGAGGTTTGAACTTGAGGGGCTCGATGGGTTTGGAATTGGTCAAGGTTGCAAACTGCGTTGCTCTGGTCGTTTAGAGAATCGAATGGTAGTGACTGGGTTCGAAAGTCGGCGGCTCTGTGGTCGTTGTTGCTGTTGCGATTTGCTTGAAGCTGGCTGGTTTCTGCTGCGGAAATCGGGTGGGAGGAAAAAAGGGAAAAGAGGAGCAACGGGAGAAATGCGGAAGTGGTGTGCACTTTAACCACTGCAGCAGCTTTGCGTGCTCTGCTGACTACGCCACCGGCGGGGGGCTAGCGCCTGCGTGTCCAGCGCGTTATTGGCACGGCTCGACGCTTCCAGGCTGTTCGGCAGGGCATTGGCAGGCCGCTTACAGCGCTCCAGCGGCTCTCTCGGGGGTGGTTGGGCGGGTTGGCTGTGCCCTGTAGCTGCCCCTACATGTACTGTAGCCGGTCGCAGCGGAGTCGAAAGGTCCAGAAGACCGCTGCGCTGGTGGGTGCCAATCAGCCGGATCGCCAAGCCCACATGTTGGGTCACTGATTCACCGTCGTGGGGGGCCGCGTCTGTGCACACTGTCTTGGAGCGCACGGCCTGTGTGCTTCCGTACAGTGCGACAGTATGGAGATGTTTGTTTGCTGTTCTGTGGCCCCCGAACTTCCGTCGTCAAACGGCATGTTGGATGACGAAATCCTCTCTTGGCAAGACCGTGGTGCAACTTACTGTATGATGTTGGTTTCACTCATCAGTGCTGCATATCGACCACAGTCAGGCTTTTGGGCGTGACAGCTGTTTATAGAGCGGCCTGGTTGTGAATAGCATCAAGATGGGTGTTAACGGCGCTTGTACATCGCTTTAAGCGGCTGAACCAAAGAGGTACTTTGTACCCCTGGCCAGGATTCAGAGACCTTGTCCAGCTCCAGCCGTCTGACCGAGGGACGGAGTCGAGTACTCGTATATCAGGAAAAGGGGCAACGACCCAAGACGCCGAATTATGCTGATTTATAATTCGTACTGGTCCTTGCGCTTTTATGAACTTCGTGGCTGAGGCCGTACATATTCTGGATGCTAGCGTGAGGGTGGCACTGACAGCTTCACCGTGTTACTATCATGGTAGCACCTTACCTACCTACCAAGCAAAGCTCGTGTATGTCTGTGCTCCTCATCTTGAGTCACAGACGCCAGTCATGGCTGCACTGCTACTGATGTACTCTTATATCCTCTCCCTACCTAATAGGCAAATACCTGGTTTCGACTGGTTTGCTGAGTGAACGAACAAGACGAGTGAGAGCTGAAACCCAAACGGCCGCTTCCATTCCCGATGCCAGCCGACTACTAACATGTATGCACCAATGAGTAGAGAAGGATTAAAGACGATAAAGAGAATTATTCGCAGCTGCAGACACCTTGGCCGACTGCAGTGCACATCTTCATGTATGCTATAACCGCTACTTACATCCTAGGTAGATGGGCCCTGTATCCATCTCGCTACCCAAACAATCGGGTATAGATTTTAATAAACCCTCCGTAGCCCAGTCGTCGCAAGGGCATATATAATAAACAAATGTGCCAAAACCCTTATGCTCTGGCATATGCGCCCTGACTAGACAGTAAACAAATACAATATAGAAAGTGAAGAGGAATCAAGAACCGAATCAATTGACCAGAGAAAAAGAAAAAAAAACAGCAGACCCCAGACTCCTCCATCTGCCTCAACCATGTCTCGCACTCAGACTTGCAAAGGCATCCGGGCTGTGTCGCCCGTTCGTCCAGGCCATGTCCATGCCCAGATTCATGCTTTCCCTGCTGATCTTACGGTCTGTCGCAAAGGGATCTGGAGACACTGCCGCAGGCCCGCTCTTCATGAACGGGTTGTTGGTTCCGGCAAGTGGCTGCGACGGGCTCAGAGGGGACTGCGCCGGAGCCGCCGCAGGCTGCATCGGCTGCATCGGCATGGGTCTGTCCTCCGGGATGGTGGGTGGTTGAGCGTGTAAATTAGGGTCGGAGGCCGCAGGGCGAGCTGGTTGCGGCTGGCCGTATAGCGCGAGAATAGACGCCTTATCCTGACGCTGAGGCTGGTAATATTGCTGATGTTGCTGCTGCGGCGGTTGCTGCAGCTGTTGACCATAGAACTGCGGTTGGTGTGGTTGCTGCTGGAGCACTTGCTGGGGGTGGTGCACACCGTTGTTCAAGAAGGGATTCGTTCCGGTCAAGTGAGGTTGAAGCGGCGTCGGAGTCTGGAACATCGTAGGCTGAGACTGTTCAGGAATCTGGGTGAGAGAAGGAGATGATATCCTGGTCGGCGATCGAGTGAAGGGATTGTTCGCATATGTCGTGGGCTGGTTGGTGTTCAGGGACAAATTCTGCTGCGGCGGCTGCTGGTGCTGCTGCTGGAACGGAGAGGACGCCGGAGCCTGCGTAAGAAACGGGTTGTAGCCCGTCTGCTGCGGTGCCAGCGGCTGTGTGGCGGGCTGAGGGTATGTCATGCTGCTCTGGAAGCTCAACCCCTGGTATTGTTGAGGAACTGGCGGAGTAGCCTGCGACTGATAGTAGGTTGAGAACTGATGGGGAGATGTGACGATTCCTCCTGTATGATGGGGGAAGAGGGGTTGAGCTGCCGGAGATAGGCTCATGTTTTGGAACGCCTGCGTAACAAGGCTGGCCTGGTGAGCGGGATTTCCATAGGGATTCGTCGAATTCAAGAATGGGTTGTTGGTCTGAAGCGTCCCGGTGGACTGAGCCGTCTGGGGTGGAGCAGGCGGGAACATGTCGAAGGGGTTCGTAGACGCTGCCAATGCCGTAGTTGGTCGTCCTGGCGCCGCTTCCTTCTGTGGCATGCTCAAACCCAGGTTGAGACCCCCGGTGTTTGAGCCCACCGGCGTCAGCGACCTTGAGGTGCGCAACGTCCGCTCGGCTGTTGGCGCGGGTCCTGGCGACCTGTCGCCTTCGCCGAGACGAACAAGCGCCTCTACAGCGCGCTCCAGATTGCCGTTGACTCCCTTCAGAATGGCCGTATTCCGCTGGTCGTCCTGGAAGCCCATGTCTCGTAGTCTCGCAAGCTTCTTGTCTGTGTCGTCCTGGCCGTAGTCCACGGTGGCCCCAAACACCTTGGACTGCTTGTTCGCGTGGTTCGTTTGGTTTGCGTTGTTCGTCGAGGAATTGGAATTGGCAAGCTCCTGCGCAGCGGCCGCCTTAGCCTCCTTCTTTGCCCGCGATGACAGCGGGAATATCGACGACGCAGACCGGAATCCGAACTTGGAGTTCTTGGGCGGGAGTGGTGGCGGGGTGCCTTCGTCGAGCTGCGGTCTCTTCAGCTTCCCGGCCTGGCCGGCGACATTGTTGATGTATTTCTGCCTGATGAATCTCTCCATTGCCGAGTCTGCCTCGTCCACGTCGATGGGGATCGATGGTTTTTTGTTCTCGGGGTTATAGATCTTGTTGGAAGCGGCGTTGCCGACCTTTCGCATGTTCTACAGCCACAAACAGATGAGCTTTAATCACGTCTCTTGTTCATCAAGGGGAGGGCGCTCGCTCACATCGACCTGTTCATTCGTCCACGCATCCATACTTAGCGACTTGACCTTGGATATGTGCGTGCCCAGCTTTCGATGTATCGCGGCACAGCGCATACACAGGAAGACGCCCAGCTGCAATTGCACGGGTTAGCATGTACTATCTCGGGCCGCAGCGGGCATGGCCGGCCCAACGGGTCGTCGAGGAAAAGGGATATCGTACACTCCATGATGCCCAGCCTGTCACACAGGTCGCGGTTAGCAAACGGTTGCACGACGACAAGTGCGAGCAGAATCGGAAAACGCATGGTGCATACCTGGGTTTCGCGCGTGACAGTCGGCGCACTGGTCATTGCCTGGCACCGAATGTACCAGCTCCTGCAGAATCGCCTCGTTACGCGCCTGCTGGCGCTTGCTCAGGGTGCCCGACATGACGCTGTCGTGGCTCTCGGGCAATTGTGTTGCTTGTCGACCAAGGCGAGCGGAGCGGGAGCAAATGCGCGCGTAAAAAGGTTCAGGCGCTGGCACGACCGGGGTGCTCGTCGATATGTACTCGTAGGCACAAGTTTATCCAAGCAATTGGAGACCCAACCGGGCCTGTTCGATTTTCTACGCCTGGGCTGAGTGTAAGATGAGGTCTTGGTATCAGACCAGGGTCATGGCGATGGACACGGGCGAGGGGCCGTGCGGCAGAGGGACGAAAATCGAGGATATCGCAGCTCGCAGACGGCGGAGAAGAACCAGCAAGACACGATAAGAAAATCAACGAACAACCCAAGCAGACCACGAAGAAGAAAAAGAAAAAAAAAGACGATGAGAAAGGCGAAGGAAGTGGTGCTAGCGAGACAAGCGATTCATGGGTGTTGCGATTCGGTTTCGTGACTTTATCCACTGGGGAAAAGGAAAAGGAGAAGCATCGAATCATTACCCGACGTTCGCCATTAGCCCGCAGCTGCCACACGACCAGCGACAGCGCCACAGCGCATTGTGGGGAGGGGCTAATTACAGGTAGCTGGAGGTGTTCCAGAGGCGCTCCAGCTGGCCCAGGCCCTGCAGACGCCCGTGCTTAGGGCCTGGCTCAGCGCTTCAGCGGGCAGCGATGGATTCTGGCAGCGCTCCTGCGTCCCGTATTTCAGCACCTGCACCAAATGGGGGGGCCCCCGTCGGTGCAAACCTCCAGCTCCAGCTGGAATTGAGGCACCAGTCGCAGTGGGGTTAATCGATAAGGCTGCAGCTTACACACCTCAGTTCTGGAGACGAGGAACGTGGAAGCCATGTGCGGATGAATCAAGGGCTGGGAGACCGCCATACGATACGATGCGATGACCTCTGTCCGATGGAACCGATAGAGATAGCTGGTCGTCTTACGAATGGCTCGGCGAGGTAGTGACGATGCCCTGCTCCCAACGGCTCTCTTGCGATAACACAGGAGTGCTGCGTTGCCCATGCGCTAGCAGACATCCAAACCTAGCACAGCGTTGATTCACCAAGTCAGCATAACTGGTGGCTTGTTGGTGATCTAAGGGCACCGGAATCTTTCTTCCCTTTAACTTATCCTTGAATCGGGGGATCGTGCTCGATATCGAAGAATTGGAAAGCCCTCTCGCGGCCGCACGACACGCTGGTTCATCTTGTATCCGACCTCCATCGGAATGCATCTTCTGGCTCTCGGAACTCCCTCCGCTGGCAGCCACCGGGACAAACCGAGCCCGATCACCGACATTCTAGTATCGCTAATACTACGCAGACAAGCAGACTATGAGGACCGTCTCTCAGACTGGCTCCTCCGCCATCCCTCACGTGTCCCCAACCCGAGACTCCGGGCTTGCCGGTCCACCGACTTCCTTCTCGGCACGGAGTACAGGTTAAGCAACGTCCGTGGACGAAGTCGGGCTCACTTTGCCTCCTGGAGTCTGGGCCTCGGTCCCCTTCGCCGTCGTGGTGCCACTGACGCAGAGGGGCACCGTAAGCCAGCTGCTGAACGTTATCACAGCTGCCCAACTCGAAGCGATTACAAAGGACGCAATAAAGGTCTGGCGAATTCCCCGACGATTTGTCAACAGCCTGACCGAGGCTTCGGATGTATCCGCAACGCTGGCCGTACCTTGCGCCATCGCCCAGTCCGCCGTTTGCCTACCTAATCCCAGGTTGTGCGGTCACCGTCCGAGTCCAGCCGCCGACAGCGCCGGCGCAGGCGTGGCCCTGAAGCATTTATTAAGAGATGACGCCCAGCAGTTGATCTGGAGATGCTGACCACCGCGCCGACTCCTCTTCAATGCACGACTCTGCATGGTCTGTATGACTTGGGTGTCACCGTTGTGCACAAGAGCTTACATGTACTGAGCGGTGCCGCAGTCAGCTGGCGGAGGAGGGATTTGGACCCTGGACCTCAGCCACCTGCACCAAATCCTCACATGTGCTAGTACCCTCTCGGTACTACCAAGACCATCCCGCTGCTAATAAAAGACTTCGGGACCCCCCAGCCACAGCCCCGTGCGGCTGGTACCTCCCGCTTGTACCGGGTGCTCAGGCAGCTACAGCACCGTTAGGAGGCCAACCACGCCGAGCCCGACAGTTGATTTAACGTGGTCTGTCCATCTCCATCGCCAGCATCAGCTCCGTCTCGCTCCATCCTCACCTCCTAAAAGCCGCTCCTCAGCCACACGCAATCTCACCTCCTTGCTTCAGCTAGCTTGCTTCACCTGCGCGTGTGCTTCCACCGACGATTCCGACGGCAAGCCTGGAAGTATACGATGGATTTGGAGCTCTAAACTACGAAGCCTGTTTCGCGACCTTCTGCTACACAACCACCGCTTCGAAGCTTTGCCGGACTCGTTGAGGAGCAATGGCGGGCATAGAGAGACTCGAGGTCCACAGCAGGGTACGTCCTTTGAAAATTCTCTTTTCCTCAGACGCCACGGGCGGGAAACAAATGGCTGACTGGCAACTTGTAGTCCTACATTGTCCGATGGGTCAAGGTCGAGGAGGGGAACACCCTCTCCTGGAGTGTACAACCACACAAAAAGTCCATGTTAGCAAAACCTCCTCTCCCACGTGAGCCAATGTGCTCCGCTGTGGCCGTGACTGACTGTGTAATCATCTAGTAACTTTGGCATTGTCAAACACCCAGGCAGCGGCGCCACGGGTCTCTCTTCTTCGGCCGGCGACGATATACACTCCCATACCCCTCAGACCCAGGAGGTTGCCGAGGGCAAAGCGAGCCGGTTCGCCAAGAAGGATGTCACGGCGCAAGAGCTGCTTTCTAGCAAGGGATTCATATCGATAAAATGGTTCGGCAAGTGTGAGGCCGACAAGGTGTCCATGGGAGCCTACGACGTGCCCCCTGGACAGACGGGCATGTACGGCCTGGTCTTCGACAACACCTTCTCCAAGCAGACGTCCAAGACGGCCACCTTTGTCGTCCTGACGTACCCTACCGGCGCCGCTCCGCAGAGCGCCAACCACCTCCCGAACCTGCAGATGCCGAATGCCAGCCAGACCAGCTTGGGCGTGCATGGCAGCCCGCCCCATGAGGCGGATCCCGCTGCCTCCGTGGATAGCTTCCATAGCCACCCGAGCAAAGGCCATGCGCGCACCGTGTCCGACGCGACCATGCCGGCCAACTACCATGTCGGAACGCTGTCGAAGAGACGACGGAAGAAGGGACAGGGCTATGCTCGCCGCTTCTTTTCCCTCGATTACTCCACCTGCACCCTGTCCTACTACTACAACCGGAACTCTTCTGCTCTCCGCGGAGCCATTCCCCTGAGCTTGGCTGCCATTGCTGCGGATGAGAGAAGAAGGGAAATTAGCATCGACTCGGGCGCCGAGGTGTGGCATCTCAAGGCGCCCAACGACAAAGAATTCCAGGATTGGGCTCGGGCTCTCGAGAAAGCGAGCAAACTGGCCAGAGGTTTGGAAAGCCAGCCGCAGCAGCCAAAGCTTGGCCTGCAAGTCGATCATCGCACGCTACACGGAGACAACAACAATACCACCGCTGCCAGTCACCAGGCAGGGCGGGACGAAGAGGTTGAGTGGCAGCAGGTTGAGACTTTGGTTAGCCGTGTCGTTGGGACTCGTGATGCGCTGCGTCGCCTGACTAAGGAGGTTGCGGCGTTACCAAGGCCCACGTCCTCGTCTTCGCATCACCTAGGTGCTCCGGGGAGTGCCATTGACGACACTGGCGATGGAGCGGAGAGGAAGTCCTTTTGGAAACGCAAGTCTAGCTCCTCCGTAGTGACACCACCGGGAGCGCGTCCGGACTCGGCGACAGTTGAAGACCACCACCATGATGCGAACAAGCGCAAGTCAAAGGGCGCAACGCAGGAAGAAAAGTCTTTGCAGGATCATTGCGCGGCTCTGCTGGCCGACCTCGATTCCGTTGTCAGCGAGTTCACCGTTCTCATTAACAACAGCAAGCGCCGCCGAATGCCGGTTCCCAAATCCGCCGAGGCCGCATCCCGCCTGAGTCTGGATACGATTTCGACCGGAGAAGAGTTCTTTGACGCGGAAGATGCCACGAGGGTTGTCAAGATCGATGCCAGCGACGAGGAAGAGCCGCACGAGTCGGAGGAGGTCGATGATGCCTCGTCACACGACAATTCGTCCATCTCATCCGTCGAAGAGGACGAGGTGGTGAGTGGCGGCGGCGCAAACGCTCTGTTCCCAGTCAAACCGAAGAGCCTCACTCCCCTGCCTCTCGACGTCACCATCAACCGCAGGACGGGCATACCGCCTGCAACGGTGCTGCCCCCCAGTTTGATTGCGTTTGTCCGGAAGAACGTTGGCAAAGATCTTAGCACCATCAGCATGCCCGTGTCCGCAAACGAGCCGATCTCGCTCTTGCAGAAGATTGCAGAACAGTTGGAGTACGCGCAGCTCCTGGATCAGGCTGTCAAGCGCGGATCGGTAGCCGAGCGACTGCTGTATGTAACCGCCTTTGCCGTCTCACAGTTTAGCAGTGGTCGTGCCAAGGAGCGAGCCATCCGCAAGCCGTTTAACCCCCTGCTTGGAGAGACGTTTGAACTGGTGCGCGCGAACAAGGAAATCCCTGGCGGCTTCCGTTTGCTCGTGGAAAAGGTTCAGCACCGGCCTGTCAAACTGGCCATGCAAGCCGACTCGGCCAGCTGGTCACTCTCGCAGTCTGCCGCCCCAGGTCAAAAGTTCTGGGGCAAGAGTGCCGAGATTACGACTGATGGACGCGTGAGAGTCGTGCTTCGCCTGGCGGACGGATCCGACGAGCTCTACTCGTGGAACATTGCCACGATGTTCCTGCGAAACGTCGTCATGGGCGAGAAGTACGTGGAGCCCGTCGGGACGATGAACGTGGTCAACGACTCGACAGGCCACAAGGCAACGGTTGAGTTCAAGAGCAAGGGCATGTTTGGCGGAAGGGCCGAGGATGTCAGCGTGGAGACGTTTGGGCCGGACGGCGGCAACCTGGGCACGGGGCTGGTCGGCACCTGGACTAGCGGTCTTAAGACGGCTGGCCCTGGGAAGTCTGGCGGCGAGGAGATTTGGCGTGTCGGCAACATGGTGGACAACCCGGCGCAGACGTATGGCATGACGGCGTTTGCAGCCTCGCTCAACGAGATCACGGAGATTGAGAAGGGCAAGCTGCCGCCGACGGACTGCAGGCTGCGTCAGGATCAGCGACTCGCCGAGCAGGGGAACCTGGACGAGGCCGAGGTCTGGAAGGTCAGGCTGGAGGAGGCACAGCGTGCCCGTCGCCGTGCCACGGAGGAGCGGGGCGAGGAGCACAAGCCACGGTGGTTCGTCAAGGCGGAGGAGTCTCCGGAGGGCGAGGAGGTGTGGCGGATCAAGACGGGCAAGGACAGCTACTGGGAAGAGCGGGCGCGCGGCACTTGGACTGGGGTTGAGGATATTTTCAACGTGCCCGAGGAGTAGAGCTTTCCCGGGCATTGTTATTGCGTCTTTGGGTATGAGAGGAAGGATAGAGCGGTTGAAGCCATTTGAGAAAAGCCCACGGGGGGAAAGCATTTTGCCCTCCACTCTTTTTTTTTTGCTGAGACAATGAAACCTAGAATCGGGGAATAAGATGAATCAATACGAGGTATTACGATGTTCTTGAGGCTGCATGTGCGTGACTGCATCAACTCCTACTATGTACTGAGAGCTGCTACAGAGAGTTCACTCCGAAGATGAAGAAGGCTGATGTGGCGGCTGGGGGAGAGAAACTGTCGGGTTTTTGGCAGATCGCAATCTGCATCTTGGAAGATGTGCCGAGTGGAAGAAGAGAAAAAAAGGAGATGCTTCACCTTGGGAGCCTCCTCATCTCCTGTCTTGTCATACGGTGAGCTCTTTCGTTCACTGTATGTATTATCACATATAGAACAAGGTGAGCAAGGTAGGTAGAAGGGCAAGGTGGATGTAATATCTGGGCTCCATGCGTTTCACCTAGGAGATTCCGAAGAGGGAGAGGCTGCGCAAGGCGGGCAAAGGAAGGAGAGGAGGATCAATAGGTGGCGATGGGTGACGAGCATAGCAAGATCGTCGTGACGATGCAAATTTCCGCAGTCCCAAGCAGCAAAGATACTGTATGTATGTACATGCATCGTTCTCGAAGGGCAAGGGAGAAGTTTGGTGCGGATGGATCAGGGATGGACGGGAGAGGAAAAGCTTAGCGGCATTAACTCTGACCAACAAGCTTCAAAGTTCTCACGTCAACGGGATGGTTTAGTTTGATGGGATGGGGGCTTTCCTTGGTGTTTTGGGTTGACTGAAGATGGCGATGGCCCCTGAAGATCGGAAGTTTTGGAGTGGGTTGGATCGGTGCGGTCAGGGGGGTTCCTTGTGTGGTTTGTATGTACATATGGGGATACTAATTGGTAAGGTAGTAATACTGTGTCTGTGTAGGGCCAGGTACGAGGTACGAGAGGCAACGAGGTTATTTTTGGTTCATTGCGTGGAGGTGAGTGCTGGACGAAAGAGGGATGCCGAGGCGGGTGTTGGAGATGCTCCGATAGGGCGCGTGGAGTGATGGACGTTGCAGTACATAGCAGTACTCGTATGTGATGTTTACCTTATGAAGCCGAGATGCTGCAGCATTATCAAGGCTCTTTTATCACACATGTTCCCCCCCTTTTTCATGTAGAAAAATGCCATTAATTGCCTCTCTGAACGCTACCTCCTACTAGTGATAGCATCAACATCTCCGGCCAGGACAGGACAAGACAGACAGACAGACAGTGCATGGAATCCGGTGATCCAAGCCGTATGGCTTCTCGAAGCCAAGACGGTGGAGAGTGGACTCGGGGCTGCGTGCAAAGAGGGGCGTCGACAGGGATGGTGCGGGAACAGATAACCTTGGAACGGCCTTGTTCGGCGCATCCACACACGACGACCGAGTTTCAGCCTGTTCCGCTTTATTTGGGATGATGCTGCTCCGTACAGTATCGGTATTCAAAGAGGCAATTCCAGCCATCAAGAGGTGATATTGATCTTTGACTGTGGTTGAGGATGCTGTTGTGCATCATGACAGCTACCATCATCACCAGCTCGAGTTTCAGGAAGCATCTCACGATAAACAAGCCGCAAGACAAGGCAAGACAAGGACTTATTGTTGGAACAGACAGAACCACCAAAAGCTCAGGCGTGTGGATCAATGACGATCGGTATATGTCACCACACGCAGCGCGTTCCTTGGCTCGTCATTTTTGCTTGTGCCTGTGCCGCGCAAGTTTCGGTGCAGCCCTCTTCTCTCGTGTTAGCCGAATGCTCGTCTGGCTCAGGGCGCCCATTGGCTGCGACTATTACGTTTAGGCAGTAATACGAGCAGCAGCGGGCAGCGCATCACGAATAGACTTTGGCATGGCGCCGGGGAGCCAAATCGCATGCTTTTTTTTTAGTGGTGACGGTGCCTGGACCTAAACACTATAGATGCATCAGCAGGATCAATTGAGTTTGCACAAGTATGTACTATTATTATTATCATTGCTGTGATGAGCTGCAGCGGACTGGAGCTGATCAGCACAGAAAACTCCGTCACCTGAGCAGGGCAAAAAAAGCAAAGGGGATCGGGTCGGGCAGTGCCTCACACACTGTCTGCGCATCCCAACCTCGTCCCTCGTCCCTCATCCCTCTCACAGCCTCGCCCTCTCCGTCGGTTTGCCTCCCTTCTCCCTACCTGCATGACAGAGACAACATGTAAAGTATTCTCGTAAGTACCTCTCGGTCGCCAGCTGGCCGTTTCGTAGTGGCGCCAATCAGTGGACCGGCCGCCTCGTCTCCCAGTTTCGCAGTGGGTTCGTGTGCGACGCTCTCGCGCCAGCCATTGGAACAGCCGTGGCCCGTCTGGCGGCTTCGCGCTGCCACAGTCGCAAGCTGTGCTCCAATGGCTCGAGCAATGGGGATCGAAATCAAAATGCCAATGAGAGGCCAGTCACAGGCCCGCTGAAACGCCGTCCACAGGGTCGTGCAAGGATGAAGGGGGGAAAAGGGCAATCCAAATCTCGCGGCTGTTTTTTTTGGTGTTTGTACGTAGTAGGTAGTTCTCTGCTACCTTGCCTTCCCTTATGCTACCTTAGCTGGTGGTGACCTTTGTTATGGAGTAACCCTTAGTATTGGTTTTTTATTAAACACCCTCCATTCCAGCTGCCCTTTCCTGCCCTTCTTCTCTTCCTCCCTCTTCTTTCCCATCCATCATCTCGTTCCCGCCCAGAGGCTTGTTTTTCCGACCAACTGTCTTTCTTCACTCGTTTCCAACAAGCCCTCTCTCGTTATCGCAGCATCGCCGCTGCTTCTTCTTCTTCTTTCTCTCCTTCTCCATTGTCTTCTCGTTAGCCAGCCAGTCCGGCGGTACTATAATATTCTCGACTCGACTCGACTCGAACTCGTGATCCAGCGCCCTTCCACTCTTTGCAGAGGCTCATCCTTCTATCCATACCCGTTTTGCCTGTGCTCGTCCGCAGCGCCAGTTTAGCCACAGCGTTCCATTCATCAGCGAATCGGTGACAAACATGAAGGGACTCGCTCTTCTCTCAGCCGTTGCCGGCCTCGGCGCCGTCATGGCCACTCCCACGCCCTCCAAGAACGACCCTCCTTCCAAGAGGGCTTCGCTGCCCGCCGTCTCGGCCTCTGGAAATGGTCAGTCTGAAACAAACTATGGCTGCCATCAGCATCTTCTTTTGACGGTATAGAGACCGACTGACACGTCTGAATCTGCAGCATTCTGGGCCGATGGCAAGCGCTTCTATCTGCGCGGCATAGACTACCAGCCCGGTGGTGCTGCTGCCAACGAGGATCCCCTCGCTGACCCCAAGACTTGCCTCCGAGACATCAAGAACTTCAAGGACCTCGGAGTCAACACTATTCGTGTTTACGCCGTCGACAACTCAAAGAGCCACGACGAGTGCATGAATGCTCTCGCCGATGCCGGCATCTACCTGGTTCTGGACGTCAACAACCCGGGCTACTCCATCAACCGCAAGACCCCCGAGCCGTCGTACAACACCATGTACCTTCAGAGCGTCTTTGCCACCGTCGAGATGTTTGCCAAGTATGACAACACCCTGGCCTTCTTCTCCGGCAACGAGGTCATCAACGACGAGCCCGGAACCGATAAGTCTGCTCCCTTCGTCAAGGCCGTCACTCGCGACATGAAGAACTACATGAACGAGCGAGGACTGCGCAAGGTCCCCGTCGGATACTCCGCCGCCGACGTTTCCTCCAACCGCATGCAGACGGCCATGTACATGAACTGCGGCAGCGACGACATGCGCTCCGACTTCTTCGCCTTCAACGACTACTCCTGGTGCAACAGCGACTTCAAGACCTCTGGCTGGGACCAAAAGGTTAAGAACTTCACCGACTATGGCATTCCCATCTTGTAAGTGGCACAAAAACCGACCCCGTTGCCTTTCTGACGGCCTGCTCACACGTATCCTTCTAGCCTGTCCGAGTGGGGTTGCATCAAGAACCGTCCTCGCAAGTTTGAGGAGCTGTCCGCCCTCATGAGCTCCGAGATGACCGGCGTCTACTCTGGCGGCATCATGTACGAATACTCCAAGGAAGACAACGACTACGGAATTGTCACTATCGATGGTGACTCCGTCTCCAAGTCGAACGAGTACAACCTCTTCAAGAGCGCCTTGGCCAAGAACCCAACTCCCACCGGCTCCGGCGGTGCCGCCAGCTCCAGCCACGCTGTCAAGTGCCCGTCCAAGGACCCCAGCTGGAACGTCGACCCCAGCCTGGTTCCCGAGATGCCCTCGGCTGCCAACAAGTACATGAAGAAGGGTGCCGGCGACGGCCCCGGCCTTGGCGGCGACGGCTCTCAGAACGCTGCCGACAGCGGTACCGCCACGGCCAGCGTCACCGGCGGCACGGCCTCTCCCACTGGCACATCTGGCTCTCAGGAGACCGAGTCCGACAGCGCTGCCGGCTCCATCGCCCACGGCCCTCTGGACACGACGCCTTTTGTCGTGTCTGGCTTGGCCCTCCTCTTCACCATGTTCGGCACTCTTCTGCTCTAAGTGACTTTGAGTCTGTTGTCGAATTTTGAAGGATTTTCGTTCTCTTTTACTTTGATAATGGAGTGGCCATGTCAACTCTGCGATAGACGGGCAGGCCCTGGTGTACGGTATGAATGGAACGCGCGTTGGCCGTAATGTAAAGGCCGGCGAGTCTGGCTCTGCAAGGACTAGACAGGGAAGGGAATGATAATTTTTAAAGCCTAGGTTTGAGGGCCATTGTTTATAAGTGCACTGCCCCCCTTTTTTTATCTTCTTAACATGAATGCTTTTTGGTCATGTCCGTCGTGTGAGTGAAGCTGCTTGTGCCTGCCTGTTCATACAAGTCCCGTAATCAGAAGCTTCCCCGGATTCGGGCGATTGGCCGCTGCCCCACTATTGCAGCTGTGCCTCGGCTTCGCTGAAGAATACATGTAAGCAACGGCAACGTAAGGTGAGCCGAGACGCTTTCAACAACTGCATCTCTAGGTATTGATTGCTCTTGGACTGTTCTGACTTGTTCTCCGTCATTGTAATCTCCTCTCATCTACAGCCCCAAAATCTGTCTGTCCTGCCACGATTGACCGTCTGCTGGCTGCTCCTTCACCGACCGATTCCACAACACCAGCAATCTACAGCTCTACAGCTACCTTGTAGCATCACAATCATCAATCACCATGGCGCCACAATCCTCATCCCCATCCTCCTCCTCTTCTTCCTCCGAAACCCCTCTCACCTCCTACGCAGCCTACAAGTTCTTCACCGTGACATCCCCCGCACCCTACGTCGCACACGTGCAAATCAACCGCCCCGACAAGCTCAACGCCTTCTCCGAGGCCATGTGGCTCGAATTCGGGCGCGTCTTTGCGCAGCTCAGCGCGGACGCGGACGTGCGCGCCGTGGTGTTGACGGGGGCCGGCGAGAGGGCCTTTACGGCGGGGCTGGACGTCCAGGCTGCGGCTCAGGATGGGAACCTGACGGGAGGAGCTGCGGACGGGAAGAAGGGGCAGCAGCAGCAGGTGGATGCGGCGAGGAGGGCCAAGGGGTTGAGGGCGCAGATTGAGGAGTTTCAGGGGAGTATTGGGGCGATGGAGAAGTGTGAGAAGCGTGAGTCTTTTTCTTTTTACTTCCTTTTGTTTGTTCCGTTTTGTTTTCGGTTCGAGGGTAGGAGATGGGAGGGAGTTTGAATTCTTGATTCTGTTCTGTTCTATCTGAAGAGACGAGGTAACATGACCCTTTCTAACCCCTTTCACAGCCGTCATTTGCGCCATGCATGGCATCTCCCTCGGCCTCGCCATCGACATTGCCTGCTGCGCCGACATCCGCATGTGCGCGTCCGACACGCGCTTCGCCGTCAAGGAGGTGGACATTGGGCTGGCGGCGGACATTGGCACGCTGGCGCGGCTGCCCAAGCTCGTGGGGTCGACGTCGTGGGTCAAGGACGTGTGCCTGACGGCGCGCGACTTCTCGGCGCACGAGGCGCTCGCCGTCGGCTTCGTGAGCCAGGTGCACGAGGGTAAGGCGGCGACGGTGCGGGCGGCTGTCGGGCTGGCGGCGGCGCTGGCGGGCAAGAGCCCCGTGGCGGTGCAGGGGACCAAGGAGCTGCTCAACCACGCGCGGGACCACGGCGTGGCGGAGAACTTGAGGTATACGCAGCTGTGGAATTCGGTGGCGCTGCAGGGGGAGGACTTTCCGGCGGCGATATTGAGTGTTTTGAAGAAGCAGAGGCCGACGTTTGCGAAGCTGTGACATGTCTGAACGGTGGATGGGGATTTCTGTAATGTAGAATTGGACTATCCGGTGACGCGCACAGGCTCGCGTTCATGGGGTCGCTAAAGGAAGGCCATATGACGATGGATATCCGATCGCGTGTGATTCTTTTACTGGGAGCCGGACTCGTCCACGGGAGGAAGGTTCTCTTTGAGGCGCTGTGAAGGAGATTAAGAAGTCAGCATAATGAAAATGACGAAGCAGGCAAGAGATAGAGAAAGAGAAGAAGAAGTGGTGAGGTTTGTCTTTTGGGTTTCAACATACGTCCTCGAGCTTCTGCTTGAGGAGCTGCACCATGTTCTCCTTGACGACGACGCGCTCCTCGTCGAGGTCCTCGATGATGAAGTCGTGGTTGACGCTGTCGATGTTGACGATGATGGACTTGATGGAGGGATCGCATTCGATCAGGACGCCTGCGCGAGAAGCGAAAAGATTAGCTATGAACTGAGTCAGAAGTGAGCGAGTATATGTGTACCTCTGATTGCACGCGGCATGTTGGACTGTTGCTGTAGCTTGGTCAAAGTCGTGGAGAGAGAAGAGATGGACGACGTGGTGGTAAGATGAAGAAGGCAAGGCTACGATAAGAGTGATGATGTCGGTCGGTAAAATGGTAAAGCCGCACGCCCCAGAAGTTCCAGTTCGATCCAGGACTTCTCGTAGCGGGTCTTGGAACCTAGGTAGGCTTGCGGGCGCTGAAGGAACAGCTGGAGGGCTCCAGTCCGTCGCTTTGTTAGCGCCCGGATGGCGGGCGGGTGGACCTAGAGGGACCCGGGCAACTCTCCGGCGATGGCAGACGTGTAAGCGAGCACATGTATCGTTTGCTATGATATCCTGAGCTGGACACTGAGCTTCTGATTTCAAAGTTGCTTCATGAAAATGAGTGATTGAGATGGCTTGAACGCTATCAGCCTGATGGGTGAAGCCAGGCTCGAGGTCTTGTCTGGTGCCACCCTCGGCATCCCTCTGCCGTTGATGCTCCCCGCATTTCGAGACAGCAACTTACATGTACCTACGTATAAGTACTAAGACACCACCACCACCAGCTGCTCACACGGGTATCCCGTACCTTGTTCGTATCAATCCCCCTAGGTACCTACAGATGATTCAAACCCGAGCAGTAGACACGTAATTCTACCAGTCCTGCCTGTTCCTATCTCTGTCTCTCCGACACCACCACTACGGATAATTGGGGCCGCAGAGCATGAAGCCACGCCCCCCCTTCAGCAACGATCTACCTTACTCGGGGCGTTTCCCTTGCATGTACCTACATTTACTGGTTAAGAATTGTAATGCTACGATGGACGGCCTGCGGATGGATTGGGAGCTCCGGGATGTTTTGCAAATGACGTCTTGCGGAGAGGCCCATTCCGAGTACGAGGTCGTTCTTCATAAGGATTCCTTCGCGCCTCTAATGCTACGACGCCTTTCCTTTGTTTTTCTCGTTTCTTACAATCTGCGGCCTTGTGATTCTACATGACTTGCTCTGCTTGATTCTTTGATACCCAGCACATTTCCTAGTGCCTTGTTATTGTGCCTTTGTTTCCTTACGTTCTACTTCGGCTCTCTGTAGAGGAGATGCCATGACCATCTTGAGCGGCATCGTTTGCGACGCCATCTGAACAGCCAATATCATCAATCTTGCGTAAACAGCTCAAAACAACATCTCGACGACACCTTCCATCGATCGCCAAGCATGAAGTCGGGCCAGCCAACGTCCACCCGGCCGCTGACCTACGTCATCATCCCCCTCCTCGCCCTCTTCGTCATCTGCTCAGCAGGCCTCTTCTTCCACGTCCGCCGCCGCCGCCGCCGCCTGCTGCTCGTCCCCGCCGACAGCTCCATCTGGGGCCGCGGCCGGTGGGTGACGCGCGACGGCAGACTCGTCTTCGTCCCGCGCGGGCACAGCAGGCGGAGTCCCTGGGGCGGGCTGCACTCCCAGGAGGGCCTCAACGAGCTGGGGGAGGCGCCGCCGCCGTACGGGTTCAAGGTGGTTCCTCCGGGGGAGGAGGATCGCGGAGGTGCGGAGGGGGCACCGCCGGCAGCGACGACGACGACGACGGAGTTGAGGGATATGGAGGAGGGGAGGAGGCCGCCTGAGTATGTTGCTGAGCATGTTGCTGAGCCGCCGCCGGCTGTTGTGGCGGATGAGAGAAGGAGGGGGGTTTGATGGGCTTTTGTGGGAGGAGGGGGATTGTCTCATTTGGTATGAAGTCGCGGTGAATTCGCGGCGTGGGTGTCATTTACTCTGTGTGAGGGCGATGTATTGCTTCTAATGTCTGGCTCTTGATTGTTGGTTTCTGGACAAGCGGATGGCGTTGTGGCCGAATGGGCGATACCAATCAATTCAAGGGATTTTGTCTTCTTCGTTATTCATGGTTATTGCATTTCATTACCTTTGGGAAGGACTTCCGTCAGATGTTGGATAAGAACTGATATTCCTCATCCGAGACATGAGCCCCCAAGCCCCCTCTGAACAGTACAAGGAAGTACTGCCACCTTATGATGGCGGAGCTGGCAGGCCAGATGTCTGACTTGCAAGACAGACGACTGTCTCATTTACGACCTCGATGCAAAGTGGTCAATGGGGGGAGATATTTCGTGCAACTCGATGCCCAACAGCCACACACCATTCATCACACCCAGGAAGAGATGACACAGCTACGGTCTAGTAGGCAAAATGCGTCATAGTTCAGTGTTTCTATCGTCTTCTCCCTTCGACCCGGCTCACGCTTCACAGCCCCTCGTGTCGGAACGAGGGACTCGCACAGAGCATCTGTTCGTTGCCGAAGGGCCCATGTCGACGAGAAAGCACAAACGTGGGTACTTTCGTACACCGGGGTGGCACACGGTCATACAGTTGTCCAACTTTGTGTCTTTTATCGTATGCTGTGAGATTTGTCTTTGCGGTTTTCGTTGAGGAGCATCCGTGGTGACACTTTGATGGACTGCGAGGAGGGAAGATGGGGGGCGAGAGTAGTTGCGTGGGAGGATTATGTAGCAGCGGTGTGATTGTTTGAAGGCCTTTATCACGCATGTTCCGAATGAACTGATGCAGATGAGGATGCCACGGGAATATGTCTACGTTAGGGTACATGTAAGGATTTGGCGATGCCTATATCGCCAACCTGTATGTAGGCGGGTGGCTTACTTTTAGTTCATTGGGACATTGCGCGCCAAATGGTGTGCTGTCAATTGGCAAGGAATTTCAAACTGTTCAGAGAACGACTGAAGACATCTGAATAGAGCAGCGGCGATAGCAATCACCAACGTCGGCCTGGTCCATGCCTGTAAGACAGCTCTCCGAGTCACGGCATGCTCCCCGGTTTCCCGTTACCGTGGAATAAGCTCTGCTTCGCACCAGAGACCTTGGTTGGTAAAACAGGTCGCGGCATTTCTGTGCTGTGGGAACGTCTGGGTAATGAGAAATACGCTCTTGGAGATGGTTGACTGCTTGCTCATCCGCGCATATCGTCGTCACCTCGGGACTGACTGGGGGATCACACCCAGCGTTTGACATCACAGACGCGCTGAGAGAAGTGGACTTCGGCTCAGCCCTATGTACAAATCGCTGTCAACTTGAAACGCAACCGAAGACAGGTAGGCGAGAGCTGTAGGCACAAGGAGCGCAATGGGCAAGGGAAGACGAACTGGCGATGCACGAGGATGGAGGTTTGGAAGCGCACAATCGTACGGGTGCGAGTCCAGATCGGCTCTCCGTGCATGTAACAAGGACGAAGTGTAATGAAGTAATACCAGCAGACTGGACGCAAGTCGAGCCCATCCATGCACATCACCCAGAGATGCCCACTTTCCAGCCGTCGCGACTCTGTCTCTGGTTCCTGTCCCTGTCGCAGTCGAAAGTGCGATTGATACCTACATGTAGTAATACCTGTTCGTTACCCTGCCAGCCGTGACGTGACGGTTCGAATGAATGGAAGCTATTGGCGGGGCTTGGTTGGTTCATTATTCGGGGCGGGTCTGGAGCTGTCTGCTTCCCATGTGCCAGCCCAGGGGGTGGCATCACCTAGTGCAGTACCTATGGATGACCAAATGGCTGGCGGCTGCGGTGCGGCGCGGCTTGGGTGAGTGTGAATGGAGGTCATGATGCTGTCGGGACGAGGAAAACAAAAGTCCACGGTACGAGGGGGAACCTGGAGGGGACTTTGCGAAGCGTCCGTCGAGGTGACGTGCAAGCACTAGAGCATGCAGATGAGGGAATAAGGTAAGCTGGAGCTGGAGCTGAGCTCGGAGTTGAACAGCAACCTAAGAATACAGTGAGTGATCGAGTTGGGCGTCAACGGCCTTCCAGGTAGTGTTGAACAGGCGCTGATGCTGGTCTTGGTCATGGGCAGCCGCCAGCTCCCGATTCGACCCCCATCTCCTTTTCCCTGGACAAGAGGAACACGTACGAGTGCGTACACGCGAGTAATTGTGTGGTAGCGCAAGCTCGTGCAACGGCGCTGTATCACCAGCCTCGTCCTTTTCCCTCTTGTCCAGTCTGCTGTAACTACTGCGCCACCGACTAAAAAGCAGGTCGAGCGCAAGGGGGGTTGGAAACCAGAGAAACCCAGAATCAACCTTGAAGAAGGAGAAGAAAAAGAAGGGGAAGAAACATTCAATGGAAGAGAGGGAAAAAAAGAAGTGGCTGGTTTGGACGGTGCAAATCTGGCCCAGTCCAATCCATTGGATCCCGTCATTGCCCTGATCTCTGCCCGTCCAAGATAGCGCACCTGCTGAGGTACCGCCCAGGTACGCGCAGGTTCCCGGTACGTGTACCGCCCACAGGCTCCGCGCGCCCTGAAGCCTCGGGCCCTCTAGGCTCTCCAGGCCCTGCTCGTAGCGGCTTAGTGCTCAGCTAGCACACCCGTCCAGCGGCACCACCCACCCCTGCCGGCGCCATTGGGCCAGACTCCAGCACATCGGCAGCGCCAACTCATCAAGCAGAGGCCCCAGCCCGCTTCGGGACAATAACAAGCTACTGGAGGGCCTCACTCCATCGAATCCATCCATCTCACTCTCCTCCTCACTCCAACCTTCTGCATCACAGCGCAGCGCATCGCATCGCCCACCCGCGCCCCTCGCCTCTTTTGTCCCTGTTGCCGCGTCTCGTCCAGGGACGACAATCAAAGGGGAAGAAAGAAGACGAGCGGCGCCTCTCTGGAAGCCTCGCAGACCACCGCCAGACGCTGCCGGGTTCCTTCAAGTCTCGCTCCCCCACATCGTCGCCTCGCATTTGCGCTTGACCTCACCGACTGCCTCCCGCCTCTCTGCTCGCCAGCGTCCAATCCTTTCCTTCTCAGCTGTACATATTCGGCGCCTCCATCGTCGCTCCGCACATCATCATATCTTACATACTTTGTGCCTGTACCTACAGCTCCCAGCATACCTACAGACAGACAGACAGCCCACAGGCCCTGCAGCAAATCCCCTGACTCTGCGGCGCTCTCCCTGTTGGATGTCGTTTGTGTGAGCGACAGCCTGTGCTCTTTACCGCTCTGGGCCCTTCTCCCCTTGGGTGCCTGAGCTTCGCCACTTGGTGCAACTGGTTGCCCTGCCCTCCCTCGATTCCGCCTTCTCCTCCTTGGTTCCTGTGAGTTTCTGACGTCCAATCCCCCTTGTGCCGGGCCCCATCTTTGAGTGCTCGAGCGGGATCTTGTCTCTGCTTCAGCTTCGATTACGATCTTCTCTCTTTTTTTTTTTTTCTCTCTCTCTCTCCATCGTTTGCTTTCATTTACTGACGCCGTTCGCAAGGCGCTTTCCCCCTCTTTCGCCGTAGCGTTGGGCCTTGTTCCGGATGTCTGCATAAACGCTCTGTCTTAGTCTCTTACTCGACCTCAACTCCTCTGTTTCCCCTTCTCCTAATCGCGAGGAGTTAGGCGCCCCCCCAGAGACTTTCGCCAGCTGCATTGCCGCTACTGGTCGCGTAACGACAGTCCAGGACAAGGATACCGATTGCCTCGCGCCAAAGATGAGCACCGTCAGCAGGAAGAGCCTTCCATTGCCTGCGCCGACCGAGACCGACGAAACGACCACTCCCACGGAGCTGACCGCCGACATTTCCAGGCTTGGCGATGAGAAGTCGGGCTACTCGCTGCGCGACGACGGCAATCCGGTCACCATCCGCACCCGCGGCCATAGAAGCCATCGCTCCCAGACGTCGCTGCTGATTGAATACTTTGAAGGCAGCAGAACGGGCAGCTCCACCAGTCGCAAGCCGAGTGTGCGAGTGCGGCTCACTCCCTCCAGCTCAAAGAAAGGGAGAAGAGACCACAATATCCAGGTGACGGAGACCAAGACTTCCCGCAAAGGTTCGCTGACCCGACGGATCCCCCTGGAGGACGAGATTCACTCCCGTGAGCTTGAGATACCCGGAGTCGATGACGGCCATAGCATGACATCGTACGCTTCGGCCACTGAAGAATCCACCGTCTCGCGCAATCCCATTGACATAGAGATCACCCAAAGTCAGCAACCGCAGCAGCGACGGCGTCGCCCTGCCAGCCCGCTGATTCCGACGAGCGAGAAAGAGTCGTCTTACCCACCCGGAAATGGATCCGAAATCTCTGCCATTCCCACGGACAGCTTCTTGGATGGCTCCGGCCCCGGAGGGGATCTAGGTTCGGGCGAACACCTTGAGGAGACTGTGGAGGACACGCGAGCCACCAAGCCTCGAACCAAAGAACGATCCTCCAAATCTTCTTCAGACAAGCCCAAAGAGAAAGGAGAGCGGAAGCGGCGGTCCAAGAGTCGCGCGAGTAGCATCAGCGAGCTCCCGGCTGACGATACATACACCTCATCGCGGCGTCGCTCCAGCCGAAGTCGCAATCCTGAAGGCCATGTATCGCACCTCTCCGCCGCTGATTCCAGTGTTTTGTCGTCCAACCTGGCCCCGAGCCATCGCTCCGTGGACACCCGGTCTATGCGCTCTGGAGCTTCCAAGTCATCCATCAACAACCCTAAGCTACTCGAGACGGTCGAAGACGCCATTAGACGACTGATTTTGCCGGAACTGAGTGCCCTCAAGCGCGAGCAGAGCAAGCGTGAAGGCCGACGCGCCTCCTTCACCTCCACAGGCACGTCTGGCTCAAGAGAGGACATCGTCCTAGACCGCAGGCGGTCCGCAAGTCAGCGACCCGATTCGACAAGAGACAAGGAAGCTCTCAAGGAGAACGCCAAGCCCAAGGAGAGACGGAACCGTGAGGCTCGCCACGACTACGACGACTTGTCGGTGCACAGCCCTAGCCGGGACTCCCTTGGGGCGGACTACGGCATCCATGATGACGGCGACACGCCAAAGAGAAGCGGTAAGCTGGCCAAGGCCGCACTCGCCGCCGCGACCGGTGCAGCAGCTGCTTCAGCGCTGTCCAACGTGACAGACGAGCAGTCAGAAGTTGGCGAAAAGAGGCATCGCGAGAGACGTAGAAGGAGGACAGAGTCCCGGGTCAGAAGCCAGAGTCTCGGTCGTGAACGATACGCAGAAGAATACGACGATGACGAAGAGCCTCCGCCAGCGCCGCCAATGCCGCTCATGAGCGAGATCAACCCTTCAGAAATGACAAGAACGTCCATCTTGTCTGCAGAGTCTGACGGTCCTCACTCAGCCACTGAAGGAATTGCTCCGTTGGCCGATCAGCAGAGGGAGATCCCCTCGCCCTCGTCTACACCAACCCCTTCCAGGACACCTACCGACGTCCACCAAGCGTTGGGCAGGAGCCACGCCAATGTGTCACACGGTGACTTGACTGCCCTGCCGCGCGGTAAGAAGGAGTATAACCAGAACATCGAGTACGAAACGGATGAGTTTGGCAACAAGATACCTGTCGGCCCATATGACGGCTACGACGGAAACCCTCGTGATCTTGACCAGGGCGACTATCCAGACGATGGATACGAAGATGCCTACTACAGCACGCAGGATGTTCCCCCTCCTCTGAAATACGTTCCGTATCAGGCGGGCGCGCGCGGCCTGAGCCCGATCCCCAGCGTGTCTGGGTTTACAGAAGCCGATGGCGAGACGCCAAACAGAAACTCTCGAGGCGACGTCTATTCGTCCATCAAGTCTCGGAACTCGATGCAGTCCATTGACTCCGTCACCAGCAACTTCAAGAGCCGAGAAGTCGACCCTGCGTCGGCCGAGGCCTCCTCGGTCGGGCAGACGGCGGCAGGAAAGCCGGTCCATGGCATTGCTGCCAATCCCAACATCATTCACCCTGCCATTGCGGCCGAGTCTGTCGTCGCCTCTCTCTATGGGTCAATGCTCGACCAATCTGTCTTGACTGGCGTGTACAGCGGCGCCGGAGACTCGAACCTCTCGTACGATGAGCGTTCCAAGCTGCAGAGCAGCCGAGGCGCCAGCCCAGATAAGCAGGTTGCCGCGGAACATCACGAGTATGAAGATGATCGACAGCCGACTCCTGGCCAATCCCATGATTACATGGAGTATGAGCTTGATGAGAATGGTCGCAAGGTGGCCCGCACCAAGTATCGCCAGTCTCCCACCTCGTCTGAAGCTGCCATCACTGCGGGCGCCGTCGGTGCTGCTGCTGCCGCCCTCAAGGCAGCCCAGGAAAGGAAGCAGGCCACAGTCGAAGATGCTGCGGATGGCGACTTTGAACCAGCCGGAGTGTTCCGCAACAAGTCGTTCAAGGAGCGGGCCATGGAGGGCTGGAAGCCGCGCAACACGCCTACTCACAGCTTGGACAGGCTGGACTACGAGACCGCTCCTCGCATGGAGGCCAGCGGCGTCCCTGACCATAAGGACCCGATGCCTGAGATTGGCTACATCGACGACGACCTAGTAACCAACCCGTCGATCCTGCAAGACGAGCCCACCCCCGGCCAGTGGTCTGGCAAGGCCACTCCTACAGAGTATGGACAGGTCATTCCCAAGTCCCAGTCTGACGAAGACATGCGAGATGCTCATCTCGACGATGAGGCTGCCCTCAGCAAACAGCCAAGCCAGGAGGACGAGTGGCGGAGGACGTCGGCCGAGCGGAAGCGCGACACTCTGCTCACCAACCCCTACGAGGATGCCAGCCCGGTTGTGAATCCCGCGCTCAACGACAACCTTCTTGCCTCTCGTGGTCTCGGCTTCAGCACTGGCAGCCCCGGCTACAAGTACGATGAGGGATACATGTCCAACGGACCCAACCGAACGCCAGAGGTCGAGCCTAAGGGCAAGGCGGTCCGTATGCCTGGTCCGTCAAATTACATGGGCGGCCAAGAGGCCTTTTACGGGCAGGACAACAACCGGGCTCTCAGCGGCATGTCTCAAGGCATGGCTTCACCATTCTACGATGCTTCCACGGGTGGCGGCATTGAGCGTATTGAAAACAAGGACATTGTTGCCTTGATGCAGCACGTAAGTTGAGATAAAAACCCCCTTTGTTCTGAGAAGCAGATGGTTTGCTAACACTGTCCCGTCCAGCTCATGGTTCGCGATGCCCAGCGAAGCGCCCGCGACACAGAGATTGTGGCTCTGCTCATGAATGCCGCGATTGAGATGCGCAACTCCTTCCGGGACCTGAAGGAGCTGGTCCAGGACACTGGAGAAGACGTCATCTTTGCCAACTCGGAAAACACCGAGAAGCTTCAAAAGGCCATCAACGGTCCTCGACCTTACCCCGGCCCTCGATCTGTGCAGAGCAACTCGGTCGCCGGCACCACCGTGGACGACATCACGGTGAAGAAGAAGGCGCTGTGGAAACGAGCTCTCCAAGGCCTCAGTGCCAAGGGGACCAGTGATCTCACTCGCATCGAGGACATGCTGATGCAGCTCCTCGGAGAGGTGGACGTTCTCAAGACGCAGACGGCGCCGCCCATCTCGGCCCGGGTTTCGACCAGCGGAGCAGGGCAGTCGTTTGACAACCTCCAGCCAGAGGGGCAGTACGAGCACGACAAGGGCTATGAGCCCGAGGGCAACTCCACCGCCAGCCATGCCAGCCAGTCTCAAGGGCAGCGCCAGTTTTCGGACCATCGCATCGACACGGTGCCCGAGCACGAGGATGAGTACGAGTACGACCACCCTACGCCAACGGCAGAGCGCACCCAGGTGATTTCTCCGCTGGGCACCGTGGACCGTGACGTGCATCGCGGCGGGTCGCTTCCGCCGGAGGACGCGCCGCAAGTCTCGGGCCAGGGCTACGACCACCCGCACAGCGCCGACAACACGCCTCGCAGCGACAAGGGCAAGAAGGGCAAGTCGGGCAGCTCCAGCTGGTTCCCCAAGATCTCGCGTTGGTCCGGGACGACGGCATCGAGCGTGGGCAAGGCGCTGCGCGGCACTGCCAAAAAGGACGCCAAGGACGACGTGCTGCAGTCCCGGTCGGCGTCGAGCATGGCTTCGCGCGACGACCTCTATCCTCTTGACACGTATGGCGAAGACAGGTTCCACAATGGGTATCTCGAGGGGGGCCGCCTGGCACCGCCGCACGAGATTCTCGAATCATCAGCGCCCATTGTGCCGACAATTGCGACGCCGGAGGATCCAAAGTACAAGGCTCACCGCAACTCGATCAACCTGATGCACCCGCAGCCGAAACAAGGGCAGACGGAGCGCTTCCGAAACGCCCTGGAGTATTCTGCTCAGGATTTTGACGCACCCGCAACACCCAGGACCGCAGACTGGGGTGGCTCCATGAACAGCCTCAACCGCCTCAACGGTGCTGCATCCGGGCGGTACGGCAACGAGGGCGGCGATTACTGGCCGGCAGCCCCCCCTCAGCAGCAGCAGCAGCAAAACACTGGCCCGGCTCGGCCGCCCAAGGAGCCCCTGAACGACTCGTCGGAGCAAACGCCGCCCCGGACGACGCGAGTTTCGGCGCTGCAGAAGGGCAGCCCCCAGGGCCCTCAGGGCTACGAAAGTGGCTACGCAAGCGGCACCGGCACGCATCCAAGCCAGTACAGCCGCATGAGCCCCAAGCCAGAGAACAAGAATCTGAACGCCGCCCTTGGCGTGCCATCGCGCAGGCCTAGTGGTCCCAGGGCAATGACACCCAAGAGCCCAGACGAAGATGCGGCCCGAGAAGACAGGCGAAGGAAGAGAGGTGCGTTTGCGAATGAGACCTGTTGCTTCTTTGACCCGGCTTACTGACCCGTTGATTGCAGATACCTTTGGCAGCCTGAACAGCCACGTGAGCCAGGCCAGCCAAGAAACGGACACGTTCTAGGCGAAGTCGTGCCGTTGCTTTGGACCCCGACCTGTTGCTACACGAGTTGACGACGTACATGAAAGAAGAGATGGATGAGCCTGAGCCTTCATTTCTTGCTTCCCCTGTTTTAACACACATGGCTTTACTACACAATACCCCGTACAAAGAACATGATTCTTTTCTTTTCATTCTTCATTCTAAGAGGCGAGTCTCCGAATTAGAAAATGGTTGATAAAAAAGGGTTGACGAGCGAGAGAGAGGGGGGAAGTGGATGGGGAGAGTTAGCTTGCGTGGCCCGCACGGGTGTCGAGGGTGGAATGCAAGGAGGCTGGAGAGTGCTGGACATGCAGGGCAACTTGCGAGGATACTACATAATGCTATGGATTGCTTCGGGGAAGCCGGGGGCAAGGATATATGGGACGCGAGGAGGCAATGGATTTTGAAGGAATTTGCTCTGCGAGACTACTCGTATACTCTGCGTTGAGCAGCCTTCGGGCAGCTCCGTTTGTTTGCTTTTTTATCTTTCGAGCCTCCCCCTTTTGTATTTCTGAGAGTTGTTTATTCTTACGACGACATGACATGAACATTTGACTCGAGAGGGGAGCACAGGCTTGCGGTTGTCTTGATGATGTGATGATGCATGCATTGATGGCTTTGAAGCGACTGGAAGGTGAGGGACGATGCGATGAGAAGCTGATGAGTGTACTGATGCGTTTGATGGCATATGAAGCACAATCTTATTTCAGGCTGTATCCATCTGGTCCATTGTGTGACTATTTCTGTGTGATGTCCGGTGCTGCTGAGGCCATACGAGACGAGACACGTCGTGAGACGCTGTGAGACTCGGTGTCTGCATGTCTCTCGAGAGGCAGCAGTTGATATCACTCTCTTACATCTCGTATTATGTACATGTTAACGCAGGCTATCGAGGATATTGTTGATGGAGATGGTTTTGTTTGGGACTTTACTGTGTATTAGTGTACTGCACACGTCTTACGTTTGATGGAGCGCTTAAAAGGAGGAGCATGACTGTGTTTTGAGACAGAGAGGATCGTGGGGGAAGTATTATGGTAAGGTACCCAGGTAGGTAAGGTGATGCTCCCCCACTTTCTGCACGGGATGAAAATCTTGGTATGTATGATTTTACGGGAGTAGTACTACATGTTAGCTTATCTACCAATTCAACTTCAAGTTCGTCTGAGGTGTTCCTCTTATTCTTGTCTTTACATTTTGGTGTTCCCAACTTTTCTACTTCTGTCTCGTGACTTTATCTCTTGAGAACCTTTTTTTTTTTTTAAGTGCTGTGCGCTCTGTCGGTGCTGGACCTGAAGCAGAAGAGAGATTGGCGAGGGAACCCGAAGCCGGACCTTGAACCAACCCAAACTCCACCACTCGCATCTGGCCTCTTCACTACACCCTCCATTTCTCACTCGCTCATTCGCCCATTTCGTTTTATTTCCTTGATATCTTCGAGAGGGAGCAGATTGGGGGCTTTTATTCAGTCGCCCCAGATGGAAGAGGCCACGGCTTCTCCCGTGTCGCCGCCCGCGTCCGTGGTGCAGCAGCAGCAGCATGAGCAGAAGAAGAAGAAGGCGACATCGGCTAAGCGCGACTATAAGGGTTTCGTCGCGGGCGTCTTCAGCGGCATCGCCAAACTGACTGGTAAGTCACAACAAAACTCATGATGATGCTTTTTTCACTTTTTTTCACGTCCTCTCTCTTCTCATCCATCTACCATTACTTCGAATATATATGATATCAGAAAGAGGAACTCACAAATGTGAACTATATAACAGTCGGCCACCCCTTCGACACGGTCAAGGTCCGCCTCCAGACAACCCAGGCCAGCCGCTTCTCCGGCCCGCTGCAGTGCGTGCTGCAGACGGTGCGCCACGAGGGCGTCACGGGCCTGTACAAGGGCGCGACGCCGCCGCTGGTCGGGTGGATGTTTATGGACTCTGTGATGCTGGGCTCGCTCAACGTCTACAGGAGGGTGCTGGCGGAGCACGTCTTTGGGGCGGACTCGTGGGCGCCGGGGCTTGGTCCCGGGGGAACCTTTTTCTCTCTTGCTTCTTCTTCATCATCATCACGACATTCTTCTTCTTCATCATCATCATCAACATCATCATCAAGGTCTCCAGCAGAAGCAGTGACGTATCTGCCCCCCCTGGGCCACGGCCTGGCGGGCATCATGGCCGGCGCAACAGTCAGCTTCATCGCCGCCCCCGTCGAGCACGTCAAGGCCCGCCTGCAGATCCAGTACGCAGCCCTCAAGACGGAGCGCCTGTACTCGGGCCCGCTGGACTGCGTGCGCAAGATCTACGCGCACCACGGCCTGCGCGGCGTCTACCACGGCCTGTCGGCGACGCTGCTCTTCCGCGGCTTCTTCTTCTTCTGGTGGGGCAGCTACGACGTGCTGTCGCGCGCGCTGCGGCAGCAAACGAGTCTGAGCGCTCCCGCGATCAACTTCTGGGCGGGAGGGCTCAGCGCGCAGGTTTTCTGGCTGACGAGCTACCCGAGCGACCTCGTCAAGCAGCGCATCATGACGGATCCGCTGGGCGGGCGGCTGGGGGATGGGGAGAGGAGGTTTGCGAGGTGGAGGGATGCGGCGGCGGCGGTGTATAGGGAGGGCGGGTGGAGGGCGTTTTGGAGAGGATTCTTGCCGTGTTTCTTGAGGGCCTTCCCTGCTAATGCTATGGCGCTGGTTGCGTTTGAGGGTGTCATGAGGACGTTGCCTTGAAAGGGTGGTGATGCTGGGAGGAAGAGGGCATGCTTTGGGAGTATATGCAGATATAGCGGGTTACATTGACATGGCAGTTTGATAGCGCATCGGGAAACTGACAGTGTCGAGAGCCTCAGGTGGAATGCTGGACGAATATTGAAAAGCTTCGCATCACAAGTACCTTATAACAGCACGGGATGAAGAGGGAAATGAGAAGGTAGGTAAGTCCACTCAAGGATGGCTGGTATTTGATTTGACTTAGAAAAGACCCCCGAAGATTGCCCCCTTTCAGAAGATACCACACGCTGTCGACGACCTCTTTGACAAGGCCGCACGTGCTTCAATATATATCCTCCATCAAAATAAAGGGGGGTTCACTGGATGTTCTTCTATCCCATGGTCCATCCTTTTTATTGTTTTCCCAAACAATGGCTCCCTCTTGTTCCGTTCCTTTTCCCTGACCTTTTTAAGCTTTCGTGAGAAGAAGCAGTTTACTCGTCATCCTCATCGGCGTCATCGTTGACGACGTTGAAGAACTTGAGCTCGTACACACCGCGAGAGGTGGAGACGACACGGAGCCAGTCACGGAGCTGCTGCTTCTTGAGGAACTTCTTGGTCCTGTTTGTTTGGCACAGTATTAGCACCACATTCTCGCCCAATTATGAAAATCTCTTGTAAACGAGAGAGAGAGAGAGAGTAGAAAGGGTGAGTCGTACAGGTACTTGAGGTAGCGGCCAGACAGCTCGTTGTGGGCAATGACCTCGATCTTGCCGTCGCCCGACTGCTGGATGACGACGTTGTCGCCCAGGTTGTTGGTGCGGCCGTCGACCTTGATGCGGTCCTGGAGGAACTTCTCAAAGGCGGAGACGTCGAAGATCTTGTCGCTGGCAGGCTGAGAAGCGTTGATGATGAACTGCGGATTTGCCCATGTTAGTCGTTTGCCTCTTTTCCCTCCCGAATTCTTTTGTTCTTTTTTCCTTCAAGCAGCAAATATCTTGACAAGATCTTTCCCTCCTCTTCCTCAATTCTCTCTAGGTTGCACGTTGCGCTTTTTCTTTGCTTGTCTTGCTGGTAGGAGTAAAGGGGTATTAAGAAAACTCACCTTCTTGGTCTGCTTCTGGGCCTTGCCCGCCTTCTTCTAAATTCATGACATTTCATATCAGCCTACTGCACTTTTTCTCTCTTCCAAGATCAGCAACACAACAGGCTGTCCCCCCATCCTCTGCTCCCATCCAACTCCCATCTATCCCCCTTTCTCAAGAGAGGACAAGATCAGAGAGAGAGAAGGCAGAGGAGAAAAGGGGGCACCGTTGTGCGCCTACAGCAAAGCCAAAAGTAGAAATGCCATCTTCGTCGATTTCCTTCTTCGCTCTGAGACGTTGTAGTTCAAGAGGTGCAACATACTTGAGTAGGAGCCATTGTTGATGATTGGGGTTTGGGGGGTTGTTGTCTGAGTGGACGAAAAGAGTTGAAGAACGCAAAGAGGTCGAATCCTGCGTCTTTTGGGGGGTGGATTGGGTGTAACTTTGAGGTTTGGTGTTTTAGCCTACTTTTTTTTCCCTCTCGTGGATATTTTTCTGGGCTTTCGGTGGGTTCGGTCGGCGGAATTAGGGCTGGCGCGGATCAATGCCTGCCGAGGCTCCGACTTTTAACCACTCCGAGTTCAGGGTCGCTGTGTCACGTGATATCGTCAACGTCCTCCCTGACGGCCTTCAGCCTTCCAACTCGAAGCACTTCATGTTGGATGATGGATTTGGTTATGGATCGCATTCGCGATTAGATCATGTAAGCTGCATCATAAGCTCGATCATTCATCTTCAGAAAATCAAATGCTTTATTTCAATTTTAACCGAACAAAAACTATCATAAACCGGCCTGATGGCCAGGACGTAACCATGAAGAAGAATAGACAATCCATACTCGCGTGATTCATCAAGTCGTTTGCATAAATGAGATCCCATTTTCCATCGCTGCCGCTTTGCCACATAGTATACCATTTCCCCCCAAGTCAGTTGAACAATCTCTTGAACACGGCCCTGAGCCCCCCAGACTTCTTCTCCTGCTCCTTGGCCTCCTTCATCCGTCTGCGCTCATGACGGGCTCGCCGAGCAGCATCGTCGCCCTCTTCAAGCGGGCCTGACTGCCTAGGAGGGTCTTCGATGCGGCTCCTGCGAGGCCTATCGTAGGTGCCCTCAGACATGCGACGATCACGGGTCCGGGGAATGTCCCGGTCCCGCGTCCTTGGCCTCATGTCCTCGGGAAGAGAGGCATCGCGTGTTGGCACGTAAGTGTACCTGTCCTGAGGTGGCGGCGAAGATGATTTGCGAACGACGCCTTCGGTATTTCTCATCCCAAAGAATCGCTTCTCGGGAGAAGGTTGTCGAGGGAAATCGTCTCGAGAGTAACCAGTGTTACTTGAACGTTGACGGAACGAGCGGCTGCGGTGGCGCTTGATCTCCTCTGGTGGCAGGTCGAAGCCCACCTCTTTGCCCTTGCGCTCCGGAGCGGCAGGGACATCGGCAGAGACCAGAGCCGGGGCAAGGGCCGGGGCAGCTACCGGTGCGGGTGCTGGCGGTACCTCTAGGCTTTCCTCAGCTGGCTGAAGGACCGCCGGCTCGAGCTCCGGTGCCAAGGTCTTTCCGTAGGACTCACGGCGCTCACGACGACGCTCGCGACGCTCTTGTCGGTCACGCCGGTCATACTTCTCATGGCGACCATGGACCTCCTCTGGCACCTCACGGCTGCTGACCGGTTCAGGGTGTTCATAGGGCTCGGGGCGCTGGGTTTGTTCGGGACGCTCATGGCGGTCACGGCGGTCGGCGCGATCAACGCCACGATAATCGCGGTCTTCTCGAAAATCGTAGTGTTCACGCCTCTCACGACGCTCATAGTGTCGTTCGGGCAAACCATAGCGCTCGTGTCCTTGGTACCACTCGTACCCGCTCTCGTTGACGTGCACCTCTTGCTTTTCGAGCCGCTCAGCCTCCCTCGCAGCACGGCGTTGAGCCTTGCGTTGCTCATGGGCTTCCTGCTCCTCAGGAGTTCTATACCTCCGGCTGGAAGAGACAGGAACTTCGCCCACTACGCCGCTGTGCCGTCGTCGGGGAGTCCGAGGTGGCGTATCGAGCTTGGATGACCCGGACCCTGGGCGAGAACCACCACTGTCAGGAATAGAACGGCGGTAGTTTGACCCCTGAGATTCGTGTGAGCGACGCTTGCTGTCTCTGTTGTCTCTGTACTCTCTGAATTCTCTGCTCTCTTCCTCGCCACGATTCCTGCTGGAATGGGAAGAGTGGCGAGAATGACGGTACTTGCGGCGCCGGTCACGATCCCGGTCACGATCCCGGTCGCTGCTCGACGAGATGTGCTCCCTAGATCTATCCTCTGCGAAAATGTCAGCAATGGATTTACGAAGATCCTCCTCCTCGAAATCACTATTACTCCTGCGTGTAGTCGGGACGGCTAGAGACTGATGTTCCTCCAAATCCAACATCATCTGATGGTCTAGATGAGGGAGGTCTCCGCCGTTGCGGAGGCCGGGCAGCGATAGACGGGCGTCAGGCCTCGATGCCTCTGCAATGGTGTGGGGGACCACTGCGGCTGCGGCTGCGTCTTCAGCTTCGTGAAGTGCTATCTTCTGCTTGTGACGCAGCATGCGAGCCCTCCGCCTGTCAATCGCTGCCCTGTCGGGAACCGCAACGGCGGGTGTCGGCGCTCTGAACTCATCATCCAATAACACGGAAAGAGACAGCGGAGGCGGAGTATCTTGAACCATTCCTTCAAATTCAAAAGGAGAGACCCGAGGGCCCAGGGAGGCCATGTGCGGCCACCTCGGGGAGTAGCGTCCTTCGGCGGCGGTGGTAGCGAGGGTACGAGCAGGATATCGTAAAGGGGGCACAAAAGTGCTGGTTGCGGCAGCGGTGGCGGTAGCGGCGGCGACTTCAATGGGGATCGCATTTCGATCCGATTCACGGGATGGCATCATCTCTCTGTTTCTCACAGTTCTCGCCTGGAAACCATCGTCGGATTGAGCGACCACTCTCCTATCTGCAGTATATCGTGGTCCATCGATTGCCTCCCTATCGATGCTGCGGCTCAACCCGGACGCGGTGAATGCGTTTATTCGTCCGCCTTCTTCTTCCCGGACCCGAACAGCTGGGTTCGTAGCCACATGAACGGCGCCAAGAGCCAAACCGTGAGTGCCTCCAGTAGACTCGACTTGGGCTACATCCTGTAAGTTTTTGTTTTTCTCAATAGGCCTCGCCCGTTTCGTGATCTCTTTACTTGCCTGTTCGAAATCTATTGTTGTCACTGCCTTTGAGGTTGATGTCTCTCCGCTGGGTGGTTGCTCTGACGGGGTGTCCTTGGCTGTTTGCGCGGTGTCCTTCTTCGCATCAACGGACACCTTGGGCGTTGAGGGTTCGGCCGGTTTGGCGGCAGTTGCCGGCTCAGCTTCTCGAGCTGCAACGGGCTCCTCAACGGGCTTTGCGACTTCGGCGGGGAGGGCAGTCTCTCTTTCTGTTTCTTCTTGTTTAGGTGATTTGTCTTCCACGTCAATTTTAGTCACCTCGGGTTTGGCCGCTTCGGGAGCAACAGGCTCCGGAGCGGTTCCCTTGTGCCCACCTTCAACTGCGGCCGAGTTGTCGCGTTGGGAGTCATCAGATTCGTGATGAATGATCCCGGCAGCGGCCACGGCCGCTGTGGCGGCCGTGGTAGCCGCAGCAGCTCCAGCAAAGAGAGCAACCTTGTCGGACTCCTCCGGCAGAGCTGGCGCCAAGGTCTTCTCAGCATCCTCCTTGTCCTGAGAAGGCAGCGGCTCAGAGACGGCCTCCACATCAGGTTTGGAAGAAACAACAGGCTCCTCAACTGCCGGTGTCTCAGCCTTTGCGGGCTCGTCTCCCTTGAGGTCTACCGTCTCCTCCTCTCCCAAGGACCGACCCTGAGTCTCTGAAGGGTCTACCGAATGCAACGCCAAAACACCGTCGTCCTTCGACTCCTCACCCGATGTGGAGTCGCCAATCCGTCCCGAAATCTCAACAGGGGTATCATGTAATGAATGCTGCTCCTCACCTTTCCTGACTTTCTCTACCACGTTCTTCTCGACTGAGATAGGACCCAGAGTGTCCTTGTGTTCCTCTTCCTCGGCGTGTTTGGGCGCCTCCACCTCAGTAGTCACAGGCTGCACAGCTTCCTCCACTGGCTCTTGGACGACTGCCGCTTCGCTTTCCACCGCAGCGGGCGCGGTTTCGGCTTCGACTGCCGTGTCATTCTCCGCCGCAACAACGGGAGTGACTTCAGCGGGGGCCCCCCCAGCCACGGGAGCTGGAGAATGCGACACCTCGGACTGTGTCTCTACCTCAGCAGGAGAGTGCTCCTCAACTTCAGCTGGGACTGCCACAGGTGCCTCGACAACCGATGGGGTCTCAACCTCCTTAGGAGCTTCTGCAGTGACCTCATCGACATGGGAAGGCTTGGAGTCTTCAGTTACCTCGGAGGCGGCTTCGTGGACGGCCTCGACATCAGCTGGCTCCTCAACCTCAGCTGGGGCAACAACCTCAGACACCTCATCCACATGCTCGTGAGAGGGCTCCTGCTCAGCAGCGGCCTCGGATTCGGTAGCGACTTCAGACTCGGCGACAACTTCAGCATAGGTAGCAGCTTCAGGCTCGGCGGCAACCTCTGGCTGAGGAGCGATCTCAGATTCAGCGGCAGCCTCAGATCCAGTGACTACCTCGGATTCAGTAGCAGGCTCAGACTCGGCGACGACCTCAGCATAGGTAGCGACTTCAGGCTCGGCCGGTGCAGCGTGTTCCTCGGTGGTGATTTCGCTTTCCGTGGTGTCAGGCTTCTCTTGGCTCAGGTCGGATGCGGCCTCGACAGCCTCGGCTTCCTCTGACTTCTTGGCATCCTCTGCAGGAGTCTCGACCTCAGAGTGCGTAGCTTGAGCAACCTCGGACTCGTCCTTGGAGACTTCAGACTCGTTGATGTGGGCAGCCTCTGACTCGTCCTTGGAGACTTCAGACTCATCAACCTGAGCAACCTCGGACTCGTCCTTGGAGACTTCAGACCCGTTGATGGGGGCAGCCTCTGACTCGTCCTTGGAGACCTCAGACTCATCAATCTGTGCAACCTCAGAATCGTCCTTGGAGACTTCGGATTCGTTCACTTGGGCAACCTCTGACTCGTGCTCGATAACTTCAGACTCGGTAGGCTCTTCGACAGGAACAGAAGGCTCCTCAGAAACCACAGACTGCTCAACAGCGGGCTCTTCGTGAGATGTTACCTCTGACTCGGTATGCGTCTCTGCAGGTTCCTGAACATTGGATTCGGTTTCAGCTTCCTTAGTCTCGGCCTCAGCCGGAGCGGCTTCCTCTACGTGAGCGACTTCAGCATCGGCAGCAGCCTCGTCCTTGTGGTCGTCAGAGCTATCGACAGGAGCTTCCGTCTCGTGAGCCTCGACATGCTCGTCGTGAACCTCTTCTTTAGCAGCTTCCGTGTCGTGGGTGTGCTCAGCTTCCTCGCTCTCGTGAGCGGGCTTGGCTTCCTCTGTCGATTCGGGCTTGGCCTCCTCGCTGTGAACCTCACTGACAGGCTCATGAGATTCAGTCACGTTGTCCTCGGCAGTCTCCTCGGCGGCCTCCGTCTCCTTGGGAGCTTCGATGTTGGCCTCGTCGGCTTGAATCTCAGCCTCGGCAGCGGCGGGCTCTTCAGTGGCAGGCTCTTCAGGCTTCTCTTCAGACACGGGAGTCTCCTCTTTGTTAGGTTCCTCAACGGCGGGTGTGGATTCTGACTCGGGCTCTGTCGATTCAGGAGCCACTTCGGCTTCATGCTGAGTTTGTGCTTCTCCCTCGTGGTGCTCGGGCTCGGCGGTCTCTGGTGCTTTCTCTTCAGAAGCGGGGACCTCCTCGATGGCGGGCTCCTTGGCGGCTTCTTCCGAGGACTCGGTGGCGTTCACATCATGCTCTTCAGTTTCCTTGGCATGCTCTTCAGGGGCAGCTTCAGTAGCATGCTCTTCAGTAACATGAGAGGTCTCTTCAGGAGAGGTCTCTGTGACAGGCTCGGCAACCGGCTCTTCCTTGGTCTCGGGTTCGGCGGTGTTCTCTTCCGCCTCGACCTTTTCCTCGGAAGGCTTTTCTTCGGAGTGCTGTTCCTGCTCAACGGGCTTTTCTTCCTCGGCAGGCGCCACTTCAGAGTGTTGCTCCTCAGAATGCTCCTCAGAGTGCTCTTCCTCAGCGGGCTTTGTCTCTTCGGATTGGTGAGCTTCTTCGTGGGGCTTCTCCTCTTCAGTTGCCTTGTCCTCATGAGCAAGAGCAACCTCCTCGGCAGGCTTGACCTCATCGGTGTCATGAGCTTCCTCAACAGGCTTTTCCTCCTCAGCAGGCTTCTGTTCTTCGGAGTGGTGCTCTTCGGCAGGCTTCACCTCATCAGCAGGCTGAGCCTCCTCAGAGGGCTGGTGCTCCTCAGTAGGCTTCTCTTCCTCGGCGGCCTTCGCCTCATCTGTTGACTGGGCTTCCTCAGAGTGTTTCTCCTCCTCGTGAAGCTTCTCTTCCTCAACAGGCGCGGCCTCTTCCGAGGGCTTGTCCTCCTCGGCGGACTTGTCGTCGGAGGTGTTGGCTTCCTCGACATGCTTGTCCTCTTCCGAATGATGCTCTTCGGCCTGGACCTCTGCATGGTTGTCCTCCGCCTTATCTGCCTCAGCCGACTCGGGAACCTGGACGCCCTCCTTGTGCTCTGCCGGCGCAGGTGATTCTTCAGCGTTTTGATGCTCGGCCGAGTTCAGAGGCTCCTCGGTCGAGTGTTCGGCCTCAACATGTGCGGGGGTATCTTCCGCGTGAGTAGTCTCCTCAACCGGCTTCTCGTCGTGAGCTTCCGCGGTCTCGTGAGACTCTGTAGCCGGGACGTCATCGTGAACAGCAGGCACCGACTCTGCCTCCTTTGCAGACTCAGTCTCCTGGGGAGCGTGCTCATGCTCGTGTTCCTCGACCTGGAGGTTCTGCTCGTGCTCCTGCTCGTGCTCCTTAGCGGCGTCCGCCTCTGGTTCCGCGTGTTCGGGCTCTGCAGTAACAGCAGCTGAATCCTCGCTAGGCTTCACTTCCTCCTCGGCAGCGTTGGCCTCTTCATGGTGAGCTTCTGCCTCCGGCTTCACTTCTTCGGAAACGGGAGCAGCGTCGTGCGAGTGCTCAGGCTCGGCCGCGTTGTCGTCCTTAGGGGCTTCGACAGCAGTCTCATTCTCTAGGGCTGCGGTCTCGGCCTCGGCGTTCTCCTCAGCAATCGGTGTAGCCTCGTCCTCACCTCTTCCCTCGTCTGTGGCCGGCGGCGACGGGGGCTGGGCGGGATCCAGAGCGCCGTCAGAGGTCACATCTGTCTCGGAGTTCTTGGGGCTGCTCTTCTTCTTCTTCTTTTTCTTCTTCTTGTCCTTCTTCACCTCGTCTTCGGCTACCACATTCGACTCCTCGGGAGGAGGGGTAACTGTGGTGTCTTGCTCCGCTGGCTCGGCGGTTTCTTGCCCCTCCGCCTTGACCTCAGCTGCGGCGACGCTGTCGGTGGAGTCTATAGGCGAGGTTATCTGGCTCTCGCTCTTGTTGTTCTTCTTCTTCTTCTTTTTCTTCTTGTTCTTTGAAGAAGTGGGCTCCGCCGCGACCTCTCCCTCTACCTCGGCATCTTCAGGCTGGTCTTCGGCCGCAGCAGACTCTTGGGGGGCGTCATTCTCTGCCGCAGAAATTAGCATTGGAAGCCATATAGAGCAACGCGCTCCGGAGGATAAGTCGCCAGCATACCTTTGTTGTCTAATGACACCTTGGACCCCACCTCGGAGTCATTCTTCTCGAAGTACTGCACGTTGGAAAAGTCAGAGAACTGCACATTGGACAAGTCTATGTTCGTCCTGACAGGACAGAATTCGACTTCCTGGGCGGTGGTCATACTTCCTTTGCCCTGTCGACCTCTGAGACCGCAAACTCTTCGGGCTGGGCGAGTTGGGGCACGGCGTTATTATCGACCTCCATACAAGCTGCACTGTAATCAGAACTGTCCGACAGATGCAGGTGAAGAGCGCCAATGAGGAAAACGGCCGCTCTCTTGGGCCTTGGCGCTTGAGGACACGGATGTCTGTGGCTGCTTGAAAACGAATGTAGCAGCCTATCGGGTACGAATGATGACGGGATTCAGAGTGTAGTTTGTTATGTACGATGCAGGAGATTTTTTTTTTTTTTCCTCTCTAAAACCTGCGAACAGGTGGGAAGTCAGTAAAAGCCTTTGAGATGACACCACTTGGAGCCTTGTTTTCCTCGAGCTGCATGGGTCCATCGAAAAAAAGCACGTCCCATGGCAAAATCACACCCATGGCCGTCCACAAGCGAACCAGAGAGGATTGACGATGCGGAGCCCACAGGCCAAGAGGACGCACAATTCCGGACCAGAAACCCCTCCCCATGCAACAGAGATCAGTTATCCACAGGCGGGCTCGATGGCAGTCATGAGAGGGGCCCCAATTGGCAGGACGAGGTCATCCTTGCCCGCCGCGCCGCTCCGCGATTGGACTCAGCATGGCGGCCTCGTCGCCAGCCGGCCGCATGTGCGGGTTGAGACATGACTTGGAGGCGCACTGGCTGACAGGCCAGTCAGTGGTGGTACTTGGTAATAGCTGCCCGACGCAGCGAGAATGGAACATGCATGGTGAACCAACGAAATGTGGGAGCGAGCCGTGGCCGGGCAAATCACAGCGGCCAGCCAAGAGCAATCATGAGCAGGCGGCCAGATGAGCTGGCTAGCAGTGGGCCGAGTGGCTCCAGCTTGTGAGCGATATCAACAAGCGCCCACCGTGCAGCTCCTAGCGCCTGTGAATGCGTCCGCGAAAGGCTGGATGGACGTCTGGGATGCAAGCCGTGACTGGCTTCGCTCTCCAGGCGTGCTACGTGGCTCGCCTCTCGATGCCCCGCGGTTGTTCCCATGCAGCTCGACCCCCGGGATCTATCGGCATTGGGGCATTTGAGTCAATTATCTGGGAAGATGGTTGCTGGGTGGCCGAGTGCTCGTATCTTATTGAATCTCTGTCTCTCTCTCTCTTCGCTTTGGCGAGGCCGGTGATGACTTGCTTTGAGGGGACATGACTTGCAGAGGGTACCCCCTGGATGTGTTCTTTTCTCGAACGAGAAGGATACTGTGATATAGCAGGGGAACAGGAAAAGAATTCGCACCACTTACTAGCCTTCAAGCCACCCCGAAGCCACTTGTGTGCGCTGCCCGTCTCGGAGAGGCTGGTTCCCTTCTGGCCAACCAGTGCGGCGGCAATGGAGCCACAGCCGACAAACTTGACAGGGATTGTTCCCGTGGGAGAAAATTCTCAGAGCTATGGCCAGGTTTTGCCAGGGTCTTGTCGAGAAGGCTGCTGCGAGCGAAGAATATCAGCCGACTGTCATACCAAATGAGTATCAGCCTGGTGAAAGAAAGAGCACGCACACACAGTGTACAGCACGATATCAGTAGTAGAGGGGAAAATTCTGATTCTGCCGTCGAGGACAAGCTGTTGCCACTGGCTTCATGCGCGGAAAAGGGGAGCTCGGGCTATTCTCCTCTTTGCTGTCTTTGTTCTCGTTCCCTGTCGTGTCTCAAGCAGAGGTGCGCTATCATGCAAGGCGTGCTAATAACGGCAATGTGAAAATTTTAGTGGCTTTTCTGCAGTTAGGCGGTGTGGTTGAGATGGTGGTTGAGGAAAGAGTGGGGGGAAGCTCTTGAGAGTGCCAATCCTCCGAGGCAAGCTTGCGAACCACACGTGAGATGCTTCACCGCGTAATTTTTGCTCGAGATGGCCCTTTTTCACACACGCCTCTTGCGTCTATTCGTTCTTCTGTGATGCTTTGTATCTTGTTGGCCTTGCCTTCTTCCTTCTCTTGCCGCGGCAGTGACATAATGGTGGGGATTATAGCTCACATGAGGAACAAAAATCCAGCAGTCAGTCACCCCAGCTCTGCTTCGCCGGCGATACGACCAAGGCTACTGTACCAGGTATCAATCATACAATCAGAGGTGTGACAACACCAAGAGCATCATCCATTCATGCGTTCATCAAGGGAGGTTGGCAGCATCGCTCTGTCACGGATCATGCAATCTACACCCACCAGCCATCTCTTTATCATGCTTCCTAGGACCTGCGGTAGTATCACTTGCTACACCTCCATCACATCTGCAATGCCTTCACGGCTGCAAGAGTACCTACTACCTACCACCGCCCAGCCACCCGCACTTGATTGCTTGCAGAAGACATTCCCAGCCTCCTGCAAGCTTAGGCCCATTGCAGCACCCAGCCTCTCTACCCGCAGCCCTTCCGACCAACACCCCCTCTTGTTATTACATACTACAGCAAGGTAACTACCATTCACATGTGCAAATCTTCGAACGAATGAGCAGTAGTCATAGTATCTTTTGTTGTATCCGATGTCTCGCGTACGAGTAAGTTCTGTGCATACAACTTGGAGCGTAGGTAGCACTGCATGACGTGAGATACTTCCGCGGCGGTTGGAGAAAAGTACGAGTAGTCCTGCTGAAGGCGAATGTAAATCAAGGCACTTAGTCGGCGAGGCCATCGAACAAACGCTCGCCGATGTCCGGGTGAGTCCATCCTCGTTGACTTCTTTGCGGAGAAACGGGAAGAAAACGGGCGTCTACGTCTAAGATGCCATGTATGTGCAACACAACATGAAAAATCGGCTGCACGTATGTATGTACGACTTGCCAGCTGGCTGTCCGTAAAATGTAGGGAAAATTTCGCCACCAAACTATCCGTGACAGCATGTGCCGCCAAATCATAGACATATCCTGGAAGCATAGGCTCCATCACCATGCCACTCTCCATCACTGCTCCCAGCTGCGGTGTTTCACAGCAGAATGGCGTGTTGCCGGGTTGATATTCGCAGATGCCTGTCCTCATTGTTCACTGCAGCTAGATGGCAGGCACGTAAAGCAGATAGGAAGCAAACACCGCGCAAAAATTAGACTCAATCATTTTTTTCACCTTTCCAGCAGCTCCTAGATTGGAAAACAACTGCAATTTTTGGTATCTTGTCATGTCATACTCTACAGATCCTCTTGTATAAGCCCCTCATTATCGTACCATCCATCAAGTGTTGTATTGTGGCAATCTCATCAAGCAGAAACAGAAGGGGAAAAGAGAAAAAAGGAGCTTGGCCGCCCAATCACATTGTCATCCACGCGTCCAAGTCATATTTGCCCAAGTCATATTTCTAGGATGCCTTGGCCGCGTTGTCCGTTGCACTTGGGGCGTAAGCAGCCTGAGCTCGGTTCTTCTTGATGACCTCCTTGACTCGCTCCTCAGCCTCGTCCCAGTCATCGGTGTCAAGGCGAACCAGATCGATACCGTAGGTGTTGGCAATGCTGCTGAGCGCATCGTAGCTCTTCTTGTCGTAAACGAAGCTGATACTGACACCGACACGGCCGAATCGTCCCGTTCGGCCGATACGGTGGAGGTATGTCTCGGCGTCTGGCTCAGAATCGCCGCGACCCTTCATCGGGATATCGTAGTTGATAACCATGGAGACGGTCGACACGTCAATACCACGAGCGAGAACGTTGGTGGTGATGAGAACCTTGTTCTCGCCTTGTCGGAACTTGGCCAGCAGCTCATCTCGTTCGTTGCCATCAAAGGCAGCGTGCAGAGCAGATACTTTGTGTCCGTCGGCCACCATGCGTCTCTGAATCTCATTGGCGCTTTCACGAGTCTATCAAACGCGTCAACGCTGCTCTACCGCAATTGAAAGGGCCGGCCTCTCTGAGGACATACCTTGACAAAGATGACCGACTGGCCAATGGTCATCAGGCCGTAGAGCTTGCACAGAACGTCGTACTTGATGTTGTCGTCGGCACAGTCAATGAACATTTGTGAGATACCCTTGACCGTAAGCTCGTTGCGCTGGAGCTTGAGTGAGTGGGCATTTGGCGCAAACTTTTGCGCATAGGCGCCAACTTTGTCAGGGAAAGTGGCGGAGAAGAGAAGGATCTGGATGGATTTGGGCAGCATGCTACATCCGCAGGTTAGCCATCTTGTTCATCTACAACCTTGGCCTCGAAAGAGCTTACTTCTTGACTCGCAAGCACTGGTCGCCCATTCCCTGTTGATCCAACATGTTGTCGGCCTCGTCCAAGACGAGAACCCTGAGTTGGGAGACATCCAACTGTCGGCGCCGAATGATATCCATCACGGTACCCGGTGTTCCAACAATAACGGCCGATCGAACTGGCTGATCGCGAGGGAGGGCACCTGGAATGGCCGCGGCGACTTTGAGGGGCTTGATGAAGCGGCCAATAGCCTTGATGACGCCTTCAATCTGACGAGCCAGCTCACGGCTGGGAGCCAGAGCAAGAGCTTGCGGCTGGTCAGGGTTGCTGAAGTCGACGCGCGACAGAATGGCAGTAACAAACGCCGCCGTCTTTCCAGTTCCAGATTGCGATTGGGCCATCATATTTCTCGGAGGGTCGCTGAGCATCAGGGGGAGAGACTTTCCCTGCACTTTCGAAGGTTTCAGGAACTTGAGAGCCAGAAGGCCCTTGAGCAGGTCCTCGGAACTATGCGCAGCCAGGGTAATTAGCGAGATGCCATCAGTGGTACCTATGCAGCCAGCCGATGCTTACAGTCCCATATCCTCCCATCGAGTGGCAGAGTGGAAGGGCGTCGCCTCGTTGTTCTGGAGATCGCTGAGGGAAACCTCGACATCCCATTCGGGCTCCTGCAGGCCAGAGCCACCCAGCTCCTCAATGGCACCATCGTTCTGCGCCTCGGCGACGGGAGCTTCAGCTTCGGGCTGCTTTTCGGCCGGAGCCGCCTCGTCAGGCTTCGTGATGCGACTGGCGAGATCAGACATTTTGGAGACGTGTGACTGATTCGTAGATTATCGGATTCGTAAGGTCGTTGGGAGCAGAAGTGCGCAGATGAAGGAAAGACGGTGGATGACAGTCTGCCTGCAACTGTCTGCAACTGCTATATATAGTGGTGGTAGAGAGAGAGGAGAACCGAAGAGAAAACCGTGCCCTGACGCGCCAGATGTGTTGTCAAGATAGAGTTCAAGGCTCCAGAGATGAAAGCCGATAACTTTCAAGTCCCAACGAAGGTCGAGAGTTTTGGTGGGGTCAGTTGGAGGGGTGGTCTGCAGCTTGAGCTAACCTGAAGACATTCGCTAGCAGGGATGATGCGGCTGTGCCGGAGTTTTGCCGGACTGCGCCATAGCTCTTCAGCCACTGATACTTACAAACTTGGAAGCTGTAAGTAGCAAGGAGATAAGGGACGTCGCTACTCAATCGCGCCTTGTTGCAGCTCACTGCTCTTCCACCTTTGATCATTCGTTTACATACTGTCAAATTTCGAACCTGGCTTCCATCCTGAAGACAAAACAAGCATAACATACCGCATGTTACAGTACAGATCTTCATAGCAAGTAGCCTTCATCACCGGGCGCAAACATGGCGGCTCCTCCACCGCGAGGCCTCTCCCTCTACGACAACCTACACGATCCCAACGATCCGTCGCCCTCAGCGACAATCTCCTCCGCGCCGGTAACATACAAGCAAGGCGCATCAACAGCCGGCGATCTAGCAGCCAAGAAGGCACTCAACCCCGCGCTTCAATTCCAACCCATACGGCGTCCGCAAGTAAAGCAGCCCAAAGCCAAGACGACATTCCCAAAGGCCATCCCCAGAACCGCACCCGCCGCATCCTCAGCGGCTGCCCCAGCAGCCACTGGAGGGACTGCGCAATCAATACCGCATCAGAGCACGCTTGCAGACTGGGCAGTGACGGAGGAAGATGAGTGGATGTACGGCATCGGAGAGAAGCGCCAGCGCGGCGGCCGCAAGAAGAAGAAGAAGCGACAAGAGCAGTTCGAGACGGATTGGGACGAGATGTACGACCCGACGAGGCCGACAAACGTGGACGAATTTCTCAAGAGCGACGAGAAGGTGGAGGAGGTGAGAGAGTGGAAGGCGTTGCTATACCGGCATCGCAAGAAGCACGAAGAAAGCGATATATCAGACTCGGAAGAAGAGACAGCACCACCTCCAAGTAAGCAAACTCCCTCCTCTCCACCCATGATCTCCTAGGAGGACTAACATGTAATTCAGAACAATTCGCTCCGCCCGCTTCATACTCCTTTGCGCCACCTCCGCGATCTCCTCCGGCCGCTCCAGCCCCCGATGAAACCGCAGACGATGCCTATGCCCGTCGTCTAGCCCTTTCAGCAGGCCAACAACATCCTCCTCCTCCTCCACCACCTCAGGCCTCCGAATCATCACAACCTCCGCCGCCGCCACCTCCGCCCTCAGAACCCGGCACAATCTCCAAAGCCCCCATCCGCTACACCCAACCACCCAACGAACCCAGCAATGACGACGAAGACGAAGACAACAACGCAGGCTACTCCCCACCACCATCCTTCTCCCAAACCAACCAAGACACCCTCACCTCCGAACAAGACCCCCAGCAGCAACAGCAACAACAACGCACCAACCGCCCCGGCCAAGCCGGCTTCGCCCACCGCCTCATGACAAAATACGGCTGGACAAAGGGCACCGCCCTCGGCGCCAACGAATCAGGCATCCTCAACCCCCTGCGCGTGCAAGTCGAGAAGCGCCGCAAGAGGGCCGACGCCGACGGCGGCGGCTGGGCCGAGCCCGCCAACAAGGCCAAGATCATCGGCGGCGGCAGCAGCCGGCACAAGGGCGGCGGTGACAACAACGCCAGCAAGTTCGGCCCCATGAGCGAGGTCATTGTCCTGCAGCACATGCTCGACAACATGCCCGACCTCGAGGCCGAGATCGAGGACGGCCTGGGGCAGGAGATTGGCGGGGAGTGCGGCGAAAAGGTAAAGTTTTACCTTACGAGAATACAAAGACCTTTTTTTTCCTATTTAGGAATTGTCGTGCTAATGGATTCGTGTGCTTAGTATGGACGAGTTGAGAGGCTGTACATTGACGTGGAGACTCGCCAGGTCTTCATCAAGTTCACGGATCAAGTGTCGGCGTTGCGAGTAAGTCAAACATTTGCAGGATGAATATCGCAAGACAATTCCGATAGTTTCTTGCTGACTGGCAACAGGCGGTCAATGAGCTGGACGGTCGTGTTTTCAACGGCAACAACATCATTCCCAAATTCTATGATACTGAAAAGTTCGAAAAGGGCATTTACGTGGATACGACAAGTTAGGCGGCGTGACAATTTGGCATTGGGCATAGTAAACGGCTACAGCTTCTCGTCGTACGTAGGCATGTGTACAAGTCATCAGCTGGGCACGGTCGTTGGTTAAACAAGAGGCAAAAAGTGGTATAAAGTACCCTAAGTCTAACATACACCAACACCGGTAAAGAAAGTCTAAAGCAAGACGCAAATCGTGATTAGAAGGATCACCAATAACCGTACACACGTGAAGTCCTTTCCCATCTCCAGCTCGACAGCGCTAGTCAGCTTGTCATTGGCATATACTCATGACGCAACACACAGCAAACGGATGGCTGCCCGAGTATATCCACCAGCACTGTTGCCGACGCGAAGCCGTCATACAGCATGCGCGCCGTGCATCATGTCGAGCCTGTCGATGAGGAAAAGGGGGGGAAGCGTGGCGACATTGTGAAGTACATTTCCATTATTAAGTCTAGCGTTAGTGCCGCGAACACACATAAAGGGGGGCGGTCACACGTAAGTTGACAGCCAAGGCGTGGGAGAGGTTGACGAAACCACAATGTGTTGGCTAAAAAGAAAACAGAAAACAGCTGGGAGAACAGAGATTGACGCCAAATTCCGACCCATCGTCCCTCCGAAAGATTTTTACCACAGCTGGGCCATACCGGCGAGAACGGACGCGCCGAGGAGCATGTTGTTGACGCTGAGGGCAGCAACGGCGTTGTCAGTGTCGTTACCGCTGTTGCCGTTCTTTCCGCTAGAAGTGCTGGAGTCACCGTCGCTGCCTCCCTCATTGGCGGCCTTAACGTTGCTCTTGCAGGACTCCTGACCCTGGATAATCTTCTTAGACTTAGCATTGTTGAAGAAGCCGCAAAAAGCAGAAATGTCGGTGGTAGAGTAGACGGTGACACCGCCCTTGACGTCCTTGAGGCTAGGAAGCTCGACACTGTAAAAAAGATGCAGGGTTAGCAACGGAGGGAACAACAACAAGTCTGGAGCAGAGGGACTGCTACTCACGTGTCAAAGTTACCACGGAGGATAACACCGCCGGCAACAGTCTCCAGCTTGGGGAAACCCTCAATGGCATCCATGGCAGTGTTGTTCTGGATGGTCAGGTCACCAACGGACGTCAGCAGAGGGAAGGAGACGTTGGTGAGCTTGTTGTTGTTGATGAAGGTGACACTGTCGCCGATTTTGGTGACGTTCTTGGCGCTGAAGGTCTTGAGCGAAGGGTTGGTGTCAAACTTGAGGGACTGGCTGATGGTCTTGAGGCTGGGGACGAGGAAGCTCTTGACGTTAGAGAGCTGGATCTCGGCAGCAGACTGAAGCTTGGTCATGTTGATCTCCATGTTGTTTCCGTTGCTGGAAACACTGAGAAGCTTGGTGATGTTGACCAGGTCGGAGTTGAAGGCCGTCAGCTTGTTGTTGTTGGTAATGGTCAGGGTGTCGACACTGTTAATGTTGAGACCGCTCAGATCACTGAGGAAAGTGTCGGTGACCTGGATGGAGGAGGCCTTGGTCACACCGGTGGTGCCAAAGATCAGGGAGTTGAGCTGAGGCAGCTTGACCATGTTGAGCTCGTTCAGGGTCTTGAGCGCCTGCATGTTAACGGAGCTCAGGAGCTCCAGGCTGTCAAGCTGGAACTTGCCGGTGATGGCGTTGATTGTGTTGCTCTGGATGGAGATGAGCTGGGTGGCGTTGTTGACGATCAAGTCACCCTTGATCTGCTTGGGTCCGTTGAGGATCAGGTCACCGGCAACCGACTCGTCGACGATAATGTCGGCATTGACGACCTCGCAGGAGATGGTGGGGTTAGGAGTGGTGACCTTGATCTCCTTGGAGCAGGAATCGGCAGCTGTAGTTGGGTCAGCAGGTTGTCGTCGCCTTGTGCATGGTGAGAAGAGTCTTACCAGAGACCAGAGTGGCAGCGCCAGCGGCCAAGACGGCTGAGAAAAGCTTGGAGGAATGCATTCTGATCTGGACAAGAAACGTCAGCAACAGTATGCCAAATACGCGTCAAACAACGTAAGAAAAAGATGTGAAGGCGACTGGGTGCTGCGATCCTGGGCTCGGTGCTCTGCTTGCTTCATAAAAGGGGGGTTCCTGACTGTGGCGTTTAAACTATGCAGCCGGTCCAAAAGGCACGAGTCGAGGCGAAAAAAGATGTTGACAGGATTCAGATCTCGGTCACTGAAGAAGATGGCACAATTTCGTAAAGATTCTCCCCTTCGGGTCTGCGACTGGCGAGTCCGGGAAGGAATGGCGTCGATTGTCGCTCGAGAGTAAGAGCGCGTTGAGACTCAGAAGAGCAGAGAAGAGGGAGAGCGCAATCGCAACCGGAGGACCAGCAGCAAGCGTGCTTTAGGCGGGCGCAAATCGAAGAGGAAGCCGGCAAATGCAGATTCGTGCGCGGGAAGCAGCAGAGCAAGAGCAGGTGAAGGTTTGCAGCGCGCCGAGGTGAAGCGGAGGGCGAGGGAGAAGCAGCGAGGCAAGGTGCACGTCACCAGCCAAGCGAAACCAGGAGAACTCACACACCTTGTAGCAGTCGATCTTTTTCTTCCTTGACGCGAGAAAAAAAAAATATGGAAACGTTCCTTGGGCAACGGGCTAGAGATGTCTCGAAATGATGGTGGTCAAGATAGTGGCTATTGGCTGGCCGCGAGTCTGCAGTTGGACGGGGGAATGGATGAAGATGGAGGGGGAGAGGAAAATAAAGAAGCTATAGCGCAAACTTGCTTTGGCCTGTAACGAGTGGCAGGAAGTGAAGAAGGAGGACGACGACGACGAGACGAGACGACGGCAGCAGTCAACGAGCGAGAGAGGGCAGAAGGCGAGGAAGAAGGAGAGAAAAGGGAAGAAGAATCCTGTTCCTGGGACGAAACCAGGCGGCCACCCCCTGCTGCGCGAGAGCTGCCGCGTGCACCAATCGCAGGCCGCAGGCAGGGCCGTCCAGGGGGATGCAGGCCCCAAGGCTCCCCTGGGAATGGAGCTCTAGGGGGTGTGGGTGGGACGGGCGACCGCTGCAAAGGGCACGCCGCCCCACCGGGCCTCGACTCGATAATTTGCCCTTTGATGAGGGCCTGTGCCGTGACATGCGGCGAGAGTTATTGTGTCTCTCATGGTTTGATGAGAGGAGGTACCTACGAAAAACAACATGGCAAGACACGCAGAACAAACAGTTGACCGAGAATGGGCGGCCGAGCGATGGCTGGACGTGGCGCACGACCGTCTGGGGAAACCGCAAGGTACGAGTACGCATAGGTACAGACTGGTAAAATGGCTGCCCGTGCCTGATATTGCCGTTCTCGTGCTTGCCCCGTCCAGCTGTACTTGTACTCCGTGCACGGGCTTGCGCGGCATACGGAGCTTCGAACAGTGAGTCGCATCACGATTCCCATTCGCGCTCCGTTTTTGCCTGGCGAGGCAATGCGAATACTGTACTCTAATAGTACAGTAGCATCCCATGAGCAGAATCCTCTGTGCTTCGGTCTCAATTGCTTCAGGTTCTTCCACATCTGCTCCGTCCAGGGACTGTACCTGTACACCTCCCATTGACTCGCAGCTTCGCTCCCCTGCATGTCTCCGAGCAGAGCTGCGCGCAGCTTCACTAAACCGGTCGGGCAGGTCCAAGTGATCGAGGGCCATCAAAGTCCAAGCACAGAAACGGACTCGCTGCCCTGCCCATTCCGCCAGGTACGGTCAGTCACCGGTGTCTGTACGGGGGACTCCACGGCCATGGGTTCGATACAAGCTCCGCCTGCTAATGTAGGTACGGCGTTCCCGCATGCGTCCAAGTACTGGCGGCGACTCCCAAGGTACCCGGAACCTTGAACAATGACGCCCCGGCATTAAGAATCTCACCTCGGGAGGCCTGGCTGAGCCGCCTTGGCCGCCCCGTACAATCGAACAATCAATCCGTGGGCCAGCCGTACGAGTGAGTACCTGCAATTTGACGATACGATACCCGGCGTTGGTACCTGTACTTCCCTCCTCTTCTTCTGTTTTTATCCTGGACCTCAATCGTGTTGCAGCGTCAAGCTCACACCATCACAAACCATCGGCTGCAACAGACTGCGCATCACAACGGCATCACGACCGGTATTCACACTGTCCAGCGCATCGCTGATCCATCCTGCGCTTGATTGATGCCGCCAATCCCATCACCACGACGTCGCCATGCAGATCGTATCGCGCGCGCCACTCCAACCTCGCGTCCGAGCTAGACAGCTAGAGCAAGCCACTAGCAGAGCTGGGACAAAGATTTGCTGCCTCCTCGGCTCCGTCATGGAGGCCATGTGCAAGCTAACAGCAATTGAATTTGCTTAGCTCCTGGGATTGTCTGTTGCTCTCTGGAGCCGGTTCATTGCAGGTTCAGGTTACTATCATGAAGCGCGCATTTTCGCGGAGAGCTTCCATGTGCAAGTACCTAGTCTACCAATTACAGTACGGAAGTATCACGAGTTACAGTCGATTTGGGGAGAATTGGTAAGGTATCTTGCACCCCTGCCCGGCTGGCCTCAGGTTGTCCTACCTGACCCGGCCACCCATTGCTGCAGCCGGATTCTCGGCCGCGCATTGCCCTGGATAACCAAGGCTCGCCGCCTCCTTTTCCGCCGTCACTCCCTTGGCCAATAATTAGAGCCAGATGAACTGGAGCGCCAGTACGAGGGTTCTCAAACACTACCGAGGAGTCACGCAGGGAGTCCCGTCAGCCTGGCAGCAATTCACTTCCGGGGCCAGTACGATAGTTTCGACCCGTCGGCGGCCTATTCTGCTCTCCATAATACTAATTAAGCCGGAGCGCAGAGTCCGAGCGACTGGACGATACTATCACTACATACCGAAGTGGCTACGCTTCCAATGACATCCAACCTGACTCCTTTTTCTTCATGACGGGGCGAATAATATGGCCACTTTGTTTCAGCGTTTCGCGCGGTCCATTTGCCGCCTCATTTTTTGTTTCCCTCGACAGCGGCCCCACGGCAACGCCGGCCGGTTGACGATGCCGACTATGACGGCACGATTCTTGCATTGACGCATGGGCCCGTGGGAGGTCTCTTGAATCGTCGTGGCCTCTCTTGGCGTGGTGGGTTGTGCCACACCTCCTCTTCTGCCGACGCTCCAATGGTGTCCGATCCGAATCATACGAAATGCGATACGAGAAGTTTAAAGCTCTCGACTACATGCGCATTGGGCCCCCGTAATCGACATCAAAAGTGCATTGAAGATCTCGATGGCCAGAGTTGGCAATGACTTATTATTAGAGCATGTCCATCGATGTCAGTTGACCTCGCGTCGAGGTGCGATACGATCTATCCCGACCGTTGATACTAGCGACAGCAACCCTACCGACACAGGACCCGTCCGTACAGTGACGATATGCAAGCAACCCTCTCGTGCGATTGTGCTACCAAAAGATTAAGTCGAGCTTGCATTCAGTCAATTATTGCCCCATCTGTTACACTGCTGCTCAAAGATGGCAACGTCTTACAATGGGTTGAGCTCTTGAATCTACGCAAGTCAGTCCAACGCGGATGCTCCATCTGGCCATACAACGAGATGGATGTGAATGCGTACAAATTACTTGCAAAGCTCCCAAGCAAAGATCTTGGTCTGTAACGCAACTGCCGTCTCGCTGGCAGTTTGACATCACATTCAATTTGCATCCCCAACGCTATCCACGGAGTATTATTAAATGCCGTCGCATTCCCCTTTTGTCCTCATCAGGCCGTTTTCTTTCGAGGGACTAGGATGCCATCCCTGCCTATTGACTCTAAGCCATATCACCGACATTGTCGCCCCCTTCAACACACTCGTATCTTTGTACAGTCACTTGTTTGGGGTTTGTTGACGTACGTGAACATGCAAGACTACTGACTCTAAGCTGATGTGCGGTCCCCTTAAGCTCTTTGTCTTCATGTGAGACGGGCTGCACGTGTCATCCGCGCCGAGCCGCGACGCTCAACGTTTGGAAACAAACTTTTTGGCTTCCGGATAGAAGCGTTATAGTTGTAAAACAAGCATCTGCACGACGGGTCGCGGATGTTACGGGTGGGACACATGGGCGTACCTGTGTAGTCTGTCTGTCGGACATACTGCATGTAGACATTGAGGTTGCATGTTGAGAATACATTCAATGACATTAAGTGACCATGTACTCCATAAGCATCTAGAGATACAAGCACACCCAAGCACCTGCTATTACTCCAAGGTGCTGATATCCGTCTCCTCCACCCTCCACATGTACCACATGAACAAACTCCGGTACGGGCTGAACTTGTCAGACAGTTCCACCATGTCCTGCTCCGACATGTACTTCCACTTGCCTCCCTTGTTCTTGAGCTTGGCCACGTCCCGGCCGACAAAGGCGGCCATGCCCCTCTGCACGCCCAGGTCGCCCAGCGAGAAGACGTCCATGCGCTTGAGCGCGAAGCAGGCAAACATCTCGACGGACCACTTGCCCAGCCCGCGCACCGCAATGAGCCTCTCCATGAGCTCCTCGTCCGGCGCGTCGTGCAGCATCTGCGCCGTGATCTCTCCGCTGGCGAACTTCTCGGCCAGGCCCTGCACGTACTCGGCCTTGCGCTGCGAGAGGCCCGCGGTGCGTAGCCGCTCGATGGAGCATGAGGCGACTTCGGACGGCGTGGGGAAGATCCGCTCGGCGGGAGAGTCGCCGCCGTTGACGGGCGGCACGGACACGGTCTGGCCGCCATCGGGGAAGAAGAGGCCGATGAACTTGTTCTTGATGGACTTGGCTGCCGCGCCGGAGACTTGCTGCGATATGATGCTGCTGACCAGGCTCTCGAACGGGTCAATCTTCTCCGCCAGCCCCTCGGCAGAAAAGACATGGCAATGGTGCTTCTCGATTAGGGGCCGCATGCGCTCGTCTACCTTGATGAGATAGTCGCACGCCTCCTTCAGAATGGTCGCCGTTGTCGTCGTCCTGACGCCAATGGACGGTGCTTTTGAAGGCGACACCGCTTCCACTTTGCGTGACGCAATTACCCGCGACGTCTCTGGCGACAGCAACGTGGCATTGGAGAACTTGGGGTCCGCGAGGCGGGTGACGGACTTGTGAGCGGTGCCTTTGATCCCGTTGAGCGGCAGGCCGCTGGTGGTGGGCGTCAAGGGGGGAGCAACTGGGCGCTGCCTCTTGGTTGGCGTTTTGGGCGCCGAGGGCTCAGCTTCCGGGACTGCTTTTCTCTTTCGTGTGTTTTCCTTTGGAGGAGAGGGAGCTGCGGGAATAGCCTCGCCATCTTCGCCATTTGTGGAAGTGACATCTGCCGTCTTTGTAGAAGTCTTGGTCGTCTTTGTCGTCTTTGCAGTTTTCGCACTTTTCGGTGCAGTCTTCGAGACGGGCTTCGTTACAGCCTTTGCAGCTTCAACGGCTTCCTGGGTACTCGCCCTGCTGCTGATGCGCGCAGATCGCCGTGTGGCCGCCATGGCTGCGTATGTGCTCAAGTATGGTGTTGAGGCCAGTGAAGATGGCCCTATCGTCAGTGGTCTGTGTGCGGCAGCCAGGTATCTTGCGTGGCTGATGAAATATCGCATGCGCTGTTCAGTCTAGAGATTGAGGCTGAGCACTGACGATTCGCAGAAGGCAGAAACCGAATATTGTTTTCTTAATGTGAGCGAATGGATGAATGAAGATGTAGAGGAATTTGGTCAGTTGCGTCTTGTTGGTCTTGCGATCTGCGGTCGGTTTGTCATCACAGGTTAAGCACAAAGTACCGGCATGCAAAGCAACACGGCAAATACGTGGCGACTTTCACGGAGTGACTTGGGCAAAGAGAATCGGTCGGTCAAGACACTGCGACCAGAGGGCCTCTTTATTTGTCGAGAAGCAGAGATGGCACAACGTCGAAATAACGTTAACAGGCTTCTCAACTGGGCAAGATGTTCGATGAACAAAGTTGCCAACTGGGTCATTGGAGCCCCGTTCAGTCGTCTGTCGTGAGATCTGATTTGCTCCCCATCATCTTGCGGAGCGGGATTCCGCAGACTTATTCATGCCGGGATGGATTGCCACCATGTCTTATTCTCACCGGATTGAACGTCGATTTAATGGTTGTAATTAGTCGAAGTACGAGTACCTATTTAGTTGATCTTGAGTGATCCAAAAAACCACAGAGATAGCCTTCATAGCAAATCAGTCAAGTTTTGACTGCGTTGGTCCGTAATTTCACGTTTTCTGCAGGGTAGCATCTAGCTTGGTCTGGACTCTGGCCTTTGTCTTCAACCTCCTGATTAGCGCGTCTCGATTGACACAAGGATCCAGTCTTGCCAGTTGCCTCGACTCGGGTGTCGCTAACGCGCAACATCCTGGGTACCAGCGGCAGCCTCTTTCCCGCGGCGCCGCAGCCCGTATATCAAGGTATCGCACATGTAGTTTCCGTATTGCCTGCACTGCCCAATTGGAACGGGTTAAACTTTTCACCAGGAACAGCAAATCTGGCCTGCGCCGAGGACGCTAAGATACGGGACGGAGCACCCTATCTCCAGTCTCCAGTCGCCCGCCAACTGCTGCTCCCCCTACTTTGTCCTGTCCTGTGCTGTCCTGTCCTGTCCTGCCTCTCGTTAATACAACGCTGGCTCCGTCTCGTGCTGGGCTGCTACAAGTGCCGTATTATTGTTTGGCCAGACCCCCAGGTGTCGCCTCCACTCTCGTTTACAGGCCCTCTTCTTCTTTTCTTGGCTTCTTCTCGGCTTCAGCCTCCGCAACCCCGTCGACCGTCTCGAATCCTTCCGTGTCATCCCCGAAGCCTGCGATCGGTTGAGCGAGATACAAACGACGACTTCCGCCCTTGAGCGCCAATTGCGACGGCAACCACTGGGAATCGAGGCGCGCGCGTTGAGAGGCCATCATGCTGCTCCCCAAGGCCGGACTGGACTGGAAGTCGGCGAGGGCGCAGATCCCTCCGACGAGAGCACTATGGAACGCCGTGACGCGCACACGATTTATATTGCTGGTTGGGATCACAGGACTCGTCCTGCTGCTATGGCGCGGCGTGTCGACTTCGGCGTCAGAGATGCAGAGGTAAGCAGCTGAATGCTGACTAGGTGTGCTGGATGCGCGCAGGAACTGATGCCACATAGCTTCTACTGCTGGGGCCCGGCCAAGCCACCCATGGAAATGTCACCGAACGAGCACAACCGATGGAACGGACACCTGCAGACACCAGTCATCTTTAACCACCACGCCCCTGTCGAAGTCAACTCGAGCACAATCGAACACGTCGACCTCAACCCCATCAACTCGACCAAGCAGGCCGTCACCAAGGAGGAGAGGATACTCATCCTGACGCCCTTGAAGGATGCCGCGCCGTACCTGTCAAAATACTTTGAGCTCCTCGCTGAGTTGACGTATCCCCATCGACTGATAGACCTGGCGTTCCTCGTCTCGGACTCTACAGACGACACCCTCGCTGTTCTCGCCTCCGAACTCGATCGCATCCAGAAGCGACCCGACCAGATCCCGTTCCATAGCGCAACGGTCATTGAGAAGGATTTTGGATTCAAGCTTAGCCAGAATGTCGAAGAGAGACACTCGTTCGAGGCCCAGGGCCCCCGCCGAAAGGCCATGGGCAGAGCCAGGAACTACCTTCTCTACACTGCCCTGAAGCCCGAGCACTCCTGGGTCTACTGGCGCGACGTGGACATTGTGGACAGCCCAACCGGCATTCTCGAGGACTTTATCGCCCACGACCGAGACATTCTGGTTCCAAGTAAGCATGATCAACTTTTGAAAACGAGAGGCTGCTGCTAACTTCAATGCCAAGACATCTGGTTCCACCGTTACCGTGATGGCGTGGATATTGAAGGCCGATGTAAGTGATGATCAGGCGTAAGAGACGACATTCAGGAAGACAGTCGCTTACACGGGAACAGTTGACTATAACTCTTGGGTTGAGTCCGACAAGGGCCGCAAACTGGCGAACAGTTTGGACAAGGACGTTGTTCTTGCTGAGGGTATGCAGCCCTGTTTGTGATGTTGACGTGTAGAGTGCTGACCATGACGGCAGGTTACAAGCAGTACGACACTGGCCGAACGTACATGGCGAAGATGGGTGACTGGCGCGAGAACAAGGACGTGGAGCTTGAGCTCGATGGCATCGGCGGCGTCAACATCCTGGTCAAGGCGGACGTGCACCGCTCCGGTATGTGCTTGGATTCTGCCCTGCTGATGACGCAGGTGATGGCTAACAAACATGGTCTACCCAGGCATCAACTTCCCTTGCTATGCTTTCGAAAACCAAGCCGAAACAGAAGGATTCGCCAAAATGGCCAAGCGTGCCGGCTACGAAGTCTACGGTCTCCCCAACTACGTTGTTTGGCATATCGACACCGAAGAAAAGGGCGGCAATGCCTAAAGTCGACACTCGCCTTTTTTCTCTTTTCGATGGCACAACTTTTCGCTTCACCTGTCTCATATTTCGCGAACAGATTCGAATAATCGGGGTTGATAAATCCGCAACGAGGCACTACTTATACGAAGACTAATGATGTTACACTTTCTTGCGTGGTAGTCCACGCGTTAGACACGGCCGGCCTATGATATAGATAGGACTGACGGCGAGTCCGTCCTCTTGCAGGCTTCTGGTGTATATTGCCCGCTCGTTCACGCTCTCGGCCATGACGAGATTTATATGGGAAGAGCCTCGGGCATGTCGGTTCAAGCAAGGGAAAACCATGGGCGAGTATGCCATGCCTTGCTGTCTTCTTTCTCCGCTGTAGTCTTATATTCTGGCTACTTGCGTTGCGTATATGGGAGCGTACTGGGATGCAGATATCTTGTGGAAGGGCGGGAGCGATTGGCAAGGCGGGCTGGGACAGTTTTGTATGCTAGGTTTTGTTTTGTTTCTTGGTTTGGGAGTTCAGAGTACCCAGGCATGGCATCGACATTGTTGACACGGCCGAGCGTCTTTTGTGTTTGCCCTGCACACCTATACCCAGTGCCTTAGTTACTTATGTATGAGCTATCAAGGCAGACTCTTTAGGAGAGCGGCTACATACAATTAAATGATCTGATAAGAACGTTGACAGCCCGTGTGATGGTATCGATGGCTCACGTCGCCCTCAGTTATTGGCCCCTGTATCGTGGTCATTTCCAGCCAGGGGATCAGTCACTCTCAGCCCAAGTCAGCCGACCAACGACAGGCGGCGGCGTCGCAGTCGGAACTCTGCACTTCGCACTGCTTCCATGCCCTTCCGAGATAAGGAAGAATGGAAGGGATCGCACATGACGGCGGCAGAGCTTCGGCTAAACCGGCGGCCCAGGGCGCATACGGCTAGTACCTAGTAGTGACTAAGGTGCCGTCATAGCAGGACTGGCGGCACACGTACAACCTGGACGAGTGCATCACATCAGCCCGCCTGCGACTGGCTGCGCATCCCCGACGCTTCAGAGCTCATTTCCATCTCCGAGTCCAAACGACACAACCCACCGCGAGGTACGTGATGCCTGGATGGCGCCGAGGGGGCTGATGACTGCTGCCTAGCTGCTGTTTGCGCCCTCTTTTGCTAACCCGGGACGATACGGCGACTTCTAGGCTAAACCCCGCCGTTCAAAGAAGGCTGCTGCTCTGCCTGCGGCATCAACTCACACCGTCATTCTGTATCCGATTCAACGCTCATCGAACCCATCAAACTCTCTGTCGCCGCCGCATCTCTCGCCCTAAACCCGACCTCTTCTGTTCAGCTTCATCCATCAATCATGTGGGGCTGGTTCGGAGGCGGCGCCGCCGCTCAGAAGAAGAAGGACTCGGCCAAGAATGCCATCCTCGGCCTGCGGTCGCAGCTCGACATGCTGCAGAAGCGCGAGCGACACATCCAGAACCAGATAGAGGAGCAGGAGGCGGTCGCCAGGAAGAACGTCAACACAAACAAGACCGGTACGTTGAGACGGAAGCACCCGCGCATCAAGTGGTGAATAAACAGCAGTTTGTTGACGTGATGAACTTGGAAATGTACAGTGGCCAAAGCTGCCCTGCGGCGCAAGAAGATGGCAGAGGGCACGCTAGATAAGACGATTGCGCAGATTGCGACGCTCGAGCAGCAGATCAACGCCATCGAGTCGGCCAACATCAACCGCGAGACGCTGGCGGTGATGGAGAAGTCATCACAGGCTATCCAGAGCATCCACCAGGGCCTGACGCCGGAGAAGGTGGAGGAGATTATGTACGTGGCTTGCCTGTGGCCCTCTACAGTCGAGGCCTTGATTGTTTTTCTGTTCGTAGGAAAGGGATGAACTGACAGACTCTGCAGGGATAAAATCAGTGAACAGAACGCGCTCAGCGATGAAATCGTCAACGCGATTACGTCGAACACGATTGGCGAGCAGGTTGACGATGCGCAGCTGGACGCTGAGTTGGCCGAGCTGCAACAGGAGCAGCTTGACGAACAGATGCTGAGCGCAGGCAACGTCCCGGTAGCGGATGCCGTTCACAAGATGCCGTCACCATCCCGTGCGGAACGTAAGTGCACCCTGGGAGGTTTTGGAGAAACGTGTTTGAGGGTGGTGCTGACATTATGACAGCCATATCTAGCAAGAAGGTGGCCATCGAGGAGGACGACGAGGAAGCCGAGCTTCGGAAATTGCAAGCCGAGATGGCCATGTGAAAGTTCCGCCCTCAGATGGATGAATTCATGCGGTCCGGGCATTTGGCGGACCAGCTGAAGTTGGTGGTGTCCTGATGAGCTGTGGACCATGGCTTCATTTCACACCCATGAGCAATCAGTCACAATGTCTGCAACTTTTCTTCTTCTCCTTTCTTCCCCCTTCCCACTTATTCTAACCTCTCCTTTGAACCTGACTGGTGTTTCTTTGGCGTTGGCGTCCTTGAGGGTCTATCGATATTTTACTTGTTTTGCGTAGGTGGGAGCCATTGAGACAAGAGAAGGGATGCATTCCATGTTGCCTGGGCTGTAATACGAGGCTCAGCCAACAGGGCACAGGCACCAATCCTACATTTTTGGCTGTCTTGTGCTTTGGCTTCTTGTGCAACGGGGAGGTGCTGCCGCTCCTGGGTCAGTCAAAGGTAGTTTAGCTAGGGTTTTTGGTAGAGAATTAGATGTCGAGCCAAAGATGGAATCTAAAGAGAATAATATCCTGATTTGCGTTCAGCGCGTGCCCTTTGCAAACACGCTCAACCGCATCCCACGCGTGATCTCTGTCAGGGCTTTGGAGTATTACTATGTCATAGGCATGTGGTGGCCTTGTGTTGGAGAGGGAACCAGCACATTTCAGTTGGCGCCGAGGTACCCCGTATCTGCGATATCACATGGACGTGGCGGTTAATGCTCTTGAGATGGGATGTAATACATAGATTTGAATCCGATTAGGTAGGATGAGATGGGCCGATGTCTTTGTGTAGGTGCCCGTACTGTAAGAAGACGCTATAGCGGAGATGATTGTTGAGACAACAAGCTCAGCTGTTGAGATTCAGCTGGGCTTTGCCGTGCTTTCTACATGACTTCCATTGTAGAGTGCTGGAATTAATAGAGTATGTTTTCCTCGTGAGGACACCAGCTCGTTCCATAATGACTTCAATCAACAAGGGTTAGTCCATCCGGATCCAATAAGAGCTCACCCCTTCTCTCCGAAACATCAGTCTCTCCCACACAAAAAGAGCCAATGCGAATGATTGGACCAGCAGAGACGATGATGCTATTCCCATCTCCGAAGCCCTATGCGCTGCAAATAAAGCACCACGTGACTTTCCGCCTCTCAGACAATTCTCCAAGCGCCAACAGCAATCCCTCCCTGCCGTGTGGCTGCTCCCGCGCTTACATACATTTGTCCTTGAATCTTAGCCGCCCAACCATGTAATACAACCTTCTCTCTCTCTTTTTGCTTCTGGACGCGGAATCCCTGCTCTCTGGCGCTTCATTGGATGGCGACGGCTGGAAAAGCGGCATGCAGGTGCAGGTGCAGGCAAGCGCCCGGTCTAGTATCGTGTTCGTGTACGATCAGTATGTACCTGATGGGCTGGAGTCTAGTATTACGATTACCTACCTACCTACTACTGTGCGTGCAGAGACGGAGATTGATGAGCTGGAGAGATCTGGCTGGGGGATCTATGGTGAGAGATGGGGCAAAATCAAGGTTATTCTGGGCTGACAAAGGGGGGGGACATGGGGCGGGCGGCTGTGATGGCGGTTTGATTTGCCTTGGAGAGCTTGCTGGCTGCTTTCTTGTCTCTTGACAAGGGCGAGAGATGCATGCATGCAATGGCTATTGCTAGCAAGGCAGTGGCTTGGGCCTCTTCGATGGGCGCGTGTTTTGTTTCCTGCGGGTTAGATGGATGTCGACAGTGAGGTAGTTCAAGGATGGGTGTCCTCCAGAAAACGCTGCTCTCATTTCCCTTCTCTTCTTCTTCTTCTTCTCTTTCTTCTGGGCAGACACCTCTCTCTCGTTCAAACAAACAACGTTTCCGATTTTGTCTTTTCTTTTTTCTTTTTCTTTTTCCTTTTTTCTCCTTTTTGTGTTTCTTTTGTTCCTCTCTTCTGTTCATTTGGGTCCTTTCGACTTCGTTTCCTTCTTGTACGACGTCGCCGTTTCCAGAACGAGAATCACACCTTCGTTATATCTTTTCTCTTCTTTGCATATCGTTTCGAATCATGCTGAGATGCTGGTCGTCTCATTTATAATACCAGGTCTTTCTCTAGGTCAGTTCCGCTCTGATGCGAATCACCCAATCTGCCACGATGTCGCTGTCGCTATATTTGGACTCGACATACTCGGACCTACACAAGCTTCATTCTCCTGTTTGCTCGTTACCGCAGTGTTGGCGATGGCAATCACTATCTATGGAACATACAAACTCGCTCTCCTAGAATAGAAAGCCCAGTCCATCAGGCAACATACAAATAGACCACATCTCGTGCTGGTGCTAATACTCCTCGACTAGATGTTTCTCGATAGAATGTCTAGGAGGCTCTCCTCTTACATGCTGCTCTTCTTCTTCTTCTTCATCACGCTCATTTCCACCGCCACAGCAGCGCCTCTCAACTCAGGAGGCATTGACTCATTCGTTCCGAGCTGTGCGGCCCAGTGCTTTGATTCATTCCTCAACATCAGCTATGCAGACCGCCCTCCGAGAACATTGTCAGCGCTCTGCCCGCGCCTGGGAGCAAATGGCTTCACGATTGGAGAGGCGGCCGTCCAGTGTCTTGTCGCGGAGAGAGCGGCAGGGGCCTGTTCTCGACAGGTCGCAAGCGGTAGGACATCAATCTGCAAAAGAGAAGATGCTAAGAGTCTAACTATCTCTTCAGATGCCGTGATTGATAGGGCCTTCTTCATGTGCTTTGGCCAGCCTGGTGCCATCTCGCCCACTCACTCCGTCATCACAGCCACCCTTGCCGTGCCAATAACTGGCACAGGCCCGATTACGTTTCCGCCGGCATCGACGACGAGGAGCACTACGATTCCTACAGCTATCCCTAGGCAGTCACGGTCATCCGTCTCTCTGCCGTCAACGCTCGTCACGGACCCGACGTCGTTATCCAGCCTCAGGCCCTCTGCGACGCGATCTACCAGTGTGCCTGCGACCAAATCAGCGAGTAGGACGAGGCAAACTTCGTCAGGCCCATCCAAGTCGTCGACGACTTCTCCTCCCGAAATCCTCACAACTGATCCAGTGGCCCCGACCTTCACCGTCACCAGCACCTCCGCAACTGAAAGCAGTACAAGCACAGACGTTCCCGACGGCGCACTTGGCGGACAAGGAAAGGAGGAAGCTTCGAAGCCCCTTAGCACAGGACAAATCGCCGGAATCGCAATCGGATGCATAGCAGGTGTTGGGCTCATGGGCTTCGGCATCGCAGTCTTTTGCCGATGCCTCCGCAGGAGATCCCGCTTCGGCAGGAAATGGAGAAAGGGCGGACGGCCTCTGAGGGACTCGGGAAGCTTTGGCACGGAAAAAGGTCCTAACGGCGGCGGCGGTGGCGGAGGCGGAGGCACCGACTCCTGGATCACGAACCAGCTCCGGGCGCCGCTCGAGCCGGTGCCGACGCCCACGAAATCGTGGTATAACAGGGCGAGCTGGAGGCCGAGCGCCATCGGGCTGGCGATATCGCCTTCGCACACAAGAGACGTGACCCGGGCGCCGACACCGACGTCTGCGCGGCCTGTGTCGAAGCTGCTTCCGGCCAAGCCCGTCATGGATCGGGGGCCCCCGAAGCTTGAGGTGTCGCTGCCCAGTCGAGACGGAGACTCGCATTTTGGAGCTGCAGCGATGATGGGAGCGGCAGCTGGTGCAGCCTCAGGGGCGGCCATGAGCGGAGCCATTGCCGCGTCGTCAAAGCCTTCGTCGCAGCCAAAGGCTCAGCAGAAACCCCAACCATTGCCTCCATCCCAGATACATCCCGCCTTGCGTGAGCCCGCACCGGCTGAGCCATCCATCAGGCCGCGAAATCTCACTCCTCAGAGCAAGCCTCAATCACCCTTGCCGCTGAAGCTGCTCATCCCCAAGACGGGCAACTTCAAGCCCTTCGTCCCCGTCGTCACCAGGCACGACAGCTCCACCACGGAGTTTGAAGAAGACGGCCGGACCTCGGTCTCGCCAGTAGGCCAAGTCTGGAGACCCCCCTCGGACGATCCCCAATCGGCGGCTCCGTACTACGTCGCGGACCGGAGCGGCAACTGGAGGCTCGGCGACCCGGCGCGGGCCCAGGAGATTGCGGAGCTCGAGGCGTCCATCAGCCCGTTGACGGCCGCTCCCAAGTCTGCGGCCCCCAAGCTGGTGGCAGGACTGGGACTGGCCACGGAGGCGGCTGGTGCCCTGGCGCTGGTCAAGGCCGCGAGCCAACGAAGAGACAACAACAATAACAACAGAGCGGTCGAAGCGTCCAAGGCCGCTCGGCAAAACAGACAAAGTGCCCTAGGCATCAACATGGCCCCTGAAAAGACCATCCGGGCCGTCGAGCCGTCTCTGTCTTCAGATGAAGATATCCAGGAGCAGGACCAGCAGGACCAGCAGCCGTATGCCCCTCGACCCCTTTTCAACAACAATTTCCCCCGCCGCTCGTCAACCCACCGCCGGTCCTCGACACGATCATTGACTCGCCCGAGGATCACTTCCACAGACAGCGGCGTGACGACCATCTCCACGTCCACGGACGACACCGACCTGCGATCCCCGCCCCCGGTAGAGCAGCCGGGCAGCCTCTCCCCCGTGGTGGAATCCCCGCAGGCTCTTCGACCAAGGGAAGGCCGCTCACCGACGCAGTACCCCAAGATCCCGGCAAGCCTGCAGGTCGCCGTCCCTCCTCCTCCAGCAGGAGCAGGCAATGTGACTGCTGCTGCGAAGGGCGACCGTCCCGCTCAACCAAGTCCCAGCTTCGGCGCGCCTCTCGCCGCCGGCACAATGTCCTCCGCAGGCGGCAACATGCCCAGGCAGCAACAGCAGCAGCAGCAGCAAGGCAAGAAGCTCGTGAGCCCGCGTATGATACAGCAAGCCCCTGACGCAATCCGCACCGGCTCCCCCATGATGCGCTCCGAAAGCGCGCCCTTTCGCCCAGACAACAACAAGCGATACATGCAACCCCCTCGCAGCAACACGCTCCCACAACAACAACCACAACAGGGCATCCCGTCGTCCCAGCCCAGCACCACCGCTCCGAGGGCCTACCCCCCTCAGCAACAGCAACAGCAGCGATATCCCGCGCAGAGGCCGCCGTCGTCAAACAACTACTCCATGCCCTACCGTCTGCCTCCGCATCCCACAGCCTACAGACCCAACATTGATTCCTCGGGGTATCCCTACCAGACTCGTCTGCCGGACCTGAGTCAAGCTCCCTCTACGACATATAATATGCCTTATCCTCCCCAGACGAACAGATACCCGCACCACCATCCACGTAATCACCAGCCCCCCTTTTCGCAGCAGCAACAACCTTCGGGCAGACCTATTCCGCAGCAGCAGCCGCCAAGTCAGCGACCTCAACCCCAAGCTCAAGCTCAACGCCAACAGCCACAGCAGCTTCAGCTGCAACAACGCCGCCAACAGCAACAACAGCAGCAACAAAACCTCTCCATCCAGCCCTCCTCCTCCAACCAAACATCCCTTCCACATCCTCTCCTAACAACAACCTCCGCAACATCCACATCCACATCAACATCAACATCATCCTCCTCCCTCCTCGCAAAGCGCCTCGGTCCCTCCCGCGCCGCAAACCTCACCATTCCCGTCCCCCAATCCGCCTCCTCATCAATCTACTCCACCACAACCACCACGGCCACTGCCAACAACAACAACATCAACAGCGCCAACAGTGCGGCAGCTAGTAGAAGCAAATGGCTCCGCCACAACTCCATCCCCTTCCCCGCCGCCCCAGGCGAACAGCAACAACAACAACAACAAGCAACTCAAACACAATCGCCGAAACGGTTCCCGCCTCCCCCGCAGGAACCCGCAGAGCTGCCTGCCACGCCCGTCTGGAAGCCTAGACTGACGCCTACGAGGAGGGGAGACGACTTGTTTCTCATTGCGCAGTAATATTCATCATCATCGTTTTTCCCTTTCGCAAGCATATAAAACCAGTCTTCCTAGAAGGAAGGTGGCTGTATTTGTATATATATATGTGTGTGTCTTTGTATGTATGTACACGACAAGGGAAAGTTGAGAAGCCGAGCTAGGTGCGGAAGAGAATGTCTATTTCCCCTTGTTGTACCAGGGCATATGAAGTAAACGCTCGCTGGACTTATGTATTCCCTGGCGTTTCTGGGCTTCCTATGATAATATTCCTATTATGTTTGGTTATGACATCATGTATACTATACTACCATTTGCCTTTATCTAATATTGCCTTTTCGCAGACAACATTTGCTCCAATCAACCATCTAAACTGAACTGACCACAATGCAAGGGAATCGGCTCATTCGGACTGACTTGTCACGCATCTCATAAAGCAAAACACTTGCATTGGGGGACTGGTTTGTATTCGACAAAGGTCGTCTAGGTAATCCATGGTTCCCAAGCTCCTCCCCCTAATCATGCCTCCAACCTGAAATCAACGGTACCGTCGATCATCCAAGCCCTCATTCTCTTCTGCCACCGTCTGGCTCATGACGCATTCCCTCTCCACGAAACGCTTCGACGATGCCCGAGCCCCAGACGGCTGATTCCCCATGTTCACCATCTCAATGTCCAGAGCCGAGTCGCTGGTTTCGTCCGAAGGTCGCATACGCCTCGAGTTTCGCTTCTTTACACTCGCCAGCCCGAAAAAGTCCTCCACATCACTCTGGATGTCACTCAGCTTGTCGTCCAGTGCCTCGAGCCCCTGATTCCATGCCGCTTGGTTCAGATGGGCATTCTCGTCGACCAGCTTGTTCTTTTTGCGGATCTCTTGCCACCGCGTCATGCTCCCCAACTCAAAGACATTCATTCTTCGCTTTTTGCCAATGGGATTCCCCAGCATTGCAGGCCGCCATGCTTTCTCCTCCTCCACCGCTGCTTGCCGGTCGTCCGGCATAGAGGCGCGTCGAATGGTCGATCTGCGACGGGCCTCGATTAGTCGGTCCATTTCCTCCATCTTGGAGTTCGGTATGATTTGCACGTCCGTGAACCGAGCCAAGATTAACAGCAGCATGATGCTCAGGATGAGCAGGATGCCCGCCACAACCCCAGTAGCTACTTGCTGGCCCAGTGATCGTGTAACGAGACCACCGAGGGCGCTGGCGCCAGCTGCAAAGATGAAGGCCAGAGCGTGGATAGCCGCGAATCCAGCAGTGACTCTCGGGAAAGAAGAGTAATTCGTTCGCTTCTCAGACTTTCCCGACTTGCTGCGCTGGCGCCCCGTCATCCCGGGCGAAAGATCAGAAGTGTCGAAGCACTCCATCACCAGACCATTGCATTCTGCTATAGCGAGGCATGACAGGAGTCCTATGCAAAAGGCAAAAATGGCCGGCACACCCACGTGCATTGGAGGGCCGGAAGACACCGCCGCATAGCAGATTCCGGCCATTGGCAGCAGAATGGTGAAGATGGTGCGGCGAACAAGGTGGGATGACCATGCAATCCTTTTCTCCATCGTCGCCTTGTTGGTGTTGAGCTGCGCTTGGCGGGATCTTGAAAAGAAACTGGCCTTTTGAAAGGGAATAGCCAGTATGGCTCCAAGAGCAACGCTACCAACGAGAAGGCCGACGTTGGGAGATCGTAGTCTGTAGTATTTGGATGTCAACGATCCCAGTAGTACAATGGTCAGCACCACCTGTGCGTAGATCCAAGCGGAATAGAGGGCAAGAATCAAGAAGCCGGGCTGGCGAAGCATCTCCAAAGTGAGGAGAATACCATGATAGACCTCTTGCCCCCACCACTTCGGACCCGTCTTGACCCTGTGCATCATGATCTCGCCTCGAGCTACGCGCCTTGAGATGTCGCCGCCCCTTCTGACTTCCGCCACCGACCTTCTGTAGGCAGACCGGCGGACCTCGGGGCAGAGGACGTTGAGGATGAGCACAACGGCAATCATCATGATGCTGATGTAGAAACCCCATGTTGGGGGATACTTGTCAATGACACAGGCGCCGACCAGGAAGCCGATGCCTAGAGACCCAACCCAGCACCATGTCCAGACGCCCAACCAGACTCCCATGCCGCCGCCGTGCCGCCTTGCGTCGTAATGGTCCACTACTTCTTGGTGGGGGTTTGCACTCATGAGCGAGGCTCCGAAGAGATCCATCAGTATCGAGTGGAAATTCATGCTGGCAAAGCCAAGTGAGCCTCCCATGAGCGTTCGGGATGCGAGAAGCATGGCTCTCCATGTCCCCGTGTTGGCTAGTCTCTGAGTGTTGACTGCGAGAGCCTGGGGGAATAGGAGAGGCATGGCGAGCACTAGGCTCGTCATGATGTATGGCTTTCGCCCGTGTAGCAAAGGGAGCGGCCACAGAAAGAAGGTTGGCATTGCCAAGCCCAGGAAGCAGCCCGTGTTTCCATGAACGGTGGCGTGAGACTGGTCAATGATGTAGTACTGAATCGAGGGGACCAGACCTGCATAGATGCCCAGTATGATGCCGATTAGGGCAGTGCTGAGACAGGCTACAGTAGCGACAAATCTCTTGCGGACTGGTGACCAGTCTCTGGCAGTGGGCTGTCGTTTGCGTGAGCCGGCCAGGCTGAACCCTTGTGCACCCCTCAGACTGACATGGGACCGCCGTCGAAGGCTGATTCCGCGATCGGCATACCTTCGACGACCGGCAGCTTCACGGGGAGCATCATCATCACCAGACTCATGTGATGCATGCCTTGCATGTGAGTTTCTTGGTGCCGCTTTGCTCTGACGGGCCTTGGCTTGCAAAACGGGGGCATCTCTTTTCCCCCTTGTCAGGTCGTCATATTGTCTCTTGCGGTTCAACCTGTGCGTTTGGGCCACAGGTCTTTGAGATGCCGGCGCAGACCGCCCCTCCTCGATGATGCTCGATCGTCTCCCTGGGATAAGGAGGGACGCTTCAGCTGCAGTCTGGGGCGGCGTTGACGCCTGCACGGGATATCCTCTTGTAGTCGTATCATCGTATATACCAGAATAATTATGCAGAATCTCGTTCAGCCGCGGGCGTTCAGGGGCACCGGTATAAGTGGCTGCATGCTGGTACAGAGGCCTTTTTTGCTGGGCCTCTTGCTGGAGGTCAGCGCCAGGGGTTCTGCCAGAACTCTCATGAGTGCAGGCCGACGTGTCATCCTGAGAAGCCCCGTCCTGGCCACCAGGCACACTGTCGCGCCGAGCATGCATATTGGCACACGATTGATGAAGCTTGGGGCATGGAGAAGGGTCAGGTTGTTGCACTACCTCGGAAGCCAAGGCAATGGCCTCGTTCATCAGCTTTTCGAGATCATTGACCGCCCGCTGGAAGATCAATGGATCGATTTTCGGTTCGGACCTGGCTGAATGAGATGACTGCCCCGTCACACGGCGTGACGGAAGCATGCTCGACGACGCTGCGTCAGAATGCCGCCGGTGCTCTGCCGAAAACGATCTTCTGGCCTTGTTCTTTGAGGGCAGCTCTGTATATCGGGTAGTGTATGTCTCTGGGTACTTGAGAATATCGCGAAGCCACTGAGCAGTGCGTTTGTAATCCAACGTCGAGCCGAGGGACTGCGTTCGCGCTGACGAACCATAGGATGCCTGTCTCTTCAGGTTTCCTTCCTATGAGTGAAGAGACTGACCCGATGGTCTCGGGAAGAATGCCTTGCCCTGAGTAGCCGTAGCACTGGGTGCTTCCCCCACGGGCCGAACCTTGGATGCTGAAGCATGACTCTCGTGCCCACTCCTTGACGAAGGCTGAGCTGTGAAGGCCGGCCGAACCTTTGAAACGGGAATAGGAGAGTAAATGACATGGCGTTGAGATGGAGTAGAATCTCTACGTTCGTAAGAGACTGAGCTTCCAAAGCTTTGCTGCTCGACTTTGTGATGTATCTGGAACGTTTGACGGCCATTTGGTTGCGTCACTACGGACTCTCCCAGATCTTGGTTTCTTGGCTGGCCATCTTCGGGAGTGAACGCGTTGTTTGCATCAGAACGATGATCGTATAAAAGACTCTCATCGGTTGTTCTAGTGAACGGCCTGACCTTTGAGTTGTGACCGTGAGGCTGATGGTCATTCTCTTCAGGCATTTCTGGCGGAACGGCGCGAATCTTGGACATTGGCAACAATAACTTCCGGCGACTCTCTCCTCCATAGTCACCTTCACGACCATCTGCCTCCGAGACCTCAGCGTCTAGACCATCGACTGTGTCGTAGTCATCTCCTCGGTTTATTCCAAGCTCGGTGTCGTCGGGCCCTGGGTTGAAAGGCCGAGCTTTGTTGGCAGAACGTCGGTAGTCGAGCCCGCGCTGATCTCCTGGTGCCACCGGATGATGTGTGGGATGGTAGGAGAATGCAGGGCGAACCTTGACGGCAATGCTGTGGCCCTTGTGCCGACGGATTGGCACCATCACCTCAGTGACAGAAATATCACCACTGGACATGACGCGATGCATCTCACCGCTTAACATGGAGATGTCGGACGTTGGGGACGAGGGATCGGTTGACGAGCTGATTGTGCGAGATTCAGGTGGTTGGACCCCGTCATCGCACAAACCAGCACCATCAAGTAGTCCGGGGTGGTGTATGTCGGCATGTATGTCGTCTGGATCCAAAAAGGGGTTCACAGGGTCTCGGTCGATGAGGCGTATCGGTGACGAGTAGGTTGTCTTGCCGGTACGAAGGGCAGGGGACGATTGTTGGGGTAGCATGAACGCCGCCTGCCGGGAGACAGAGCCGCGACTGTCAAGCTCTGACTTGGACGGCTGGCAGGGCGTCTTGATAGGAGGGTATCTGCTGACGACGGGCGGCGCGGGCAAGTCTCTGTCGACAAGGATCGGGCCGCTGGCCGATGCCTTGAGCATATGGTGCCTGAGCGCAGCAGCCCGGCTAGCGGAGGCTCCGGCTGCGTCAGTTGTCATATTGTCTTGCTCAGGCCTGAGCGTGGTAAGCGTGGGCCGGCCGCTTGGTGCCGGTGTTTGATTGACGTCTCCAGTCTCCATGTCGGCTTGGTAACGGGGCTGCTAGACCTGGGTGCTGTGGGACAAGGTCAGGAGCATCGCCTCCCGATGGTGTCTACCCCGTGCTCTCGGGACGTGAGAGACCACAGGCCGGATAAGGGGCGTGTCTCGAGGACAAGTACGGTTTGCAGAAGTGCTGAACGAAAAGGGGGGCTTCTGGCTGGGGTACCTCTCCTCGAGGTTAACCCGGCCCCGATGGACCAAAGATCGATCGATATCGGCGTCTGAAGTAAAAAGCGAAAGTGGTGGCTAGAATGAGTTCTGGATGATGCAAGGAGGAAGAGGGCTTGCCGGCCTCGCGGGGAGAGAGGGCAGAGGAAGCTGTGGAGCCACGCAGTTCTCGGTGTGCATGCAGGTATATGTCAATATCTTTGGGAGTAGAAGAATACAATCGAAGAGCAAACAGGTAGAGGAACGATAGGGATGTCGTGAGGGAAGGGGGGCTGATGAGGTTGGTGATGGTAAAGAGAAACCTGCAATGAGGCTGGGCTCAGGATTGTGTCATTTGTGTTGATTTCCGCTTATCGGCTTTGTTGACGTCTGGCTCTTGCTCGGAGAGAGTTGGCGAGGCGTGGACTGCCCCTTCCCAGATTCCCAGGTTCCTAGATTCCGGGACGGGTATAGAAGTACATTGAGGTACATGTACCTTTTCTCTCCTACCTTATCGGTCAAATCACCGACTCACTCACTCAGTCAGTCACACCTCTCATCTCATTTTCCTCCACTAAACCCTCCCTCTTCTCCTTGCTATTTTCCGCAAGAAGTGAAGGAGTCGATACCCGGAATCAAAGTCTGGTCAGCTACTAGCTCGTCTAGACGCACACACACAGGAGAGGCGGTAGGGGGCAAAAGGGGACCACTCAGAGCAGAAGCGGCAGAGGCAGAGTAGCAACGACAAGCAAGGTGCCCTGCAAAGGTGCGGGTCGTTGTTAATTAGATACATCAACAAAGTACTGCATCGACGCTGGAAGACGTGTGGTTGATGACCTTAACCGGCCGGGAGGGTGTGTATCATAACATATTATGCCCGCTTTGGGCAACGACCTTATGTAGCCTTTGTACTATTGAAGCTGGCTTGGCTCATGAACCCGAATTAGACAGGTTCTGCACTTTTATCCGCCATGGCATGCGTTATCTTGTTGTGGTTGCTTGCTGGTAGTCTACGATATAGCAAATGCTGGATGTACAACGAGCGCGGACAAGGCGTTACGGGAGAATCTCACTCAATGAGGGTGCTCAGACAGGCCAGTATATCTTCCCATACCTGATATGCCGCATTACGGGGCACTTCATAGAAAACGTGCCAGGCTACTCCTCTCAATGTCACCGAAGCAGCACTGGCGGGAGGCTCTTCCCTCACTCGTGCCGCCGTACTCCTTGAAGCCACCATCCAGCCCCTGACAGTGTAGCATGCAGTTTAAATCCCGTGCTCTCGAAATACCCATTTACACGGAACGATGCCCAAAGCTTGGGATATCCAGATGCTCTAGGCAAAAATTACGCCGGAATCTGCCAGCATGCCTTACGCCCCCATCTGTCATGGCTCACCCTGTCCGCTATATTCACCGTCAAGTCCTATTCCAAGAGCAATCTGAATCCAGCATCTACATCGACGCCGTGTCAACACTTGACACTACAGTCTGGCTTTGACACGTTCCACAGCCGTTGCACACACACCCGTACAAAAGCAGCACTGCCGTACCAACACATGCATGGAGGGTGGCAGTGGTACCAAAGGACCATCCCTCAGCCTTATCGTTATTAGCGGGTTGACACCTCAGGTAACAGTCCTGCACAGGCCTGCGCTGGCTTGTGTTCCTGAAGCCAAGAGCCTCGTGCAATGCAGGCCACTTGAGTTGGATGTCATTCCGTCCCCATTGCACCGCTTGATAGCACAACGCCCCCCTCCTCCCTCCGCATCCTGCCCCTCGTATTGTCAGGTACGATGCGACGAGATCGGGGTGCTCCCCTTGGAAGCGTTACACCATCAACGCCAGAAGCCGCCTATCCTCCTAGATCATCTCAGCATCGACCTTTTTTCGGGTCATCCTAGTCTGACACGAGAGGAATGTGGCTTCGGTGCTGCTCGGCGCAAAAAGAAGGAAGAGGACTCACGATGGCGATGGCAATGTAAAGGCCTTCGTAGGCATCGCAAGGAACCAACCAGTAGCAATCATTTTCTGGACTCTTGCAGGAACCCTCAACAGGCACCAAAGCCCGCTCAGTGGTACTTCTGCCCACATCGAGCCACTGCCGACAGAGGTCTCTGACTCCTCCCCATGCAGCCCAGAATCCTCCCGGGGGACACTGCCGAATGCTGCCACCACCCTTCAGCACGCAGGATGCCTGCGTAACTGTAAGGAACAAAAAGAAGGCCACAGAGAAGCATGGAAACATCTGGAACACGTTCCTCCTGAAGAATGACTACACACACGCACCAGATAATGTTACGGCCTTGTAGTCCTACGCCTTGCGAGTCTGCGAATTATAGCAACTGGTGTCTGCCTAGAGTCTCAGGCCTCAAAGTCCTCGCTGCCGAGCATGAGACATGCCTTGCAGCGATGACTGCTGATCCAGGTCACAAACCACCTGCACTTGCTGTACTCGAACGCTCTAAGCCTCCGAAATACAACCCAAGGTAGGACATCCCCGTTCCATTCCCATCGGGTACCGTACCCAGTTGATTTCCCCAGCAATCAGCATCCATGGATGTTCAACTGCCCTCCTTTCCCCTTTCCCACATGATGACACGGCTAAAGGACTCGCAAGAGAAGCACTGCCGAATAAGCACAATGACTGACCCCCCCGCCTCGAGTCCCATACAGTGATGCTTTTGCTGCAGTAAAACCCCCGGTTCTCCCTCCCGCCTCTGTCAGTGAAAGAGCCTCACACGGTTGGTAGCACGCCTTACATGTAACCCAACGGCAGGGGTAATCTGTAGTCGATACATGCAATGTAACGCTGCAGCAGGCACTGACCCAGGGTACCCGGTACCTGCTCTTAGAAGCTCGACAGTTTCTCACCACATGCAGAATGCTTGCAATAGGGCGAATACCTAGAACAAACCCCCCAGAAGAAATGCAGGGCCAATGCTGCAAGGTTCCCCGTCCCGGTCCAGGGCGGCCGGGTCATGTGTGCGGCTTCAGCCCAGCCAGTGGGTTCATGAAGCCCTTGCTCAAGTCCCTGTTCAAGTCCCTGTCAAAGCCTGTTCAAGTTCATCTATTCAAGTTCAACTTGTCCAGGCTCGGTTGCCCGTTTCCGCTCAGCCCACCAAAATGTTTCAAGCCAAGACGCTGCCTCGTTCCCTCTTTGTCCGTCTCTTCTTTCGGTAAAACAAAACAAACCAAGAAGAAAGATCGCTGTTTCAACCCCGTCGCCCATCAGATTAGTAGTTGATAAAATTAGGAACCAGGCTACAGTAAAAGTCACCTTACTCGAAACGCCTTGACCGAAGCCACCAGACGACACACCACACACAAAAGGGCGCGCCCGCGCATAATCATACGTATGACGGCAATAACTACATGTAGCAGCGCCATCTCCTCAATGTCATCGCCCCCAAAACCGCCCAGATCGCCCGCGCCAAGGCGTCTATTAGCTCGCAGGCGCGCTTGCGATTCCGCCCTTGATTTCCATGTTGATCGCTTGGTAAAGACGGGAAGTATGACTTGTATGACACTGAACTAATCTCTACTATATGACTTGTGCCGCGGGAAAAAGGGCCGGAATGCGTGATCCTCATCTCATCTCATCTGCGCCTCATGTATGTAAGGTATGCGCGTGTATGTACACAACAAAGGTCAACTACCTATGCACGAGACCATGTATCAACCATGTGCATACATTGACATACAACCACCACCATCATGCATCTCCCATGCGTGTCTCGCCTGTCCGCCCATCCCTCCGGGTATTTTCCATCCAGAAATGACCAGCTGCTGCACTGCACATCTCGCGTCTACCCTCCCTAACCCAGCTTGCCGGAACCAATCACAGCGGCAGACGTAGCGTGAAGCGATCACAGCACCCAAAACCACGCAGAAGAAGGCCCCCCAAAATTGATGGAATTGTCCCGCACTTCTCATAGCACCATCACAGTTCCGGCCTGCTCAAAGGCGGCAGGTAACAAATTTCCTATTCCGGCCCTTCTCTTTCGTCTCTGATTCAACCACCGTCCATCCATCATCTGCCGGAGGAAATTATTGTCACGTTGGGTAGGTAGTATCATCATCAACCACGAAAGATTTAGGCGCAAGACCAGATAGGCGCGACATGGAAAACAGGGCCGATGCTGTCAGATCCATGCCGCAAGCCTTCTAAAATAAGCAAACCTCAAACCTCAAGTCTTTCTCAAACGAATAAGCTCAATTCTCTGCCTTTCTCCCGGCAGAGCGCACGGCTCCATAACCCAAGATGTACATGCCTTTCACACCTCTTCCTTAAGCCTGACCTTGCAACAACCATCTCCTTTCTGTGCGACTCATGATTCTTCTACGCCCCTTCTAAGCTTCTACCTTACGTGAATGAATCAAACCCGCTCCAACTGAGTTTCGTTCCACAATATCAAGCGCGCAGCCGCAGCCGCAGCCGCAGCCGCGGCCGCCCGCTTTGTCTTTCCATCATAATGCTTCTCAAAATAATTCCTACCCTGGCCAACCACATGTCGCGCCTCTCCCAAATAGGCAAACTCTCTCGCCAAATGGAGTTTCTTCTTTCTTGTCTTCCCTCTTTGTCCCTATTCTTTTTTTGCGGGTTCGGGTTCGGCAAGCAAAAAGCCACGCTTAAGGTAGTATCTAAAAATAGCTCAGCCCACACTTTTACCCGTTCTCCAAGTTCCAGCCTCACCTTTTTGTCCCTTTTCACACCCCCTGGTCGTGAGTCTTTTGGTTCGTTCCCTTGTGTCAGTCTGCCTGTCTCTTTTCTTTTCCTTGTCAATGCTTGAATGAATGGATGCCCGGTAAAGAAGAAACAAAAAATTGACAAGGTTTCTGTTTCTCAGATCAACACTGCCCCCCCTTAAATCGGCCAGGGCTTATTCCATCAAACCCCCAATTCTTCGCCCGGCATAATTCTACACCCCATTCACGTTTCTGATATCAAGGCAAGGCATTTAGCTACTACAGTACCATAACCTGGTCATTTGTTTTGCGTTGCAAGTGCCGTGAAAGAGAGAGGGGGAGGGGGGAAGAGGCCGTCATATCGGCCATTCTTCCGCTCCCATCCCCCCACCCCTTACCATCGCGGAATCCACCCCGCGCCTTTTTTAAGCCTCACGGGCGTGCGAGCGCGGCCTCAGAACCCCCAAATCGTCATCCCACACTCCATCTCGCTTAAACGCAACAGCACTGTGAGCTTCCGGCCGAGCAAAACGCCAGAACAAAGCGAGGGTTGCAAGCTTACGTTTGAAGTAGGAAACTCCAATGCTGCCATATACCCCGTCCCGTAAGGTAGTCTTCCACATAAGAAGGTGAGAGGGAACTTGTTGTATAAGGTATTACCAAGGACCTTTGCTACCTTAGGTTTTACTCAGACGGGACTGGAAAGTAAAGGAAAGATATCATCGTAGCCGCCCTCTTGGGAGAGTTAGTGGAATTATTGCGTCCAAAAGCCAACTTTTTTGTTGTTGCTTTTCGTACTGTATAAGCCCGGAGATAGTAGGAAACGAATGTGACAGGTTTCAACGGGGAGCTTTTCCGTTTTGACAGCTCCTCGGGATCCCGATGACAGCATACCTTAGGTACCTTATGTAAACAATTCGCAAACCACCGGCAATGGATACGAACGCGCAACGTCCTCGGCCTTCATTACCCCGTTGTATTCCGCTGGTTCGCCGAAAGCCGTCGCATGCAGGCTACGAAGCAGTGGCCCCAGTACAAGACACAACAAAAACAAGACCAAATTGTGGTATGGGCCTTCATTGTGGTAAAGGGCGAAGACAAGTAATAGCCACAAGGCACTTCACAGAGGCAGCCGGCAGAGGTAGAATCTAGTCTTGAAGCTTTGGTTTTTCTATTGATTGGCGGCATCCTGATGCCGCATCTGAGGTAACTAAGAAACTGATTGGTGGTGCCCGCCACCAGTGTCACTGAGACATTGCGCGCAGCGCAACCCATCTAACAAACTGCAGTGGTGGTAGTACAAGTGAAGAGCAAGATGACTTGTTCGCAAGGAAAGACAAAAGACAAAGCGAGGAAAGCAGAAGCGAAATGGACAAGAGAAAAGAGACAATGACTGTTTGAGCTGGAATCCGGCTTGCCCTCTGTAGTGCACGCACCGCCGAGGCCAAATGCTGAATCCAAAAGAAAAAGCACACCCAAATAAGACATTACCGATTGGCAAAGTATGCAACACCAGTGTGCATAACGTGGCCCTTCTCGCAGACCCAAAGTGTACCCAAGCCCACTGTATGCCGTCCCACAACCGTCCCTGATTTCCACCATTGAAGGAGGAGAAGAAAAGAAAAGAAGGATAATCAGAGAGCAAGAGAGAAACAAGCAAAAACAGGAAGAAAAACAGACAAACGCTATAAATCAACGCGCGAGATGAGGTAGTCTATCGCCATGCCATGCCGTGTATTCCGAGGCCAATCCTGTTGGCCCAATGAGACAAGAAAAATGGACAACAGTGGTCCAAGTTGCCTTGCGGCGGTCCGAGAAGTCAGGAAACGGAGAAGAGGAAAAGAAGGAAATGAGGAGGGAAACTTTGACAAGAGAGGACAATAAAGCAAAAGAACGCAATCGCTCTCCCAGAAGCAGCCGTGTCGCTCGTTATCGTGCCCAGGCTCCAAATCAACAACAGGACAAAAGAAAGGTCCTAATCCGGATGCTATGCAAATCGAAACTCTAAACAATGGAGAGGATCGCCATCAAACAGAAACAGGGACGTCGAATGTCGTAGGTAAGAAAGTGATGTACTCGGCGCTTCATATCGCATCAGTCGCTTATGCCCAACCCAAGGTATGACGCCGGGAAGGCAAGTGGAGTCGTCGCCGTGGCGCATCATGAATTCGTCAAGGGACAAGCTTCGATGAGGGTGAAAGGTCGTCATTGTCTCGTTTTCCCGTGTCTTCAGTAACGTCGTGATGTAGGTCAAGGGGGAGAGGAGAGAGGTCGTGGACATGTTGAGTCAACATGCAATCGTGTGAGCGCGATTTGACAGGGCACTTTGGCGGCCGTGGCGGACGAGCATGGGGAGGATGGACGACGGGTTGGCAGAGTACAGAAACGAGATCCAGTCGTCCAGCTCGAAGCGAAGAAGCCGCGGGAAGTGCCATGTCAGAGGGCCCGCTACCGAAGACAACACCCATCATCGGTAGCTCTTGCGGCTGGAGTGGCCACTACCGTAACCAGAGTCTGAGTAGCTGAAGTCGTGTGCGTGGTGGGCACTGTGGCCTGTGTGCGCACTGCAGGCGTAGCCAACGTAGATTGTGCGTTGCTCAATGTTGTGGCCCGGCCTTCCGTATGCCGCGCAGCGGTCAATGGCGTGTTGGTAGTAGAGGCAGCGGCAAGCCGAGTACAGCTCAACAAGTTGGTAGCACATGTTGACTCAAGGTTGTAAAGAAGCGCTGAAATGGAGAGTTGGCCGACGAGTTGTCGATGGCTGCATGCGAAAGAGGGGAGTAGAAGAGTAGCCGGCAGAGGCTTCCCGGGTCTATATCGTGGGCCAACGAGTGTTGGTGGAACAAAGCAGTTGAAGATTGAGGCAGGGGTGCTCTTTAGTTGGTCGAGGAGAGAGATGGCTTGTTTGTTGGTCTGTTCGTGAAGATGGGAGTTGATGCCTTGACAAGAAGGAGAGTGTTGGTCTCGAGGTTGGCGGGTATAGCTCTTTATAAGACGAGCAATGCTAAAGAGAAAGGAGCAAGACAGACAAATGGCACAGACAAGGGAAAAATAGGAATATGAAACTAGGCAAGGAAACCGATCTCTAAAGGAAACTGCCGGAGGGCTATGGAGATGGAAGTGATTGGGAGTGTGACTGTGGATGCAAGGTCAGGTCAACAAGAGCGACGAGGCATCGCAGCCTTATAGCCATCGTAGCCTAGAGTCGACAACGAGCGGGAGCCGGAACCAGGTTCAGGTCCAGGTGGTCGAGGTACCAGAAGTGATCGGTAGTCTGCGGTAGAGCATTACTGGTACCGCTAGGTACTCACAGTAGCATGTCCAGGACGGAGGCGTGTGCAGGACCAGGGCTCTCCGTTGTACGACTTTGTCTTCTCGACTCCCAGAAAGGAACAGGACAGGGCCGGGAGGCGTGCATGGCTGGGATGCACACAGCGGACAATGCTACAAGCACGCCCCCGCCCCTAAGGTAAGGTAGGCAAGGTAAGGCCATCCGGACGCTTCTTGGGGAGCATGGGTAGATGGGCCGGTACCAAACCCTCGTCCTTGGACCGCGTGGGTTGCGGGAGGGCTGGCTGGTGGAGCGCCAGGCAAGGCGGACAAAAGAGATGGAGAAACAAGACCAAGAGTACCTTGTGTGTGCATGTAGTGCGTGTGCGCGTGCAGGTATCGTATGTATGTAAGCGCGAGGCATGCAGGACCCCCAGGTCAGCACCAGAAACAGGGTTCTTGCAAGTAGACTGAGTCGTGGTGCTGCTGTAATTATGGCTGCCGATTACTGTGAAGAACCGGCAACTCAGAGACGCAAGAAAGGCTGGTAGATACTGTACTTGACGCCAGGAGGTCCGAGGCCGCCGTGCTTTGTAGCGGAGTTTGGGCGCATCTTGAATGATTAATCTGCGTCCAGAGAGGGAGTCATTGTCGGCAGACGCCATTACGGAGAGCGCATCAGATTGTAGGCAGGCTGCCGGGTGCAAGGCACCAGTTTGATGCCAGCCCGGCGGACGAACCGCGGCGCCCCAAAACCGAACCCGCCAAAAGAAGCCCAAGGAACGGCCAAGAATACTCAGCTGGCTGTTCTGGCTCCGCGTGCGAGCAGCACTCACAACACAAGGGGACTTGCAAAAGGCCATTGTAAAGGGCCATTGCTAGATAGAACACAACAAGACGGGAAACCTGCTGCTGGCACTAGCTGATAAGGCCTAAGACGCCGTGGCTGCAAAATGGCGGGCAGGGTCCGCTGCGGACAGGGTAAGGGAGTGTGGCGGTTCTCGGAGCAGTTCCCACCGGCGACCATGGCTCCAGAGGTGATCCGGAGACGCTTCAAGGCGCAGCACAGCGGTCGCCGGAGGGTACTCGCACGCGCAGCGAGTCCAGCGCGGCGCCCGATGTACTGCTCGCACAAACGTCCTGGGCAGGGAGGGCCAGGTTTAGCAGCCACGAGTAGCACAGGCAGGGCTTCGGGGCCTGGGAAGAGTCACCCAGCGCACGGGTCATTGGCCTTTGACCGGGGCGTGGGAAGAAGCCCTTTGGGGGCCTCAAAGTTGACCTGCAGCAAGGCTGAACAGGAGGGGAGGGGGGAGGTGTGAAGGGGAGGTGTGCAGCATGTCAGCTCGCCGTGTCTCCACGAATGCCCTTGACTGACTGTGGAGTCGTGCCTGTTCTGTCGCTGTCGACGCTCCCTCTGGTGCTACCAGGCATCGCCCGCTAGACGCTGCAAAGCTGCAAGGGGCCACGGGCAGCACAGCATCAGCATCATCATCAGCATCATCCCAGAGGTAACCGGCACTGGCAGCGACAATCAGCATCACAGCCAAGCAGCAGCATGGCTAGGCTTTGCGCCAGCAGGCGGCTGTTGCTGCATTGGGACAAAATAGTCGAGCAGCAAACGGCGCGAGGAGGCGAGCAAGAGTCGAATTACTCAGAAAGACAGAAGGGCGAAGAACCAGACAGCCAGGCTCCATTCGTGTAACCCAAATTCCAAATCGCGGCCGCGGGCTTCTCGGTGTGGAATTCGATGCAGGACGGTCAGGCCAGCAGTTCGCGATGCGTACTCGCGGCCGGACGGGCGGAGAAGAGAGAAGAGAGAAGAGAGGGGCCGTTGATTTGTGTTAAGCAGACGTTTGGGGTTCAGTTCGCTTCGGGAGCGGCTGCCTGAACGCCTGCTGTGTGCTCTGATGTCACGATTCCACACCAGGCGACGGGCTGTGTTGAACCGGCGCTGCAAAGCATCAGTCAGCCGCTCAACGCAGGTCAAGTATGATTAGACTTGCACTGGCACATGCCACGATATCCACGGCCGTGGACGAGCCGAGATCCTTGAGGTCTCTCTCTTACTCTCAATAAATGCATACGAAGATGCGTCACTTCGAGAGCCTTGACGTACCTCATCACAAAGCGGCTCGCATATATCGTGTCGCTTGATGTTGGTGGCCGCAATGGGCTCTGCTGATGCCGAAGCTTGGAGATGACCGTGCATCCCAGGTAGTGTCAAGGCAATCGCAGAACACAGACATTCGCGAGATATAGGGCAATGCCATACTTCTTCGCATTGTCTACCTTATTCCAACAGACTCTGCACATACCGCGGTTAAGAGCACGGCATTGACTCTCTTGTAACGTGGAGAGTCGAAAATGGTGTAGCAGACAGAGCCAACCCTCTCTATTACTAAGGTAGAGCAGCACTTTCCCTCAACAGCACCGGCACTGGCAAGACGTAACTTCCATCGCTCCCGCCAAATAGAGATTTCCAGTCGTAGCTACCTTGATCGGAAGTGCCTGAGGAGTAGCAATTGAACAGGAAGGCGCTGTCGTGAATTCTCTTCCGCGAATAGCCTGTTTACGGCAGGCACGTTTCGCTCTTCAAAACCGACTCTCAAGGACTAGCCGGGCGATGCTTTCCCACTCCACGCCCTCACTTACCGCTTCAGACCTTTCAATATCGAGCCTCGGACCGCACAGCTCACGAGCCTTCTCAACCACGCATGGCTCTCTCTGTATCATCGCGCCCCTTTCCGTTCAAGCGGCGAAATCATCTCCGCCCATTGCTTCATGCGTCTCCCCAATCCACTCGGTTCCTGCGATGGAATCGCGGCCCCGCCATGCGGCCGCAGCCATCGGCGCCGTCAGCATCAGCAGACGGAGGTGCGCTTCCCGTGCAGGCTCGGTCGCTGCGAATCAGGCAGCAAATGAAAACAGACAACTCTAACCTCACAAAATCCCTGTGGCCAAGGTTCTGGTAATAGGTCTTGTTGCTGCTTGGGATGCATCTGAAGTCGGGAAATTCTCATCTGTCCAAGGCCCCAGTCCAAAGCAGCAGCAGCCTCTTACAGACCGGCCAGGTTTCTGTCCGGATGGGAGCGTCAGATGACGGCAGAATCGGATGCGCCAGGGCGCTAGGACGCAGGTAGCTTCTGAGGCAGCACGTCATACCTCTCTTGATACTTCCTAGGGTGTTTGTCCAAGGACGAAGATCTACGGATTCGCCTGGCGACGAAGGGATTGTCGCGATGCGACCGAGTGACGCTCCGTGGTCAGCGCCCACCGAAGCCAAATGGCAAGACAGTCCCAGCCATGGAAATCTGGAGCCGTACGGAGTGGTTTCTCGCCTTCCTGCCTACTGCCACGAGGTTCGTTGTACGCATCGTTTGGACGACCAAACGACCAAACCGAGTTGCGACGGTGCAGCAGGGATCTGTCTGGTACTCCATACGCCATAGTGGTACTCCATACGACGGGACCAACCACAAGATCCGAGTAAGATGTGGACCAAAAGCAGCACAGAGCCACAGAACAAGCCCTGCCTTGTCCTTTCCGGTGCTGAGCCACAAGGGTCATCGCCGACTCAACAGCGCTCCTCTCTCTCTCAAATCTCACTCGGCTCCACGGAGGCTGTGATTTGGGAGCATCTACTGATCCTCTAATGCCTCGTTAGCCGCCATCCGTCACGAGGCGATGTTGTTGTGATGCACTCATATCACACTGCTCTAGTTCGTCACATATCGTCATTTATTGCTCTCGCCGTGGCCGATGGCAGCGTTCTCTCACGTTGCACATATTGCTTACCATTTGGAAGCCGAGTGCATGAGTGAAGGAGACATTTACTGGCTTCTCACAGCTTCAAAGTTTAGAGGGCGAATATCACGGCGTTATCCTGTTGCGCTTGGTGATACCGAGGAAACATCTGTTCACCCTGGCATGGGCCAACGCCAATCAACCTCTCAACTGGATAGAGAAGCTATCTCAGTTATTAAGCGGTGGCTGGCTTTCGACAAACGTCATGTTTCACATTAGATGCAGTGATACCACTAGAAAGCATCTCTTTCTTTTCTATCCCAAGGTGGGCCTCGCCTGACTACCGATTGGGACGGGATACAGAGAACAGCCTCAGCCTTACGGCCCGTTTAGGCAAGGGAATGCAGGATGCTGCGAGACACCAGGAAGGAAGTGGGAAGCCGCCAAGTGTACGTGTATCTTCTCGCAAGGTACAGAGCAGCCTGCGCTCCAGTGGTGTACCTGCTCACTACAACACTCATGTCTGAATGGGCATCGTGGGGACCAGACGCTGCACGTCTCCAGAAAACCTTGCCTCGCGACTGGCCGCCCTGGCGGCCGCATGCCTTGGTTGCATGACTGGTGCTTCTGCGAGAGAACTTTAGCAACTGCATTGCAGCTGGACGTCCAGAAGAAGCTGGTTTGGACCGTTGCCGCTGCACTTCGGGCTGGGACACAATTTAGCCGGCAACCATGAAAGCTTGAATTCGGGACCCAACGCATCTACATCCCGTCTCGTCATGTCTCCATAGGCCACGAGGCGGCCGACTTGTGAGGCCGCCGCCTCCGGGATCGACTCGGTAGCCTTTCGTCCCGTCTTGGTCTTCAAAGCTGCGGCCAACAGGACCGTTCCGAGGGGACGGTTGGGACAGGCGTCTGCGCCGTGCCAAAATGCGGAGGCAGCCGGCCTCGAAAATCTCACGTCTTGGCCATATCCAGCCAGCAGCCCACCAGCCCAGCCGGGACTCATGGGCGCCAGGTCTTCATCAGTCGTGCTCAATCGCTACCTTCCGCATTGTGCCGCGGCAAATGCAATTGGCACAGATGTTGACAAGAGAAGCCGTGTGCCTTTTCCAACCAATGATTGTCACCCCGGACTTCAAGGGTCCTTTCGTGCTACCAGGTACCTGAATTGCGCCTTATACTTAGACCACCACCCCACGGCCGCAATGAGCGAGTTAGTCTGCAGACACCACCACCACCTCGTCCAGGACCGTGATGCTTTGGCTGAGAATAGCACACACACTCGCGGGTTATGCTGCCTTGTCTGAGACATGCATCTTGGGGGCTACGGGAGGCGATGGTACGGTAAACACACAAGACTCATACACCCACGTGAGGCATGTGAGCAATCGCCGTTTCGGTCACCTGCGAATGAGGCAAGCTTGAAAGTCGGTGATGTCAAAGACGACTCACTACGATGCAATTGCCACGATTGCGCTTCAACATAAAGGTTGATTCACTCAGCGTGATTGCCTGGTACGCTCTACTCTCCATATACTGAACAACGTTGACATCTATCTATCGTATTGCTGCTGACAAGCGATCGTGCAACGGTCGCACGGGTGACGAGGTTGGCTCCGGGACGATGCCAGGGTCCCCCGTAAGGTTGATGCCAAATATAGGAACCACACCACTGCAGATCGCCTGTTGGGCTCAACCCAAGGCCTTGGTATCACTACCCTCCCTTCCGTCTCATCTGGCTCCTACCTTAATCTTTGTTCCCCATACCGGCTTGCTGGGGCCTGCTCTCTACTCGAAACGCACCTTTCCCTACATGGCCTTCCATCTGATGCTGCCTCTGGCGCTCTCGACACTGCCCGCTTGGTGTAGCGCCCATGAAACCGGCACGATCCAATGCTGCTAGCTGGCAATACAGGGTAAAAATAGGTATTCATCTGCTTGACGATGCAGGGCGAGAAGGGTTAGAGTTTAAGACTAACAAGGTCGACCAGGGCAAGACGGGCTTCGTCATGAAGACTGATTTGGACTACGAAAAGGAACGGATGTGCTTCTGCGAGGGCAAGTAGCAAGAGAAGGGACAGGAGAGGGAGGGAAACCAGCATGCCATCAGCTCTGAGCTCATGGTACGCTATGGTGTACGCTCCCGGGATCTTTGGAAACCCCCACGACTCCTGGCGACCATCATGTCCACAGCAGAATTCATGGAATCTCAGAATGCATGTCTCGGGAATGAGTTTTAGGGTCGATGGAGTGGAACCAGCCAGGCCGGATGAGCTGGGGCCCGATAACACTGTCAGCCCGCCACAGCTGCTACCTAGCTGTTGATCAGACCAGACGTTTAAGCGACAGACGCGCTACGGCTGTTTCATTGGCGGGACATCCACTGAGAGAGCTTGACGGCCGAGATCTCTCTGGTAAGGCAGTAGCTCAAGCGTCAGTGCAAGCATCAACCGGGACCGGCCCGCTCAGAGAGATGGAGCACAGAGCGCAAGGTGAGCCGCTGAGCGACCGGGTCTGGATCTGGTCATGCCCTCATGGTACGAATATACTCAGATACTCAACGTTCGTGGGCATCACCGGGGGATTTCCCACCGCCCTGCTGGCCCTAGAGCGAGCATCACCTGGTTTCAGCCGCTGCGCGACGGTCGCCGTGACACGGACAACACGGCCATCTGCCTCCAGCGCCCTATGGCCTCGTCTCGACCATGAAAACAGGAGCGCATATGACCTTACAAAACGTATTGCCCGTCACTTGAGATATGCACCTATCGGTGACTAGCCTTGCTCCCGAACCTGTCCGCGCGTGACTGGTGTCGACTGGTGTTAGTGGTGGTGCGGCGTCATCATCTCCAAGCCCGTTTCCTTGCGCCCCCGCCATGCTACCAGGAACCAGTGATCCCCCTACGGACGGACAGATATCCAATCGCCGTTCTATCATATTCTGCGCATTGCCATACGATATGGCCAGAACAGCTGCACACGCCTCTCATGAATCAACAGGCTCCTTTGACGAGCGCAAGCAGCATTAGCGAGCATCAGCGGTGACGAGCAAATCCGGCCGTTGACGCCCCATATTCGCTGCGCCTCTCTGTTGTGGCTTGCTGGATGATGGGTTCCGCTTTGGCAACCCCCCCGGTCGCCGTCCATGTCCGTATCCGGCATCCGCATCGGAGACGCCGGACACGCCAAAGCAAAACGGCGACGAAACAGAACGGCGAGTCGTTTGTGACGTCTGTCGCGGGCTCCGGGGCTGGTGAGCACAGAGGACGAATGACTCGATGATTCCAGCGCGAGGATGGGTTCCGATGACGCCGTTTGTCCGTGTGAATCCACGTCGATAGAGCCTCGCTAATCGCCACATGAGCAAAGTACAAAGCACGCAGGACCAGCTTCCAAAGCATCACCTCTGCCGCTGATACTGCGGCATTCGCTGGCATTGGGCACTTGATGCCCCCCCAACCTCTACTCGCTAGGCAGACATTGGTCTCCGCACCATCTAAGACGCTGACAATTCCTTCCACGGGAGTTGAAGTCCGTCAAGACAGTCTTCGCTGTTGAGCATTTGTAACATGACGACTTTCGATCTCCGCCAGGCATAGTTTGTCAGCAACCTGCTCGCCATCCCTGCCCACCGCCAGCCTGTTCTCTTCCGGCTCTCGATATCCATCTGCGTTCGCTATGTACCTTGGCTCTTGCGCTTCAAGCTACGATACGGAGCATGTGCACACACACTTACATACACACATACACACACTCTCTTCGTGCTCATTGCCGGCGCTCACGCCCCGGTGATCCCCTGCACCAGCAACAGGCAAACGACCCGCCATCCCGCATCACCGGATTTCTTCGATACACACCCCTTGGCTTTTCCTCATCCCATGTCGACGCCCTAGCAGATCCATGGCTCTTTAAGGGACGAATGAGCCTCAGACTGTCGCGAAAGATAGCCCCCAAAGAGGCTTGGGCTCTCTTTGTTCTGTTGTTGCCGTTGTCATGCTGGCCATGTTTCCAGCCAGGCGACGAAGTGCCGCCCTTGCTGCACCCGCGGCTGAGCTTCCGCGGCCCAAAATCGGAACAATGATGATTTGGGATTTTGGCTTCCGTGCTCGATCATTCTCAACTGGCATTATTCTTCCGGGCGCCTAACCTGGCCAAACAAGCAGCATTCCGTCACTCACCACACCACACCACACACCCCCTCGGCCCCCCATGTTTGCAGGCTTGTTTTACGCCTTACACATGGACGTTTGAAACATTTCTATTCTCTGCATACATCGAAGCCTATCTCCACCATCTCGACTGACTCACTGAGGCCATCACCAAAGACGGCGATAACTTGGCCAGGCCCTTTTGTTTCAAGCTCTCGCTTCTCGTCGCCCAAAGCGGTCTGCCGCCGCGCCGTTCCTTGAGCTAGTTCGGCCATTGAAGCTTGGCTTGGTCTTACAAAACTTCCGAGACCCATCGTCTTGCATTTCGCTGCACGTATGCAGCCCTGGCGACAAAGGGAAAGGGGGGAGGCCTCAGATGGGAGTGCACACGAAGCATTGCCTAGACTCGATTCGAACTCTCACGATGCCCTCAGCTGCATTTCAGCTTGTTAGAGAATGCGCGCCTGACTTTGCATCCATACATGTCTACTCGTCAACCGAGAACTAGGCACGAAGCCTCCAATTACTGGGTCTCCCCACCATTGTCATCTTCGCTAAAGCAATGCAACTTTTATAGAAGTGCTTGGCTTGCTATACACACGTTCCTTCAACCTTGCAATCCGATGCTACGCTGTTGCTTATCGTGTCCTATACTCAAGTGCGCGCATCACATATGACATACACCCTCTCCTCACATTTTGTTCTTTCTCCCTGCTTTTCTTTCTCCCCCTTGCTTGGAAGCTATTCTCAGCAATTCTAGGCTGTCGCATTGTATACACTCCACACGTGAAAGTTTGCCTTGCGGAACTGCTTGTCCCTGGTTCTAGGCTTCTTCCGAGCGGCCTTGGCTCTAGAGCCTTGGAAACGTCTGATTGGTCCTTTCTCTCAGTTCTATGCATGTGATGTTCTCAAACAAGCAATTAGAAAGAGTCATACGGCGAGTTTCGCGTTGGTTACCTATTTGTAGGTGACAACTTGTCCTCTTGGTTCCCTCTAGAACGAAGTTGAAGTTCATTCATGTATAGTCATCCTCTGTCTTGTTTTGCAGACATGGGCTTGGCTCATTGTAATTGGGATGTAAGAGGGGCGATATTGGTAAACTAAGTTGACAACTTTCGTAGAGTTCGACTTCTCTCGAAGAGAACCATCTTCTCTTCGCGACAATCATGGCGTGGAAAATTGAGGTAGTCCATCCGACGAGCAGACTGACCAATCTGGACTCCGACTGGTATTTGACGAGCTGGACATTGGGGAGGGGTGTGCCCTTCTGTCTCAGCTCTTCATTTCTCTTTCTTCGCTGTGGTTCGATTTGACGTGCGAATGGGGGCAACTGGGCTATTGTGTTTCGTCCTACTTCTTCATCTCCATCTTCGTCTGTTCCAGCTTTCCCTGTCTAGATACATGTAGAACGCGTCAAACCTTAAGAACCTCAGGACAAAAGTTTCAAGGACACATGCCAACTGAATGACATCTAACTTTTAAGAAAACTAGCAACACAGTTCAAGAAGAAAAGAAAAAAGAAAAACTCTCAAGTGAGACGCGCGCGCGCACATGCAACAAGGGAGAGAAAAGCAGAGGAAACACATGAGCGTAGAATCACGAAAATTAAAAGGGAGGATGGCGAACACAAAGACACATATACTGGAGCAGAGTCAAGCCCACCTATCCAGCCCAATCATACAGACACACACATACACATACACATGCGAGAGTCTTTTGATACGCTCGCGGAAACATACATCATGCCCGTTGGTGGGCTCTGGATTTCTTTCTCTGTCTTGTCGTTTCGTCTTGGTATTTAGGGAAAACAAAACTGTCCAGGTTGGAAAGTGTTCTAACGATGCCAACCCCTTTTTTTGGACATGTAATTGAAGAAAATGGAAAGAAGGTAACAGAAGAGGAGAAAACTAAAAAGAAGTATATCATCACAAAGGACAGAAGAAGAAGCGGATTGGGTAACATTGGGAAACAACCGAAAGAACCCCTTTCAAAAACATCCAGCAAAGAAAGACTAGAAGTTTCTTTAAAATAGAAAGGGAGGGACAGGAACCAGTTGGCAAAATAAGAAAAAAAGAACAGAATATACATCTCGGGAATGTCTAAAGGACGTAAAAGAGCATCGCTAGTCTAGACAAGAACATGCTTTCTCTTCTACCTCCTCCCAACCCTTCTTCCTCTCTTGTCTTGGCCATACACTGTCCTCAACTGAATCTGATGAGCCAGAGAGATTCCCTCAGTCCTTTCCCATCTCCATCCTGGCATTAGAAACCCCTCTCCCCTCTTCTTCGTTTCGTAAGATGAGAGGAAAGCAAAAAGACACAATTCCTGGCATGGAGGACTCCAAGGCCGGGACTCATACGGCTCGTTTGCTTTGACCGACAAATCAGTGGAATGTGCATCTCGTCTCGTCCAACCCTTACGCAAAGGAACACGAAAAATAGAAGATAATAAAGAAAAAGAGAAATGGTAAGAAAAAAATCAAGCCAGCGAATAACCAATGAGTCATGGTGATCATCAAAGTAAAATGCGAACGACCCTCTTAAACTCCCAATATGTTGTTGTTGTTCGTACACACACGTTTTTTATATCCCACCCTTGAGTCTCTTGAAACGCTGTCCTAAGCACGTCGACTCATGGCCGCGGTGGCGCCCGCGGCAGCGATATCCCGGGTTCCGCTCACGATCCTGCCCGCAGCCCGCGGAAGGCTGCTGGTGCTTGACGTGCCAGCCAAGCCGGTGAAGCCCTGGTGCATGGCCCCGGCACTCGTGCGCCTGTTCAAGCTTGCCGTCGTGGCGCCCGTGGCTCCAGACGCTCTACGCATGGAGCCGTGAACAGCCTTGCCGGGGCTGGCGCCCAAGCCGGGCTTGCTCGAGGTGCCAGGCGGATCAGGCAGAGGACGAGACACGGATATCGTGTTGTGGCGCTTCACGGGGGATGACTCCCGCATTGGTAAGCGGGCAATAGGGGTTGGCGTCTTTACTCCCGTGATGAACTCATGGCGGACGGCATCCTCAGGCTTCAGTCGCCGATCAGGGTCCCATCTGAGACACCGCGCGACAAAGTCCAGGAACGCTTCGTCATCGCACTTCAGCACCTGCTGGAGAGTCTTGGACGAGGGGCGCCTTCTGCGGCCCTTGGACGACACTGTCAGTCGGGGCTTGCCCATGGAGTCGAAGAAGAGCTTCTTCCGCGTGCTCTTCTCGATGAGATGCTTCTCAGGGGGGCCGAAGACCTCCATGATGCAGGCTAGCTGCTCCTGCTCGTTCTCGCCAGGGAAGATCGGGACACCAGTGTACAGCTCGGCGAGGATGCAGCCCACACTCCACATGTCAATCGGCAGGCCATAAGTCATGCCCAGAATCACCTCGGGTGACCGGTAGAATCGCGATTGAATATACGTGTAGACCTTTTCGCTCTCAAAACAGCTGGAACCAAAGTCAATGACCTTGATTTCGGCGTGGAGAGGGTGGCGTAGTAGAATGTTCTCTGGCTTGAGATCGCAGTGAATGACCTTCTTCTGCTTCAGGATAATCAGAGAGCTGAGAATCTGTTTGGTGAAGCGCCGGATAATCCGCAGAGAGAATCCTCTGAAGGAGTGAGCCTTGATGAACTCGTAAAGGTTCATGTCCAACAGTTCCGTGGAAATGCAAAGATGGCCACGGAAGTAGAAGCTCTGGGTAAAGTTGACCATGCTGTGCTTGTTATGGGGATCCTGTAAAGAATGTCAAGTCAGTCAAAGATTATGTACACGATTGAGGCGTGGGGATCACAGCCTTCATCTACTCACCCACTCGCGCAGCTTTTGCAGAATGTTAACCTCAACAAGAGCTTGCTGATGAAATCGTTTCTTGTTTCTGATGATCTTGACGGCAACGAGAACTCCGAGCTTGTGGTCGATGCATCGAACGACCTGGCCAAAGCTTCCCTTTCCGAGGACATCAATGACTTCGTACCGATACGCAAGGTGATCGCCAATAACAATCGAATAATCTCCGCGCTCATCATCATAGCCAAAGTTCGGGGCATCCGATGACAGGTCGCCCACGACCTTGTTGGCATTCTGAGTGCCGCAGAAGTACACGTCGTTGTAGTCGATGATCTCGCCCCGTTCATAAATGTTGAGCATGGCGATCCGGATGGCCTCGTGGGGCCCGACTCTCTCCTTAGGCGTGGCCCTCTTCTTCAGGGCATCGAGAGTCCTGGCTGCGATTTCCGTCTCCTTGCGTCGAGATCCCAACTTGCGCATTTCTTCTTCCGCAATAAGATCATCCTTGTCCATATCGGCAACGTACGAGCTTGAACTGGGCACACTAGACGACGTCTTCGGCCTCATGAACTTGGCCATGACCGACGGGTTACGAGCTGCTGGCATGGTGGCAGGGTCAGCAACAGTGGCGTCCTTCTTGGCGGTCCAGGGATCACTCTTGGTCCGGTCGTGGGAAGCGTAGGCGCTGTTCATGTTGCCAACGGAGCTCTTCCTTCTCTTGGACTCCGAGCGTCCTTGGGGACCAGCTGCGCTCGGGCCGGAAGGCTTCGCGGTTGGGAGAGAGTTCATCGTGGCGGATGCAGGTATGCGAGGAGCCGCGCTTCCGTCCTGGTTCCCCTGCGCTCTGTCTACGACATCCTGCGGGGGAACAATGGCTCCCTTCGAGTTGCCCTTCTTCCAAGACAAGCTAAGCTTCCTTCGCAAATTACTCATCGAAGAAGGCGTTTGGGGCTTGTCGGCGGGTTGAGCCGGCGGAGGAGACTTGGGCACAGGCTTGTCCGTGTTGGGAGGCCGTGGCCCAGCAGGCTTTTGGTGAACCTTTTCTTCGAACAGCGATCGGTTGACATTGGTGGTGTGCTCGGAGCCCGTCTTGGAGCGCTTCAAGTATCCCTGCGCGCCGTTGTCCTTCTTCGGGAAGGATGACGATCCAAAGGGCGACATGCTCGGCTTAGGCACCAGATCCTTAAAAACTAGCGAAGAATCCGAGGACGAGCTCGTCGGGTCTGGCGGGCTCGGGGTTCTGCGGTGAGTCCGGTGTGCTGCAGTGCTGCTTCTCATGGGCGGCAACGGTTCCAAGGTTTCGTCGAAGCGCGTCTTTGCGAAGAAGGAGCTCTTTGAGGCAGTCATGGGCGTCGTCGGCGTCTTGGGAAGCTGTCGCGAGGCGGGCGGGCTCATGGGTCGCTCAGCGGTGCCGTTGTCCTGCAGCGCGGCCACTTTGGCTGCGGTCGGTATGTTCAATGGGCCAAGATTCAGCGGCGGCAATCGTAGGGGCTCCAAACTCTTCTTGACCTGCGTGTTCTTCTTCTCCTCCGTCCTCGCCACGGAAGGCGCGTTGTTCGTAGACTTGAGGCTCGATTTACGTTGCAGTTTGACGGTTTCCACGGCATTCGGCGCCGGCACGCTCGTAGTAGGGTTGTGGCTATTCAGATTGATTGTGATGCTGTCGAGAGCGCCGAGGCTGGATTTCTTCTTGGCCAGCGAGTACATGTCCGTGGGGGCATCCTTTGGCGACTCAAATGCTTTGGGGATTGCCGGGACGGGTGGGACATCTTCTTCGTCACCCGAGGGCAACGAGCCTTGACTAGTGGTATGTTTTGGAGCGGGTAGTCGGGAGGTAGAGGCCGACTGGGGGAGGCGCGGCTGTAAGGAGCCAGTCGAGGTCCTCACGGTGTTGAAGCTGATAGTCGATCCGACGGAAAGTCCAGAGCTGTACGATTTCCTGCTGATATCCGGCGTCGTCCGAGACGAGGATGGCGTGGCCGAGGCCTTCCTAGGGATCATCGATGGTGATCTGGACGCGGCTCGCGTCTCCGACGACACAGGAGGGCCGGATGCGACGCTTGAGACCTGGTTTGAACTCATGGATTGCGGCATCATGGACATGCGCTTCAATCGTCTAGTGTCAGTAGGACTGATGGTTCGGGCGCCGAGCCCGGTTGCGTGAGACGCATGCCCCGTAGGCATGGCGGATGCCCGTCGTCCAGAGGAGGAAGGCGTCAATCCCTTGCCTGCTAGCCGTGGTGATTTGGGAGCAGCCTGGAGATGGTCTGGGTTGAGAGAGGAAGTAGAGGAACCGGCCAGGATATTTGCCTGGCTCAGCATGGGAGTGGGCTGCACCGACTTTGCCTTGACGCTCCTGGCGGTGGTCGCAAAGGTGCGGGTGGTGTCCGAGCCGATATCGAGGGATGTCCTGGTTACATCACTGGCCCTCTCCGAGACGAGGCTGGGGCGTCGTTTCGAAGAGCTGCGCGTCAGCGTTTCCCCGTCAGCGACAACGCCCGGGCCAATCGATTTGCGAGGGGGTTTCGCGGAAATATTGGAATTAGAGACGGGCGGATACTGGCTCTGGCGGCGGGTGCGCAGTCCAATAGTGGCCGTGGAGGCATCGACGGAGCCGGACGTTGTCGAGATGGACGAGGCGCTGTTCTGTCTCGACGCGCTTGGCCTGTGGAGGATGGATCCCGATCTCGAGGTTCGCGTGGAGGCCGGCATGCCCACGCGTGTGGCACCGCCATTGGCGGCCGTCTTGTCGGACAGCCTCCTGTCGGACATGCTTATCGAGGAATCAACGTCGCTCGCTGATGCTGCTGGAGATGGGTATTTGTTCCGCCGCGGCTCACTGTTGCCAGAAGCCGCGGACTCGATGCTGGTGTGGAGGTCGTCGAAGCTCACAGAGGGTAGGAAATCGTAAGAGCCGTTGGTGTTGGTTGCTTGTTCTGTATGGCTCGCCTGTCCATTTCGGCCGTAGGAAAAATGCGAGCGGTTGGCGGATGACGTGGTGCTGAGCATTGGAGAGTTGGAGACCGAGCTGTTGCTCCTCGAGGATGCCGTCGGTACACGGCTGGATGATCTGGTGTAGGTTCTGCAGTTGCCGGGGCATCAGGTTAGCACCACTTCTTCCACTCTTCTGCCTTTATTCCGCCAGCCCTGTCTATTCTCTGCCCAATAAGCGTGATGAGGCTGGGGGGTTAACAGAGCTCTCCTCCTTGCGTCTCTGTTTCTGTCTCTCCTTCTTGTTCTTCCTTTTCTCGTCTCTTGGCCTTCGGTGGGAGGTCGAAATCTTACAGGCGAGGGGACGTGTTTGCTGGTCGAGGCCCAGCAGGCGCCTTGTGCTTGAGGGTCATAGAGAGCGAAGCGTCGCGAGGTGGTAGCGGACGATGGAGGTGCGCGGCAGCGTCTTGCGTTTGGCACGCAGTTCCGATTCGCACACGCTCACGCACACGATGAGTCGAGGGTCGAGGTCGCTGGAAGCGTCACAGCCTCAGTCCGGTCAGGGAGCTGAGAGCGTCTGAACGGCTACCTCATTCCGACCCGGCACCTGGTCTGTGATGGAGGCGGGAGCTGCAAGGCAAAGCGCGGGTCTGGGAGAAGCGTGCGCTGGGCTGTCGAGACGCCGACGGCAGCCTGCCTCGAGGGACTGTTTTGGATTGCCGGCGATGCGTGAGGCGAGAGGGTTGGTTCAAGGTTGGAAAAAACGAAAGGGGCGGCTTGAGGAGCAACAGGCGTCCAGGTCGTTGTTTGGCCAGCCATCGGGGGTTGCACGCTTGCGGGTTCAGGTCGTCCAGCGGGCTTTGGGGCGCTGGGGCGCTGGGGCCAGCCTGACCTGGGCCAGCTTGAGGGTGCTGGGGGGTGCTACGGCACTGGCCACAGCACCTTCTGGCACCTAGGAACGCTCGAGCTACTGCGGCACTAGCCCCAAGGGCCGCTGGTTGCTGGGTGCTAGAAGGTCGGTCAGGCCCATTGGAGGGGGGCCCTGAGTCGCGGTACCTTGGGCTGGTGGCCACCTGGCGGCTGGTGCTGGCGAGGTTGCGGTACCTGCTGGTGTGGAGCGCGCGTGATGATTTGGGCGGCGACGGGGCTGCACCGCGAGGGGAAGAGGCGGGCGGCGAGGTACCGGTACTTGGGTGCTGGTTTACACGAGCGCGGTTGACTTTCGTTTCAATGACAAGATCATGCCAGCTGGGGTCAGACTTTCAATGTTGCCGTTGCCATGGCGGTACCTTGGGCGCATGTACTGTGGCAAGGCGATGCAGGCGCAAGTGGTCTGTACAGCCGCACTCTGAACGAGGAGCCCATCAAATGGGTGTACCTTCGCTTGCCGTATTCACGGCTTCATCCTATGATTTTGATCTTCAATTCTTGCTTTCGCTCAACCCGAGACTCACAGATTGGTACGAGAGGACCGCGTTGTTGATGCATGTCTCGATTGATGAGACGCCGACATACACCAATACGGGTAATTTGCCTACCTTACATGTACTTCAGGCCCATGCCAAATGCTACATACCGGGAAGTCGAGCATCAAAAACTCCATTTTGTAAGATGAGGCGTATGAAACATCAATCTTGCTGTCAATTTCAGATCCAAGTCGATTCAATCTGCCATACATGTTTGGCCAATGCCTGACTAATCCTTCCCTTGTCCCGATTGTTTTGAATCTTCAGTCATTATTACCCCGTCAATTTCTTTACCCCATGGACGAACTGGTCAATCTAAAAGCCTGGCAGGTTCGACAAGAAGCAAATGTTAAACGAACGACCTGTTCACGACCAGTGCCGTCTTCCATGCCAGATCGAGATTGATAGCCCTCTTTTTTTCTGTTTCTCCTTGATCATGTTCCAGCCCCCTCTAAAACCTCGAAATCATACGCATTGTGAACGAAAGCGGATACAACCTGAACCTCAATCCGGCATCTAGCCTTGCTTAAGCGCCCGCCTCACGGGCCCCAACCGAACACATACTACATGCAACTACAAACAGAAAGGCATCAAAACACCCTCAGGGACGGGCGTGATCCCTCGTTGGCGTCGAATGGACAAGCAAAAGTCAAGTAAAAAGGAGAGGTGCCAGGTTTCTTCCTCCTTCAGTCTGCTCGCCTTTTATCTCGCCTGTCATTTACCCATTCCCCACACTCCAACCCCTCAATGTAAACATGAGAGCAGGTTCGCATCATCGAGTTGCCACTCAGAAATGATACAGTAGCTGTTATGACAAGTACTCCAAGATCAGATAGCCAATGCTGACATGAGAGAAGGAACAGAAGAGTCGGGGACAAAGGGAGTAGAGAGTGCCTTGTTATCTGTAAATGCCATTCTCGCTTCTGCTCTGTTTCTGCACCTCGGCTCCGTTTGCCTGCCGTCCGCATCATCACGCGCAGGTCATGCGGTTCATCACCGCGGTCCGTTCTATTTGTCACGTCTTCTGCAGAATGGCGCACATTCGTCTGCCCGACTCGGGTGCGTCCACGTATTGCCATGCATTTCCAGGGTAGTTCAGCGCCTACTGCATGATGGACTGGCAACGTTGAGGACCTTCGCTTATGTCCGTCCGTACTTCGTACATGATGCGAATGTCACTGATGTGGTGCTTGCGACCTGCTTGCAGCGGCACCCTGGGACGAAGCAGCATTGCCTCGTCACCAACAGATCAGTACACGTACCCAAGGGGCAGAGCTTCTGTGGTTAACATTCAGTCTCCCGTCTTATCAGTCTGTTTGCCGTTGCTGCAGTTGCCGCTGCATGGATCAGGCTCTAGATGTTTGTTGATGCGCCGTGCGTCCCGTTCTGGAAAATGACCTCAACCCGGGCCTCAGTTGCTCCCTGTCCGCCTCCGGCTTCTCAACGTGCCAATGGGACCGCTCTGGTGCTTGTAGAGTAGTGTCATTGGGTTGGCTGTCAATGTCAGGTCGTTTGACAGGGCTTTCTAGCACTCGTCTTGGTTATTGCGGCTGTCGAGGTGCTCCGTTCCCTGTACGGAAGCTCTCGTGTTATTATGGCATCTCCATTGTTGGGTATTGCTTGGGCGCCGTATGGGCCGTGTTGGGTTGCGATTGTCAGCTTTTGACGGACCGTTCGTCCTAACGGAGAGGCTAAATGTTGGTCCTTGGCCCTATCGTGTGATGACGATGTTCCCTTTCGGTCTGATGCACCTCGTCATGACGGTATAGGTTAAGCCCTCGTGATAGTACCTGCACGATATAAATCGATTCGACGGCACACAAACCACAGGAGCACAAGAACAAGAACAAGAACAAGCATCTGCAACAAGCCAAGCATTTCGAGCCTTTCAGACATGACAAGATGCGGAGCACCGGACATGGGAGGAGAGGGACGGGCAGATCCCCAAGATTGACTGCTGCTCCATCCGCAATCCACATCCCAAGCCGTCACAGCGTTTTCTGCACTGTTGTGTCATCGGTCCGCCACGTATGCCTGGAGATGGAACCCCAGCAGCCGTCGACTGCTTTATCCGCCTGGCCTAGAGCCGTCTTTGTGCATATTCTTCTCGTGCTACTGCTGCTGCTGGACGTAAATAGCCCCAAGCTTCCTTTGCGGTGAGAGGAGAGGAGGCCCTGTATGTAGTCCACTTTTGGGTCCCTATCGGCTTGTTTAGACCGGCTCCATAAATTGTCACAGCCCTCTTTGCAGCTGAGTGATGGGGACGATGGTTGATTTTGGCTGTCAGGTGTCCATTGTGTAGCCTGATATGGATGCCAATTGATTGACTGCTACGAGTACATGTATCTTCTCCCTCTCGAGTTGTTGATCGTACCGCCAGCCTCTCGATATCCGACTAGAGATGGCGATGCAGCGACCCTCCAAATGAACCCTTCTTCCTTTAGCTGCCGCCGGCTAGCGGCTCTCGCGTGCCCCAGAATGAAAACGGGCGAATCAGTGGATTTCACAGCTTTTGAGTGTGTATTGTAGGTGTGGGAGAGGTCTCATGTGTGTGCTGGCTGCAAGATGCAAAGTGTGGCGCCGCACCCTTCACAAGCCACACACAGTGAGATCATCGCCTGTCCTCGCGTCACATGCCGAGCTCTGATCTCAGCTCGACCTCCCCCGATAGCATCGTTCTCCAACAACCATCGTCATCGATCCTATCGCAGCATCTATCCCGCAAAACCATGAGATAGGAGCCAGAAAAACGAAAACGCCCGCGGCGCTGGCCAACTCACCACATGCCATGGACGACTTCGCCGCCGAGTTGATGGCAGCCGGCCGCGACGACTCGCCAGAACGACCGCCGGAGCGAAAGGCGGCCTCGGAACTCGACCCGTCGACGGCTTCGCCTCAGCGCATCGGCCTGCGATCCGGCCTTGCGGCTCTCCGAGAGAAGGCAAACATACAGGACCGCTTGGTAGAAAAGTCAGTCTATATTGGATATAGGAGAAGAAGTAGAAGAAAAAGAAGAAGCGTCATCACTAACCGGGGCATGAACATCGCAGGCTCCTTCAACAAGTCATCCCCGCCGAAGACCGCCATGGCCCAGAGATCACCATCTCGGCCGACGACGCGGCGTTCCCGCAGCGGCCGGGCTTCAACCTGACGACCATGTCCAACAACTTCCGGCGCTTCAACGCCCGCATCGGCGTCGTCTTCAAGTTCCAGGCGCGCATGACCCGCATCCTCTCGTGGCGCAAGCCCTCGCACACGCTGTCGCTCCTCGCCACGTACACCTTCGTCTGCCTCGACCCGTACCTCCTCTGCGTGCTGCCCATCGTGGGCATCCTCCTGGGCGCCTTCATCCCGGGCTTCCTGGCGCGGCACCCGGCGCCGCCCAAGGGCACGCTGTCGAGCGAGCAGAGCATGGGCTACTCGCCGCGGGGCCCGCCGCTGGCGCCGGCGGCGACGGTCCGGCCGGCCAAGGAGCTGAGCAAGGACTTCTTCCGCAACATGGGCGACCTGCAGAACTGCATGGACGACTTCACCCAGGGGCACGACATGGTGGTGGCGCTGCTCGTGCCCATTAGCAACTTCAGCAACGAGGCGCTCTCGTCGGCCGTCTTCCTCTTCCTCTTCGCCGCGGGCGTCGCCATGACCATTGCCGCGCACATGATCCCCTGGCGCCTCGTCTTCCTCGCCGGCGGCTGGGCGGCCGTCGGCTCGGGCCACCCGGCCGTCGCGCGCCTGCTGGCCGCCGCGCGCGAGTCGCACATCCAGCCGCGCGAGCGCGAGGCCAAGTCCTGGCTCGACGCCTGGATCGCGACCGACGTCATCCTCGACTCGGCGCCCGAGACGCGCGAGGTCGAAATCTTTGAGCTGCAGCGCCAGTCGGCCGCCGGCGAGTGGGAGCCCTGGCTGTTCTGCCCGTCGCCGTACGACCCGCTGTCGCAGCCGCGCATCGCCGGCGAGAGGCCCCGCGGCACGCGCTTCTTCGAGGACGTCATGCCGCCCGAAGGGTGGGAGTGGAGCGAGAAGAAGTGGGCGCTCGACCTCTGGAGCAGGGACTGGGTCGAGGAGCGCATCATCACCGGGGTCGAGGTCGAGACGGAGGGCGAGCGGTGGGTGTATGATATATACAACGAGCGAGAGGGCCGGACTGGCGTGGCGGACGATCATAATGATGAGCAGGCTGATAGCAAGCCGAGCGGTCGGTCTGGGGGGATGCCGCACATGAGTTGGGAAGAGGGCGAGGACGGGACGGGCAAGAAGGGCGAATGGAGGCGGAGGAGATGGGTGAGGCTGGTGAAGAGGAAAGTTGCCGTGTCCGGGACACAGTAGCTTGAAATGGGTGACGGAGATGGGTTGCTTCTCTTTGCACTTGGTTCTGATATCATCATTGTTTTTCGTATGTGAGCGTTGTGATTGAAAGACGCATATTTGTGTTTCATCTTGAGGAGCCGTGATGGATAGGAGTTGCGATAGGTATATTTGCTGCATGCGTGATGATGCTACTACTACTAAGGTACCCAGTTGTAGAGACTGATGCTGCCGCTTTACTATGCCGGAATATGAGATGGGAGCTGATTGATACATGTATGCAATTCTGTTGCCCCTCAAAATCATAGGACAGGGACAAGAACAAATAAAAGTGAAGCAATATTCAATGACGGATAAAGGATAAAGGAAAAAAAAGCATTAAACATGCTGAAAGACCAGTCGCTTCGGCGCCAATGTGTCCCAGAAACCAATTTGCACAGAATCATGAACCGCCACCCCCCTCCCCCCTCCCCTCACCACTTGCTTCCATCTGAGGCGCGCAAGTTCAGACGCCTCAAGTCGAAATGACCATCTTATCCAGAATCTTGTAGATACCAGCAGCCCTGCCAGATTTGTCGTCCAGCTCGGCCACCATCTTGCGGGCCCTCTCGATGAGCGTGGCGACGACCTGGCGGGTGTACTCGAAGCTGCCCTTGGAGTCCATGTACGAGACGGCGTAGCGCTTGACCTGCACGTCCGTCGTCTTCTGCTTGAGGATGTTGATGAGCTGCAGGTCGACGGGGTCGGCGCGGATGCTGTGGATGACGGGGAAGGAGAACTTGCCCTCCGTCAGGTCCTCGCACATGCCCTTGTTGTGGCTGTACTCGCTCGACGAGAGGTTCATGTAGTCGTCGCGGATCTGGAAGATGAGGCCGATGATGTCGACGAGCGGCACGCAGTCGACGGCCGAGGTGGACTCGGCCTGCATCAGCTTGATGCCGAGGCGGAACAGGCCGCCCGTCTTGTTGCCCACCATCTCGAGGTAGTCGTCCTCGGTCGGGCACGTCAGCGTGTCGCGCCAGAAGAGGTCCATGCCCTGGCCGCGGTGCAGGTTGATGAGCTCCTCGGCGAAGAGGGCAATGACGTGCTTGTTGCCGAGCTTGACGAGCTCCTGCAGGGCCGCAAAGTAGATGTAGTTGGCCGAGTTGATGGTCTGCGCGACGCCAAAGATGTTGTGGGCGACGGGGAAGCCGCGGCGCAGCTCGGACGAGTCCTGGACGTCGTCGACGAGCAGCGACGCCTCGTGCAGCATGCCCACGACCTTTGTGACGATGGCCAGGCTCTCGGGCGGCACGTCGAGGAAGGCGTTGAAGGCGGCGATGATCTGCGAGCGGAAGTCCTTGCCCGGGTGGCTGACGACGTACTCAAACGGCCCGCGGACGATGCGCTCCTTCTCGTCGGTCCAGGTGCCGCGGCGGCGGAAGTCAAAGTCCTCGTGCGCGAAGCGGTCGACGCTGGGCGGCGCCGAGGGATTGACCTGGTGCTGCATGTCGGCGAGGTCGACGTCGCCGTAGTGTATCCTCTTGCTGCTTCTCCGAGGTGGAGGTTGAGGATACAAGGGCCGCTTCGACATGTGGTCCGCTGCTGCTAAGGGTAGCTCTACTAGCCTGGAGCGCGGGGCCAGCCACTGAGCTTCGCTTTCGAGCTCGATTAGGGGTTCGGCTTCAACGGCCGAGGTGGCGGCGGCAGCAGCGGGAGCGGCAGCTTCGAGGCGTGGCAGCGACGAGGCCGAGGCGCGGGTCAAGGTGAAGCTGTGGCGCTGAGCCGGCGGCGATCGAGGCTGGAATGATACAGGAAGCTGAGACTGAAGCTGCTGAGTTTGATGGAATTGAGACTGGGAATTGACTCGAGAGTGAGGCTGAGAGTGTACATGTATGTGACGCCTGCTCGAGGTCCGGGGAGGGATTGCAACAGGTGAGACGGTCACCTGGGATTCGGAGCGCATCGTTTCGCGGCAATCGAGGCGTCTTCGCCTGGTCTTATACTGCCGTTGTGGCGCCAGCTGCGATGGAGAAGCGGCGGGGTGTTGAAGAAAGAACTGGAGGTGCGGAGCACAGCGTACAGCGTACATGACATGACCTGGCCTGGCCTGACATGGCGCATCCAACGCCTACATCCAGACCTTACCGCATTTTGGGGGTTCGTCTGGTGGTGACTGAGCCGGGCGAACTGACAGGACACATGCCGACAGACAGAATCGGCGGGGCTTGCAGGTGACAAGAGGCGGCTTCTCGTCCGCGGCCCTATCAGACGCCTGGGTTCGCGGTGGATTGCGCAGGCGGCAGATGCATGTTGGCTGCAGCCTTGGGGACCTGTAGAAGCAGCTGCCTGTCTGGCCGTCGGCTTGCCGGGTGTCTTTCTGGCCGGGCTGCTGGCCGGGCTGCTGGCCGAAGCTGCGCAAGTGCCGTGGAGCGTGTACGCGTCGGCGATGCTGAGAGGCTGGAGGGAGACGGAGCTTGTGAGGATTGGGAGGAGATTCGTAAGATGGCGGAGAGGATCGTTGGTGCAACGGACTGCTGACGGGCTGTTGGGGGGCTTGCTTCACCTGGGTTGCACGGATGGATGATGCTGATGAAGGCTTTGGCGATGTCGAACGGGCGATGGGACCTAAAGGGAAGATTGGGCGGTCGAGAGCTGTTGGATCTGGTCGATAGGATCCAAGTATTGAACGTGAAGTGACATTGACATCCAGCCTTGTGGTAAGCAATGACCTCTGCGGAAGTTGCTGAGGTCCTGCGACTGTCTCGTTGATAGTAGGTAGTGGTGATTCAACCGGATGCAGAGACGGAGACTGTTGCCAATTGAACTTGCCGAGAGGCATCATGTGGCAACTGACGCAGAAACTAGATGGCCATCGCGGACCAGGATTGCGAAGCGAGCAGCAGGAAGCAACTCGATGTTACATGTCGACTGCAGCTCGAGTCCGTTTGAGCTCAAGCACCGGCCGGTATGGGCATGGTTTCGTCGGTTCAATTGCTTTATTCCCATTAGGCAGCTCCAGTATTATTTCCAAGACGGAACCTCAGACTGCATGTGGTATTGGACGTCAAGTGCCTTACATAATGCGGGCGGCAGTCTGCTCTCTCTCAACCACTGCAGTGCCGGCGAAACAACCGGGACAAGGACGATGCTGGAACTTCATGCAGCTTCTCATGTCACCTCATTCAGATGCCGCGGCTTGGACGCGCGGGTGCATGAACTACCTAGATAAGCGTATCAAGTTGTGCCTGTCGCTCCGCAGATGTACATGTATCATCGCAAATCAGCATCTTCATCCTTATAAGCTTACCTAAGGTATTGTCGCTAATGGTTTGTCCATCAGTTCAAATACCTTGTCGCATATCGACGTCAGCAGTACGAGTATAATATCGACATCTGTCAAATCAAGGCTCACGGCCCAGGATCATCATCGCGCACTTTCTCGCTCCAGCTCCAGCTAAACGAATGGCGTGCAGCCGTCGGCGCTGCAAGCACTCAGCAGGCTGCCCAGTTTCAGGGCCTGGCCGGTCCCCGTTCGGCCCTCCCGCCAGGCGCTAGCAGCTTGTCCCGTGGCCACCGCAGTGGAGCTCAATCAACTGTCACCCCGCCTGCAAGCCCCCAAGCTGCCAATTTACGGCGCGCCAGTGGCCTGTAGCCTCCCTGTAGCCCTCCCGAAGGTCCACTGTATTCCTGTCCCGCGTCCACCAGCTGCGTCTCTCCCTTCTTGGTTCAAGTTCTCGAGCCCGCCGTTGCCGGGGAAATGAAGCGCAGCCGCAAACCGATCCATTTGATGGGCTGAACCGGCGCTCTGGAAGCTTCCCACGCAAACACACACACACTCATTACACACACTCACTTGGATACCTTATTGACTTGGTTTGACACTGCTTTTTTTTCTTCTCATCTCTCCCTGCGTATTGTTCCACTCTCTCACTCTGTCTCTCACTCTTTACATGACTTTCCCTTTCAGCTCTCAATCTTCATCGTGATACCCCCAAAGCATTGTCTCTTCTCCTTTTCCCTCTTGTACTAGCATCTCTGCGTCTCACTGGCACTGCATCTTCATCCAACCACTTCCACTCGTTATCAAACAAACAACCACACAGACGTCATCATATCTCCCCCACTATAAACAAAGAAAACAAAGAAACAAGGAAAACAGGAAGACAAGGCTCTCATTCTGAATCCTTCCCCCAGCCTTCTTTGTCTCTCTCTCTCTCTCTTTGTTGCGTCCCTTTTCCATCAGTCTCGTCTTTCCTGCCCAACAGCTTACCCGCCGTATATCGATATCACCGAGATCACCATGGAGGCTCTCTTGTCACTCGCTTTCGATAATTTGTCCTCCTACGACGGCCCAAAGATCCGCAAGGGGCTGCGCCAGGTCGAAGGTCTCCTGGCGCAAATTTGCCTGTCCAACAGCAGCTCCTCTGGACGCACTCGATCCTCGTCCCTCTCCTCATCTGCGGTTGGCCACGGCGACGACGACGATGCCTCGGGTAATGCCCCTCGCAAGGATCTCGCCCAGCTCACCCAGGACCCGGCCTTTCGGGAGTTCTTCAAGCTGCAGGAGGGCTTCGAATGGAACGTCGCCATGCGCCTGACCAGCACGCTGGATCGACTCATGGCCAAGGGCAGCGACGGCCAAAACGACTTGCTCATCCTCAGCGCGCTGGATCTCATCCAGGGCGTCATGCTGCTGCACCCCCCGAGCAAGGCTCTTTTCGCGCGGGAGCAGAATATGAATGCAAGTCATGCCCATGCCCGCAGGGACCCCCGCCCCCTGTCGCGAAATGCCTTCTCCACGCTAACCGTCCATGCCTCAAACAGCTCTTACTTGATCTTCTCGAGCCCTACAACTGCCCGGCGATCCAGTCTGCGACTCTGCTGACCCTCGTCGTCGCCCTCATCGACACTCCCAACAACACGCGCACCTTTGAAGGGCTCGACGGCCTGCTCACGGTCACGTCCCTCTTCAAGTCGCGCTCCACCTCGCGCGAGGTCAAGCTCAAGCTGGTCGAGTTCCTCTACTTCTATCTCATGCCGGAGACGCCCTCGAGCCCTCGCGCCGACCATCGGGAGTCTGTCTTCCAGCGCAGCCCCTCGAAGCTCTCTGGCGCATTTGGCGCGGACGGTAGAAGCGGCCGCAAGCGTGCCAACAGCAACGGGGTCATGACGCTGACCACGGCGGAGAAGCAGCAGCTCCTGAGTCGCCATCTTAGCAGTGTGGAGGACTTGGTCAAGGACTTGCGAACCTGCGCGCCCTTTGGCGGCATTGTATGCTGAGCTGGTACTAGCATACAGAAGGATTGTACGGGGCAAAAGGGACCCCAACATTTCCTTCTCTTCTCTTTTCTTTTCTTTTCTCATCTTCTTTCCCTCTCGTCTTCTCTTCTCTTCTACTACACTCCTTCTTCCTTCTTATTTCACCACTTCATTTGCAGGATGTGCTTTCTCTTTATACCCCCTCGAGCTAGCCTCTTCATTGGGTGTCGGATTCTTTGGTGGCGTTGGGTCGGATTTGCAGTCACTTTACTTCAAGTTGACTGACAGCATGTAGAAAGAGATAAACGCCTTAGACATGCAAAGGATTTCTTTTGACTTTGGTTTCCTGGCTTCCACCCTTTTGAGGGCTTGAAGCTCCCTTTCAAGGTCTTGACTTGGCCGGTATCGTGTATCACAGACTAGGCGATTTGACTTCAATAACAGATGTGCACCTGAGCACTCAATATCCCTCTCTTCCCACTTGACATATCCCACCTCTGTTTCTCTAGTGAAATCCATCGATATCCAGGTCTATCTTGTTTTAGAAGTCGGATCCTCATCCGGCAACGGTGGACTAGGCAAAGGATTGCCACCCTGCAGAGGGGGACTGGGCAACGGGCTCGCGGGCGAAGACACCGGCCAATTCCCCTCGGAGCCATGCAGCTCAAACCTCCCATCCAGCGTCTCCGGCGTCCGCAGCTCGCCAAACGCCACGCTGCTGCTCACGCCCGACCTCGGCGAACGCAGCACCCCCTCGCCGGAGACCTCGCTCAGGAGCTCCCGATCGGTGCCCAGCTCGGCGGGGTCCGGGGCGGAGGATGGAGAGCGGAGGGTGCCCGCGTCGGTAACGGCGGCGCCGGAGGGCGTCACGGAGGAGACCATTTCCCAGCGCTGGGCTGCTGAAGCCGATGCGTCGGGGGAGGAAGCCGGCGCGATGGCCATGGGCGCGTCGCCTGCTACGTTGTTGTTGTTGTTGTTGTTGTAGTAGGGGCCCGTCTGTTGGGCCTTGCGGCGGGTGAGGTAGAACCATGCTGCTGCCGCAACAAGCAGTCCGCCGCCTACGACTGCGCCGACGGCAATCCCTGCTTCCGCACCTGGGGACAGGCCGCCTCCTCCAGACGACGAAGACTCGTCGTCGCCATCGCCTGCTGCCGCGAGGGTGCTCGTCGGCCCGCCCGTCGCGCTGGAGCAGTACCCCGACCCGGCAAACGAGGTGCACGCCTGGCCGTTGTCGCAGCACCCGTCGCCGTCGGGGCACCGGAACTGGCTGGTGGTGCAGCCGTCGGCGACGGGGGTGAGGCCCGGCGGCGGGCTGGTCTTGGTCGAGACGCAGTGGCCGCCGGCCTGGCAGTTTGTGTCGTAGGGGCAGCAGTTGCCGCCGAGGGAGGGGGCGCAGAGGTAGAAGCTCGTTTGGGGACAGGCGCGGCCGCAGCAGCCTGTGAGGACGGTTGTCGTTATGCTGGGGGATGCTGGTGCTGGTGCTGTTGCTGTTCGGGTGGAGGACTTTTGCTGTTGGGATGAGGTGAGGGTGATTGTTCGTGTGGTGGAGCAGCGGACGGCGGTGGCCGGGCAGGGGTTGTCCGAGGTGCAGGGCTGGCCGATTGCGCAGCACTTGGGCTCGTTGGAGGAGTTGACGTAGCAGTAGCTGTTGTTGTTGCAGCAGCGGTCGCCGTGGCCGATGTCGAGGCCTGGTTTTCGTATTCGAGCGTATGTTGTCAGCGTTTGCGGTGATGTGTGAATATGGTGGTGAGACGACAGGAGGAGGAGGAGGAGGAGTAGTTGGAGGATGGAGGATGAGGGAGGAGGAGGAGGAAGCAGCATTTTTTTCGGTCGTCTTACAGCTGTGTGCGTCGTCGCCACACGATCCCTCGCGCTTGAACAGCGGATGCGACCTGTCGATGAAGTATCGCGGCGTCAGTCCGTCAGGAACAAGTTGCACAGCGGCGTATCTGTTCCTGGCGGCGCTGGCGGAGGCGAGGCCTGTGAGGGGAAGGAGGGAGAGGACGAAGGGCCTCATCGTGAGTTGAGCGATAAGAGCATCCTTTGGCTTCTACCTTACTTTCGCTGTTGAATTGACAGGGTCAGCGACGAGATCTGGATCGAAAATGCGACAGAATCCAAAGACGACAAACAAAAAGGAAGAAAAAAGAGGAAAGAAAACAAAAGAGGGACGTAGTGCTACCTTCATGCTGGGAAAGCCGTCGCAGCCTCGCGCATGTGTGGCCTGTCGGGGACAAGGATTCGGCTTGGGGATGACGGGTTGTTAAGTGATGCAGCTAGAGGGCTCATGATCCATGCATGCTGCGACGCCGTTTCGGGGTCTGCATCCTCATTGAGAAAATTGGGGGACCCTGTCGATAGGATGCAGTAGAAGATGGCAGTCAGACGGAAAAGATGAGCTGCAGATTGAGTCGATCCGTTTGTCTATTCATCGTCCTCCTGCTTCTGGTGTGCAACCTCGAAGAAGCATAGAACGCTATATAATTCAAGATGCGCTGTGATGGCAAACTCCGAAAGTGTTGTGTTTGTTGGTCTATGGTAACTTTCAGTCAGTCAGGATTCACTCGAGGGCTTCGGACTTCTTCTGCTTCGACATACCCTTTGCTTTGAGCCAACGGATGAGGCGTTGAGTGGACTCCGTGGATGCGACTTTATTTATCCTGCATGAACGGGCGTCTTGCCCTGCCTCACCCCGCTCCGAGGGCTCACCGTTTGATAGAATTAGTTGAATGGCTGACTGGGGAAGAGTTCTTGTGTCCGTTCTGGGGTCTGTGGGAATTAGATACATGTATTGGGCTGCTGCGGAGGAATAGGATCCGTGTTAGGCAATATAGAAGCAAGTGCTTACACCACGCAAAGGGTCATATTCACGAGGTCTTCACTGAGGTGCTCACAGGTTGCAGTCTTTTTATAGGCATCATCTCACAAACATGACATAACTCATCTTCATCAGCATGAGACAAAAGTACAATTTTCAACACTATCCAATACCCAAAGACAAACCATATTCGACCTGGTATCATTGAGCCCTCATCCAACACCTACTCCCTCTTCACACCTCTCTCAGCGCAAAACTTGTCCACCTCCTTCCGCAGGGTATCCCTCTGCCGCAGCGCCGCCTCCATAATGTCCTCGGCCACGCTGCCCAGGCCGTTCTTGTGCTTGCCGCTCGTCCGCTCGTGCACGTCCACCATCTCCTTGAGCACCGCCTCCAGCTGGTTCGGCAGCCAGGTGACAATGGGGCTGCCGCCGGTGGCCGTCGGGTGCGACGTCTGCTTGAGGATGTACTCCCTGGCGAAGCACCAGTGGCGCCAGCGGAAGTCTCGCACCTCGTTGAGGATCTGGATCCACAGGCTGCGAGACTGCCGCAGGAGCTCCTCGTGCTCGTCCGACTCGGGCTCGCCCTTGTAGCCCAGGGCGTACGCCTTGAGGTCCAGATCCTGAGAGCGGCCCTTGACGTACTGCAAGAAGGTCTTGTGGTTGCTGGGACGGTACTCGCGGAAGTCGTTGAGGATGGCCGTCAGGGGCGTGTCGGGCATGGGCAGCTGCAAAAAGTTGTCCATCAGGGGCACCATGGAGTCGTTGGCGCCAGACTCGCCGCGGAACGACATGGGCTTGTTGTCGTAGAGACCCTCGTACACAACGCCGTTGGGGAACATGGACTGCGCCGTGATGCCAAAGATGAAGGTGCGGAAGCTGGTGTAGTCTCGCGGACGGGACTTCCCCCACATGGTCTCCATGACGGCGTTGATCTTCTTCATGGCCGTGACAATGTCGCTGAGCCCTTCGTTGAAGGACCTGCGCTCCTCGATGCCGCCGAGACCTGAGCTTGCCTTGGAGGCTTCTTCCAGACAGCGCACGGTGGCCGCAACGAGGGGGCCAGAGTTCTTGACCATGTCGATGTGGACGAGAACGAAGCCGGCCTCGGAGGAGGTGGGATCGAGGCCGTGCTCAAAGGCACGAATGAGGCGGATGTTGTCATACTCCAAGCCCTTGGACGGATCCTCAAGGCGGTAGTTGTAGAGGGCATAAGAGCCAGCGTACTCCATGAAGGGCATGAAGCCAGTGCTGTGACGAGAGGTTAGCATGCTGTATCTCGACTGAATCATAACCCTAACCCTGACAACATGACTTACAGTTCGGCACATCGTGCAATAGGACGAGCAATGTTCTTGGGAAGAGTCTGACGTCCCAAGCCATAGCTCTCCCCTCTGAGAAAGCGCTCATGGCAGGGCTCAAGAAGATATGCCGAGGCCAGGAACGAGTAGTCCCGGTACAGGGCGTTCATCAGGGGCAGGTTGTCCTTGTACTTCTCCATCTCATCAGTGAGATCCGGGAACTTGGTGTCGACCTCATCGCCGAGCTTGCTGTGGGCAAGGAGGCCTGGCTCGCCAGACAGAGTCTTGACGGGCATGCGCTGGAGGATGGACTCGAGCGGCTCAAACTCCTTGGGCAGGGTGGCGATGGGGTCTGCACGGGGGAGGAAGCCTCTGGTGGTGGACACGAGGAAGGCGGGGAGGGAGTCGTCATCGGGACGGGCATCTGTGAGGACATCGAAGGGAGGCGTGCTTGTGGGAATGGAGCCCATTGTGTAAGAGTGAAGAGAGGGGAGATGATGTGATGTGATGTGATGTGATGTGGTGTGGGATGCGTGTAAGTGGTGATGGTGTAAGTGGTGATGGTGCGATATAGAAGCTATACAAGAGCGGACTTGAAAGATTCAGCGACTGAGAACAGAGTAGAGACGGGTGGCAAACACTCGACCTGGCTCTGCTGAAGCTGAGAACTGTCGGACAGCTCCCATCACCACTTCCGGGTCCGCGGCGCCGCCTAAGTACCCGGTGGCCGGAATCCATTCCGGCCACGGGTGGGGATGAGGTCACGACGCACGGCGGCGCGAAGCGGGTCGAGACCGCCCTTGTATCTCTTGTTGGCGGCTGATAGAGGAAGGTGTCGGGAGAGGGGAGGGCTAAGGGCGTTGCTTCACGTAACAGAAACATGGCTCGACGCCGTTATCGTCTGTCTGGCCGTTTGGCAAGGGGGGAGCATGACCATGCCGTACCGTGTGTGGTGACGACAGAACACACTGTTGGTGTTTTGTACGTTGTCGTTATCATCGAAGCCATGGGCGTGTAACAGAGATTGCCGGCGGGTAGATGGATAGGGTGAAGTCGGTCAGTATGTCTCTGCATATCAGTATCACGAGGTGCTGCCTCTCTCTCTTTGCCTCCTCCCTTGCCTCCGTGATAGGGGACTGATGTAAGACAGAACCCTTTTGGCTCCCCTTTCTGTGGGGGAGGGGCCGGACGCTCCAGCTGGTCTCGCCCCACAGGCTACCGATTCTGCCCGGCCCTTTTACTGGACCATTGGCCGGAATCATTCCGGCCACAGCGACGAGATCGGACCCGGCCCCTTGCTTGAGCTGACAAGGCCAGGTACGCGCTGGTTTGCGGGAGCTACCACGCTGAGGACAGGTACTCCTCACCAAGTCGGCGGCTTCCGTGCAACCCCCGATGCGCCCTCCGGCTTGCACAGCACTGACACACTAGGACGGCAGAAAGAGGGTTCCTGATAAATAGAAACTGTGTGATTCGCTGGCTTAGGAGGGCTGGGGTATAAGACAGACGGTTAATTTCAGGCGCGGGAGAGGAGATAGAACATCCCATAGGTATTATTAAGGGATATATAACCTAACATCACCTATATATATATATATCCTCTTATAAAGCTATAAAAAAGGACCTAAATAAATTATTACCTTTTTAAGACTTATATTATATATTTTAAACTATATTTTACTATATATATCTCTTTTTATATATTAAGCCTAGTAGTCTTATTATATAGTAGTAATTACTATTATATTTTATTTATAATAGCTATTTATTTATATCTGCTATACTTATAATATTATAAAAATATAGCTAAATAATAATAAAAACTATATTATCTTTAATAATACTTTAATATAATAATAAAGATTTAAACTATAAAAAGTAAAAATAAGCTAATTATTTATATTAAAAAAAAGAAATTATAATAATATTTACTTTTAAAATCTAGTTATAAGTAAATTTCTTTTTAAAATAACTTTTAAAAGCCTTTAAATAATAATTAATATAATTATTTTTAGTTTTTTATTTATAAATAATTAAACTCTTTTACTTATTTTATAAAATATTAATACTTTAAGAAATATATTTTTTAATAGTATAAGCTTAGCTAATACTGCCTTTTTTTTATTTTTAATAATAAGGCTAGTTCTTTTAATTACTTATTTTTTATTAAGCAGTAACTTACTAAATTAAAAAGGACTAATTAATAGCCTTAATATTAATAATCTTAATATTACTACTGCTTTTATTATTATTATACCTTTTTAAATAAAATAGTCTAGTTATTTTTTATTAAGTAATTACTTACTTTTAGCCTTTTTTAAGTATTTATAAGTTATTTTTTTTATAGCTACTTAAACTTAATTATAAAAACTACTTTTTATAATTAAAAGCAGCTTTTAGGTTTTTTTAACTAGACTTACTTTTTATAATATAAGCTTTTTACTTTTTTTATATAGCTTATAATAATATATCCTTTAATAATAATAGCTAATTATTAATACCCTTAGCTATTAATAATTTTTATTCTTACTTATAAAAGCAGCCTCTTAACCTTAACTTTATATTCTTATTTTAAAAATATAAGCCTTTATACTTAATAAAAAAAAGCAAAATATTAATACTTAATTAAACTTAAAAAATATTATTATTATTAAAACTATAATACTAGCCTTAGCTTTTATATTTATACTAGTTTTAAAATTAGTATTTTTTATTATAAATACTATTATTATTAACTTTATTATAAATAATCCTTAAGTAATTATATTAGCTTAATTTATATTTAATTTTTAATCTTTTTTAAAATTAAATTCTTTTTTTTAAAATTATAAAAATATTAAAAACTTACTTATTATTTTAAATAGTTAGTATAATTATATAATATATATAATAAATACTATTATTATCTGCTTTACTATAGTAAAAACTGCTTTAAAATATTACTATTACTTAACTTATATCCTTACCTTAACTTTAATTATAAAAGCTAGTATTATAGCTTAGTCTTTACCTTATTAAAAGTAATAAATATTAAAAGCTAAGGCTTTAATAAAGCTTTACTTACTTAATAATTAAATATTACTTTTAAATAATATTATTAAAATATTTAAACTTATAAGCTACTTTTATATTAGCTTTATAAATAAAGATAATAATAATAATAATAAAAAACTTATAATAAAAGCTTTTACTAATTTATTTTTTAAATTAAAGCTATACTTATAAGTAGCTAGGCTATTATAAGTAGCTAAGCTATTATAAGTAGCTAAGCTTTTATAAGCTATTAAGCCTTTTAAAGACTAGTATTAAAAAGACTTTTAATATTAATTATTTAATATTTTAAAAGTATTATAATAATATTATAATACTTTAAATATATTTAATTATTATAATACTAATTATAATCCTTTTATTTATAACCTCTTTTTATAAAAGCTATAAAGATATTATAATATTAATTATAGTATTCTTTTTTATAACCTTTTTTTTTTTATAACCCTTACTTTTTTTATAATCTTTTTATATAAAATATTTAAAAATATTATAATACTAAGCTAGCCTTTTTATCTTAAAGTAACCTGCTTTTTTAAAAATAATAAAAATAGTATAATACTAATTAAAACTACTAAAACTAATATATTAAAATAAACTACCTTTAAGTATAATTAAGGCCTAGTTATTAATAGTAATTTTAAAAACTTCTTTTATATAATAATTAAGGTATAATAATAAAAGATATAAAATATAATTACTTATAATATAATAATTTAGTTATTTAATTAAAATTTAAAAAATATACTTTTATTTTAAAAAAATAACCTTATTATAAAAATAGTAATAGCTTTTTATACTACTACTTAATAAAATAAGAGTTTAAAAAGCTAAAACTTCTAGCCTTTAATATATTTAAGGTTTTTATTTTTATATACTTAAACTAGATTTAGTGCTTAATAAAGGAATATAATAAAAATACTATATTAGCTAATATAATCCTTAAGCTACTTTTAAAGCTAAAATTTAATAGCTATTAGTAAATATAATTATTAATTAATATATAGTATAATTAACTAAGTAGTAGCCTTAAAGCTTAAATAAAAGCTATATAGTAGTAATTTAAGTAAGATTAAGGTATTATTATAATAAAGGCAAATACTTTATAATACTTTTTTAATAACTTTATATCCTTCTTATTATAAGACTATATTAATAAAAAAGTTACTTTATATAATAAAGCTAGTAAGATAAATAAAAATATTAAAGCCTATTACTTAGTTATAAGCATTAACTTTATATTAATAACTTTAGTAAATATTTACTAAAACTATATTATTATAAATAAAGTAAAAAAGTAACTTATAATTAAAGAATAAATAGTAAAATATATTTAATAAGTATAATTAAATACTATTAAAGTAAGCTTAGCTTAAGCTATTAAATTATCCTTAAAAAAGACCTTAACTAATATTTAATAAAAAGATTAAGATTTTAATAATAATATAAAGTCCTTATTTTAAAGTAAAGAAGGATATATATAAAATAATAAAAACTTTTATAATAACTAAAATAATTAAAATAATTAAAAATACTAAAATAATAATAATAATTATAATAATAATAATAATTAAAATAATTATAATAATAATAATAATTAAAATAATTAAAATAATTATAATAATAATAATAATTAAAATAACTAAAATAATTATAATAATTATAATAACTAAAATAGCTAAAATAACTATAATTAAAAAGACTTAAATTAAGATTATAATAATTAAGAATATAATAATTAAGATAAAAGTAAATATAAAAAAAAAAAATAACTAAAATACTTATATAACTAATACTAGCTTTATACTTATAAGCTATTATATTTTTACTATAATTAAAGTATACCTTATTAATATTATTATAATATCTTTTATTAAAGGCATTAATAATTTATTACCTAAATATTTTTAAACTTCTCTTAAATAATACCTATTAAATTAAATAGGCATTAGTATATTAAAAGTACTAGGTTTTTTTTAATATTACTTAAATATATTTTTATAAATATGCTAATAAAATATATAAGTAATATAACTATATAAAATATATATTTTATATAAAATAATAATTTTTAAGCCTAGTTTAATTATTTCCTTACTTTACTTATTATTTAACTTATATTAAATAAGTATTAGGCATACTTATTAATAAAGAATAATATTAATATAGTTATTAATAATATCCTTTTTATTATTAATACTTATACTTAACTTTATATAGTTTATTATATTATAAAAAGCTATACTATTATACTTATTAATATAAGCTTTTTAGTTTTAATTATTAATATAAAATATTTATAATAATATTTTTTTAATCTTATTTATATCTTATTATAATATTTAGTTATTTTTAAAAGTATTAGTAAAAAAGGACTTTTAATTAATATTATTATTTTTATTTTACTTTAGTTTTATATTATAAATAGTATTACTATATATTATAAAATCCTTTACTTAATTACTTAATACTTATTTTATAATATACTACTAAGGATATTATTTATATATCCTTACTAGCTTAATATCTTTTAAAGTAAAAGTATTATAAATAACTACTTAAAGATTATTATAAATAGTTAGCTTATTATTATAACCTTACTCTCCTTTTACTTTACTAAACCTAAGTCTTTTATTATTTAAGCTAAGTAAAATATAGTATTACTTTTTAGCTATAAAATTAATATATATTTTTATAATTATTTTATTTTTATTTTAGTAAATAGCTATATTTTAAAACTATAAATTTTAATAAACTATACTAGCCTTATATATATTATATTACTTAATACTTTAATAATAAAGTAAAAAATATACCTTTTTATAATTAATATAAGTAATAGTCTTATTTATATTTACTATAGCTAATACTTAAGTATATTATACTTAATTACTTTTATATAAAAAACTAAAACCTTTATTACTAATTCTACTTAAAAAATTATACTAACTAACTTATTAAAAGATAATTATTTTAAAAAGAAATTAAAATATTTTAAATTTAAAAATAAATACCTTTTTTAACTTTTAAACTTAAATAAAAATAAAATAAACCTTTTTATAATAAATATTATAAATAACTAGTTAATTAATTAAAAGTAATAAATCTTAAATATTATTATTAAATACTATTACTTATTTTATATAAAGCTAAAATATTTTATAAATAATATTAAAATACTAATTCTTTTTAAACTAAATATTAAAATTAATAATTTAGTTTAATACTTTTATATACTTTTTTATTATAATTATATTATTATAAATAATATACTTAATTTATTAAAGGATATTAATATAATAAAAAATATCCTTTTTAGTAAATTATTACTTATAGCCTTTTTAGCCTTTATTATATAATATAATAATAAACCTTACTTAGTAATTAACTTATAATATATTAATATTAAGCTATAACTAAATATATATCCTCTTTTTAAATAAAATAATATTCTTTTTTTACTATAAAAAAGCTTAGTCTTTATTATAATAAATATAATAAAAGGCTTTTTTTAATAACCTATTTAAAAAAAGGATTATTAAAAGATATTTTTTATTACTTAATATAAAGAATATAAATACTTAATAATTAGTATTATAAGCCTTATTATTAGCCTAGCCTTTTTTTAATATTATATAAAAATGCTATTATATTAATACTTATAAAAGTTTATATTAGTATATATTAATAATATTATTATATACTTTTATATTTTTAAGAAATATATAAAATACTTTAACTTTATTTTTATAATTTTAAAAGTATTAGGCTATATTATATTTTTAATAAAATATTACTTTATATAATTAAATTTAAAAGCCTTAAGTTATTTTATCTTTTAGCTAAAACTAAATACTTTTAAAAAAAAAATAAATACTATTTAAAAACTTAACTTTTTAATAACTTTTAAAAACTTAAAAAGTAGTTTTAGCTTAATAAGTTATTATTATAATTTTATTAATTATTATATAGCTATTATTAAACTATTATATAAATTAAAGACTATTAGCTTATAAGGCGCTTTTATTAAAGGCTAATCTTATACTTAATATATAGTAATTACTTATTTTTTAAAAAATACTATATTAAAATATATATTTACTTATAATACTTAGTAAATAAAAACACTTTAAGTACTTAAAGCTAATAAGTCTTATACTAAATTATTAAAATAGGCTAAGGCTACTTAATAAAAATTTAAAAATAAACTTTATAATATTATAAAATTAGTATTTTTTAATTTCTTACTGCTTTTTAAACTTTATATTAATAATAATAAGAAAAAAGGTTTTAATATTATATTATACTAGTTATAAAATAAATAACTAAGGCTTATTATATTTTTATTTTATTATTTTTTATAAATAAAATATAAATATAGCTTTATAAAGTTAAAAACTACTACTTTAATTTAAGCTTTATAAAAGCTATTTTATTTTTTTAATTATTTTTATATTATAATAATAACTAACTATATTATAATTTATAATATCTTTTAAGCTATTAATTTTTAATATCTTAAAGGTAAGTATTATTTAATAAACTAGTATTAATACTTAAATAAGTAAAAATACTAAATTAATATTAAATACTATTAAAAAAAGAAATATATTAATATTAATATACTATTTTATTTTCTAGCTATAAACCTTAATATTAATAATTAGCTTAATTCTTTTATAACTAGCTATATTTTTTATATTACTATTTATATTATAATATATATATAAGCTTAAGTAATATATATAAATAATAATATTTTATTAATAATACCCTCTAGCTTTATTAACTTAGCAGCTATACTAATAAAAATATTACTTAAGGTATATATAGTAACTTTATTAAAAATACTTTAAAATACTATTAATATAATAGCTATATTAATAAAAGCATTACTTAAGGCATATATAATAACTTTATTAAAAATACTTTAAAATACTGCTAATATAATAATTATATTAATAAAAATACTAACTAAGTATTATATAATAATAAAGTTAATAAGCTTAAATATAACTCCTTAATTTTTTAATATTTTTTAGTAAAATAAAAAAGACTTACTAAAGCTTTTTAATTTACTTCCCTCTTAAGCCTTAATAAATATACTTTAATAACTAAAGTAGTTTAAAATAAAAACTATAGTTATATTTTTTAATAAAAACTTTTATTATTATATTATAAAAGTAATACTTATTAATTTTACTTTTTAATATATTTATAATACTATTATAATATAATTATTAAAAAACCTATACTTTTTTAACTTTAAATTAGTATTATTAAAACTATTATATTATATTATTATTAAAAAAAGATAATTATATTTATTAAGTATATTAATTAATAAAGTTTATTAATTAATTTATAATAGCTAAGTATATTTAAAACCTTATTACTATTACTTAATACTTTATAATATAGTATTTTTTTATAAAATATATTATAAAATTTATAAATATATAAAAAAATATATTAAATATATTAAGTTTAAACTTAAGTAATATTTAACTTATAATAATATAATACTAGTTAATACTTTTTATTTTACTTTTATTATAATTTACTTAAATTTTATTACTAGCCTTTTAAAAATACTAAAAGGCTAAAATATAATTTTAATAGTAATTAATAAATTTATAAAGTTTATATACTATATTTTAAATAAGGCTAATTAATTAATAAAGCAGTAAGTAATATAATATATTAAGTAAGTATACCTTAATTAAGGACTGCTATTTATATTTATTTATAATATAAATCTTAAGCTTATCTTTTACTTATAGTAGTTATTATATTATATTACTAAAGTATAAATATATACTAGTACTACTTATTATTAATAAGCTAATAAATAAGTAAAAAGAATTATTTAAATAATTATTTATATATTATATACTTTTATTAATAGTAAATATAATTAAATAAGTTAAATAGCTATTTTTTTTTATATTATATATTTATTAAATATAGTAATATATATTATTATAACTTATACTTTTTTTAAGCTTTTTTATAAGTAATAAACTACTTACTTTTTATAATTTATAAAAAATATTAATAATATTTATAAATATATTATATATTATTATAAAATATACCTTAATATATAAAATACTATATAACTTAGTATTACTTATATAAAAATATACTATAATTATTATTATAACTAGTTATTAATATTAAAAATAAAAAACCTTATTTATATTAAACTAGCTAAGCTAAAATATTTAAGATATTACTTAAATAATTAAACTAAAGTCTTTTATTACTAAATTAGTTCTTTTTTTATTATTAAAAAGCTATTTAACCTTTAATATTATATTTAACTGCCTAGCTATTTATAATAAAAACTAAAGTTTAATATTAAATACCTTAAACTATACTTTTTAATAATATAAAATACTAAGCTTTTAAAACTATTATAAATTAATAATAAAATAAAGTTTATTATAAAGGATATTAAAGGTTAATATTTTTATAAAAAATAAAAATAGCTTTATATTAAGTAGCTAGGCTATTTTTAATTAATATAAAAGCCTTAAGAGATTATTAAGGCAGATATTCCTTAAATAATATGCCTTTTTAATAAAAAGTAATAATAAAATATAGCTAAATAATAAAAAATATATTTACTAATTAATAATATAAATAAATAAAGTTAAAGGATATATTACTAGCTACTAGCTTTATACTTTAGGCTATATTTATATATTTAAACTAACTTTAATTATATAATATAATTTTAAATCTTTTCTTTTTTTTTAAACCTTTTTTTTTTATACTCTTTTTTTAAACTATAACCTTTTATCTTTTAAGCTATAACCTTTTATCTTCTTAATATTACTTATATTTAGCTTAATACTTAATACCTTATAATAACCTAATTATTAAATAATAAAATATATTAAAGTATTACTATTTTATAATTATAAAGTAATAAAAAATAATAAAAATATAAACTTGCCTTTTTATTAAAGTAATTATATTCTTAGTCTTTATTTAAAAAGTAAATAATAATAAAAAAAAAGAAGTTATTATTTATACCTTAAATATAGTTAACCTTTTAAAGGAATATATATACCTTTTTCCCCTGCTTTTTAAGCTTAATATTATAATATAACTTTTATAAGTAATCCTTTACTATAATTATAAAAAGGAATACTATTATTAATAAAATAACTTAAAGGCAGAATTTATATAAAATGCCTTTATATTAAATTATATTATTACCTTAAGTATAATTAAGTTTTTTATATTTAATATAAATAAATAAAGTAAAGAATATTATAATAGTATTACCTTTATTAAGTTTTAATATATAAAGGTTATTTTTAATATTAATAAAGTATTAACTATAATATAATATTTAAAATTTATTAATAACTTCTTTAACTAATATAAATCTATACTATTTATACTTTTTTTAATTAATACTAATAGTAAAATTAACTTAAATTTATTATAATTATAGTATTATATTATTAAACTATTAAAAATAACTAACTTATTAAAAATACCTAATATACTTAATATATTACTATTCTTAGCCTTAATTTTAAAATAATAAATAAAATTAACTACTTTTAAAATAATAGCTTTTATTTATAATAATTATAAGCTATTTACTTTTTTTTATTATAATAAAAAAAAGAATAACTTATATTAAAATAAATATAAAAGTATTTAAAATAAAGGAATAGTTATTAAAAAATTATAAAAAGCTTAAGTAAGGGTATTAAAAAATATTAACTTAAAAGAAATTTAAAAAAACTTAAAAGATTTTATAAATTAAATTAATAAGCTAAAAAATAATAATACTCTTACTTAACTAAAAGAATATATTAATTAACTTAAAAAAGTAAGAAATAAGCTTAAATATAAAAATTAAAAATAATAAGCTAAAATTATAAACCTTAAGTTATTTAATAAAAAATAAAAAAAAAATATAATAAAAATTAATTATTATTTTATAATAAAATAGTATATTATAAATAGCTATATTTTATAACTATATAAGTCTTTAATTTTTATAAATATTAAAAATATAACCTTTATAAATATAATAATATTATCTTTTATAAATATATAAAAGACCTTAAATACCTTAATAAACTAAAGTAATATATCTTTTAACTTATAAAGCACTTTTAATACCTTAATAATTAAGATTCCTCTGCTTTTTTTAAACCTTATTATAAGTTAAAATACTATTCTTTTTAAAATAAATAATAAAATAGCTTTTAATAATATTACTTTAAAATTACTATTAATAATAAACCTTATCTTAGCCTTTTTTTTATTACCTAGCCTTAATAATAATAACTTTTTTATACTTAATTAGCTAAGTAATTTTATTATAAATAGTAATAGCTTAAACTTATAATAATTAAGTTATAACTTAAAATAGAAATTAAGAATTAGAAATTTAAGGCTATAAGTAATAAAAAAAAATTAAAAATTAAAAATTTAAAAATATAAGTAATAAAATATTATAATACTTTAATATAAAAAGAATAAGAAAGTTTATATACTTATTTATTAATATATTTTATATATCTTACTTTTAAAAAATAATAATAAGGCTGCTATCTCTTTTTAACTAAAGGGATATTAAAGGATATATAACTTAATATTACTTATATATATATATATTCTTTTATAAAGCTATAAAAAAAGACCTAAATAAATTATTACCTTTTTAAGACTTATATTATATATTTTAGACTATATTCTACTATATGCATCTCTTTTTATATATTAAGCCTAGTGGTCTTATTATAGGTATTTATAATGTAAGCATAATAAAGAGATATGGGGGAAATGGTGAGGAAGAGGGCGAGAAAGGGAAATAATGCAGCGGTCCATTCATCAAGTAATGCTCGTCAGATGTACCTAGAGACAAGATCGCCACTCCATTCGCCTGGTCTTATGTTACTCTCCTCCCCCTTGGCCTTGTGTTCCCAATCCATTTTCCATATCCATTTGCTATCCAGCCATTTCCCATATTCGTCTTCGTGCATCCATCCACCCATCCATTTTGCACGATACTGATCAAGCGCCCCTCCGCACGGTCATGAATCCACTCGAGGAAGCCGAGAGCGACACTCGATGATAAGTCGCCGAAGCATTGAAGCCAGGGCCAAGCGGCGTGACTTCAGGCCTCTTCTCTTCAACAACCACGTCTGTTGATAGCGAACCCAAGGGCTCAACTTCAAAATGATGACTGTCGCTCGAGGTGGTAGCCTCTGGTGGGTTTGCGCTGGCGAGCACATTGAAAAATGGTATCAGTGCCTTTGATTTGCTTTGCTGGTATGTCTCCGCATCGATAGTTCGGTCAGCATTGAACGGCGGACTCGCTTCTGCGAAAAACGTTGGGAATGCCGTCAGTGTGAATATGCTCGTGGGCATCATGGTGAGCGTTTGAGTGATCAGTGTCGTTAAAGTGACTATCGTGGTCGACATCTCAGGTGCATCCAGATCAGCCGTATCCTCCATGAACACGCCACCGACAGTAGCTGCTATATCCTTAGCCTCGTGTCCGAGATGTTGATCGTGAGGAACCATGTCGATGTGTATGAAGACTTACTTGCCGGAGCAGCTGTTGGCTCACGAGTCGTCGCGACAAGCGTTTCAGGCTTCGAGGGCGTCGAGGGCTCGGACTTGGAATCTATTGAAGAGTCAGTTTTGAACAATAACATGTTGGAAATCTCTTCCTCAAGAGCCCTGATCCTCTCCAGGATGGTCTCCAGATGGTGTGGCGAGACTGGAATTGCGGTCTCATGGCTGTCTTGTGCTGCACGTGCGGCGATCAACTTTGGAGCCTGGTCGAAGGGGGACATGTCGGCGGAGATTTGGGGGACGTGTCTGTGGTTTGGCAGAGTGGGATGGCTGTGAGATGCTCTTCCGCTGTGGTGGTGGGCAAAGCCCAGGGCGAGGCCGATGAGGGGGAGGTGCTCGAGAAGGACCATGATGAGAGATGCTGTCAATGTGGTTGCACTGGGACTGTAAAGCTGAACGGCGGTGGTGAAGTATCTGATTGCTATGAAATAATGAGGCCGTCTCTAGAGAGGAGAGACTTTGGTGTCCATGATATATCAATTGGGAGGAGTGGACCGTTGTGAGGAGCAACACATTCCAGCTGCTGCGATGGCGACGAGCCTTTGATGAGCGTCGTCGAGATTCCAGTCATTGCCAGCTTTGCTCCGAATGGGATGAGACACTGTCTTGGGTGAAGCATGTCCAACAAAGACTCTGAGATAAAAGTGGGCGCATGAAAGTACATGGCTGTGCTTCAGATGTGGCAGAATGAGGCATGCTTCCGACATAAAGTGCAGGTATAAGAGCCGTTGCACGTATATCGCAGATTGAACGACGTTGGTGTTGAGGTTGTAGAGCTCTCATCAAGGATTGTAGTGCGGCAGCTCGTGATGTTTCACCGAGAGGCGCGGCTTATTCTATCTCATGGCTCACCCTTGCACATGCTACAGAGCGACTTCTTCAATCGATACCCGAGGGCCACTTCATGGTGCATCGTAATAGAGTATGTCGACCTGGAATATTTGCCTGAAGGACACTGATTGGATCGTGTTGGCGATCGTTTTATTGATTCAATGAGTTGAGTTACAGAGAAGAGCTACTGGGACGAGACTTCAATGGATTGAAATCGTGGTGCTTTCCGGCGTTATGGCGATGCTGTTGAATGGACATTGAACGAGATACTTGGTGTAATCGGTCAGCGGCCCATTCCACGTTGGCGGTTGTCACGTTTCCTATGCATCGTTGTCATTTCGAAGATCTTTGTCGGAGAAACGAAGGAGCAAGATTACTCATCGCATCAGATGACGTCGATGCCTCCCGTAATTCAACACTGTCAAGTCGGGGTGAGATATCGTCGGTAACTTCGGCTGTGCTCTAGAAGCCAGTGGAATAGATGAAGTCATCAAGGCAAACCGGTTTGCGTGTGCACAACAATGCGGTGCGCGACAACGATGCTTCCGATATAATCCCAGTCTGCGCAAAAAGCCACTGTATGGAGAGGCAAAACGGGTCTCGCTGCTTGATCAATGAGGAGCATCTCACTAGTGATAATGAAGCAGGCGGTTTCGATATCGTGGCGTTGTTAAAATAAAATACAACGGAAAATAAAATAAAGCCTCATAGCGCTGCGACGGTTGGCAGACTGTTGGCGCCATGGAGATGATGGCTTGTCTGGTGTCACGGAGGGAAAGACAGTTTGGCTATCGTCTATCTATTTTCAGAAAGATAATCATGAAGCAGGGCGACTTGACCACAGGCGTCGACGAGAGTAAAACTATCCCTCCAAGGTAGTTGCTCTCTGGGATTGTCTTGCTTGCTGCCGAAAACCATCGAAACTATCAAGCGGTGATTGCTTCGATCGAAATTGATTGATGAAATGATTGCCAGTCCGGTGGGACGCGCCGGCCTCGGTTAACTGGAGATGGCTGCGAATAAGCCCAGCCCGGTTTCTGATTCATGGCGGTTGGTGAGAAAGACGGGCGATACGCGACTGATTGGATCAAGGCCGAGGAAATAGCAGCTGCAACGTCTCGCCCAAGGCTGTTGCTTCAAGCTTTGTCTTTTGCTTGTTGAAGTTGAGCTAAGGTACGAGAGCTATGAGGCCAAGTACTCTGCACCGAATTTCGACGAGGAGGTACTTACTTCATATGAAGGAGCCCGAGCTTATCTAATACCAGATGGCTAAGCAGGCCAATCCGAGCAGCTTGAAGCCAGCCTTTACCCAGTCCGGCGCAGGGCTAGTTAGCCTGGCGCGCTGCTGATTGGCTTGTCGGAGGCTGAAATAATGCGGGTAAAGAGGAAAAAGAACAAATACCAATATTCTGCCCCAGACGCCGGCGAAAAAATCCAAATCATCACCCGATCCGGATAAGCCTCAAACTTCCACTAGCCTCCTTCGGCGCGGCCACTAAGCGCGGCACCTGAATCTTCCACCCCTCGCTCCTTGTGTTGGAGCGTCACGGTCCTGACGAACAAGAAACCTCTGGGCTGCCCGATTTTTTGCGTTGTGCGCCGCCGCCCTTCTGGCCCGAAAAAAAAAAAAAAATAACGAGGATGAGACCAAAAGCCCCCGAACCTTACGAGACAGAACCCCAGAAAATGAAAATCCCTCCGCCTCCCGCCGCTTTCCCCCCCTTCGCCTCTGTGTCCGCGGCCGCGATGCACCAGCGCTCATTCGTGACATGACACTATCACCGCCGGCCTGCTAATATAGTCCAGAGTTCCAGAGAGTCGCCTCGCCGCCGCCGCTCTGCTCTGCTGCTCTGCTGCTGCTCCACGCAAGGCCCCCAGACCCCCTGACCACCACGCCGGATCACCACCAGCCTTAGGTATTAGCCCATCGCGCCCGTCCGTCCAGAAGCACCGCCCAAAAACCTGCGCCGCCCTCCCCGTCATCCTCCGTATTTTTGCTTCTGCCATCATCACCAGCCCTGTCTGCCTCCGCCTCTCTGCCTCTGCCTCTGCCTGCCACCAGCCAGCACACGTCGCACCGTCAGCACCGCTCCACCGTGCCATTGCCCACGCAAAAATCTTTCGTCGCCAGCCTTTGAAAGAAAATACCATTTGTCGGGAACTCTTTCCAGAAGGGGAAGCCTCTGCCTCGCTCGCTCGCTCGCTGCTTTGGAACGAGACAAAGAAGAGAAAACCTGCAAAAGAAATCAAATCATCGTCAGCCAGACGCGATGGCTCCCGCCGCCAAGGCAGCCGACGCCCGACGCAAATCGGCGACCAAACACGGTCTGCTCGTCACCCTCAGCGTGCCGCCCGCCCTGCTACGCGACATCTTTCCCTCCCCAGAGTCCGTCAAGGAAGGCTCCCAGTCTCCGGCGTCCAAGAGCTCCAAGGCCAACTCAGAACCCAAAGAGTCGCCCGCCAGCCCCAACGCGCTGGCCGTGTCCGCGGCTCCCTCGAACGCCGACGCTGCCTCCGACTCAAATGCTGCCACTCCGGCCGCCGAGGGCACGCCCTCCTCAACACCAATGCCGCCCCCGACGACGAAGAAGGGAGTCAAGCGATCTGCCACTGCCGTGAACGGCACCAACAACGATGGCATACCTAAGCCCAGAGGAAAGCCGGGCCCTAAGAAGAAGCCTCGATTGTAAGTTTTCTTACTGTATATCGCATACGACAAGGCTTGACATGCCAACAAATATACTAATCGCATTATCTTATACAGGGAGGACGGCACCATTGACCACAGTGGTGCGACGGCTCGCCCGTCTGCCCATAAGCTCGGCCCCAAGGCAAACCAGGGAGCCATCAACGCAGGCCTCCGTGCCCTCGACCGGTCTGGCAAGCCCTGCCGGAGATGGGCCAAGGGCGGCTTCAAGCTCAAGAGTTTCACGGGAGTCGTCTGGGAAATCCCACGGTGGACCGCTCCTCCGCGGACCGTCCCTGAATCAAGTGCCGAGGACTCTGCCGCCCCCTCTGCCGAGGGCAGCAACAAAGAGAACAAGGAGAATGGGAACGAAAACGAAAACGGCAACGAAGGCAACAGCGTCTCCAAAAGCGAAAGCGGCGCGGATGTCGAGATGCAGAGCGCGCCGAGCATCCAAGCATCGTCACCTGCACCCGTTCCTGTGGTGGCGGCCTCATAATGCTGCGCTTTTCGAACTTCCTTTCTCATATTGGTCCTTTAGGGCATTTACTTCTTCTGCTTCTTGGGTTCTACCATTGTTTACCTCATCCTTTTGACTCACAATCACCGTGCTATATGGGGCACACTTTCCTTCAAACCTAGAAAAAAATCGGGTTCGGCTTTTGTTTCGTTGTTTCGTTGGCCCCGGGGAACGGGGTCCTGGGGATATCCCCTTTTAATATTGTGCTTTTCGAAGAAGCGACAGTACTCGGCCGTCGCTGGCGTTGGATGGGGGCAGCATCTGGCGGTCCTCGAGGGACCTGCGCAGACTGGAGTATCAGGATCATTTGTCGGCGTAATTGCATGTATTCAACGGTTCGGCACAGGATTTCAAGAGTAGATAGGATCGGTATCGTTTAGCCGGCTGCGGCAATACAATTTCTGCTTTCGCGATATATACCGTTGGTGCCTTGATGTCACGGTTTCTGTTGGGATACGGTGAATGCTCCTCTGTTATTGAGGACATCTCCGACCAAGAAGAGTTACGCTTTACAGTTGCCACATGGCTGCAGGATGATAATGCGCGATGTCTGTCTGGCCTCTTCTTGCAACGTACTCAATCTGTTGATGAGCGGCATTGCGCAGGTTCAGCGAGGCGAATAAGGGTTACAGGCCGGAAGCGCGCTGTTTCTTCAGCTACCAAATCTCGACTCCTCATCGATTTTTGCCTGATTTGTCGCTCAGCTTACCTGCCTGACAGGAATGGTGAGCCATTTTTTTTTTTTCTGTTCAGGTCTGGGCTCTCCTTGGCTCAGCTTCCCTCTTTGAACGGGCGTGGGCGTGGCGTTGCCGTGGGCCGAGCTCGAGTGAAGGGAGCGCAACCAGTTCATTTACAGTTGTCTACCTAATGAGGCGTGAGGCAGAACGTCATGTCTTTTTCCTTCTTGATCTTGAGTCGCCGCTCACATCCTCACCAACTGATTGATTGTGGGAGATTTTTTGGAAATTTGTTTCAGGGGCGTCTTATACGTCAGGTTGCATCGGCGGCTGCTCATCTTCTCAAGTTCAATTAGTGACTCCCTCCATTTACAGATACGGGCATTACATAGCGAGCTAATGAAGGCGTTTGAATGTGAGATTGCGCCTGGTTAGAATTTTTGACGGAAAAGGGAATTGCTCACTCCCTTGGTTTCAGGCAGAGATTCTCGCCTCGTTCGTGTCATTGCTTGCGCTGCTGATGGAAGTCGGGGGGACATCGCGTGCCTTCATGCGGCTTAGTCATCGCTTTTTTTGGAGACGCGGGGCTAGGCCGCGTTTGGATGGCGGAGGAAGGTTGGCAGGCAGACAGAGGCGGGTTTCGGGCAGATAAAGCTGAAACCTTGTGGCTGACTAAGGGGGTTTGAATGGCGGAGCTTGCTGGTGGTCTACCAAGGTGCTCGTCTGGTGTGTTTGACAGGTTGACGGGACCTATAAGGGTCTGTATCTCATGGATACTAATTGACTGCAGCAGTGTACTTCAATTTAGATTGATATTACGTCTTAAACTTAGGTAGGTAGTGTCATCTCTACCAGTACTCTACTGTATTCACCGTGGTTGTAAATTCGTAGGTTCAACGGCTTTGGCTATTAAAATAGGATTCTGCCGATAAAGTGCACTCCCATGCCGGCTCGGATACGGCCCTCAGCAGACTTGCATGTAATGCAGTACAAGTACATGGAGGACCAGTACAGGTATGGAGAAATCAGGAAACTCCCCTACAGACGCAGCATTGGCTGGAAATGGCATCATCATGCAGTTTCGGAATGGCATATTATTCGGTTCATTCCATGTCCATGTCCACGTCCATTCAGCAATTGCGCGTCCCCATGATTGCTTGCCCGAAAGCGTTGAAAGCCGGCCATTTTGCCTGCGCTGATGTAAACCAAACCAAAGGCACCCAATCTGATCACCAGCGACGCTCAGAAGGCTTAAGCGCTGTCCGGCGGCTCCACCCCCTACAAGGACAGTGCTAGCAGTGCTAGAGCGTGCATGACAGCGACTCGACTCATCATCACCTTTCGGTCCAGCAGCTTCAACCAACGTTTAACCTGCCTGCCACCTCCGCCCCCATCAGATGCCAGCGACGCTGGCGCCCAACAGAAGGCCTGCCAGCTTATCGAGTCGTTTCTAGTCCTTCACCACCCATTGCTGCCCTGTGGCCTCTTTATCTTCCGTAGCTGCAGCGCCCAGGACCGTCGGAAGGCGGGCTGCTATCAGCTTGTCGGCCCGCTTCGCCGCGCCCCCTCCCTCGATCCGCCGTACCGCATCTTGAACCGGCTCTTCGCACTCCATCTCTCAACCTCCTCTCTGCTCTCGTCCCAACTATCTTCTCTCGCCTCTTTCAGATACTACCGTAACTACACGTCACCCGTGCCGGAAATCCTTCTGATCCTCCCTTGCGCGGCCACGTCCCGTGATTGCGCATTCAAAACCCCCCTCCCGCGTCATTGCATCCCTCCAGCCATTTTTCGCCGTATACGGCCTGTATACGGACGCCGGACCTGGAACGAGCGGCGCGTTTGACTGAAGCTTGTTCAAAGCTGCTTCAGTAGCTGAGCTGCTCGCTAGCCAGGCACGACTCCCTCCTCAATCCCCCCTTCTGTCTTCCAACTCGAGGCTTTGCCCTTTCCTTCTTCATCCGTTCTCCCCTTCTTGTCCTTGCCTCGACATGTCTAGTCCGGAACCGCATGGCTCATCTGGCTTCACAGACTCGGAATCGTCTGCTGAATCCCCCGACTACCAACAGCATCAATATACGCCGGCCCACGATCCCGCCCCCCGCGGCGAGAGAGGAAGCTACAACTTCTACACGCATCCCGCAAGAACGTCGGTGCTAGACGCCAACGGTGAACTGCTCCTCGATCCCACGCTCCGTCTCGGGCCTGCGGCGGCCGCGAACTCGACCGATATGGAACGCCAGACGCCCCACGGGGACATGAGGAACATGTGGAGGCCCGTGGGCAGCCTGCCGTCCTTTTCTCGAGCATTCGACTTTCTGGCCTCAGACTCCAAGGAGGCCGTAGCAGACGTCGAGCCGTTCTTTGTGCCGTCGTATCTCAGGGGGTCCGCATACCTGCAGAAGCTGGAGGAGGCGCACAATGCCAAGCTAGAAGCTCAGAAGGAGGGCAAGCGAAGCAAAGAGGACGGGCAGGAGATCGGCTCGTCGCCCCTCGACGTATCGCCGCTACCCCCCGGCGGACACAGAGGTATACTACATACTGTCCTGGAGAGGACACCGTTCGACGGCGAGGACAACTTGGCGCCGCTGCCGACGCGTCTGAACACGGGGGACATGTGGACGTCGCTGGAAGTGACTCCAGACATGCTCGGCGTCAAGTATGCCGGGCCCAAGGGTCACCACGACCGCGATCACGAAGCTAGTGCCATTCGGGCGAACCACTACATCCCTCCTCAGTGTGGGATATACTATTTCGAGGTGCAGATCGTATCGGGCAGACGAGACGAGTATGTAATTGGGATCTCTTGTTCGGCAGCCGGGCGGGCCATGCCGTCGACTGAGCAGCTCGCTAACCGTGACACTTTAGCACTACCGTTGCTGTTGGATTCTCTACCAGAAATGCAGCGCTCTCACGGCCTGTGGGCTGGGAGCCGGAATCTTGGGGTTACCACGGCGATGACGGTCGGTGTTTTACAGGTCAAAACATTGGGAGACCTTTTGGCCCGGTGTTCAACACTAGTGACGTGATCGGGTGCGGAGTCAACTTCAAGGATCACACAGCCTTCTTCACCAAGAATGGGCAGATGATTGGTGCGTGATTTGCGACATGCCCATGGTGACACCCGTTCTGGACTAACAGCGTGTGCTTGCAAACAAACAGGGGTGGCGTTCCACGACGTTACCAAGAGCAATTTATACCCAGCCATCAGCTTGAAGAAGCAATACGAGCAAGTGAGGGTCAACTTCGGACAGTCACCGTTTGTCTTTAACATTGACGACCTGATGAAGGTGCGTTTTCCCTTGAAACGTCTCGGCGAGTTGCATAGGAGGCGATCTGTGCATAGGAGAGCAACTGACGCAAGGGGTTTGTCAACAGGAACAACGCCTGCAGATCCAGAGGGCCATTTCGGGGACGGACACCTCGCAGCTCGAACCCGGCATGTCCGAGACGGACCTCATCCAAGCGCTAGTGCTGCAGTTTCTTCAGCATGACGGCTACGTGGAGACGGCTCGTGCCTTTGCAGAGGATCTGAAGCTCCAAAAGGAGGCCCTGAATCTGAACCCCGACGTGACGGTGGATGGCGTCAGCATAAAGGACGATGAAGACGCTAACAATCGACAGCGTAAGTTGCCTTGATTCGAAGCATGTGTCGCCCATCATTCAAATGCTGACGCTCGTTTGATCAGGAATCCGGCGAGCGATACTAGACGGAGAAATAGACCTGGCGCTTAAGTACACCAACACGTATTATCCCCAAGTCCTGCGCGACAACGAGCAGGTCTACTTTAAGCTTCGGTGCCGCAAGTTCATCGAGATGGTGCGCAAGGCCGCCGAGATGGCCATGAAGTACGACGGCAAAGGGGGTAACGACCTCGGCCAAGAGATGGACCTGGATGTTAACAACAGCCACGTATGGGGAGGCGGCATGGAGACGGACGGCGGGGAATCTCTGGCCGACCTGACAAAGTTGGAAAATAAGATGCTGAGTTACGGTCAGGCTCTGCAGGCGGAGTATGCCGGTGACCCGAGGAAGGAGATTAACAAGGCGCTGAACGAGATCTGGGCGTTGGTGGCATACAAAAACCCGCTTAAGGAGCCGCAAGTGAGCCACCTGCTGGATGGGAAGGGGAGGGTGACTGTTGCGGAGGAGTTGAATTCTGCCATCCTGTGTGAGTCTTTGCCGTTACTTTCATCTCTTGCCATGCCTGCTGACACGCCTGCCTCTAGCATCTCTTGGAAAGTCATCACGGGCAGCATTGGAGACGCTATACGCGCAGACGAGCGTGTTGCTGGAAGAACTGCGCAAGGATGGCGGCTCAGGGGCGTTCATCTCGTTGCGGGATGTGGTAGATAGCATTCAGCAGGGTTGACAGATGTGAAGAAACCACGGCCAGCGCTGTTATGCGTCATCTGAGCGGTCTCGTTCCCTCTGCTTCCAGCGTGTTTTCTCTGCTTCCCCGTGTCTCTGGAGTTTTGGTGATGGGCATTCTCCTCTCTATACTGTGCTTTGGCCTTTATCTCTTTCCCCCCCTTTACATTGTGTCATCTACACCATTTTCATTCTTTTTGGGCTTTAGGCGTTTATAGTTAGGTATATGGGACTCGGCAGCAAGTGAACGTATACGCTGTCTGGAGGAATTGGCATGAATCACTACCTAATATTACCTCACCGAGACTCAGATGGATACTCCCGTACGTCGAGAGTGACTGTAGGCGACGCCCCGTGTCGTTGATTGAGCAACGAGCCAGGCTTTAGCACGACGAGGTGATATGGGTGGCTCTATGTAGGTAGGCAAGTTGTTCACTGGGCTTGGAATATCAGCGTTTATATAGTATCCAACTTGTCTGTCATTGTCTGAATATCGAAGAGTCTTGTTTCTATTGGCGCGGTCGATGATTGGTGGTAACTGTGGTCTTCTTTTCCTTGGTTTCCTTCTTTTATTCTCCATTGCTGTCTACTGTGGCATTTGACTCGTTCAATGGCGAGAGACTTTTGGACTCCCCTCGCTCTCTATGTGGCTACTACTATACAAGGACGGATTGTCCCCTCCGGTTCTGGCGTTATCTCAATATCCGTCACGATGTCATCGTTCAGCGAAGTCTAGTATGCTGCTCCTACTGCTTCAGGCCCCAACACCGCTCATACAGCCTCGTCCTATGGCTCACCAAGTTATCCAGCCCAGCCAAAGCCTCCGCAAGCGGGAAGTCCTCCTCCGCCGCCCAGCCAAACTCTTGATCCAAAATCAGCCACGTGTACGCGAACACCTCTGCGTCAAACAGGCCCGGGTCGGGACGGCCAAAGAACCATTCGTCGCCGGCGAGCAAGGTCGCGAGGGCGCGCAGGGCGTCTGTCGCGTCGGCGAGGAGCTGCGGCGGGGAGATTGACGGCAGGCGGGTTGTCTTTAGGATCTCGGCCGTGGCGGCGTCGCGGAGGGCGTGCAGGGCGGGGAGGTGGAGGATCGGGGAAGGGGGCAGGTAGAGGGTTTTGAGGAGGGTGGTGTTTGAGGGGTGGAGGTAGAGGGCGTAGAGCTGTGAGGAGTATATCAATGATGCGTTAGCTTATGGAGGTTTAGATAGAGGCATGGGAGTGAAGAGGGGAGAGAAGGGGGAGGGAAGAGATGAATATACCCATGCTGGACGGAGACTTTGTGAGAGGAGGGCTTCGTAGGCTTCGGTGCGGGAGGGGGGCGAGTCGAGGGATGTTGCGACGGTTGCGTGGTCTTGCGCGTAGCGGTGGATTTTGGAGCCTGTGAGGGGAATGGTTGATGTTGTTGCGGTCTTGCTGGCGGGAGCAGGCTTTGCTGATTCTGTCTCGTGGGAGGATGATGCTGGTGTTGTTGCTGCTGCTGTGGGCGGGAGGAGGAAGGGCAGGGCGCCGGAGGGGGAGGCGTGGTTGTTGGAGGGGACGAGGTCGACGTCTATGCCGGCGATGCGGAGGAATGTCTACAACATGATACCGAGGTGTTAGTCAATGTGTGTGTGATATTATCGTGACATTGAGAGAGAGAGAGAGTGTGTGTGTGTGTGTGTGTGCTTACCTGCCACTTGAGGCACTGGGGATTGAAGCTCGGCCGGCCATTGCTCGCGTCCTCCCACGTCCGCGCAAAGACGTACAGGCGCGGCCGGGCGCGAGAAGAAGACGACGACGATGACGGGTCGGGGCTGCGCTCGGGGAGCGACTCGGGCGGGAGGGTGGTGAGGGGGAAGAGCTTGAAGAGCTCGCGGACGGGGGCCGGGACGGCGAACCAGCCGGGGCGGGAGGACGGAGGGCCGGCCATCGGGGGCGGAGGAGGAGGACGGAGGACGGGGGTTGGTTCTCTCTCTCTCTCCGGGGTACCAATTGGATGGCTTGTTGTCCCCGATCTCGGAATGTTTCCTTTCAAGCTAGCCTCTGATGCAATTGTCGTCTGCGAGGCTGAGCACTGGGTGGTTGAAGATCCGGAGAAGAGGAACTACTAAGCTTCGAGAAGGGCGTTTGCTCGGGAAAAATCTCGGAGTAGCAGAAGGAAAAGGCTGGACAATGACGTTTGTGTGAGTGGTGAAGGAGAGAGTGGGGCCAAGGGTCTGTTGCTGATTTGTTACACGCATGTATGTACAAGTACTATATTTATTCTACCTTTTTGTGATGAAGATGAAGCCATTTGGCGCATATCGTGTATGTGGCATGAAGAGATGTATAGTCGATGGTCTATAAATAATTAGAGGGACTACCTAGTTGGCGGACTCTGGGTGGTGATGGTGGTACAGACAAACGTCTAACACGCAGCACATCGTGAATGACAGACAAAGCACGGCATCAAAATCAGCTCATTGCCCACTGAGGTAACCAACAACCCACAACGCTGCAGCCGCCCGCATCCCAAAACCATGCAATGCCGGGGTGGGGGACGAAAGAACAACAGAATGAGAGGGAAAAAGAAAATCTCTACAGAAAGTGGTTCTCTCGGCTAGAAAATAGATAGTCGACGATCAGAAAAAAGCGCACGAGTCGTGGCTGCTTCTGGTATTCGGGCCTTATTGAAGACAACACAAAACCCCAGCATTCTTCTCCCGCAAATGGTCTGTGACTCTGGTTGGCTCGGCATCTTTTTTGATTTCTCCTCGTTTTTTGTCTTTCCCCCAGTCTTCTCCATAGTGTCTGTGAATGGTCTTGGGGACGCTCGGCCTCACCGCTCCTTGGGACGTGCGAGAGGATGAGACAAGGGACGATGGATCAGAGATTTGTTGGTCTGCGTTGATGCTGTATGAACTGCCTCTATGGTTCCAACGACTCTTGCTTTACTGTACGTGGAGGTCGTAGTAAGGTGTCAATGCTTTACAGTCTGCATATTCGAGTACGTGGACGCACATGTCAAAGCCAGCGCAGACCCTGACACATGTCGACATGGACCGAGATGCAGGGACAGAAAGGACCCTGAATTAAGTACCCAGGGCTCTGAACCCGATGCCCGACGATTTATTTCTACTAGCGGTAATCCGTGGTAGCTTGACTATCGCTTATTATAAGTAGTCTAGGTGTCTGTTAGAACGTTACATGGTCGGGATTTAGTTGAAAAGCCAAGTCGAGACAAGAGCAGCGAAATGCTTCTGCCTAGATCTGGGCCACTGATGTTTTCTTTTTTTCGCTCCGCATTTCGGGTCGGTTAATCCGACTCATTTTTCTGGGGTCTTTTTTTCTCTTCATCTGTACTCTAGGTACCTACTTCTGGCTCTTTCAATCATGAGGTACTTGTACTAGCATAGGTCTCATCGCATTCTGCACGACTCCCATACAAGAAACAGAGACTGACAATGTGGCTGCGTCTCATTCGTTTTTTTTTTTTCGAGGATACGTGTAACGGCTGTGGGAGTCTTTTTATAGCACTGAATGTTGGTCGAATCGCAGATGCAGTTGTGAACAAGTGCGTCTTGTACCTAAGGTACTACCTTAGGCAAGTTACATGTACCTGAATAGACACCGATTCAACCCCCACTCTAGAGCAGGTGCCGCTTGATAGAACTTGTACTGACTTTATCTCCATTCTCATCGTGATCTATTACTTGAGGTATTGCTTTATCAGATGGATAATTAGCCCGTCCATGATATAAATGACTTGACTATTCGTGAAAAAAAAAAAGCCACATGTCATGTTCCATTAGTAGGTACTGTACCTCCAGCTTCAACCACTTCTTTTGCATCCTCAAGTAAATGCCGAGGCAAACCCGGCCTAAATCCCCAAAGTCCCTTTTCCCCGTAAAAGCCAGCTGAATGTACTCCGCGTTTAGTGCATCACTGGCTCGGGCACCTGTCGTCATATGTAAGAGATGAAATAAGAGCCAAAGAAAAATCCATTCTGCTTTACCCCACACCCGGAGATCCAGAACATCAACTGACAAGCCATTTTGCTGCCGATGCTAGTCTAGTAGTACTGGAATAACAGTTGCCTAGATAAAAAGGAGCGCACATCCTCTTTTTCGTTTACACTTTCTCACGCTACCTCCCTTATCCATCCACCTGACAAGCTTCTTATCCACACCTTTTGTCTTATTTTTTTCTTCTTCGATACAGTACTTTGTTTCTTCATTTTCATCCTGTGTTTTATTTCTCTAGAGGACGAGGATAAGACGGAAGGGGGAAAAAAAAAAGACGCTGCTCTGCAACTTGCCTGCAGCCATCACCGACTCAATAAGAGACTCGCCTTCACGCGAGACATTCTCCGGCCGAATTCGTCCAGTCGCCCGATTGGGACAAGGAGTAATACCGTCGCTTACCACCTCCGGAATTCTGTTTCGGAATACAATCTTCAACCTTTTTTCAACCTCTCGACGGCACCTCTCGTCGAATTTCTGCTCCCCATCAACACCACCGACATCACATCACCACCATCAAACAATCTCTCTCTCAATCTTAATACATTCACACAACTTCAGCATGGACGCTTCTTCCTCCTCCGCCGCCGCCTCCTCCTCCTCATTCTCCTCCTCAACATACTCCTCCACCACCAGGCAATCGCCCAGCACCTCCGCCGCCGTCATGGCGCCCGCCGCCCCCGTCCAGGCAAAGGTGCCCTCGACCGAGCCCTTCCTCAAGGACTTCACCCTCGTCGCCGAGGCCGCCAAGCGCGCGCAGGCCGCCGTCATGGTGCGCGACTTTGCCGACATGGGTCTTTGAGAGGCTGCGCTCTCTTTTTGCTGAAGAGTTTGGCTGCTCTTGGTTGTTCACAAGAGTGTCCGCTTCAAGGGGCTGATTGATAGACCTCGATTCTACCTCCATTTTTCTTTTGGACTTGATTTGCTTTTATCATGTCGTTTCATATATACGGGATATGGCGTTGGGATCACGACACACTTGGAAGTCTTGCTATTTCTTTCCTACTCGGGATTAAGGGGTTGTTCTTACAGAAGGATTGGATGGTATCGGTCTTCTGGGAAGTAAGACAGGGCATTGGATACACAGACGTCTGTCACGTTGGTTTTTGGGTTATTGATTTCTTGGGCTTTCCTCTTCCTCCCTCGGATTCCTGCATTGCACATATAGCCAGCTATACATACCCGCACCTTTTTTTGCTAATTAATGGAATTGCACGAGGCTGTCATGGATGCCTCCTTAATCAGACTTTCAGCTCCCGCTTTCGTTTGCGCAGTGTTTACAATGCAGTCTGCCCCTGAATGGCAAGTATTGCAGATGATGATGATGATGATGATGCCTGATGGATGAGGAACAGTGCTTCACAGCTTCGATACATGAGACGCACCCCCGTCGACCCTGATGATGGCTCCATTGCAAAACGCTCTATAATCTCGTCAGTCAGTCTCTATCCATCTGGCAATCAAGTGAAACATGATAAGAAGATTCACTCACCCAGCCCGGCTCGCCAGAAACAGACTCGCCCCCGCCACGTCCTGCGGCGTCCCGATCCTGCCCCTCGGCATCTCCTCCATCAGCGCGTCCCCCGCGGCCTCGAGCGTCGCCCGCATCATCTTGGTGGCAAACGGCCCGCACGCGAGGACGTTGCTGGTGACGTGCCGCGGCCCCAGCTCCTTGGCCATGACGCGCGACATGTGGTGCAGGCCGGCCTTGCTGGCGGCGTAGGCGACGTTGGACACGGTCGGCACGCGCAGGCCGTCGATGCTGCCGATGTGGATCAGCCGCGCCGGGTCCTCGTGCGTCGCCGCCCGCTCCAGCAGCGGCAGGCACAGCTGCGTCAGGGTGAAGACGCGGTGCAGGTTGAGCGTCAGCACCTTGCTCCACGCGTGGTCCGGGTACGAGTCCATGTCGGCGCCCCAGGCCGCGCCCGCGTTGTTGACCAGCACGTGCAGGCCCCGGGGCTCGAGCTCCGTCAGGCGCCTCACGAGGGCCTCGCACTGCGCCAGCTCCTGGAGGTTCGCCGGCAGCGCGTGCGCGGAGCCGCCGCCGCCGCCGCTTTGGCTGCCCAGCTTGGTGAGCTCCGCGGCGGCTGAGTTGCAGGCCAGGGCGTCGCGGCCGGTGAGGTAGACTTTTGCGCCGTTGGCGACGAAGCCCTCGGCGATCATCCGGCCGATGCCTTTGGCGCCTGGAGACGAGTTAGTGGCATTTCTCGTACAAGAGAACTGAGGAAGACGAGCCTCCAGTGACGAGGACGACTTTGCCCTGTGTGACGACGCGTTGGTGAGTCTATGTGATGGAGGTTCTAGCGAGGAGGAGAACGTACCTTGACGCTGAACAGGTTGGCGATATCCATAATGAAGGTGCTACTATACAAGGAAGGTCGATGATGATGCTTGTTTCAATGAGCCTAACATAGAGCAACAGATGAAGCAGGGAAGCAGAACACAAAGCAAAGACCAGGAAACAAGAACCATGAAATCGCAGAAATCTTGTCAGACAGCCTACCATGTCATGCATTCGAAAACTGACCGTCCAAGCCGAGGCTCAACGGCTGTGACACCCTTGTAGTAGTTACCGTTATCCGAACAAAAGCTTATCGCACGCTTCCGGCAGGCGGTCAGCCGCCACTTGTGCGTATCCGGGGCTCCACCTCCGCAAAAGCCACAAGGAGCATGCCTTATCGATACGCCTTTGCTGCTTGCCATTTTGGGCATGTTTGACGACGACCTGAATCCTGATGCTGTTAATGGTTCCGTCAAGATAGACACATGCTATGAGAATGTAATACACGATCTATCATGCTTGCATCTACAGTAGTCTAGCATGATTGTGTGTAGAACCAGCGTAAAGTGAGCTGCTGCTATGCCGTCATACATATATGCTTGTACAGTACTTCCTCGGCTTCCTACAGCCGGCGCCAAAGGTCACGGAGTTCCCATGGCCCGAAATTCCGTCCCCGCCAGTACTCGTACCTCATGTACAAGTGCATCATCAACTCCATCCGGCATCCCCAATGTACTTCATCTTCCAAACAGCAGTCAGCGGCAATTCATCTCTTGACGTTGCTAAGTGAATCGCGATACCCATGACAAACCATTAGCAGTATGTCAATTCAATTGCCTGCGCATGACGTGCTTCAATTTCTCTCAACCTTGGCAGCATCCGAGTATACATAAAGGAGTGAAGAAGCCACCCCGACCAGTCCGGCATCGCAACACCAAACACCTTACAACCAAACCACCTCCCATCAAGCCATCACCCACACCAACATACCCTCCAAGTACTCGCACCTCATCACCCGCAATGACCGACGGCCCAACCCGCCTCCGCGAAACCTTCGCCTCCAAGCCCGTCTCCGCCCACAACGACGCCTGGGACGCCCTCTACGCAGACTCCTTCCACCCCTGGGACCGCGCCGGGCCCTCCCTCGCCCTCGCCGACCTGCTCGCCCAGCGGACGGACCTCATCCCGCCCTCCGTCGAGCGAGACTCCTCGGGCGCCGTAACTGCCCGCCGCCTGGCCCTGGTCCCGGGCTGCGGCCTCGGCCACGACGTGCTGCTGCTCAGCGCGCTGGGCTACGACGTCGTCGGTCTGGACTACAGCGCCCGCGCGCTGGGGCTGGCGCGCGAGAACAAGGACAGGGCGGATGCCGAGGGGAGATATGCAGAGTATGTCAAGGATGGCATCGGCAGCGGCAGGGTGACCTGGGTCTCGGGCGACTTCTTCGGTACCGCCTGGGAAGCCGATGCGGGCGCAAGCAAGTTTGACTTGATATTCGACTACACGGTGAGCAAAAAGACAAGAGTTCCAAAGTTCAAACAGGAGACAGCGAGCAGGCTCTAAGATTTTGTTGCTTCTATACGCTGACAATAACCCCCAATTGCGCCCAATACCCAGTTCCTCTGCGCCTTGAACCCATCTGAGCGCCCCCGATGGGCCAAGCGCATGTCCCAGCTCCTTCCCCCCGGCGGCCAGCTCATCTGCCTCGAGTTTCCCTCAGGGAAGCCCCTGTCGCTGCAGGGACCGCCTTGGGGCGTCTGGCCCGAGGTCTACGAGGCGCTCCTCGAGCACCCTGGCGAGCCGATTGAATACACCGACGACGGCAACGTCAAGCCCGATTCCATACCACGACTGCCCCATCCAGACGGGCTGCACCGCGTGTGCCTCGTCAAGCCCCAGCGGACGCACAAGGCGGGAACGAACGAGGACGGGAGCGTCAGGGACTTTATTTCCGTGTGGACTCGGTAGTGGCCATGGTTTGCTGGCGTTGCGAAGCTTGGTCTGGGACTGTGAGGCGTTTTGATATGTTCGGAAGATAAGGCGTAGTCGGAGGATCGGTGTCGAAGAGAAGGTCGATGCTGGCTTTCACTCTGAGCCTCTAATTCTCAAAAGTGAGGAGAGGGATGCCCTTCCAGTAGACGAGTCTTCTAAACCGAAGACGCAATGAATATCTCAAAGCCATTCGTCCAAACGCTCACTCCGCAGTCGCCGTCGTAGCCGTCGCCCTCCTCAACGAATTGTAGTGCTCTCCCAACCCGTATCCGTGCCGATAATACGCCAACCACAACGTCTTCGCTCCGTCCCCCTCCGCCTTACCCTCCTCATCGCCCCCAATCCTCTCCGTCCTCCCATCCTGAATCACCCGAATCTCAACCCCATACCGCCTCGCAACGGCCATCAGCTCAAGCTGCCCACCCCACTCAGCAGTATCCCTCATCTTGCGCACATAATCCCCTAGATCCTCCTCCAAAAACGGCGCGAAATCATCCGCGTGAGCCTCCATGTACCCGGTCGCCGCCTTTCGCACCGTCCTGTACGCAGGCTCCTTTTCAGCAGCAGCAGCAGCAGCAGCATCCCCTCCATCAAGACCGAAGGGGATGCCGTTGTGGGAAAGCTGGTCCGCCAGCGCAGAGAACAGGCAGTGCCCGTCAGGCTGGATCTCCTTCTCCTGAAGTCCGTGCGCCGTGAACTCCTTCTTCATGTACGCGCTCTCCTTCGCCCGGTGGTCCGTCATCGTCGAGGCTTCTTGTTCGGCGCTCAGCATCGCGGCTTCGTGCTCCGCCGCGCGTCGTGCCATGCGCTCCTTTTGTCGGTTCCGCTTCTTGCCCGGCTGCTGCTGCTGATGGGCTTTCGTACCCTCGTTCGTACTCAAATCCAGCTTCGCCGTCGCCTCTTCCAGCTCTTGTGTCGTCGTCGTCCCGTTCGTCATCCCATCGTTCTGCTGTGTACCGTCTTCCGGCTCGCCACCCTCCTCCTCCTGCTCAACCTCTCCGCTCAGCGCCGCAATCTCAGCCGCCTGCTTCTCCCTCAGCTGCCGCTCCATCTCCGCGCACTCGTCGTTGACACCCTTGCGCGTCTTCTTCGTCGCGTTCTTCTTCTTGTTCGTGATCCTCCCCTGCAGGTCTTTGAGTTCGCGCCGGTGCCGCGCCTGCATCTGGTCTAATGTCTCGGCTTCCATTTTCTTTTTTCTTCTTTCCTCTGCCTGATGGTGTTGTTTTCTTCAATGTCTTGTCTCGTCTCTAACTTCTTCTTTCAGTGTCTTTTTCGTGCTCTAGGAGTTTTATTTTAGCCGCTTTCCCTGGGTTAAATGGCAAACAATCGTAGAGCAGAAAGCAAAAACAGCAGTTGTGAGTTTAAAGTGTGATGGAGTGATGATGGCGGGGTCAAGTTCGCAGCTCCGTCTTCATTGATCTTTTTTTTCCCTTTTCGGCGGGGCCTTTCTGAATCTCGCATCATAGAGTACCTCGACTACCTACTACACTTACTACTACCTAGTATAGGGCAACCCTGCCTTGTTTACAACTACCCAGCAGCAACAGTCGGAAAACAATGTAACAAAGATTACGTTGTATTACGAGAATATTTAACTCTTTTGTTCTATTATACTGTGATTCTTTACTCAAGAAAATCTCCATGTTCCGGGAAAAAGACAAGCCAATTGTGTCTTATTCAATAGAGGGCCTTCGTCCCGCCCATTTGCCCATCCCATCTCCCATCTACCGCATCTACTGTATCCAGACCAAGACGCCTCCAACAGCGTAAGATCGCGGTGGAAACTGCACCCTCTCGCCTTATATACGCCCCTTTGTACGTATTTCAGGGTCCCCTGAGATTCCAACGTCCACTCTCAGACACAGGAAAGAGCTGCTAGTAATACAGACGTTTTCAAGAAAATCAGCGCCGTGCGCCGCAGATATGAAGAATGGTAAAACCGACAAAGAAGAGCACAAATAAGATCCGCAAACGAAATGTAGCGGCAATGACCGTAATTCATATCAATACAAAACTGAGAAAGACAAAGAGGGAAAGATGATGTCCCGTCGTGGTGTTGCTTGATCCCTCTTACGGGGATCATTGGTATATGAGGTAAGAGAGGAAATGAACAAAGTGAATAGGCGTATAGTTAGTGTGTAACTTGCTTCGCGATCGAGTCGTTTCGCGCGCTTCAGAATCCCTTGAACGGATCGTCACGGAGAAAGTCCTCCTCTCCTGCGGTCTTGCTGCCGCTGAAGAATTCGTCGGATGCGCGAGTGCTCCTTGACAGCTGGGCTCGACGACGGTGTCGACTGCTGCGCCGACGGAACTCCTTGCTCTTCTTCCGCGCCAGTGACCTATAATCTTCTCCTCCTTGGTACTCATTGTACTCCTGGTACGCATGAGGGCTGATGAAAGCTTCCATGCGCACAGTACCTATCGCATCAAAGAAGTTGCCTTGCTGAGACGATACCGTCGACAGCGGCGTCTGGGCTACTCCCCAGCTGGCAGCAGTGGATCCCTGGGACTGGTAGATGTCAGAAGAGCCAGAGGTGTCAATGCTGGCGCCGGTCGTGCTGTTTGCGTAGTGATAATCGCTTTCACCCAGCGTCGGTCCCGCGAAGCCTCGGAAAGAAAGCGGCGGGGGCGCCCGGCCTCCAGTGTTGCTTCGCTTGCGGCTGTGGTTGGGGGCCCCGCGGCCCTTCTTGTCGCTGAAGCGTGGAATCATGGGCGGCACGGCGGCGTCTACTGAGTCTTCCCTTGAGTGCCCAGGTCCGTTTACGGACTCCGCCACTCGAAACCTGGCCACATCTCCCATCCGCACGGACGGAACGTCGGGAATGCTGGGCATTGTCGACAGGTCCGGCTTTGGCGCAACAGCCCGGCCCTTGGCCAATCGAATCGAGTCCCGTATTCCTCCTCTCGTCAGCTTGGTAGGTCGAGGCGCGTCAAAGTTCGGCAGAGGCTGCTGCTTGACCGAGAGATGCTGTTGAGCTGCTGGGGCAGGTAGAACGTCGGGGACGGCCTGGTAAGAATGGGCCAGGAACGACAGCGCCGTGAGCCAGAGGTAGTGCCTCTCTGCCGTGGGCGCCGTGAACTTGAGTGCTCGCTGTGGTGTGAGGATCAGGATGGATCGGTTGAAGATGGGCGTCGTGACACCCCTTGGTGCCGGATTGTCATCTTTGACATCGAGAACCGATTGGATAGCGACTGTTCGTCACGTTAGCTGGCAAAGCAGTCATCCGCGTCAGAATCATCAACTTACACTTGCGACCCGTCTTTCCTAACAAGGCACTGCCGGAAGACGGCTGCTTGCTGCTCCAAAGAATAGCTCGCTCATACGGCGCCACCCAGACCCATCGCTTGTGCCTGTCGTTGCTGTTCTCATCCTTGTGCGAGCCCTCTCCGACGCTGAATGACTTTCTTCTACGAACATACTTGTACATCCACTCTCCGACCATGGTCTGGGCAATAGCATCCACGACGCCGGGAGTCTGCGAGCTGTCCTGAGACACAGCTTCTGACTTCGCCGTCATCACCGTGTTGTTGGATAGCTGATGGCGATGCTTTCTATACGTGCTGCCTTCTCCGTTCCTGGGCGTGGTAATAGCATTTTGAGGCAGGGGCGGGAGACTGGGGCTTTCCGGGGCCTCAGTAGAAGGCGACAATGGTGGTGTTCTGCTGCCTGTCCTATGATGGCGTTCATGGCGTTGCAGGGTGTTTGCGGAGCGGACACGACGAACGTTGTTGACATGGTAAGTGCGGCTGCCGCTCCGGCGATGGCGATGCCAGCTAGTGGTTGATGGAGTGCTTCGCCCGTCACTTGGAATGCTGGCGCTGATGGATGGCTTCCGCGAGCTTGCTCGAGCTGGGATAGGGAACGGCGGCGGGTTCTTAGGCTCAATGATGGTAGGATAGTTCACCATGCCAGTCTGGGCCATTGTCGCCTTTCGCATATCGCTGTTGCGGCTCGATGGAGACAGGGCAGGGGCTGGAGACAGCTCGGTAATTCTGTTCGGTCTCTCGTCCTCACCGACACTATACAGGTCGCCGCTTCTAACCGATCGTGCAGACGTTCTACCAGAGCGCTTGGAAGGCTGGTCTGGCGAAGTCGTCACAGTACCGAATGAACTTCGCTTGCCCGTTCGGCTTAGGTTCGAAGGGGGTCTGGGAGCCGTCAACGCCGTGCGGTACTCGGAATCACTCAAGTCCAAATCACCAAACTCGTCGATCTCATCCGAATCGGTGCAGAAACCAGAGAACAGGCTGCTAAAGCGGCGAGGTGGTATTATGGGAGCGCGTGGGCCCGATAGAAGAAGATCGTCGTCAAAGTTGTGCAAGTCATGGTCATCCATCGCAATACTGATGGGGGAAGACGGAAGCTCAGTGCTATACCGGCTGCTCTCCAATCGTCGAGGGTTCCTAGGAGGCAAGCTACCAGGGGGAGGAATGTCGCCCTTGTCGGGAAGAGCAATACCCGACATATGAGGCGAAGTAGGTCGGGAAATGATAGAAGACGGCTGAAGATGCGCTGGAAGACGAGCCAGCCTCTTGTCGATTTGGATGGCCTCTGTCTGAGAGCATGAATCAACCATATCGTCTTTAATAACGATGTTGACTTGGCAGCCAAAGTCCTTGAAATGCTGGGGTAGCTTCGGAGAATGCGGCGATGCAGGCCGGCTGGTTGGTGGTTGAATGCTGATGCTCGGAATATCCAAGGGGGGTAGCGGCATGGGAGGGACCACGGGAGCCGGAACAGGAGTCTCAGTCTGTGTAGAGGAAGTCACCATCTTTGGTTCAGCCTTCGACGCTTTCGCCTCCACTGGTGATCCACTGGGCAGGGAGAACGAGCTTGGTGTCTTCGGCGGCGTCAACGGAACCCCAACCGTCTGTGAGGCTGACGACACCATGCGTTGGGGCGTAGCTGGCATCTCAGCAGCAGGAGGTAGCTGAACGGGATCACTTCGTTTGGGAGACCGTGGGGGTGTCTCTGCCTCAAGTGCCCCAACCTCTGCTTCGTTTGCGTCCAGTATAGGTGAGGATGGCGGCGAGAATTGTACTCCTGTATCAGCATATGCGGGCTCAGGAGTTGGGGTGTATTGGGCTCCTGAATCAACATATAAAGGTACAAAGGTGATCGAGTGTTGGGTGCCCGCATCAGCGAAAGAAGGTTCCGAAACGGGATAGTATTGGATGCCCGCATCGGAATATGAGGGCTCGGGCGTGGAAACAGACTGAATGCCGGTGTCTGTGTACGGAGGCTTTGGAACCGGAGTGGGAGGCGGGGTGAGATCCGTGGCCGGGGCCAGGGGAGCGGCACACTGAATACCCGCGTCGCTGTATGTATGCTCGACAACAGGAGAGCACTGGACTCCAGCGTTGCTGTAGGCATGTGCGGAACAGAATTGGACTCCAGCATCCGCGTAGGATGGCTTGTTGGTCGGTGTACGAGTCAAGGCTCGAGCAGAGTCCTCGCCCTCAGTCTCTTCGTCTTCGCCTTCAAGAGCCTCAAGGAGTGATTGGTTCATGAGAATTCTACTGCCGCGTGCAACACTACCAGGCCGCTTCATGCTGTCGATGCTCTGAGTCCTTCGGTGAAGCTTGCTGATGATGCTCTCACGACTGTATGTTCGCCGGTGTTGTCGTGGGCTTGGTTGTCGTGGGCTTGGTTGTCGTGGGCTGGAGAAGACACTCTCGCGTCCATCAACGTCCGTTTGGTCATCCGTATCATCAAATTTGAGCTCGTCCGCCAGAGAATAGCTGTTGAGGGAGAGGCCGGGTCCATTGGCCATAGAGTACCGAATGCTGCTTGTGAGGCTCATTGTCCGGACACTGCGCGCGTCGTTATCCCTCCCGCTCTCTTCGGCATCACTTTCATTGCCGTGACCATGGCCTTGTTGGGCTGCTCCATTTGCGTGGTTGGCTTGATAGGCTGCCACCTCATCAAGCACCATGTTAAGGCGGCTCTCCGCCACGTGGATTCGCCGCTCATACTTGCGCTTTTCGTTTTCCCAGCTCTCTTTCTCCTCAGCCCATTGCTCATGAACTCGCTGAGAATCTTCTTCTTGGCTCCGAATCCTCTTCTGGGCTGCTTCTAAGCGCTTCTTGGTCTCGGCAGCTGATTCAACAGCTTCGTCCCTCTCTCGTGAGAGATCTCCCAGGGCTGAAGACGTTCCACCCTCTAGTAAAGATAGCTGTCGCTGCAATGAGCGATTCTCCTTGGTCGTAGCATTTACGCTCTCTTGCAATGCCTCCAGACCTTCCCTGCTCTCTTGAAGCGCACTTTCGAGGCTCTCGATCACCTTCGTTTTCTCTTCCTGGTCTCTCCTAAGCGACAAGATTTCAGAGACCAAGTTGGCATGCAAAGTGGGTGTGAATCGTCGGGGATCAAGGATGCTGATCTGCTCGTCGGTTGTGATATCTCTTGAGGAACGCTTCGAGGCGTTTCCATTTCTCGTTGGGGAAATCTTCTTCTTCCCCGGCGGCGTGATAGAGCGGGCCGAGCGCCTCGATTTTCTTGACTTGGTTGACGGCGTTCTGTAAGGCACATACTCTCGAGGGGGAAGCGAGACCGCCGCCTGCGCATTCATGTACTCGTCGTCTGTCCAGGCACTCATGATTGTCGGAAGGAATCAGACTGCAGGAGTTGTCAGAAGCGAGTGAGAGCTGGAGATGTATATCTCAGTTATGCATAGATGTCTAACACAAAAGACCGTTGAGTGCCACGTTTTCAAGCTATACTGAGCTTGTTTGTAGCAGGCAGCGGCTGATGGCCAGCCCCTTTCATGGGGATATACCACTCCCTGCGGAGAAGCAATGCCAAGCTGGGTAAGATTTTCTCACCCGATCTCGGATTATCTTGAGTAAGATGGTCCTCTAAAACAAACGTCAGCCTTCAAGTGTATTTGACGGTTTCGCTTCTGGTAATCTTCAACGTGCGTTGAAACGAAAGGGCCGCCGACGCGAGACGTTAAAAGCAAGGGGGAAGACTTACAAGACTGCTCCGCTCAGCGCCACGCCTCTGCCCTGTCGTTCCGCAGTACTTGCAGTGCCCTTGTAGAGACCTGACAGACAAATTGTCTCTATAGCCACCACAAAAGCCGTAAATCAATACGGAATACTGATATCACGAAGGTAGAACACGCCCAAGCACCCCGACTGCAATTTGACCAACGGGACGATAGGTCTAAGTGGCGTCAGCGTGTTGTCGAGATCCGAGCGCACAATGGGCCAAAGATAATCGCCGTCGAGGCTTGCTGTGCGAATCGAAGGTGAGAATGAATGTTGCCGGCAAGCGAGACGAGTGGCGACCGGTTGAATTGCTCGATCGAGGCAAATGCGAACGACGCTGAAATAGCATAAAGGAGGTTTCGAAAGATGCGAGAGGAGTCTTGCCGACGCTGTCCGTAATAAAATGCTAATGCAAGGAATACAATGAGAATATAAAGAATACTGAAGTAAAGAGCTGAAGAAATCCGAACAGTCAGTTGGTCTAGATCAGTTGTTGGAAAGAGCATCGTAGAGCATCATCCGCTCCTGCCACACGCAACTTACCTTAAGGCACAAGGGAAGGAGGGAAGGAGAATGGAAGGAAAGAAGCAAAGTCGCCAAAAGGCTTTTCGTGAGCGAGAATCTTTTCGAAACTTCTCAATCCATTGAAGCGCATCCAATGGTCGAAGAAAACCGACAAAGGGGAAAATGCGAGACCGGCTTCTGACCAAGACAAACTCCCTTCCGCGCTGCGTGGTGGTTTGACGCTGCAGAACGTCGCTCAAGGAGGCCGAATAGCCAGCAGAAGGATGCGGCAAAAACACAACAGAAATGACGATAACGACGAGTGCAGAACAGGAGAACGGCGAGACGAGGAGATAATGACGAGGTACGAAGTGTTCCGCCGGGGTGCCCAAGAGCAGGAGAACAGGGGAGTATTAATTGTCTACATCCACTTTGCCTGGTTGGTTGACTGGTTGACGCGCGATCGGGGTCGAGTCTGTCCATGTGGGCCTGTGATTGAGGCGATCCCAGGACGCTGGAAGCTTGGAGACAAGGGCCAGGTCACTGGATGGACAGTCTGGAGGACGGGTTGCCGTTGTCTGCTTCTGTTTCCGCTGCTCTGAGAGCTGAATCTTCCTACGGAGCTCTTCCCCGGCATCACAGGTACTGTGAGACCTTCGAAGCAATTCCCACGCTATTACGCCAAGGTATGTACGCTGAGAATAATGTTGACGAGGTACGTCTGTCTGTCAACCACGCTGTCTGGCCGGGATTGGTTGCTGTACCCTGCAAAGGCAGCCCCGAGACACTATCACCCGTCTCATATTGTTCCTGGAGTCGAACACTGCCTTATGCATGCAGCCTCTTGACAGACACGCTTCATGCTTGCAGAGGGCCGCATATCGTATGCACACCACTCAGCTCCCCAGCTGTCTGACAGGCACGCCAAGAGCCCCTCCCAAATCTACCACTGCGGCTATGATTGTCCCTCGTTGGAAGCCGAAGGCAAATGGCTCGCTTGTTTTCTCTCTTTTCTACTCTTGCCCCTGCTAACTCGCTCCCTCTGTAGACGAAGCGCGCCGTATCATTGGCCCTTGGCCTGCGTCGGTTCTATCCTCCGCGATGGCCCATGCTCCTCTCCTAGCATGCTACGGCCCAGTCTTGATTAGCGGTCCTCTGTTCACGCCAAGAAAGCAGAAAAACGCCCACTGACCATGCTTCAATGCGCTGTGTACCTGGTGCGAGTGGCTAACACAAGTCCTCAGAACCCGGAGGCCCTGTCATGGCCCCCCCTCCTTCAGCTCAAGGCAGCTCTGTTGGTCTGGCAGATGGCGCAGTGGCGTTCTTTCCCGGCCGCAAAGCGCAGGATCCGGCGGAGTGGCTTGTTGTCTCGTTTCACCATTGTCCAGTGCGAGACCGAATATGATACAGCAGACAGCGTTTAATATGCACGACTGGCTAACAACCTGTTCGGATGGTGACAGAACGAAGACGAGAAACAGTCGCCAGTACGGCACTTCCGGCTCTTACCCCGTATGGGACATCACGCCGACCTCATTGTAGGGGAACGACCATCTGTGTAAAGCGCCCAACGTCCTTGAGAAGGCGTAGCACAAATGAGAAACGAAGATTGAATGTGCTGCTGTTCCTTGCCAAGTCTAGGGACTATACCACTAACAAGGGGAGGGCCCTCGGCTACGAGTGAAAAGAGCTGGCGGGAAGTAGACTACCATCGAAAGCGGACGGCACTGGAGACTTGCCCGCGTGTGGATGCATATGGAGGCTGATGGATGCACGGCAATATCACATATGCAAGGCTACCGGTGTCACCTGGCGGTATCCCTGTCAGGGCCACCTTCACGACATTATCCGAAATCGTTTGGACGATAGGAGAAGCATCCTGGCAAGCGTGGCTACAGCGAAGACTTCTAGACCACGTCGTGCCATTCAAAGTACTCGTGCAACTAGGGGTGCTATTCTCAAGCCCATCCGAGCCCGGAGCTTGAACGAAAAGCGAGCAACAACCACTGCTGCTCCAGGAGATGATGGGAGGATTGGCAAGCCTTGGTTCAAACTTAGCCTCATTTTTTCGATCATCATCGACGGCTGTCAACGTCACTCACTGCCTTGTAGGAGCATTAGCACCCTGACGGACTGCTTGCCTACCTTATTGGCTCACCCTAATAAAGAAACGGATACATGTGGCCGAGTCGCCTACGCCACGGCCCGGTATTATGGTGAGACCCTACTGCGTCAGTTATTAATATCCCCTCAGCGCAGGCACACAGGTACTTGGGACTGTACCGGATACTCTCGTCACTACTTTCATCACCTTGCAATAGAGCAAGAGTGGTGCCCGGCGAGATTCCATCGTCGGCTACTCTCATTACGGATGTTGGGAGTGTTGCTTACATCGACTTGCATGCAGCCTCCAACACTTGCAACCTCTCGACTCTTCCGGGAACATGGAGCATGCTGTCTCCAAGAGGTTAACGCAAGTGGTATTACCGAGCATATACATACCTGCGTGCCTGGCACATATTGCGCTGGTACGCAGTACGGAGCATCGCACATCATGTACCTGCTGGTATGGGGTGCAGGTTGGCTCATTTACTTTAGCTGCCCCCCCTGGCTGCTCTGGAAATTAATCAAGACCAGGGCCATCCTCTTCGATTTCACACGAGGGCCGACACTATGCTGGCCTAGGAAGCGGGCCGAACTTGGCAAAGCTAGCCCGACCCCTGTGCTCGTTTATAGGGGAGCCAACCTTACTCGGTGTGGCTTATTCCCAATCAATTGGACAGACAGGGGAGTTGTCTCTTGCTGACGATTTTATCTCGTTGATCCGCCTGTTCATCAGGGTCGGCATGACCGACGTCGTGAACAGCTACAGTACATACGAGTGCAAGCGGTCGAACACCGTCGTCTCACGCGGGACCTTTTTTGCGATGGATTTTGATTGTCTGGGAGCCAGGCTATCCATGGCGCGGCTTGTCAGTTCATCGGAACGCCAACGGTTGTATGAATTGCGGCTCCGTGCGCACGGCAAGTGTCTCTCCTCCACGGAGGACCTTCAGACCGGCAGATGACACCAGTGTCAATGGAGTAGTCCATACGAGTGCACAGAGCCACCAACGACACTGTCAAGTGACCTCTATGTATTTGAGCGAGATCATCAGTGGCAACGGAAGGTTTTTGCTTTTTCCTCTCCTTCTGCTCCCTCCCTTATTGCCGCCGGAGCTGTCGAATGACAAGCCGTTATGGGCAGTAGCTCTCCAACACTCTCCCCACAGACGGCGGGGGATGATCATCAGCTGTCTGGGCCAACGTCCTTGAGAGTCCTCTGAAGAACGGCCGTTGGCGAGCAAGACAATGGCCAAATTACGCGTCCAGGTTTTCCTTCCCCGTCATACAAGCTTCGTCTGATCGGTCAAGCGCCTCTCCGGCCGATTAGCTTGCTCGGCAATGTTAGCTTGGGCATCAAGAGCACAACATGCCTCTTGAAGAGGTATGAACAGGCAACTTGACGAACTTCTCGCTGGGGAAGGTATGTGTGTACGGGCCTCAGCGCGGCACACTCCGCACTTTCAGCTTGCCGCTCTGTTCGTGCTAGTCCAGCTCGGTTCCTCAGGTTGGCCGGGGACATGATAGGTGATAGGGCGATTATCATGCTCCTGCAATTTCTCCGCTTTATACAACTACTCCACTCCAATAGCACTACTTCTGGCTGCTCAAGAGATACCTCCGATCGAAGAAGACGACGAAGATGAGGGGAGATTGAGCAATTGAAGCTGCTGAGCGACTGGAGCTGACACATGTGATCAGGCTCATTCTCGGAATGAGCCGCTTCGTCATTGTCCTCGATAAACTTATGGCAATGGCATATTATACCACTGTGTCGTTACTACGAAGTCAGGAATATGAGGTGCTCCATTACGGAGCCATGTACGAAGTCCCAGTACCATCTCGTTCAATTCTGGGGGACAGGGTCATCGATGAGGATGATACACGCATCAGGGAGCCATCTTCTGAGGTACGACTACCGACAGAGAACGCGTCAAAAGGCTGCCCTGGCAACCTGGCCCGCCAAGTCCATGGGATAATGGTCTTCCCGACGTTCCCAGGCTCCAGATCACCGTCCCAGGGCTGAGATCGCTGTTCAAGAGAAACGTCGAACTGCGTCTCTGCTTACGCTCTTTCATTCCTGGTAATGAAGCAAACGCAAGCCGCTATTCGAAGCTGGAATGCCCCTGTACGTGTATTTCGTACCTCATTGGGAGCTTCGCTCCGTTTACTACATGCAATGCTACCTTTATTTCAAGTACGAGCATGCTACCACAGCCAACAATTTCCCGGGACCTCCGCTGAGTATGTATAATAGCAGATTCCATTATGTCACTCAGTCTGGGACAGGGGCATCACAGACAATAAGCTAATATTGAACAGCAAGCCGGCAACAGTAACCGACCCCACGGATATGGTCATGAACGTCCCGTTCCATCCAACGGAATGGACCCCTCGCTTCTTGCGAAATTGGCCGTCAAAGCCACGAGTTGTATGGAGATTCAGGCCAGCTTAACCTTTACCGGCCATCCACACAGCGGCAGGTCTGCCACCAATGTTCCGGGCCGTCCATCCGTGCCCTCCTTGAGGCGCCTTGTCCTTGGTACGTGTATGTCCCACAAGGTGGCTTATTCGCTGCGTTAATTAGGCAGTCGGAAAAGCGATATGTGGACGACCAATATCCCCAAAGAGTGTCGTTAACGTAGAGTACAGATTGATGCTCGTGATTGTATCTCTTCCCTCTCCGCGACCGGCAAAGTACGTTGGCTGTACTTCAACTTTCTCTGTCGACTCTATGAAGCTCCACGTGCTACATCACAGAGGAGAATCATACCCCAGCGGTTGCTATCACAGTCACACAACCCTGAGTGGCTGAGAGGGGTCCCCATTTGAAGAGCAAAAGATCCGCAAATATGCTGTGACTCGGTCAAAATAGCAGTCGGGCCAGCTATCACGGCAACGTGCCGGTCACACACGACGGTCACTTTTGTGGCTTTTACTGGTCTGGAGTATCACACGGCGAGTGATCATCCCCTGCCGTGGTATACCTTGCTCAACAACAACATGATTAACACATGTTGGGGAGCATGGATCACAGATGAAAACCCGTGGTTTTCACATGTCATCCCTTGAGCCTCTGCTAGTTGCACAAGCTGCTGCTAATAGCTACTATCAGGATATACAGTTAGCGAGAGACTCAACGTGGCCTGTTATTGCCCAGTCAACAACGGCGACGATGGTGAGTGGTTTGAAGCACGAGCTGATCTTTGCGTAAACGACTTCGCTCTCACTAGCATGTGCCTGCGGAGACATTTCGCAGACTTGTCGCCACGAATTGTATCTATGTTTCCCCTTTCTTTCACTCCCGAGGTCCATTCTGTCCCATTTCGGCTTTGGTGTCGTCTCTTATCGAAGCACCTGCATATCGCTTCTTGGCCCAGGATTGCGGCTTGCCGGGATACATGGTTGCAGGTGGAACGAAGTGCATTCTTCGCATTGGCCTGTTTGATGTAGACGAGTGATTGGCACCGGCATACGGACCCGAGGGAGCATCTCTTTTGCATATGGGGAGGCTCGGATGTGTGCCGGCTTAATCATGTTCCCCCCTGGCGGCTAGCTGGGAGTTGTGCCAACTCTGAGCTCTATCGGTTTCCGATGCTCTACAATGAGTGAATGGCTGCGATCAGAGTTCATGATAACGTGTTGGTGCATGCCATGCCATGTCATGTCAGGAAATCTCGCGAGCAGCGCAACTCTCTCAGAACTCCAGTGGTCGGAACAACCACGTTCATCTCTTCAATGGAACTTATCATCTTTTCACAGTATTCTTAATGCCATAGTCGCATTAGCATGGCTGCGTCTCTCAATATTATATATTATCTGAAAGCACATAGACTAGGGCGGAGCTTGCCTCCCCTCAAACCTCCCATTCTCTGCTTACCCTACAAAGACTCAAAGATCACCAAAATCAAGAATCGCTGTATGATTCTTCATATGTGAGAGCCTCAGTAATCTGACGGAATTCACTTTTGCGGAGTTATCTCCTCAATATAACACCTTTTGCTGGCTCTGGATTGATCTGGCCAAATCCGATGGCGACATCAAATCATGTGATTTCGTAGAAGTCGCCAAAAGCACAATCTCAGTGACGCTTCACCGTTCAACACTTGAACTCACCAACAACGCCCTCTTCAGCCCGGTACCTCACCATCACCAGCGACAGCTATCCAGGGCCAGGGCAGACGTATAAAACGAAGAAACTTTGACGAATCAAAGCAAACCAAAGAGGAAAAACAAACCATGCCCTCCAAAACCTCCCGCCTCACAACCGTCAAAGCCCTCCTCTTCGACGTCTTCGGCACAGTCGTCGACTGGCGCACCTCCGTCTCAGACGAGCTCTCCCTGCGCATCTTCCGCAAGCAGACGTCGGAAGAAACACCTCTGCCGGCTGCCCTGGCGACTCGTCTGGATGCTCTCACGCAGTACGACTGGGACCGCTTCGTGCAGGAGTGGCGCAACTCATACATTGCCTTTACGAAGAACTTCAACGCCGAAACAGACGAGTGGAAGAGCATCGACGAGCACCACCGGGAGAGCCTCATCGAGCTCCTCAAAAACTGGCACCTCGAGGGTCTCTTCACCGATTCGGAGATTGAAAGCCTGAGTCTTGTCTGGCACCGCCTGAGCCCCTGGCCGGATTCTGCAGAAGGGCTCGAGGAGCTGCACAAGCGGTACACCACCGCGACGCTCTCCAACGGAAACACGGGACTCCTGCGCGACCTGGCCGATTTTGGAGGGCTGGCGTTTGATCAGATCTTCTCGGCCGAGACGTTTCGCGCGTACAAGCCCGATCCGGGGACGTACCTCGGCGCGGTGCGCGCGCTGGGCTTGCGCCCGGACGAGGTCGCCCTCGTGGCGGCGCACTTGAAGGATTTGCGGGCGGCGAGGGAGCTCGGGCTGGGGACGGTGTATGTCGAGCGGGAAGGGGAGGAGGAGTGGGGAGGGAGGAGGAGAGGTTTGCGGAGGCGAGGGGGTGGGTTGATTTGTGGGTTGAGGAGGGGGAGGGGGGTTTGCTTGGGGTTGCGGAGAGGTTGAAGGAGTTGGAGTGAAGTTGAAAAGGGGGGGAATGCTGGTGAGATGAGGATGTGTGTAGGAGGAGGAGGAGGAGGAGGAGGAGAAGGAGTGGCGTTGGCTTGGTTTGTAATGGTGAGTTGATGTGAAGATGGCATGACTGGAGATGAGAAGCTTGGTGTCGTTTTCTGAGGTGGAGTTGAAGCATACATAGCCAAAGTAACGATTATGACAAGTCAGCTGAATAGAAGCCTTGCTGTCTGTTCATACACGGTGTGTACTTTCTGATGTCAAGGGGTACGCTGAGTGACGGTAGCAATCCATTAGAGCGATTGTGGTATGTTGAAGACGACCAGAGAACGATAATCACCAAAACATTCGCATAATTGCAATCTTACATACAGAAGCTACTGCATCGGACCAGGGAAATGTGTCGAATCACAAATCGCACAGGTATGATGTTGCATAAAGTTGACCTGTAAATCAAAGCACCGCCTCAGCTGAAAGGACTCACCTGCTTGCCGGCTAGATGAAGATGTAATATACGAGACATGAGAGAGGAGAAGGTGGCAAGTCGAGTTGTCACAAGGTATGGCACCAAAACAAACAGCCATGATGATATCAGCTCATAGTCCCATGAGATTCATCGCTATTGAGCTACACATGGAGGTTATCTGTTACCTCGTAAAGGTTGAGTGAAGCAAGCTCTGTCGGCCACGTCTTCAAACGACGTAGTTACAATATATCACCCAAGTGAGCCACAGATCTTTCAGCTGGAAGAATACTTCCCGGTATGCTCTTCATGTTCACCATGGGCCGAGTACCACGGCCCTTCATTGGCAGCTATATGGTTCGTCAAGAGCCAATGAGCCTGCATATCGAGGCCGACGACACACATTGTGGTTATTCAAACGGACTAGGTACTGCGTGCAAGCGGCTCCTATTCGGGAGTACCCGAGACCACAAGATGCAATCTCTGTCCCTGAGACTAAGAACCGGCAGTGTCTTTCAGATGCCGTCGCCGACACAGCTGGGTCAAAACAGACGCAAGACGATACGCACAATAAAACAATCACATGGACGTGAGGACCTCCGGAGGCTCATCTCATGTAGCCCTAATACCATATCAGTCCGTACTACTTCGCACGAGGCTGCCAGTCGTAGTACGCCAAGACCGGCACTTCTGTTTTTATGATGGCTTAGCTGCGATAGGACAAGCATTTGCGATACACATACTTCGCACAAGGTACCGGTACGATAAACCAGCGACAGCTACAGACGAGAGAGAATCGTGACCCCCACCGCAGAGCTTACTCGTCTCGATAAGGGGGGCAAACGACGTTGAAGGAACGCTGAGGACATTGTCAGTTTAACCGGGCCCCAGTGGTGGTGGTGGTGTGAAGGCAAGCGGCAGTAACGGAGTGGTAATGAGCCGGTTCGGTGAATGAATCTGGGGCTCGGGATCGACTCTTGTCCGCGGGTAAGCATTTCCGCGTGCCGATATGCAGGAAAGGCGCGGGATGGAGGGCGGTTGGTCCAAGATGACTCCGGATAAGCTCGGTTGAGAGGCCGGGAAAGGGAACCATAACCACAAACGACATGCTTCCCCGCGCTGACGCAGTGCTGCAGTAATCAGTGGAAAGACTGAGAGCTTCCTGTGAGTGGTAAGAATAAGAACTATGGGTCTATGTGGTCAGAGTAAGATTATTAGTTCTCGTCCTGGTGGTTGTCGTGGTCTGTTCTTGTGGAAGCATGTTCCTGAGCGAGTTTCGGGCAGCCAGTGGGCATGAGACTATGTGAGAGCTGCCAGCTCGAAGTGGCGAATATTGCGCTGCTCATAAGCGACAGACGCAAGATCATCACCGGCGGGCGTGAGTCGTTGTGCTGCTGATTCGGAAATGCATCATGATGTGAGGCTGTGCAAGTCCGATGAGCAGCTTGAGCACGCTACTGCATGTCTGCATAAGGCGAGATGGAGTAGGAAAAGAATAGTAAGGGAAGAATTCCTGTGTTTCTTCGTACTCGCTAACAGCTACAAGCGTAAGGCTGCTGCACAAGTGATAGTAGTCGTGCTTGGACGAGGTGCTCATGCTTGCAGAAGCTGCTGGATGCTCGGCCTTGATACCAGGACCGTAGCTGGTGCAGGAAGGAGACGATCAGGGTATCATCCGCTAATCCTCCATGCCATCGCTCTCATCGGGGTCGTCGGCCGCGTGTTGAGCGGATGCAGTTTGCGGCCTGCCGCTGCGGGTCGTTGCTCCACGTCCTCAGCGAGGCTAGGCCAGGCTCCCACGCACGCGGTGGGCGGTTGGGGGATCATGCAGATAGACGTTGAATGCCGTTGCCGCCCTCGGAGACTAGGGATAGAATGGCCTTCCTCCTGGCTGAGGCGAGGGACCGCTGCCTGTCTTTGTCCTGGGCCGTCCAGTACGGCTCTGTCTCAACCCAACTCTGCAGGATATACCTATGCCGAAACAGCGGTCTGTGGTGATATGGCGGATATCGTATCGTACTTTGTACAAGTGGTACGAGGACCTTGTCGGCAGACGTGAGTCCTTGGCCTTCAACCCGAACTGGGTAATACCAACAGTCAAGATGCTGTGTAGGGAGCATCAGCACTGCGGCTCCGTGTGCGTGTAAGAAGCCGACGAATTGATAGGCGGGCATTTTCAGAGCAAGGGACATGGCAGCTGTCATCTCGCACGAGAGGCCACATAAGACCGACTCTGGCAGCATGAAAGAGGATACTGCATCCACAGCTTACTCTGCGGTGGGTTCGTCCTTGGTGACACCCCTGGTTCACGCACGGCCATATGCATACTACTCGTACATACATGGGCGATGCGGACGCGAGCGACTGGATGCTCTTCAAGCGGAGAGCTGGGGCACTTGGGCAGAATCGTCAGGTCTGGGACGGGAATGGTTTCCGAAACGAGACGCCGAGTGGCAAAAAGGGCGTCCGCATCGTCCATATCGTATGTATGCACTTGCAAACGCGGTCTTGCCGCTGCCTGCATGTCTACTGCTGGCTGATATTCCGATGTATGTATTCCTTGACAAGTGATGCATAGGCGCCTCCCTCTCAATGGCCGCCGTCTTTCGCCTGGCTTTGCGAGGACGATGCCGGCCATGACGACGTTGCCCTGCAGTACGTACAAGTACAGAGTGCTGTCATGGGGGGCCAGCAGCAAAGTATCAGACCATTGAGCTGACGGTCCTTGTCTGCACGTTCTGTAGTGGCATTGCTGGGATCTCGCGAGGGCAGCATGGCCAGTCTGAGAGTGCGTAACGAGGCCGGCTGATAGCACCAGCAGAGCGCCGAGCGTTGCGCTGCGTACGACTAGCACCCAATAGTAGGACTGCTGCTCGCAACAAGTAGGCGCTCGGCTGTCCGTTGAGCGTCTGAAGCTGCGGTTCCGACCGCTAGCTCAGCCGGCGGTGCAGATCGACGGCTTCTGAGAGGCTCGCTGCTGAAGCTGCAGCCATGCTTCCGGCTCTGCAGGGCATGGGAGCACGTCGCTTCCGCCATGGCCCCGCGCTACGGCTGCAGCAGCGCTCTCGCCGGCAGCCGTAGTTTGATGCGATAGACCTGCGCGACGCTGAAGTTTGTGCGAGGACGGTGCTTGCTTTCCCACACGCCTCTGCCTGGTCGAGCAGGTTCCGGCGAGAGGCAGCAGCAACAAGGGGAGGCAGCAGTAGCGCGATCAGCCCAGACAGGCGCAGCTCCGTGGTGGTCGAGTGTGTGCACTTTGAGGCTTGGCGGGCCATTGGACGCTTTGGCGGCAGAGGCTCGTGGGCATCGGGTCGCCCCGGCAAAAGACACATGGGCGGAGGGCGGAGAGCAGAGCGTCGGGAAGCTCGCCAGACTTGCAGAAACGCAGCCAGGTTTGCGAGGGCGAGCTGAGCGAAGGCCTGGGACTGGGCAGGCTGGGGTTTCGGGCCCCGCAGGTTGGCACATGTCGTGCTCGTGTGATGGCAGCAAACGGCGGTCTTGCTGCTGCATCTGTCCCATCTCATCCCATCCCATCCCATCCCACGAGGAGCTTCCGACTGGTTCGGCTGAGTCAAGTCGGAGGGGGGAGGGAGGCGTTCGACGGCGGTTGGCTCACGTGGGACGGGGTGATGTCAATGCCGCAGGCTGGAGGATTTTGCTGGGCCAGAATCAACCAGGCAGGGTTTGAGGGAAGAGTGAGGACGAGGATGAGGACGAGGAAGAGGAGACGTGCTGCCCAACAGCCGATGTGGCTGAACGGTTCGAGACTCAACGAGCAGGCAAGAGACACGGAGGCTTGTTGCCAGATGGTGATGCGCAATGCCGTAACTGGTGCCTCGTAGGAGTTAAGTACATGCGGCACAGGGCGAATCAAGCAGAGCTTCGGCTGGACATGGCAAGTACTGGGAACCTCAAGGCCGTAGCGAAAGGATATCGACCCTGCGGCCTGGATAAGGTAGAGTGCCATGCTGCGCAATAGTGCCGGTGCTCGGTGTGTTTCCGCTCTTCGGAGGATTATGGAACAAGCAGGGACGCGTGATAGTGCTGCAGAACTCCAGTTGAGTTGAGTTTCCAACTCCAGTGCCCTTGTATGAGACATCATGTCACGCTCAACGCTGGCCTGGGTGTCGGGTAGCAGCGCTGCTGGTTGAAGCCTTAACTCGGATCTCTCGCCACCGCTGGAACCCGGAGGGCACAGGTAAAGACCACAAGAAGGGGCTCGCCCATGCAATTCGTTCCCGGCTCGGACTTAATCTCGACGCACCTGCATGCTGTTTGACGTTGATGCCAAAACGACGGAGTTTCATGGACATGGACGTTCTTTATTTAGGCGCGAAGTCAAAGTGCCAACGGCTTTGTTCAAGCCCCCTCGAAATCCCTTGTTGTCGCATTCTGACATAATCCGAGCGTAACAGCAACAATTGAGGACTCTAGGTAGTCGTATGTCCAAGCAGTGCTCGCATTCGAAGGTATCATGTCAATCCACAGGCTGCAGCCCTGGTACCGGTACGTCTACGTGCTTGCGCAGATATCGCGGTTCGCATCCATCCATGGATCCAATTCGCTGCCATCATGTCACTCCCTCGCTTGCTCGCTCACAGCAGTCACCTCCCTCTTCCCACTCCAGCGTTCATCAGCGGCTCCTCTCTCCTCCCCTCTTCTTTTCCCCCAGCTGCAGTTGCAGCTACTCCTGCATGTACGAGTACATGTATGTACTAGCACTGCTGGGGCGCCCTTCTTTGTTAGCGTCCGCAGCAGCCAGCCAGCCAGACAAAGAGCGAGAACAAGAACAAGCCCCCCAAAGAGCCGCCCCAGACGCTTTGGCCGCATGGCCGTCGGGGTCGCAGAAAGCTCAACCTAATCCATGTTCCCGCCAAACTGCGTGAGAGAATTTCGAAGACCAAAATGAAGAAAATCCAATCCTGAACCCTGGTGCTTGTGCAGGAGAGTGTGATACGATACCGGCGGACGCAGGCTGCAGACGGACAGGCAGTTCTCAGTTCTCCTTGCCTGGGGTCTGGAGGGGATGGAGGAAAATAGGGGATCCATGAGGCGGGCTGCGAGTGCCTGTCCCTTGTCAAGATCATGTCCTCGTCTATGCCTACGCCTGTACCCTGCAGAAGAAAAGGATGAGAAGTATCGATGCCTTGACTGTCAAAGTAGTCAACCGAGTTGATTTGATTTGATTGATAAGTGTCGATTGTCGATGGCTTGGAACCTAAGGTCAGTGGAGAGAGATGGAGGCTTTTGCCGGTGCAGCATTGATGCCTGTAATAAGCCTCTATCGAACTGCGTCCTTTTGGGAGTTCCAGCTGCGCGAACTTGCAAGGAAGTATAGCAGGTACCTGTACCTGTGCTCCTCAACAAGCGCAGTTTGCAGTTCGACTCCAACCAGCCCAAGTTGAGTTCGAGTTGAGATTTTAGCCTCTCCGCAAGTACTTTGCCCATGCCGACCTGAATTGAAAGCTGTATCTCTGCTGCTGCTGCTGCTGCTGCTGCTGCTGCTCGCTCTGCAACTGGATCCTGCTCCGTCCATGCATCAACGAACCTCCATGCCCAAGCCCCGTACCTACGTTCAGCACACTGCATTGTATGGCATTTACTCTCCTTGGCTATATTACTACCTAACCTAGGTGAATAGGTACGAACCTCATCATACACGCTGTCTGGCCTCTCTCCATGTTCACCCTGGGCCAAAAACCCTGCCGTTTCCCTCTCCGTTCACGTTAGCACAAGCACCAAGCTGCAGCTAATAACGTGCCGTCCAGACGTGCTATTCCTACAGCGGCCAGCCCTTCAACGCACCGCTGCTCCGGCCCTCAACGAGCGCCCCCCCTATCAGCAATCAAACGCCCTGTGGCCAAGCTTCGACGCCTGCTATTTGATTGTATCCAATCCCAATTCCAGAGCCGGGACCCGCCGCAGCCCACACCTGCTGCTCCACCCAAAAAGTCCACTGGAACTAAGAGGTAGCTCCAGAGACGCCCAAAGCACTTGGTTGATCTCCAGTCGGGTCCCGTCCAGTCGTTTCTTCCTGCTACTTGCTGTGCTCCAACTGGAACTGGCACTGGAACTGGCACTGGAACTGGCACTGGAACTGGAACTAAGAGCTGCCACAAACATCCAATCCATCCATCCATCCATCCATACCTTAACCATCCTCCCCAGACAAAACCGCCATTCCGCCTGCTCCAGATCCCCCAATTGCACCGTCTCGCGCAGCTTCCCGTCGCCGCCTCGTTGCTACTCGCCTTCAGGCCGCTGCGCTCTTTGGCCTCCCGCCTCCCGCCCAACGCTTCTCCGTCTCGCCAGTGCCTCTGGCTTCTGCTTCTGGCTGCAGCTTCACATCATATCTTTTCTTCCCCTTCCCTCCTTTCGCAGCGCCCGCTTCTGGGCTCTTGGATTTGCCGGCCATCACCGCCTAGGATTTTGCCTCTCTGAGCTCGGTCGCTCAACCGCTGACTCTTTGCGCCCATCATGGCGGGCAGAATGGTGCTGTACAAGCTGGTGGTGCTGGGAGACGGTGGTGTCGGCAAGACGGCCCTGACCATCCAGCTGTGTCTGCAGCACTTCGTCGAGACGGTAAGCATTCGCTCCCTTTGGATCAAAACCAGCATTTTCGGGGAAAAAAAAGAAAAGGGACCACGGAAGAAATACAAGCAGAAGGGGAGGGAGAACCGCGGGAGACGAAAACAGGGAGGAGAGAAATAACCAAACTCATCTTCCCCTCTCCTGACCGATTGGGCGGACAGCCTCGGCGGCGGTAGCGCATGAGGGGCAGGGCAACAAGGAGCTCAGCACTGAACAAGCATTGCATTGGACGAATGAATAGCTAACGCCCGATGTCTACAGTACGACCCGACAATTGAGGATTCCTACCGCAAGCAGGTCGTCATCGACGGCCAGCCCTGCATGCTCGAGGTCCTCGACACGGCCGGCCAGGAGGAATACACAGCGCTGCGAGACCAATGGATCCGAGACGGCGAGGGCTTCGTCCTCGTCTACAGCATCGCATCCCGCTCGTCCTTTACCCGCATCAAGCGCTTCCACCACCAGATCCAGCGCGTCAAGGAGTCGGTAGCCTCCTCGCCCTCATATCCCGGCTCTCCTCTGTCCGCCGCCAGCCCGCAGCTGCCCGTGCCCATCATGCTGGTCGGCAACAAGAGCGACAGGGTCACCGAGCGCGAGGTATCGACCCAGGAGGGGCACGCCCTGGCTCGCGAGCTTGGCTGCGAGTTTGTCGAGGCCTCGGCCAAGAACTGCATCAATGTTGAAAAGGCCTTCTACGACGTCGTCAGGATCCTGCGCCGGCAGCGCCAGCAGGCTTCGCGACCCCCTGCGGGCGCCAGCGGCCGAGCCCGAACAAGCAACGGCGATGCGGGCGGAGGAAACCGAGACACGCACCGGTACCGGCGCGGCAAGGACGGCGAGAAGGGCAAGTCCAAGTGCATTGTCTTATGAGCGAACTCCCACTCGTCCACGGTTCCTACTCGCGATAGAGATCCTCCTGAGACTGGGTTCTATGGGATGAGGCGCGCCCAGTTACGCATGCTCCGTTTCTTCTTCTTCTTTCTTTATTCTTCTCATTGTGCTTCTCCTCCTCGAACCCAGCATCCGTCTTCTGCTGGAAAATCGTCCCTCCTCCTCGAACGGAATAGACTGGATCCTGGTATATGTCATACGTTGGCAGCAGACGAGCTGGCGCTCTGCTTCTGCCCCTCTTCCGGCTGGTCGGTGGGCTTGCCGTATTGCTACATGATGACGACGATATTCGGCAACAAGAAATAAACAGAAAAAAGCATCTTTATTATGTTACAACCTCACGGCTCCTCGATTGGCGCAAGGCGTACGAACCACCTCCGGACGCACACAACCGCACAAGTCATGTACTCGTCCGAACCCCGGAAAAAAGGAAAAAGAAAAAGAAAAAGAAAGAGGTGGCATCATTTCGCGGCGCTGGATCGTTCCCAATGTTCATACTGCTACTTACTGCTGGATATAACCCGGCGGTGCTTCATTGATGATATCTGGAGGGAGACAGTGCAACCCTGTTTCTTTCTGGCTTTCTACCCGACGAAATCTAATATGCAACGGCCGATGCCGAATTGCTGCCTTCATTCACTCAATGCCTGTAGCGCCTCTCCTTGTCACCCCTGCGTCATTACCATTTCTTACCCTCTCTCTTGCGTTCATTTATCCCCTCTACAGATATGGAATGGATGGTCGCGGGTGTTCCAGGAGTCCCTTTCGGTTCGAGCTTTTTCTTTTCTTTTCTTTTCTTTTTTTCCCCATCTCGTTATCATCATCTCTTGCCGACTTTCGACATATTCATCTCTACTTGCTCCCTGTTCTTCTTGGGTTATAAAAAGTAAATTCACCGTACACGTCTTGGCACAAGTCATGGATGGGTGTCTGATAGCGATATCGTGTTGGATTTCTTTGTCGAATCTGTTTATATCTTTATTTAACCTCCACAATGTGTGCTTGTTTCTATTTTTGGTGTTTCCTTTGTCTTCTCTTGGAGAAAGCTTTTTGGTTTCTAGACGACATGGTATGGAAGAAGAGGGATGTTGAATGCTAGAGGGTCCTACTGTCTAGCTTGTCTCCTTGTTCATCAAACAGGGTTCATCTCTTCTCTCCGCGCTCTCTCTTTCCCTTTGTCTTGTTTCCCTTGTAGTAAGGGGAAATGGATGGAACATGGCCTGTGCTACCTTTGGCCTGTGATCAAACAATGTGACGAACAAGCAGTAAAGTAGAAGCAAGAATAGAAAGTTGAGATGAAGTTGCGGTTTCAGAAATGTTAGGATACTGTTAAGGTATGGCTTTGAGCTTTTGCTTTGAAAGCTCTACCTACCTGCCTTAGCATTGGGTAGTAAGTATCTAGAAAAGTGTCCGTACGTTTGGGGGGGATGTTTCCGGAAATGGACGTGATAATATCATTACTTCTCAACTAGCCTCCGTAGCCTCTTGATGTAGTAGACTAATGTGTCTGAATGTTGATATTATCTGAAAGCATGTGAATCTTGCAGTGATGTAATGTTGCGGTTGACGTGCGGGTTCCCAAAGGGCAGAAGCTCCGACAATGTGTACCGTCCCTTTCTGTTTTTCCTAACATGACGAGATGTTGCAGCAATACTCACGTTCATACCTACCACAGGTACAGTTGCATGTGGCTTTTTTGCGGAGATGACTCGATGTGGTTTGTTCAGGAGAAATAGCAATTTACAGTACATAATATGGTAGGGATGACGAAGATGGAGCTTTCCAACAGTGATCTACATTACATACCTACGTACACCGAGCTGTAACGATTTTTACATGCTTGTAAGGATGCATGAATGGACGTGAAATACAATGGATGGATACCTGGTAATAAAGCTTGTCAGGATTGGAGGTGATAACATCTCGTACATACGGTATTGACTGTCTGGGAGGAGGAGAATGAGATGGGGGTGGGTTGCTTCTCCTGGTGGAGTAGGGATGTGCAACGGAAGGGGTCTTCCGGACGGGGAATTCTAGGTGTCTGGGTCTGTGGAGTTTTTGGTTTTTGGTTTGGTGATTGGGATGGGAAATGGATGTGGCTATGGATATTTTGTGGGTTCCATTTGATCATCTTGTCTACTGGCTGGTGTTGGTGTTTTCATCTTTTTCAAGCTCTTGAGTTCGTTGTGAAGACGATAAAGTTAGCTTGAATGGCTGTTGATAGTTGCATCTTGTGAACTTGTGGGTGCCTAAGTGGCATGCTATAGATACCTATTGAGCAGATTGTAGGTAGATAGCCTCGTGTGACTTTTACTCTTAAAGATCATAACGCGGAGATTTACATACCTATTCTACTGTAAATGCCACCCTGATTTATCAGAGCTTTGATGCTTCCCTTCTAACTATTCGCTTACCATACCCACCTCTACACAACTCTTCTGTACGTACCTACCTATACACACATTCTCTGTGTCATTCAAGCCTCCATTTCTTGACGCAGAGTTTGTCTGCCGCACTTTAAAGAATCGCTTCCCCGGTTAAAACGGGTAAAATCCTAACCAAAACCCAAAGGAAGAAACTAACATGACCACTCATACACACCGAAATCTGCACGTCAAATTTTCTGTTAAAAGGAACAAAGTCTCCTTCAACTGTCGATGGCGTGTGAGTTTCTTTGGTTCGACCTGCCTGTTTTGAGCCGCTACAGGAGGAAGTGGGGGTGCACGGTTGGGGTTCAACAAGGTACGAGGAGGTAGTTATGGATATATGTTCCCTAGTAGAAGTGGATGAAGGTCAAGATATACAAGAATTTCAATCGATGGATAACAGAGGAAACGGAACTTTTGATGGTGATTTTTGAGTTTTGGCGGTTCGTGGGTGTATAAGCACTGGGCCAGTTTAGCTTGACTAGTTGGGCTCGTTGAGGGTGTCACTCGTTGAAACCACATGGATGAGATGTGTGAAATGTCAACAACCACGTTTTTGCATGTGAAAGTCTGATATTAACGACAGGAAATGAGGCGAGAGACGGAGAAGAGGAGAAGGGAATAAAATGGCTTCCACGCAAATTAGCCAAATCTATTTCCATCCATGAGCCCCGGTTCCGTCCTATCCAAAATAGCAACATCTATCTAATCAACCCGTACTGCATAATCCATCTATTCTCGGGTCAAATAAGGAGAAAAGATTACCTACCTGGACCAAAGGTAAACACGTGAAGAACGCACCAGACGATTCCTATATCCTGGAATCATTTCCATTCCAGATGACCTTTTGATAGGCAGGATTATATTCAAGCCGAAATTGAAAATAAAGGAAAGAAGAAGAAGAAAGGGCAAGAAAACGACTACTGTTTAGTTCTGCAATCACGAAGAAAAAGGGGAACCCCATCCTCATCAAGTTTCACACATCTCCCACCGCAACCCCCCCAGGGGGGAAAACTTATTTCCAAAAATAAATTGGTAAATTTGCTTCTAGACGTTTTGTAAAATGAGAAACAGTAAAATGAGTTCAACAACAGGGCATGATGAGGAGACCGCACATGGAAATAATCGTCATCTCCAATTTCTCGACAGACAAATATTATCTGGATTCATCATCAAACATCACATAATAGACTGTTCTTTCTCTTTTCTTTATATATGCCTGACTGACTGCGCTCTTCATCTTCAAATATCCTTTGAAACTTCCCCTCATGCCGTTTGCTCTTGCTGTTCACCTTTCAGCAGTTTCAACAACTGCCCGCTTAATCTCTACACTGCTGGGCATGATACGCCAGGCAGAAGTAGTTGAAGGGAGGGGGGCTGTTGACACGCGGCCACTGTCTCAGTGAGTCTTCCGTATACAAGAGGCAAGGCTCCTTCATACAGTTCATGAGACGACGGCTTGGATCCAGCAAATCGACCGGCAATAGCGGCACATCGTCTGCCAGATTCTTGAGGTTGAGGCCTGGCTGGCAAAGACTGGCATCTGAATCAGTTCGCTGGCTCATCGTTGGCTCTATCCTCATGCCCCAACCTCAACATCACAACATCGGTTCAAGTGCCAGTAATCATTTCTATTCAAGATAGTCAAAATCGAGCACACAATAAATGTCCGCATTTTGCTGCTTCAAGCCGTGCCGCCATCTGTCATATCAATCCCTGCGACATTTGTCCCGATCAAAGACGCCATAACCCGTAATGTGAAGATCTTCTCTCATCGCTCAAGAAAGCAGGGGTCTCCAAGAATATAGTACGAAATGTAGAAATCAGATGTAAAGAAAATGGAGAGAAAAACAAAGAAAATAGGTTCCCCCGTCATTCACTCATGCGTATGAATGTGTGAATAATAAAAAAAAGCCATTAAGAGACGATCCCTCAGTCCTTGGTCTCGTGCTCATCGCCAAAGGGGCTAGATTCACGCTTTTGAGAACCGGATCTCAGATCGTTCTCCTTGGTAGACGCTCTCTCCCTTTTGGGTGAGGGAGCCTCAACGGAGATTGAGGGAGTTGGCGGAGGGTCGGAGAACGGCCCCTGGTCGGCTGTCGTGGCGTCTCCTGAGCTCGCGGGAGGCGTTGGGTTGCTTGCTGAGCTTGGTGACTTTGAGAGGGATGAGCTTCCATCCGGCTTAGAGGCAATCTCCACCATCCTCAGCCCGGAGCCTCCCACCTTGACGACCTGAGCACGAGCCGGGGTGACGGTGTTGGCGTTGTTGAGGAACGTCGAGCCGACGCTAAAGTTGCTTGCCGCGCTCTGGGGTCGCAGGTGCTGAGAAGAGGTGAACCTGTCCAGGTCGAGGCTGGGGACGGGAGGCGTGTTGGGCGAGCTCGAGCCCGACTTGACGCTGACCATGGTGGGCTTGGCGCGCATACCAGTCTGGGCCGGAGTCAGGACCTGCTGCTTGCCACCGCCAAAGATGGTGGACGCAATGCTGGAGCGAGGCGGAGCAAACGAGGTGCGGTCTGAGAAGGCGGAGATGCCCGAGTAGGTCGAGTCTCGTAGGTTACCGGGAACGAAGAAATGGGGGTTGTCGGCCGACGAGTCGCGGTAGCCTTCGGTGTGGTGCATGGGAATCGGCGGAACAGGGGGGACGAGGACGTTGGGCGACGCAGGCGTGGCTCGGTTGGTGACGCCAGGAATGTATGCGATCTGGATGATGTTGGAGGCGCGCGTGAGGACGGTCGAGGCGATGGAGTGGACGGTGTGCGTAGATCCGCGGCGGGTGACTCGGTTGCCGTTCTTCTCGTCGCCCGGCATGGCGTTCTCCTCGGCTCCATACACTGACTGGGAGAGCCGCCTCTTGGGCTTGATGAGGAATCTCCAGACAAGATAGGTGATGATCGCAATGGCAGCGATGCCGCCGACGACACCGCCGGCAATGGGGCCTGCGCTGGGCCCGCTGCTGCCCTTGTCGCCGTCGCTGTTGTTTGGCGAGTCGTTGACCGCGCAGAAGGACTGCGGGCATTGCGTGCAATCGAGCGGGACGGTGAACTGGCAGCTCTCGTTGGAGCCGCAAGACGGGCATTGAAGCTTGGACGTGTCGTCGCATTTAACGCACCCGCCAGCTCGAGGGACCAGTCTCATCACTGCCATTAACACTTCGGTTAGCTACCACCGCGGAGACACGGCGCTCCTCTTTCTCTCACCTTCGTGCAGTTCCGTCAGATCCCTCGCAACGAGGAACGATGAGGTATCCATCTTTGGCGATGGATGTTTGTGACGATATTCAGTGGATAATAACGGTAGACAATAAATGTCTGGCAATTGACGCTGGCCGATTCGATCCGGTCAAAACGTTTTAATGGTGATTCGACTCGGCAACAGGTAAGTTGGCCAAGAATGTGACGGGCGACAGCAGATCGAGGGTATCGCGGCCTCGGAATGTCAAAAGAATCGTTTCTCGTTGAACTATGCCGATCCTTTCTTCTTTCCCTCCTCGTATTTGTCTCCCAAGCTGATGACTGTTTGAATGGTTCGATGTGTCGGCAAGAAAAGAGCGAACTGAAAGCCACTTGTCTCGTCGTGCAGCGATTCAAAGACAAGCGGGAACTGTGAGAAAGGAGTGGACTGAGTCTAGCTCAGGGAAAACAACCAAAAAAAGAATACCGAAGAAGAAAACAAAAAACAAGATTGTAGAAGAAAAAGAGCGTGGGTGGTTTGAACAACAAAGATGCTAGATCGTAGACGAATAGAAAGACATCATCGGCCTAGGCGACAGTCGGAGGTTTGAAGAAAGAGAGGAAGAAAGAAACGAACGAACGGACGGGAAGAGCTGGTTCCTGCTGTTTCGCTCGAAACGCTTTGAGATTGTCGAGTCTCTCTCTCCTCTTTTTTCGTCTGTTCTGGCTGGCTGGGTGACTGGATTGATTGTCGCTCGAACAGACCAGGAAGAGAGGAGAAAAAAGAGGGCGAAGCAACGGGGAGGTGAGAAGCGAAAGAGCGAACTGCGCTTGTTTGGGGGGCTGCGGCAGAGCGACATGAGCCCACTGGCCGCTAAGCAGGACCGCTGTAAAAAATTGAGGTACAAGGTAGGTAGTTGTACTGTAGGTACTTCAGTGCTACGCCGTGCCTGCGAGCGCCGCCAAAGTACCTGCCCAGCCCAGACCAAGACTCTTATTACAGGCATCAGCAGCGCCAAGCTTGCCAGCCCTTCCATGCAAAAAACCACACAGAACCACAACGGCCGACTTCTGTCTGCTGCTGCAAAGAACGCAGAAAGATGGAACCTCACCCCCAGTTGACGATGGGTCCACGGTTCTGGCGCCAGGGGCAGCATCAGGGCACTAAGGCCGCTTGCAGCCTAGCCGCCCTCGTCTCGCACCAGGGCCGCGCACAGTGCATGTTGTCGCGCGCCCCACCCGCTGTTTTGGGCTGTTTTGGGGCAGGCCGGGGGCACGCTGTCGGGGGCTGTCGGGCGTTGCGAGGCGCTGAGTGGCCGCGGCACGGGAGGCGGGCGGGGCGCTGCGTTGGTTGACAGACGGTACGGGCACTGTAGCACCGCACTGTAGCCGCCTGGGCCGGTCCCTCTCATTGATATTGATGGTATTCGGCGGGCCATTTGTCGCTTGCTGCTGGCTCCAGCAATCCAGGCACCGGAGGGCCGCCACAGAAGGCCGCTAGCGATGTCCTTTCAGGCCCTTGTTTGGCGTTTGGGAGCGTGTTGCAGCAATGTGGGTTTCGCTTTGGATCGGAATGGGCGCGAGATACCCATGAACAATGCGTCGTAAATGGAGCTGTTTCCAGTCTGTTGCCTTTTCTTTGCTTTTCCCGTTTTCCTTCTTGAAGAGCCTTGTCGGGAATCCCATCTGACGGACGCTTGTTGATCCGCCGCTCCCGCGGGTGCACAGGCACAGAAGAGCATCTAAATACAGCATCACCATCTACATGTAGCCTTCGAATACACGGCAGCATTGCTTGCAAGGATTGAGTACGAAGTATTCCCAGTTACTACCACGTTCAACGATACGAAGTGCCCGGCGTGGTCAAGCTCCGATCCGTTCCAGTGCTTCGTATTCAACAGAGTATCAGATGCGCTGCCAGTCGTTCCGGGGGACACGTAATGCACTCCATCGCCTCCCCGGCCGAGCTGTCCCTTTGAATCACCGAGTCGCCGGCTAACACTAAAGAACCTCTCGAGGAACAAGAAGTCTCACAATCTTCTGAAATGGAAAAACACAAGAAAAAGATACAAAGATCACAGAAATAGTTGGCGCCACAGACGCGTGCCTCGCGTGTCAGTGAGTGGCCAGACGGACCCGGTGCGACTTTGGCGCAGACTACCTACTACTCATATCAATAGTAACTCATCGCCTCGCGTGGGACGGGACAACGATCCCACTGATTCAGCCCAGCCCGCTGGGTCCAATATTATGGAAGGCTCTGCGCGAGAATTTCTCTAATTGCCAGCTTCTAGACTAGGTATTGCTGGAGCAGTGACAGTGTATGTACCATACATGGCAAAGGACGCACAGCAAGTGAAGGATGACAAGCATTCCCATTGGCGAACAAAGTGGCTCTTCAACTGTAATCGATGTTCTTTTCGAAAATGAATCAACTTGTTAATACCAGCGGCAATGGAACATGGTGTGGAAAAGGAAGGCATAAGGTAAACATATAGGAAACACTTCCCGTGAATCCTGCTCACCCTGTCAGCCTTTCTTGCTTGCTGCACACGAAATGAAAAGACCACACCCACTCCGACACACACGCTTACTCTCTCAGCTTATCGCGTCCTCCTCGTAAATTAGACAAATTTGCCAACGCGGCAAATCAGCTGCACTCGTTCCCACGCCGTCTTGGAGCAAACAAATGTGCTCCCTCAATCAAGGAGTGTTCTTCGTTTCGAACGTGCGAATAAACCGGCCTTCTGTTCACTCTTCTGCTTAGCAATGGGTGGTGTCCAACTGATAGTAGTAGTACTACTCGTAGATGGAGGAATCATAAGAGTGGCAGAGCAGAAATGCTGAATGAGTGTGTTCAAGCCGCAATGGCACTTGTATCCCGATGAATTCCCACCCTGTGTTTAGTGCTGCTACGTGAGGTTGAATCGCGCAATATCCGTGGGCCACCAGCCTAGGTATGTCGACACACGAAGAATTGCGACTCTAGATACCACCAGTCGATATCGTGCCGATCCTTCGTTCTGGAATAGTATGGCGGCCCTTATGTTGTCTCATGGGCGGAGAATCAGCCTTTTGGGCCAAGTTCCGTCACAGGTATACAGCAATTAGCAATGTTCATCCAGTCTCGACGGAAATTCACGCGGAATAACACGACTATGATATGTGCCTTGATGTTGAAACAGGTCATTAGAATGCTTCTGAAACGTCGTAAATCATCGTGACAAAATGCTGCCATCATTTATCCCTAACCTTCCCGATCTTTTCACGCACAGGCTCAAGCAATTCTAGAGTACAATCCCACAAAGATCTATAACTTCCCAATAGTAGCATAAATACTCAAACTCCCAACATGACCTCCCGCTCCGTCATGGCTGTTCCATCGCGCTCATCGTCATCTTCTCGTTTTCTCGAATCCGCGGCTCAGCGGCTTTCACGCATTTGACGCGTCGTTGTTGCTCTGGGAGCTCGCGCTCATGACGGGCTTGTTGGTCACGGGCAGCGACATCTTGGCTTTTTCGCCCTGGCGAACCTTGCCCCAGGCATAGACGAGGCCGCTGACGAAGCCGATGAGGATGGCGGAGACGCTGCCAAAGGTAACGGGTGCGTCGAAGAAGATGAGGCCGCTGACGGCGATAGGCAGCTTGTTCAGGGCGCCAACCATCGAATAGGTCGTAGAGGACGTAACACGGATGCACCAGGCAGACGAGTATGAGATGAAGATGGCACACAGACCGGAGTACACCATGCCGATGATGAGCTTGGTTCGTGTCTCCTCGGGAAAGTTTCGGGCCAGGTTCTCAGCAGACCAGTCCTCAACAAGGAGGGAGCCAACGATGAGGACAGGGATGGTCAGGAAGTTGTTGTAGAACATGGCTAAGAAAGAATGTTAGCGCCAAATGCATCTCATGGCATATAAAGCATTCTGAATACTCACTGTCCCAGTCCTTGAAGCCCATCTTCTTAATGACCTTGCGCATGCCCAGGACGAAGGCAGCCTGGCAAATGACGTTCAGCGCCATCCAGGTGTATCCAACTTGCAGAGTGCTGAATTCCTGAGACGCCTTTGACGAACGGCCTGCGGCATCGGCATCCGCCCATGCAGCAACAATGGAGCTGAAAATCATCAGGCCAAAGGAGAGCAGGATAGTCGGGGTGACGCTGCCACCGAACCAGAGCACCTCTCCATAGGCGATGACAATGATGGTCAAGTTCTTAAAGATGGTGTACACGGGCACGGAGATGTACTGAAGCGCCTTGGCGCCAGTATAAATCATGCCAACCAGAAGAACAGACACAGGGAACCCTGAACAGAATGAGCAACTCTGCTTGTCAATGGACCAGGTGGTAAGTGCTCACATTTCTTTCCCTTCTCCGGATCAAAGGGAGACAGGTTGGTGATCAGACCAGCCTGCTTGCAGGCTTGAATGGCAGCCACACAGACAATGGACTATATCGCACGTTGATTAGCAACCACGCTTCAGGGGAGAGAGAGATGAGAAAGAAGATGAGGCGTGACCTTACCTGAATGGCCAAATAGAGAAAGTTCATGTTCCATGAGGAACCAGACACGACGTACTTGTTGACGACCGTCATGCTGATGGACGACAGGCAGTAACCCAGCACTGAGGCTCCGGGGCTGTTGTCGATCTTGGACCAGTCGAAGCCGCCAGAGTGGCCGCGCGGCGACGGTGAGCGCGAGTACGCCGTCTGGATCTTGCCATCGCCATTCTCCGCGTCCCGGCCCAGGTCTCTCAGCTGGATGCCGTAGTCGTCATTCTTCTTGTCCGACATGTTGAGCAGCTCACCGAGAATGAGGCGCTCAGACAGTGAAGGGGTAGAAAAAAAAAAGAGCGAGGCTGAGAGCGAGCGTGAGGTGAGGCGAGTTGCGTCGCTAGAAGGCTGCGGCTCCACGCGAAGAGGGAACTCGTAGCCAACGATGGCGCGATCTGCGTTCCGAAGGGAGGAAAAGGGAAGACGGAGGGCAATCAAGCGAGAGGCTTCTTCTGGAACAAGGCGAAGAGACGAAGGCTATGCAAGAGTCGCAGCGTTCTGAAAGGACCGCTCTTTGCCGGAAACACGTACGAGCACTCCCTAATACTACTCCTAACTCCGTACATACAGATTTCAGGAGAACAAAATCCTCCAAGGTTGGGAAATTTCATCTCGATCCCCTTTGTGGGGCTTCCTGCCGAAAGGGGCTTAGCGAGATGGGCGCACCGCCTTTGCATATTCGCACATGTGCGCCGTATCAGTTCGATATTACGGGAAATCACTGGTAGGCTTTTCACAGGAGGTGGCAATTGCCTCTATAATTTATCACTTGGGGGGGCTTTTGGGACAAGAGGCAAAGACGGGGAGGCGTGGGCGTGTTTGGTACCTACGAGTGCGTGTACAGTAGAAATAGGTACTCGTACGTGTGTGTGTGTGTGTGTGTGTGTGCATGGTGTACAAAGCGAGAGACAGGCACGTATCAGAAGAGTTGCACACAAACCAATCGACATTGGATCTGGTGCAAGAGTCAAGGCACGGATTGGAGATTTGGCACACTCGAACTCTATCTGCAAATCGTTGGCGGGGCTGCAGCAAATATAGCCATTTCAACTGTCGAGATTGATAGTACTAAGGTATGCCTGTATCTGATATATAAGGTACTTATTCGGACATGCTACGAGTGGAAAAGCCGGCAGCATGGAAACACGGACTCGGCTGTCCCGCGGCGCTGGCATTATTGACTGTCGCCGCTCGCCGAGCATGTTCAAGTAATAGTGGTTCCTGGAACAACTGCCGGGCATCGATGCCTCTGAGATGCGGCATCACTGCAGACGTCGTTGCACAGATACCCAGTAGCCTGCTGTTTTCTCTGGTAGGCCGCTATAGAGACTCAAAGATGCGGAGTACGGAGTAGCCTCGCAGATCAATGGAGAGCTGCTGGTGTTCTCGACGCCTGTCAGCTGTATTTTGCGAAGCGATCTGGCTATTAACAATTGAAGTCTATGTAATATCCCTGGGGTCCAAGGCGGTTGTGTCCGAAAAGACGAGATGCTGGGTCAAGACAAATCGACTGCTGCGCACGGGCACATTGCACTGTAGACACTGTGCAAAGCCCCTCCGGACAAGGTAGCCTCTCAGGGTCCTACCAGGTAATAGCCGTGAGATCAGCAGAAAGCCTTACCACTGCGGCGTAGCTTCACGCAAGGCAGCAAACACATCTGCGAGGAAGCAAGCATAATACTACAAGGTGCGAGGAGAGGCAGACAGAGGGCAAGATCAGCTACTTTGGCGCATGTGAGGGTACCTGGATTGCTGGGACTGTGGCTGCACCGCCTCCACAGTGCTGCGGGCGCAGATCCCTCATTGGCGGCGGCTCTAGCTGGTGCTATTTTTGGGTCGCATCAAAAGGGCATCGGTCATGATGAGATGAGTGAGGACCCTGTGGCTGCGCTGGCGGTGCTGTTTGCTTCCGGGACTGCATTTTGCCTCTACCTCATGGAGAGAAGAGAGCTGGGCGGAGAAATAAGCTGAGATGAAGAATATCGCTACATGGAAGGGTAATATGCGGCAACTGCTGCGAGATCAGGGTAAATATAGACGGATTCCATTAACAAATGAAATGCATCGCTGTGGCTGGAATCAGGAGCATCCCGTTTCTCATTTACAGGCACCCGAGGAGGGGGGAAAGGGCACACTTCCAAGTATACAGTGCTGCAACTGTGCCTTTGTTACCGGTGGGACGCAGTCAGCCGCGATCTCAAGGATTGGCCGTCAGCATCTGGTGCAATTGCAGGGCTGGGCTCCAAAGCGGAGACGGCCCATGGCTATTTTCCTTCTTTTTTGATTCCTTGGTGTCCACAGCCATACGAGATTTCCGACGTGCCAACAAAGGGGACCACCTCCGTAGGTCAGTACCTGGAGGTAGAGCCTGGGAGTCGGTATACGTACACACAGTGATATACTGTAGAGCCATTCACAACACCAGCCAGTTTCTTTTGACACGCCCGTGACTTGGAATGCGGGCTGCCTCGAGCAGCATGAAGACAACCAACCAGCACCTATCAGCACTGTACAAACGTCTCAAGGTAACACGGGAGCTGTTGGGACCATCCTGCACAAAGGAGGGGCAACGTGATGACGACAGGTGATGCCCTTCTGCCTCCAGCCTCTGTCCAGTCACTGGTCTTGTCCTGCAGCACCCGCGAGAACAAGCACAAAAAAGCACCCGTAGGCGCAGCCTTGGTTCCCTACGGGCTGTCTCACCGCAGACGCTAAGTCGGGCTGATAAGGCGCCCTAACCCAAACGTTGCCCAGCGGACGTTTTAGAGGCTGTCCACACACAGTGCCGGCGAGGTGGCTCAGCATCCCCCTCAACGCCCCCTTTAGCGCAGTCCCCTATTCTGGGCCACTGTCCACGGCACTGTCCACAGCACTGTCCGCCATCGCGCACCGTGCGTCCCTCCTCGTACTGTCCGAAACAAGATCCCAGGAAAAGCAAGCTGCAACTTGGGGCATCTCCTGAATCGTTCGCGAGAGCCTTTTCCCTCCCCTTATTATTCTTTTGAGCCCGCTAAGCTTCGCGGTCAACCTTCACTCCTCCATCCTTCCCCAACCCTTCAGTCCTACAATCCGAGGCTGGTGCCTCATTGCTCGCATCGTTAGGGGTCGGGTTGCTTTCCGCAAACAAAGCTGGCATTGAAGCTCAATAGATTTTTTCCTTTCGCACTTCTCTCGGGGGTCCCCTTTTTTCCTTCATCCTACGCTACGTTGGCACCTATTGGGAACCTAGGCCAGAGAGCCCCATCTAGACACGAATTACGACCACAGACGCTCTTTAGCATTACGACTTCAGCAGCCATCGTCTTGATACCACTTTAGAAAAAAAAAAACAAAGCACCATCATGGCTTTCAACGGTCCCGGCGGCGGCCAAGGCGGGGGACATCCGCTACAGGATCTCCCCTCAGGCAGTAGCGTGAGTAAACTACCATACCTTAATCGATCGCCCTGGGAAATGGGAAAGAAAGGGCAGATCGGACAGCTTGAGCTTGGCTAACGCTGCTTTTTTGTTTCCCCTCGTCTAGTATCACCTGCCCCCTCACGAGCAGGAGGAAGAGGCCGGACGATATCTTCTCAACGAGCCTGGCTCGCACGGCTACGAGCACGATCGACTCGGTGCCGGGACTCCTCCCGACCGCCCAGTCTCGGCTTACAGTCTTACCGAGTCCTATGCTCCCGGCGCCTCGCCCATCGGCACTCCTGGCCTGGGCAGCGACAGCGGATATGGCCAGTACGGACAGGGAGCCGGATACGACTTCCCCCGCCCCGCCTCCACCGTCCACGACAACGACGATGACAGCTGGGTGCAGAGACAGCAGCAGCCCGCCGGCGGCGGCCTGAAGCGTTACAATACCCGAAAGGTCAAGCTTGTCCAGGGCTCCGTCCTGTCCATCGACTACCCCGTGCCCAGCGCCATCAAGAACGCGGTCCAGCCTCAGTACCGCGATGTCGAGGGCGGCAACGAGGAGTTCGTCAAGATGCGGTACACCGCCGCCACCTGTGACCCTAACGACTTCACTCTGAAGAACGGCTACGACTTGCGGCCGCGCATGTACAACCGTCACACCGAGCTCCTGATTGCCATTACCTACTACAACGAAGACAAGGTCCTGCTCGCCAGAACTCTGCACGGTGTGATGCAGAACATCCGAGACATTGTCAACCTCAAGAAGTCGACCTTCTGGAACAAGGGAGGTCCTGCCTGGCAGAAGATTGTCGTGTGCTTCGTCTTTGACGGTATCGAAAAGGCCGACAAGAACACGCTCGACGTGCTCGCCACCATTGGCGTGTACCAGGACGGTGTCGTCAAGAAGGATGTCGACGGCAAGGAGACCGTCGCTCACATCTTCGAGTACACCAGTCAGCTCTCCGTCACGCCCAACCAGCAGCTCATTCGGCCTTCTGGTGACAGCCCGCAGAATCTGCCTCCCGTGCAGTTCATCTTCTGCTTGAAGCAGCAGAACACCAAGAAGATCAACTCCCACCGTTGGCTCTTCAACGCCTTTGGCCGCATCCTGAACCCCGAAGTCTGCATTCTGCTCGACGCCGGTACCAAGCCCAGCCCTCGCTCGCTGCTCGCTCTGTGGGAGGGCTTCTACAACGACAAGGATCTTGGTGGTGCTTGTGGTGAGATTCACGCCATGTTGGGCAAGGGCGGCAAGAAGCTGCTCAACCCCCTGGTCGCCGTGCAGAACTTTGAGTACAAGATCTCAAACATTCTCGACAAGCCCCTCGAGTCCTCGTTTGGCTACGTCAGTGTGTTGCCCGGTGCCTTCTCGGCCTACCGATTCCGAGCCATCATGGGACGCCCTCTCGAGCAGTACTTCCACGGTGATCACACCCTGTCCAAGATCCTCGGCAAGAAGGGTATCGACGGCATGAACATCTTCAAGAAGAACATGTTCTTGGCCGAAGATCGTATTCTCTGTTTTGAGCTTGTCGCAAAGGCCGGTCAGAAGTGGCATTTGACCTACATCAAGGCCGCCAAGGGTGAGACAGACGTTCCCGAAGGTGCTGCCGAATTCATCAGTCAGCGTCGTCGTTGGCTCAACGGTTCGTTCGCCGCCTCTCTGTATGCCCTGATGCACTTCGGCCGTATGTACAAGAGTGGACACAACATCATCCGCATGTTCTTCTTGCACATTCAGCTCATCTACAACTTCCTCAACGTCATCTTCTCCTGGTTCTCTCTGGCCTCGTACTACCTGACCACCACGGTCATCATGGACCTTGTCGGCACCCCGGTTATCGCTTCATCCAACTCGTCCGAGCACCACGGCTGGCCCTTTGGAGACGAGGCGACGCCCATCATCAATACGCTGCTCAAGTACCTCTATCTCGCCTTCGTTATCCTGCAGTTCATCCTTGCTCTGGGTAACAGACCGAAGGGTTCCAAGTTCACCTACATTGCCTCCTTCATGGTCTTTGCGCTGATTCAGGGCTACATCTTGGTTCTTTCCGTCTTCCTGGTCGTTCAAGCGTTCAACACTCCCATCCAAGACCAGATCAACTTTGATTCTGGAGAAGACTTTGTCAAGAGTTTCTTCTTTGGAGCGGGTGCTGCCGGTGTCATCATCATCGCCCTGATCACCATTTACGGCCTCTACTTTATCGCCTCTTTCCTCTACCTGGACCCCTGGCACATGTTCCACTCCTTCCCCCACTACCTGTTGCTCATGTCGACCTACATCAACATTCTCATGGTCTACGCGTTCAACAACTGGCACGACGTGTCCTGGGGTACCAAGGGTTCCGACAAGGCCGAGGCTCTCCCGTCCGCCAACGTGCAGAAGGGCGAGAAGAACGAAGTAGTTGTCGAGGAAATCGAGAAGGAACAGGAGGATATTGACAGCCAGTTTGAGCAGACTGTGCGACGAGCCTTGGCTCCCTTCAAGGAGGTGGAGGAGATTGAGAAGAAGGATGTGGAAGATGGTTACAAGTCCTTCCGTACCGGTCTGGTCGTCTCCTGGTTGTTTTCCAACATTATCCTCATTATTGGTGTCACCACCGACGACTTTGCTCAGTCTGGTTTCGTGGTAAGTAGCAATCTCTTGGTCTCGGCCTCTTGGCGTAACTCGATCACTAACTGTTGTAATAGGGAACTGCGTCCAGCCGCACTGCCAACTTCTTCAAGTTCCTTCTGTACGCTACGGCCGTGCTTTCTCTGATCCGCTTCATCGGTTTCCTCTGGTTCCTGGGCAAGACGGGTCTCATGTGCTGCTTCGCCAGAAGGTAAATTCAGAAAGCAAACGGGTGCGGCCCCGTGTTGGGAGAGCGGGTAAGGATGAGGGCGAGGGTGAGGGTGAGCGCAAGCGCTGTGGTTCCCCAGGAATATTACGGGCCTGCCCCAGTAGACAAATTCTTTCACATACAGATACCTTGGCTTGTAACGTTATTAAGGCATTAATGTTTTTAGCATGTTTCTTTGTTCATGGGATGGATAGGCGACTTGAGACCACCGAAAAAAAAGTTTTGCAGATAGCTTGGAAGAATGTTTGTGGTGTACCTACCGAGTACATGTAGAGAAGGCAGGGAAGGATAGAGGGAACAAAGGGAACATATTCAGAACAATTGATGATTTGTATTTTGCTTATAAAAGCGGATACCTATATAGAAGTGAAGATGCGGTAGCAGTAGATTGCAGTGCGATGATTCCAAGATTCCGCCTCGTTCTCTACCTTAGCCGCCGCATAAACTCCGGCCGCTGACCCAGTATAATACGGGACTATTCCGTACCCCAGACGCTTACCTTATCTTCCAGCTTATCGTCGTGGTGTGACAGCATTCAGGTCAACAAGCACCGAATCGCTCCCCGCGAATGACGGATCTCAGTTCCGTACCAAATCGAAACCCTCTGACGATTCGACAACAAGCACCCGACAGCTCTCTCTCTCTCACCACCCCTCCCTTTTCCGATTCGGCGGTCCTTAAGTCGTTTGCTCCATCCATTCCAGTTCTGATATATATCCTCTCCCATCTTTTTCGGTTACTCGCCGGTCTATTTGCGAAGACCAGGCATTTTAGGATACCGCTTCTTCTCAACGTTTCTTCTTCTTCGCCCGACGAGAGAACCCTCGAACCCCAAGCAGCCAAGATGTTGAACATATGGTCTATGGTAAGGTTCTTGGACATGTGCCTCTGAGACTTTACAAGAGAGATATTTCCTAACGCGGGGTTCTTCTGTATACAGAAAAAGAAGCAAAAGGAGGCTGAGAATGCCGAGGGGCAGGCAGCCGGAGGCAAGCGGAAGAAGGTGACGGCGGCACAGCTGCGAGTACAAAAAGGTTGCGACTCTCTCTCTCTCTGGTTCAAACCCCCCTTCCCCCCCTCGAAAACTTGACAGCTTTAGACAAGCTTGGGATAGCTAATGTTTGTGTTGCACGGCGACAAAAAAACAGACTTGTCAGAGCTATCCCTCGGTTCGACGATGAAGACGGAGTTCCCCGACCCGGACAACATCCTCAACTTTATCCTGTCGATCGAGCCGGACGAGGGCATGTACCGGGGGGGCCGGTTCACGTTCGACTTCGCCATCAACCAAAACTTCCCGCACGAGCCGCCCAAGGTGCTGTGCAGGGAGAAGATTTACCACCCCAACATTGACCTCGAGGGGAAAGTGTGCTTGAACATTCTGCGGGAGGACTGGAAGCCCGTGTTGAACTTGAATGCGGTCATTGTGGGGTTGCAGGTATGAATTTACACACACATGTTCCGCACGTGCCCCCCTGTTTTGCTCAAGGGGTTAATGCGGAGATGGGGTGGGAGTGAAGCTGACTTGAAGGATATAGTTCTTGTTTCTGGAGCCCAACGCTTCGGACCCTCTCAACAAAGAGGCTGCTGATGACTTAAGAAGCAACCGGGAAGGCTTCAAGAGGAATGTCCGGACGGCGATGAGTGGAGGCTCCGTCAAGGGTACGGTATACGACCGGGTTCTCAAATAAGATGGCGGAGAGGAGAGGAGAGCAGCAGTTGGGGCCACCGAGGACGAGCAACCGACATACATACCCATAGAAGCAAGTACCTTGTGTACATTACCCGACATCTTGACATATCCTTCGTTGAAAGAGACGGTGTCTCGTCAGGACCCCCTGGCTAGTGCTTGGATCAGAGGACGGATATGACGCCGTTTCTTCTCCTTGGTTGGGGCCTGGTCGTGGGGTTTAACCAACCTATCTATATACTACTTACTACCTTTCATTAAGTCGACAGTACAGCATAGAAATACATGGCGTTCATTCCAGGATGGTGATGCCGAGTACCGCGGAGCTGGACTGAACCTCTATTGCTGCTTTTCGGTGCAATAGTCCGTATTGCGTCCTTGTAGTCGATATCAAGATTGATCTGATCCTCATCTTCAAATCTACCTTCCTTTCTACCATCACTTACCCTGGGGAATGATGCCGCCATCAAAGCATACAAGACTGTCAGCCTTGTCTATTTGCATTGAACACGATCCAAGATGACCCGACCCGATGTACTTGGTTCTCGTGTCAGCAATTGAACAGCCCTGCACATCCCAGCAGTCTGCTTTTGCCAGCGTCATATGAAACCTGAGCAATTCGGTCGACACACGAGGACATGCGTCTGACCCAAGACATTTGGTCCTTGCGTATATCAGGTTCAGGGAGAGAAAAGGGGGGGCATATATGTACATTGACGCTTTTAGAGTCGGTTTAGCTAGATGTGAAGGATATGGTGGATTGGGATTAGCTGCTTAGTACATGCTTTGTTGTCGAGTATGTAGGGAGGCTGGAGAGCCAGCAGTCAGAGGTGTGATATAAGCCAGTGAGTAGTGGGTAAGATCGCTAGTAGTAGTAGTTGTTGTGTACAAGTAATTCATGATACATGGGTAGGTGGTTAGTGGCATCATAGCAGCGAGTTCGGTGGACTGGCAAAGTTGAAGCTATATGGAGATTTGGAGGAGTCCGTCCGGAGCACGGCCTAAGAGGTTGGGATATGGGGTCTTGTAGATACGGAGGAGACGGAGGCGAGATTCGCGAGAGCCGAACAGAGCTATAGCTTGATGATTATGTTGCACGGAGATGGAACAATTTGGGGTGTTTTCAGTTCTGTTACATGCAATCAATCGTGTATGTATTTACATGACATAGGCACTCTGTGACGAGAGTAATAGGAAACGTTCCATTGGGTACTCCATAGATGGAGTCACCAAGCTGATGCTTGTCAAAGAAGCCAGGTTTTATCACGGCAAATGGTCGTGGAGTGGTGGGGGGCGCTTGAGCCCGGTGGTTCTTGTTAGTGCCGCCAGACGCAGCGAAGGCGAGGCGGATGCGTCATCTCACGGGTCTCTTGGGGGCAAAGAAGAGCAGCTTCGTCGTGATGATGATGATGATGGTGATGAGGGCAATTGCATGGGCCTTGGAGCTGTGGCATGCAGAATGGGTGCATCCATAGAAAGTGCCATTGCGTATCATGGGTTGACTGCTATTCTCGACATCAGATAATGGGATGCTCAGATGTGATGTAGCAGCACAAGTAATAATAATACCGTCCTGGTACAGTCAGCCGAAGCCATCACGGCCTCTGGTCAAACAAACAATGCCAGACAGGGCCCAACGCACCCCATCAGGTACATGTGCAGTACATGACATGCACCCCAATTTGCACCTCCAACGTAAGGCTGGCCCAAATGCCTCCCACGAATTCTCTTCTGTTACTCATCGCACTGACTGTATTTTTGATAATCCCGCTATTTTACAGGCCAGACTAAGAATCTGGATCATGCCGGGCAAGGTACAGGCAGCCTTTTTTTCACATGCAGTGGGAACCAGGGGAGGGTCCAGCAAGATGAAAGTCGCTGGGACAAGGCAAAAAAAACAGGCACAAGGAGCTGCCACCGATCTCGGGCCCCTCGACAGCTGAGGCTTTTCCCCCACCCACACACACCAACCCTTCAAAACCGACCGAGTGTCCTCGTTGCTCATCTTTTCCCCCAAAAGGTCTCGCAACTCTTTTCCTCTTTTTTCCCTCTTTTTTCCTCCTCATAATTTCCATTGTCTTTTTGTCTCTTCTCCCTTCCTCCTCCTCACTCTCCCCTCTTCACCACCATCCACATCATCACGCACAATGGCCTCAAGAGCTTTCTCCAAGACCCTGCGGGCGCCCGCTGCCCGCCAGCTGATTGCGCCCCGCGTGGCCCAGCGCTCCTACATGGTCGCTCGAGGCGCCACTCGTGCCGTTGCCGCTGCTCGCCCGGCTCTGGCTGGTGTGTCCCAGCAGCAGGCTCGCGGCCTCAAGACCGTCGACTTTGCCGGTGTCAAGGAGGAGGTCCATGGTACGTTGCAATTGCTGCTCCGAGTGACACTTTTCTGATACTGACGAATGGGTGCTGTATAGAGCGTGCCGATTGGCCCCAGGAGAAGCTTCTGGTAAGTAGCGGGCGAGTCCTAAAGAGTCATCCCACGGGTCCGAAATCATATGGAAGACCCGGATCTGCTTCCAATGCATCTTGCATTGCTTGGAACGGTGCCGTGGATGGCCAATTGGTGGTGGTATGCGTGACTGACAACAATTCGCCTGCAGGAGTACTTCAAGAACGACACCCTCGCCCTCATCGGCTACGGCTCCCAGGGCCACGGCCAGGGCCTCAACCTGCGCGACAACGGCCTCAACGTCATTGTCGGTGTCCGAAAGAACGGCAAGTCGTGGAACGACGCCATCCAGGACGGCTGGGTTCCCGGCAAGAACCTGTTCGAGGTTGACGATGCCATCTCCCGTGGTACCATTGTCATGAACCTCCTCAGTGATGCCGCCCAGTCCGAGACTTGGCCCTCCATCAAGCCCCAGCTGACCGAGGGCAAGGTGAGATAGCCTCTGAAACTCTGGCGCAATTGCAGTTTATATGTGTGACTAACAGACACGGCGCTCTCGCCACAGACCCTGTACTTCTCCCACGGCTTCTCCCCCGTCTTTAAGGACCTCACCAAGGTCGATGTCCCCAAGAACATCGACGTCATCCTTTGCGCTCCCAAGGGCTCTGGCCGAACTGTGCGCTCCCTCTTCCGCGAGGGCCGTGGCATCAACTCCTCCTTCGCCGTCTACCAGGACGTGACCGGCAAGGCCGAGGAGAAGGCCGTCGCTCTCGGCGTCGCCATTGGCTCCGGCTACCTGTACAAGACCACCTTTGAGAAGGAGGTCTACTCCGACCTGTACGGTGAGCGTGGCTGCCTGATGGGCGGCATCCACGGCATGTTCCTCGCCCAGTACGAGGTCCTCCGTGAGCGCGGCCACAGCCCCAGCGAGGCCTTCAACGAGACCGTCGAGGAGGCCACCCAGTCCCTGTACCCTCTGATTGGCGCCAACGGCATGGACTGGATGTTCGAGGCCTGCTCCACCACCGCCCGCCGCGGTGCCATTGACTGGACCCCCAAGTTCAAGGACGCCCTCAAGCCCGTCTTCAACAGCCTGTACGACAGCGTCAAGGATGGCTCCGAGACCAAGCGATCGCTCGAGTACAACAGCCAGCCCGACTACCGCCAGAAGTACGAGGCTGAGCTGGAGGAGATTCGCAACCTGGAGATCTGGAGAGCCGGCAAGGCCGTTCGGTGAGTCATACTTTTTGTCCCAGTGACACTTTTCCCACAAACATCTTTGCTAACAGCGTCACCTCTTTGTAGCTCCCTGCGACCCGAGAACCAGAAATAAGCCGATGCGAGTGAGCGTTGACGGATGGTGTTGAAGGGCATGCATCCTTCGGGATGAAAAGGGATCGTTTCTTCTTATTTTATTGTACTTTGCATATGGATACTCGGCCAAAAAAAGGATCGTGGCGATCTGGGTTGACGAGGGCATACTGTTGTGTGTTGAGTTGCTTCAAAACAAAAAGTTTGGGCCTCTTTTTACGATACCGCGCATGGGGAGACAATGAATTCTTGTTTGACACACACACACGCACATGCCGCTTCCGTGACACTCATCAAATCGTACCTATCCCTGTCTAGGTATGTACTTGACACTTCTACCAATTGCGTAGGTAAAACTGACACACCTTGACACAAACAAACTGGTCAATTGCCCGTATTCTCCCGTAACTTGACTCTGTGAATGATTGTCGTTGCATCCATGAGTCGAGGGCAAAGGTCCGGAGCGGGTCCTCTTGGCTCTGACAGCCTCCGGCTTCGGCCATTTGCGAAAGTGAGTTCTTGGGTATGGAGAATTGGAGGAAGCTCTCTCTCTCAGAGACGGAGAGACTGGGGTCTGCAATTACTGTTACGAGTAGGTATTAATATGTATGTACATACTAGTTTATATGGATCCATCGGGCCCATATCCCCTGGGCCCGGATGTCGCCTTCCGTCTTTCTGTTTGTGCATCCGGGCCGGTTTTGGAGAGTTGCGCCAGAAGACCGGAGTTTTTGGTGAGATGGGGAATGTGGGAAGTGCTTGTGGGAAGAGGAGGGTAGGATGGGGAAGATGTGGGTTATATAAGTTGGCTACGATGTATGCGGATTCGGTAGACCTATTCACTGTATGTAAGTCAAACATCATGAAAAACCACCTAGTCTCTCTTATATGTTAAGGTGTCGTGTATTTATGAGATTGGCATGGTGTTATTGCCTGCTGTGAGAAGATACTCTAGTCGTAGCTATTGAACAGCTAGCGCGCTCTCCGTTTATTGTCGCGGTGATGAGGCGCTTGAGTTGCACTTGACTTTCACCTGCTAAAGAGGGCTCGAGAGATGGACTTTGGCTGCCGTTGAACTCAGTACAGTGACGAGGAATGATTTCCACCAATTTTGTAATTGATGCCGTATGCATGCTGACACCTGCTCAAAAAGGGCGCTGACAGAAGAGCCAAAGGATTACCTGCATGGACGACTACCTAGTTACCGACAAGACGCAAGCAACATCATATTCGCCGTTTTTATTTTAAACAATCGATAGGAGGAGGAAGGAAGAAAGTATCAAAATTCAGAAGATTTAGGTAAGAAGCGACTTTGATGGCCAAGAAGAGCAGAAACGGCGGCAACGTGTCATTTAATATGCAACGAACAAAGAATCAATAGACTGCCCGGTTGAGTCGTCAATTGAGCCCCCAAAACGGGGTCCCAAGTCGAAAAAGGACCCTGATGAAGGGGATCGTTTCGTAAAATGGATGCGTTGCTGCCAAAGTAGACTCTACCGATCTGCAGGGCGACCCCCATGGCTGTGTTTCAGGTACACGATACTTACACAACGTCTGCAACTTCACTGAGAAGGTGCCTAGACCTTCTAAAAGCTGCGTTAGTGGCGCGGCTTCCAGCCTCTAGCGTCGCCCCCTACCTGGCGCCGGTAGCAGTACAAGACTCGGTGGCAGTCAAGCACTTCCATGGGCACGGCCGCGGCAGGGACGAGGAGAGCAGTGGGTACCTATACCTCGATGGGCAAGATTGACGTCTCTATTCACGGCGGTCTCGACGGAGGGCCACGACAGCAGCCTGGCATCTCCAGCTTGTCCATCTTTCTTGGTTTTTGCTTCTTCTGCCTCTTCTCTTTGCTTCTGTCTTTGCACATTCTTATACTACTCTTGCGCTGGTCCGTCTTCTTGGGCAGCCCGACAACAAGAGAGGCAGGCAGATTGTTGCACTGCGCGGGATACCCGTCATACCCTGTGATCTCTTTGGTGAGTTGACTTTCCAGGCTTCTCCTGAGTGATTGGCGGCGGATGGCGCAGCCTTGCTTTGCCGTTGCGTTCGGGGGCGCCGCGGCTGTGGCGAGTTTGCGACGGCTTCTCAACTCCTGAACCTGCAACCTGCAGTCGAGCGCGACACTCGATTCTCGACCTCTTTGACATTCGCTAACGGCTGTTTTGAAGGCGGTACGTCTGATTCATCGCTCGATCTGTAGGAGGCAACCACGAAGACGTCGAGCTCCATGTGCTGGTAGCTGCACTCGCTCGCCTCCAACGCACGTCCATCCTTTCTCCCCCGTGGGCGCTCTGCCCTTTACTTTCAGTTCCTTGATTCCGCCGCCATGAAGATTCTTTCAGTTCTTGGGCTCGTCGGCCTGGCGGCTCTGTCGTCGGCTGCCAGGATCGCGAGAGACTACGACAAAAACGACTACTACGTCCTGCATCTCGACCGCTCAGTACAGCCTGCCGACGTCGCATCGCGCCTGGGCCTGACGCACGAGGGCCAGCTCGGAGAGCTCACCGACCACCACGTCTTCCGCGCCGAGAAGCATGAGCGAGATATCGTCAAGGACGAGGTCCGGGAGCGCAAGAGGAGGAAGCGAGACCTGGGTGGCTTCGACGTTCTCGACGGCGTCCTTCTAACAACCAAACAGAAGGCTCGCAACCATCTGCAAAAGAGAATCATCCCGCCGCGTCCGCCCAGCGATCTGCTCCCTCGCCTGCCGCAGTCCCCCGACGCTTCCGCTGTCCAGCTGCAAGAGAGCGTCATGGCGGAACTGGAGATTGCCGACCCGATATTCAAGGACCAATGGCACCTGCTCAACACGGTGCAGGTTGGCCACGACGTCAACGTCACTGGGTTGTGGCTCGAGGGCATTACTGGCAAGAACGCGACTGTCGCTATGGTCGACGACGGCTTGGACATGTACAGCCGGGACTTGAAGGACAATTACTTCGCCGAGGGCTCGTGGGACTTCAACGACAACGACCCGGAGCCCAAGCCAGAGCTGTCCGACGACAGGCACGGAACCAGATGCGCCGGCGAGATATCCGCTGTCCGCAACGACGCGTGCGGCCTTGGCGTTGCGTACGACTCCAAGATTGCTGGCATCCGCATTCTTAGTAGTGCTATCAGCGATGCGGATGAGGCCGAGGCCATGATATACAAGTTCCAGGACAACCAGATCTACTCCTGCTCATGGGGACCTCCAGATGATGGGAAGTCCATGGAGGCCCCGGACGTTCTGATTCGACGAGCCATGCTCAAGGGCGTCCAGGAGGGACGAGGAGGTCTCGGCTCCATCTACGTCTTTGCTAGTGGTAACGGTGCTGCCAGCGGCGATAACTGCAACTTTGACGGATACACCAACTCCATCTACAGCATCACGGTCGGCGCTGTTGACCGTGCCGGCCAGCACCCGTATTATTCGGAGCACTGCTCCGCCCTGCTCGTTGTCACCTACAGCAGCGGTGGCGGTGACGGTATCGTAAGTTTTGTGCAACCCCCCTTGTTCAAGTCGCTGTTTGTAGCTGACCATGGCCAGCACACTACTGATGTGGGAGAAAACTCCTGTTACGGCATGCACGGCGGCACATCGGCTGCGGCACCCCTTGCGGCGGGCATCTTTGCCTTGGTCATGCAAGTTCGACCGGACCTGACGTGGAGAGATCTTCAGTACCTTGCCATGGACACTGCCGTCAAGCTGGACGATCAGACGGATGTTGAATGGCAGACGACTGCTGCTGGGAGACAGTTCAGCCATACCTTTGGCTATGGCAAAATCGATTCGTACTCTCTGGTCGAAAAGGCCAAGACGTGGCAGAAAGTCAAGCCCCAGGCCTGGTTCTTTTCCCCTTGGCTGCACATTAAGAAGGAGATTCCCCAAGGCAACGACGGCTTGGTCGTGAGCTTTGACGTGACCCCCGATATGCTCAGGGATGCCAACCTGGCCCGTCTGGAGCACGTCACCGTCACCATGAACGTTGAGCATACTCGGCGTGGTGATTTGAGCGTGGATCTCATCAGCCCCGACAACGTCATCAGCCATATTGCGGTGACTCGCAAATCGGACGACCACAAGGGCGGTTACGACGACTGGACCTTCATGAGTGTAGCTCACTGGTAAGCTTCTCCTTTTTCCACTTTTGTCGAAGAACACCTTTGTGCTGACATGTACTGCTACCAGGGGCGAGACTGGCGTTGGAAGGTGGACGCTCGTGGTTCGAGACACGGAGGTGAACAGCGAAAAGGGCAAATTCATCGACTGGCACCTCAAGCTCTGGGGCGAGAGCATCGACGCCAGCCAGGCCCAGATCCTGCCCATGCCGTCAGAGGATGACGATGCCGACCACGACCTGATCATCTCCACCGTATCGGGAGCTGCTTCGACTAAGTCTCTCTCGATAGCAAGCTCAACCAAGACGGCTGCGGCAACCGTCCCAACCGACCACCCCGTGCGCCCGACGAAGCCCGGAGCCAAGCCTACGGAGACAAAGAAGCCTCAAGAGGGCACTGCGGACGTCAAGCCAACCGACACCGAGCACGAGGCTATTCCCGGCAGCCCAACCGCGCCGGCATCCAGCACCACCAGCGCGTCCTCATGGGTGTCGTGGCTGCCCACGTTTGGAACCAAGGCCAAGATCTGGATCTACGGCGCCATGGGCCTGATCGCCGCCTTCTGCTGCGGCCTGGGCATCTACCTGTGGATCGCCCGCCGGCGCCGCCTGCGCAACAACCCGCGCAACAACTACGAATTCGAGCTCCTCGACGAGGAGGAGACGGAGGGCCTCAACAGCGCGGAGAAGGGACCCGGCGGCGCGGGCAAGAAGTCTCGCCGGACGCGCGGCGGGGAGCTGTACGACGCGTTTGCGGGCGGCAGCGACGACGACGACGAGTTTGACGAGTACAGGGATCGGGCGGCGGATCGGCTGGCCGGGCATAACCCCGATGACGAGGAGCACCATGAGCACTACGTCGTGGGCGAGGATGATGATGATGAGAGCGATGATGAGGATGAGGCGGAGAAGCAGAGGTTACGGCGTTGATTGATGAGCAAATATAGATGCATACGCTTTTCTTGGGCCTTTTTTTTCCCCCTTCTGCTTTTGAGTCTTTTTCCTCTCTTTCTCTCTCTGTGGGTGGTTGTCTAAGGATTGTACTGATTGCTGCTTGGCATTGTTTAGACGGAGTATGTCTATGGTTTGGGCCTTTTTGTTTATATGTTATCATCATGGATAGGCATTATTCATTATATCAAAGTTGCTTCCTTGATAACAACTTCGTCTTTCCATATGGATCATCTTGCCATCTCGTTGCTGCCGCATTCGTTGGACTGAAATACACCCATGGATCTAAACTTTACTGCTCAATGATATGAAACATCCCATTTACTTCTGATATTCACATGTAACAAGGTTATAAACAACGCCGCCATTGTCAAGTATCCCAAACGCCCGGAAATCGCATACACTTCGCTCTTTGCTCTTTTCCCCTTCCCCCATCTCCATAGAAGTGCCTCTCCCATCCCTCCCATCATTATTCATTCCTTGACCTCATCTCAAGCCATAGATCATTGGTGCCCATCATCAAAGTATGTGTTTTAGCATGCGAGATGCAGCCCCCTTCACGCCACGGGGACAACGCCCTCCTTCTCCATCTCCATGACATACGTCTCCCACAACTCAGCAACCTCGCCGTAAAACTTGACGTGCGCATCGGCCAGGCCGCCCAGCTGGGCCTTCATCTCGATGCGCTTGATGCGCTCAAAGTCGGCCACCTCGCGAATCACCTCGTCGTCGAAGCGGTCGCTCGTCAAGCGCGCGTTCTCCACCTCGGTGCTCAGCTCCTCGACCCTCAGCTCCAGCTTCCTGATGCGCTCCCGCCGGGCCTGCTCGTGGTCCACGCCCCGGACGTCCTCGATCTTGGCGCGGATGAAGCCGCCCGGCCCGCTGGGCGCGCCGTGGCCTGAGCGCAGAGCGTCCCTCTCGGCCGTCGACTTGTTGAGGTACTCTGTCAGCTGCTCGTAGTCGAGCTGCTTCTGCTCCCGGGCCTTGAGCAGGTTCTTGAGGGCGAGGGAGTAGGCTTGCATGTCGCGCAGGGAGCCGAGGTAGTCCTGGTCTGTCACGTCCTTGAGCTGGTGCAGGTGGGTTGCCGTATCCTCGATGGAGGCTGCAAAGGCGTGGACAGCAGATTCGATGCCGGGCTCGAGGGTGATGAGCTTCTGGAACTGCTCCGCCAGGTCTCGGAGGTCGGTCTCCAGGTCGCCCTCTCTGCGGGCTACGCGCGCAATCACCTTTTCAATGTGGCCCAGGTCCTCGTCGAGCTTGTCGCTCTTCTCCTTGACCTCGATGAAGCGCCTGTCGGGCTGATGGACCTTTGTGAAGGCGTTGATGAAGGTGTCCGCAAAGTTGTCAAAGACGCCGCTGGAGCCGCCGGGGTCGCTCGCTATGCTGCCGCGCGCGGTGCGGCTCTTGACCGTCGCGTTCCAGTCGGGGCTCTCGAGGAAGCTGTGCAGGATGGTGCTCCGGCGCAGGACGGGGTGCAGCGACAGGCGGTTGAGGAAGCGCTGCAGCGAGTGGGCGCGGCGCGCGGTGAAGTCGCCGCCGAAGCGGTCGCCTCGGACGTACTCCATGCGCTGCTTGTCCGGGATGGGCGGGACGGCGCAGGCCGGGTAGTCTCGCATCAGCTGCTTGAAGAGAAAAGCAAAGTCTGTGAAGCGCCGCCTTACGGTGGTGACTTCTTTCTGGAAGGACGGGAACGTGGACTGGGTAGGCAGAGGCCATGATGTCAGCTTCAAAGAGTGTCTGGAGATGGGTTTTGTTGGTTGGAGGTGTTGCGACAGCATCGAGACAAGGAGAGGCGGGGTACAACAGAGGGAGAGAGAGACAGAGAGACGGAGAGAATCAGAGAGGCAGAATCGCTAGAGACACTTGGGCTGTTGAAGATGACAGAGGCAGACATACGTGAGTAGTAACAAGATACGACACAAAGGCATCCTTGGTGCCGTCATTCTCCTTGATGGGCGACCCAACCGTGCACTCGAGCTTCTCGCGGCCGACGATGCCCTGCGTCGAGCTGTTGCCGGCCTCCTCCACGGCGCGCGCGGGGGCCTCGGCGGCGGCAGCGGCGGCGGAGCGCTGCGCCTGGTCGTGGACGTGGTCGCTCCATGTGACGTTGGAGAAGTCGTCGTGGTCGTTGTCGTGGTGCGTCGTCATGGTGGGAGCATCTGCGGTTGTTTGGGGGGGCGAGACGGTGATGATTGGGGTCCTTGGTTGCGACAATTGAAGTCGGGGCTCTGTCGCAGTTGTTTGAGGAGGTTGGAGGAGGAGGAAAAGCGGTCGAATGAGAAGGGAGAGTAGGAGAAGCGAGGAAGAGCTGCAGGTGTTGTCGAGAGTCAAACGGGTGGCGTATGTGTGAGTGCTAAGTCGAGAGGCAGTTGGACAGGCAGAGAAGTCACAGGCAGGCAGTTGGAGTGGACGAGCTTCCAGCGTTTGCGAGGCTGTTTGAGAGGGACCATTGGATGCTCTGGGTCGAGGTACCTCGCAGGTACATGCGGGTGCGACAGCCCTGCTAATGTGACCTGCGCAAGACTCAGTGAGATACCTAGAAGAGACTTGATGACGCAACAGCTTTGGCCGCATCAAGACAAACTGGCTGCAGCGGCTTTTATCTGTTCCAGCCAAACAACCCTGTAACTTGGATGTATGTATCTGCTGCACATAAGAAGTGCTTGAAGATGCAAAACATCGGTGACAGCTCATCTGCATCCAATTAGTCTTTCTAAAGCAGTAAGAATCACGGATCCGGAGATGCTGCGTCAAATGAAGCATCGCAAAACCTCTCATTTGTATCTTATGACAAAGCCAATGCCTCCTTGTGCAATTAGGCAAGGTAGTGGAATAATAACAAAATACTCAATCGTCTTGATATGCGTCGTCTATTTGTGATTTCCTGTGTCGAGATGTCTATATACTGCCCATGTGTCCATCATCCGCAATTGCTAACAACAAGACTCCCGTATCCTGCGAGTATGCGGTACCCACTGTACATATGAAATGGTAAGAATAACACAGTCGTTTGACTGCTGGCGCTTGCGTGTACGCCGTGATTTGCTTCCTTGATGGCCTTTATGGCCTTTTTTTATTTGGTGGGTGTCTTTCTCTGTCCCCGCCTTTCCATATTTATACAATTCTTCATCAGTCATCATTTCTGCTCCTTGGCAGCCGCCTTGTGCTCGGCCTCGACGGCCTTGATCTGCTCCAGCTCAGCGTCAACCATCTCGCCGGCGGGCTTCTGCTCGAGGCCGCTCTCGGCAGCCGACATCTGCCGCTCCTCCTTCTCATCAATGTCATCGACATCGCGAGGAGTGGCAAAGCCAGTCGTCTGGCTCTCCTTGTTCTGCAGCTCCTCTTCCTCAATGAGCTCCTGCTGCTCCTTGAGAACCTCGAGACGCTGCTTGTTGGTGGCGGCGCCCTCGGCGTTGTGCACCTCGAGCTCGATCTCGTGGAACAGCTCTTCGGGGATGGAGGACAAGACGCCAACAAGGGCATCAATCTGGCTTGAACCCTCGCCGGAGCCTTGGCCGTACATGTAGGCGTTGCTCAGAACCAGCAGGGTAGAGGGAATGCCCTCCTTGAGACGCAGGTCGAGCCACGTCTGCAAGTCGGCCCTCATCTTGGCCGGAGACACGCTGTGGGTGCGAATACCGCGAGCGGCACATGCGAGCTGCAGCTCGGCGACGGTCAGGCTGTCCACGCCCTCAAAGGCAATGGCCTTGTCGTCGCGCTTGATCTGCCGCATGCGGTGGCGGATCTGGTATCGCAGCATCGAGTCGGTGCCGAAGGTGTTGAGACCCATGTATCGACACATGGACACCAGCTGAGGGCGTGACAGGTTGTCCAGAGTCATGTCGTCTCGGAAGATTTTGCACACCTTGATGACGTCCTGCTCGGTGGGCGCCTCGCCAGTCGACCTCACCTTGCGGAAGAAGTTGGCGAATTCCTCCTTCTGGGCCGTCGCCTGGCTCAGGGGAAGGCCAGTCTCCTTGAGCGTCTGCTGGATGAAGGCGCTGACCTCCTTCCTGGTAGAACGCAAGAGAGTGGCCTTGGCCTCCTTGGACTTTTGCCCCTCAAACGTGCTGGGAAGCATGTTGGGGAAGAGCTTCAGGGCCAAGGGAAGCAGAGCCTCGCCCAGGGGAACGATGATGAAGATGGAGAAGGGGACGAGTCGGCCGAGATCCTGGACTGTGCGCCGGAGCTGCTTGCTCTCCCTGCGGGTGAGCTCGTAGCCGGCGGCCATCTTGAGGGCTAGCCTCCAGCTGATGCGGATCTCTGTAGCCAGAAGCTTGGTTCCGTCCCAGTAGTGCTGCGCCTCCTTCTTGACCTTTTGCCAGACTGTCAGTTTGGTCTCCTCCTCCTTCTTTTTCGCAAGATCCTTTGGGCTTGAGACGCCGTCCTTCTTGGCGGCCAGTTCGGTCAGCGATGCATCGTCGGCGGCCTTGTCGGACTGCGCAGCGGCAGCAGTGGCCGATCCGTCCTTTGCAGCTGCTTCTGCATCCGACTTCTTGGTAGCGCTCGAGGAATCCTTCGGGAGCGGCTTCTTAGCCTGCTCGGCGTTGAATCCGGGAGGCGGACCAGACGGCGCATCCGGTCTATGAGGTTCGGTTCCCAGCTGGCGCAAGGGGACCAGCAGGGCCAAGGCGGGGATCTGAGTTTGTCGGGCAATATGCCTGGTCATGAGAGCCGGCGAGACACCTCTGGAGAGGTTTCTGGCTATGGGCAGGTGTCAGCGACCACGGCGGTCTGTAAGGGGGATGAATGTCCATAGAGAATCTCACCTTGTCCCAGCAGGGGGTTGCGAGCCACTGCCCTGCGGGCAAGGCTGGATGTAGCGCTCATTGCGAGCAGGTGTGGAAAATCACAGTCTGATGCAGAGACGAAGTAATTGGCGCCACAGAGAAGAAACACGACAAGAGCAGAACGAGGATGAAGGTTGGACGGAACTGGACTGTCGATGGTGGTGGATGGAGGGATGATGAAGGAAAGAATATCGAACGGGTCCAGGGCCTGGAAAGGAACCAGGCGGTACGTACCGGCCTCGCAATCTGGCAGTCTTGCATCTGGTGCGCCACATGTCAGAGGCGAATTGCGGCGCTTCATTGGCCGGATCAGAGTTTGAGCGGGGCCATTGAGCTGAAGCCGCCCGGCAGGCGAAATCACATGACATAATCGTTCTCCTGAGCGAAGTTCTGTCCACTTGTTACTGCAGCGTAAAGATGCTGTAGAGAGAGAGGCCTCATTACATAATACCGGTGCCGGTGCCGGTTCGATTGGATCGGGGATTGCTTTGGGCTCGGACACGTCGGACTTTGGGGGACGCATGCGGCGTGTATGTACGTTCTAAGGTATGCTTTGCTGGCAGCAGCAGCAGCTGGTTCGACGGTCGTGGGGACGAAGACGCAACCCGTTTGTTGTACTACAGCTACGAACGGCAGAGGCTGGGGGGCGCCGCCATCCGGGGAGAGGCACGCGCGACAGTCTTCATTCATCAGGCCGAATACTCGATGAATGCCTTACCTTCTCCGCATGGAGTGCTGAATACGTGTACGATCATGATCTGCGATGCCTTGAAGGACATGAGATGGGATGCAGAGCCGATGGATGGCTGTGTCGAGAGACCAGGCAGCAAGCAGAGAGGTGATGACTTCAGTCACAGAAGAGTTCGTACTGGACTCGGATGGAAGGGATGCGATATAAATCCCGACATGTAATACTCGCATTTGCTGAATCTTTAACCTACCGAGTCTCTGGCAGCATACAAGTGCCTACCAACCTTTTAGGTATCATGTCGTCTTCTGATCACGTCGGGCCTCGCTCGCTCTGGACTGGAGATGATTCGGCAAATTGTCCCCATCATTGCCCGACTCGGCGCCGGAGCCTGAAGTGAAGGACGGGCAGGCGCCTGTCTGGAGCACGCAATCCGCAGTATTCAGGCATGAGAGCAGCCAATGAGCCTTCAGCAGAGTCCTTCAACGTCGTCGATGTGTTGCAGCACAAAGCAGGCCATGCTCTCTTCCCTCATCAATGTTGCACAATGCAGCTGGATCCCGTTTTAGCTCGAAATGGGAAGCCCCCAAAAAGAGAAAAGCACATACCATACCTACACCCATGGAAAGGGGGGCATCCTCCTCTTATATGCAGACATGGAAAGAAGATCCTACTCCGTACCATGATCATGATGATATCAACACGTCAAGAATAACGGTCTCAAACACAGATCAGCTTCTTCGCGGCCGGACCGCACGGACAACGCGGTCCGCGATTGTACCAGACTCCATTTCTCGAATAATTACTCTTTGTAATGCCAAAACACCAAAACACCGTCCCAGACCAAAGGCGATAGACGGCCCAGAAGTTATAGAGCCGAACAGTGGCCCAAGCAGCGACGCTCTGGAATCAGGCAGACACCGGCAATAAAAGGTTCCAGGTCCAGGCCCCAGCCAACGGCTTGCCCTGTCCGTCTGATGCCGGGCGTTGTTAGCGCCCCCAGCAAGTCCCCCGGATCTCCAGCAGCACGTGCCGGCCGCCCAGCGCTCCATCCGCCACTGCTCCAGGGCCTTCAGGTCTCTCTCTCTCCAGGGCATCAGCCCGCCGGCCTTCAGCGGTCCAGTTGCCTTGGCCGCTTTACTACCAGCACGCATCAGGCGGGATCCCTGCCATGGAGGCAGGCGGGTTTGGCGGGGCTGATTCCCACTGGAGCAAGATGGCCCAAGCTCGACTCGTGTTGTCCAGTGTCGCTCGACCCCTCGAACCGGAGTTTGGGAGCTAGGATGGGAGAATTGTTGGCTGTAATCTCACCCACCAGTTCTGTGTCTCGTCCGAACTGCCAATCCATCCCACCATCTTTTTTCCCTTCCGCAAAGTGCCTGCAATGAATCGCAAACTGTGCAATCCCACGCCACCACTATGTAGCCAGACAGTGCGGCGCTTCTTCAGCTCGCACATTCTGGTCTTGTTCAAACCCCCGCCCGTCCCGCCGTGGCAGGACCGGGCCATTATCATCGCCTCAACATTATTAACAACCTTTTCCTACTACTAACCTCTCAGCTCTCCCCCCATCCGCCCGTGTCTCTTGCTTTTTGTCTCTTCTTTGATCATCCGTTTCGTTTCTTATTTAAATGCCATTTCCTTGCTCTTGAATGTAGGCTGTCAACGGTCAAAAGGCCAAGTTCTCTTGCTCCCCTCTCGCTTAACCTGGGGCTTGGCTTTTCCCTCTTCTTACTCTTTTCACCTTTTTTCCGCGCCCGCCACGTTCTTGATTAAAGATACACGGTTGTCCGTCTCCGGCAGTTTGTCTTGCGCAAGCACCTTCACTTGTGTCGATACATACCTACCTTGCTTCGAAATACAATTTCCATCACAATCTTTCTGGATCTTGTTTCTTTGCATTGATACCCCTCCGTTCCGACTTCACACAATACAAAAATGCAACTCAAGAGAGCGGCGCGAGTAATCCTAATTGGTGCGCCCGGCGTGGGCAAGGGGACGCAAAGCGAGAGGCTGCTCCGGCGCTTCCCTCAACTCAAGGCCATCAGCACCGGCGACCTCCTCCGTCACAATGTCAAGAACAGGACTCCTCTCGGTATGTCAATTGACCCATCAGCTCTTCCTTTCACTGTAGCTGTGGCTAATCATCATTGTTCCAATCAGGCATCATGGCTGAAAACACCATCAAGGCGGGAGGCCTGGTCGCCGACGACCTGATGCTCCGCCTCATCTCGTCAGAGCTCCGATCCCGCGGCTGGCTTCTCGGCGGCGGCAGAGCACCCCTCATGACGCTCTCCGCCGAGGCGACCTCGACCGAGGGCTCCTACCAGTCCAACCCCCCGATGGACGACGTCTTCAACTCCATGACCTTCCACGTCGACGAGCACGCCGTGCCCCAGGCCTCCGAGGACCCGTCCGCCTCCTTCATGCTCGATGGCTACCCGCGCACCGTCTCCCAGGCCGTCACCCTCGACCGCCTCGTGCCCATGAACCTCGTCGTCTCCCTGCAGACGCCCTTCTCCGTCATCCTCGAGCGCATCGCCGGCCGCTGGGTCCACGAGCCCTCGGGCCGCGTCTACAACACCTCCTTCAACCGCCCGCGCGTCCCCGGCCGCGACGACGTCACCGGCGAGCCCCTCGTCCAGCGCCCGGACGACAACGAAGAGACGTACCGCGCCCGCTTCCGCAAGTTCCAGGAGAATAGCGAGCCCATCCTCAACCACTACGCCAAGAAGGGCGTCCTGCTCGAGATTGAGGGCATGAGCAGCGATGAGATTAGTCCCAAGCTGTTTGAGGCTTTCGAGGCTCGCTTTGTCCGGTGATTTCTCTCTCCCTTTACACTATGGAATACTTTATGCTGCAGCATTCATGTTTCAACAGTCTTATTTGATATCCTTAGTTGGTTGGTTGTTTGGCTTTAATTGGCGTTGGGTGTGTCTTGGGAGGCTATCTTAATGTTACTCGGAGTTTTTGTGCGGTTTGGAAAATGCAACGTCTTCTACGTTTCTCTCCTGGTCGTTTCTACCTTGCTGAAAGACAGGAGGTTGATGAACGACGCACTTGTTGAGAATGTTTCGTATCTGGAACGGCTCTCTCGCCGTCTTCCATCTTTGTCTACCAACTTGAGAATCTGAGTACACACGGGTTGACGAAAAGTCCCCGGCTTTGAATCCTGAGCTCAAGGTCCATCCCGTGCATTACGTGACTACCAAAGTATCAGTATATCGCAACTTAGGTATTATGGAATGACCTGACCATCACATGCTTGTCGTGCGACCCGCGTCTGCTGAGTGCGACGATGGATGCTTGCAGCTTCTCCGCATCCGGCACGGGTACCGAGACTCCACTACTTTTGTCATGCCGAGGGCTTCTCGGTGTCTTTTCATTCTCGGCTACAAGGACATGTCAACGGCCCGCGGCCTTACGCGTCACGGAAGTGCAGCTGGAAAAAGTAATTCCAATTGTCAAAACTCGTGCCGCCAAGGTAATACACGTTCTACCCAGATGAAGAATCTCCTTGCCGGCATGCAACTCCCCACCACCCACTCCCTTGAATCCTGTTACCTAGAACCAAGCTGAACCAATACTTGAAATCACCCAACATACCTACCTACCCAGCCAGTGTAGATCAGATAGCAACGGTCGAATAATTGTCCCTGTTCATCCCTATCCCAAGGGGTTTGCGCTGCAGCCCCAGACTACTCTGTATCTCCGAGAGATGCGATATCCAAAAAGGCGCTCGGCCGGCTTTAATCGTCCCATTCATCCCCGCTTCGAATGCCCGGTGGAGTGGTGTTGTTATTGTGCGACTGGGATGAACTCTGTCCAGCACGCAGTGGTGTGTCCTCATCGTCATCGTCATCGTCCATAGCCTTGGCCAGCTCATCGGGGTCGTGCATCCTGGCATCAGGGTCAAGTCCCGCGTGGTGGTCATCGTCATCGTGCCGTCCACTATCCAGGACACCGTCGTCGGCGCTGACAGAGATACCGCGCGCTCCCCATCTCGCCCGGCCTCCGCGCGAGCCATCGCCTCCCACGCCGGCTTCTTCATCATCGGCAGCTGGGACGCTCTTACCGAAGATCCGGTGGAGGAACCATCCACGGTGCAAATCGTCAGCATCAACAACGCCGCCGCCACGAAGCTTGACCCGTTGTCGTGTGTAGTAGACCCAAGCAAAATCGATATAGAGGGCCGTTTGAATGATGCCAAAGATGACAGCGACGGTATCCGGGGGTCGGTCGTTTACGTCGAGTTCCCGCACGAACCAATTGATGCAGTAGAACGCGCGGTAAGAACCGAGTGCCAGGAGATAGAAGGAGTCGATGACAGTCGGGACGGTGGTCTGTCTCAACAGCAACAGCTGGGGCAGAACGCATACGGACTCGAGGATTTCGGAGAAAACCCACATCCACTGATGGAAGCTCGGTCAGTGCAACCAATTCTCCCACTTTTGGAGGAGGTGGGGGTTGGATTCAGGACATACAGTGAGGAACCCCCAGCGAGTGCGCGATTCGAAAATCAGCATCGCAAAGGGAGAGAGCGCAAGCGAGCCACCGAGGACAATGGCGCCCAGCTTCCAGGAGATCTCGCGCTCACGAGAGCGGGGGAAGAGCCATTGCATCACGGCGAGGATGTAGAAGGACGTGACAATGTATGTGACTTTGAATATCGCGTTCCATGCTGACTGCTCTCGGAAGAGATCGAGGTATCGCGTGCAGAAGACGACGGCGTAGAGGCCCTGTGTGATGAGCGAGACGCCCTCGGCGCTGCGGTTTCGGTGGATGGCGAAGATGAGGATGCCCTTGGAGAGCATGTGGAGCAGGTCGCCCAGGATGCGGAATATCTGAGCGGCAGAGTGTCAGCTTGCATTGATTTTCTCTCGAGTCCATCTGGGGAGGGAGAATCGAGGATTGGTCGTACGTTCCAGGCGCCCATCTTGCAGGCTCGCGGCACAGCCTCGCCGCCGCTCTAGCTAGCTGAGGAGTATCGAATGAAGCAACGACAAAGGGAAGAGAAGGAGATGAGGAGGAGAGACAAGATCCTAAAGAAAGCAAATTGTAAGAGTCTCACAGAGCCAAAAACATCGATGCTACTGGATGGACGGCCCGCAGAGACGGCGAATAGGGGAGGGAGATTGTCGAAAGCTGTGTCTCGTCAGTCGAACGCGGAGCTGAAGCTGAGCTTGCGTCAGACCCCAGAGTCCAGGACGCAGGAGGCACGACACAGCCCCACCCTTGTGACGACGCTCCGATAGCTGCATATTGCTTGGATAGGGGAATACGGGATGGGCTGGTACCTGAGTTCAAAAATGCTAGCGTCGATTTGGCTGTCGGCGTCCAAAAAAGGGTCCAAACTGTTTCGATCTGAAGCCTTGATGGAAAGACACAAGGCTATAAATGCCGGCATAGGTCGCCGCGTAGAGTGTCACAACTGGCTTCTAAGGCACTGACTGTTTCTCCCTTGGGCAGATGATTGTACATCAACATATTTTGGGACTCGTCTCCTAACGTATTCGAGATCCCACAGCCACTGCCTGAAGTAATGCATCAACTTGGAATGCCCCAGACAGGCAGTGTCCACCATACAGTTGCGTCAATACATGCTTCGAAATGCGTAAAGACACCACAAAGTTTAGGATTATAGCGTAAAGCTTACAAGCCATCTGAAACAAGGCAATAAGAGCCCTCTTGTCAAAGTGCTTCATCAAACCGAGTGTCGCGTGATGTCACCACGGCGGATTGTGCCAGGTGTGGTGTGGTAGCAGTGTTTGGTGCCCCAGAATTCACCACTTTTAGCCTCCAAACTTCTACAGCAATTGACGAAACCATAAAAAAATCCGTCTTCAAACAAACAAGAGCGCAATTAAGAAGCAGCACATAGCAGCATCAGCAGCATGAAGCCCCTCTCACCGATAGCTCGCTACGTCCACTGAGCGCCTTCAGAATCCTGCTTCTTCTATTACAGGTATCTCCAACATCGGACATCTGCATCCAGCATCCCCGAAAAGGGTCGATACGCGCGTCAACCCCCCATGCACAGCTCCCACCGCTGCCGAAACAGTTGCTGCTGAGTGGTCGCTTTCCTAGTCCCCCTTCACGGCATCGAATTGCCGACGCGAAAGCAGCATCAGTTCCACTTCCGGCCTGAACTTTCAATGGTTCTGCTAGCAGTGCGCTTCAGCATTCCAGACTTCCGGCCGTGTCAAAAGGGGGAGGATTCCTTGAGGAAAAACAGACGACCGCCTTATTCTAACGAGCATCATCAAACATCTGCCCCGAAAATGAAGTTTTGTGCAAGCACTGCCAAGCGGTCCATCGTCGCAGCCGTTTGGGCGGCGTCGGTCTGGGGTATTAGTGCTGCTCCCTCGGCCAAGGGCAAGGCTACTGTGCCCAAATATTTCCGTGAGTGGATATTGCGTGTGGTTACGCGGCCCTGGCCGTCCTTCTCGGCGGAGCGATGATATACAATACTGACATGAATCTTCTATAGATGAAAATCGGTAAGTGACTTGTCCGAAGCTTGCAACAACTCATTGCCCTCGACTTCACCGGTGTCTAACCTTGTTCCAGCTACGACGTTCACTATGATGACAGGTATTCTCGCATCCTCCTCGAGGACCCTGAGCAGCGAGAGGCCATCAAGGTCTTAGTCCAGACGTATTTGGCAACGTTCAGAGACTTGGGCGTCCAGACATGGTTGATGCATGGAACTCTGCTGGGATGGTGGTGGGGGAAGAAGGTATTGTCCCCTCAGCTTCCTCTGTCTCAAGGCTGTCTTTCCTCAATCTAACCCAATCTCAAGGTCATGCCGTGGGACTACGATGCAGATGTCCAAGTAACAGAAGCAGACATGTATTTCCTGGCGGCCTATCACAACATGACCATATACTATTACAAGTATGGGGATATGGAGAAGGGCCGCTTCTTCCAGCTCGAGGTCAACCCATACTTCGTTCACCGAGAACAAGATGACAAGTCTAACGTCATCGATGCCCGGTGGATCGACATGCAAAACGGACTCTACATCGACATCACCGCGGCAAGATATGCCCTGGATCACCCGGAGGGAGAAGGCGTCTTGTATGACAAGTTCGGCCACGAATATCGTGTATGTGAAAGCTTTGTATCCGGACAAAGCCGTTACTGATAACTAATCTGCCGTGTAGGATACTTACGTCTTCCCCTTGCGAGATACAACCTTCGAGGGAGTGCCCTGCAAGATTCCTTATCGTTACGAGGACATGCTGCAAGCGGAATACGGGAGGAGTTCTTTGACAAATACAGAATACCATGGGTACGCCTCGACGGCTGATTCTTCCATCTGAGCACATTACTGACGACTGTTTAGTCACCGATTCGATAACGAGGCCCGGGAATGGGTTCTCATCGAGAAGAAGCCGGAAGAGGAGCTGTAGGCTTGCCAGCCTCCTTCGAACGGCATCAGCATGTGTAAGCGTTGGTCTCCGTCATAGAGTCATCAGAAGTATTGGGCATTAGCATTTGGCATGTGTATTTTCACTGTTGTAAAATTGGCCGGCGGGCCCGGCGCAAGGCGGAGGCTTCAATAGACAGGTTTCCTACACGGTTGTAGGCGGTATTCATTGCCCTCAAATAACACTACCATGAGATATGATTCACAATGGCGCAAAGGATTGCAATCGCGCAGGGAAAGAAGATCGTGACAATGATTTTACCAGAGTCGTAATTTATCTGGGAACATGTACTCCATCTGACGCTCAGTTATAGTGAACAGACAGGTACAGATACCTAAACCACAGCCCTACCGTCAACCCCCGCCAAATCTGTAGCGGACCGCATTAATCAACGCGTGTCTCGAAACGGTCGCGTCCCAGCTGCCAAATTCCACTTTTCAACACCTCCAGCTCGTCAAGCTCCGAGATTTGCCTTGAGCTGCCACAGTCGCAACCTTCAACTCTTGTCTTGTCCAAGGCTCGCTACGGTTTATCCTCCCTCAGAGCAGAAAAAGAAGAAGAAGCCCTCGATCCGCCGGTTTCTGGCCCGATTCCACATGTAGAAGCCATTCCAGGGCTTTTGCTCCCCTGCCTTTGTCTGCCTCTGAAATGGCCACAGGCATGTCTTTGCTGCCTTGCGTCGCCATCTCGTGCCTCACTCTAACAATCAATCAGGACGACAAACCCGCGCAGACCGCCTGAACGAGCGTCTCCGAGGCGCGCAGTGAGTTCCACATTCAGCGAACCGAAAAGGCAAACGCACCGCCGCAGTCTGTCAGCTTGCTTACTACTTCGTAGGCGGGCCAATGTAGACGACGAGTCTTTCAACCTAGGAATCGATAGCCTCGATATCGGGAGTCTCGTTATTGCGTCGTCCATTGCGTCGAACTCGAGTCCTGCCGTCCGCACCAAGTACTCTCCCACGACATCAGCAAAGCGAAGGAAAATCGATAAAGATGTGCCGCCCTCGCCGGAGGCCAAATCGAGCTCCACCCCTCGACGACGACGGGGTAGACCCCCGCGTGCAGAGCCGCCGGTCGAATCGCCGGTTCTGCCAGAGGCTGAGATGCAAGACGTGCTGGCCCCGGAGCAGGGGGACGAGGAAGATGACGAACTCACTCCCAGACCAGGCAGGACCTTTCAAGTCCCGCATTCCTCGAGCTCGGTTCGAACAGCAGCTCGTCAGATGATGGATATAGACGCTGAGGATGAGCTCGAAACATTACCTCCACATCCCAGTGCCATATCGGCTGCACTGCTGCGGTCTCCCACTTCGGCGCGCAGTCCTGAGAAGATCATCGAAGAGGTGACAGAGTCTCCCGCAGATGCGCCAGGGAGCGGCAAGAGGCGCCGAGTGCCCATGAGCGAGACTCTCAGCTCCACCGCGAGGTTGATGGGGGTGATATCCTCGGACGACGGAATGCCCATGCCCTCTTCGCCACTCGCGAGCAAAGTGCGTCGTAGCGATGCAACTACGATTCGGTCTGCAAGGTCGGCTGGAACAATCTATGGCCAGGAGATTAGCAATTTGGCAGATGAGCTGTCTTCGGATAACTTTCCCCAAGCTGTGGACGGAAGGACCGAAGCTACCGACTTGGCTATGGAAGATGATACTTTTGCCCAGGATGAAGACGGAGTGGCAGAGGAATACCGACTGGAGGAGCAAGAGCATGCCGATGAGATTGACGAGGGAAAAGTGGCGAGAATACTGGATGAGACGGCGAGGCGACCGCGAGGACCATCTCCAGAGCTGGGATCGCAGGATATTGAGGAGGCAGGTGAAATGGAAGAGGAGCAATCACAGCCCGAGGCCGAACCCACCTCAGAGGCGGAATCTGAGCCTCAATCGGAACCGGAGGCAGAGCCCGAACCCGAACCAGAGCTAGAGCCTCAAGCAGAGGCGGATTCTGAGCCGGAAATTGAGGTTGCAACTGAAGCCGAAGAGGAAGAAGAGGAGGTGACGGTGCTGCCGACGCCTCCCAAGCGAAAGCGCGGGCGCCCAAGCAAAAGCCCGACTACTCAAAAGCAACCGCCTGCGAAATCGAAAACCGTCAAGTCCAGGAAACGCGTCGCGCCACGGCCACAAGAGTACAACGATGAGAACGACGAGAACGAGGAACCGCAAGCCAAGAAGGCCAAACCCAAGACCAAGAAGCGACACAGTGACCAGAGCGAGGGCGATGGAGGGACGATTGAAATCACCGTTCAGCGATTCGTCAACCTCAAGAAGCGCGGCAAGGAAGACGACGACGAAGATCCTCTGCAGAGCGAAATGGCCTTTGTCAACCACGGAGGGGAAAGCGTGATTGACGTCTTCGCCCAGGTCTGCGACGAGGTCATTTCTTCGACGCTGGAGAAGTTTCAGGAGGTGGCCAGCGGCGCAGAGGATGCGGCGAAGAAGAAGGAATATCGCATCAAGATGCGGGCCATCGAAGCGTACCGAGAGGAGCTCAAGTCTCGTTTCCTTCAACACGTATGTCTTGGTTTACAGCACATCTACATTGTGTGAAGGGATACTAACGTTGATTCACTAGGCTATTCACTTGAACCACTGGCATTCGCTGCGGAAGCGAGTTCGACATGTGCAGAAAGAGAGGATGGCTTTGCGAGAGGAGATTATGCGCATCAAGGCCGAGCGCGAGCAGGTGGCCCTTCGAATGGACGCCATCAGAATTCAACACGAGGCCGATGCTCGAGAGTCAAAGGTAGGAGCTGTTCTAACCGTTACTTAATCTCCGTATAAGCTCAAAATGCGCTAAACTGTGCTTCCAGTATTGTCTCGATGCGTCTTCCCTCATGCATGACGTGGACCTCGCCGTGGAACAGGGCAGGGAGGCGCCCGAACTGTCGCGTGCGGCGCAAAAAGAGGCCGAGCTGGCCAACCTCGAGCTGTTGGTGTCGCGTGTATCGCAGCAAGCCAGCTCGTCGAGCTTCACGGGCGGGATCCTGAAGCAGGTCAAGGACTTTAACTCATTCTTGGAGCGGGCTGCTATGGCACTTGAATCGCGATGATACCCCCCCTTACGTATTCTATGAGAATTGATTTATTCATTCATTATTATTTTTTTACAATATAGCCCCCTTCGCGCCCTACTGGATCTTGGCCTTGCTGAAATCCATCTCGGGGTGCTGCTCCTGGAACTTCTTGAGAATGTCCGCCTTCTTCTGCTCGTCCGAGGTCGGCAGGCCGTTCTCCTTCTGCCGCTGGTCGTACATCATCTTCTCGACCATGCTCCTCGTCTCGCCGTCGAGGTCGGAGAGCTTGGAGTTTTCGGGCTGGATCTTGGTGACGTCGATGGTGGGCGCGCTGGTGACGACGTGCGCCCACCACTCCATCTTGTTGACCTTGTCGAGGTGGATCTCGACGGACTTTGTGCCGTCCGAGTTTGTGGACAGGGTCCATGTAGAGTCGTCGACGCGGATCGCGTGGGGGAGGTCGCCCTGTTTGGTGAGAAGCTTGGAGTGAGCACTCTGTCATATAGATTCCGTGCCATCCAGTGCAAGCACGATGTATACTGGGATCAAAAGGGAAAAGCAAAATGGACATACACTTATGATGGGCTCCTGTCCCTTGACGCCCGCCGTGAGCGACTGCTTCTTGATGTCAACGACGAGGTCTCTGGACTTGAGGTTGCCGGGGACGTTGAAGGACAGGTCCAGGTCGCCGATTGTCTGCGTCCACTTGTAGGGCAGGGCGGCCTGCTCCTCGGCCTCCTTCTTGCGCGCGGCGGCGGCTTCGGCGGGGGACGGATCTGCAGGTATCCACGAGCTTGTCAGCAACTTTGAAAGCTGGGAAGAATCACGAAAAGCGACTGCATGACATGCAATGGTGTCACGGCGGCCGAGCGCGCATGCTGTGGAGAGCTGCAGGTCCCGAGGTAGTTGGTTCGAAGGGGCATCGTACCTTTGTCAGCCATGGCAGAGGTTCTGTGCAGCTTGTGATTTTGTGCTATGGAGTATAGCTATTCAGGTTGAGTTCGTAGGTATGTATGGATATTCAGGAAGAGTTGTTGGATGACGGAGGGCAATGGATGCTGGTGGAAGTTCAAGTAATACAGACAAAGGCAGCTCGCAAGCTTGCACGGCTTTGGAGGGGCAATTCCGCTAAGCCCGCCCTGTAAATAGCGGCGGCAGCCAATCGTAGGGCCAGGATTCTGCTTATGTACTCGGTATGTCGCTGGCAGTCCACACCTTGGAAGCTCTGTAGCGCGGAAAGCAATCCGCTCCTTTTATATAGAGATGGAATTGTCAGCCATCTCGAATCAATCCACTCCATACCCATCACTCTCCTCTCTTTCGGCTTCTTCTGTTAGGCTGCGTGCGACAATCCGACCTTGATGAACTCTTGATACAACTCTGAGAGCACCAGATTGGCACAGCGCCCATATCATCAGATCGAGACGCACGACTGCAGCTCGGGCTGCGTGCTGCAACGCGATCGCCGCCTCTGCGATCCGCGCTCTCACATCATCACGAAACCTCGAACACCTCGAACTTCTCTCCGTCGAATCCCCCCAAATTCCGCAAACCACAACAATGTCACGTCCGAGCGGCACCAGCACCGTCTCGGTGCGCCACGCCTCCAACAACAACTCCTCCTCCTCCTCCTCCGCCTTCGTCTCCGCGCCCCTCCCCCCAGCCGACCAGGACGAAATCTGCCCCGTGTGCAAAACCACCCGCTACTTCAACAAGGACATGGAGTTCCGGATAAACACCGAGTGCTACCACCGCATGTGCAAGACGTGCGTCGAGCGCATCTTCAAGGACGGACCCAACCAGTGCCCCTACGCGGAATGCCACAAGACGCTGCGGCTGAGGGGCTTCAAGACGGCCTTCTTCGGCGACCTGGGCGTCGAGCGCGAGGTGGACATCAGGAGGAGGGTGGCCGCCGTCTTTAACAAGGCCGAGGACGACTTTGAGAGCCTGGATGCGTACAATGACTACCTGTACATGGTGGAGTGCCTCACCGACGACCTCGTCAACGGCAACGACGAGGCCCGGAAAAAGGCCGAGGCCCAGCTCGCCGAGTGGGAGGCCCAGCACAAGGCGGAGATCGAGCGCAACCGCAAGCTCGCCCGCGAGTCCGACGAGACGCGGCAGAAGCGCCTCGCCGCGGAGCAGGACGCCGCGCGCCAGCGCCGCCTCCAGGAGCTGCAGGAGGACGCGGCCGAGAGGGCCAACGCCGCGCGCTTCCGCGAGGAGATGCTCAACTCGCTGCAGAACGCCGAGCTGGGCCACGCCGAGGAGGCCGTCGACCGGATCCTGCTCAAGAAGCGGGGGCAGCAGAAGCGCGACGCCACGCTGGACGCCGTCGCGACAATGGGCGGCAGCGGGCTCTCGATCCGCGGCCTCAGGGACAAGCGCGCTCCGGTGCAGGACGACAAGCCGTACGACCCCTTTGGTGGCCTGGACCTTGCGCCTCAGCGGATCGATCTGTCGAGCGAGAAGCTTTCGCAGTACAAGAGCGAGTGGCTCGACATCACGCGCACCAAGGAGGACTACATCGTCGGAGGGTACAGCTCCCAGGAGTATCTCACGAGAGCGCTGTTCGAGGCTTTTTCCGGTTTGGGTGTCTTCGTTGCCGAGGACAAGGACATGAGAGAGGAGGCGACGGTGGCGGCTTCTCTGGAGGCTGTCTCGACGGGGCCAGCGGGCGGCAAGATGGACGTGGATGGTCCTTTCTGAGGAGAACTTAGTTCCGGGGCCGTCACTTGGAAGTCATATATATTGGTCTGCATGCTTCAGGGCGTAAACGTGGGGGGAACAATTATATAGGAGGCGAAACTTGGCGGTTTTCTTTCGGTTTCTGTTCGTTTTCGCGATATATGGGAAGGCGTTTGGAGAGTGGGATTTTGTTCTATATATGGTTGCTCTTCTTCGCTTTCTCCCTCTTTTTACTGCACGCAATGCGATACCACGGGAGATATATACCAAGCTACTTTAAAGATATAGAGAAGGTTAAACCGTCCAGAAAGTTGGCATGCCAGCGTCAGGTCTGTCAAGATGCACATCAATGCTACTCGTGAAGCGCCGCCGACTTCTGTCTACCTAATATCTACACCCTGCACATTGATCACGGTTACTAGATTATAAGGTATTCTTAATCCTCTGCATATCGCTACAGCATTAGAACTACCCAAACCCACGCCTCATGCACCACCACTTGGAGCATCTCTCACTCCATCACTTTCTAGCAAAAGTGCTGTATAGAGTGCCAACGACGCAACATGAGTAAGAGTAAGAATGAGGTTTTGCATGCTAAAGGAAAGCAAATTCCGCCCAAAATTCTGCCGAGTAATGATGATACTGAGAATGAATCCACGGCCTGACCTCTTCCCTCTCGAGTCGAACAAGAAAAAGTGCAAACATGAGAAACGCAACCCAAGAAGCAACAAAGAAAAGCCAAGTCTAACGCCTCGCTGCTCAATGCGATTGGTAAAAGAGAAGCGGAAACCCCCAAAGCAACGATGATGACCCATTGACAACAAAGATAAGAGAACGACAAAATCCAGACTCCCAAATCACAAGAGCTTGCATGATTCAAGAAAAGAAGGTAAGGGCAAAGCCGGAAACTCATTGCTGCCAGGGCGTCTGCTGTGCCGGGCGAGGAAACACCGGCACCGTTTGAATATGATCGAGGCCGCCGCCAATCGGAGTCTGGTTGTGCTGCCAGCCCATGCCGGTGGCGTGGTTGACAAACGCGCCTTGTCGAAACGGATTCGTGACGCCGGTCGGCTGTGGAGCAAGCGATGAGGACGGTTGTTGACCCTGAACCTGCTGCTGCGCGGGAGCTTCGGTGGCAGCGTTTCGAGCAAAGGGATTGGTGCTCGTGGGCTGAGGCTGGATAGGTTGAGCTTGGAATGGGCCCGTGTTCTGCCCCGGTGAGTTTGTCGATCGGGCAAAAGGGTTCGTCGACTGGCGGTTGAGTGTTGGCGTGCTGGATGTCGGCGTTGACAGCTGGGACGAAGAGGACGTCGGTTGTGCTACCAGCATAGACTGGCGGAAGGGGTTGGTCGTCTGCGGAGCGGCCAGTGAAGGCTGGAGTCCCGTGGGCTGAAGGCCAACAGGCTGTTGGGCCGGAGGTTGGAAGTTGGCAACCGTATTCTGTGGAATAGGGCCCAGGGGATTATGCTGAAAGTCCTGCTGTGGCCCGAAGCCGCTGAACCCGGTGATGGTCGGCTGCAGCTGCGGCGGAGGCTGCATGAATCCATTGTCTGGCTGAGGAAACGCGTTGCCCTGTATAAAACCTCCGGGCTGCTGGACAAAATTGTTTGGCTGGAAGCCAAGCCCGGCTTGTTGCGCCTGGAAAGCCAGATCCGGTCCCTGCATGGGTACTGGCATCTGGGCGCCGTTGGAGGTGACCTGCATCGGAATTTGGTTCTGCTCGATTGAGTCGAAGAAGTCGATGAGATCGGGATCCGGGCCCTTGTTGGCCTGAGGCTTCGACTCGACCTTGGCCGGCGCATTTCCGCTGCCGGGGGCCGGGAAAGGATTGTTGGCTGCGGGAGAAGGCGCCTTGGGAAAGTCGACGCCGCTCTTGGTTGTCTTGGACTTGGATACCTTGTTGCCCTTCTTTGCCTCCTGCTCTGCCAAGTACTGCCGCCGGTGAATCTCGAAGTCTGGGTCGTTGAGATATTCCTCCAGCTGGCGGCCAAGGTTGACGGGCGCGTGCTTCAGCTTGGGGACCTCAACTCTTGTGTGGTGCTGCCACTGCTTGGCAGTGCTGAGATACTGGACGACATAGTCGGTCTGCTTGGTGAAGGTCCGATAGATTTCCATAGCTCTGTCGGCATCCGGCTTGGACATTTCAAAGAAGTGGCCTGTGGCGATGGTGTTAGCATAGCCGTAGCGCGCAACCACGAAGGGGACATCCCAAGCTGACCTAGAATGTTAATAAGGCCCTGGTTCAAAACCTGGAAGAGCGGTAAAAGATCGAGGACGAGCAATCGGAACACCGCAATCGTAATCTCCGTCTCTGGTTCCTGGTCCAGGAGCTGCGAGGCAGGTCAGCGACGAATCCATGGTCAGGAGGGGGCCCTCGGGGCTATGACGCACGTCGCATTTCAACAAGGCCGTGAGCTGGTGCTGGACAACTTCCGTCTCGCGCAACAGCCCCTTCTCGACAGTGAGCCTCTCCAGCCTCGACTCCGGGGCGCGCACCCAGTCGGTCTTTGTGTCGCGATATGCGCGCACTCGCTCGATGAGGTAATTCGCATAGTGGCGGATGTTGCGACCTTGGGTTTGAGCTATTGTACAGTGTCAGTCCCCTGAATCGCTTGCGGCTTCTCGATCGCCTCGGTTGGAACGGACCGTCTGCAAAGTTGCTAATCGCCAGCATGTTCCGGTGTCGAGCCAGGTAGGCCAGCGTCGCCTCGGGAGACCCCTCACGGATCATGAGGTGAACCGTCATCAAACTCTTGAAGACGACGGTCCATGTTGAGTCGTGCAGCCGGTTCTGCAGGGCGCGGAGGACCTCGGCTACGCCAGCCTCGCCGGAGTGAGTGCCAACTAGGATGTGCTCGATGTACTTGGTCTTCGGGGGAGCATTCTGTACGGACGAGGACCCGGTTAGTCATCTGGTTGGTCTCTTCGAAGCTGCCCTGTGTCGTGCCTCCAGGCTTGGTCTGGCGACATGGAAGCCCAGGGATAGGCCAAAGGTGTTTCATAGAGCTCGTAGCCAGAGTCGCCATCGCCAGCGTCGCATCGCCACCGCAGCGACATCATCGGCCAGAGCTTGACAGAGGTGGAAAGACACTCACCTTGATCTTGGTCGCCCCCTTGACGGACTTCTCAAAGGAGCTCATCGTTGCGAGGTTCCGTCTGGCGAGGGACTTGATCCGGCTTCGAGAGAGGGGACAGTGACAGTCGTCGAGTCGTCGGCGGATAAGAAAATTGGGCGACTGGACGGAGGTCAGGCCGAACCGGCAGCCGGGCGGAGCTGGGCGAGGGTTTGGGTTGGAGTCGGTTGGAGTCGAGATGGTGGTGTTGCTACTGCTAATGACTGCTATGGATTACTGCTGCCGGCGGCTATGGGCATGCTATTGGGCACTAGCAGGTTGGGGGTGTCGGGCTGAGGTTATGGAGATACCAGCGAGATACCCCGAGCGCAGCGGCACGTGGGCGGCGGAAGCTGCGGAATTGCGGTGGCTGGGGCAGCTAGGAGGAAGTCACTCACTAACGGGGGACGGACGCTGGGAGCAAACAAAGCTTCCGTCATGAGGTAATGTGCACAACGGCCCGCAGAAGGGGAAATACATAGGTAAGGTAACATGCAAGGCTACCTGTGAAAGTACTACTACTGGAGTTTCCGACATGCAGAAACACGAGACACTGCTGACCGTGTGATTTCCAGCTTCTATATGAGATATGACACACGAACATGGACATCACGGTTCTCAATGAAGCAATTTAACAACTTGGTGATTCTGATTTTCTTTGGTTTTGATCGTACAGCATCATGGGACACTGAAAGATATAGATATAGTAATGCTGGGTATGAAGTTACAAATGTGATGGGAAGACATAAATAATGTAGCACAGACAAGGCCAAGGAATGGGAAAGAGGAGAAAGATTCAAACCAAATGAAAAACACAAACAAACAGTAAGAAAAGACTTCCATTCGTAATAAATCAGAGCTTTTTTTCATCGCGTCCGATGCAATAACAAGGTCGGTGTGTCGAACGCCCATATCATGGAACCAGCCCTCCATCGCCCCCAGACCCTGAAGCCCCGAAGGGAGAGTCATGAAAGGTCAGGAAGGCGGCTCAGCATCATATTATGCACGCAATCTCATCACCTGTGCAGTCTCAGTTAGCAATCGTGCGCGTTTCCGTGGGAGTTTAGCCTAAAGCTGGGGGTCGTACGTTTATTTGAATGGAAGGGATGAAGAAGAAAAGAAAAAAGAAAAGTTGCAGCTTGCCAAGCGTGGCAGAAATTTAAAGCTCCAGCGCCGTGGGGTCGCCGGGAATTTGTCGGCTGATTGAGCGCCTTCCCTCTCTAGCAGCCAGACCATCTTCAACCTTTTATCTTATCGGCGTCAGTCATGCCATGATTCTTTACACAGCTTCATTCCTTTCTTCTTTTTGATGCCAATTTATATATAATTCTGGGCAATGGGGCCTTTTTCTGGCTCCCGTAGCCTGACACTGCGGCGTCATGTTTGTGTGAAGGCTTTTGCGGTTACGATTCCTCGGCAGGTGATTTACAGGCACAGCCGTCTCTACTCACAGACGGCCAAAGATGAGGCAGACGACTCGTCAAAACATGACACAATACTGGATCTTTGGCGTAGATGTAAGCTGCTCACGAAAGACAAAAAATCCTTATACATTGATAGATGTCTCTAACATTTCATAGACCAAGCCAATGACGAGTTACCGGGTCTAGGATCCGACGACGTTTACGTGGGCTTCATAGGCAAGAGTCGCAATGTCTCAAAGCATCTCTCATTCGCAGATCTCACCACGCCGTCTGGTGAGACCGTTCAAGTCTGCTCCAGCGCAGAGAGGGACAGTGAAGCGCATGACGACTTTCGTAAAGTCCCAGCTTTCAGCCCCGTTCTCATTCGTGTAAAGCAGCACGAGGCAGCAGAGGGCGAGTCAACAACCAGCGACGGCTCATCGAAGAGAACCGTCTACCTCGATAGCATACGTGCCCTCAACAGCGTCCCAAAGAACCTCATAGTCACGCCCGAAGTCCAGTTCCCCCCGACGAAGAGGCATCTCCAGATCCGGTACCATCCAGAATTGCAAGCCAGGCTACAGTTCAGATCATGGCTCAAGGGCAGCCTTAACCAAAGTTTGCTTCAGAAGGGCTTCACTGATATAGAGACTCCAACTCTCTTCAAATCTACGCCTGAAGGCGCCAGGGAATTCCTGGTTCCTACACGACAGAAAGGAACAGCTTATGCTCTAAGTCAGAGCCCCCAGCAGTACAAGCAGGTCCTCATGGCCAGTGGTATCATGCGGTATATGCAATGGGCCCGCTGTTACCGCGATGAAGATTCTCGGGCCGACCGACAACCAGAATTCTCACAGGTGAGGCGAGTCTTTGGGGATCCAACTGAACAAATCACTGACAGCTCTCTACCAGCTCGATATGGAATGGGCTTTCGCGGGAGCCGCAACGGTGCAGAAGGACATCAATGATATCGTCTTGGCGGCGTTGACTGCTCTCCAACCTGCACACAGCTACAAGGAAATCCGAGGGGAGGTCATTCCGGTTGTCGCCGATATACCTCCTACGCCTCCGCCAGCAGACCAGCCTGTCGCTCATCAGTTTACCAACCTCACGTTTGCGGATAGCATTGCCGCATATGGCTCTGACAAACCGGATTTACGCATTCCCCTCAGGGTATGCTAAGAAGGCACCCTTACGTATTGGTTAATGACTAACGTCTTATAGATACATGCCCTGCCGGACCTTGAGCCCTTCCGCAACTTTGTTGGCATGATCACTCATCTCACCAACCCTCTCATTGAAGCCTTCGCATTGCCGCTGAAGGACTGCTCTCCTTCGGAGGCGCGGAAGTTTGTGACCAAGTTCATGGACGAGCTTCCCCCCTCGTTAGCCAATAATCCCGACGGCAAACCTCAGATCCTCATACACGACTCAAGGCAGCCATTGAGCGGGTTCTCTTCGCTGGGTTTTGAGTACGAGAGTGTGCTCGATCTACTCACAGAAAGAAAAGGCCTCCAAGATGGAGACCTCGTTGTATTCCAGGCACGGGAGACGCCAGCTGGACAATACTACTCAGGTTCAACAAGGATTGGAGACATCCGCAACCTGCTGTGGAAGGCGCTTCTTGAAGAAGGCCTCGTGGAAACTCCGCGACTTGGTGAGCCACGATCACTTCAGTTTGTGTGGGTGACGGAGTTCCCCATGTTCAAGCCGGTTGAAGAGGGCGAACCAGGCCAGGAGGGCGCGGCAGGGATCGCAGCTTCTCACCACCCCTTTACTGCGCCCCTCTCCCAGAAAGACCTGGAACTACTGTTCACCGACCCTCTGGAGGCAAAGAGCGCTGCATATGATCTCGTTCTCAACGGTGTCGAAATCGGCGGAGGCAGTGTGCGTAACCACATTGTCGAAGTCCAAGACTTTATCATGCGAGACGTCTTGAAAATGACCGACAAGAGGATCAAGGACTTTTCACACCTTTTTGAAGCTCTGCGCTCGGGGTGCCCTCCTCATGCCGGCTTTGCGCTTGGATTCGATCGGTTTGCGGCCCTGATGACCGGCACGCCCACTGTCCGAGACGTTATCGCCTTTCCCAAGACGATGAAGGGAGAAGATCCCTTTGTGCAGTCACCCAGCAAGCTCAGCAATGAGCAGCTGGCTCCGTACGGCCTGCAACTCCGCCCAAAAGCCTCATAAGAGGTACAGGTTACCGATGAAGTTTTTTCATTGCTTCAAGAGAGGGAATTCAGCTGGTAATTGGGGCAACGATCTCATCTTATAAGACATGATTGTATAAGAGAAGCCTGTACGATCAACTGGGTGAATAGATGCATATAGACGATTTTGTACAATAGATGCCCTACCACTTCGTGTTCTTTTTTTTTTTTTTTTTTTTTTTTTTTTTTTTTTTTTTTTTTCTCTCGAGTACTCTCTACAATCTCGAGTGCTCAGAATTCATGACATACCTAATACAGCCAATGGATCTCTCCTTTTGGTCCATCATCTGAACAGCATCGCAAATGGGGAGCTGCCCACTGCCCCAACTCACCACCTCGGTACGTACCGACCTAGCGCCACTTCAATGTTCAAGCTCGTTGTTGGCCGCCACACAAATCCTCAGCCACTTCAATACCTTCACCGCCAAAAATTTCAGAAATTCTGCCGCTCTCCCACCTCGCATCGCAAGCCACAGCTTCCCTCCCAAGAGCGACGTCTCAGCAACCACAACAGCAGCGATCTCTCACGTCACCAATAAGTCGTGAAAGATCTAGCCGCACAAGATGTCGTCCCTACGGAATTCAATCCAGCGGCGCCCCCATCGGGAGCGCGCGCAACCCCTCGAGCGCCGCCGCCTGGGCCTCCTCGAGAAGCACAAGGTACGAACCATCACACCCACCCATCACAATCTCCTAGAACCAGCATTCTTTTCTTCTCTTTCTCTAGATGTGATGCTGAAATTAAGGGGCACAGGACTACTCCCAACGCGCAAAAGACTACAACCAGAAAAAAGCCACGCTCAAGGCGCTCCGCGAAAAAGCCGCCGACCGCAACGAGGATGAGTTCTACTTCGGCATGATGTCCCGCAAGGGCCCCGGCGCAAAGATTACGTCCGGCAAGTCCTGGAACGGCAGGGTCGAGGGCGACCGCGGGAACAATAAGGGCATGGACATGGACACGGTGCGGCTGCTCAAGACGCAGGATCTGGGGTACGTGCGCACGATGAAGCAGGTCGCCGTCAAGGAGCTCGCGAGGCTGGAGGAGCAGGCTGTGCTTGTCAAAGGGTTGGAGGAGCTGGCTGCTGCTGAAGAGGATGACGATGATGATGAGGAGGGATTTGATGATGACGATTCGGAGGATGAGGGTCTTTCGAGGAGAAGGAGGAGGAGATCGGGTGCAAAGGGTCCCCGGAAAATCGTCTTCATGGACAACGAAGACGAACGAGACGAAGCCCTCCAAGCAGCCGAAGAAAGCCAAGGCCCCAAAAGAGAAGACCAGCAGGCGGCCTTTGAACGGTCAGAGAACCTCGCCGAGCTGAAGCGGAAGCTCGAGCATGCGCGCAAAAAGGTCAAGTCGCTCATGACGGCGGAGAGCCAGCTCGAGGTCCAGCAGGCAAAGATGGCCAAGACGGCGACATCGGGCGGGACGACGAGGAGGGGGAAGAAGATTATGGTCAGGAAGAGGAAGAGGTAGATGAGGCATGACTTTTTGGGGTGGAAAAGGGCAGTCTTGCGGCTTGAGAGGCGCCGGAGGTTGCTTTAATGATGACCGCCGTCATTAATATGCTGTTGTGCGATTGCGAGATGGCTATGGTTTACAGATGCATGACCATGGAGTTACCCCGACGAAAAGGATCTTAGTTTGGCGTTACTGTTATTTACGGCTTTTGTAAGGTATGAAGAGGTCGTCGTTCTGCTTGTAATATTGGAATCACAGCCTTAGATGGCCTTATACATGAGATATACTTCATCATTGCGACACTATTCGCTCACAAGTCACTCGATTTGGACCCGCTGGTTGTTCCTTGTTGTCATGAATCATCGCCCATTGTCGTATTAATACTTGGATCCCACGCATTTATAAAGAACCTTGAAAACTCCCTTGACACATGCAAATCCGATCGTAAGTATCCATATAAAGCAGTTAAACACCCCCTTTGTCAGTTTGACGACGACTCGTAGTATAAACGGCAGCTTGTCTTCGCCTGCTGCCTTTTTGTTGCCCTTGCCCAGGCTGTCGTTTTGGCTTTCAATGTCAATTTCGAATTGTTCCATATTCGCTCGCTTCTTGTCCTTCTTGTCCTTCTTGTCCTTCTTGTCCTTCTTGTCCTTCTTCTTCTTACTGCCGTCATCGTCACGGTGTCGGCTCAGAGCACTGCTGATACTCCTTGATGGCCTCGGGGGCTCTGGTACCGGAGGTGCCTCGAATGCCTCCATGACCGTGTTGGGCGAGCTCCTATCCTCCATGGCGGCAACAAGAAGCAGTGCCGTAACAGCAACATCGACAATGTAGAAGGACTCAATCTTTGACGCAACGCCGGTATCGATTTCCAGCCAGCCGCTGCCGGTCCCATCTCGCGTCAGTTTGGCGAGGTGTTGCGGTGACTCGTGATGTTCCAGTGTGTACTCAACACGGGACCAAGCAGGGCAGTGTTCAACCGTGACGCAAAACGGAGTCGCCAGTGCCGGATGCACCACGTAGTAACTTGAGCTATCGTCATCCCATACAAGCCTCCCGCACTCCCTCTCTGCGGCCGCGACTGTGCCAGGATCATCTGGCCTATCCAAGGCTATCTTTGTTGCCGCGCAGGGCATGAGAAGAGCAGCAAGCCCGTCGTTTGGGGAGTGTTTTCTGGATTCTTCTTCCAAGGTCGTATTCAATGCCTCTTGCCAGTACTTTCCGTCCGAAGTTCGACTGCCGCCACCCATTACACCATTCAGAATACTTGCAGGTGAATGCGACGCCTGCTTAGGGGCCTTGTAAACCTTGCTCGGATCGTACCTGGTCAGCGACACGTAGGCTGAGGCAGACGTGGGATCCAGACGGAGGTTGTAGAAAGGTTGTGAAGCCGAGGACAATGTGTATACTGGGGCATCTTTTTGTTGCGTCAACTTCAGACAGTAAACGCGCCCCTCGGAGAAAGAGGCTTTCCAGCCGTTTGTGACTTTCCAAAGATCCAGCAGCTGCTCAGTCGTAGATATGGCGGGAATGACTGGAGGATTTTGAGGGCGAGTAGGGACCCTGAAGCCCGGGTCACGGACAGGAGGGTGCTCCGGTGCTGCGTCGGGGTCTTCGAAGTAACTCTGGCGGCTGACAACAGCCCGGGGCACTCCCGGCGGATGCGATCGAAGCGGGCCATAGTTTTGTTGATCCAAGGGCAGTTCGGGATTATACGTGGGGAACATGGATCGCAGGGGCGGCGGCTGCTCATGAGTCGGGGGAGCTTCGAAGAATAGAGGGGGCTTGGCGATGGAGTTCCTTGGCTGGTTGACGTTACTGCTGGCAAATATCTGAGGTGGTGCAAACGCAGCCTCCGTTCGTCGAGGGACTTCAAGAGTCAATCGGGGCTGCTGAACTCGAGCTGGGCGACTGGGTCCTGCGCCAGTGCTATTGAGCTGTTCATCGTCGACCGTCGCCGGCGGTGTAGCATCATGATCCAAAGCCGCCTCTGATGCTTCCTGGAGCGGAGAGTTGAATTCGAGTGGAGTGTGTGACCTCGGTTGAGGTGTCTGCCGGCCATTCGGAGAGGGAGATACCGCAGAAGCAGGCGCCGGCGCCGGCGAGGGCGAGCCCACTGGTGTTGTGGCACGACTATCCTGAACCTGCTGCTGCGGCGTAGCCGCTCGACGTTCGTGGGATTCGGAGCGACGGGTGCGTACCACCGGATGAGGTTTGGAAAAGTTGGGACTGGGGAAGAGCGAGAAGCTGGCGCTGCCAGATCGCTGATGTGAAGCCATGGCTCAGACGGGAAACTGTGTATCTAGACACTCTTTTCACCAACACCAGGCAAATCGGCCCTCTTCACGGAAGCGGCCGGGATATCGTGTGGAGGCGGAGCAATAAAGCACCGAGGAAGGACGGAAACAAACACAAAGGGTATCCAACTGTAAAAGCAACGGTGCTGAGATGTTACGGCTTCATTGTTCGTTGGTTGAGCGCCGCATCTTGATACCAGCAGAGCAGACACGACCCAGAACAACGGCAGATTGAGCAACACGCAAGGGCACGAGAAAGAAGAGCGCCGCAAGCGCAGATATAACATATAAAGCCCAAACATTCTTTATCTGGGAAGGTCAGCCTTGTGAAGAGGGTGGGGAGGCCGGCGACCCGGCCAGATGGCCAGATGATGCCGCCATCGAATCAGTGCGATTAAGCGCCTTTGGCTGGTCAAGTCGGCATGAGAATCGCAGCTGGAGCGAAGGACAAAGACGCACGGCAGGCCGAACAAAGAGAGCGAGTGGGTGATTGTCCATCACGTCTGTGTCTCAAAATAGCATTTGGATCTGGAAGGGTGGACGCCATCGATATCCGGCAGGCCAATGAGAGGCCGCATCACACTGCATCGGCGTTGTTAAGCGCTGGAACCGCAGGGGTCGGTTGAAGCTTGAAGGCACTGGACGAACGCCATAGGCCGCGCAGAGGGCCTAGAGCATCGCGTCTGGTCGCATCGGGGAGGCCTTGTGATAGGCTGGAGGTTTGTTGGTCGCGGCAGCAAGGGCGCTTATTCTGGACCTGTAAAAGTCATTGCGCCCATTGCAATACAAAGGGCGGTATAGATCAACGAAGATTTGTAGAGGGATGGAAACGGGTGATTGAAGGTTGGGAGAATTGGTCGAGTCCTGAATCACGTGTTTTCAGTATTCTAGGCGCGACTCTCTAGGAAAAGCACCCTCTGCGCGCCTTCTATTTCTCTTCTTCGCTACTTGGCTACTCGCTTCTTGCTCGACACATGGTGATTCCTTCCAAAACTCTGAAACAACCAGGCGGCACTACCCCGCTGCCTAGGATTAGACTTAAGGCAAGTGATACTGGCAGGTACCCGCCCCATGCAGGCTGGGATCCGGGAAAGGCCCCGCCTGCCAGAGTAGTGTCGTCTTTGCGTGTCCATTCTGGCATCAGCTATCAAACCCTCCGCTTCGAGATCTTACAATGGCTTCCAAGTTCTTATTTTGACAAAAAGCACAGGCCTTTATTCTCTTCAACCACCCCTACAATAACGATGTTGTAATTGAGAGGCCCAACGCATGTCCGTATAGGGGGGGGAACGACTAAAGACAATGAAGCTCCCCTAGGAATGACGAATGAAGTCTCTCTAAGAACGTGTGAGAGATCCTGACGATATTGAATACTGTCTCGCACTGTGTATTCTAAGTTAGCTGCTGCGTGGGTGACACTCTCTGCTACCACTCAAACTTCACATATTTTGGCTCCCGCTCGCTCCATGCTGTCGGTGACTCTTGGGCACAAACGCCCCTCACGTGCTTGTGAGTCGTTGAAAGAACATTCGAGGAAGGACCCTGCGGTTTCTCCATCGACGCGGCTAGAAGTCCATGTGCATCGTGGCCCACAGGAGCAGCTCATCGATTTGGCGGGGCGTTGCTGATACCGTAGCAATCGCGCAACGACTCGGACGCGATACGCCCTTGACATCATCCCTATCAAAGGCCTTCAGTCGCTAACAAGCGTTTCGTCGCCTGCCCTGTCGCCACGTCCCGCCAATATCGCAAACGATTATCTGCTGTGCATCGCGTGTCTGAAGCTCATCTCAGTAAACATGCCCTGGCACTACTGTTCGAAAGACACGGACGACATCAAGCTGCTCTGGGGCAGTGCGTGGGGTCGAGTCCCAAGAAGTCTTCAAAAGCTTCTCAATTCTTTGCCGCGGCCACATCCCGACCCGCAACTGGAATGGCACCTCCGACTATTTGATCAGTACAGCAATCTGAAGCGTACGATAGAGCAACGTAACGACTCCCCGCTGTTATCCGAACGGGCTATAAAGAGACTGAACATCATCCATGGCGCGCCACTCGATATCGATGACCTTCACCCAATCGATATCGAAAAGAGATTCTTCTTCGCCAAGCGTACTTGTCGGACTTGGGCAAAACAGCTCGCCCGGGCCTTTCTCAAAAAGGGGTGTATATGGTCAGAACTAGAAGAAAAGTCTAGCTGGAGGAGGGCCAAGTATAGGAAATCAATACGGCATATGCGCCATGAGCGCCACTATGTCGATTCCCTTTGGCACATGATTAAATGGTTGCAAGGGCGGACTTGGAAAGGCAACCCATGGTGGATCTGTGACCAGTACCAGTACGAACCAACATCCCAGCAACATTGCATTTCTCATATACGCGAAGAAAACCTATTGATCTCCATGTGTGCTAGTTTAACAATGGACAATCCGACGGATGCTACGCTCCACGAAAAGGTTTACAGAGGTCGGGCGAGGAAACTTCACCAATTCGAGCTTGTCCGTCCTCTCGTCCACAGAGGGAGAAGCAAAGATGGTCGTGATCCATCAGTTCCTCACGCCGTCATCATCACCTACGACACAGTTGCGCCTGACCATCGTCTCTTGAGAAGTGAACTGCTAGTGGCTCTGAGCGTGTTGCGCAGCAATCTTGCTCTGCGTCCTTGGCTTGAGCATCACACATTTCCGGTAAGGAGCCGCGAAGCATGCGTACCCAAGCAGCACCATAGCTCATATTATCCCAGATTTTGGTGTTGAGCTTCCACGAGACAGGGGCTCGAGTATTGCAGATGCACGCCGAAAACAATTGTTTCGTAGTGCGAGCCTCTCGCCAACTGGCGTTTCAAACGGATGACGGCAGCATACCAGACGACGCCCTCGTTATGCTTACATGGATGATGGCAGTACCCATGGGAGATACGAGTTTCCCCTTCTTACCAACTTCGGACGATACGAATCCTCGTCAAAGTGAAAGAGATCCCAAGGTTTCCTCTTCATTAAGAGTTCCAATTACTCCCGCCAATATGATATTCCCCGAGTGTTCAGGTGTTGACTGCTGATGAGTTATTACTGCTACTACTATAACTAGGTACCTAGGTAGATATGGTAAGACATTGTTGTATATTCTTCTGGTTTCAGTAGGAGCCACCGTAAATACCTGGCTACCTACCCTACTAGTAGTTATCATATTGTACAGGGGCAAGACAGTGGCCAGACGCTGAATTGATATTCTCAGTGACTCATTTACAGGTTATGGTAGGTAATAATCGTATGAGAATGTAGCTGTATAGAAATGCTGTGTCTCGGACAGTACTATCAGTAAGTATATAACTCTCAAATATTAACATCTAGTGGCCCGGCCCAGTATTGAACTCCGTCTGGCTGATCTGGCTGACATAAAACGACCAGCGACAAGCCCGCCGAAATCGCAGGTCACCCGAATCTCCAGCAATTGTCCAGCGCTTCTCCCATTGGCGCGGTTATTGTCGCCGGTTAAAATGCCATTGGTCCTCTTATAATTGTGGGCTTCCACGGCAAATCGTTCCCCAAGCAACTTGTTCGAGAGCCCAGCAACGCAACGCAGGCAACCAGGAACCTGGACCCTCTGCCAAATCCTTAGGCGCGCAGAGTAGCACCAGGCGCGGGGTTGACAAGTTCTCTCGATAGAACGACGTGGGAGCTCTTTAGGCTTCTCTCCAATGAGCTATCGTGGGGCGACGGCTCGGGGTTGGGAAGAAACTCGTTTTCGCGGATGGAAAATGTCATTGTGCCAATGGCTGAAATACCCAATGCGGGGATGGAGGGTTTTTGTGTATATAATGGGATTTGCACATCTTGGGTTTTGGGCAGAGGTTCCCCTTCTTTCTCCTCTGTCTGCTTTCTTGTCCATCTCTTGCTTCCTGACGTCGTCATCGTGATAGCTGCTATTACATCACCCCGCCAAAAGTGAACATTGGGCTTGGAGTTTAACAACTGATTCGTTTCGAAGATGGCGACTCAAACGATCAACAAGGATGCGATCAGCGTAAGAGGATTCCCTCACTGGAGAGGCGACTGGTGGTGTTGAGAGAGAGAAAAAGAGAGAGAGAGGTGTGAGAGAGAGAGACAATCGATCGAGGACTTGAAGCTGACTTGGCCCTCGGCAAACAGAACCTCTCCTTCGTCCTCAACAAGCCCGGCGACGTGACCTTTGAGGAGCGGCCGAAGCCGACCATCGCGGACCCCAACGACGTCCTTGTCGCCGTCAACTACACGGGCATCTGCGGCTCCGACGTGCACTACTGGGTGCACGGCGCCATCGGGCACTTCGTCGTCAAGGACCCGATGGTGCTGGGCCACGAGTCGGCCGGCACCGTCGTCGAGGTCGGCCCGGCCGTCAAGACCCTGAAACCCGGCGACCGCGTGGCCCTCGAGCCCGGCTACCCGTGCCGGCGGTGCTCCTTCTGCCGCGCCGGCAAGTACAACCTGTGCCCGGACATGGTCTTCGCCGCCACGCCGCCGTACCACGGCACCCTGACGGGCCTGTGGGCGGCGCCCGCCGACTTCTGCTACAAGCTGCCGGAGAGCGTGTCGCTGCAGGAGGGCGCGCTGATCGAGCCGCTGGCCGTGGCCGTCCACATCGTCAAGCAGGCCCGCGTCCGGCCGGGCCAGTCCGTCGTCGTCATGGGCGCGGGTCCCGTCGGCCTGCTGTGCGCCGCCGTGGCCAAGGCGTACGGCGCCACCACGATTGTCAGCGTCGACATCGTGCAGTCCAAGCTCGACTTTGCGCGCGACTTTTGCTCCACGCACACGTACGTCTCGCAGCGCGTCTCGCCCGAGGACAACGCAAAGGCCATCAAGGAGCTGGCGGAGCTGCCCGGCGGCGCCGACGTCGTCATCGACGCCAGCGGCGCGGAGCCCTCGATCCAGACGAGCATTCACGTCGTCCGCATGGGCGGCACGTACGTCCAGGGCGGCATGGGCAAGAGCGACATCACATTCCCCATCATGGCCATGTGCCTCAAGGAGGTGACGGCCAGGGGCTCGTTCCGCTACGGCGCCGGCGATTACGAGCTGGCTGTCGAGCTGGTCCGGACTGGGCGGGTGGACGTCAAGAAGCTGATTACGGGCACTGTCAGCTTCAAGCAGGCGGAGGAGGCGTTCCAAAAGGTCAAGTCTGGGGAGGCCATCAAGATTCTGATTGCCGGGCCCAACGAGAAGGTGTAAGTGAGCGTCTGCCGGGCTTCATGACGATAGATGGATACACATATAATGTAAAATAGCGAAACAAAATAAAAAAGGTTCAAAAGCTTTTGATGGCAGCGAGGAAGCAACGTCAATATGAGCAAAGCAGATCTTGCTGCGAAGGGGGTTCCAGCAAAAGGGCACGCGGTGACCCGTGCAATGGCGAGCGGGTGGCGGCCAGCAGAAACCCCCCAACAATTGAGGCTCTACTGGCTGTGGATGCGCAGCTGAAGGGCCTGCCAGTCACACAGAAACACGCGCCCTGGGCTAATCATTGATTGATTTCTTCATTGATGCATCCTAAGGGCGAGATATCGTCCAGTAGCACGGCCTGGATTGTCTTAAGCGAACGGCCTAATAGCACATAGACGGGCCAAGGGCGCTAAAGCAGCAGCAAAGAGTGAGGCTGAAGTTGATCAAAGATTTGTTGTTAAGCAGGATGGAATCAATTCGAGTCACACGCACACACACACACAGCACCTTTCCGCGGCGGATCCCCCTGTCCGACGATCCAATCTCTCTCTCTCTTTTCCTCTTCCCAGTGGGATCTTTCTCCGTCTGTTTGCGTCTGTACTGTCGAAATAGGTAAAATCGACGAGTGCCAAAAGAGGTGCTGACGAGAGAAGCTAAGACGGCGGAACCAATCCCGCACGGATGCCGATCTGCTGCGTTTCGGGAAGGGCCCTTTTTCAAGGTTATCTGAACGATGATCGATCTCTACCTTATACTTTAGCATGTGGATTCTCTCACGAGTTGCCGAGTCTGTAAACATAAAGTTTGTCTGCATGTCTGTTTCTGCATATATATATATAGAAGCATGGAGATGATGGAGACTCGAGGAGTTGTACAAAGCAGCCATCACAGCCACAGCGCCTTGCATGCAAGGGACTCCATCCAGACGCTCGTACGATCACATGGTAGCACGCGCAACATGGACACTTTTTCAGCTTAAAGCTGCTGGTTCCATGCAAGGGAGGGTCCAAAGGGTTCAGCTATGTGGACGTACTCATACTCATACATGTACAGGCACAAGTACTACACAGAGACCCTGGCTGATATCTACGAGTACATAAGGTATGCCGTCAGTTTGTGCCAATGACCTATTTTGCCTTTTTCTCCGTTTTTTTCGATATTTGACAGTCGATAGTCTCATCCCTCCCACGAGCTCGTTGCTTCCTCCAGGGAATCGACTCCGCGGATCCGCCTGTCAGAAACGACGCATTACTGCCAGGGTTCACACCTTATCTGCCGCCTCTGTGCAGGTACATGTACACGAGGTATGCGGATTCAGCGCCAATAGTAGCCGATTTGCTAGACTGCGGGCTTACAACCTCATCAAAAGAAAACCCCATCCAGCTTCTCATGCAAGCCACATGTGCCAACCCAGCCTGCTTTGATGGCTCTGATTGCTCTTGTACGCAGTAACATGCAGGACGCAGCACCACTTGTATTTGCCGTTTCAAGCCCACTCACACCCTCTTTCCGTGTCGTTGCACCGACGCGAGCAAGGCCTTCGGAACCTTGTCTGCAGCTCTCCATCACTAATCCCCTCCTCTCACTCGATGCATCTTGGAGAACCTCAAGCATTGCGGGTCCAGAACGCCATCAACATCCTCTTGGGCTGCCACAGCCGCACCGGCTAGCGAGTCGAACATGCAAGTCCCCCCAGTCCCTGATCTGCTCAAGTCCAAGCTTTCTTCTCTACTCGAGTGACAAAACAACGCAGCGAGGCCTAAAACCACTAAAAGCAACCACACCCTGGGCTGCGGCTGAACCCGAGAGGGGGGCACCAAGGCAGCTAGTCGCGTCGCTGGCGCGGGCAGAACAACTGCGAGGGTATCTGATAGGCGATGTATGTAGAACCAAAGGGCGTGATGGGCCGGCAGTCTGCCTCACCGACTGCTGGCTAGGCTGAGAGACGTGCCGGTGGCGGAGACGAGATACCCTTATGCTGCTACTATTAGCACACGCTTGTGCTTTTGCTACAGACCCTAGCGAGCTTTGACGATGGGCCATGGGCGATGGGCGGCAGCAATAAGAATGCCGTGCCGTCCTGCTGCCGGCGCTGGACTCTGGCTTTCTCGGCTATTGTAGTACTATCCATACTTCGCTCTTTTGCTTTCTTCAACTGGTATAAGACGGGCTCTCAAGTTTGTCTGTAACACGTACCGTATCAGACGTTGAGGAGCATCCCAAGGAAATACATACACACACGACGACTGGCTTACACGCAACAAACTCGCCCATCATGCAGCAGCCTGAGAGGCAAGCCGACCACATCCTGGTCTCGCCCACTTGGGTCTTCGTCGTCCGCATCTTCCAGATCCTCATCTCCCTCGTCATCCTCGCTCTGGCTGCTCGGTTGATGCACGATGCGTACCTCGACGAAGAAGGTCTCGCCCTGGCCATTGTAAGCGATACACTCTTTGCATGTTCTTGTCCCCCAAGGCAGCTCTAACACCGAGCCAGGCCATCATCACTTGGATCGTCACCATGTACGCCATCCTGAGCGAGAAAGTCCCGACACTGCACCACATCTACCACGTCGTTGCCGTCATCGTCCTCGACGGCGTCATGATGATCCTCTGGCTGGCAACCTTTGCCGCTGTCGCTGCCAGGCGCGCCAAGTTCGTCTACAACGTCTCCGTCGACGGATGTTTCGACGATGGCAGTCTGTTCAACAGCAAGACGTGCTTCAAGAAGCGCGACGTCATCCTCTTCAAGTCCGGCGGTGACATGCTCGCTGCCATTGCGGGCCTTGGCGCCTTGGTCTGGTAAGTTTCAAACGGAGTTTGGGTTTTGGATCTCGGTTGCTGTAGCTGACCCGGTTGCATAGGCTCCTCTTCATCGCCAGCTTTGCCTGGACTCTGCACGGCTTTCTCATGGGCCGCAAGGACGGCCGCTTCTTGTTCGACACCGAAGCTGCCCCTACCCAGCAGACCTTCGTCATGGAGCCCAAGCAGGACCAGGTTCAGCAGCAGCAACAGCAGAACCTCATCCCGCCTCAGAACACGGCCCAGCCCAACAACCAGTATCCCCCGCAGGGCCAATACCCGCAGGATCAATATCCTCCTCAGACCACCAGCCCTTACCCGCCGGCCCAGTCTCCCTACCAGCCGCAGACTGCCTACTCTCCTCCTCCTCAGGACCCGCAGGCATATGGCCAGTACCCTCCTCAGCAGTACCACGAGGCGCCTTCCCACCACGGCACCTCGCCCCCTCCCCAGCAGGCCCCCTATCAAGCCCCTTGAGGGATAGGTCAAACAATGAAATGAGAACAGAGCTGGGGAAGAGGTAGATGAAGTTGGTTAAACGGATGTGCGGGGCGCAATGATTTTATGGATATCCCATGGGGTAATGGCTGGCTTTGAGTAATGAACTGGATGAAATACGGTAGATACCTTTTATATCACGAAGCACTGGCGGCTGCAATGAGCAGTCGGAATTCAGTCTCCTTTGACAAAGTTTCGCACGATGTCGTGATGTATGAGTGCATGAAGACAAAGAAAGAAGAAACCCAGAGTAGGCGATTTCCTGTTCGCTGTAAGTCAAAGAAGGCAGGCGGTGAGTGTTTCTGCCGGTCGATCGGCCCAGCTCCAAACCCATTTGACGATTAGATTACCACTCCAAGATCCGCTCAAGCTTCAGAATCGACCGGTCCTCCATCGTACGAAACCCCACTGCGTCCAAAACTCCAAAACATCTCGAACCAGCACGAAATACCTGGTCATCTTGTCACCCAGCGCTCATTCACACTCATACTGCGTCAACAGAGGCTTGCGCAGCTCAATGGCCACAATGGCCGCAGAAACACCCGACGTCCCCCAACCGCGGCTCGGCGTGCCGTCGCGGAACCCGCTGCCCTTGTCGGCTTCCCAGGAGTCGCAGGTGCGAGATATCTACTATGCCCGGGTGCGGAAGCAATGCGCCGACGAGATCAAAGGTAGGCGAACTCCCTGTTAATGCCCTTTTTTATCTCGGCTGGCTGTGATCCTGGAGGCTCGTGAGAAAGTGGCATGATCCCCCTCACTTCCCCTCCCTCTCTCCGTTGGAGCTGTCTTTGTGCGACTGTTGCTAAAGAGAAATTACTGAACGGAATAGCATTCGCCGACTGCGCTCTCGGCCGAACATTCAGCGTCACATTCGCCTGCCGAGCCGAACACACCGCCATGAACGCCTGCATGAAGCGCCACGCCACACAAGAAGAACAGGACGCCGCGCGGGAGGAGTGGTTCGCGCTGCGGATGGAGCGGCAGCGGCAGCGCGAGAGGAAAGCCAAGATGGCGGCGGCCCAGGAGGAGTTTATGCGCGAGTGGTGGGGGCTGCCGGAGGAAGTCAGGCTTTCGAGGGGGAGAGAGATGGCCAAGCGGGGGGAGAAGATACCTCCCATGAGACCCGAAGGCAGCGCCAAGTGAGGACGAATTTATCGTTGGCAAAGGGAGGAAGGGGAACAGAAGTTCAGACATTTTCCATGGTTCGTTGGCGTTTCTTTTTGTTGGCGCAAGGATGGCAATTTGCTTTTGATCAAAGTCCTTTGATGGGCTTTCATGTTCGAATATCGGGTTGGGAAGAGAGGGGTGATGCACAGATATAGACACACTCAGATTACGGGAACTTGTACGATTATGAGATGTCGAAAAAGGGGGGACAACGCTGCTTCTTGGATAGCGCAGCGGCCGGTTTATAGACGACTATTAGAAACTCGCTGCTTGACAAGCTCCAGCACCTCCTCCGCAACACCCCACGAAAGCTCAAACCCCCTGCCCCCCAGGCCATACGCATGCACAACCACTCTCCCCTCGCCATCATCCAGACCCTTGATCTCACCAGCCGGGATGTCCTCCCTCTCCAACCGAATCCCTCCCCTGCGCGTCGGCCTCCGTCCGACAATATCGCCCAGCGGCTTCAGGGGCCCGTCGGCCACGATGGGGGGATACGTTGCCGCAAAGGCGGACAGCAGACGGGCGCGCGTCTCAGGGCTGGGCTCCGGGTCCCAGTTGTCGGGCTCCTTTGTCCCGCCGATGACGGTGCCGCCGTGGAAGTTCCGGGGGACGCAAAAGGTCCACGATCCGTCTCCGTTTTGGCGGGTGACTGTGGCGTCGCAGGGGTTTGCGACGAGACAAGTTTGGCCTGGGGGTAATATGTGTCAGTTCATAAGATGCCAACTCCCAATTTCCAACTTGTGCTCTTCGGTGATAGATATATATGTCTCAGGGGCCTGATAGCCTACCTCGTGTGGGAAACACGGCTGGGTCGTTGAAACCCGCACCGGAGCAGTTCACGACAATCTTGACGCTGGGGACGGCCCTGATGAGGAACGCCTCGTTCAAATTACGCAGTTCCATCGACATGGCTTTCCCACCGAGCATGTGAAAGCGGCGCAACAGAAACGAACAGTACACCATGGGATTCACGCACCACGTCCTGTATTCACATCCCCAAGCAACCCTGTCGTCCGGAAAGTCATCCTTCCCCAGCAGCTGGAAGCCTTCAAGCCCTAGCTGCAGAGCCTTTTCCACCGTGAGGTCCCGATGCACAGGCGGCGGATTCTCAAAGTACTCGATGCCCTTCATAAACGTGATGCCCGCCTCAGGGAACGCAGCCGCCGTGGCCTCCATGTGGCGATACGTCACGAGGGAGAAGCCGTGCTCGCGCTGCTCGCCGGGGTTCGTGGGCAGAACCCAGCGGTTGTGCGCGCCGCCCCATTGCGAGGTGTAGTTGATGAGGGCGCGCTTGTCGGCGGCTTCGTAGGGGGTTGGGAAGTCCCTTGCGATGATGGTGACGGCGTGGCCGGCTTGTTGGAGGCGGAGGGCGGCGCTGAGGCCGATTACGCCGGCTCTGGAGGGGTTGGAGAGGTTAGAGGTGTGAGATGCCAAATGAAGAATGAGGAGGGACTTACCCGATGACGATGATGTCGGACATTGTGTTGGAAGTTTGGGGTTGGGTATAGTATATGATAAGAGTAGTGTCAAGAGGGCTACGATTCCCTCACTGGACTACCTATGCAAACCGGCAGATAGGTCCTCTATATGTAAAAATCCATAAGAGCTTCACCCATTTCTCTTCGACATCACACCATATGAGCCTGTTGTCACACCCAAACCCTCAATCCGAGAATCCAAGTGTGTCGACCAGCCCATCACCTCCGACTCTGCCTCTTCGGAGAACCGGCCTCCGAATCTCGGCCGCTTGGAGTGCGGAGTTGGGCAAAACCGGGGAGCTGAGGGCGCCAATCATCGGCGTAAGTGGGGAAGGACATTGACGAGAAAAGGGTGTCGTCAAGCTGGGCAGCTGTTCAACAAGCTGAGAAGAAGAGGAAAACTATTGAATGTACTTGCATACCTACTAGGCAGTCTTCATGCATAGGGACTTGGAGGGTGGGCGGAGTTTGTGGGTGAGGCTGATTTCTGGACTGAGGAAAAAGTACCCGTGTAAGTGGCGCCTTGGTGGTTGTCGGCAAAGATAACGGCGTAGTTAAAGAAACGAAACATGGACAGAACAAAGAGGAGAAAGACAATATAAAGGAAAAGGTTAGGCGAAGAAGACGGCTTGCAGCCCAAATCCTCGCATTCAAAGATTAAGCATGTATAAGGCATCACAAATGGAAGATGCTGCCAGATGAGTGAAGGTGAGTACCTATCTTATCCGAGGTACTTCTACACCTTATCAATGGAGAGCCATCTCATGTAGAAGTCACGACTCACGACTCTGTTTCAGGGCAGCTTCCTATATTGTTTCCCTCGTTAAATCACGTGGTGGATGACAACGTTCGTCCTTCTTCCCACGATATCCGTTCCTCACATCAGTCTCGTCCGAACAGCTTCACAGCCCAAGACAAAATTGGCTCAATTTCTCATCTCTTCTCGTCCTGATTACTGTTGACGCACTCAGGCGGACTTTTCTGTTTTGTCAAGAGTCAGCGTCGGACGCGCAACTCTAGCCCACAGCTTGCCATATCGGGTCACTAGTTGACGAGCAAAACGAACTGCGTGCTATCGCTCCCATTGCTCATATGGCATATTCGCCTCCTTGAGATCGGGCATACGAACTGAGCCCGTATCGGACAATGCTGTTGGGTAGGTTCAATGCATAGAGACGAAACGAGGAAGCGGCGCTATATACGGTCTTACTATGCTTACCACCAGCTTACACGGCCCCCACCAAAGAGCTCTCGCTCGACTTCGTCTCAGCAGGACTGATGATGTGATTACAGGTACAGGGCCATCATCGAATGGCTTAAAATCTGGCCCAATGCGATATTCTCTTGAATATTGTGGCGAGTGAGGTCCAGTCGTCCGTCATCCAGCGTACCGACTGCCGGACAACACCACGACAAACCGTCCTCGTCCGCTTTTACCCCGCCAAAATTGGTGATCAACCTTGATGGCTACACGTACAACAAGCTTCATCCTACGTGAGCCGCCACCTTCGAATGAGCGGCGCTAGCGGCAGGAAAGTATTGGATAAGAAGAAGTAGCGTCGCCTGCGCCTCTGACGGATTTCGAACCTGGTCCGCTAGCCTCGAATCAATAGGCCTTAAACCGCATAAGCTGCCTGGAAGCTATGAATCACGGCGTCGGTTTTCCCCTGTAGCCTGCATGCTGCTTGCGGGTGGAACTGGCATTGCTGTGGTTTAAATAGGACCGCAGAGTCCCAGAGCAACTGTCTTCGTTGTGCTCGTTCATCTTTGGGTCTTTGCATCCTTTTGCGCCTGCATCTTTGCGTCTGTGTATAGCCTCAAGAACGGATCAGTTATCATCGAGCACAGCACAATGGTCGTCCTCAGACCGCAGTCCGAATTTGGCCATGCGCCGCCTCCTCAGACTCCCTACAGCATCATCAGCAACTTGCCTGGATGGGGCATGCTTCAAGGATTCCGCGATGGAGACATGTCTCCCATGGCCAAAGTCGTCCATATTTACCCACGCTTTGGTCCAACGCAGTTCGCTGCCAAGGTGAGCTACGCAGCATACGGCGCCCACTACTGGCAATTTCTCTGACCTTTACATGTATAGCTCGGCCAAGAGGTTGCGAAGAGACTAGGCCATGAGGGCAAGGCCTGCATGGTGTATCTCAATCCGATCATGTGGCCCTTTACGGCTGGCCATGTTCAGAACAAGGCTCGAGAGGAGGCAGCCATTGATCCGGGCAAGCTCACTTACAAATGCGTCGACGTGGGTGGACATCGCCTCTATGCAGTCCTGTTTGAACCAGCCCACACCAAGGCGCTTCTGCTGAGCTGGGGAACGCCCGGTCTTGGACTTTCCATTCGGATGGCCGAGCACTTGTTGAAGGATATCGACACCTTGGTTGAGGTTCCGTTCGACGATCCCAAGAACCCCCCTAAGCCAACTTATACACCTGTTGGTCCAGCTCATCAACTGCTCCGCGAACGCATCAACTACTTTGTGCACCGTGGTGCCATCGATCCAGGGCTAGTCAAGAGCAAGCCCAGTGATGTTCTTCTCTTCCCCACTGGCATGGCAGCCATCTTCTACACGACAAATGTTATCCAGGAATACCGCCCCGGAACCAATGTTGCCCTTGGCGTCGTCTTCCACAATACACACCATCATCTCCACGAAGAAAGTCCTCATGGATTTAAGCACTTGGGCAATGTTGACGAGAAAGGTCTTGACGAAATGGAGACGTGGCTTAATGGGGAAGCGAGCCAAGGCAAAAAAGTAAGCTTTGTCATTGTTGAATTCCCCGGGAATCCAACGACGCAAAGCGTGGATCTGCACCGTCTCAAGAAATTATCCGAGAAGCACGGTTTCGTGCTGATTGTTGACGACACTCTGGCGGGTTTCGCCAATGTCGATGTTTTGGCTTACTCTGATATCCTCCTCACCTCTCTCACCAAGTCCTTCAACGGCAGAGCTGATGCCCTCGGCGGCTCAATTGTCCTCAACCCCCTTTCGCCTCATTACAACGAGCTGTCTTCTCGCTTTGCCAAGGCTTTCAACAATGAGTTCTTCGCTGCCGATGCAGAGGTGATACTTCTCAACTCGCATGACTATCTCGAACGGACGCGCCGCCTGAATCGGAACGCAGAGGCCATGGCAGCTTTTCTGCACCAGACAATCGGCCGCGATGGTTCTCCCGTGGCCAGAGTCCAGTACCCTAGTCTGCTGCCTGACAAGTCCATCTATGATCGCTACTTGAGGCGTAGCACCACGGATCTCCCCAACCCGGGCTACGGCTGCCTTCTGAACGTTGAGTTTGAGAGCGTAGCAGCCGCTCAAGCGTTCTACGACAGATGCGGCTTCTATTCCAGCCCACACTTGGGTGGGCACGTCACCATCATGCTGGCATACAACATGATGATGTTTGGAAAGAAGAAGGAGGAGCGGGAAGAGTTTAGGACGTATGGCGCCATTGAGGAAAGCATCAGGCTTTCTGCCGGGTTGGAAGACGTGGAGGATCTGATTGACACGCTCAAGGATGCTCTGGATGCGGCGACTGAGGCTCAGAAGAAGGCAGCCCCGAATGGAACCCAGTGAAGGATTTCAAGGAATGAGATGTTCTTTAGACTATAAATATCGAACGTATGCTCCAACCTGTTTCTTGACTTGTGTCTTGATGAGTGCTCTCAAGAAGACGAGCACGTCAGCTTCGTGACTGGGGTTCACCTGTGCTATTAATAGCATCACTATATATCGCCTTTTCTGCGGCCAATCATACCGAGCGGGGATATCAAAAGCAGCAGGAGTCTGTTGATATCAACATTCCTCGTCTCACCACAACTTCACCAAATATTCATTCAGCAAAATCCTCATTCCCAGTCCCCATCTCTAATACTCGGCCGGCAATTCAAGAGAAAGACGAAGCCCCCTCTCTTACTACCTAGGGAGATGTTTTTGCCCCCCATATTACGACCATCTTCCCCCAGGTTCTCCCCCGTCTAAACCACATCAGGTTACTAACCCGAGACGCCCTCCCGCCCCAACTTGTAACTCTGTTTTTTTCGACAACTTCTTTTTTTTGCTTTTCTCTTTCCCCTCTTGGTAACTGACTTACAACGAACCATGTGAGAGGCGTCAAATGTCCGGCTTTGCTTTGCTTTGCTTTGTTGTTCTTTTCTTTTCTTTCTTCCCCTCATGTCGGTGTTGGGGGTTGCATGTCGTTTCTCGATGGAGTTGCTTGGTTAGGCAAGGTGGTGATGAAAGATCTCCTTCTCTGGCGAGTTCCCCAAACTGGGGTATTCATAGACTGCTTCTTCTTTCGATAGTAAAGTAAAAGATGAAAAGGTATAAATCAGGGCCATAATTCCTCGATCTTACACCAGTGGATTTTCAATATCATTACTTTGTCTGATCTCGGAGACTCGAGTCCTTTAAACATCTTGCGAATAGAATCAAGCCGCTCCTGTCACGAAAATGACCTGCACCCAGCATTTCACCACGGCCGAGTTCCCCTCCGAAGCCGGCAAGGAAATCACCACCGTGTATGCCGACGATCCAGCTACAGATGCCGCCCTGCTAGAATCCATCCTCGACAGGGACGGCGCCGTAATCGTTAAGAACCTCATCCCCCAATCGCTCTGCGCGCAAATCAAGACCGATCTCAAGCCCATCTTCGACGCGGACAAGCCGGATCCAGCTGGCTTCTTTCCCAGCACGACGAAGCGCGCTCATGGCATCCTGGCCAAATCGCCTGCTAGCGCCAAGCTGGTGGTGAACCCGCTCTTCCAGTCCGTCGCCGAGCGCATGTTGACCAGCAGATATACCTACTGGGAGGGCCAGGAGAAGAAGACTGTGGCAGCGAAGCCGCAGATCGCGAGCATAGTGGGCTTCCGCGTTGAGCCCGGCGGCAAGCAGCAGCCTCTCCACAGGGATGATTCAGACTATCACACTCGAAACTGCGACATGCCCGTCATGCTGGGCTGCGTCACGGTATGAGTCCGATCATGGCGTCCTCTGAAAGGGAAAAGCAAGCCATTGGCTGACAAACTGTGCGTTGAACCAGGCATTGTCCAAGACGACAAAGGAGAACGGCGCGACAGTTATCATCCCCAAGAGCCACTTATGGGGCCCGGACAGGTGCCCTCTCAACGAAGAGACCATTTCGGCGGAGCTCGAGGTCGGAGACGCTGCGATATTCGTCGGCAACGTATATCATGCGGGCGGCGCAAACGTCACGAGGTAGCGATGCCCCAGAAACATGAGAGTGACAGTTATGCTGACAGCCTTCAAACGTATAGGGATGACGCACGCGAGACAATTGGCGTCTTCATGTGCAAGGGAACACTGAGACAAGAAGAGAATCAGTATCTGGAACTGCCGCCAGAGCTAGCAAAGGATCGGGGCTTCTCACCGCAACTACTGCGTTTGCTCGGATATGGGCTCTGCCCCCCAGCACTGGGCTTATACCGGTATAAGGACCCCATGGAGGAGATTTTCAACGTCCTAGACGAAGAGACAATCCGTAGATAGAGTCAAAACCGCAAATCGAGAATCATGTCCCTTGACACACCTCTATACTACAAGAATTCTCAGTCCGTTCGCTTGCAGTTGTTGCGCAACCGGTAGCCAGTTGGGCTCTGTGCCATTCCAGAAGGCGTTAAAGAAGCGCCGGATGGTTTCGTATTGCTTGAAGCCCGTCGTTCTGATCGTTTTATCCAGAATTTCGGTAACCTTGTGCTGCCTTTCCACGTCGCCGTGGCACTCGGTACCTGCAATGAAGATGGGCCACGGGAGGTTCTGGATACAAAGCGACTGGTTCTCAATCTGGCCCAGCTGGTCAAACAGCTTGGCGACGGAAGCCAGCCAGTCATAGTTGTCGGGCGTCGCATAGCCCAGGCATCTGTATGCATAGACAACGGCAGCGTGGTGATATAGGTCCACCAGCCTGATGAAGTCTCGACGCACAACCGGAGGGTCCATCTGCAGCTTCCCCGCGATCATCAGCGTCTGTCCTCTTGCCTGCTCGAAACGTGATTGAACCTCTGATATGGTGAAGCTCTTGGGCCAAAGAGACACATCAATGGCCTCGTTGACAGCCATGGATCGTCGCGAAGCCAGCGTGATTTGGTGCAGAAAGGTGAGATACTCGGAGAACAGCACGTGGTCGCCAGAGTTGGATGTGGGCAGAACGGCCTCTGCAACGTCAACCAAGTCAAAGGATGTTGCCGAGCCGAGGACATCGTGGATCGCAAGTTGGTTCCTCAGAAACGCAAAGAGGCCCTTGTTGCACGCTTCATTCTTCCCAAACACGTTGACGATGGTTCTTGCTGCAAGCCGATGACTCTCCGCCGCCTCGGAATTGATCTTGGCCATCTCGTAGTTCGCAATGACGAGAATGCAGGCCAGCACCCATTCCGCGTTGGCGACGTCGTCGCGGGTATTGAGCTCGGCTCCGCTGTTGAGCCGGTTATTCATCTCCCGCAGCTGTTCCCTCACAACATCCAAGCATGCGTCCCGCGCCTCTTCATGGTATCGGGCCAGCTCGCTCGGAAACTTCATGGGCCCATGGTAGAGAGAAAAGGCGGCAATGGCAAACCGAAGGCCTGGGGCGTTGGCAGCCATGGGCAGCATCCGACGTCGATAATCGTTCTCCTCCGAGTCGACCCAGACCATGCGTCCGGCAAGATACTTGTCATAGTACTCGATGATCTCTGGTGATGATGCCCACTGGGTATAATTCAGTAGCAAGCCCTGAGCTGCAGGGGTGTTTTCCATGGACTTGATGCTGATAGACGTCGGCCTGGTCACTTGGAGAGCCCTGGAAGTATCCGTACTAGGGTCGACGGCAGGGGTAGAAACGGGAGCAGCAGCAGAGACAGGCGCAGTAGTAGAGACGGGAGTAGTAGTAGTGGGAGGAGGAGGAGGATGAGGAGAAGGAATAGGAGCAGCGGCAGCAGTAGTAATGCTCGGCTTTGGTGCAGCAACAGGATCCTCGATAGTCGACAGACTCAATTCCATGGGCACTGAGCCAGCGACGGGCAGCCTCTGGCCCTTGAGTTTGCCACGGACCGCCACGCCATCAGCCCAGCGCAGATGCCGCCCGTATCCCGGGCAGACGAGGCCCTTCTTAATGCATTTTGCACAAGCCGGGCGGCCGAGGTCACATCGGATGCGTCGCCGCATACAACTTCGGCAGCCTATTTTCGGACCAAAGCGAAAAGCAGATCGGATCGGATCAGCAACGCAACCCTCGTCAAAAGCATGACAGACACACCAAGGCAAAGAGAAAGAAGAAGGGACTAAGACGCATCGACTCACCCTTTGTTGTTGCTTCAGCCGAGCCCTTGGAGCTCATTGTAGCCAGCAGTCAGTCGTACGGTATTCATCAAATCCCCGGTCAGAATGTCGTCCGGCTGTTGGTTGAGGTGGAATCCGAGTGTGGGAAAGAATGTCGGAGTCGACAGAGAAAAAAAAGTGGACGGGCATCGGAGTAATAAATCGGCTTAGTCTAGGCAGATTTTACGTACAAAGAATCAAATGGCTCCGGCAGCCGCTCGCCTTGTCGTCAAGTGGGTTATGACTGTACCTTTCAGGCGGGTTTAGCCGTGGGCAGTGCTGACGACTTGGACGGTGGACGGCCTAAACTCCATTGAATTCGTTGCGTAGCCGCATCTGGGTGCGTGTGTATAGCCTCAACTTGCGCTTGAGAATGAGAGTGGCAGAAGGTAGTTGAGCGCTGAGGCCACCAGTGCAGATACATAAGCCACGATGAGTCGATTCAACACTATCATTAGCCACAAGCTAGATTTACGGTACCTTGCATCTGGCATTACCAAAGCCACCTCATCCCACGTCAAGGATAGCATCATACTCAGCATCGCACCTCGTTACACTTGAGCAAGACTCGTAGTATGCCGGCTCAAAGATTCTATGCAGCGCATCATTCGATCATCCCCAATAGGCTAGGTGATAAATATCTTGTATATGTGATACAGATATTACGGCAACAACAGCAATAACGCCTCCCTCCCGCCGTGATTCAAACCCCAACCTAGACCAAGTTTACCCCAGAGGATCCAAGTAGAAGCGCAAAGAAGAAGAATGAGAGCGGCAGTGAATTCGATATTTTCAGCTGCACCAGATTCACACAGAGGAAAAAAGAGGCGAAAATCATGTGCGCACTCCGAAACACCTGCAGCGCATCAGCCATGCCTCTTCCATCCTCTCCTTCCCCCAAAACCCAATACTTGCCATTTCTACTTTTTTCAACCTTCAAGTTCAAACTTCACCACCATCTTCTATCCCAGCATCCCTTCTTCAAACAGAATCTTCAGTCCCGCCAACTCTCAAGGGGCATCTTATGCTACATCGCCATCTGCTCGATTATAATAGCAATAGCCCAACCATGCCAAAGGACTTCATCAGCGTGGTACAGGACCTCGAGGACCTCCTGTGCCACCACATCACCGCCTCCACCCCCGAGGACTTTGTCGACGAACTCGCCGACATCATCAAGGCGGTCCTTAACGTCGACCGCAACACCCACTGGAGCATCCAGTCCTTTTTATACGATCTCAGACAGGAATACTATCGCATACGTACGCTTCTTTCCTCTCTTGTTTTGTTCCCCTTCTAAATCATAAAACAACACCTAATCATGAACAAAATCAAAAAACAGACCTCACATCCGAACAACCACAGCGATCCCGCCCCCAAGACGACATCTGGCCCCGCCTCAACCGCTCCGTCGTCGAACCCCTGAGCACCATGCCCATGACCCACGACATTGGCCCCGACATGCCCTCCTTCGCCATCCGCTACGCAGACCAGGTCTACAACGTCATCCGCCTCCAGGCAAAGATGCCCTACAAGCCCTTCATCGAGGTCCTCACCGAAAACGGCTTCGTAAAGGGCCCATCCGCCTCCTCCTCTGCTGCCGCCACCAATCCAGACGCCCGCAGAGCTGAGAACGAGCCAGATGACGCCGTCATGCATGACTGCGCACCACCCGCCGACGCCGGCGGCAGCGGCAGCAACATTAGCGAGCACGCGCAAGAGTACGACGCCAGTCTCCTCTCCAGACTCGCCTTTCTGGAAGACCGCGTTGTCATCCTCGAGAGGAGGGAGGAGCTCCTCGACGGCCAGCTCGACCGTGCTACACAGGCCATGTCGGCCCTGCGTTCTACCAACCTCGACTTGGCCAGGAAGGTGTCCGAGGTGCAGCAGCGAAACCACGACCTGCGCAGAACTTATGCCGTGTAACCCCGGGGGATGGGACATGGACTTGTTGGTTGATTGGTTGAATGGGCAAGGTACGCAAGCCGAAGCAGAATAGAGCATGGAGGTATCATCCAAGATATTGTTCATTCCAGTTTAGTTGATACTTCCCTTGGCGCACAGCCACACATGTTGTAACAGAAAGACAGGCAGACTCCCTTCAGATGGTCAGATGGAAATGAACGAGAAAATCCCCCGTGTACGCATATAAGAACAACTGATAGACAGTTGATGACAGTCAACATCAGCAACCACAATGCAGAGCAACTTCGCAGTTATTATACGTTCATGATAGAAATCTTTTGCCTTTTTGTACATTGTCATAATCATAAGCGTCATGAATAAGAGAAGAAGAAAAAAAAGAACTTCAGGGGAAATGAAGGGAGAGAAAAGTCAAACTTCAGCAGATGGCTCCCTCCAACTGTGGCTCATTATTTTGAAGATGTGGTTGGCTGTAGAAGCTCAATCTTGGTGTGAAACAAATCGTAACCTCGTAAATGGCATGATATGAACAGAAACGGAAATCTGAAAAAGATAAATGGGAGAGTCTAGCCACTAATGGAGCCTCTCTTTGACGTATACCATGGCGGCATAGCCAGCGCAGCACTTGGTGCTCATCTCGTGGGAGCACCACGGGCACTTCACCGTCATGGACAGCGCGCCAGCGAATCCCACAATGCCTCTTGGCCGGATGACAGCCTCTGGGTTGGCCATGGCTTCGTAGATGTTGCTGGGCATGTCGTGGTAGTACTTGCATCCGCAGCACTCCACAAACATCTTGGCAATTGGCTCGCCGCCAACGGGCGAACCCGCTGTGTGCCGTGGCCCCTTTGTCGGCGTAAGGTCCGTGGTAGGCGATGGCTGGCTGCGGATCGATGCCGGCGGCGTTCCTTTGGGCATGAGGCGAGGCGATCCTAGCACCTGAGGAGGCGGAGCCAGGGGAGCTGCTTTCCGAGCTTCTTCAAGGTAAGAGGCGGGCCACGGTGCAACGACGAGCTGAGTCTTGCTGTTTGCTCTTTCGTCTCCGGGAAGCAAGGATTCCGCAGAGGGAACGTGTTGCTTTGAAACCATTGCATTTTCCACGGCCTTCAAGGGCTGGTGCTTCAGTTTGGGCAGGAAGTCAGCTCTGGGCGCAGAGTCCACAGCTGATTGCGCCCGCTGGTGCGCAGCTTGTGTCCTGTCCGCAGCGGGCGTCTTGGTGACTGCAACTTTGGGCGGGCTGCTTGAACCCGAGAAGCCCCCAATCTGGAGCAGCAGCGGTTGCTTAACTGGGCTTTGCGAAAGGTTCCTCGCTCGGTGCTGCTCTGTACCTGCTCGGTTACCCTCGACATCCTGAGACAACGGAGGGACCCCCTTTTCAGATTGAGGTCGGGAGGTGTCGGGCGTACCAGGTGTTGACACCGAGTGGAAGTCGTCCGAAGAATCATCATCAGCCGATGTGGTTGGGACCGAATCGTCTGTGAGGCGGCGAACGGTGAAATCACTATCATCCCGAAGGGAGCTCTGGGATTTGCGGATTGGAGAAAGCGAGACTTTTGTCTCAATAACCTGCATGACAGAGGATTGGATGTCCTCCCATGTCGGAACCTCTATTGGGTCTGGCTTCTGGTTTCTGGTGATACGACCAGCCTCCCGAGAAGCAGGCCTTTGGAGAGGAGCGCCGCCGCTTTGTATTTCGGTTCCGCCTGTGTTATTTGCGGTCTTCTTCGGCTTGCCCGTTATCCGATCTCCAATACTAGTGGCCGAATCAGAGCTGCTGGGTCGATGTGCTGGCGAGCGTGAGCGGGACACGGGCGATACTGAGCCATCTAAGCTAAGTAGGGAGTTCCGCTTCGAGCTTCGCCGGGGTGGCGCGGGGGGCAGAGAAGAGGCCTCAGGGGCTGGGCTGTTGACAAGACCTTTGTCTGCGGGGCTGTTGCTCTTGATACCTTCATGCTGCTGCAGCTGCGCGAGGCTGGCTCGAGACAGCTTCTCCCCGGGTGGCTTCTGTGCGGCGATAGAGCTGCTTGGCTGGTCATCGCCTGTTGAGACGCTGAGCTTAGGCTTGGCGATCTGACTGCTGCTGCCGACAGGTGTGCCCAATGGAGAGGGAGCAGCGGCCGTCAGGGGTCGGGAATCCGGAGTCGTCCCAATGCTCGCATTAGCCCGTGGTGATAGCAATGCGGGTGAAGCTCTGCCTGCCTCGGCAGGAGCCGCGGGCTTGTTGGAACCCTCCTGCCGGGCAGCGGTCTGGGTTGGCTCATCTGCATCTTTCGATTTGAGACCAACAAAGGCCCTCCACTTCTCCATTGTACCAGTGTCCTGAGCCTCCATCTCGGCGCTTGAGATCAGAGACCTTGTCTTGGCTGCTGCCGCCGGATGCCGAGTAATGGGAGGATACGCTCGGCGCTGGGGTTCCGGGCTTGGGCGAGCAGCAGGTGCAGACCACTTCTGATTGTGGGCATTGTTCGTCCGAAGGGCCGGGTGAATTTTAGACTCGTCCATATTCTGAGGCTCTTCCGCGGCCTTCTGGTTGGCGGCAAATCGCTGTATCTCTAGCTTGATGCCGCCGATGAAGCCGGTTTCAACTGGACGAGCCGTATCGGAGGACGCCCGCCGAGACTCGAACGGTGCCCTGATCAGAGAGGTGAAGGAGCCGGATCGCCTGTGGTGGCGAACGGGCGTGTCGCTTTTGCCGGGAGGCGCAAATTCCAGGGCACTCGACGGCCTCTGTCTGCCTCTGGGAGCTGCCGCCGCCTCGTCGGATATGCGATTCGCCTGCTCGATGGCCTGTGACGACGAAGGAGGAGGTTGCTTGCTCAAGCGCTTCTTCTTAATCAACGCATTCTTAAGCGTGGATTCTTCCTTTTCGCGCTTCGACGCCTTTGCCTGTTGCTCTTTCTTCCGCAACTCCTTCTCGGCCTGCTCCTTTTTGAGCTGTTCCTTCTTTAACTCCTCCTTTCTCTGCTGCTCCTTTTTGAGCTGTTCCTTCTTCAGCTCTTCCTTCTTTTGTTGCTCCTTTTTCAACTGCTCCTTTTTCAGCTGATCTCTGCGCTCCTGCTCCTTTCTCTCTTCTTCCCTCTTCAGCTGTTCCTTCTTCAGCTGCTCTTTCTTCTGCTCCTTTTTGGACTCCTTCTTCTCGCTCTTCTTGCGACGGCCATATGCCTCCCAGCTCGGAGACTGGCAGATGGATCGCCGCTCTTCTTCATCGATGCTGAGCGGAACGTCGAAAGAGACAGCCTTGAGGACGGGCTTGTCCACCACTGGTGCCGATTGATGCAGCACCACGGCACCCCTTTGCGCGCCATTGTCGGAATCGGGTGCGGTATCCAGTTCGAGCATGGGCGAGCTGACGTTGATGGTCAGCGGCACGAGATGGGAGCCTGGTCTTGTCTCCCTCGCTTTGGAGACGGTGGCGCCCATGGCAGCATCCTTCAGGGGCGATGGCTCGAGACGGTGAGCTTGAACTGCAGGGCGATTTGCCAATGACAATGGTGGCTTGGAGACGACGGCAGTTAGGGAGCCCGAGTTGGCAGACAATGCATTCGCTTGCGAGGCCGAGGCCTGGAGTCGCTCAAGCTGTATTTGGGTAAAGAAAGGGGGGCACGTTAGCTGCCTCTGAGGGTACTTGAGATCGCCGGCCCAGAATTGCTTACCATGTAGCGGCGCTCGAGCTCCAGCATGCGCTGCAAGCTGTTTGAGCGAGCGGGTCGAGTCCTGTGGTTGGACATGGTTGCGAGGCCTGCGAGTTGAGCGTGACGGCCAGGAGCTGCCCGACGAGCCAGCTGTCGAGCAGACGGGATGCGCTGTAAAATAGACGGGCAGCAACAGGAAGAAGAGCTGGCAAGGCGGCACAAAGAGAGAGACTTCGTCAGTGGCTACGATGTGGCTGGTAAGACGATGAGCCGGCGCACGGCTGCGGACATGCGCCTCTTGCTGAGGTTCGAGAAGGGCGGCCAGCTCTCACGAGCACACCGTGTGATATCAGGAACGGAAATGCGACGGCGTGGGACGATTCGGCCTCGAGCTCGGAGCTCACCAGTCTTTGCTTCGAAACGAGCGACGATGGAAGGCCGGGAGAAGAAGGAGGAAGAAGAGAGAGAAAAGCAACAGCGAGGGCCAGGTGCACGAGCAGCAACAGCAGCCGTCGGCAGAAGAGCGGCTGGGCGTTGGCCGTTGCACGACGCTGGCTTTCAAGGCCTTTTCCGCACGTGGGGGCTGGCAGAAGAGAAGCGACGAGACTCGAGGTTTTTGGGTGCAGCGCGAGACGATGACAATTGCTGGGCACCAAGCACTGGGCAGGGCCGTGCAATGACAAGCACAGTCGAGTCGAACGCGGGTCGGGAGCAAGCGGATGGACGGCGGCGCCAGAGAGACGAGGCCGAGGATTTTAGTGTCCGCAATACGAGCTGGGGAAGCAAGGTTTGGCGCAGGTGGTGGTGTGCAACCGCTGAGACAGCATCAGTTGATGGATGCCGCGAGCTGGTCCAATGAGCCGCGCCGGCGGGCCCCTGGAGCCAGCTGAACAGGAGACGGGCCCAGTATCGACTCGATTTGACAGACTGAGTGAGTGAGTGAGGCGAGTCTGGAGGGACGCTGCTTGTCGATACGATGCGGCGGTCTTACGGCGATGCTCCTCCGTCGTGCATCAGTGGACGAGCGATGCCCGGCTCTGGTCCCTGGCCCTCCGTCACCGTCGACGGTGCGACCTTGCAGGCTGTGCTAACGGAGTCTGGCGTAGGCAGGACGTTGAATCCACAATGCAACAGCGATGGATGATTCCAGCTTTCTGGGGAACTGACGGACAGACGGACAGCCGGAGGCATGTGAGGTTTAAGGGCACGCAGGCGAAGCGAGGAGTTGTCGGGCTGCAGTTGAGATGCGATGGGTTTCCAAGCATGGAGTTGATGAAACTCCCGGCCGAGTCCGATTGAGCTGATTGACTGATTGATGGCTTCGTGATGGAACAGCTCATCTCAGCACTGATTTCTAGCTGCATGGCGCCGTGCAATGTATTCAAGGTAAGGTATTGTACAACTGAAGACACCAACTCTTTTAGCGCGCCTGTCGCCGTGATGGCTCACCTTAAGCTCTGAAGCTCTGAACATACTGTAGGCTTGCTGAGCTATGTTCTGCTATTACTGTATTATCAACTCCATCTTCGTCCGCTCCAAGACAAGACAATCACAATGGACCCTCCGGCCCTCCACCCGACCCGTTGTCTGAATACGAACCCGCTAAGACAACGCCCACAAGCCACCCATCGACCCCCCCTTGCTAGCCTCGCCTTTGGTGGCTTTTCTCCCTTTCTCCCAGCACCAAAAAGAGCATCTCGCTGCTGGGGCCCGATCGCCGACATGGATCGCGCCTCTTTGGCCCGCCGGCCGCTACCTAGCTGCCACTAGCTGCGCCAACAAACACGTTGGGTCGTTCCACCTTTGCTTTTGCCCTTGGACCACTGCCACGTTACTTGTACGTTTTTTTCACATCAAAGAGCCGGTGCTTTGGACTGTGCATAAAAATAGGAACAAGAAATCTGGGGCCGCTTTGGACGCCAAATCTCATCCAGCTCGTGAGCCTTTGTTTGACTTCATTCCATTGGCGCTAGGGGGGAGCAATTCGATGCAGGGTAGGCCGAGCTGGAGGAGTTCGAAATGCAGCCAACATGCATAAGACAAAGAAATCGAGCGGTCCAAATTTTCCTTTTCGTCTTTGTAAATGAGGCTCGGGGAGTTGGCTCTGTTTAGTCCAAGAGAGGGCTTGGAGAGAAAGATGTGGCAATGTGCGAGAAAGGGGCGATATCAATTCATACCTACGATACAATTCATACGAGGCAGGGCTGACAGCTACCATAGTGGCGATGTTCAGCTGCCGCAGATCCGTCTTTTTGCTACAGATAATTCTACGTTCTTTAGCTTCAGTGTTTCGACGTGTGGCTGTCCATCAGAGCTAAGATTAAGGCAAGGTAGGGTAGCTGATGCGAGAAGCCGTGCGAACAGTTGAAGCCACCACACAGCCAGATGGTGGGTAATGTTTCGCTGACAGTGACAGACCATCATACGAAGCTTGGAAGCTGAGAACTACCATGTTCTCCGCCGTTGCCGTGCCTTTTCTCATCGATACGATCCAGATTTGGCCTTCTTTACTACCTACCTACTAAGAGGACTAAGAATAGCCAAGGGGCACCTATCGTCGTTCTATAATGGTCTGGATGTAGCCTTCGCTCGCGTGGCATCTGAGGTTGAGACGCGAGCCATGTTGCGCTGCATAAGCGTAAGCATAAGATGAAGATCAATCCAAATTTTGACTACGGGTATCATCGTGGGAGGTGGAGAAACTCAGGCCTTCTTGATTCGTATATCATTTTTGATATCGTTGATCCATCTCAGTTCCTTGGACAGCTGTCGACGCGGTTTGACGATCGCCCGAATACCGACATGCACTGCACCAGGGCTGAAATGGGGAAGTTGCGAACGCTGAGTGCAACTTGATGGAGTGTTGACATGGATGTTAGTCAGGCACATACCCTGATATCTACTGCATAGGTGATGTAGTTTGCTGGGGGGATGAGCTGCTCGACCTGGGCTGCTACCCATGTATAGTAATGTTCGCACCCTGTTGATGTTGGCTTGCATGAATAAGAAGAAATTGCTCACCCGGAACCATGCCAAGGACTTGAAGGACTGCGCGGAAAGGTGTTGAATCCACCTCGAGTGATGTTACGTTTCGAAGAGGATTATCCGACACGGCCCTATACTTGATGAAAGTGATCAACCACGGCGGCCTTCTCTTCCACTTCTCCGTATGCAGGGAGATCGGGCTGGCCCGCCGAAAGCGCCTTTACGGCCAACCAGACATCGCCAGGTAATGAAACAGTGACCACTCATCACAGCACGGCCGTGTGTCTCGGGGATTGCCACTGGAGTGGTTACATTTGTGACACAGGGGGGCGACGGAGGTGTTTTTGCCTATCCAAAGTCTTTGAGGTAGAGTGAACCTCAATAGCAGGGACGTCTGGACAGGCCAGGTAGCACTCCGGAAAAGCCGTTGCTGGGATGCCAGAGGCATTTGGACTAATTGAACATTAACTTTTATCAAATTATGAGGCTGTATTCTATATAGCACTCTGAACATAAGTGCCATGGGCATGGTAATGAAGCCGTCTTTACTGCTAGGTTCCAAAGTGCCCCCGAGGGACCAGCGGATGAAACTCATCGCGCCTCTTTTATGTATATATTCATCTCTCTACCAAGTCTGATATACAACAAGTGTCCCACCCACGGCTTGTGATAAAAACTTCTAAAGCTATTGAAATCCAGGTAGTCATCAATCATCAGTCATAACGTACAGTTCTCATAGTCGTACAAGGTCTACACCATCATTCCGTTGTCTGTCTGTCTCGACAAACAGGCCGGTATTAAACGATTCATCGAACCTGGTTCATATGCGCCTCTACTGCCTCACGGGGAGGACATATGTGAGTCCACACCTCTTCCTGCTCCCCAAAGTCGTACAAGCCATGAGTGAGCTCGATAGCTTCGCGCCCAGCGCAGATGATAAGCCGCCAAGTCCGGCGAAGCCAGGCCTTGAACCGGACCGAGAGCTCGTTGGGTATCTTGAGGCGCACGGCGACCCATTTGGGATCAGGTGCATGGTCTGTCCGGAGAACCTCTGTGGGGTCGGACGGTGGCTCTGCGGATTTGAGGAGCTGCTCGTCTGCCCACATGTTGTATTTTGTCTGTTCCGGGGGCAGTATGATCTTGAGGAACTCCAATGACGCCGTGACTGTGAGGGATATTGCTCGTGTTGGGTTGACCATGGACTTCATGAAGATTGACATCCATTGAGGGTAGAGTATGGCGAGATCCGTCATGGCAAGGTGAGTCGATCCGACTATTGTCAGCATCCAGCATAATGCGCCGGACTCACGGGCTTCATTACTGAACTCGACGACTTTGTCAAAATTCTCCTTCCAGTGCATGAAGGCTTCGGATGAGATTGATATGATGGGCTTGGTCACCCTCTCTTTCCTCGTCTCTCCAGCAGGTGGCGTTGCTTGGCCCCAGGCATCGAGAATAACACCCTGGCCCAGCCATTCCAGCGAATCGTCACGGCAAGTCTGGACTGTGGTTGCACCTCCAAATGAGTGCCCCATCATGGTGACATTGTTGAGGAACATGCTGTCTTTCCAATTGTCCCAGTTGATGCCGTTGAGACCTAGCGAGCTGGATCCCACGTTGCCCTTTTTCCGAAGGTTCATCGCGGCGACGTCAGCTCCATGGCCCGAGTTGATGAGATCGAGAATGTAGTAGGCTTCTTTGATCTCTTCCTGCCGTAGTACAATTTGCGCTGATCGTAACGTGCGGTCAACGCCTCTGCTGTTGTGAGGGCGGGTGTCCTGCGCATTATCCTTGGGAAGAATGTAGTCGACGACATAATATGGGTTCAGTCCTTCTTTTCTTCGACGTTGCACCTTTTTGTCTTTGCCGCCCTTCTCTTCGCTGTCGTTGTTTGTGTGTATCTCTGCAGTTGATAATTCGATGGCCGCGGCCTCAACGTTGCCCGGAAGACTGACATATGTCCTGGCGCCGCTGCCATCGCGATGCTCTATCGCCACGACGACGAATCCGAAGCTTGCGAGCTCACCACAGATGGAGCTGTAACAGAGCCGTGAGCCGCCAAGCCCGTGGCTGAAGATGATGACGGGGAACTTCGGCCGACTTGCGGGATCTCCCTCCTCTTCTCTAGCCTTTTGTCCGGTTGGACCAGAGTCTTTGCACATGTCCTCCGGCCAGTGAGCAGCCAGCTTGGCATTTCTGAACGCCGGCAGCTTTGTGAAGAGGGAGGTGCAGGCAAGGTATGCAGTGACAGGGAGAGCCGGAATATGAAGGTATTTTGCGTAGCCTTTAGCAGTTGCTACTCGCGGCCGCGGCATCCAGTCGACGCGATGTGCACCAGGGGAAGCTTGCAGGTCGCACGGATAGTAGATGCCCATCAGAATGGTGTCTAGTCGAAGTACTGGCTTTCCATGTCTTCGGAGGTTGGAGACTGGCCGCGGTTCGCGAACGGGTACTTCTATGTCCATGTATCCGACATTGTAGGGTCCGTTGTAGTGCGGGAGGCGATGCAGGAAGAGCTCTCGGAATGTCTTTCGTGGTTTGACGGCTGCCCGCCGGAGAGGCTTTGTGTTTGCTTCTGAAGATGGAGATGGAGAGGGGGACGCCATTGTGTGGGCAGTATAAGCATGATGGCACCTGAAGGTGAGTCTATCGAGGGTCTATAATAATGCTGTGAGAGTAAACAGACTCTCAGGATCAGTACGGAATTGTAATGCCGTCCAAATGACTTTTTGTTTCAATTGCTTGCGTTGTGACGTCAAGACCACCCAGAATTCAAGCAGGCTTCCTTGCGGGTCTAGAAGAAGTTGGACGTCGTCACTGCAATCACATGTGAGAGAGCAAACGAATAGGTACGGAAACGGTAAGATGCTTGGTTTCTCAGGTATCTAGGAAAAGCTTCCAAATAGGTACATTTGGATCAAGTGACTTTGCTCTGTTTATCAGGTCATTATCGTAGCACAATGAATTTTCTTCATAGCATCGATTCGAGAGCTGCTTCCTCGGAAAGTTACTTTTTACTTTGTCAGATATTTTGTAAGTTTTAAACCTTGAGGTGCCGCGAATTACCCTGGCAAACTCTCCAAGTATTTATTCACTCTAAATTATGAGCACCTACAATAGCATCTAAGTGCATAATTAAGGTACCTAGTCATCAACATCGCACTTCGGTGTGCACATAAGGCAGTTGCAGTCAACATTCCAGAGACCTAAACTGAATGACATTCTTCAAACTTCCACTCTACACGAACGGAAACTATGACGACATGCCGCAGAGAGCCAGATCGAATCGAACGTGTTAATACCGTCGAACCGGAAGTGGGAAGCAATGATGGCCAATCAGACATCACAAGCGGAGATGCCGGGAAATATGGGCTCCGCTGACTCAACTCGCCGGGAAACAGCAGAGGCAAACTCGGAGCTGAGATTATCCGGCAGGGCAGTCCCCGCTCACGTGACGGATTCCTGTTGCCCACAATCATTTGGCGAAATCCCCCAAAAAATCTCACCGCGCCACTGCAGATTCAGCGTCCACACATCATCGCCAAATCAATCTATCACCATGGGTAAAGTTCACGGATCTCTTGCCCGTGCCGGTACGTCCAACCCATCATCCAAAAGTGTCGCTCTCCTCTGCGGATATACTGACTTTATGTTTGACAGGCAAGGTCAAGTCTCAGACTCCCAAAGTACGCCGAACCGACTCGCTCCCACCCTCGCTGCCGAAACCAGGATATTGACCATTTTTCCACTTCACAGGTCGAGCCCCAGGAGAAGCCCAAGACCCCCAAGGGCCGTGCTCTCAAGCGCCACAAGTACATCCGACGATTCGTTAACGTCACCCTGACCGGTGGCAAGCGGAAGGTGAGAATATGGAAACAGGTTGCGCCTCCAGGGATGCGGTTGCTGACGACGGCGATAGATGAACCCCAACCCCGGCTCATAAGCGATCACGATGACGGCTAGGGAGAGGAGGATTTGAAGGTTGACAACGGGGCCGTTCTCCGATGGTTGCTTAATTTCAGCAGTAGGGAAATGGAATGAGTCGGGTCGATTGGCAGGCTGAGCATCATCCACAAATTTGAGAGATGCGAAGAAGCGCGACGACTCTGCTCGGCGTCTGGTGTCGTTTGTCAATATAACGAAGATTCGTCCGCGATTTCAAGTTCCGTTGATGGTGTCTGTGATATTCTGATGGGATCAAGTCACAACTGTTTCGCCAAAGCATTCAACCTTGCATTTACCTTGGGTCTGTTTGGGCTGCTGCTTCTCCGTCAGTCTGCAACGGCGCTGCTCTTTGCCTGCTTACGTTCGAATGCCTACTATTACTATCCAGCACAAAGCATGTGTTACTCTGCCCATACCGACTATGTCGACACACAAAGACCGTGTCCTTGAGAGTTATTCTGTAGAGAACAAGAAATTAGTTCAACAAAAATAGATGAATACTGACAGCTCGACCACATGCACGAAATCGTAATGACCATGCTGCAGGCGCGCTGACCTCACGACGGAACCTTTCGTAGAAATCTCACAGTCACGTGATGAGTATGGACAGCAACCAAGTCGTAACTTCTCTGCCGCGCGATACGGTGCAGTGCTGCAAAGCTTCAGCTTCCGCATCGTACCAACAACTTCTCCCTCGCAAACACCACGCATTGCACAAAATGGCCGACGTAGATATGGAAGTCGACGACGTCGCGCCGTCATCAACGCGCAACGAGTCCGAAATGCTCACACATACCAAGGCGACAGCCGTCCGGTCAATCGAGGGGTGGATCATCATCGTCACCAACGTCCACGAGGAAGCCGACGAGGAAGCCTTGCAGGACAAGTTTGGTGACTACGGAGAGATCAAGAACCTTCACCTGAATCTCGATAGACGCAGCGGTTACGTCAAGGTAAGAAGCTTCTGCCGGAGAGACAATAGTATGCGAATAGAGCGCTTATTCTTCGTGCCTTCCTAGGGATACGCCTTGATCGAGTACGCGACATTAGAAGAGGCGCGCGCCGCGATTGACGGAGCACACAACACAAAACTGCTAGACCAGACGATCCAAGTCGACTTTGCCTTTGTCAGACCTCCCCCGGGTAAGGGCAGGCAAGGAGGAGGCCGAGCTGGCGGTCGGAGAGGACGCAGCCGAAGCAGAAGTCCTGACGCGAAGGGCGATGAGGCGTGATGAGTCTGAGAAACATCACGGGTATAGCGAGTGTGTGCAGCCGATGTGATGGCCCGCAGCCATGGCACGTCGGCATGTATATTTTTAAACAGCGAGGTAGGATATTTTCAGAAAGCGGATTATCGCTTGGTCCGTGGCTGACTGGTGTTCTTTAGGATTCTGGAATCAGGCCGGAAAGATGTTGGATCTCATTTTCACCATTAATAGATAACGAGACTTTTCAGCATTACTGGATGAGGTTTACAAGAGCTTCGCCAGACTGTGACTTTGGCCTGTCTGGGAATAATGAAACGCAAAACACTATGGGGGATCCGCTGGCCTCCGCGATTGGTGATGGAAGCGGCTCGATGGTATGGTCTTGGAAAAGCCATGTCTGGGATCCGTCTTAATACTGGGATGCGATGTCTTTTCAAAGAGACAGAGCACTGCTACTAGTACTCTGCATCGGGGTTACCCAATGTCGATTCTGGAGGCTTCAATTATGGCATCAACTCACCATGCTTATCAGGTACCTGTCTAGTAGAGCTACGTACGGCAGAGATGAATGGCCTTGCAGCAATTGAACACTACGCTATCAAAGTGCCTAAATGGTGATTCGATTCTTATGTGATGCTGCTTGAAATGAGCCGCGAATTCGACGCTCTCCTGCGCTTCCAAATTCCAGGTTCAGTTGTTGCAATGAAAATCCCCCACTTAGAAATCAGAAGCTCAAGTGCAGATTTCCCCACTACATCACTCACCACCGACACCAGGCCGCTGCAGAAGTACAAGTACCTCTTTACCCTTTGAGCAGCACAAGCTGTAGGTACGAGTAGCGTCGGGTCTACTGCGACATCATGCTCATCTACCGTCAGGCATGATCACGACAAAGCCGAGCAATCCATGCTTCACCACGGTGCCTTTCCAACCTGCGCGCCTCACCGCAACACCCAATTGCGCTCTTGAGCAGCTCGACACCCGCGCGATGCGCCATTGAGCCCCAAAGGGCATGTCACGCCAGGCGCACTTCGACTCGAGGATCATGCGCAAGCTTCTCGGCAAGGCTGCGCCAGACGCCAGCAGCGGCGACCTGGCCAGCAACCAGGGAACCATCCCGACCGTCTTCCGGCCCTCCAAGTCGCAGAACGGCGTCTATCCCGTCGGCAGTCCGATTGCCTGCCTCGACGTGACGCCCGACCATCGAGCCGCGGTGCTGGGCGGCCCTCACATCCTCAAGACTGTCGTGTCGGACACGGCTGGAGACTCGAGCTTCAGCTTCAAGTTTACAGAAGGCGTCGACGTTAGGGCGGCTATTACGGCGCAGAAGCCATCTGGCACGGGAGGGAGCCTTGTCGCGGACCAGCTCAACATTCGCGATGTCAAGTGGCAAGGCGCGTCGACCATCTTCACGGCTTGCGCGGCCGGGCGCATCTTCGCCTACGATGTGGCCAGGCTGGGGTCCGGCGGCGGATCGGAGCCCCTCGAGTACATACAGATGAAGGAAGACTCTCGACAGGTGAACAGTCTGGACGTCAACCCTCACCTCAAGAGCTGGGTGCTGTCCGGCAGCCAGGATGGCGTTGTCCGGGTCTTTGACGTATCTGCGCCACTGCAGACCAGGGCTGGCTTCCTGACCTTTCGGCAGCGATTCTCGCAGCTCAAGACCAACGACTCGGTCAGGCAGGTGAAGTGGTCGCCCAAAGTCGGACACGAGATGGCCTGCTGCACGGATTCGGGTGTGATTATGAAATGGGACGTCAGGCAGGCGTCCCGGCCTCTGCTGCGGATTAATGCACACGAAAAGGCGTGCTCTGCCATTGCCTGGCATGCGGATGGCGTCCACCTGATGAGCGCCGGCTGGGATGCCAAGCTGCACGTATGGGACTTTGGGGCGACGGCAGACAAGCGGCAGAAGCCCAAATGGAGCATCACCACCCCGGCCCCTGTGACCACCATTGCCTGGCGGCCGGGTCTGTGGTCCGCAACTGCTCAGACCCGTCGTCTGGCCCAGGTCGCAGTGACTTACGACGAGACGAGCAATCGAAGATACGGCAGCTCTGTCGTGCATATCTGGGACCTGGCCAGGCCGGCGATGCCCTACAAGGAGATTGAGCGCTTCGACAGCTCGCCATCGGCGCTCTACTGGCTAGACCAAGACATGCTCTGGACCGTGGGGCGGGACGGCATGTTCAATCAGTGCGACGTTGCCTATGCGCCGAAAGTCATTGACCGGATGTCCACCTCTGCCATGGCCTTTTCATCTCGGGGAGACGTGGTCATGTTCCTTGACGAGAGGCCGCAACCTCCTCGCCCACACGCATCTGTCAGCCACGAGACCGAGGTGATTCCCCGGACCCCATTCAGCACGAGCCCCAATACCCAGATGCTCAGCGTCAGTCGAAGCGATTCGGAAGAAGACGTTCTGGGCAGCTTCCTCGGACCGCGAAGGCGAACGGTCCGCAAAAGGCGATTCAGCACCAGATCCGGCTTGCCGATGAGCACCACTCCACCGTCCTTGCCCAACCTGTCGGATGATGGAAAGCAAGTTCTCGGTCTGGAGCAGTCCATCAATGTCACTGGCATCTTCAAGACTCAGCAGGGCATGGCATCCGGTCATGTGCCATCCGCGAAATCAGTCAGCGTGTACAAGTATCTCTCCAGCATATACCTAGAAACCCTTCAACGCGAGTTACCTCAACAAGAAGACGACAATAGGACTCTCGTCCAGCGTGTGGCGGGCATCATGGAACAGTATGCCGTGGCGGCTGAGAATGCCCGATTGTACCGACTATCACAGACATGGCGCATCCTCGCTTATGCGATGTCACTGCTGCTGGAGAAGCGTGCCGAGTATCACCTGCAGCTTAGAACAGCTCGGTTCCGCAAGAGGAGCCTCGACGAGGGTAAGGTGACCATCAAGAAAACGCCCAGTCATATTCACATCAACCGTCTCGCCAACGGCGAAGACACGCCACGCAGAGCCTCCGGGCAAGCAGGCAGTGTTGACGGCCGCTTCAACATGGCGAGGTCGCTGCTGTCGGAAGAGATCGAGAGCACTTCCAACGTGCCAACCCCCCTTGCCAGACCCGTGGGCGAGGGCGATACTGTAGAGTGGGACGAGCGACACTATCTTCACGGGAAGAAACTTACACCCATCATCGAACCCGAAAGCCTCAACTTGGGGCCGTCTGCGCATGGATCCTACCGTCCGAGCCCACGCCAGCGTCATGACTCGGCTCCCATCTCGGAGGTGAGCCAGGACAGCGAGACGTCCAAGGTATCCATCACGGAGGGTTATGACTTTTACGACATGGAAGCTTTGTCACGGGCTATTGATGTGCCAATGTCCAAGAACTCATACAATGATGCGCAGCCGCCTCATCGAGTAAAGGCAATAAGGCACGATTCCACCGATAGCTTTGCTCAAGTGTTTTCCTCTGATAGTGATCTCACATCGCCAAGGAGGGGATCGTCCAACGCCCCGAGCTCTTTGAGACCAGAGTCTCTGCGAATCTCGGCAATCGGCAACAAAATTGGTGCCGAGTTTGCGAGCCTAGCTCACGAGGACGGCGAGCCGCAATCGCCAACACAAACTAAGAAGCCTTCAACTGAATCGGAGCCACATGCTCGGGCAGAGTCTCCAGAAGAAGTGTTCATGATCTCTCAAACGACTGCTGCTACGGACGAGACGTACCCATCTCAGGTGTCTTTTGCCTCGCAAACCGATTCCGATGTCCACCAAGGATTCACCGGCCACCACTCGACTCCGTCCAACGACATTCTGCTGGCTCGATTGCCCAGTCCGGCTCCTGTGGCGACGGCTCCCGAGTATGACGCCAGCCCTCATATCGTCTTAACCGACTACTTTCCCTGGACAGGTGACGGTCCCTACCCCTTTCCTACCGAGGTATCAGAATCGAAATCCTTCAAAACCCCCAGTATACCCGCATGTCCGCTTAACCCATACTCTCTCTTGACGCGGGCGCTGGAATTCGAATCGCGGACTTCGGCACTTAATGCCTCGGCGATGGTGCTCCTGCTCAAGCCGCTGGTCCCCGAGTATGTCATTGACACCTACCAAGCAACTGCCGTTCTGCGACAGCACCACTCCCGTCTCATGGGGATGAGCCTCTTCGTCGAGGCCGCCCTCCTGCGTAACTTGGCCATCAAAGGCTGGCCCGCCGGGCTGCCCAACTGGGGCGAGAACTACACCTCTCTCTTCACACCGGCCCAGCAAGGCGTCAAGGCAGGCTTCATGTGCTCCAGCTGCCGCAAGCCCCGGGAAATCGACCGAAGCGCCGGTGACGCTGCCCTTTGGACATGCGAAAGGTGCCGCCAATCTGTGAGCCCCTGTGCCGTGTGCGGACATCGAGAAGCCGCGATCGCCAGCTCGCTGCCTACCGAGGTTGTCGACGTCCCCAGCATAGACACGTGGATGGCGGAATGGTGGTACTGCCCCAGCTGCTGCCACGGCGGCCACGCCTCGTGCATGCAGACCTGGCACGCCGCCCTCAGCCCCTCCGAGGCGACCTCGACATCGACCGTCTACAGCGACGGATGCTGTCCCGTCGACGGCTGCGGCCACGCCTGCCTCCCGGGGAAGTACAGGGGCGAGACGGCAGCCGCCAGGGCGGAAGAGCTCGGGCGGGCCGCCGTGGACAGCGGGCGGATGCGGGATGAGCTCTCGCGGACGAGCACCAGCAGGAGGTCCAGTCCAGGGCGCGGCGGCGGCGGCGGTGGCGGCGGGCCGAGCAGCAGCAGCGTGGGCGTCGATCGCAGCATCAAGAGCGATGCGAACGACGTGCCGCAGAGCAAGGCCGTTGGCGTGGCGCGGGAGGCGCTGAACAAGAGCGGCGGCGGGGGGATCCTCAGCTCGAGCCCTGGACGGGCGACGATGACGGGGGAGAGGGAGAGGAGAAAGAGTGTCAAGTTTGCGAGGACGTAAGGGGTCATGTATACGCACGGATGGTGTTTTGTTCTGGGCAGGCTGGGACTTTGTCTGTTTGTTTGTGCATTCTATTCAAGCGAGGTGTTTTGGGGTGGTTACTGGGATGATGACTGGGTTGCCTGTTGAAGCGGAAAGGTCGTGTCCGTGGTTGTTGAATCAGGATTCAGGGGCTGGTGGCACGATTTGTACGAGAGCGTATCGCGAACTGGAGGACCGACCATTTCATGGATTAACCTACGATATATAAATAACAGGTCCATCAAAACGAGTCTATGGAGCATTGGGTCAAGGTATTGACATTGACATATACCGTTGGAACAAAACACTTTACTTTCCTCACCAGTCAACCCCCTGATTCCCCAATACCTCCAAGACCATCCTCAGTACTCACCAAGCCTCTCCCCTTCCAACTCCTCACTCTCTCCAAGACACTCGCGGCTCTACGCACACCCCAAAGTTCATGAAGCGATTGTGGTCGCCACACCAAGCACATACGACCACAGGTAGCGGAAAATTCGGGGTCTCGTCTGCTCCCCCAGAGACAAGCCACTAACCGGCAGATTAGTAGTCAGGTGGGTGACCACTGGCGAACACCGGCTGTTGTATGTTTCTTTCTCTTTTTCTTTTCTTTTTTGCTCTTCTCATCAGATGTAAGACATTTTTACACTTCTTCGATCCGTGTTGTACAGTGGCCAATTCGCTTTGTAGCATTGTGAACAGATGTTGCTAAAAATGATCGCTGCCGTCAACCCCTGAGGATATCTCCAACAACCTCATTCCCCCACTGATATTAGACATCGTACCAGACACCATGGCCCAAGAGAAGAAACCATCGCGTCTTCCATCTTCATCCAGCCATGTTCTCTCTAAGGCCCTTCGTCCTCAGCGTAAACTTTGCATCGCCAACACCAAACGGCAAGCCCAAGTCTCCATCCGGACTCCAAGCCCCATCAATCACATCTCCTCCCCTTGAGCCGTGACTAGTATTATCCCCATTGCCGTTGCCGTTGGGACTTCCATGCGCATTGTTATTAGTCCCCTTAGCAATGGCGTTCCTCAGCGCATCAGCCTGCTGGCCTGCCATTTCACTATCCGTGCTCCCCCGCCTGCTGACCGCAGCGCTGCTGCTCTCGCCGTCCACCAGCGACGGCACGCCCGAGGTTCTCCCCTTGAGCCTGCTCGCCCACAGGCCCCTGACGCCACCCCTCTTCCGCGCCGGAACCTCTTCCGTGCCGGCGCTGCAGACGTAGAGGAGGTACTTGAGGTTCGGGAGCGTATGTCGAATGTCGACGACCTTGAGGCCCTGGGAGGCGCAGAGAGCTTCAATGTCCTTGTTGAGGAGGAACCAGGCGTATTCGAAGCGCCACTGCAGCGCGGTTGATCCTCCCCTTGGCAGATAGAGGGGGAACTCTCTGCGTGAGCCACCCTTATCCGAGAGGAGCGAGATTTCGTCTTTTGCGTAGGAGCGAGAGCCAAAGTGATAGAGCGGATAAGGCAGCGCATGTGACAGATATAGCTGTAAGTGGCGTGTGAGCAGCGTAACGAGTCCCAGCCCGGCTGAGAGAACGTCTTCGTTGATGGTCCTGGCGGTGGCAGCGTCGTACGTCGAGTTTGGAAGCGGCACGTTGCAGATCTGAAAGGACAGCGGCGGCGCGTTGGGTATGGGCGTGATGGGGAAGATGTCGGCCAGCTCGGAGCAGATGCGGCGCCGCTGACCGCGGATCTGCTGCTGCGTCTGCTCCAGCAGCTGCTTGGAGGCTGCGAGCGTCTCGCGGTTGTTCCTGATGTCTTCGTCCACCTTGTCCTGGAGCTCTCTGCCCCTGGCGATGGCAGCACTGCGCTCGCGCAGCGACTCTTGCAGCTCGTCCCTCCTCGCCTGCGCAAGTCGATTTGTGCGCTGTTGCATGGCAACGTATTTCTGGGCTAAAGCAACCTCCTGCTCGGCCAAGTCTGGCGCATCGGTCGTACAGCTGGCAAGTATCTCGTTGATCTGCCCCGTGATGCGGTGCTGCGTCTGGATGGCGTCTTCGATGGAGCTCTCGAGGTTGGCCAGCTTCATGAGCGCATTGTAGGAGGACGTCGCAATGGGAGCAGCGTTTCTCGGCGCGGACTCTCTCGTCGGAAAGTCGAAAGAGTAGACGCCATCCTCGAGGTGGAAGATGAGCGCATTCGGGGGATACCGGCGGTCCAGCAGCGTGCCGATGAACCTGAGCTCCCTGAGATCGACCAGCTCCTCCAGCAGAAAGGTCCATGCGGCCTGCTTCAGCTGCCTGGCCCACACTCGGATCACGATGCGGCAAGCTCGAGAGACGGAGCTCCCCCGGGCCGCGAGGTCGAAGAATTGGAAGTTGAAGTTCTATGGAGACGTATAAGAAATAAAGCAAGTCAGCGTCGGAGACTTTGCGAGGCTTGTCAAAAAAGATTCGAAGAAAATCCAGTTTGGCTCATACCGCCGATCTCTCGCGCACCTCGCTGACGTAGACGGGCTCGTCGATGCCGGCGACGTGCAGCGAGAAGAAGACGTCCCCAAGGGTCTCGTCCAGGAGCTGCTTCAGGCGCCTCTGCCGCTGCGCCGGGCTGGTGCTGAGGGTGCTGAGGCTGGTCCTGCGCGGCGGCTGCGATCTGGCCGGGTCGGCGGCGGCGGCGGCGCGCGCGTCCTGGCGCAGGTTGTCCGAGGATCGCGAGCCGTGGAGCTGCCCGGCCTGCATCAGCGCGCCCAGCTTGTGGGGGCTCCGGTTGAGGCTGAGGGCGGCATCGTCGGCGGTCCGCAGCTGCACGGGCGCGAAGGAGAGGTTGCGCAGCGAGAGGCCCTTGAGGTGACGGAGCTTGCGGTTCTGCGGCAACAGACGGGGCCGGCGATGCTCGGAAAGCGTGGACATTTGGGTTCTGAGGAGAGGCTGCGAGGCTGCGACTCTTGGAGCATGTCGTCAAGCGAGCATTGAGGAAGAGCGGCAAGGAGCTCTCGCGGACCTGGAGGGATTTCGGCGTTGTTGTTGTTGTTGTTGTTGCGCACTCTCAGCTATTGGCGCATTTGTCAAGCTTGATTGCTGTTCAGATAGAAGCTTGGAGTTCGTCATTGGTTACGCTTATGAGGTCAGGTCAAGGTGCGGAAGCAAGGTGGGCGAAGCTCCGGGACTCGCCCATAAGCATAAGTGACATCGCAGCTGTACGGTTACTTGCATAACTGAGGACGACGCTCGTCGAGATGGAGCAAACAGAGTGAGAAGAATCAGTGAGATTAAGCAGGAGAAAACCCGAATAGAAATGCAATTGAAAGGTGTTCAAGAACATTGTATAAACAGTGAAGCCTTGCTAAGGAAAGGCCCTGCATTGTGCCATGCGAGGGAGTGGCGTCGAATCGACGTCTTGCATGCTGATGCATACAGACTTAAACAAGTACAGCCTCACCTGTTGGTAGCAACAGTCTCGGCTGTGTAAATCAGTCTCACGCTCACTCTTCTACCAACACCAACAATCCTCAAAAGCCACGCAACGAGCACCGTACAATGAGACACAATATTTAATCACACATCTTGACATTCATTTACAGTCATTAACTATTTCGTGCCGTACCCAACCAAAACCAAGAAGCCACCCGTTTATCCATGCCGAATCCCGTGTATTCCGCCTACCCTGGAGAATAACTGCAACTTTTTGAATATCTGGATGGGCGCTGTCTAAGCTTCAAGCTTAGAAGCCTGCGGTGCATCAGGGAAATACAACCACCTGAAATGGGCCTATAAGTTCACAAAGAACAGCATCGTTAGTACCGTCACCACCGTAATCGCAACATACAGTTCAAGGTGAAGGACAAGATATCGAAATCGAGGAAATACGTACTTCTCCCTCCCTCGGAAGCAGGTCGTGGATGTTGCGCGTCTGCTTGACCAGGTTCTCTATAGGCAGGAACAGTCTCTCGGCCGAGGCCCCCGATGCCGCTGCGTCGTAAATCTTCATCACGTCCTCCCATGACTTCCAGAACCATCCCTCACACTTGTGTGGCTCCATGAGCTGTAGAAGACGAGGGGTGTTAGTCAAACGTTGTCGCAGATAACCCATCCTCTCAACCAACAGATAGCTGGAAAAACACAAGAGGGAAGAGAAAAAGGGCCAAATTCCATGTCGATTCCCCATACTGATTCAGAAAGAATGAACTTACCACCGGCACAGCGTTTGGGTCCTTCAGGGCGCACAGGGAGAAGAGCGTAATGTAGTGCTTCTTCTCCTTGACAAACACATCATTCGTAATGGCAAAGATGCCCTTGAACTCGACATCGAGATCCGTCTCCTCCTTCATCTCCCGCACGGCGCACTCGGCTATCGATTCGCCATGGTCAATGTGCCCTCCAGGGAACTGCCAGGTGTCTGTAAAACAAGAAACCACCCCCTTTCGTTAGCCCTCAATCCATCAACCAGCTAGCAAGACGCGCCCCGTTCCAATGCAAAAAGAACCTGAGTCACTCTAGAATTCCACCCAAACCACACAAAGAAAAGCAAGGGAAACAAGGTCAAGAAGGGGACAACAGGAGCAGACTCACTCGCGCCATGGCTGCCAATCCGCTTTCCAACGAGGAATTCCCCCTTGTCGTTCATCAAGACGGTGGAGACGCCGACTCTGACGGGGGGCATTTCCTCCTCCTTCTTCTTCTCCGTCGGCATTGCAGTCGCGTGTTCGGTGCACATTGCTGTGTGAGAAATTATCAAGGCAGCGGCTCAAGTATTGAACTTTTCTTCAGTCAACAGATCTCGATTCGGCAACGCGCTGATATCCTCTTGGCAATATGACTTGCAGATGAAAGGGTCTTTTATAAAGTTTGAGTGAATCTCATCTATAAGCTTATGTAAGGCAAGGCAGTTTGCCTGGCTCACTTTTACCTCAAAGGCAACAGCATCATCATAATCATTATTTGGTCCGACATCACGCACAGAGCCGTACCAACACCAGACCTCAACGGGCTATGCTAAGACGGAAAAAAAGCGATGTGAACAAAGAACAGCAAACAAAAGGGCGGCAAAGATGAACAAAGGAGGGACAGAACAGACACACGCGCTTGCAAAATTCCTAGCAAACGACTGCCTGCCTAAACAAGGCCGTAGCGCCCTTGATCCCTTCACCTATTAGAGGGAACAGAAAAAAAAGAGACAAACCCTCCGCGAATTCGATGCCCAGCCTCCCCAAATCATTCCAAATCCCGAGGGAGGAAAGACGAGGCTGTGCTTTTTTGTTCGTGCCACCCTCTGATTTGTTTCCTTTCTTCATTTTCTCATATTTGGGAGTGATTGCACAGCCCGATTAGGAACAAACGGAAAAGGTTCCCTGCAGACGTAGCGCATCTTTGGTACGGCGACTTCCCTATTGGTGTCACTTTGCATTGCTTGGAGATTTATCAAGGTTGACCAGAGTCTCATGACGGCATATTTGGGCCTTTCGGAGCTTGCTCAATGAAGAGAATACGGAAATAAAGCGAAAGCAAACAGGAGGCCTGCTTGTGCTCCCAAAAAAACGCTTCTGACTTGATCACCTGGTGACTTCCAACGAAGGCATTGATGCAGCCAAATATACGAACCCGCGACCTCATTCACTGCAACCAGCATCCTCCCGCTCACAGATGAGGGCATGTGGTAAAAGGGTTGGGCAAACAGGCATTTCCCTCCCCCTTCCTTTCGTCTCCTTTCAAACCATATGGTCAGTATGTACTTGTCTCGGCCAATAGCATGTGAGACAACAAAACCGGCCCTGCCAAAGGATGGAATTCCTGCTGTCTCAGAGCTCCTCGAGGAGAAGCAAAGGGCTTTTCTCTCTTCTTCCCCTTTTTGTGACCAATCGCTTGTGCTCTGTCTTGCGTCGTGACTGGCATTTTCACTCTCTCACCGTCTTCTCATGTGTTGATTGATATGAGATATCCGAATGTTACAGAGGGCAACTCTGCGCGGGGCATCTCGTCCTCTATCAGTGTCATGAAATGCCTTCAACTCACTTCTCGAAGCCGTTTTCATCTCGGCTTACACTATTTCGCCATCTTTATGCCTGGAATAGATCACGAGGCATATAGAAGAAGAGTCATCACTAACTCATTCAAACTACCTCAAGCATAAATAGACCAACTCATACAAGTGAAAGCATCTACTACTGTTGTAATCCCACTCTCACCTGATTCCTTTAGTATAGGGTATATCAATGGATTCACACGCAAGCAGAGGCAGAATGATCGCCTGTCCTGATTCATGCCGCGAGCGTACATTACCTCTTCACCTCAAACGCCAACCCCGCGTTCCTTCGGACACGACAGACGATACCCATCACTACCCCGTAAACACGCTCGCGAATGCTATCGAGACAGCAGATTGAGACAATGGTCCCAACTAGGAAATGCGCTCCGTATCGATACCAAAGCCGTCGTGGGAGAGGGATCGACGGCCCTCGTACCTTAGACACCAACCTAATTCGGCCGTTGCTGGTCATAGCAGGGCACCGAGAGCCCGAGACATCTAGGGGAATGCAGTAGAGGGCACTCCTGCATCCACCGACAGGAACAAATGTAATCAAGTGGATGTCCTTACGGCTGCCGATCAATGTCCACAGGCGGAGGGAAACCTTTATGCGCTGTTAGTATGCGTGGAAATGACAGAGCCAGGTTCGCGTCTGGATGCGGATATGTAGACTGCAGTCTTCAACGTCCTGGCTAGACACACGCCGATCACCATCAAGATTTCCCCAAAAGCACAATGCCGATGGATAGATTGGACTCGACACAGCTTGCGGCAACGAGCTATGCCATGTTGTAGACCTGACATGTATGGGCATCCAAGGCCAGGGCAAAGGGGCAAGCAGACCAGGGAGGGAGAAGCAACCGAGGGAACTGAAAGAAGGATACTAGGTAGACACTAGTAGCTGACAACGAATAGGGTGCCAACAGGGTTATTCGAGAGATGTGAAGCAGTACTGGAAAATGCTGACAAGCAAGCTCACCAGCACATATGCGGAGCCTCCCCAGGGCAGAGATCCAATACGCACCAATAAAAGGGTAGAGTCTGAAACCCCGACCCTACCATCGTAAGTGTCTCAACGTCCTGCGGATATGACAGCCCTCAAGCGGAAGAGGCGACAGAAATGCTTCATTTAAAGTTGGAATGTTCCGCCATTCGTGTTGATGTTTGCAGCTCGGAATCAAGATCATCACTGGCTCATCGCGTCCATCTCTGAGCAATCACGGAGGCATCTGCTTGTGCTTAAATACACAGGCCTTTCTCCAGCTCTCGGCTCGTCGGTCAGATCGTGTTCTTACCTCACAACACTCCTTCATATTCTTTCATTTCACATTCGTTGTTTTGTCCTTCATTCGTTCATTCACACCAACATGTCGCGGTCTCTTCGCCGTGGCCTCCTGACGGCGGCAGCCGTTTGGGCGGTATCGGCGGCGGCCGGCAGCGAGTGGGATCGTAATCACGACGATGACCGCAAGTGGCTGGCCTCGACCGTTGTCGTCACGAGCACTGTCTTGGTCGACTTGAAGGACGTCGACCTGAAGTGCCAGCGGGGAGAAATCGTCTGCGGTCCCACCCCTCCGCCATTCCCCGACCCAAAGCCTTGCCACGAGTGCGACGACAAGTGGCACACTCAAGACGGCAGCAAGGAAGGGTGGAACAACCAGGGCTGGAACGCGGACGTCGGAAACAAGGATCCAGGGACCCAGGGCGAAGGAAACAATGAGGCGTGGAAAGAGGATCCGTACCACGGCCAGTGGGAGGGTTGCTCTCACGACAATCATTGCCCGCAAAACTGCAACTGCAGCCCCAAGGCCATCTGCGAGAATACCTCGGGAGGCCACCAGTGCAAGAGCAGCACTGATTGCGAGGATGGCAACATGTGCAACTCGTACGGTTACTGCCAGCCCATTCCCGGCCCCCGATGCCACGAGAAGGCCTGTGAGATCAAGGCCGGATCCAACTGCAACGACAACAAGGACTGCTCCCACGGTGAGGTCTGCAACCACCACGGCTTCTGCCAGAAGGTTGTTTTCCCCGACTGCGAGAACAACTGGGACTGCGAGAAAGGCCAGATCTGCACCCACAGGGGCATCTGCAAGACGATTGACCAGGAGCAATGCACGTGCGATACCGACTGCGGTGACGGACAGATCTGCAACTCGCAGCGAATCTGCGAGGATGTCGTCTGCCCCAAGTGCCAGCTGGAGAACGAATGTGAGCATGAGGAATCATGCCACGAGGGATTCTGCAAGCCCAAGGAGAACAAGTGCGAGGACAAGGACGACTGCAAGGACGGCGAGATCTGTGACTGGGAGGGCAAGTGTCGCCGAGGCGATCACCTCAAGTGCAAGGTCGACTCGGAGTGCAAGTTCGGACAGACCTGTGATATCCACGGCCGATGCCAGCACCGCGCCAAGGGCGAGGGCTGCGGATCTGACGAGGACTGCGACGCCAAAGAATTCTGCAACGCTTATGGATACTGCGAAAAGGACCAGAAGGACCAGAAGGACTGGGAGGACCACAAGGACCACAAGGGACACAAGGGCCATGGAGACAAGGGCCACGGCGAAAAGGGCCACGGAGACCACGAGGGCCATGGTGACCACGAGGGCCATGGTGACCACGAGGGCCATGGTGACCCTTGGAACCCCGAGGACCCTCAAGACCCCGAAGACCCTGAGCAGTGGTGCGCGGAGGATGAACAGTGCCTTCCCGGTCAGTTCTGCTCTGATAACAGATGCCTTGGTAGGCTTGATTGCCGCAGGGACAGGGATTGTCGCGATGGAGAAGTCTGCGAGCAGAGCCTCTGTGTCAACAGCAGATTCTGCCTGACCGACGGGGAGTGCGATACTGGCGAGCAATGCAGACAGGGCGAGTGCCGCCGCAGGAACTCCGACTGCCGCTTCGACTTCGAGTGCTCTGGAGATGAGAACTGCTCAGCCGCTGGCATCTGCGAGGCGACAAGGACCTGCTTGACCAGCACCCAGTGCGATGGCAATGACCTCTGCATCCTCGGCGAATGCTTGACCACCTGTGTTGCGCAGACGGACTGCGACCTCGGCGAAACCTGCGACGGCGGCATCTGCCTCAGGAGGAGATTCTGCACCGGCACCGGCATTGGTCAATGCCAGATTGGAGAACTCTGCCTCGGCGGCTATTGCGAATCCTTGACGTCTGATGGGACCTGCTTGTTCGACTTTGAGTGTGGAACGGGCTCGGTTTGCAACAACAACGTGTGCACTGCACAGAGGACTTGCCTGCTCAGCACCGACTGCCTGGGAACTGAGACTTGCAGTGGCGGCCTCTGCTTGGCCACGTGCGTTGCGCAGACGGACTGCCTCCTCAATGAAGACTGCGAGGGCGGCGTCTGCCTCAGGAGGAGATTTTGCTTGGGCACAGGCGCGGGTTTCTGCCAACTCGGAGAGCTTTGCTTGGACAACTTCTGCCAAGCACTGACGGACCCAACTTGCACGTTTGATGTCGAGTGTGGAAACGGCCAGATCTGCCAGAACAACGTTTGCATTGCACAGAGGACTTGCTTGCTCAACACCGACTGCCTGACTGGTGAGCTTTGCAGTGCCGGCACTTGCTCGACCGCGTGCGACGACCAACTGGACTGCGATGCCAATGAGACCTGTAACGGCAGCGTCTGCCTCAGGAAGAGATATTGCACGGGCACTGGTCAGTGTGGAATCGGTCAACTTTGCCAGGACAACTTCTGCGAGCCGCTGTGCGGCGTCGACGTTTGTGACGCAAACACCGAGATCTGCGTGGCCAACGTCTGCCAGCCGCGATGCGGCCTCACTGTCTGCCAGACCGGCGAGATTTGCACCGCCGGCCAGTGCCTGGCGCAGTGCGGAGCTGTTGTCTGCCAGCCCGATCAGAGCTGCGTGAACAATGTGTGCACTCAGAACCCCCTGTGCGGAACCACCGCCTGTCTTACCACCGAGGTTTGCGTCGGCGACACGTGTGTTCCCCGGTGCGGCAACACCGTCTGTGACGTCGATGAGACCTGTGTCCTCGGCGTGTGCCAGGCGACGTGTGGCCTTACCACTTGTACCGCCGATCAGACCTGTGTTGATGGCGCATGTCTCGAGACGTGTGGCCTGACCACTTGCACGGCCGACCAGACCTGTGTTGATGGCGCATGTCTCGAGACCTGCGGCCTCGGCACCTGCACGGCCGACCAGACCTGTGTCGCCGGCCAGTGCCTTGAGACCTGCGGCCTTACCACCTGTACAGCCGATCAGAGCTGCGTGTTGGGCGAGTGTCTCGAGAACTGCGGCGCGACTACCTGCACGGCCGACCAGACCTGTGTCGCTGGCGAGTGTCTCGCGACCTGCGGCCTTACTGCCTGCACAGCGGACCAGATCTGTGTTGCCGGCCAGTGTCTCACGGCGTGCGGCGCCACCACTTGTACAGCCGACCAGATCTGCGTCGCCGGCGAGTGTGTTGCATCATGCGGCGGCACCACCTGCACGGCCGATCAGACCTGCGTTAGCGGCCAGTGCCTTGAGACCTGCGGTCTTACTGCCTGTACAGCCGATCAGACCTGTGTTGACGGTGCTTGTCTCGAGACGTGCGGCCTCACCACCTGTGCAGTTGACGAGATCTGCGTCGCTGGAGAGTGCCTTACCCAGTGCGGCGCCGACATCTGCGCAGCTGACGAGACGTGTGTCCTCGGCGTCTGCCAGCAGAACTGCGGCGCCACGACCTGTACCGCCGACCAATCTTGCGTTGCCGGCGTGTGCCAGACGTTGTGCGGCGGCCTCGTGTGCGGAGCCGACGAGGGGTGCGATGCCGGCGTGTGCAGGACGATTTGCGACGGCCCGGCCGACTGCACGGGTGGTCTGATTTGCTTGAACAACTTCTGCAACGCTTGCACGGACAGCGCGCAGTGCCCAGGCGGCAACGAGTGTGTTGCCGGCGTGTGTCAAGTGGGAGACACCTGCGCCGACGGATTCGCGTGGGCGCACTACAAGCTTGCTCGATCAGCCGATGACAGCACCACGACCCCGGGCACGATCCCCATCCATCCTGCCGACGCTGTTTCGGCGGAGACGTGGCCTGTCCTGCAGTTTGCGCCGGACGTTGCCCTTACGGGCCAGACTCCCGATTTCACTGGCACGACGGCGTTTACCGGCCTCCAACAATCATGCCCCCCTGAGCTCGGCGACATCTACGGCACCGAGACGCCTTCCGTCGATTATACCATCGTCCAGCAGATTGGTTGGTTTGTCCCCACGGTCGCCGGTACTTATACCTTCACGGCCCCCGCCGCGACGCTCGACCAGTCCCTCTACGTCTGGCTCGGTGCTGATGCTCAGGCGGGCTACACCAACACCAACGCGGACCTCGTCGCCGACGCAAACTGGCTCTCCGGATCCAACCTCGACTTGGAGGTGGTGTCTGCTGCTCAGGTCGGCACGTATATCCCGATCCGTATCCTGTGGGTCAACGCCCAGGACTGTGGTCAGTTCGATCTCACCATCACGGACCCTAACGGGACGGTCCTTGTCTCGCGAGGCCAGGCGACGACCGATGGGCAGTTCGTCACCGGCTGTACGCCTTCGGCCACCATCCCGGCCATCACCTTCTAAGCCGCTCAGCCTCATTGTCGACGTTGCAAGGCGTCGAGGGCGATGCTGGCCTAGACCTCGGCGGTATCGCCTCGGACGCTGCTGGAGTGAACTCTTCCGTCTTCGAAAAGCCTAAAGGCGTTAGCTTATTGTATTATTAGTTTAGGATAGGTCGTGATACTTTTCTTATGTTGAATTGACTGTGTTGAAAACTCTTGCGTTCCCGTCAGTGATGCAATTCGTACCGTAGCTTGAGGCTCTGAGCCTAGAATCTCAGGAGCCATCTTCTTCTTGAAGATGAAAGGGCTTCCCGTTCGCGCTGACGCCCCAAAATTGTGATTGTTGGCTGTAGAAGAGGATGCGGGTGATGAGGAAGATTTTCTCTTTCAAGCAAGTTTGGCGTCTTTTGGTTGTCCTGCTTTGGCTGCTGTTTGGATTGCTCAATGTTTCCGATGAGGTGCCAAGTTCCAGTTGTAGGACGAAGCAAGCGCGCGTCAAGCGCGGAAAGCAACACCGCAGCTCTTGCCTTGAAGCGAATAGCCGCAATAGCTTCAGTTGTCTGTGCGACTATGACGTCACATGTCATTTACTGCCACTTCGCATTTCAGCATCTCGGCATCTCGATCGACATATTTGGTTTAAACCAAGACTCCTTCTTTCTTCTTTTGATTCAATACTACTCAGGCATCACGTATGAGCACGTCGCCCCGGCATCAACCGTGATGGTCGTTCCCGTAATCCATCTCGCCTCATCGCTCGCCAGAAACCTGACGGCTGCCGCGCAGTCCCACGCATTGCCCTCTGTATTCAAGAGGCCCTGTCTGCGGCGGAGGTCACGCACTTCGTCTGACATGCCACTACCGGCAACCATGGGCGTGTAGAGAAAGCCTGCAAGTGGCTGGTTATCCTTGGGAACAAAACATGAGAGGGAGCAGAAAAGGAGCGGCTGATTACCTGGACACACACAGTTGACTCGGATGCCGTCACGGCCGTGGTTGTACGCCATCGCACGCGACATGTTGACGACGGCGCCTTTGCTCGTCGGATAGAACAAATGCGGCGTGCCCCCCTGCAAGCCGGCGATGGACCCTATGTTGACAATGTTGCCCCTGATGCTGCCATCGCCGGGCCGGTTCTTGAGCATGAGCGGGATGGCATACTTGGCCATGAGCATCATCGCCGTCACGTTGATGGCCAAGCCCGTGGCCCATTCTTCAGCACTCGCGTCTACGGCCGTCCCCCTGGCACCCATGATGCCCACGTTGTTGACCAAGATATCCAGTCTCCCAAACCAGCCTTCCGCCGTCCGCACCAGCTTCTCGCAGTCCCCTTCGGAGCTCACGTCGGCACACATCGAGACTGCTGAGCCGCCTTCTTGGACAATCATCTCCACTGTGCGCTTGGCGGAAGGCAAGTCCCGGTCTGCGCAGAGCACCGTGGCGCCGTCGCTGGCGAGGAGGAGGGATATGGCGCGGCCGTTGCCGAGGCCGTCGCCGAGACTGCCCGCACCGGTGACGATGGCGACTTTTCCATCGAGACGCCGTGATGGTCGTGGCGGGAGTGCGGTAGATGAACTCATGTCGAATGATTGCCGTAGACACTGACTAGGAATCTCTCGAGTCAATGTGAGGCGAGATGAAGGTGTGAAATCCGCCTATTCACCAACACCATGAGACTTTGTAGACCCTCAGATGCTGTTGAAGCAAGTCGTAGGACTTCCCGATGATTCCAAGCAATATCCTAATGCAGTCAATTCAATCACCGCGACCCCTCACATTGATGCAGTCAGCTATTACATGCACCAGTTGCTGCAGAAAGCCCAGCTACAGCAGGCTTGCAGCCGCAGCGTCACATCTGCATTCACTTCGACCCGACCCAATGAAATGCAAGCCTCCGTGCCCGCAAGTGACTTCTTCTCCCTACCGCTGCAGTCATAGATAGAGGAATGGAGAGACTCCTTTCACATGCTTCTGCTTTACATGGTTGAACGTGCAACGGCACCGAAACTGCAGCAACATTCTGGGAAGGTGCGATACAACAACGTGGACTGGTACGTACCTCCTCCAACACCCGTCCATCCACTTACACGCATCTTCACCACATTCTCCCGCCATCCCATCCTCCATCTCCCAGCTTCATATTTGCAACCAACCCTTCATTACAACATCAAAAAAGGCACTTTGGCCGAGTGGTCTAAGGCGCCGTGTTCAGGAATAGTTCACACTGTGAGCAATCCCCTCTTCGCGGTCTAGAAATAGGCGAGGGTTCGAATCCCTCAGGTGTCATCTTTTGCCGCATCCATCCACGGGATGGCGGGTTATTTTTTGCACCTCATCAGCATATTTCCTTTTTATATATAGGACATGGTTCTTTCGAGAGAGTTGCATTTGCTCGAAATAAGTGTATGTTATAATTTGAATGACAGTCTTGCCAAATCAAAGGCGGTTACTCAACTCGCTCATCATGTTGTAAGCCATGCCTCATGTTCTACACAGAAAGGAGTCAAAAAAAGTAAACGAGTATCAACAGTGTACCCTCCCCCAACGCCGTGATAGGAATAATTCTGCCCGTTGAATGTCGTATATACAGCATGTACAATGAATATAACTGTTGCCGGCAAGCTCACAACTCGTCTCTATTCAAGTTGGGCAGCCTGAACGCGTAGCGTCTGGGTCGCGCAGGCAGACCGACCCAAGCACGATACAATCTCGACGTCTCATCCGAGACGATTTGCCAGCTGATGTTATGTTAGTCAAATCACACGACAATGCTTCGTGGCGTCAGAGGGAGAAAGGAGCGACTTACATCATCTTCGGCGTTCGGATCCAGCTCTTGAGCACAATCTTGACGGCCATCATGACGCGCGCAAATTCGTTCCCAACCTGCTCGCCCAGCGTATCGCCGTGGGTCCCGCGATTCTGCATCCTGATGAACTCGTCCATGTCCTCGTCAGCCTCGTCAATGAGGGTGTAGAGATCCTCGGGCTTAAAGTCCGGCTTGGACGCCATCTTGTCGCGCATGTCAATCATGGCCCGGAATCGCCCAACGGCGGCCACCGAGGAGCTGAGCCTGGCATACGTGTTAAAGAGGGCCACCAGCTCGGTCCTCTTGAGCGGCGGCGGCTTCTGTCCCTCGTTGAACTCGAACAGAATCTTCAAAGCCGTGCCGTAGCCGCTGGTCTGGATCTTGCCCCAGAGACGGCACTTGTCGCAGCCGACGCAGTCCATGACCCGGCTGATGTTGCGGAAGCGATTGCGGAAGTCTTCCTTGAGGGAAGGGCCCTCGCCGTTGGCGAACATGACGCTTTCGTCAAAGATTTGCGGGACACTAGCCGCGTGCTTTGTGACGGCAGCAATCTTGTCCCGCGTCTCCTGATCCTGCAACGGGTCCCCCGTACAGAAAGTGTACTGCGGTGACAGGACATAAGGGCCCAGCTTCGCAATGGCGCGAGTCACGAGTGCGTAGTTGAAGTAGAGGTTGCTGATGCGATCCGGGAACTTGTGCAGGCGGCTCTCGTAGCAGTCAAGGTTGGGCTGCCACTCTCCCGTGCTCTGGTTCAAAAACTCCCAGCACAGGTGGACGCTGATGCTGGCGTGCATTCCCGATACCACCCGATAGAAGACGCGCTTCTCCAGACACTCGTCATCTACCTCGTAGCCAGTGTTGGCAACAAAGGGGATGTTCGGGTTGCTCTGCCGTTGCTGCTCCAGTTGAGCCTGGCGGCCAGCGGTATCCAGGACCTGCTTGAAGTCCAGAGCAGCCGCCTCGGTCGGGCGGTGCGAGACGCCCAAATCGGCCGACTTGGGAAACGAGCTCTTCTTGAAGCAGTTCTCCAAGTAGATGGCATCCCACACCTGCTTCGCGCTTTGACCTCCATAGCCAGTGAAGCGCTCGGGGTTGCGCAACAAGCTGATGTAGTCTCCCTTGGACGTTGCGCCTTCGTCGTCCCAGACGCAATAATCCCTGTCGTCGCACTCGTCGTCGTATTCAACCACACAACTCTCCCCGACATTCTCTCCCAACCCTCCCTGCAGCGGTCGTTCAGGGTTCTGCCTCTGCTCCTGCTTGCCCGGGTGCTTCGCTCGAGGGCCCTCCAGCTTGCTAAGCTCGTGAGCCCTCCATATCTCGGGGATATCTTCTTCGTTGTCTAGCGTCTCGACGGCGCACGCAATGTTACCGCACATGCCATCTTCGTCGTTCCAGAAGGGGCATTTTTTGTTGAAGAGGTTCAGGCGGTAGTGCGAAAAGAAGTCGGTCGTCTGGACGAGTTCGTCTATGGCAGGCTTGACCTTGACATTGAGTCTATCGAGCGTGGCATAAGAAACGCATCCGTCGTCGATGATGGCGTTTGGCGAGAACTAGATGGGACACAAAGCTGTCAGCGCACTGCAATCCTCCGAGGGGACACGAGGCCAAGGTTGGATTGACGTACAGTGCATGTATTGGACGAGCTTGAGCATGCGCCCGGCGTCGCCCACAGGGCAAACACTGAGAGGAAGAACAGTCTGCTCGCAGACTTCATCTTGATTGCAGCAGAGAAAATCCGATGCGATTCAAGTGTTTGGTTGGTTAATGCTTGGCGAGAATGGTTGTCATCGCTTGATGCAGCGACGATCCGAGATGGCGGGATGCGAGTTGCGCTCTTCCGAATTGCAGGATGTTTGGGCAGCTGATGCGATGCAAAACGATGCAGAAGTATCCAAGAATGCGACTCTAAGCAAAGAAGATGTAAAAAGTAGCGGAAAGCAAGAAAGAACGAGAGGAAAGGTGTGAAGAAAGCGCTGGCGCTGCTTGTCTGTTGATAGCGAAAGTGTCAAGAGGCTATCGACAAGCCACGGCAAGTTGGAAGGCAAATGCAACTCGGAGCCACAAACTGCCGAGCTACACAAAAGTTCCACGGAAAGGGAACGAACAAGACCTTATATAAAAAAGGTCCGATGCAATGAAATAGAGAAATAACAACAAGGCTTGCAGTTGATGAATGCAAAAGCCAAGAAGCAACGGACGACTTTACAAAGGCAAGTCAAGTTCCTGTTGCTGACATATCATGAGATGTTCCTCAATGCGGAAAGATGCCACGCTGGCGATCCGGAACATCTGCTTATGTACCACTGAGGTTTAAAAACGGGGGTTTTTTGTCTTGCAGCCCGGGCGAAGAAAAGTTGGCGTCTGTTTTACGCTGCACGGAGCACCGACCCGTACCAGGTACCGACGCCAACAGGCTCTTTTTTTAGCGGGTGGCGGCGGGGGGGAATAAAGTAGAAGAAGGGCTCCGGCTGGGAGAACAAGGACCGTGTTTTAGGGGTTGTTTCGGCCACTGTGAAAAGATAGACGCAGCAGCCAATAAGGGGCCTCAGTCGAAAGGAGGGCCAAGTTTTTGGTGGTGGTTCGACGCCACCAACGCGAGGTGGGCAGTTGCAACTTATTCAGGGACAAATGAAATGTGTCCGTAGGGGCAGAAGAGCCAAAAGTGAGAGCACTTCTATACGAGAATGCCAATTGTTGTCGTACATGAACTATAAATAAAGTCCGAAGGAGCATTGCTGCCATTGGCATCAGCAAAGAGACAAGTCTCATAGTGAGGCCATGCATCATCTTAGCATCAGCCCATCAGACCAGCCCGGAAATGCGCATCTGGACGGCCTTCCGCTTTGAGAGACGTCACCTACCTTTGCTGGCGATACTGCTTATTTAGATGTTTACAGAGATCCCCATTGCAACTGCGGCTGGCCACTTTGCCCGAATCCTGGTGTAACTCGACGGACTGACAAGTTTCCGGTACAAGGGGAGCTACAGAAGGTTAATCTGATGTCTCTTAGGTACTAGTAGACAAAGAGTAATATGAGGCAATGAATCACCTCCTCATGCATCAAGACGGGATTCACACGTGGTTCATGGTGTGACCGTGCATAGCTGTGTTTGATATCCGACTTTGACACGACCAACTCTCTTTGACGGCGTGTCTCTTGAAGCATTTGCATCATCTGCTCAGCACGCTCTCAGACTGGCATCGCCAATGAAACACAGCGCGGATTGCATCTTCGTTGACATGGTAAGCTATATATACTATGGGAGGCGGTACTCGGCATCTCTCCAGACGAGCCATCATTGACAATGATAATTCCGTGTATATACGTTCCTAGACCATGCTTCGATTCGACTCTCCCTCAACTACACATACACAAGGCTAACCAATCGCCTGATGCGTCCTTCTTGTAGCGCCCAATCATCCTCCAAAGTGCCAACTCTGGATATCACAGAGACGCGCGCCTACTCATGGGATAAATGCTGGCAATCTCGACAGATACACCCAGGCGCTGCCCGCCCCTCCTCGGATTCAGAGCCTACAGTATCTCATACACGGCTCCGGATCGCCACGGACAAGCCATTCGTGATTCGAGGCTGAAGGGTGGCGCATGCGGCAGGGTCGCGAGGCAGCGCTCGTCCGTCTCGCAGACGCCTTAACCCAACAATAATCTAGTATGCAGATCGTAAAAATCGTAATAGGACGCTAAACAAAGAGGCTCTTGGTGCAGCAGGAGTCGGCGCGGAAGAAGACGGTCGCGACATCGTACACAACTGAGCGCAGGAGATCGTGGAACGGGGCGCTCACTGAGGCGGCTGGTAGTTGAGCGGTCGCCTGTTTCGACCGGTTAGACGAAGCCTGTGCTTCAATCAAGAGGATGGCAAGACTCACTTGAAAAGGAGGATATGCGGCTCCGGCTCATGGACCTCGTAGTGCTCCCAGCCAAGACTCTAAATTCGGGAAAGAGAACTCTGTGTTAGCAGTGTCGCATGTTTCTTCCTCCTTCGCCCTTGGACAGCGGAGGATCTGCGATACAAGGAAAAGTCAAGGGTGGCTCCTCACCTGTGTCATGCCCATGGCCCTCCACTCGTCCTCCCACAGAAGCTTCAGGGTGCCCTTGGCTGAATCGTGGTATTCTTTCGGAATCGCTTTGAGCATCATCTTAGGTAACTGGACATGGCGGTACTCGAATTCGTCGTCGCTGTATCTGTTGGCCGCTTAGCGATCAAGGTCCCGGTAACATGCTCTGCCAATGCGCCTGGCGTTCGACGATCCAATCCTCCTCCCACCTTGCAATCGCAGTCCAGCGGCCTCCTCCAGCCTCAAGAAGAGGAATGTTCCAGAACTCACCTCTCTGAGTATCGGATGGCGTCCACAAATTCTTCCAGTCGGGCTCGTTCCGCTTCGGTCAGGGGACGCGGAGTCTTGTTCCGCCGGCTCATGTCGATATCCATTCTGATGGCTGGCTATTTAGAGATTTCTTGGTCTGTCTGGCACGAGTCGTTCCACCGCGTAGCGCGATTGTGTTTGTAACAGCTTTGGGGGAGCCTTTGCAGAAAAGACGACTCAGGGTTCGTCCAATTCTCGATTTCGTTTATCAAGTTCGAGCTGATGAAATGCTTCGAATCCAAGATCGGCTTGAGATGCTCAGATAGTATAACAAAACAAGAGGCTGTTCGGCGGTCAAAAATCGAGGGGTTGCCGCAAAATTGAGGTACAAGTGAGGGTTCGATCAGAGCACGCGAGAAGCTTCTGGCGGATCGAATCGAACGGCGGAATCGCGTGGTGCGTGAGTCACGAGCGACGACAGCGACGGAAGGTGCGATAGTCGAGAAGGCGCAAGACTGAATCACAGCCGAAGCAGGTAGACAGGCGGACAATAAGGTAATAGGCAGACAAACTCAATCGGCACGAGACCTTGGAGTTTTGGCGGGCGGGTTTGCGGGAGGAAGAACGGGGTTGCGGTGGGATAATAAATAGAGGCACGGAGAGACGATCGTCGAATCAACAAGCCCCGAAAATCAACCCCTGGTCGGCGCCACTAAAGGTGCCAGCCAGCTCCGTGGGCCGTGCAGGGGGGGAGTCAGTTGACGGGATATATTGATACCTATCTGACCGCCGCTTCACGTCTGTTCTTCTACAACAATAAGGTGGCATCTTGAGGTGATCATTCTTTTGTTCATATTGAGACTAGAATTGACCAAGCATAACAATTGCCAGTTGCAGACGGTTCAAGGTTGACCACTGCAGCAAGTACCCTAAAGTACCTCCCCTCAGTGCACAGGTGTCGAGATACCACGGAGAACTTAAATAGAGAATGGCGGGATCAAATCGCCATCAGGATGCTGAAATGTGAAATAGAACATTGTCAATCCATCATATAAGTATTTGCAAGGTGCATAACTGTATGGAGACGCACGACTTCACCTCTTGTTGTTGATTTTCTACATATTCCTGCGGAAGCTTGAATCCTTGCTCCGGCTCATCAGCCGGGATATCCCATGATGCCGTCTTGAACCCTTGACGCATGTGTCTATATCAACGTCATCGGTCAGCAACAATGGGCATTGTGCAAACACGTCTGGAATAAACGAAATCTCTAGATCGTCAAATCAGTGCCATCTGCATTTTGGACTCACAATTGCTGTACATTGCTTTCGTCGAACCAAGATGCGTGGGGTTTCCATGCATACTTACAGACTTGATGCATACCTTACTCTTACAGTCCTGTCCGAATAATAATGCAGATACCTGCCGCCTTACCAGCAATATCTCAATGCCAGAACAAATACGCTGTTATAATCCAAAAAGTGATCTTGATTGTCGTCTCGAAGCAGTCGAAACAGCTCCCGCGGAGAGCGGCACGTGGCTTACGACATTGCCTATCTTCACCTTGACGCCAGGCACTGGAATCGTCCACGTCTTGACAGGCTTAAACTCTTCGTCTCCAAATACTTCCAGAGCTTTGTTGGACTCTTCATCCACGGGGACGTCAAGCGCCCATCCGATAGAAATGTGAAATGCCTCATCGGCCGAGTCCTCATCACCCCCCTTGCTCTGATACAGAATGGGCTGGTCAAACCTCTGAGCCATGTCATTGCACGCATTCAACAGCTTCATGAGCTCCGGATTCGACAGCGTCCCAGCGCTTTCCGACGTTGACGAGCTCGCTACCTGGAGGATCAGAAACGTGCGATTCGAGTCGGGTGAGTTATACCACAACAGCCTCCTGGGGCTGACAGAGAACCGGGACACGCCGCTGGCATGCAGCGCAGACGAGATCTGGTCGAGAAAACGATCCTTGTTAGAGGTGCTCAGCGAAAGGGGCCGCGACAGGCTGATGTGGAGAGGCAGCGGCGCCCCCAAGTCACTCGTCAGGAAGCTGTGCAGCTTGGCCCGGCTGCCAATGGCGTCGTTGACCTTGCATACCAGTTGAACCAGCTTCTCGTGCTGGTCAGCCAGCGGATGCCCTACAGAAGGTAGTGGCAGAGAGCCCAGCGTTAGCCTTGCGTCACCAAGGTTTCAAAACAACACCGCCATCTGGGCACTCATTATTATCTCACATTCGATGTAGACGTGGCTGGGCCAGTTGCCAACGACATGGGGAGTGAGTCTCTTGCGCCCGTGGTGCAGCGCGGGATCGTCCACAACGCTCTGGCGGACGGTGGACGCATACAAGTCGTGGAATGCTGGGGGGAGGGGCGGTAGATCGGACTCGCGTCCTGACGGAGGGCTCGGGGCCTTTGCCCGGGCTCCGGAGCCGTGCGGCGAGGCTTTGCGCCGTTTGGCCGGCGGCGCTGATGGCGCGTTGTCGTCTTCACTATCGGAATGCGATGATGCTGATGAGGAGTAGTCGACGAGGGCCATTGAAGTGACAGGGGGCGGTCTTGTAGGACGAGGATCTAAATGCCCTCAAATTGCAAAAAAAAAACACAAGATGCAAGAATTAATAAAATAACTGAATAAGAGGCCTCGCAATCACGCTTTGTTCTCGTTACCTACGATGATTGATTCTCAGATGCCATCATTGATCGGATTCTCTCAACGCGGTCCTCGTGCAGGTTGTCGGATTACATAAGCAGCATGCTCCCCCCCTATTTGCGTCTGGTAGAATCTAAGACTGTCGACCACGGTTCCAGATCTACTTTTACATCCTAAGCCACCACTCACAGCAACAAGGCTTCGCTGCTTTGCCCAAATTGGAACCCTTGAGCTGGATGGTATGACTCTTCGTCTCCTTCTTGGGCCTAAGCTACTCCAAGCCTACCGTATGAGGCTGTAAAGACGGAGACTTTTGTAGCCACATTCTTTCCCCTCCTGCTCCTCGCCCTGAACCTTCGGACTCGTAGAGTTTCTCTCTTTCGCACAGTACTCTTACAGACAATTGATGCCCGTAGGACATGTAAAGCATACAGTGCCAGGTTGACAACCACTTCTTTGTCCACGGCTGAAGACAACTCTTAATAACCTTCGACCGCCCCTTTCGTTCGCTTTCACACTTAATTCCACCTTCACCTCTTCTAGCGAGACTCCATATGTAGTTAGAAGAGGCTTCTCATATCTAGAGTTTGGTGCTGAAACGCCATAGCCGACAAGTTGTCCAATATTTGGTTCACTTACGACGAAGCCTCAGACAGGTAGTCCTCCTTTATAAGAGGTCTTGACTCTCAGAACACAAGTATTAAAGGACGAGAATCCCCCCAAGTTTCTGATATTGCTCCCCTCCCATTCAACACAAAAAGCAATTTCGTCGTCCCAGCCCAGTTCCTGCAGTCCACGCAAACAACCATTTGCACGGACTTGCCAGCTGCTCTGCTCCCTTCGCCCACGACGACAACAACCAGAGAAGACGAGGACCGTCGTGACAAGCGGTAAGTTGTGAATTGTTTTTTAGTGCCCAGGTTATGTGTTCCTGTATTTTTATCAAGCGTGTCTCTTTTGCCCTACTCAACTCCTTTTCGTTATCAATCGCAACTTCTCTAGCTACACGCTTCGTCCTTTCCAGTTCTATACACAAACTTAGATAATCCGTCTCTCATATCTCTGCCATTACAACTGCTGCTGCTTATTATCTACACTTGCAACTGTCTTCGCTTCTTCTTCATGTTCATCATCATCATCATCATAATCTCTTGCATTGTTTCGTCTATCAGCTGCCGGATTTCACTAAAACTGGGCTTCTCAGACAACGTCACCGGCCTCTTCCATACTCCTGGCCATCGTCTCCGTGCTTCCACCCGGAGAAAATGCCTTACTTCCCGGTGGTCATCATGGCCGACGACGCGGCCTCCTACGCCCCTGACGGGCGCCGCCTCGGGTACTCGAGCAACCTCGATACCATCGACCGCCTGGACACGAGCGGCCCCAACGGCATGCCCATGTTCCACCACGGCGGGCCCTTTGACGCGGTGCTGCCCAGCCGCAACTTTGACCCGCGCACGTCGCCCATGTACGCGCTGTCGGGCTCGCTCGCCGAGGCCCTGCGGGCGACGCCCCAGGAGTACATCCAGGACTGCCTCGAGCAGGGCATCCCCCTCCAGGGCACCGCCACGATCCCCTCCGGCCAGCTGGACTATGAGGGCAACCGGATGGAATACGAGGAGGGCTCCAACCTCGTGCGCGACTCGGACTCCATCGCCGTCTCGTACCAGCACCCGCAGCAGTACAGGCAGTGGGACTGCGGCACCGTCGTAATAACCCGCCCCTACACGCCGCTGTGTGTGCGCATCAAGAATCGCTTACGCCGGTACAGAAACAACGTCGGCGCCATGTTCAAGCTCAAGAGCCGCTCCACCACTACCCTGGCGAGCAGCGCGACGTGAAGGGCAAAGGCAAGGCGAGGACGGAGGGCTATGAGGAGATTGAGATGCAGTCGATGCTGTCGAGTCGCAGAGGCGCTCACAAGCGGGCCAAGTTTCATCCCAATGCCCGCGCTTCGCGACAGGCGAGCTCCTCCTCTGGCGGCCGTGCTTACACGTACGACGATGCCTCCTGGGATTCCCAGCGCCGAGGGCGATCTGGATGAGAGCCTCGAGGGCAGAGGGTGGACGCTGTCTTGTATTACCCGAATACTAGTTCTTGTTTTTCTTGTTTCGATTATTGAGTAGCAAATACCGACAGGCGCACGGCTAGAATGGAATGGATTGATGGTTAATGGGAGATACCCCGGATGGGAATGAAAGGAGTCATGGATGGATTGCTTGATATTTGATTCTGAGATAGTCGGTTATTCTTCATTAAGATAACTGCAATACAGAAAATGGTTGCGAACACTTGTCAGACTTTGACTTTGAACAATAACGCATATGTATGAGCGGGTGACATGAGTCCATCCTGTCAACTACCAGTATATTTTGCCGAACAATATCACATCTAGGTATGTAGATATGCAACTAGATCTCCGGATTCTGGATTGACCATCCTAGAAATACGAAAGCCCGCCCCATCCCAGCACCGCTTCCAAATCCTCCCTCATCTCCGTCACGCCATCATACCCGCCCCTCGTCGCGACCTCAGCCCTCTTCGCGGCCCCCAGCTCGTTCCACCGCGCCAGGACGGCACCGTCGACGATTGCCCTTCCCGTGGCGGCCGTCTCGACGCCCACGGTGCGGGACATGCCGCCTCCGCCCTCGGGCGTGCGGTGCGCCCTCGCGTGGAGGCCGCCGTGAGGGACGAGGGCCGGGAGGAGCTGGTTCGTGACGGAGAGGAGGCGGCGGTAGGCGGATTCGGGGAGGGGGTGAGGGCGGCTATTGAGCCTGAGGGGGAGGCGAGGAGGAGGATGTGTGGCTGTGTGGAGGAGGACGAGGAGGAGGACTCTTGGGATGATTGGGTTGCGGGAAGGGTGCGGGGGAGGAGGAGGGTTGAGGTTGGGGGGTTGGGGGTTACGCTGAATGTCGTACGGTGGAGGAGGAGGTGGCCTTGGAGCGATTTGGGGTCTGAGATGGAGTTGAGTCAGTATAAATAGAGAGAACAACGAAAGAGAAAACACAAGAAAGACTTACGCTCGGGATTGAATTCGAGAACATGCATATCGCCGTCCGCGTCCACGGCCACCATCGACAAGTCCTCGCCGTCTGGCAGAAAGTCCGCCACCAGCAGCGGCAGTGATCCGCTGCTCTTTCCGAGCACCTTGAACGTGTACGGCTCCTCTGTGTACCCGGCGAACCACAAGCCCTTAAAAGCGTCCGCAATCAGACACAGGCCCGTGCCTGGCAGTTCCCGCGCCGACGATACGTGGCAGCTCATGTCGAGGAAGGCCACGGGCAGCAGCGAGCCATCTTCCTTCAGGCCTCGCACCATGCACTTCTGGCCTTGCGCCACCAGCATCAGGCCCTGAGTGCCAATCTCGGACAGGGCCGTCACGCCGCCTCGGGGGATGTCCTCCTTGGCCAGCAGCTTGAGCCGCTTGTTCGTCTCTGGCTTGCCCGGCTCGGGGATGACGGTCACGATGTCGTATACTTGCACGCGACCTCGCGTGGGGAGGTCTTCGCCTCTGGACAAGGCGGTGCCCACTGCCAGGAGCATCCTCCGCTCCCTTGTCTCCTCTGACACCTCGAGATGCAGCGTTTTCATGCATTCGATGGACTCGCCGGCTTCCATATCGATCGAGTGAATCACCGTCCATGTGATGGGGTTAATCAGCTTCAGAGCACCCCTGACCGTCGTAGGCGGTAGAGGAACAGACTCGCGGGCCCATTCTTTGTGGTAGTCGTCGTCTTTGGGCAGCTCAAAATTTTCAGTGACCGCACATCCCGCGATATACGTTTCAGTGGGGTGGTGGTAAGCAACGTGGCGGACATCGAAGCCCAGAGGAACTTTCTTGACCGAGATGCCCAGCTCCGTGAAGTTAGTCTTGCTCGGCAGCTGTGTGACTCTGGCTATGCCTTCAGAGTCCGCGTAGATGAACCCCCTGTCGCACCCTTCGGTATGGAACGTGCTCATGCCCCGAACGCCATGGCCTTGAAGGCCAACCACCCTCGGGACGCTTTTGCTGCTCTTGATGACGAAAGCTGGCGAAGGGCCAGGCAGAAACACGGTGCTATAGCCACCCACATTCGCGCAGATCCTCAGGGGAACATAACGCTGCGGTTGCGCGGTGTCGTCTGATGGATCCTCCACAGCACTCTTAGCCAGCACGGCATTCGGCGACTTCTTAAAGAAGAGCGTGTCGGACAACGTGTGAGCAGTTTCATCTGCTGGTAGGCGGATGGGCTCGTATATGGTGAGGTCATCGGTGGAATGTCGCAGCTGAAAAGAAGTTCTGCCGTTAGCTGGCAGTCAACAATCAGCTGGCGAGCAAAGGGATCCTTACTATCAGGTATGGCGAGGCGTGGACGGCGTCTCCAAGGTCTGCCACGACAATCTCTGTCAGCGTCTCGCGGGTGGCACCTCTTCTGGCTGCATAGCCAGCTGAGAGATGGGGAGGAATTGAGGAGAGCCCCTCGGCGACATAGACAGCCTTTGAGAGATCCGGAAGTGCGAATATCTAGCGATGTTAGTCCCCTATACCATGGATCGTTGATTCGGCCGTTCAATAGAGGATGATGCTTACATGCAAGGCTCCTGTTGAGTTGAGCAAGAACATCATGACTGCCTCGCTTGTCTGCTTGGTTGAGTCGCCATAGCTTGACTGGAAGATGCCCTTGGTGTCTTTGTACAAGCATCCCGCCACCCATTTCGTTGACGTAAGACTGCTGTCCGTTTTCTCCATCTCTTCAATCTCGTTATTGCTGTCGATCTGTGCGAGAAAAACGCTGCCGTCGTCGCGGATGATGAGTAAGTAAGGGTCAACGATGCTTGCACTCACAGCCCGGGGCTCAGCTCCCGTCTCTTCATCCAGCATGGGTAGGATCTGGATCAGGTTAAGATCTGGAACCAGTCAGCGTTTGTCTCTCCCACAGCGAGCCGCAGCAGACTGACCTCCGTTGTAACACCGCACTTCCGACTTGAGCACTTGGATAACCACCATTTGCTTTCCCATTGAGCCAGCTTCCACAGTAAAGCCAGCGGCCGGCTCAAATTCAGTCTCCTTCAACGTCTCGAATCCTGCTGCTGTGAGGGCGTACACATCAGAAGTTTCGTAGCCATCTAGATCAACTTTGGCGACAATCATGAACCTGTCATGCTGAATCGGTGTATCGTAATCGCCAGCCACCCCGGCATTCGCGCCCAGAGACTTGGGAACGGGCTTCTTGACGCACATGGTCCAGAAGCCTCTGGCCTCTGGGAACTCGAACCGGCCGATGACTCTGGGCTGAATCTCCCGGTTGATGATCGCGAGAGAGCCTGCTTCTCCCCGTCCCACTGCACAAGCAAGCTGCAGATCAGCTCTGACGCCCCTGTTCAAAGTAGCCTCCTCGCTGTCGGGCAGAAAGGCGGCTTGTCCGCATGTAACGTCTTGTATCGGCGCAATGCTGAGCAGTACGTCGTGTATCCGAAAGGTCAAATCTCCCGACTTGGCTGGAGCTCCGTTAGGCAGTTGTTGAGGCTTGGTTGCGACAGAATCATCTCCGTAAAGGTCGTCATCTTCCTCGTCATCTTCGAGGTCGAGCTCATCCACTTCCAGAGCCAGGTCCGGGTCTATGAGCCGAGACTTCTTGCGCTTCTCTTGAGTCTGCTTTCTCGACCATCCTAACACGACGGAGTCGCTGGTTTCGCTCCCGACGAACAACGCATTCTTACCCAGCCTGGAGACACACGTAACTCTGCTCTTGATCACATTGCCACCGCAGTCCGCGCCAACGAGCCTGACGCTGAGGCCCGATACCGTTCGTCCATCAATCTTGAAGGATATTATGCCCAGCCGGCCATCATTCAAGATCAATAGCAGCTCGCCATTTTCGATAGCAAGTACTTCAATGGCGCAGTTCTCGAGGCGCAATCTCAGGTCGGATTGATCCGTCAGGCTAAAGGACGTGGCTAGCTTGGCCATGGGATTGACGGCCACGCCGTTTGACTTGCCAGATTGGTCAACATGGATCAACTCGTTCTGTCCGACTAACAAGGCGCCGCCGACAGGGGCAGGCAGGGCGATGACCTTGTAAAGATCGTGTGGCAGGCCAGTCACCGATAGGATGGTCGTGGACGCTCTCTGCTGCAGGTCCAGAGTAAAGACCTTGTACGATAGATGATCCCTGGCGCCCAGAGAGGCAGCGGGCGCCTGGCTGGATGACAAGACACCAAACGTGGGCTCGCGATACTCATGCAGAAACGTGAGGTGCACGGGGTGAAGCAGGCTCGGGTCTAGGAGGGGCAGACGCAAGACGAATGACGGGGTATATGCTGCTTCTACATTGTCGCTATCTCCGTTGACCGCTGCCGCCTGCTCCTTGACCGGCCGAGGCCCGTCCAGATCCTCGTCCCAGTCCTCCATCTCCAGGTCTTCTTCGGAGCGTCTGAAGGGCAGGATGGCGAGGTTTCGGGTGCCGAACTTCAAGGCGGCGCATCTACTGCCAGGATCGGCCTCGAGGTGGTTCACATACTCCCCAAACACCTCCTCCCACGGCGCACCCTGGAGCTCTTCCTTTTCGTAGTAGTGGATGGAGATGGTCTCGAGCTCGTTCTTCCTCGGGTCCCATTCGGCCATACACAGCTTGGCTGCCTTGTACGCAATCAGCAGAACCTCGCCTCCCGACGCAGTCCTGCTGGTCCTCAGCCTTGCCAGCCCGATGACCGTTCCCGCGAGCGGGATCTCCGTGATCAGCACGAGCTTGGTGTTGTTTGTCCGCTCGGTGCGCACAAGCATGGTCTCGCCGCCGAGAAAGGAGGACTCGAGGCCATCGTCGTCGTTAACCTGACGGTCGAACCTCGTGTCAGATTCTGATGGCTGGCCGGGCTGGAACTCGGGATCGAGATCGGCAGAGACGGTCTTGACGGTGAAGATCTGGAGCAGCGAGCCCTTTGCGACGACGACGTTGTTGGCGGTTGCAGAGGTCAGCGGCAGGCTCAGGCATTGGGTGACGGCTGTGGGAGCCGCGAGCTCAGTGTAGACCTGCATAGCTGCAAGGGCATCTCCTCCGCCGTCTCGAGAGCGCAATTGGGCTGTTGCGGCTGTCGATGGAGAGGATCGAGGGTCGAGGCGTCGCGAAACAGATTCGTCCGGGTGGGTTGAATCAAATGTTTTGGCTCGAGAAGCTGCACAAGAGGTCGGCAGTGGGTTTAGCGGCCTCGATAGCGGATCAACGCGCTGCCGCGCCGGGACTTTAGCTCTGGGCAGCTCAGAAGCTCCGGTACCACCTCAGGCAGTGGACCTCGAATCATTTGCACGAAGGTCCCAAGACGAGATCGCATCTTGGTCCTCGTCTCGAATACCTGATTAAAGGCAGAGCCCAGGAAGATGGCCAAGTCTTCTATACCCGGGCTTTCTTAGACTGCCGTCTGCAGATGTTCAGGCGGGGGGCAAGGGAGGTTCCCCAGACCGAAATTCAGGCACCGACTCGAAGCGAGTTGTACCTGAAGCTACAGCGCAGGGAATGTACCCTGAACGCTGAGGTGAGACAGCTGGTGATGCCGCCATTGCGTCACAATCCAGACAAAGAACAACAAATCGCCACGCGTTTCACACGAGACAAGGCCAGCTTGGACTTGTCACAAACAGCCGAGTGGCTTGAGAAGAACAGCAATCGCTCACCCGAATCACTCGCTGTCAAGCTAGAGGAAATCATACAGCAGATACACCAACAAATCTCACGATTATGGCCTCGGGCTACGTCCAAGCCGGCCTCATCTGGCTGGCTTACGCAGTCGCCGTCTTGCTGTGTCTCGGCGCTGCAATAGTCACCACCTTCACATGGCAGACGCCCATCGACCGCTCAGCCATGGTGAGCATCGTCGCCATCGTCAGCTTGACGTCTCTGCTCGCGACCGTCTTGCTTCTTCCGGTCGACATTGCTCTCGTCTCGTCCACTGCGTCTTCGGCTCTCGGCGCCAAAAAGGACTGGGCCACGCCAAAGCGAGTCGCGGATATTCTCTTTACGCTAAAGGTTGTCTACTATTCGCTCTACAGCTGGGATGCTTTGCTTTGCCTCATTGTCATTCCCTTTGCGTACTTTTGGTACGAGGAATACGACGAGGTTGCCTTTGAGGAGGAGGGTCGCACGTGGAAGAACCGCTTCTGGGCCGCCACCAAGTACACGCTCTTCTTCGTGGCTCTCACCGTTGTGCTCTTCCTCTTGGGTTTCTTCGTTCCTGCAGCTGGCGGCAGCAAGGGCCACTGGGACCTGGACTACTACAAGTCATTACTGTCCCAAAACCATGGCGAGAAGGCGCTTACTTTCGCCGTGGGACTCTTGATGACTCTCGGGACGTTTCTCTATGTGCTCTACACCAGTGCCGGGCTTGCTCTCATGCCCATCTCTTTGATCAAATCAGCTCCCCCTATTTCTGCTCCTCAGCTGTCAGCGACCACAGCTTCTCAGCTCGAACAGAACCGGGAACGTCAACGTCAGCTAGAGCTGCGCAATGCCGGCCGTGAAGAGGGCATGTCCCGGAAAGACAGGAGAGAGTTGGATGCTCTCATCAGAGAGGAGCAAACGCTGGTTCGGCGCGAACGCCTTGCTGCCGAGGCGCAGGGTGAGGGCAGGAGCCGAGTATATCAAGTTTGGCTCAAGATATGCGCACTCGTCAGACCAGTCAAGATGCTTGGCGGGATTCTGCTGGTGCTCTTTGCCATTGTCATCTGGGTGTCCATGTTCATCACCGGCATCGACAAGGCCAAGCACTCGGTCTGCAAGCAGCGTTGCGGATACATCCTCGGCCAGGTCCACGTCTTCCAACCCATGAACTGGATCTTCGTCAAGGCGGCCAAGGCCTTTCCCGTCGACTACATCCTGATGGCTTTTCTGGTCCTTGTCCTGTTCAGCAGCTCCATCTCCGGTATTGCCGCAGTTGGCATCCGCTTCCTCTGGATCCGAATCTTCCAAATCCGCAGAGGCAGGACAGCTCCACAGGCTCTCCTCATTGCGACAGTCATGCTGTTGCTCATCACGTTGGCCATCAACTACGCAGTCGCCATGTTCGTGGCTCCTCAGTACTCGTTCTACGGAACTCAGACTTTCTGCACAAATGAGCCTGCGTATCCTGGCGCCCAGCCCGACTGCAGAAACCATCCTGAGTTGATCCTCCCTTGCTCTGACGCCCTCAAGTACAAACACGCCAAGGACGTCTGCACACCATCCATGATGTCCACTCTCCTCAACCGTATCACTATTACCTGGCCGCTGTTTGGCGTCATCGACTTCTGGGCGCAGTATGTGTTCATGGGCATCTTCCTTGTCGTCTTTGTTACCGCGCTGGTGCGTACCCCGAAGGTCGATCTCGCCGAGATGGATGAGTTTGCCGAGGCGGATGAGGAAGAAAGCCTTTTGGCCTCGACCAGCCGCCGGATGGGGGCCACCTGGCAAGACGTGAGGGGACAGCCTGGCAGGGACTCGAGGAACGGAAATGGACCTCAGCTGATTCGGGGCTCACGAACGCAAGGTAACTAGCTTTTACCACACAGTTAGTAGCTTTCTTTATCATCCCTTTTTGATGGAGGGAAAGGGTTGGCAAACGGGCTCGGTAACTCAGATTGTTCTTTTGAAGGGAAGGAAGGGAATCGAGCTTCGGGTAATGGCATGGTATGGCATATATTAGGAGTTTGGAGTCATTATTGGAGCGCATTTTATATTGCCTCACCGGGTGTCATGCGAGCGGCCTATGCAACGCGCTGGAATTATCATGCACCACGAGAACTGTTGGGAGTACACGTTTCGGGTAATTTGTTTCCCCTTTCTATTCTTTGCTTTTCTTTCTGCCTTCGTCTTTCGTTAAGAGGTATCAAGCACCTAGCGCAACTTTCTGTTGTTTGTCCTTCTTCCTCGCCCTTGTGAACTGCACAGCCTTGTGACTCCGATCGTCAAACGCAGCCGCCGGTCCTACATGCATCTCCCGCCAGCACCTTGTACAATAAGGATCATCATCGCAACCCAGACATTGCAGCGTAGCATCGTCAAGACAGACGGTACACCAGCCGTCAATGTCGTCATCCGTGTAATCCGTATTGCTGGTGAGTCTCCTGACGGGCTTGTCCCCGGCAGAAGGCCTGCTGCTGGGCACAGAAGGGAGCGAGAAAGAGGCATCTTCTTCCTCGGCGGCGGGGGCGCGAAGAGCAGCTATGCGAGCGGTGATGTCGTCTATGGCGTCAGCTTTGGTGTTGGTGGTGCTTGGGTGGCGGGGGGAGAAGGATGAGAGGTCATCGAGATTGGGCGGCAGCGAAGGGAGGGCGAGATTTGCGTCTCCGTCCAGTTGCGTGTCTTGATCTGGCTCCTGATCTTGGTTCTTCTGCGCAGAAGCAGTTTCGTCGTCGTCATGATCCTTGGAACTTCGCAGGGCTGCGTCGATGGCCGCTTCATCTTGAAACTGCGCAATGACGTCGCTTACTTTGGCCTGCATCTGCTCGCCATCTGAATCATCCGAATCCCCAGCCTTATCGTCCTCCTCCTTCTCGTGTCCTCCAGCATCGTCGTCCTTTGGTACGGCGAGGGAGAGTTCTTCCAGGAGTGCCCTGACCTGCTCGTCGCTTGGCTCCTCCTGCGCGGGGTTTGTCTCATCGGGGTTGACATCGCCTAGGAGCTCCTCCAGCGTCTGGTCGTCTGTTGAGAATATCCGATCGACATCTTCGTCATTTTCAAGCTTTTCTGATTTCTCTGTATATGCGACATCCCTTGCTTCAGCTGCATTCGAATGTGGTGGTGATGGTGATGATGCTACAGGAGCCGTAGCAGTGAGATCATTCTTCTCCCTCCTTGGTGAGGCTGCGCTTCCATCGTCTGCAGCCCGCAGCGACTTTAGCCGCGCAGCCAGAGCATCTTCCCTTGTAGCCGGCTTTGCCCTCTCAATCACATCCACACTGAACCTGTAAACATCTTTCCGTTTAGACCTTCATCAGGCATTCTCAGGGGATACGCCCAGCTTGGTGCTCAGTGCTCAGACCATCACGTACTGTATCGGAGCTGCGGCTCGACCCGGCGATGCGCCTGAGCTCGAGCCCCGCAAGGCCTGCAGCCGTTCCAGCAGCGAGCTGTCTATGTCTTCGGGCATTGCTCGAACGGGGGGATCCAATATCAGTAGTCAAGAACGTAGTATCTTACGCTGTGTGTCTTGAATAAGGAATCGCCGAGTCGCCTCATAGAACTCCCAAAAAGCCGGTTTGCGAGCGTGTTCATGTGAGGGTCATCAATCATCTGGTGGGAAAGCATGTTTCTCAAGCCAAGGTCACGCGCGCCAAGCTGCGACAACGGCTTTACTTAAGCAAGGCCCTCCATTGAATACATCTCCTTATATCCATCGGCCAACATCACGGACACTGAACATTCTCATCACCATCGTCTATTGTACCTTATTGTTTTTTCCATCTCTTCAGTATCTGATCATATTCCGGCAAGTCTCAGCCATAAGAAGTCTCGAGTCATATCAGGAGAACCAAATCTCGCTTGATACGCACCAAAAGCGTATTCAGGCGGGAAAACGCCCAATCAGGCGCGTATTGGTAAGAGAGCTGAAAAAAAGCCTATCAAAAAGCCTACCACACACACGATGCTTCGGACAGCACCCCAATAAGCGTCACAGTCGCATAATCGATCCTACAGAGAACCAGCTAATGCAATGTGATCAGGCGTAAACCAACAAACCCCATCGCCCGAATCAGCCGGTTTTAAGCTTATTGGCGTGAAATCCGGTTACGGGTGGTCGCCGTCGCTCCAATCCGATGATATCATCTCGCCACCTTCTGTATCTGTGCCCGAGGCTGCATCACCACCGTTCTAGAACAACTCCTCCAAGGCATAGCCTCCTCTAGCCGCAGGGATACTTTGTTCACCGTCTCGCAAAAACTGTACGTGCTGATGGCAAGCAAGAGCACCGCCACTGTCGAGTGTATCCATATTACAATTTAATATCCGCACGAACCGCCATGAATCCCACCAAAAGCCATGGAGTTTTCCCGCGTGATCCAAGCCAGCCTTGTAAGAAGCCTCCGAGACGATACAGCCCGAATCCAAGTATCACTGCCCAACCGACCGGAACTTTAACTATGCGTCTCTATTGAGGCCCGTGTATCGTTTTAGTAGATTGACAAAGGGAAAAAAAAGAAGAAAAGCAAGCGCCAAGCCCATATTGTCCGGCCCTTTGGCAGCGTCAAAGCAGTATGGTATCAATCGTGACAAGCGCAGAAGCATAAACCCATACACACGTAGCCATGAATGGTAGATGAAATAATGGAAAGCTCCCCAATCCCACCAGAGCAACGTGTCAATAGAAAGCGAAATCGTGAAAAGCAAGGTCTCGACAATCTTATGCGAGAAAGACGGCGACGAGCACGGCAGTAACGGCAGGCCAGAAACCCATCAGCTGAACAATGTTCCTCAGGCCAGCGGCGCTCGAATCTGCGCTCGAATCTGGTCCGTCAGCTGTCGTGCCGTTGGGAAGACTGCCATTGATAAGAATGGTCCTGGTTCCGTTGACGTCGGCAACGTTGACAATGCTCTTGTTGAGCCCGTCGTAACTGCCGTTTCCAATAAGGCTGTCATAGTACGCAGTGTTGTTGTTATCGTCGCAACCGCAAACATCGTACGTGCCGCATGCGCAGAGAACATCTCGCGTCTCATTGCGACGGCTGGACTCGTTGTAGTAGTGGTATGGATGGTGATAGGGGTACATCCACGCGCCGTACAGCCAGACGCCGGGCCAGAACGCGAGAGCGGCGCCTCCGAGGATGGCAAACGGCAGGATGCCTGAGGGACTCCGGCCGCCGGCGCGGTAGGGAGTCGCTGCACCGCCAGCATAATATCGGCCACCGCCGAACGATGGCTTCGGGCCGCTGCCTCCAGCTGATGTGCCGCCGGTGTTGGAGTTGGGGGCTCGGTTTCCACTGTAGGGCACGGTTAGACCTCTGGCGCAAAGGGCGCGATGGAAATGGTTGGGTAGGACGCAGAAGGTATGAAAAGCCCATCCCGGGAATACACATACGAGCTTCCACCTCTGCTGCCGCTGCTGCCACCACTGCTGCCACCTCTGCTGCCTCCACTACCTCCACTGCTGCCGCCAGAGCTGCCTCCTCTGCTGCCACCGCCTCCGCCGCCGCCTCTTCCTCCTCCACCTCCGCCGCCCTTGCGCTTGAACAGATCGTGCTCCTCGGCCTGCGCGACGCCGTCAACCCTCACCACATGTCGAGGGCCATCGATGGCGCTGGCTGACGCAGTGGTCATCAGAGTGACCAGAAGAAGGGCGAAGTCAATTCTCATGGTGAATGATGATGACGATGCTGGTGACGAGTGCCGAAAGTCTCTCTATAGTGAGATGTTGAAAAAGCTGGAGAGATGGAGCAAGTGGCCAAGATTTGCCTCCAAGAGAGAGAATCGCGACTTTTATAAGCACCGACCGAGATGGCACACACTAAAAGAGAGAGCAGGCGCGATATACATTAGTACTTATACGCCCCTGCCAACCTAGTCCTTACTGTACAGTTAGGTACATACCTCTGGTGCCTTCCCTGTTTGAGTCCTTTCTGGAAGGAGAATGGGCGCAGCTGTTAGTGCAAAGCGGCTGGGCAGCGGTACCCCATACCTACCTTACTTGCCTGCACACCGATTTGTTTGCTCCCTGGCAGGCCGCACGAAGTACAAGGACATTGAGATCTTATGCCTGGAGCGGATCCCCTACGTGCGCCAAGGTCGATTTACAGCCACAACTGGCGTTCTCATGGTTCCTTATTATTCCAAATGAAGGTGGATGTGATTGAATGACCGATTCAGTACTACCTTATTACCAGGCCTTGCTTTGCCTTGCGTCTTGTCAGTAATGTTCGATTTCGCCTTCCAAGCCGCCAACGGGTCCAGTAAGCGGAACAAACCAAGCGTGTATTACCCGACTGCAAAGTATGGGGGAAAGGGGTTTCCGTGGGTCAGTTGGGTAGCCACGTCGCAAGCCATCGCCGTCGATACCTATTGGGATCTGGAATTACAAAACAGTGAGTCGCATTTGTCTGGTGCTGCTGTTTAAGCAGGCATCGGCGTGTTAGTTTGCTGCCAGTAGATATGTAATAGCTGTAGACGGGCATTACTCAAGGACCGTGCTCCCTCGCTTCAGGGCACCTGTGAGAAGCAGCCACGCCTCCAAGGCAGTGCCGCGATCAGCAATCTTGCCGCTGATGCCATTGATATCCAGAGCTACCTCACCTTAGCCTCGACACGGCGAACAACGTGTAAGAGGCGGTCAAGTGGCGCTGACCGTCTCGACTGACAACCTTGGAAACGGCTTTGCGCCTGAGGAACCGGCGTAAAACAGCACGATTTCCTAAAGCAGAGCACTGCTTTCTTTGTATTTGTGGGAAAGCTGAAAGGGCCCGTGCGCACTTACATTAGCTTCACAGCACCCTGCGTCATGGCATGCTGTCTGTTGAATGCGTTGTTATTTTGTCTTTGATGACTCTTGATACTGTTGATGCTTCTCCTTTTTGCTCTCGCTCTAAGTAGATTATAAACCGTCAATCCGTGGTGTTGTAACAGAATACATGTATAAATATCAGCCTTGACCCGCGTGGGCGACAATGCCAAGTCTACTCCCGTATGGTGACGGGAATTAAGGTTAAATCTAGACGAGTGATTGGGTGGGTTCGCGCGATCAAGATCATTTGCATACCAGGATCTAAGAAAAGCTTCTTGACTTGGCAGAAGATGCGAGAGAGAGAAGTTAAACCAACCCTTCTCAGAGCTCTCTTTCTCCATTCAGTCTTTTGCTTGATCTTAGTCTATAAATTGCAGCCATGTTCCGCGTCTATTGTATGCTCTTCACGCCGATTCCCTAGTACACGTACCTTATACGAGTTTAGGTACATGGCGCACTCTTTCTCGACTCTCGTACCATCTTTCCAACAATCGAGTAACTTCAATGCTCCCAAGTCAAACTAATCACAAGATTCTTATGCGCAGCCATCATTTCGTTTATTGATCTGCCTCAGCTGCCTACTGAGATGCTTCCGGCAACTCGCAACACACAGCCACAAGATGCTTGTTGAATGAGACGCGAAGGCTACAAACAGCGCAAGGGCCGATTTTACATGAGCACCGACGTGATTCCATACGTTTCAAGAGAACAAAGAAAGAATGAGAATCAGAAATAGGCCCACCTGATATTTCAAGAGTCAGGAGGTCAATCATTGGTACTTCGGTCAGTCCTGTGGCTCGATATGCAGTGGGCGCATCTACTCGATTCGGAGCGCTTATACGCGGTGCATGATGCCCAATAAACACAGGAAATCATGGACCAGTTTTTTTCTCATCTAAGCTCCGATTGGTATTCCTACTATTTTCATGAAGAAGGTGAGGCGAGGAGCAAGATGCTTCGGGCTCGCGGCGACATATACACGCCGAGGCGTTGATGCCTTCTTTGTCCACACCAAGTAAACGGTTTCACATCTGAGGCCGTTATTCACCTGCTGTGGCCATTTTCCGGCATAAGGATTCCGCGGCCATTGTACCAGAGACAAGTGAGCCCTTAAGCCCGTTTGGCCATGCATTTCCCTGCGATTGGATTGCCGGATAGACTGTTAGACTTTGCCATCCACAGGGGCGTCACGAGATAAGGTAGGTAAGCTTCGATATGTGAGTTCTAGTCTGAGAGGAACAGATGACGTATCGTGTGTTCCCAAAGCCATATCTCATATGTCTTTCGAGATAAGCAGTTCATTCACACCACTACAATGAGACCTTGTTGCGACCGAGAATAGAGCTGGTTGCCATTGTCAATGACCTTGTGCAGTGATTTCTCACATTTGGCTGAGAATTCCGCGACAGATCCAGAAGAATCGCGCTAAAAGTTAGCTGCATGAGCTCAGTGCAGCTTTTGGGTGGAAACACGTGCGCGCAGTGAACCGTGAACAATAAGGAAGAATGGAAGCGGCTGTTGGATGACTCAGCAACTTCTTGCCGCCTGGCTGAATCATCGAACCTTCTCCCAACTTTCTCACAACTCCTACGATTCACCAGGTGCTCACCTTGAATATCAAGGGAAGCCTCTCACCGGCATCACTCTCTCACTATTCAAATTGCGGCCGCTCTCTTCCAGCGTATAACATTTCTTTCAAAGCATGATACAGCCCCTCTGAAATTCACACACCTCTCGGAGGACCCTTTGAGGGGAGGCAGCGCGTTACGACCATGGCCGACGACGAGATCGAGTTTTCGTCCTTCGACGACAAGGACTGGGAAGCCCAAGATGCCGCCGACGACCGCGAGATTGCGCGACTCCTAGAGCAGAGCCAGGACGGCGCCGGCGGAGGACTCAAGCTTGATGACACCCCCTTCGACCAGACCAACAAAGCCGACGACGCAGAAGACTTCGAGGACATCAGCGACGACGATCTCCCCGAAGAAGAAGAGCCGAGCGCGGGCACATCGCTCGAACTGCCTGGACTGACAGACGATGGCAACACTAGTAATGATGCAGACGATCTGTTCGGAGAAGGCCCATCCTCCCCCATCGACCCCGTTGACGGCCCAACCTCACCCGCGCCTCACGTTCGCGATGCCGAAGCAGCCGACGATTCGCAGGCGGTGGACGCTGGCATCAGCTTTGGCTCCATCAACTTCGACCCAGATCCACACGTCAACGGCGCCCTCAACCAGGATCCCGACATTCCTGCGCCCGCCGAATCGATCGGGGACCTGCTAAAGGCCACTTGGCCAGCATACAAGAAAGGCCACATTCTGACTTGGAGCGAACTTTTGCCGCCGAAAAAGGCGACCTGGAAGGAGAAGAAGCCGCTCAAAAAGCCCAAGTATCTAGTCACGAGCAAGCTGAGCCTCGACGTGGCACCCGACGATGAGAAACTATTTCGAATTCCAGGACCTGCGAGTTCATCCACCAAAGCGAAATCCAACGAACCAACAGCCAGTGGCTTGGTGCATTGCAGCCCTGCCAGCGATGGCCAGGAGGAAGATATTGCACAATTTGATATCGACCATGATTCCGATACAGAAACCGTTATGGGCTTCACGCTGCGCGATATCGAATTGGCATGCGAAGATTGGAGCGACCATATCGAGAGCGTCGAGGCTAGCTTTGCGGCCCAACAGTTGGCTGCGGAGGAGGCCGCCTCGTCACAGAAGCGCCAGATTGAGGAGGTTGAACAAGATGACGAATGGGATGCCGAGTTCTTGATGGACGTCGTCGACGAACCCCAGCCTCGCCAGAAGAAGCGCAAGACCATTCCGCGTGGCCTGCCAGAAATTCCTCGATACACTGCGCCCTCATTCGACAACTTTGAAGAAGCTACGCGGCGAGGTGCCAAGCGCGTTCATCTGGACATCAGCGACCCATATCTTTTGCTGGAAACGGAATCCTACAACACCAACAAGAGGCCTCGACAAGAGGCGCAGATGAAGCGCATGGCTAACGGAAACCTGGGCCGAGACATTTCACAGCGCTTTAACCTCTCCAACGATGAGGCGTACGAACTTCTGAAAGAAAACCATCAGAGCAAAGTTAGAGCTACTCTCGGAAACATTTCGGTGGAGCATGGCATGCCTGCCCTCAAGCTTTCATGGCCTTACTACAAAGTCAAGCTCAGCGGCACAACGGATGAGTATCATCGTCCTCGCTTCCGCTATAAGAAGATGGTGGGACACACTATCAGGTTCGATAAGCCGCTGCATTTTAAGCGAAAACAAATGAAGGGCAAAGCGCATGAAATTTTCCTCAAGTCCAAAGATGTGAGCCTCTGCGATAACTCTACCGCCGTGCTCTTCGAATACTGCGAGCCGAGGCCGAGAGTCCTGAACGGCTTCGCTATGGGAAACCGACTTATCAACTACTATCGGCGAAAGGACAACAGCAATGAAGAGGAGCAGCTGGCCAAGTTGGACCTAGGCGAGTACCGTACTCTGCTTCCCGAAGATCGGTCGCCGTTCTCACTATTCGGCACTGTCGACCCCGGTGAAATCGTGCCAACGCTACACAACGAGATGTACAGAGCGCCAGTTTTTAAGCATACGCCTCGAAGTACGGATTTCCTTGTTGTCCGCAGCACCACGGGCATTGGCGGCGCGAAGTGGTATCTACATAAGATTGATCATCTGCACGTCGTCGGCCAGGCCTTCCCATCGGTGGACGTTCCTGGCCCGCACAGCAGGCGTGTCACCAACGCGTCAAAGAGCCGAATGAAGATGCTGGCGTTCAGGATGATCAGGCACAGCCGGAGCGATAACTGTCAACTGTCCGACATCACTAAGCATATTGCGGACTCTACAGATACCCAGAACCGACAGAAGCTGAAGGAATTCCTGCAGTACGACAGGGATAGCAAGGAGAAGGGAATGTGGCGCCTGAAACCTGGAGAAATCCTTCCGGATGAGAACGCTATCCGTGCAATGATCAAGCCCGAAGAAGTGTGCCTTCTTGATGCCATGCAGCTTGGTATCAAGGAGCTTGAGGATGCCGGCTACGACCCTCGCAACGCAACCATTGACGACGATGCACAGGGACTCGATGCCGACGAGGAGGAAGACGACGATGGCGAAGGCAGCAAAATCGTCAAGGGGTCCAAGAAGGTTGTTGAGAAGCAGGAAGAAACACTTGCGGACAAGATGGCGCCCTGGAAAACGACAAAGGCATTCATTGACGCTTGTGCGCAAAAGGCAATGCTTCAGCTCCATGGTGAAGGAGACCCTACCGGCCACGGACTTGGGTTCAGTTTCATCAGAACTTCCATGAAGGGTGGCTACATAGAAGCAGTTCAAGGACCCCTGGCTACGTCAGCGGATGCGATGGAACGTGAGAAACGGGCGAACGGCGGCCACGCATACAATGTCAAGAAGCAGCAGGCAATGTATGAAGAGGGCATCCGTGAAATCTGGGAGAAGCAGAAGGCAACCCTCTCGGACACAAAAGAGCATGATGTCAACGATATCGCGGCGACGGAGGACGAAGATGATAGGTTCAACGTTCAATCAGCAGCCACGCCGGCCATATTCGACGACGGAACCAGTCAGATTAGCGGTTTTACCTCGTCCAGCCGACACCCGAAACGAGCAATTCGCATCTCCCGAGAGGTGGAGCTTCCCGACGGCACGACGCAGACGAGAATCGAGGTTGTCCATGACCCAGTAGTCATTTCACAGTATATCAAGCGGCGAACAGAGGCCGACTTGGAAATGCGAGAGTACGTGAAAGCCATTGTCCGCTTCCAGACACTGTCCAGGAAGCCTCCCCTTCTGTGGACGCAGCTGCCCACCTCGGTCAAGGCGCTTCACCGTTGGTCGAGGCTTTCCAAGACCTATAACAAGAGGCGGGCTCCGTCCTATGGAGTGGGATGGCCCGGCTCCGTGGCAGATGTTGTTGGCTTGGAGTTTAGAGCACCGGCTTACGTATATTTGTCTACAGCATCTACAGCGCAAGGCCTACGGGCAATGCCGACCATGACCGTCTTGCAAACCTTAGGTAAGATGCGGTACTCACCCCCTTTTTTGAGGTTGTATCAGAAATGCTCACACTGCCGTCCAGGATCAAAAAGGAACTCGAGCGGCTGGAGAAAAACAAGGCCCGACGCCAGGCTCGAGAGCAGCAGAAAGAGCTTCACCAAAAAGCCAGCGCTGGCGACGCCGGGTCTCCTGGAGCCGATAAGGTCCCTACAGGAACCACCCGCAAGTGTGCCAATTGCGGACAGGTTGGACACATCAAGACAAACAAAAAGTACGGTAACTCCTACTTGTTCACTCCCCGTCTCTCCTCCTCCGCGTTCGTCTTTTGATTGGTGGCATCATGCCAAACTGTCAGAAGAAGGGGCTAGTGGCTCCAAGAACAAGAGGAGGAGGAAGCGGAAGACTACCGTCCTTGCCCAGAAACTCAAGCAGTCTGATATCCAGACTCGGAGGCTGGAGCGCGCAAGCCTTACCAAGCGGAAGGCTGGCGCGCGACACAGTCAGAAGACCCGGAAAGAAGATGCCCAGAAGAAGAAGACACAGGAAGAGCTGGACAAGGAGCAAGTGCTCCGCGAGGAAAGAGAGCAGCTGCAAGCTCTCAAGCGAGAGCTGCAGCAAAGAGCTCGCCAGGAGAGGGAGGAGAGGGAACGGGCGCAAGGCTTCCCTGACCGGGCGTGGTGGAGAGCTGCCACCGGCAGGCCTCAATAAGCCACGTCCCAGCGCCCGTTACCTGTGATGCTCCCAATCCACCCTTTGTCCCACCTCTTCCCTTTTCCGTTTGTCATGCCTTTCCCTTTGGTTTTCCCTTTGCGACAGAAGTTCCATTTTTGCTAACTCTTCTCCCTACTCAAGGTTATGTCCTCTGCTTAACGGCACGATGAAGGCGGATAACGGCGCGTCAGAGCACGGCGGCTTTGGTAACTACAATGCCCCCGCAGGAGGCGCAGGATCACCGATCTAGGCGATTTAGACGTTACAGATATTGAAGAGCGCAAAATCGGGCGAGCTGCTATTTTCACTCGGTCCTTACATGAAGAACCTCCGACATCGACGCGAGAAGGGGTATGCCCGGACGCGCAGCCCATCGAGCTTCTTTCCATTCGGCGACACGCCAGGATTCATCCTAGCCTTGTACTTGAAGCCTTGATCCAAGTAGATTGTGGACGAAACGGGGAGGTTGAAAGGTTGGAAAACGAAAATAATGCCCAAAAGGAAAGGGGGGGTCATCTGGTCCAGGAGTTGGAGGATTGTTGTCTTTTTTTTTTTCCTTTTTCCCTTTTACCAAGCGTGACAATCGCGAAGGGGTTAACTGGCGTTTAGGGGGGGTTAGGGACTACTTTTTCTTGATCTTTCATCTCGAACAGAAAGGGTTTTGTTCGAAGCATTTGCTCGTCAAGTGGACTTTCTTGAAGAGGGGCTCCATAGCTGTCTATTCGAAGAAAAAGAAACATTTGTCCATGACTGGACTTTTGTGTGCCATATTATGTGCTACTTTGTACCTACTGTGTGATATGACGAGGGGAGTTTGTTGTCTTTTAGCTTTCTCTCCTTGATTTTCTTCTCTTTTCATGGTATATGAGAGTGTTGATGTAGTAGCGGCAAAAGGTATCAGCCCGCAGTTGGGGGGCTAGTCATGTCAGACTGTGGTCTGCATGACTGGAGAGGTGGAAGCGTGGAGTAGGTCCCGAGGGGAGACCTTGGATCTTTGTGCAAATTAAGCGTATAAAAGCCCTGCAAGGTAGGCTATCCTACATTGTAGCTGGTAAATACATGTACCTCTTGTGTCTGGAAGAGTAGTTACTCAAGTTCAGACGGCCACGAAGAAGAGTGCTTAGTAGACAGTCATGATAGTTAGCATGCATCGAGAGGGTCGTGTGTGCTCTATAGTATTTAGGTCATCATGCCGTGTTAGTAATAGGCAGGCAAGTAAATGCGAGAGATGTCAAACGATAATGATGACGATGGGCGATGGTATTTGCTGGAGCACGACAGAAAGACATGAGAAATCGGTAACGTCCAATTACAGCCAGGGGTGCGGAGGATATTTTTAGAAACGCAACCACACGAAAGGACCCTGCCCCTGCAGTTGCATGATACATAAGCCCCTCTCCACAGAGAAAAGAGAAAAGAGAAGAAGACAAAGAACGACAGACCAAGGTGAAGGGGTGGGGTCCAATCGGCAGATAGGCCAGACGAGGCAGGGCAAGGCTGGGGATTTCGAGGAAGATGCAAGATGTGTGTGACAGGAACAGTGGCGGCGGAGGGAGGCTGAGCGGAAAGGCGGGCGGAGTGAGCATGTAAAATGGGTTGAAGGGGAGAAGTGACGGATGGGAACATGTCCTGATGTTTCTTTGTAAGGTAGTTTGTGCTTTTGTTTCCACCTTGTTATCCCTCAAAATCATGGATTTGAATTTGAGGTGAACAGCGTGCATATCTGAGTAGGTATGGAGGCAGAGACATGTAAGTAGAAGGAATCATGGTCAGTTGCAAGAGACAGATGGCGGCGAACATGACTGCTTGTGAAAGCCATATGCCTGAGCGTAATGGTGATGCTCTGAGAGTAGGTAGTGATAATGGAGCCGATGCAAAAGAAACCGGATGGGGAAAGATGTGAGCTGAGAAGGAGGCTGAGCAGGCGAAGGGTGGAGGAGCCCAGTTCGTTAGCTCTACTACTGCATCGCATCACGCTTATTGCTGCCCCTTGCCATGTTGTTGCAGTGTAAGTACGTGTACTAGTAGAGTGCTTGATGCGAGTAGTAGTAAGTCTGTTTTATTTTTGTCTCCTTGCATTTGATCGGAGAGAAAGATGCAGAGACGACAGCGTGGGGGTGTTTTGTTCCCCATAGGTGGTGCACGCAAGGTGAAGGCAGAGAGGTGCCATTGGGAAACAGCACGGCTTTGACGACGACAAGGGGTTGTGAAAGTTGGGATGTTGGTGTCCACAACGCGGCCAAGGGGTATGAAGGCGCTTATTTGTGACGGGTGATGGGACAGGCTCAACATCAACGACAAGAACAAAGTATACGTGACTAAAGAGCCAAATAGAGGGCAGGGCATCTTGCATGGAAGGGCATCTAAAGCAGGTGAAGAAGGTGATAATGCGGCCTCGGCCCGTGAGCCTGAAGCAGAAGCAGTTAGGGACACCGAGTGATACCAGTAGTAATCTGGCAAGCCTGGATAGCAGTGGCATCAAGGGTGTTTGTCCGACCTGGTGGCATGGAGGAGATGTCGGCGATTCCTAATAATCAGGCATTCAGGGCTTACATGGAATTCGCCGTCTAAGCGCGTGGCGCCCATGGCGATGCGCGAGGCTTTTGGCGAGAAGCGCGAGCGGATGGCTTGCCGGCACTGAGGATGAGGTCAGCGTGGGCTCGGGGCCTGGGCTATCCGTGTATCGAACGATCCATTTCCGGAGCAGTCGGTAATCGGACTGCATGGGGTGCGGACATGGAGTATCTTGTCCTGCTGGAGCCCTTCTAGCCTTGTTCTGCCTTGCCTTGTCTTGTCTTGCTTTGCCTTGGCTTGTCGTCGTGCGGGAAGGGCGGCGGCGGTATCTTTGGTGTTGTCTCTTGGCAGCTTGGCTGGCAGCTCGCAGTTGGTGATGAGCGCCCGACTGCCGTGTGGAGGTCGGCTATTGTTGCCGTTGCAATGAGTATCTTTGTGCAGATGGGCACTTGCTGGACGCAGATTTTTCCTTTTGGTACACATAGCTGGCTTTGTTGGCGAGGAGAACGGAGCAATTCGACTGATGATTCGATGTAGGTATTGTCTGCATCGAGTGTATAGTGACGAAATTGGGTCAAGCCAACAGACGGGGCATAGCCGCTATGCTTTGAGGCTTTGCCAGGCGGCTAACCCATAGCCGCGATGCGCGATTCATGAGACAGGAAGCATGACAGCATGCACGTGCAGGGGCTCTTTGTGGATGGATGGAGTTGTTTGGTAAGCTCACCTGAGTGTGGGTTTGGTGAGTGAGGGTTCAAGAAGATTGGTGACGAGAACTGAATGTTTGGAGTCAGTCGTTGAGGCCTCATGACTAAGGCAGGTTTATACAAAGAGCGATTCCAGCTACAAAGGATGCATCTTCTTCCGCCTGTGGCCAATGACACCAAAACGACGTGCTTCTGCAAAAGATAAACTCTTTTGTATTCAGGACCCTACCAGGCTGGACGTCTTGGTAGCACAAGGATACCCGCAGAACGGTTCATGGCCTCTCTGTTCTACGGAAGCACATGACGGTGATTCGCCTTTGAATGTACGTACAGGCTCTGGGCACGTCAGAACCTGTCGTTGCAGTATCTGGACAAGGCATATGGAAACAGAACCAACAAAGGCCTTTGGCAACTGCCGTGAAGATATTCATCTCTTCTCTACAACTGGTTAATGCCCCGTCTGGCCCATTCCAAGTTGTCACCTCAAGCACCTGCACGCACATGGAGTTCCCTGTCTGGACCCGTTAGCGGTGCCCTACCAAGTGCTAAGCCCTTGCCGCCGCAGCCAGTCATAGGGCTCAAGGCGGCACCAGTTTGTCCCCTTTGCACCTCAACTGTAGCGCTCAGCTCCCCCCCGTAGGGTCCCCGTCCAGCCCCCCTGCAGCCCCTGTAACTGTCTGTCAGGGTATTAGGGCCGCCCTCCGCCTCCACCCTCGCATTGCTGCTTTTGGCTCTAGCGAGCCGGCAGAACCTGCTTAGCACCTGGACCCGACCTGAGCGTCTCGTCCGTCTGGTGCTACTGCTAGTCATAAATCCTCTTCCCACCCTTCAGGTTCCAGTTCAGACTGAACACGATCTCGAGGGCTATTATTAGAACCATCCAACGCCAGATTCAGCCCCATGGTCCTGCAAGACGTTTAAACCAACCCCCAGCATATCACCGATCTCGTCCAAGCGACTCGACGACCTGCAGGCACCGCACTGCACCGCACCGCACACGCTCGGCAACGGCACTGCATCGCACTCGCATCGCACCGCATCGCGACAGCAAAAGAAGCACGCACGGCTCTGGCTCTGGCTCTGCTACGGCTACGGCTACTCGTGTCCGCTCCGCTGGCGACAAGGCCGACGCAGATTCCCGATCCCCGACCAGCATCGCCGTTGGCCCCAGCCAACGCCATCGAACGGCGTCTCTCCCTCTTGCTGCTGCTCCTGAGCCTCGACGGCCATTGTGCGGCGTCCGGGACCTGTGCATACAAGGTACCCTCCAGCGGTACGGCTTGTACAAAGACGGCGCCTCCTGCCTTTGTTCTCTCCTCCGTCATCGTCTGTCACGGCGCTTCCAACGTCCATCCTCTTATTTCTCCTCTCCCTCCTCGTCGCCCGTGTGCTTGTTCCTCGGCTTCGTCACGTTTGTGCGCGCGCACATACACTCGCCAGGCGACGCAAACGCATCTCCACGGTACTGCCTCCTATCGCAGTCGTCTTACTGCTGCTGCTGCTGCTCTCCCAATTTCCGTCCTCATCCTGCCTCTTTGTGGGTCCGGACAAACACTTCTCTGCGGCGCGTGCTTTTTAAGATCACTGCACACGACTTGCCTCCCAACTCGCGGGCTCGATTTCGATTGCGATTGCGATTGCGATTGCGACTGTGGCTGCGATTGCGACTTCGACCCCAACGATTTCGACTCTGACTCTGTCCCTCTTGATCGCGAACTTCATCTCGACGAGCGCTCTTGGCTTCGCCCTTACAGCTCGGACTTGACACGCACAATCATACACGAACGCGGCCTCGAATTCGGCGAGCCAGATCCTCCGACTCGTTGGCCTCGCGCCGCACACCCCAATCACCCCACAGCGCGACCCTCGGGCGCCCGCGAACGATAATCCACAATGGGTAGAAGAAAGATTGAGATCAAGGCCATCGCGGATGACCGCAACCGCTCCGTGTACGTTGCTTTCCGCGCCGAGCCCAATACCATGACAGCCTTGAGACTAATTCCAATATTTCTTCAGAACCTTCCTCAAGAGAAAGGGTGGCCTGTTCAAAAAGGCACACGAGCTCTCCGTCCTGTGCTCCGTCGATGTCGCGGTCTTCATCTTCGGTAACAACAAAAAGCTGTACGAGTATTCTTCAAAGGACATGGGACAGCTCATTACCAGATACCAATACGTACGTTCAACCGACGGCTGTGTCGTCGCATGGCACTTACTTCCTACCAAAAGTTCCGCTCGTATCAACCTCGGACGCGATCCGCTGACAAGATGGCATAGCATGGTGGTCCCAACGAGCACAAGGGTCCTTCCGACTACAACAGCGGCCAGAACAACGACGAAGACGACGAAGATGGTGACGGGACGCCTCCTAGAGGGGCAGATGGAATGGAGGCGCACATGATGCCAGCCCATTACCAAGGCCAGCCTCCTCAGCCCTTCCCCCAGCTTCGCCATCAGACAGCCTCGGCGTCGCCCCCCGTACCCAACGGTGTGCCATTCCCCGGTCATCCTCACCTCCAGCGAAGCCTCACGCCGCAACCCGCCGGCCCATCGCGGCCAAACTCGAGGGGTGACATGCGCCGCATGGGCCATGGCATGATGCCGCAGCCCGTCGGGCCTCATGGACCTCATGGGCCGCACCCGGGCATCACCTACATGCCCACGCCACCCATCTATAACCCGGCGGCCAGCGGCCAGTCCAGCCTCATGCCGCCCCAGCCTGGCCCTTATCCGTACCAGCCGTCGCCGCAGCCATACATGGAAGAGCGGAGGCCATCTGCACCTCCTGCCTTCAGTGCTCATCCTCCTCCCCAACCACTAGCAGTCGGCCCGCGCACAGAGAATCCCTCTCCTCAGCCACCTCACCAATTGTTGCCTCCTCAGTCTATGCCTCCTCACACCTCACCCCAGCCGGCACGTCGTCACCTGGATCCTCAGCCTCCGCCGCCGGTCGAACCAAGGGCAGAGGCCCCGGAGAAACCGAAGGCGCCGCTCATCAACACGGATACGGCTATCAAGAAGATGTCCCAGCGCAAGTCACACAGCATCTTCACCCCCATCGAGGAAAACCGGTCCATCTTATCCCAGCATTTGGCCTCCTTTGCTTCGGAACCGCAGTCTATAAAGAATGAGTCCGGGGCCATGGCCGCAGCGAACCCCAACCGATCGCAGTCGGCCGACAACGGGGCCGCCGCCGTTCGAAACGGAGAACCTTCGCCACATCTGCAGCAACGGTCTAACCTGCGCAACACGTCGGTGTCCTCTCTTCCTGATACGCCGTCGCAGGCCAGCAGTCTGAAGATCAACACGGCCGTTGGGGGTACAAGGCCGAAGCCGCCTCGCCTGACTGTGCAGATTCCCGACGGCGGCTCTGAGGCGGGGAGCGCAACGGGCGACTCAAACTCACCTCGGATTCCGACAGACGCTGCGTCCAACGCGCCGCATCGGCACAACAGCGTGGTTCTCCCGCCGCCGTCTCCGTCTGCTACGACACTCTTGTCCGCAGGGGCCACGGGGCCCCCCAATCCGTTTGCCCGACCGGTCCCTCAGCAGAACGTCAACGGCGACACGCCCGTTTCCGCGCTTCCCTCTCGGTTCTTGAACAATGAGCTGCTGCCCAGCCCCAGCAGTTTCTATCCAGAGTGGAACTTTAGAGGCAGCGACAACAATACGCTGCCCAGCCCTCTCAACTTTGCCACGCCGGTGGTAGGCACAGGGCCAAGCTTTCTCCGAGACGACAGCCATTTGTTGAGCAGCAGCGGGAACGCAGGTTCCAGCGCAGCAAGTGGCAATCAAGGCTCGACACAACCATCAGGAATTGCCAAGCGGAAGAGTCCAGATCTTGAGGGGCCTGGGCAGGACGAGAACCAAGAAACGGCTGGCGATCCGAAGCGCTTGAAAGTGGAACGATAGGCTGTATCACATACTCTTGATCGATTGCGATGCTGTCCGATTTCTTCAGATACCCTCTTTGTCTTTTCTTGTCATCTCATTCTTCATCTGTCTTGTCATCTTCTTTCTTTTCGCCAACTTCGTTTCTCAAGTGTATTTTTAGGCTCGTTGGTGTATGAGTCGGCTTCATTCGATCGCTTGGTCGCGTTTGTTATCGTGGCAGGGGATATAGGTTATACCTGGTGTGTGTTTTTCATACAGTTAGTTCCCTTTGCTTTGGCCGTCGTAAGAGTGGTGGGCGCTTGAATTTTATCATCTCGGGGAAAGTCTACTGCTTTTCCGACGGTGCTGAGACTGGGCAATCCGTCACGATGTCGTTTCACTGTGTCTTTTCTCCTTCTTTTGTGGCATTTGAATGATTTCATCTGCCATGGTATTTGCTTGATGGATATATGGGAAACGGGGCACGCGAGCACGGGCTAAGACGTGGTTGTCCGGCTTGTGAGGATCGGGCCATGTCTTTGCAGGGGAGGCCTAGAGGAGTTGTTGTGTTTTCCGGGCGTCTCTTGGTTAGAAACTGTCGCGGGACAAAAGAGATTGGAACATGTGAAAAGAGTTGGAGGCTAGTGGAGAACATTCTATTCCACGTTGTTGAATATATTTGACTGTTGAGGAGCTGGTCGATCTCTCATTAGTATGTGATATCTGAATAACTGGCAGTTCCTTAAATTCAAGTCCTCTCGATTAATACGGCATGTGAATCCAAGTAGTCACGAACAATTGTTTGCCTCGCAAAATTGGGCCTTGAGGGAACATAACAGTATTATTGTTGTCGAAGTACAGCGTGTCAGTCTTTTTTCTACATATTTACAAGAGCAGGCATAGCGCCCCTCTTGGTCCTGAAGCAGAAGGGCATTACAATGACAAGTTGATCGTTTACTGATTCTGATATAAGTCTGCCGCTGCTGACCTCGATGCTACCCAAGATATCATGTAGACGAGATTGATATAAAAGACATTCATAGACGTCGTAATTCGTAGAACAGATAGAAAACTTTGGCACGAAAGGTACCGCCACATCATCAAGCGGGATTCAAGACCCCTTTCAAAATCCACTAAGCCAGGGCAATCTCAATCAGCATTCTCACTTCTCTTCGGCATTCCTCGAATGGGGAAAAAGGGGAAAAAAAAAAAGCTGAAGGGGGTTCAGCAACTTACCACCTCGCCGTTAGCAACCCGGCTCGCAACCCGCTCAACCTCAACCCCATCCGGCATAACAACCCTCTTCTTTCCCCCCTCGCCGTCAGCGTCAGCACCCTTCTTGCCCTCCTCCTCCCACCAAATCTCCCTCCCCGCGGCCGTCTTGGCCTTGACGCCAGCCTCCCAGGGGCTCGGGTGCCCGACGACGAGATGCGCCTGCACGAATCTCATCATGTTCTCGTCCGCACGATCCTTCCCGCCCGATCCATCGTACGCCTGGCTGCCCATAGTATCGTAGTCGTCCGGGTTCTCCCACGGTTTCCGTGGAAGGTCCTCGATGACGATGTTGCTGGGGGCGAGGACGGTGGTCTTGGTGTTGGGGTCGGCGAGGGGATCGCTCGTTTCGGGGCGCATGCGGGAGAGGGAGAAGAAGGTCGTTAGGGAGCGCTGGGTGCCGAGGATGTCGACGAGGAGGACGGCGGGCTGGACTTGGCTTTCGGCTTCGTTGGACGAGGAGGAGGAGGTCGGCGGGGACATGATGACGGGGAGGTGGCCTGGGGGCGGGTATGGGGGGAGATGGTTGTTGTGGAGAGGTTCTTGGGCCGGGGGTGTTGCTGCTGTTGTGGCTGTGAGGAGGGATAGAGAGAGGAGATTGAGAAGTTGCATTGTTCTCCTTCAATAAGTTGGGCGTGGGTTGGGCTGGAGTTGGATAGACTGAGGGCGTACAAGCGGGTGATGTGATGGGTCTGGAGTTGATATCATATCAAGGCGATACAGGCACGACGACGTCACTGGGGATGAGTTAGGTAATCAGCGGCGAGGGGTGCTCCCAAGAGGAAAGGGCGAGATGTCACATGATGTGAGCCTTGGTTGAATAAGTGGAAAGTTGAAGGCGAGCCATTAGACTACCTAACTTGTTGATGAGCATGTTGCGGGAGGCGCAAGAGGTGGAAAAATATTGTCCGAAGGGCAGAAGCTCGTGCCATCAGAAACCGGCGGAAACATGCCCAAAGCTTGGACCAAACAAGAAATATTTATGTGTATCGCTAGTCCGTCAAGGTATGTACTGCGTATGATACCTCTTCAGTATGTAGAACAAGAAGCGATCCCGGAGTGCCAATGTCTTGAACCAGAGTTACAGTATCCTTGTACAGAGGCTTACCTGCCGAGGTGGCGTATCACGGGACGGTAAGCTTGGCGGATTTTCACGTGAAGATGTGAGATTCATAGCATGGGGTAAGGGACGGAAAGAGTGAATTATCGGACGACTTCAAAAATCTGGGGCTGACCAATAGTAGCATGTGTTGTGGTGAATCGCCTCGCCGACGCAGCGCGCTCCCCCGGCAAAGAGAAGAACCGTCATCTGACTTGCGCCGTGTGGCTCCCCGGATTTGGGGATTTTGATTTGAGTGTGGGGTATAACACGGCTTGTGTCACCATTTTCCTCTCTATAAATTGAGTGGGTTTTGCAATATGTACGCATGTGCAGTTGGTCGGCAGGCGGTAGGTACATTGGTAGACCGGCAGCAGGGAGAATAGTAGGCGTGGTGATGTCAAGGTTCGGAAGGGTGTCGTGGTCAGCTGGGCTGATTTGGCTGGATTTGTTGCCTGACATGTGAAAAGCATGTGGATGGACTGCGGGTTTGTGGCTTGTGCTAGTTTGGGGTGCCACGGGGGAAAATGCCATGCATCAATGATTCTTGATCAAGGTTATAAGAGGAAGAAGAGGCTTGTTGAGTGAGAGGAACACGCTGAGAAATGATGTTGGCGCGAATCAAACGTGTTCATGCGGTTGACCATTGGAGTCGTAGCGCGAAATTTCCAAGTGAAGTTGAGAGATGGCGACTCATGGTTTGGGGTCGCGATCATAAGCCTCGGCACTCATTTAGTACCACCACTTCAAGTCTCTGATGACAATCATTATCATGGCAAGTCTGGACCAAGTTGATATTGACGAGACTTGATTCTTCGCCAAGCAATTTCGTCACATAAGTTATATCCAAGCGCAAGCCCTTATTTACTCCTGTTCCCCTTCTTCGTCCCATCTCCCCTGATCCAATGGCAGCAGGGCCTTCGGTTATATATTGTCCGAACAGACGCCAGTTTACAAAGCCTAGACGCTGATTTGGCAGTGTGTTTGGGGTATTTTAGTGGGGTGACGAGGCACTAGAAGCACCAAGCAGGAGGGAATACCGAAGACCGGCATCGAGAAGGACAGCAAAGACGGGCAGTTCATGTGCTTTGGAGAAGAACAACTAGCCGTGGCATTGCTGCGGATTAATTGGAGGATGAAGATATCTCCGAAGTATCCAAAAGACAGCATGTTTGCTTCATAATACCTGAAGTGTCCGCTTGTCTATGGACAGAGTCTGTGCAGCTGCTTGCGGATGCATCATGAATCACGGGGAACGTGGAATGGCTTGTACTCGCCAGCCAGTCAAAGTACCGGTACTGAGCGCCTCCCCTCGGCCCCAGACTTTAGTGGGCATTCTATTCCGCCCACCGCCCTGTCTTGCCGCTGCCACCGGCAACAGACACGCTGTGGCCACATGGGGCTCCCCAGCAATAAGTACCGATACGCGGGCGGATGACGGAGTAACTTCTCGGCGGCTTACCCACCTGGGTGCCTCGGCTCACTGCCGCCCTCGGCGTGGAGCTCACCTGCATGCCTGTTCCCTTATGCTTTTAAGAACTCCAACGTCGAGCCGCGATCCGATTCTGCTTCTCTTTCCTCCTCCTCCTCTCCATCCCTCCCCTTTTCTTCCATCTCTCCATATACCCCTCCCTTTAATCTCTTTCTTTCCCTTTCGTACCGTCTTCTCTCCTCTGCCTTCACAAACTCCTCCACGTCACAAATCATGGCTCCCAGAGTGATCGTCGTCGGCGGTGGCCGTAAGTACAAGCCCACAACTTGACCGTCTCGCGCTTATTCTTTCTGCCGCGGCTGTCTCCTGTCCTCAGGGGCGATTCGAGCAGATGCGCGGGAGACGAGACGAGATGCTATGTTTTTGGATCGTCAGTTTAGCTAATTTCCGCACCTTTTGCAGTTTCCGGTCTGTCTGCCGCTCACACCATCTACCTCGCCGGCGGCAACGTCGTGGTTCTCGACAAGCAGGGTAAGTTCTAACTCCAGTTCCGCAATCATCGGCCGATTCCGCATCGCGGACGCTGTGGGAGGCCATTGTGACAGCTACGGGAAATGCTGACTCTTGCTGCTCAGGTTTCTTCGGCGGCAACTCGACCAAGGCCACCTCCGGCATCAACGGTGCCCTGACCCGCACCCAGGTCGAGCACAACATCCGCGACAGCGTCAAGCAGTTCTACGACGATACCCTCAAGTCTGCTCGTGACCAGGCTCGCCCGGACCTCATCAAGGTCCTCACCTACAAGTCCGCTGCCGCCGTTGAGTGGCTGCAGGATGTCTTCAACCTCGACCTGACGCTGGTCTCCCGACTAGGGTGAGTTTATCATTGTTTCGTTTGTTTCTCCAGAGAAGCACCTCTTTGGGGAGATAACGTATTGGCGAGCCGATTTGGCTGACAATTTTTGTTTTCCAGTGGTCACTCCCAGCCCCGAACCCACCGAGGCCACGATGCCAAGTTCCCTGGCATGGCCATCACCTACGCTCTGATGCAGCGCATCGAGGAGCTTGCCGAGGCCGAGCCGCACCGCGTTGAGATCATCAAGAAGGCTCGCGTCACCGGCCTGAACAAGGAGGGCAACAAGGTTACCGGTGTTACCTATGAGCTGAACGGCGAGTCCGCCAGTCTGGACGGCCCCGTCATCCTCGCCACCGGTGGTTACGCCGCCGACTTTGGCGAGGGCTCTCTGCTCAAGAAGCACCGCCCCGAGATCTTTGGCCTCGCTACCACCAACGGCACCCACGCCACTGGTGACGGTCAGAAGATGGTCATGGCCATTGGCGGCAACGGCATTGACATGGACAAGGTTCAGGTCCACCCTACAGGTCTGGTTGACCCCAAGGACCCCGGCAACAAGTGGAAGTTCCTGGCCGCCGAGGCTCTGCGTGGTGAGGGCGGTATTCTCCTCAACGCCGACGGTGACCGATTCTGCGACGAGCTCGGCCACCGTGATTACGTCTCCGGCATGATGTGGAAGGAGAAGGACAAGAACAAGTTCCCCATCCGCCTGGTGCTCAACTCCAAGGCATCCAACGTCCTGGACTTCCACACCCGCCACTACTCCGGCCGTGGCCTGATGAAGAAGATCACGGGCCAGCAGCTCGCCAAGGAGATTGGCTGCACGCCCGAGCACCTGCAGAAGACGTTCCAGACGTACAACGCCATCGCCGAGGGCAAGCAGAAGGATCCCTGGGGCAAGAAGTTCTTCCACAACCTGCCCCTCGACATCAACGACGACTTCCACGTCGCCCTCATGGAGCCTGTCCTGCACTTCACCATGGGGGGTGTCGAGATCAACGACAAGGCCCAGGTCCTCAACCAGGAGAAGCAGCCCTTCGAGGGCCTCTTTGCCTGCGGTGAGCTGGCTGGTGGTGTGCACGGCGCCAACCGTCTCGGTGGCTCCTCGCTGCTGGGCTGCGTCGTCTACGGCCGCGTTGCCGGTGACAGCGCCAGCAGCTACCTCTTCCAGCATGCCCTCCAGGGCACCACCGGCGCCGCTCAGCGTCTGGGCCAGATCTCTCTGCACCTCGACCCCTCTGCTCCCGGCAGGCTGACTGTCGAGTGGGCCAACGGCTCCGTCGCCAGCTCCGCTCCCGCTCAGGTGGCCGCCAAGCCGGACACGTCTGCGGCCGCCCCCAAGGAGACTGCCAGCAAGGCCAAGGCTTTCTCCATCCCCGAGAAGGAGTACACCATGGAGGAGGTTGCCAAGCACAACACGAAGGAGGACCTGTGGGTTGTCGTCAAGGGTGTCGTCCTGGACCTGACCAACTGGCTCGAGGAGCACCCTGGCGGTGTCAACGCCATCCTCAACTTCATGGGCCGCGACGCCACCGAGGAGTTTGAGATGCTGCACGACGACGAGGTCATTCCCAAGTACGCCCCGAGCCAGGTCATTGGCCGCGTCAAGGGACAAAAGGTGACTCTTGAGATTTAAAGAGATGGGAAAGTAAAGTGTTTCATGTCCATGTACAAAAGAACTGAGCGGGAAATTGATGGAAGAAGAGGTGGAGCACTGATGGCATCTACGAGAACGAGAGATGCGTATACCATGATGATGATTGCGGAGGGGGGTCAAGCCTCTTCCGTGTCGTGGCTCACCACGATGGGCTGCTAGATGGGCTTTTTCACAGGCGCACCGGCTTGGTTTGATATGTGTTTCCATGTAGTGTATGGGTAGCTATGCTTGCTTGCATATAAATCAACTGTTTTAATCTTGACTGGCTGACTGTGGGTGGCCTCTTCGCGGAGAGAGTGAATGAAGTTGAGTTTTTCAAGTGGGTTTCATTCTCGAGTAATTATCTGTTGACAGATGGATCCCCAGCATCACCACGGTGGTCTGGTTCAGGTATCACCTTTCGTGTCTTATATCCTGGTATATCATATGAAGCATCCAGATGATGAGGAGACCCGTCATGACCTGTGGATGTATGCCTAACCTGTAAAGCGCTGCGATGCAACATCCATCAGCTACGTAGAGACGAAGCTGATCGCGACCAAAGTGATAATGTCTGTTTTCTATGTCCCTAGTCTCGGAGGCTGTCTCACTTAAATACGACCACCGTCCGGAGATTCATGTCTATACCAGGACCCTTATTGAATATGGAATTCCAGCTCAAATAGAATCGCAACAATGAGGAAATCGGAGCCCGCGGGATCAGGAACCAACCCTTGACTACATTACAGTACCCTAAGTAGGTATTGCGGAGCAGCTGCTCCTTTGGACGAACCCACGTAGTATCAAGTATAGGCCTCTCTTTCGGCACTCGGATTTGGTAGCAAGACGCGAGCGACAACAAGGCAGGCTTGCACGCATGTCTCTTTTTTCCCTTCTCTTTCGGCCCCGAAGGAAGAAGAAGCTTGTAATTGAACGATGCAACGCTGGACATTCCGTTTGACGGCAACGATCTACAAGGGAGGCGGGAGGGTAGGTAGATGTAGCCTAAGTGCACGAATTTGGAGGTGACAAGCAGCATGGATGCGACCCTGGGAGGGGGGAAGGGATGTCACTTGCGGCAGGGGAGTGGCTGAGGATTTATGTATGTGTGTATTGTACGGTAACACGATTGCGGAGGAGGGCTTTGTTCTTTGTATCCGGAGTACGGAGTATCATAAGGTAGTAGGCTTTTGCAAAGGGGTTGGGTATTGAAAAGTGAGAGAGGCTGCGAAAGTGCAAGCAAGGGACGTGTCCTGAGGATGGGAAAGGTGAGGGCATCGCAGGCACACTAGCATCGTCGTCTACTATTCATTTATCTAGACAGGGACTGGAATCGAAAACACGCCACTTTCACAGATATCACTCACTTAGATCTCTCTCTCTGATTATCCTACCAGTGGTCAAACATGCAGATATGGGATTGGTACGGTTCAGTCACATCCGTTTCAGGCCCTGACGCGGCAAGGGCAGCACAATATGTCTCTTTTTGCTTAGGCTTATGGGAGCAGGCAGTGAGATCTTGAGTGTTACAACACTCTCTGGAGTAAAAATCATCTTCTTATAAACCCTCGTTTGGTCTGATCTGTCCCCGTCTGGAGAGTACGGCAATCTTCTCCATACATACATACCTAGTGGGTGAGTGAGCGAGTGAATTGAATGAATACGAAACAAGAACGACGCCGCCATCGACCCTCTAATGGCTGCATGGTAATATGTATAGGCCTTTTTTTCTCCATCACGCGAATCTACCTAACCAACAAGAAGAGGCAAATTGTACCCTCATCCCCTGCGTTTCCTTTCCTCTCCGCAGCTCATCTCTGTGTCTACCAAGGTCTCGTCATGACTGTCTGCCCCGCCCATCGTTGTATATAATTAATTAACCAAATCAAACAAGGACTGTGGATGTATGTATGCATGTGCCCGCGATCGGAAGAAGGAGGGCGTTGTTAGCAAGATGCAGGCAACCGGCCCTTTCAAACCACCCCTAGGAAAACCTGTAGAGGAAAGCTAGCAGCAGAATGGAAACTGGGTGACAACGATGGATATGATTCTGGGTATAATACAATCAAAACACGAGGGGAAAGCAGCTATTGACTTGTATTGACGATTAGGTCATGATACAAAAATTGAATGAAGCAATAGAGAGGGATGTACTGTAGGTCAGCAGCCCCTCTTCTCTTCTTCCCCTCTTGTGGGCATCACTTGCTTGCTTGCCTTTCATCCCGCCTCTCTTCGGCTCGTCAGGTTTCCGCACATCGTTTCTGCTAGCTCGGGCGCTAGAAACAACACTTTCATGGCCTTCAAGGGTTTCGGACAAGCAGCTGAGATATTGATGATGATGGAGTGAAGCGAGTCAAGAGAGAGTCAGTGGCAATATGCGGGGTTGATGCCGATCCGGGGTCGAGACGCAAGGAATACGCATCATCTGTCATCTGTCAAAACACTAGACGTCAAAAACATTAATATCACTTCAAGTACCAATGAGTTTGTCACATAATTGGTAGATACAGGTGGTGGAGAGCACGTGTGAAGGAGGATTAAAAAAAGAAAAGTAAAATAAATGACTTTGATATGGCTTGGCTATGATATTGGATGGGCTGGTTTTGCTGCGGCAGCGTTGCATCACTGCGGCATAATACATGCCACATACACGTACATACATACATACACATGCTTCGTGAGCGACGGCATCGGCGTGTCCCAGATACGCGTAGGTGATTCATTGGATGTGTTACTGTGTTTTAATACAGCAGGTAAGGTACCGGGGTAGATGAAAGACAGAGGCCCCCTTTTCACCTGTTCAGCCCAGCCATTGAGTTTGCTCCCCTCAAAAGAGGTCGGTAAGTATGGAACGGAATCTCCCATGCAGAAGCCGAGGCCGGAGGTCAATAGTATAGATGTAGATTTCCCCTTCACCAGCCAAACTATAGGTAGTTCTAACACGGTGGTGGAGGAAACTCGGCATCGATGGCCGTGGCTGAGCGAAGCCGAGATGAGGCTCACATGTCAAAAAGTTTCGTTGATGATCAGTCGGAATACATACGCTCTTTGCTGTCAAGCTTTCATGCCTGCTAGGTAACAGAATACGCATTCAGATGGGACAAGCGAAGGATGATACCTGGTAATGCATACGCCGATGCCATCCATGGCATAGCATCACCCATGTAGCTCCTATCCGCGGCTGAGAAAAAACTCTGCCCCTGCCTCTCGATTCCGATCACCGACGGGGTTCGAAACCATGACAGAATCAATATGCTAAGAGCTCACACTATCAAGGCCCCTTTCTCGGCTTGATGAAGAAGCAAGGCCAACTTTGCTCGTCTACTAGTAGCTCCTAATGCACTGCGCAGCTCCGTTCTTGTCCTGGCTGGTAAGGAGGACCTGAGGAGAGGAAGGGCCACGGTCAGATGAGTACTTGAAAACACCAATTCGAACAATCAGGATAGACATCACGGATATCGCCCGCAGATCCATGCTAAAGTTCGTTCCTAATTCAAGCTTGCACCGCAAATCTCTGCAAGCATCCGATTCCTGCAACGGCCAAAGCTGGCAATGAATGACAAGCACACCACAAGACCACATAAGGATGCTTCACACCGTGTGCAATAAAGTTCACACTATATATTTCCTGTGGAGTGGCAGCGGCGGGAAAGCAATTCCAGATGGAATTTTTTCCAGTCCAGTCCGTTTCTTCTTCCCCAGATTTTCTCCGCATATTCATCTGGCCGTCCCGTCCCTTTTCTTTTTTCGCTTTTGCTGCTGGTTCCAAAATGCTACCACGTTTTTGGAGTCAATGCGCACGACAGCCAGCCAGTGCAAATCTGAGGGGGGCGATTTTCGATGCGCCTTCATGGTGCAACGTCCGCGACATATGCTGGGCCCTTCCATTTGCCTTTTCTTGCGTCTTTCTTTAGCTTTGTCTCTGGTGGCTTGGATCTGAATCTCGTGGCGGTCGAAATCTCTGGATGAAACCGCGGGCTGCCAGGAACAGCCGATGACTCGAACAGGATGTCATGAATCACTGCCTCTAATATCTGCTGTATCCGCGATTATTGCCCGCCTGAGTCAATCTGGACTATTGGCACCAAGCATAAGCAGCTGCTTGGGGCATAGTTCGGCGTCAACACTCTGACATCCCATCTGCCTGCATCGTTCGATTTCTTGCTGCGAGCTGCCGAGAACAGATCCTCCATCTGTGCCATGCTCACGCACGTGTGCCCTACCTTTTGTACTCTACCTGGCCTGAATAGAGTCCCGGAGGTATCGGTACAGCAAGGCTCGTCTGAAAGCCTTCCAGCGTCGATGATATGACACAGCCTGCGTGTATCTGTACCAGGCCGCTTCAACCGTTGCCGAGGCAAGACATCCTGGTTGCGAGTCATCGATGTCGAGAGGCACACAGCTGGAATCATACTGTGCCGCACCAACCCGGGTAGGTCAGGCTCAGTTTGCTTATTAGCAACAGTAATAGCTTTTCAGGCTGTCAGGCGCGCGGGCAAATAGATAGCTGGAGGGGGGCGCCGCGCCCTCACAAGACTTCCTCTGCAGGCTGGACACAGCGAGAGGGGGAAGAGGAGTGTGAAGCCACTCAGGCCAGTGTGATGCAGCTAGCTGGCAGCCAATATACAGCTCTTGGACTCCAGCCAATCCAGCTTCGTCTACGCAGTTAGCCGACGGTCGATGGCTTTTCTCTTAGGAGTCGAAATTGCATTCACCGCTCCACCCCCATCCCGTGGCTCCTCTCTCTCTGTGGTCGCGAGCCTTCGGACTCGTTCTGGGCTCTCACGGGACAAGGATCGGACATGGCGGCGCTGGGGCAGTCTGGCCTGGCCCAAGGCATCGTGGTCGAGCAAGAGACCAGGCAGGTAACCATGGAGAGTCGCCCGATAGTCGCCTCGACTATTAGGCACCGGAACAGGTACGAATACTATCGTCAGAGATGCCGGCGCCGATGGTGTAATGATACATGGTGCCCTTGTGCTGTAAGTGAACCCCATCGTTCTCCTTCTGAGGTAATACATGCCTGCCCGTACCTGGCTGCTCCCTGCTCTTGTGCGTCCCGCCAGGCGCACAAGTGCGAGGACCAAAGAGCACGCATGCCCTCGTACTCGGGAGCAACGAGCAGCTCGCAAGCCACGAGCCGCACCAGAGCAGCTCTGCTTTGGTGCGAGTGCGTCGTCGTGAGTCCATTGTTGCAGCACCACCGTTTTGCGTCAAGCCTCCCGGCCCCCTCCCTGCCGATTTCCTTGCTGGCCAAAGTCTGAGGTAGCCTCCTCCTCAATATCGTCGTCATCGCCATCATCTTCCACTTCCTCCTCTTGACGCTCTCTCTCTTTCTCATGTCCCCCCTCTTCTTCGCCCCTCCTTTTCCTTTCCCTTCCATCTTCTTGGGACTTCCTTTTTGTCCTCCCCATCTGGCATCATATTTGGTGCTTCGTACTTGTACACGGTGGAACAAGCGGCTGGCAGGGGCGGCCAACTCCATTCCTCTGTGGCGGCGAGCGAATCCCCCAACGAGGCATGGCGCCAGCTGAAGGAGGGTGGCGAGCCCCAGCATCGCGAGGAATTAGCCAGCCAGAGCAGCGAATAGGCGGCGCCCGGGTGCTCGCACGGATGGGCCAGGTAATGGATACTGGGCGAGTACCTGAGAGACTGGGTCCTCGCTCTCCCTCGTCAGCGCTGCTACAGACAAGCTAGATGGAGTCTGCTTTCCCAGGATGCCTCGCAAGGGTCGACAACGCGTACTCAGTACCTGCGCGTGCTTTCTGTGTGTCTGAGTGGTACGGAGTACGAGGACACACCATTGGGAAGGCTCGGCAATGAGCCCAAGGCGCAAAGCCAAGCGGCCAAGATGCTGCTGCCAGAAGCCACTGTAGAAGCTGTCCAGACGAGCGAGATACCTCATGCCTGGGGTAGCTGTAACTTGTGCAGTTGTAACCTGTCAGTGCTGGTAACGAGGACGAAGCCTGCGGCATGCAGCTGCAGAGCAGACGGCGGTGCTCGACGGCCCATCCTTTCCCACGCTGACTTGCAACATCCATCGCCCACGTTGCGATCGATCCCCCCTGCCCCCAGGTTCCGGCTCCCAGGCCCAGGCGGAGAAGAGGCCTAGAAGCCAGCGCGAGCATGGCCCCAGGCGGGAGTTCCAGGGCTTCCTCCCAGGGCTGCTCCAGGGCTCCAGGCGGGAGTTCCAGGGCTTCCTCCCAGGGCTGCTCCAGGGCTCCAGGGCTCCAGGCCCCGTCCTTCAGGGCCTTCCCTCTCCTGCCGCTGCGGGGTGGGGCGCACCAGAGCCCCTCGCCGGCCAATCAGGCGCCGTCAGCGCCATGCTGCTCGCGCTGATCGCTTCCTGTTCGCTTGCTAGCCCTCCCGCCTCCATTGACTTTGCTCCTCGTCTTCCTCGCCCCGAATCTCACTTCTGCCCCTTGTCTCTTGTTCCTCACCTGCACGCTTCCACTGTTTCTTCTTCTCGACTGCTGTTCGGCCTTGGTCGTGCTTACAAGTATAAGCGGCCGCCGCCAAATCTGGATCGCGGTGCTTGCGCGCATCACGCCGCGGCCCACAAATCCCAGTTCCAGCTCGGAAGCCGCTTCGCCCTCTCCCTCGACGTTCCAGGTCCAACCAGCAATCTCCAGGTCCAAGTCGGAATACTGTCACTGTTCACTCCCAAAACCACAGGCCCAACGCCCAAAGGCTCGAGGCTCCGACATCCCCTGGTTTTCCCATGCCGCGACCGCACCTCAGCAGCGCCGCGGAAGCCTCGAGCTCCTTCATCCGTTGATGCCTCTAAGCCTCGTCGCCCTTTCTTGCGCCGCCGACTTCGTATCACTCGAACCCGCGGATTCACTTGCTCTCAACCAAAGGAACCCCATCAGCCCCCGGACTGGCAACCCACGGCTGGCTCTCGTGCCTCGACCGACCCGACGCCTCGTCGCTATTATTACCTACTACTGCCAGACTAACTAACAACCTCGTGCTAGCACGGCACTGTGCCCTCTGTCTGCCGTTTGGCTGTTAGTGCCTGCTCTTGGTGCCGTTAGCACCAGCCAGTGGTCACACTTCTAGCGCAGCCGGCTCGCTCGACCCTTGCCTCTGTCCTGCTGTTCTGGCCTCCGCGCCCCCCATCTGCCACTGAGAGGCAGAGAATATTACCCACTGCCGTCCGTGACGCTCGTCGCCGCAGCGTTTTTGCCTGCTCTGCTTGCCTCTCGCTTTTGTCGTCCGATTCTCTGCTTCCCTCAGCCAGAGACACTCTCGCTCGTCGCTGCGCCTCGAACAGCGCCTGTCACCGGCGACTCCGTCATCGTCGAACCCTCGCTTTTGCCGCCGCCCGCCTTCGACGCGAAAGGGCGTCGCAACGCCTGAAGCCCTGGATTGACTCCCCAAACACCGTCACCATGGCCATCGCCATGGGCTGGCACAAGCCCGACAATGTCGCTGGCTCGTCGGCGCCAGCCATCATGGTCGGCCTCTTCGTCGCCTCTGGTGGTTTGCTCTTTGGTTACGATACTGGGTAAGCAGAGGTGCCGTCGTTTTTCAGCCCGTGAACTGCGATGCTCCGACCACCCTCATCCGAGCCTGTTTCGATGTCGTTGCCGACTGCGCGCTGCCGCTGTTGTCGCCCGTACCACGTCTTGTACTCGATCACTCGAGATGTCTGTTGGAGGAAGGGGGACGTCTCTTGGCTGGGGTTGATGCCGTTAGTGCTGCATCGGGGCGTGCTGTGTCTTGTCATATCTCCTTCGTCGTCCATACCACGTTCTTGCACGACGACGAGTTGTATGCGGAACAAGAGGGCCGTCATTTTGCTCGTCATCTTGCTCGTCCTCGTGGCACGACCCCCAGCAGGAAGAAAAGACGTTGTCATGGCACCTGAGTTTGTCAGGATTACAACCCCAGAATCATTGCAATCAGCTCTCGTGCACCAGTTTGCTTGCATCTACGTGCCGACTTGAACCGCTAACTCGCTGCTTCGTCTAGGGCAATCAACGGTATTCTCGCCATGGATGAGTTCAAGCAGAGATTTGGAACGTGTAACAACAAGACCGAAAACGACGACATCTGCGCCAAAGACTCGGCCCTCATTGTCGCCATCCTCAGCGTCGGCACCGCTGTTGGAGCCCTCCTCGCGGCTCCCGCTGGCGATTCACTCGGTCGTCGAAGAACCCTCCTCCTGTCTGTCTTCATCTTCTGCGTCGGAGCCATTTTGCAGGTATCTGCCGAGGGGCTGTCCGCCCTGCTAGTGGGAAGGTGGGTTTCTCACCTCTTGTTCTCTTTCATCAATCCTCATCGTCATCACCTCTGCCATCTCACCAACGCTTGGATCTGTTCCTGGCTTGTGCCTTCGTCCCCCCTATCAATGTAAATACGTGGAGACGGACTGACCTCGTGGAGCAGATGTCTGGCTGGTGTCGGCGTTGGCGCCGTCTCAGTGCTTGTTCCCTTATATCAGTCGGAAATGGCTCCCAAATGGATACGTGGTACCCTCGTATGCGCCTACCAACTCTCCATCACCATAGGCCTCCTCTCCGCCTCCATCATCAACATCATCACCTCCAGAATCCCATCAGCAGCCTCCTACCGAATCCCCCTTGGCCTACAGCTCCTCCCCGCCGCCATTCTGACGGGCGGTCTCCTGCTTCTCCCCGAAACCCCACGATTTCTGGTCAAGCAAGGCAAAAAGGAAGCCGCCGGCCTTTCGCTTAGTCGCCTCCGACGCCTCGATATCACCCACCCGGCCCTTATCGACGAACTACAGGAGATCGTCGCCAATCACCAGTACGAACTGACCTTGGGCCCGGACACCTACAAGGAGATCTTTGTAGGCTCGCCTCACCTTGGACGCCGAACCTTTACCGGATGCGGAATTCAAATGCTCCAGCAACTCACTGGCATCAACTTCATCATGTACTATAGCACCACGTTCTTCGGCGGCTCGGGCGTCGACAGCCCCTACACCAAGTCGCTCATCATCCAAATCATCAACGTCGTGTCGACCTTTGTCGGCGTCTTCGTCATCGAGTCCTGGGGTCGCCGTAAGCTGTTGATAGTGGGAGCCATCGGTATGGCATGCTGTCAGCTGGTCATGGCATCGTTTGCTGCAGCTGCTGGGGAAGGCCTCAAGCAGGCATCTACCACTATACTAATCGTCTTCTGTTCTCTCAACATCTTCTTCTTCGCCGCCTCCTGGGGCCCCGTTGCGTGGGTCGTGACGTCGGAGATATACCCCCTCAAAGTTCGCGCAAAGTCCATGTCGATTTCCACATTCTCCAATTGGGTACTTAACTTCGGCATCGGCTACAGTACGCCGTTCATGGTGGGCAGCGGGCCCGGCACGGCGGGCTTCGGGACCAAGATCTTCTTCATCTGGGGAGCCTTCTGCATCCTCGCCGTCTTCTTCGTCTGGGCTATGGTGTACGAAACCAGCAAAATCAGCTTGGAGCAGATCGACGAGATGTACGAGCGAGTGGATCATGCCTGGAACAGCAGAAGCTTCGAGCCCAGCTGGAGCTTCCAGCAGATTCTCGACGAGGGATGGTCGCCCAGCGCCCAACCTCCGCCGGATCACGAGCTACAAACGACATCCACACAATCAAGCGCCGATACTACCCTGGGCGATTCAAATTCAGTCATCATACAAATGCCTCCCACAGCGCATCACGGAGATGGCAACGAGATCACGACAGCATCAGATGGAAACAAAGACTCGGTCCCGACGATGGCGCACGTCGACTTCAGTTACTGAAAAAACCAAAACAAACAAAAACAAGCGAAAATCTCTCTTCTCCCATTCTACAAGGAGCTGCGTGCCCGTGTCCTCAACGGCTTGGGTGCTTCTCCTTTTTTTTTTTTTTTTCAGGCCGTTCTTCCCTACCTATATAGAGGGATCCGGCGGCTCTATTACCACTTTAGCCTATTATGTGAACATGCGGAAATATATCAGCGATGGAGTTTTTGACGGAATGGAGTTTAGCGGCGTTTGGGTTCTTGGTTACCTTTTCTTATTATCACTACTTTATTTACCCCCTTCATCAACGGTTACTGGGATTTCCAAGGGTATATGACTCCGGGCTGCATCAAACAAACAATTTCTCTTCAATTACAACGGGAGGAACGGAAACATGAATATTTGGAGGGCAAAGGTTCTTGGGGAAAGGCATCAACGGGTCATTATTATTCTGGGCTCTCTTTTTCTTATCTTTCTGGGGGAGGTATGTGGATATTCTGGGAGTTGTGGTCGCTGGGAGATTGGGGGGAAAGGATCTCCCACTTCATGGACAGCGTCATCATGGCCAAAACTGTGATTTATGGATCGTGGTCCTTATTGATATCACTCGGTATTTGGTTTTTCTTGTCATTTCTTCCGTGTTTTTCCTGCTTCCCCTTGTCGATTTGATCGTGGTTTTCCCCGGGGCTGGAATATGGATGATGGATATTGGATACTCCATTCTGCGAAATACCCTTATCTTGTAACAGACAAATACTTTATACTTCTGTGTGTTCATTTGAGGCTTTCACGACTTTGCGAGGGAATAGCTGGCTCCTTAAAAGAGATTTCGGACTCTGAATGTACGCCATTTCAAGGAGTCTTTCCTGTTTTGAAGAGGGACGACGTTCGTTTGTCCTGGACCACTCAGTGCATCATCATATAAGAAATGGCTTTTTCACACGCAATGCCGAACAGACTTCAACCTTGAGCGATACAGAAACAGTAAGGGCATTGACACGATTCAACATGACAGAGCAAAGAAACACCTTACGCAGCGGTTATTACGCCTTCTAGCCAGCCAGCCAGACAAACGCATCGTCACCACAAGTCAAGTCGTCTCCTATTCACCCGCGCCATCAACCATAACCCCGAGTCTGCAGAAAAGACACACCAAATGTTCAATGAATTGGGCCGTTCTGAATCCGTGTAGAACGGTGACGGCTCTTCTTCTTGAATTGGGGTATCGAACGCGCAGAGAACAAGTATATGATGGGCAACTCGTCACGATACCTTGACCCCTTTGCCAAAGACTGACTGCTTTGAGCATACAATATCTCCCCCGCCCATCAGTCTCCATGCCTCCATTCCTGGACTCTTCATCATAGTTGACATGGCTTTGCATACAGAAACAAACACACATCTGCGGATTCACTTGTCCATGTCCAGGAAGGGTTCTTCTTTCTTCGGGAACAAGGAAGACAAGCAGGACGCGCACATCGTGAAAAGAAAGGGCAGGTCGAAGCACCACGAGGTACAGCTGGGAAGCGCCGGTGTATGCGGGCAAGCTTGCTACGGGCTCACGATGCTCTGCTGCCCTCTGTCCTCAGTGATTGACCGCACTCGACGGCAGAAAAGTGTTACAAGGACGACGTGGAATAACACCCCAGAACACCGTGACCTGAACAAACAGCTAATAGCACATAGTCAGTCAGCCAGCAAGATGAGGAACTGAACACTTGGACGCATCGTGAGCCGTATCGTGCTTGTAGATATAAGGTGCAGCAGAGAAGTCTTCCCTCTCCCTCCTCCCCTTTCGAGGTTGCTCTTCTCTACCCTCACCATATCAGCAACGATAAGCAGAAACGAACACATTGCACCGTTGCGGACAACAAAACGAGCAAAGTCTTGAAAAAGCGTGACAAATACCACGTAAAAGTCGCAATGTCGCGCCGACATCATCGACATCACACCCGAGAACCTGCTGTGGCTCCTGCGCCGGCCCCTGCTCCGGCGCCCGAGAGGTCGCGAGCAGCAGAGGACCTTCACCCCGTGCTACTTGATCTCATACTTCGAATGAACATCGTGCCGCCGGGAGACATACACTCCCTCTCAGAGGCGGCGCTTGCGAACGCAGTCTCGCTGGCCATATCGATGCTTCCCGAGGATGAGCAGATACAAATCGTCTCGCGCATCATGACCGACGATGAAATCGCGGAAGAAAGTCTCAACCATCCACGGCTACAGAACTTGCAGTCCCGCGTGGTGCTGTCGCCAAACGAACGACGGCTGCTGCTGCGGGCATCACCCGAACCAGATGATGACGACGCAACCCAGGACGAAGGCGGCGCCAATGGATGCATCATCTGTTTCGATAGGAACGCCATGGCCGTCCCGTGCGGCTGTCGCTATTGTGCCAGCTGCCTGCGAGAGCTGGTGCGCGTGGGCCTCCGCTCCGAAGCAGACTTCCCTCCGCGCTGTTGCCGACCCTTTGATGAGGCCACGATTCGCCTCGCCGGAAGTCCCGCGCTGGTCCATTTGTTCCGCCAACTATCGGCAGAGTATGCCATACCGCCAGCTCAGCGACTATACTGCCACAATACTGGCTGCGCGTCCTTCATCCCACCGTCGGCCATTCAGGCGGCCGCCAGAGATGAGGCCAATGCCACGGCGGTGGGAACGTGTCCGTCGTGTAGCAGCGCAACATGCCGAGAGTGCGGCGGAAGAGCACACAGAGGCTTGCCATGCAGAGAGGAGGGCGATGACGAGGCGATGTGGGATATGATGGACGCCAATGGCCTTGTGGGCTGCCCTCAGTGCGGCATCGTGATAACCCTGATGGATGGCTGCAACCATATGACGTGAGGATAATGTCCCCCTTTCCCTCCCTTATCTACCCCTTTAGCTGGACAGTCGTGAGCTAATCACTAATCGATCTTGTAGGTGCGTGTGCGGTGCCGAGTTCTGCTTTCTCTGCGGTGAAGACTGGGAGTTCGACTGCAACTGTCCCCTGTATAATGCACGAGAGCTCCGCATCCCCATCCGTCGACGACCGGGCCGGCTGCCCATCACGCGAGGCGGAAGAGCTCATCTCGCGGACGGCAGCGAGCAATCGGCGTCAACTCGAGTCCCGCGGCTGCGATATGATCCGACAGATGAGTTCGCTTTGTTGGCGCTTGACGATGCTGCCAACTTCACCGTACCGTCTCCAGCTCCAGCTCCAGCGCCGGCCTCTGCTCCAGCTCGCGCCCCTCGGGCATTTGCTCCAGCTGACGCTCGTCCGCCTGAAATCATCCCAGCTCGTGCTCATCCTCACGCTCATGAACACCATCATGGACATCATCATGGACATCACCATGGGCATCATCACGGGCATCACCGGGAACATCGCCGCGAGCATCACCGGGAGCATCATCGTGAGCATCATCGTGACCAACCTGAGCCTCGTCCGCCCGTAATTGTTCCGGCTCATGGCTATGGCCATGTTGATGCGCCGGCTCCTCCCATTATTCTACCCCATGGCCTTCCAGCAGGCCAGCTCGGAGTCGGGGGAGGACAAGGTCTCGGATTATACGACGTAATACAGCAGCTTCGAGTCGCCGACGCGCGCCTCCAGGCTCGAAGACGCGAGATAACCAACTTCATATACCAACAACAAGACAGGCAAGCCCTGGCGGAACTCCTGAGCCAGCGGCTGATTGTCCAGCCTGAGCCACGAAGAGCGCGCGACGATTCTCGAGAGCGCCGTCGATCAAGACGGCAGCACCGACGTTGATGCTGGCACGGACTGCTCGCTGGGTATTTTGCATCCTGTTGTACTGTAGTTGAGGAGCAAAGGGTACTGCGTTTCTGTCTCGTTTTGGATTTCTGGTAGTGGAATAAAGGTAGTTTCAAAGATAGAGAATAGTGGAAGGATGTTCATCATTGGCATGCTGCAAATTGTTTCCTTGTGTCGGTCGATCGTCGTCTCTGGTGATGAATGCTTGCAGATCGAGGAACCTGATTGTTGTCGTGCCCCCATGACCCGGCAAGTAAATGAACACACATTATCCCCCAATTCTCAGCAACAAAAGCTGCTAAAGATTCAAGTTCGTAGGTACGAGTAACGGCAAAAGGAGGATAAGGGAGATTCTCAAGCGAGGCAAAAAAAGAAATTGCTTCTCAGAGGACGGAATCGAACCGCCGACTTTCTGATGAGAGGAAATCCATTACAGTCAGACGCCATGAACCAACTAGACCACTCCGAGTTTGTGATGCCGTCGACGGAAGGCAAGTCAGGTGAAGAAGGTGGACGAATCTCGAGGAGGAGGAAGTTGAAGAGAGGAGAGAAAGATGTCGTTCAGTTTGGTGGAGAAGAGAATGAAATGATGACGTTAAAACCATTCAATGGGAGGAAAGAGTATTAGGAAAAATGAAAAAGAGAAAGTGCGGAAAATGATAAAAGAGGGAAAGAGTGGGAAATGGAAGGAATGGTGTTTGGAGAAGGAAAAAAAAAGAAGCAAAAAATGTAACTCTTCTCCGGGGAGAATTGCTCTCCGGGGACGGAATCGAACCGCCGACTTTCTGATGAGATGTTACCATTACAGTCAGACGCCATGAACCAACTAGACCACCCAGAGGATGTTGAAGAGTTGACAACCGGCCCAGTAAACTAGTCTATAGTATCCACCAATGCTCAGAAAATCCCACTTCGACCACAACCTGGCTCACTTCTTATTCCCCTGCAGTCTTCCATTCTCGGCAAACACACACCCCTCGTTCTCCTGCATATTCACACCACCATCTTATTTCCAATGCAAGAACCGCAAGGAATCATGTGTGTGTAATATCTTAGTCATGACGGCTTCAAAGCTAATCGCGACTCCGTCGTTGTACTGTAATGTCTACTCTATTACCGCCTCTCGTTCCAGTCCCACCCTATATCCGGCAAGAAACCTGCATGCAAGCGAGGGATGCCCGTTTTGTCCAAATCATGCATCGTATCGCCCAAAAACGAATCAACAATGCTTTTAATCTATCAACGTCCTGCCCGCCCGCCTCGCCACTCCGTGCCCACTCGCAAGCCGCGGCGGACCTCTGGGTTAATATCCGCTGTACATGTAATAAAGATCCTACGCCGTCGGGTGGCATGCATCAAACTTCTATTGTACCTACACCTACTTTTGATACTGCACAACCAATCGTGTATCTGTATCATGAGGCAGTACATACCTAAGTAGGGCATCTGGTATGGAGGCAATCCCTACGACTAGAACAAAGAACGTCTCCACCACGGCAGCTTCAGTCCGCGATTGGTCTCGGAGCACGAATGCATCCAAGTAATAGTAAAGTTTCCTAATTCGTGCTTCACCTGTGCCCGCACTTGGGCATTCGGCCGAGAGATAGTCGCCCTACTTCTGTCGTGCCGCGTGTGCGCACACTCACTCGCCCTGCAGGGAGGGCAGCGTCGTACCGCCACCCTCGATCCTCGGGCACAGCGAGCGGCCGACTCGTGCCCACGCTCTTCCGGCCGATGTCAACGTCAACCCGGCGAGCAACCCCGATCAAGAAGCTTTTTGCGCTGGACCAATAGTCCGATTCGCTTGTCCATCGCCAATGACGGAAACTTGTACCATAGTATCTACTTATGAAGGAAAAAGTGACAAGTGGACCAGAACTGAAAACAAGATTGGAACGATAAATTGAACTAGATCACACAGAAAAGACTGCCACCACTGCCTTACTTGTTTGCCCTGATGACCCGTATGCAGCCAACTCCCATCATTGTAGCGTCCCTTGCTGTGGTTGTAGGTAGACCGTGATTCCGTCTCGCCTCTCAATGATGATATCCAATCCAAAACCAGAACTCCTCAGCGCCGAATCACCTTGTATGTCTGGATACGAAGGCTTTGTCGTGATCAATGCCTGTATGAAATGAGTGTAAATGCCCCCGATGGGCATTCCTTCCACTCCCAAATATACACCCCAAGTCGTCAGAGCCGGCCAAAGCAACAGTCAAGGATACGGCCTAGAAGGGTTGGCACGCTGGAGCAAGTGCTTTCTAAGGGCGTCCAGCTCCGTGTCCAGATGGCTCAGATACTCACGGCCTCCATAACCGTCCCTGTTCGTCTCATAACCGGCGGCGGCATGGTCGTCCCTGGAAATTGTCGGCTGGCAATCATGAACCGGAGAGTATGGCCTGTTTGACCCTTGCTGAACGACCGGAATTACCTCTATGTCGCCTTCCTCTTCGTTTTCTTCTTTGACGTCGCCGTTCCTGGATCTCTTGGACTTGCGGCTTCTGGGATTTCCCTCCTCCCGGTGCTTCCGAGAACTTGATGGAGATGGAGCTTTGGAACTTCGCAAGGACTTTGGATCAAATTGGCAGCCGTGGTTGACGTCTTCTTGATGTGGTGATGCAGAGCCTGGATCTCTGACGCCCGTGTACCTCTGCCCCCAGCCGTCCTCCAGCTGTCTTTGAAGGCCTGATTCCTTGAATATCTGTAGGAATTGGGAAGCCATGTGGCAGGCACCAGAGTCTGAATCCATGCCTGAATTGAATGGACGCGTGCCGAAGTTGTTGTACGTCTGTTTCCTAGGCCGAGAGGGTGACTGTGAACGACCGGGATCTATCAAGCACATTAGACAACCAAGTCCAAGCTTCACGTCCTATATCACCCGAACCCGTACCCATGATGGTGAAAAGGTTTGCAAGAGGTATCAATTCCAGTAATAGGCATAAGAAAATCGTTTCCCGTGAAACATGTACTCTGAGGTAACCCGTCCCTCAACTCAGAGAGTAGGCAGTGTATATGTGCTCCCAACTACACAATATACATACAAGGGAGTGAGACGGTATTGAGTGCTTCGCATATGCCACCATTGCTCACAAGTGAAGCGGGACACGGAAAGGAGATGTGATGATATATAGGTGACGAAGGATCTTGAACATCGCTCTCATTGCTGACAGGGCTGCTGCCTCACACCACGGAGGGTACACGGAGGGTGGGCAGCGGAAACCATGTGATGGCGGCACCGAACATGGGCATCGATATTGCAGAGGAGGTGCGTGAACGACGTTGGGAGATGTATGACTGGAGCAGGGACGAGCAGGACATTGTAACGGTGGTGCCGGTTTTGGGTTGAGATGGGTCTGCGAGGGAAAGAGAACCAACATACATACAAGTGCAACCTGGCAAGTCGGTAACCCGTGTGTATCGTATACGGTTGATGTCGCAACACGCCTCTACGGCAGCGCGAACTTCGGAGTACGAGGGCAACAGTCCAAAACTGTCTGTGTTTGAGACGGGTGGTTGCAGATGGTGATGAGGATGAGCGGTGTCGTTCCGTTGGGCAAGTAGCTGTCTGTAACGGAAGAAACTGAAAGGGCGCTTTGGTGAGTCCCGGTCTCAGTCAGTCTTGAGAGTTGGTGATGTATGAGCGAGGCAGGATTGTCAATGGGTGGGCAAAGGTTGTTTTGAAGGCACGGCTAAAGCTCGAAGATGGAGCTGGTGTTTCGTACAAACTATGATGTGTTGATTAAAAGCCAGGGGCCCAGCTACGGCATCAGACCGCCATCAAATGTAGGCAAAATCGGTTGACTGGGCCAAGGCGCCGCAGTCGAGGACAAGATCAGCCGTCGTGGGGTGTTCCGCAATCCACAGACCGGAACCGGCATATGAAGTAATACATGTAGTGTTTGTAGGTATTGCCTAGGAGCATGTACAAGTTTGAGAGAGACAGCGAGGGAGAGAAGGAAAGAGGGAGAGGCCGTAACGGGTCAACTCTTGCGAGACGAGAGACACAGGACTTTGCTTTTTTGCGCGCCATCGGCCGCACCAATTGCCAGCAGCCGCCAGCAGACGCCAGATCAGACAAGGGCCCGGCATGGTATGAGATGGACGAGATTGAGATGGACGAGCGCCTTATCGCCGCCGTCGGTGCGGCTGACCGCAAACGCCGTGTCGGCGATCGGACAGCGGGCCGGGCGGCTTTGAGCGCCATTGGCTGCTGTGGTTGCACTGGCAGCTGCTGCCGTCGGCGTTGATGCAGCGGACGACTATGCGCCAGAGACAGCGGATGGCTCCACCAACCGTGAAACGCACTGCCGGCGACACCAGGAAAGACGTCGGGGCCGAGAGCCATGGAGCCATCTCCTCTGCCCTCACATGCGTCGTCGTCACTTCTGAAGGCTCACGATCGACCCCCCTAGTCGGCTTTTATGCTGCGGCCCACACGCCCAACGGGCCGGAAGCCCACCCTGGTGAACCGCTGGATCCATCTCATTGTTCGTTGTCGGGTCTGGTGGTGCCACTAGCATTCTGAGCCGAGCAGCACAGGAGATGCCATCTAGTCGTCGGGTAGTAATGGTTGAACACTCGACAGCAGCGGTCAGTATGTATAGAACCATTGACGGTAGGTGGGTATGGAGCATCGGATTAGATGGATTTCAACTTCATGTTGAGGCGCGCAGGAGATACCAAGACTCGAGTAAACATTCCAGAGCTTGCCTCAAACGTATGCGTACCCGCAACCGTGCATTTGGGCCAATGCGCGCAAGTCTCGGTGTTGATGGCAGAACACAAAACGTCTGATTATGCGGAACACGAAGATGCTATTGCTTATGCTGATAATGGTGATTGATGGTGGTGATGAGAAGTTGACAGGCCTGAGCAACTGAGAGGAATGGATGGAGATACAATGTGCGTGTGCCAAGTGCCGCTGGTATCACATGTACTCCCGCTGTGTCGTGCCTGCTGTCGTCGAGTCACGCATCGGCCTACCGGGTTGGCAAGACCGACCTTGGCACAGATGGCAATACTCGAGATGGGCGCAACTTCCCACTGCATGACACGGCATGCTGCTGAATACAACAAAGTGCGTGGGTGGGACCTGCCTTTGCGGCAAATCACGAGCAGTGGTAATATGATGATCAAGCAATTACTACATACCTATACCGCCGGGAAGGTGCTCCCCAAACGGGGGAGCGTTTGATGACGGGGAACAGGACGAATCAATCAAGCCTGCCTGTCGCAACATGAACGAAATAACACTTGGAACAGTCACCACTTGTCACCAAATGAACCTCACCCCTGGCCCGACGGCTTCTCAAGCCGGCCGTGAAGCTCTCGTCCGCCGAAACGGTCACGCCTGCGGCTGTCACTGTAATGGAGCTCAGGGTGGTGGCTCGACTTTGCTCGGGCGGCCGCTGCCGAAGCTAAGAGTCGCTGGAGATTGCATGCACCTGTTTCCTGCATTTGATCCATCGGATTTCGGATTTGGACCTTGTCTGCCACCATTGTCCCATCAGCTCTCGTGGATCCCTTCAGGGTGTTGTCCCGTGGTCACACTACGACGACGTGGCTCTGCAGATTGACGCCCAAGGGGCAAAAAGGAACAAGCAGAAGAAAACGACAACGCGGGACGGACAGCAGACGGGCAACACTAGGTGCTACCCGTGGTACCATCGCGAACTGTTTCGTCGCATCCTCACGTTGCCTCATCCTCTCTTAAGCGATGCGGACTCTCTTCTACTCACTGTTCCTCCGGTTGATGGAATAGTTTCTCGTGGGGAAGCATGCAGGTGCTTGCGGAATAATATTCGCAACACCCATCCAACTGCGCGGCATTAGGTATCCGGCTCTCGTTCCTTGGGGCATGTTGCTCCAGAACAAGCAAAGTATACGCTCGGCGGACGAAACGGAAATGAGCCTTGCCACACAACCGCATCTGACGCCCCGGAACATTGAAGAGGAAACGAGAAAAGGAAGAGGCCTGAAAAAAAGAAACAAACGTCGAAAACAAAGGACAAGGGATCGCAAGGGCTTGTCTGGCCCAAAGATCTTCAAGATCTTTTCCCGGCCCTCTCCACTCCCCCCAGGCCGCACCGCTCGCGCTATGCACAACGAGCTGCATCGCCCAAGCAGCCGATTCGTGGCCCAACGACACGAGACTAGAGTCACTCGTGCATAACGCCCGAGATGGCGGCCGACTCGATCGGTCATAAGAGGCAGCAATGATTGATTGTTATTTCTCAGGGTCTCCAATCTAAAAACTCCGACATATCCACGCTAGACTCGCCCCCTGTTTGCAGCCTGTCGACATGGATATACTGTATGCTGTGTAGGTGACATCCTGTATGCCCGATGCACGTGCGGAGCAACCGCAACGACGTCCGTCTACTATACTTGCAACTACCAGCCAGCGGAATATAGTATCACTATACTGCACTACTGTTCACACATGAGTGCCATTCGGCGCAGATTACGGCTTTTGGCGATGATGTCCAGAGCTTGAAGGAGAGGATCAGACGCCAAGGTAGTATCCCGCCGTCATCTTCTATGGACCACGCTCGTTACGAGTCTGTTTCCACGCAACTGGAGGGTAAAGGTAGTCCAGAACAAAGGCCGCGGGGCCGGAGAATGTGGAACTTCCATACTATACTTCACAACTCATCAATGTCGGCCGAGGCCAGGTGGTAATTGGTGACAATCCCAGCTACATCCTGCAACGCTATGCGGTTCTGCTAACAACGGAAAAGCTCGATACGACAAGAATGCTCAAATATCACAATTCTTCGAACTTCTGTTTGTCATTGGTAGCTGGACAATGAGAAACCGGAAGATGCTCAGCAACATTTCCCCAGCATGATTTCAGCCGGAGCCTCACGGCCGAGGTTCTTCATGAAAGGTCTACAGAGCCGGGTCTGTCGCCTTCCAGGTCGCCAAATCGCTTCTTACGGCACAGAACAACTATATTGTTTCCAGGACGGGACAACTTTATGGGACATCTTACTATTGGCGGACATGCAGATGACACCCTCCGTTCATACGTGACAAGAGAAAACAGGGCTCTGCATACGGGAGGGCGGCCAGATGGTCATCAAAGCCCTCTATGAAGTTGTTAAGTGCCCTTTCACTACCGGTATCTCGCTCAAGCAGCGGCCGACATGATCAAGGCAGCCCCTGCCCCCCTTCTCTTCAAGCAAGCACGACGCCCAACCAACAGCCCAACAGCCAACAACATGTCAATAGGGCCGGGAACAGAATGCCATTGCCCCATACCCGTTGAGCCTGCTGGCCCGACGCCCCTCCGGTCACACTGTAGAAGGGCAGGAACGCACATCGCCAGAATCCACGTCATGAGCCAAAGGAGATTCCTTCTACCCCGATCTCACTCCCCCACCTTCGTCCCCCCCTTTCGCAGGGCCTTGTCTTCCATCCCCTTTGGTGCCAGTGCTTATCGTGGTCGGAGTGCGGCCGAACTCCTAAGCTTCCAAGAGAAGACCGAGAATCCTGTCAGGCTGCTCCAATAGGCAACCTCTCAGAACATCATCCCACCACTAACGCTTGACCTTTGCCACTTTGTCTTCCCACGACCTAGCACGTCTATGTGTCGTAATGCTTAGTCTGCGCTGTCTAATGGATTCGACGACCTCATGGAAGCTTATTGGACCAAGGCTTGATACACCGCACATCAAACAGTTGGGTGGATAAAAAAGAAAGAAGAAGAAAGGCGCAAGAAGAGGAAATCGGCCGACATGCAGTCCTCGGCCGGTGGCCCATGTCCCATGCGTCAATAATATGACACGGTCGACCCTGACCACGAGGACGTCGGCGACCCAACCGCCAGTGCGTCTCCAGCCGGTGGTTCCGTCTGCATCTGGCTTTGCATTTGCAGCTGCAGTTGCACATCTGAGCCCAGCGGCGTCGTGGCCACCCCCTGGCGATGCTCTTCCACTCCCGCAGCCCGTGGAAGCTGCTCTGGCATGTCCGCCCGCTGGGGTGCCATTGGAGTCGGATACGGGCTCCTGGCGCTCGGTCTCGCCGCCGCTGGTCGGTCGAAGGGCACCTCGGGTCCGGTCATGTCATTCCTGCAGGCGTCGAGGATGGCGGTGGGATGAATCTGCAGACCGTCGCATCCTTCCATCGGGGACCAATTGAACGACGAACTGATTTCGAATGGCGTGCTGTTCGCTACCAGCAGCTTGCCTTTGACGGGGTCGCAGTACTTCATCTTGGCCGCAAACACCCTCCCGCAATGAACGCAGATGGAAAGCTCGACTTCACACATGGTCGCGCGGGGTTTGTTCCTGAGAACGCAAGCACATACGAGGCTACTCCGGAACAAGATGGTCTTTGACGCCCGGAGTCTCCTGTGACTGGGTTATTTCGATTCGAGGGACTTCAAGTTGACTAGCGAACAGCTTCTAGAGAAAGCGAGAGGGAGATGGCAGAGGACACAACAACCAAGGCCATCTCCAGGCTTGAGGGTCAGACTCAACCGCATTGCACTGCACCTGGGCAAACATTGTTCAGCCTTCAGGTTCCCACAGCGGCACGTCTGGTACGACCTTGGGCCGCATATCAGTGGCTTTGCCACCTCAACTAGCAACCCGGCAAGCCTTGCTTTGTTCGAGGGGCCCCTTGGGAAGCCCAGTATCCGATTCGCCGTCTGTCTGGCTCATCCAGCACCTCTCACAGGGAGGGAGGGGGAACACGGGACACGGGACACGGGACGTGGGAGGGAAAAGATGAAAAAAGCAAACATGCCCGAATCATTATGCAGCAAACCGCGCGGCGAAGAGTGCTGCTTGTGAAGCTGTGCGCTACAGGGAAACGAACCCTGGCCCCCTCGTACGAAGTATTGCTAGTATGACCTCTATGGCATGCCAGCGCATGCATTCGCCGCCTGCTTGCTTGTCTGTCCCGTCTTGACTGGCTGACTGGTTATTCAAGAGGGGCGGCCTTTCCATCGCGGCATGTAGGGTTTCTCGTGGGCCTTGAGGTGTTGGCTGCATCAAAGTCATCACGGTGGCATTGGGTGATGAGTGCAGCTGGTGCCTTGCTTGTGGTTGCATGCGGTCGGTGAATTGAGAACATGCAAGAGACTGCCTGCAGCATGTGGTCGGGTGTAGCCATCGTTATCGCCGTTCGGGCTGATTGCGCGCATCCTTCGCTGTTGGTGATGGCTTCTCTCTTGAGGCTCTTGTATATGTGGTCACCTGATCTTGCATGATTGCTGTCATTAAGGAGACGCTCAAGTTTTTGATGATGCTTGAGACTTAGGTATGGGAAGCAAACAATTTCTGCGGTGTTGTTGCAGGGTGTCGTTTATGCTTGCACAACACGAGGCCCCAAATGATACGAAGATGGTTCCAGCCGCGTCCAGCGACATGTACATCGTTCCCTTTTCTCTTGTCTGCTTTCCTCTTTTTCTCTCTCTCTCTCTTCTCCCATCTCCCATCCGAAAAATGGAAACCCATTCACCAAAGATTTCGGGAATAGACGAGAACAGGGTTGATGAGTGACTTGATAGGGTAGGCAAACAGATGAAGCCAGATGCACCAGTCTGGGCGTCGAGCTGGGACGATACTGTAGGTAGCGATACTTGTGCGCAGCACGGGGACATGGGCCAACAAGCCCACACTCAGCAGCCGCGCAAGTAACGATACCTGCACTCAGCCATGCTCTCAGCCGCGCGTAAATCGTGGGGCCGAGGGATTCAGGGGCTTTCGCTTGCTGAGATGCGCTGCTGCGGCCCCACCAACGTTAGCCCGGCGCTCAACTGTTTCGAAGCCTCGCGAGAACAACAGCGTTGCCTCACCAGAGGGCTGTTTGTTTGCCTGCCCTATCCGCTACCAATTGTCACTCACCCGCCGCCCAATCGGATCACCATGCGCTGAGTCTTGCCTTTGGGGACCCTGATCAGCTACCATGGGTCTCTCTGCCTACCTGCGCAAGGTCTACGACCTCGACACCCTCGACACGCGGTTCACCTCGTCGACATCCGTCCCCTACCAGACCGTCATCGATGCTCGCGACGACCCGGCTGTCGAGAGAGAGGCTGCGGCCAGGGCCCGGAGCTCTGCGCCGCCGCCGAAATGGCGCACGCCCGAGTTCTTTCTCTACTACATCGTCTTCATCGTCGTCGTCCCGTATATGTTCTGGATAGCATATGATGTGTCAAGACGTGAGAGGGCGACCCCCCCTTTCCTTGGATTTGGCCACAGACAGGTGCTGACAACTAGATGAAGCCTCTGATCCTAGGTATCCCAAATATGAAAAGTACTTGTCGGACGGATGGATTCCTGGGCGAAAAATCGACAATTCCGATGCGCAGTACCGCACTTTTCGAGGCAACTTCCCCATCATGACGGGCCTCTTGATATTCCACCCACTGCTGCGAAAGGCATTCGAATCGGTGTATAAGCCGTCTGCGCGCGGCGCCAGAGGCTCGACGAGGCTGGACCAGCGGGCCACGTTCGACTTCATCTTTGCCATCGTCTTCATCGTCATCCTGCACGGCATCTCGTCCTTCAAGATCCTCGCCATCCTGACCATCAACTACCAACTTGCGACCAAACTGCCTCGCAAGTACGTCCCCGCGGCGACTTGGATCTTCAACATCGGAACGCTGTTCGCCAACGAGTTGACCATGGGATACCGACTTCAGCTCTTGGCCAACTGGGTTGGCCCTCCCTGGGGACCGCTGGCGCATTGGGGATATTGGTTGGATCGGTGGGGAGGTATCTTGACGCGCTGGGACATTTTGTTCAACATTACGATCCTGCGACTCATCAGCTTCAACCTGGATTACTACTGGAGCATTGACAAGCGCAACTCGAACTCTCTAGAGGTAAGCGCCTATTCGCCCCCTATCTTCGACGTCGTTGTATACCGTTTGTGTCTAATACACCCAAGAAGAAGGGATTGGATCCCGCCAGCCTTTCCGAGCGCGACCGAATCTCTATCCCGGCCGACATCAAGGACTTTTCGTTTCGCAACTACGTGGCCTACGCATTGTACGCGCCGCTGTATATCGCCGGTCCGATCATCACGTTCAACGACTACATCTCGCAGTCCAAGTATCGCGCCGCGAGCATTGAATGGCCCCGCACAATCCGATACGGCGTCCGGTTCCTGCTTGTTCTTCTCGCCATGGAACTCGTCCTGCACTACGACTACGTGGGCGCAATTAGCAAGGCAGCCCCCGTCTGGAGCGACTATACTGCGGCTCAGCTCAGCCTCTTGTCGTTCTTCAACCTTCACATCATCTGGCTGAAGCTGCTGCTTCCCTGGCGCATGTTCCGTCTCTGGGCCTTGGTGGATGGCATCGACCCGCCTGAGAACATGGTTCGATGCGTGAGCAACAATTACAGCACGCAGCTCTTCTGGCGCGCCTGGCATCGCTCGTACAACCGCTGGCTCATCCGGTACATTTACATCCCTCTGGGCGGCTCCTCATTCCGCAGCTGGCAGTCCTCGGTCAAATCGGTCGTCACGTACCTGCTGGTCTTTACATTTGTCGCCCTTTGGCACGACATCAAGCTCCGCCTGCTGATCTGGGGCTGGCTCATTGTCATCTTCATGGTGCCGGAGTGGACTGCCAGTTATCTGTTCCCCAGGAGAAAGTGGGAGAACCGGCCAACGGAGTATCGCATGCTGTGCTGCGTTGGAGCGGTGGGCAATGTGCTGATGATGATTTCTGCCAACTTGGTTGGCTTTGCGGTTGGTCTTGATGGGTTGCAGAGCATTCTTAGCAGCATTCTGCATGATTGGTCAGGTACGTTTGAGCGCTGAATGTTCCTATCTCGTCCGCGGTGCAATTTACTAACGTGTTGATGACCTGCTAGGTGTTTTCTTTATCCTCACTGCGTGTATTTGTTTGTTTGTGGGTGTCCAGGTCATGTTGGAGATTCGCGAATCCGAGAAGCGTAAGGGCGTTGTCATGAAGTGCTAGAGTGCACGAATCTGATAGATGAAGAACAAGACTTGTAACATTAGAGAGCGGATGTTTTCGGTAATTAGAAAAGAAAGAAAGGGAAAGACGAGAAAAGGGTTTTGAAGGAAATACATTTATACTGTTTTCTTATTTTACACCGGGTTATATGTAGGAAGATAGACTGATTTCTTCGTTGCTCATGGTTTTGGCACCTAGAGATCGACTCCGTATAGATGAGCTGGGCTCTTGCTACCGTTTTCCCCTTTCCCCATGTGTTTGGCACCTCGGGTTTGTACGAATTCGGTTTTACAACTCTTCTGATAATTTGTTCCAAGGTGTCAAAAGGAGGACTCTGGCTTCAGCCCAGTTCAAAGCACATGTAGTATGGAGAGCATCATGCGCAGGACGCCTTCCTGATGGAGGCTGAATGTGAGGCGTTGAACCGAGACGGGAGCAGAGATGACCCAATTGGCTTGAGGATTGCTTCATTGGCCGTGCAATTGAAGAGGGGGCAACATTGCAGTCATTCTGTAATTGATGACATTGATAAGTCGGAGGACCCTCAAGCTCTCATTGAAGCTGTATAAGACTCAGCATAACAGTCACTCAACTCAAGGTCTGGCAGGGCTTGTTGATGAACGTGTGAGAGCACCCAGACATGACTTCACCTAGACGAGGCCATTGCTGTGGACAAGCACATGCTTCTTCGCCGTGCTAGCTTTGCAGCGTCCCTACGAGTAATGCCAATGTATCTCGGCTGGTCAACGGGGCTTGAGAGAGCGGGTATGGCACCAGACGAGCATGCAAATGTAGCACTGCCAAATACCGGTTTTAGATCTTACGGTAAATGTTATTGCGTCCAAATGGAAATCGTCACACAGGAGATCGACCCGTAACGATATGACTGATGCCGCAAGATGTAAGTCGTGGCCATCAGAGTCATCATGATTGCAATCGCCCACATGGACTTACTACTAGGCATCTGCCTATACCTTTGTCCGTATTTCTTCTACAATGTTGTCAACGCCAAGGTCACACAATCTATCATAGGCCTGTCGTCTACGTTGAAAGGCCTGACTTGAGCGATAAGGTAAGCCGAGAAGTGGACATGTCTTAGCTGACAAGCTGGTTACTTGGTGCTTTTCCCCTTGTGCGATGATCGCAGCGGCACGATGCAGGCCATCCCGCCCACTTCTGGGCCTCCGATCATGTTGATCACTTTGATAGTGGGGAAGAGAATTAAAAGCTGAAAATACTATGGGGGAGCAGCTTGGATGGATGGGAAGATTCACCGGCAGTTCTTGATACGGTAGGTAGTACTTGATGCCGGCCTCAAGCTGAATTATGCCGAGTTTTGTCTCGGACGCTGCTCGTACGATCGTGATGAAGCGCAATATGCGGTACTGGCGGCAGTAGTATTAGTATCGGATGCCGGGTTGCTGGGATCTCGGTTTGCTAGTCAGGTTGATGGGTCGATTTGTGTGGGAGAAGGGCTCCTCATCGCGTAGAGATGCCCACTTTCGAAATTGAAGTGATAAAGCGTCGTCAATGCTAGGCATGAGGGTAGTAACTTCATGGGCGGCTGCGCGCTAGAAGGAAAAGGAGAGTCGAAGCCATTCTCTGTTTCATCCTTGACAGCGCGTGTTGGGTGAAAAGACTCCAGGACTTCGATGAATTAGGAGAACAGAGTCTAGTACTGAAGATTCGATATGCCATACTGACACTCGAGGCGAGGGCCAACAACATCATGGTTGCCCTGTCGTGACGCTTCGCTCCGAAGCCCCTGGAAATGGTATCGATGGCAGTTGGCTGCCTCTCAATCTATCTCAAAGCCCGTGCATCAATCTCCGCGATGTGATGCGAGGACGGAAATGCTCTTCTTTTCTCTCTTATTGTAATAATGTAATATTTCAGAATTACTCAAGAAAAGGAGGAGGGGAAGCCCAGGACATCGAAGAGCCCTCTGGCAAGGTGTGCTAAGCAGAGCCAAGGCGGCCGAAATGAAGAACCCACGGCCCACCCCTGGCGCCTTGATGCGGCTAATAAGGCAATGAACCGCTTCGAGCCGGTTTGGCAGATTATTAGCATTTTCGTATGACTAGCTGCCCATGGCCAATGATGAGTGAGGCGCAGGAATTAGACGCGGAGAACACGGGCATCCAAGGGTTCAATTCGGGTGCCTTGATGCGATTTGGCGTGGTGTGGCTCCATGTGAGCTGACCACCACTTCTCTCCGGCCTTGAATCCTTCTGCACTGAAAGGTGGTGGGTGATCTTACTCGCTGGAGCGCATGAATGTGCGAAGGAAACCATCGAGGACGTACATGTACTAGTATGCATGGTGATAAAGTCCGGATGGTATGGCTATTCGGGGCCATCATGGCTCGTATACTCGTAAACGACCTGGTCTGCGATGCTTGGGTCCCTCGTCGTAATATCCGGCTCTTGACAGGCTGGACGGGGGGCCGGCACTCCGTATTCCAGGTACGATCGGAGATGGACTCTGCGATACTGTTCATGCCACCATTCGCTCTTCTCCATCGCAGCGATGATATGGCAGCCAAGGATGACTTGTCAATGGTGCCATTTCCCTGATGCTACCTATGCGTTGCGATGTAGCCATGCCTGAGCCCGCCACGGCTTCAGAGAGATGCCGTTGGATTCAGGCACATGGCTGGAGACAGAAAAGATCAGCAGGTTGGAAGCCCGCTTATTCAATGAATGCTCGAGATCAGCGGCGTCTAGACCGCAGCGATCGGGATTTCGCTGCTGATCATCATCGCCTCTTGGACGGACCGACGAGTCTGTACCCACTGAGGGCCTTTCAATGTCTTGCGTGCCTTGTGGTCCTTGGCTCCTTGTGATACGGCTGTCAAGCCGTAGGTGTCGATTCAATGGATGCTGTGCTGTTTCTGCAGCAGGAATCGAAACAATTCGTCGCGATGTCTGGCGTATTAGACTCAGTAATCTGAGATTGCAAGGTGAATTAGCGAATTGATACCCAACCATCGCTGACGAGCTGATGCTGCAGCAGCAGCTGCATGTCGCTGCTCTCCCTTGCATCTGCTGACGAGTTGCTCAACAGCAGCCCTTGCATTCAATCTTCCTTGTCCGTCTCGGCAAAGCAATCTGCAAAGAATTGATTCACACAAGCGACGGCACACCGCTTGAGGCGGCCACTTTTCCATGGCAGCCCAAGGTAAGGCGCCTATTCGCCACGACGCACCAGACACCAGACACCAATAGCCCAGATGCTTGTAATGCTTGGATGAAGACCAACAGAAATGGCGGCTGCTAATTCCTGGCGTGGCCCCATCCTATGCAACTACCACTGCTAGCTCTGCTCCCATCTCAGGTACGCGTGGCGCTTGCTGGAGATTTGAACGCCATCAAATCTGGCGAGCCCCATCCGGCCGTTGTCGAGGGTTCTCCTCCCCTGATCATTGATGGATTCTGGCGGTTCTGGTTGGCCCGTCCCGCCAGCCATCCCATGCGAGCCGCGCCTCCTAAGCCCCGAATTCAAGCCTGGGAGCTCGAGCTTGCAACTGCACGAGCATTGGCCAACAGAGGCTCAGGAGTCGTGCTGCTGCATGTCCTGTCTTGCCTGTGTGTATGCGAATGCATGCATCGTCAGCCCGGCACCGAAGCCCGACAGGTGGTACATACCAAGAATTGCAGCACACATTCGCAGCTATTCTGTCTGTCACCAATGATCACAACGGCAAGATATCTGGGGATTGATGCAATTTACAGCGACAGTCACTTGTCGAAAATGACAAAACCCTGAAAAGGCTAAGAAACAGAAGGACAGAAAAAAAAAAAAAAAAAAAAAAAAAAAAAAAAAAAACCCAATCAGGGATCATCCCCCCTTGGTCCTTCCCACTAAAAACGACGGCCAGGGGACCTGATGGCAGGCTCGCATCTGCTTGTTCCCAATTTAGCAGTCGAGGCGCCATTAGCAGCGGCCAGACCTGCGCTAACAGGCGAACGGAGACGCTCTGGAGCTGGTCTGGGCTCGAGCTGTTGCTGCTGGACGAGGCGAGAGCGACCCGGAGTCTTATTATCTTGGGATTAGGAAGGTACATGTTATTAGTAGCACGTTTCGTCTTCTCTCCTCTGGCCGCGCTCGAATCCCTTCCTCCTCTCCTCCTCCTCTCCTCCTCCTACTCTGTAAACCATCACCACAAGGCCTGCCGCGGCTGGTTGGCTAGCCGGCATTTTCCCTTTCTCTCTCTCTCTCTCTCTCTCTTCCTTTCTTGTCTCTCTGCAGGTTCGCTCGCTTTTGCCCTTGCTGGATCTTCCCTGCATACCTACTTCTTCTGCTTCTACCTTATTTCCTCTTCGTACTGGCATCGACTGGTCGTGCAAATCCGCTGCTGACCTGCTCCCCTCGTTCCACCCCTCGGCTTCACGATCCCCTTTTCCTCCGTATAATAATCGAAGACGAGGCTCAAGTTCGAGCTCGTCGCTTCTCTTGGCTCCGATTCTTGCCCTTCGAATTCTCGGCTGCTGTGTTCCGTGGATGGAGGGGGTGTTATGGCGATTGGGTCATCGTTAACGAAAATCTCGACGGCATAGACAGCGCCACGTATTACTCTCAAGCCGCCCCCATCGTTGTCATCGTCGCTGTTGCTGGCCGCTCCAAAGTCGCCGCCTACATCGACTTCTCTCAGCTGCGCCACCAAGCCCTCCTCGTTGTCATAGCGGCCTACAGTCTTGGCATAGGTAGCTTAGACCTCGCCTTTCCCACTGCTCCGTAAGCACCAGTATCTGCACCGTCATGACCTCGACATTACCGCCCCTCGATTTCGACAATGGAGGACTCCGCATCGTCCTGCTGCCTGAGGCGGAGACCTTGTCGTCTCCGCTCTCGCCGGACCATGCCAAGGGAAAAGCGCCGACTTCGAACACGACTCTGAGCTCTGCGCGGTATGGTGAGCACGACAGAGACGCCCGAGACTCCGAATCCGATGACGAGGGCCAGGAGCTTGACGATGAGGCCGATCTCGATTCCGATTCGACCCCCCCACCGCCAGCAATCCCGGTTCATCCCATTCCCGCCCTACAGGATGCCTTCGCCGAGTCGTTGCACGAGGTGATGAGCGGTGTTGCGGTTGAGAAGCCCAAGTTGAGGGCCCTGGATGCCCAGGGCCGCAGGGAAGCTGTACTTTCGCAAGGAGTTGACGAGCCCGCCTTTGATGCCCAGTGGAGGCTCCGACCAGGGCAGTCTCAGCACGAACTGGCCAAGCTCATTGCTCAGATTTCGTTTGGTGTGTACCTGATGCTCAATGGCATGGCCAACAACAACACCCAGGTCGTCAGCATCCTCCAGGGCCACATTGACGAAGTCGACGAATTTCTTGAGGTCACCATCGAGGACCTCGAGCAGGTGGAGATGGATCTCAAGAAGCGCATCGAACATTTGATGCTTCCCATGTCCAACGTCACAGTGTTTGAGCAGTTGCTCGAGGACCGCAAGTTCCGGAACGAGATACTCCAGGGCAACGAGAAAATTGAGCACATTTTGGCGAGGACCAATGTGGCTATGAAGCAATGGGACGACGACATCGAAGCTGGTCTGCAGACCAGCAACCTGTTCATCAACTGGTTGAACGATCAGGCCGAAGGCCCCTGGCGCGAGAACCAGCCAGATGTTATTGACATCTTCGACGCCATGAGCGGCAATGCGGAGGGATGGCTCATTGCTTTTGAGAAAATCAGTGATAGCACCGATGACATCAACAGCCTCATTATCCGCCTGATGAACATAATATCCGAGATGGAAAAGAAAGCTGGTGAAGCTAGCCGGAGGACATGGGTAAGCTGCAACCCCCCCCTTTTGGTGGCTTGTTGATGGCTCTGCTATGGTAGCTAAATCTTCGATGGTAGGCGAACATTACACCGTTTACTGCACCCCCTATGCCCACTTCCTACGATGTTCCGTCTCCAGATATCGAGTACAAGACCGTGCAGGGACATGATCTGCCTACCCCCAGCACTGTTTTAAGCGACTCTTCAGATCAAATGACCATCAACTCAATGGTCGACGGAGACGATACCAGCACAATCGACTTTCCCTTGCCGGGAGGCCTACCGTTGCTCCCACCGTTCCGTTCTAACCGTCACACCTCGAATGCCTACGCCTCCAACAGCCCCAAGTCTGCCCAGCACTCGGCCGCCCCTAGTCCTGGCAGCTCTCAGTATACTCTTCCGACTACCGCCCATACGTTTGGTTTTGGCAGCCCGAGGTCCCTACAGACGGACGCACAGCTGCGGCAGAATTCGGTGGCGGGCAGCGAACTAAAGGACCCAGGGACGGAGACGCCTCGCAGTGAACGCGGGAGCGAGCCGGTCTTCCTCCTTCAGCCGCGCACCTACACACCGCAGCCCCCTGCGCCGCTGCCCTCACCACGGATAAAAGATGCGCCTAGCCATAGCGCTCGCTCGGATTCGCAATCGACGCTCCAGTCACTCCAGTCAGCCCCGTTTACTCCTGCAGACACACAGTCGATGACATGGCGAGACAGCGATATTGTGCAAAGGAGGACGTCCCTCCGGGATCGTGTATCGCAAAAGATCATGATGCCCGGGGACATACAAATCCCCCCGAGGTCCATAAAGGGCATGGAAATGTATGCTCACTCCCCCGGAACGGCCACGCCAAAGACGATGCGATCTCACCAATTCGACTCGGCGTATGAGTCCGATGCGGAGCGCCATGGCCGCCATGGATCAGGTGGCTCTAGCAATATGGAGATGTCCCCTCCGCAAGTCAATGTGATACCCTCACCACGCTCAGATCGACAACGGTATCACCCTGTTCAAGCCTCGCCGCACTCACCACTGCAACAGAGGCCACACACTGCCGTCGGCCATGGCCAGTCTGCATACCATGGCGGCCCGAGTCTGGTCCCGCCGCACCATCTTCGCAGCAAGGGGTCCAACGCCGGACTGAGCACGCTGAGCAATGTCGAGTCGGTGACATACGATGACGGGACGGCACAAAGTATGCGGACGTCCAAGACGGCGGACAGGCAGCTTAGAAAGAAGAAGAGCGCTTTCGGATGGCTCAAGAAGGCGTTTAGCATGGACGAAGAAGAGCGGGCAGCCTACGAGGCGCGCAAGGCCATGCAATACCAACAGAGCTACTACAACGCTGATCCACCAAAGTTTCTGGACGGCAAAAGGTTGCGGTAGAGTATGCGGCATCTAGTTTGGGCGACGTCTCTACACCAGGCGATCGCCTGAACAAGAGCAACAAGGTCAACAAGGAGAGGAAGAGCCGACTGCCCAAGATTCCAGGGGTAGCGATAACACATACGACCTCCTATCACCGAATTTGCCTATAGAGCAGATCTGCCACCCTTTCTTCCACCGGCAATACGACGATTCGAACACACAACTATTCGAAATCCATCGGTTACCTCGGGACTGTGCGTGGGCAGAGCCTACTCCCCCCTTTATATACGACTTTACACCAGCTTATCAAGCATATGCTTTCTCATTATATCTCACTGACGCATACCCTGCTTTTGGGGAATGTGGTATCATCTACGTATCAGCGACCAAGCGATTTCCTACCCATCTGTTTTGCATGTTTTTTGTACATGTTTTGCCTTGTTCCATTTTCTTGATCTATCATTCTGGGCATTGAATATCATATCGTATGGCATTATATCATGGCGACGGATCTTTCTTCTTGAGCTGTCAAAATGTTTTCCCTCCTTTTTTCACGCTTTGCTTCTTCTTGTATACCAACTCTAGCGCGGCACATATGGCAGGCATTGATCGTTTTTTTTGGATAATTGAGCTTCAAAGCGGGGAAGTTTCAAGGCGGCATAATCTTACAGCTGTATGTTGAAAGGCAAAAATATCACGAATATCATGCGGAGTCTGATCATATCAAGGACCCAAGAAGTGACGGCTGTGAATCATTCTCTCGTGTCAAAGACCTTGATGTAACGTCTATGTGTTTCCATATGCCCAAATGATGTATACGCAAGATACCCAACATGGACTGTGAGGACAGCACTCCAGATTGTATATGCAAAATTGACAAAAGAGTAAAGGGTGCTTCGTAAAGTCATTCTTATAAAGGAGACATCGATGGAGATATTTACGTGTCTCCCACGCCGTAACTCTTGACCCGGCTGAAGAAAAAAGGCTTGTCGTTCTTGAGCTGGAACTCGGCCCAGTCACCCGTCAGCTTGTTGTGGCTGCAGAAGCTCCTCCAGACAATCTTGTTGTTCCTGGTGCCCTTGCCCGCGCTCCGCAGCGACAGGTCCATGCGATACATGTACTTTGGGCCGACGCCCTCCGTCTCGACGTACAGGTCCGACTCCTGCTCCCGGGGGTCGGCGGTGTCCGGGTGGTCGAGCGCGGAGGACTGGCGCCAGCGGCCCTTGAGGGCCTGGTGCATCATGGCGGAGGGCAGGTGCGCGTTGGGGGCCTCGCGGTGCAGCCGGAGGAGGTCGGGGGTGAGGTGGTGGACGACGTCGGCGGGGGCCGTGGTGCTGAGGAGGCTGATGGCGGTGCCGTCGCGGAAGAAGCGCAGGTAGCGGTAGTAGGTGACGATGAGGACGGGGTCGCCGCCCCAGACGGCCTGGTTGGTGGCCTGGCCGGTGCGGATGTAGTTGACGGTGCTGATGTAGCAGCCGTTGAAGCGGATGCGCGGGCGGGTGCGAAACATGTGCTTCCACGAGGGGTACACGCCGGAATCGAGGAGCGACGTCGTGAGGGCGAGGGCGTCGGCGCGGCGGCGCTCCTCGAGCTCCCGCATGCTGACCAGCAGGCCGTCCTCGTCTGCCTCTTCCTGGGCCTCGAGGTCTCCCCACTCGACCGTCTTTTGCCAGTGGCGCGGCATCGCGGTGAAGCCAAACTCGGTGCCGAGGCAGACGCGCTTCCAGATGCGCTGCTCGGTCGCGACGAGGTAGGCGAAGTGCTTGCATACGAGGCTCAGGCGGGCAAAGTCGCCGACGTCAGCCACCGCAACGTCTGTGAGGATGTGCACGAGGAGTTCATCTGGTAGCTTGGCGATATGGCACGGAGGTGGTGGCGTGTTCTCGATGATTGGGGGAGCCGCTTCGATCTTTAAGCCTTGAAAGCTCTCGATAAGCTCGTCCCAGGTCAGTGGCTGGGTTTCCCCCTCGGGCGGCTTGGAAGTAGCTGTCTTGGCTGCTTCTGGTGATGCCTTTGATGCTCCCGCGGACGAAGTAGTGCCGGCGCCTGCGCCTGCGCTTGTGCCCTTGGTGGAAGAGAAACCCCCCGGGAAGTGCTTCTCACGGTATGTCCTGTCTACTCGATGGTCTAGCTAAGAAGATAAAAGTCAGCATTATACGTCACTGAAGAAGTATCTTCATCTTTCATCGATACTTACTCGATAGGCTTGTCTATAAAGCCGCAGACTCTCTCCCATGTTACCCTGCGCCTCCTTTTCCATCGCCTTCTCATAATGGTCCAAGGCCGAGACCAGCGGCTTCTCATCATGCTTGCCGGGGGCATCTGAAAGCAGATGCCCTCCTGAAGACGTTGGAGGAAGGGTATCAAATGTCTGGCCGTGGAGGTAGTATTCATCATCTTCAATGGCTGGTAGTATCTTCTTGGTGGTTGGACTTGAAGGTCCCGTGTGCTTTCTGGGCCGTGAAGCAACAGGCGGGATGGTGGCAGATGATGAAGATGAAGCCCCGGCCTCATGGGCTGCTGAGCCTACGCTCTCTCTTCGCGACCGCAGATCGGAAATCCATTGCTGACGGAACGATTCCAGCTCAGAATTTGACATTGTTTCACGGCTCTCTGAAGCCATGGCGGATGCAGCTGTTACGCTTTGACGAGGGACGATGTCCGATATGGCCGAGCGCGGGGAATCTGAGTGATCGCTAATTGCTGCGTATTCGTATACCTTTGGTACTGAAGCGACGGATGGAGTTCATTCGAGTGCATGCAAAGAAAGAGGTGGCGAGAATCACAAGCAAGTGAATGAATAGACGACTAATTAGAAGAGAATGAGGGAGGATGAGGGCTAATGATTTGACTTGTATATGTAGGTATATTTCTGCAAGATAAGGTATGGAGATGGGATGGAGTCGTAGGTGAGAATTGAATGTTAGGTATGCAATCATTCGGTCAAGGCAATGCGCGCCCCTGGAGGATTGACTGGTTGACTCAATCGGCCAGGGACAGACTCGAGCAGCTTACTAAGAAGAGCTACCGAGGTACTTGTATGTTCATGTCTGCTCAGTCAGCTTCCACTGAACTGGCAAGAGCGACTGCAGCTCTGCAAGGAACCCTGTTATCTTATCGCGAATTATCAATCGCCACTCGACTGGCCAATCACAGCGCCAGGTGACATCATCGGCTACCCGCGGATCCAGATTCATCTCCGGCAGCGGCGCGGAGGCGGGCGAAGAAAAAAAATCAAGAGAAAAAAAAGAGATCCAAAAAGAGGGTATAACAAAAGAGGCGATAATAGAAGAGAAGGCAAGAGAAAATCCACGCCGGGGCAATTGGCGCGCTATACTTGAACGAGCATCTCTCGCTAGCCTCAGTTCTAGCAGCGCCTCAACCTTTTTAGCAGCCTTTCCAACATGTTAGCCTAGCAGCTATGACTACTTGATTCCAGGTTCTTGACAAGCCAACTTTCTGTCTATGTTTTCCCTCGTTCATCGCTTTCGACCCGTCCTCATCTCTTCATCATCGATATCTCATATTCTTTTCACCGCATCACGTCGCATCAACGCTGAAGCCGCTGCCGTCGCTTCCGCACACGAACCAACGCCCGCTTGACATGATCTGAGCTGGTCCGAGCATCTCCGAGAGAGAGAGCTGCCACTTTGCACAAATCCTCACGGGCCGAGCACTCGGCTGCTCGCTCAGTCGTTGCCCCCCCGCCACTGAAATCAACGGGCACTCGGCATGGGATCCTATTCTGCCTCTGTTGTTCACAGCTCCAACAGCCAAAACCACGACAGGATAGACGGAGATTCGTTCGCCATGGCTGGCATGAGCGCGCAGGATGGTGATGGAGGCAATGCCATCCCAGATATTACTGCCGGCCAGAAGATGGTGTCGGCCATGTCGGGCAGCTTGTTGACGTCGCTGCTTGGTGAGCAAATCCTCTGATGTCGCCGACTGGAGGCGAGATTGAAGTCTTGTGCTAACCTCGCTTTTCCTTGCAGTGACCCCGTTGGACGTCGTTCGAGTGCGGCTACAGTCGCAATCATCCACCAAGGCCGCCACGACTACCGTCAGGACCGTCGACTTTTCTAGGCTGATGCGAACAACGACGAGCCTCACGCCCGTGCAAAGTACCGAACTGGGCGTCACCGCGTGCTGCCGCGAGGTGTTTTTCGCAGGAGGCTCGATTGATTACTGTCTTGCCGTTCCCAAGATCGAAGGCCTTCCGGCACCAAGCGGGAGCAGCGCCGCCGCGGCTGACTGCGCAGTCGAGGAGGTCCAGAGGAAGACATACAACTCGACCATTGATGGACTGCGCAAGATTGCTCGCAACGAAGGATTTACAACGCTATGGAGGGGTCTCTCGCCTACCCTCGTCATGACCATCCCCGCCAACATCATCTACTTTACCGGATATGACTGGCTGCGATTCAACCCCGTGAGCCCGTTCTCTGGCTTCTCGGACGATTATGCGCCACTCATCGCTGGATCTGCTGCGCGACTTGTCGCGGCAACAGCCGTCAGCCCTATTGAGCTCATCCGCACCCGTATGCAGGCTGCCCATGGCGGGTCAACAACGAACCACCTGGTTGAGACCTTCAACGGGATCCGGTCCATGGTCGCCTCCCACGGCTACACTTCGCTTTGGCGGGGATTGACGCTCACGCTGTGGCGAGACGTACCATTCTCTGGCCTCTACTGGTGGGGATATGAGTCGATACGCTCCAGATTGACAGATCTTCGCGAAGAACGCCAGGGCAGACCGTTGGCTCGCGACACCCTTGACAGTCTCAAGCGCACAAAGGCGCGGCGCCGCTCGCAGAGTCGGGAGAAGCACACGGAGACGTTCCTCGACAGCTTCACTGCCGGCGCCGTCTCTGGTGCTCTTGCGTCGGTACTGACCATGCCGTTTGACGTCGGCAAGACGCGCACACAAATCTATCACAACTCTCCCCACCACGTCGCTGGCGCTGCGCCGGCTCCCGAGGAACAGAACATGATCCGGCTGCTGTGGCACATCTTCAAGACGGAGGGATTCCCTGGTCTGTGGCGGGGCTGGATCCCGCGAACTCTCAAGGTGGCGCCGGCGTGCGCCATCATGATCAGCAGCTACGAAGTTGGCAAGCGAGCGTTTCGAAGCATCAATGAGCGAGCTAGGGAAGAGAGCTTTGCCAGGAAGAACTGAACAAGGAAGTCGTTGAAAGAAGGAGGGTAATAGCTGTCTAATAGGCATTTCTTTTCGGAGATGCAGGACATGGCGTTTTTTTTGTTTGCTTTCTACGGCGTTTGGCACAAGCAGGATAGGAACTGCTGAGGCGGCGCAGCTTTGTGGCATTTACTTTCCGCGTTGGCAGCTTGGTTTTGGCGACACTCCCATTCTTTGTCGGGCGAGGATCTAGACTGGTTTAGACTAAAAAACTGTGGTGTGTACGATAGCTTGGCGGAAGATGTCTGATTATGATGTCGATAAGAATACGATTCACGTCCCCTAAATCTGTTGAAGCCTCATCTGATGTTGAAGCTTGGATAGGATATTGCTATTTGAAGAATATGCACTTAAGGGGGCTACGAGCTTTTAGCGCATCCATCAAGGTACATAGGCCGAGGTACCTTGCCAGTAGCAGCCGTGCTGAGAAAAAAAAGTTGAAGCTCTAACTCTGTGAGACATCTCGATGTGTGCAACTCACTTACACTAAACTCAAGAGTCATAAGCGACATATCTCATAGCCTTGATAGGACTGCTATCATATCTCGTATATCTTTCTTTAGAACTTGTCATTCAACGCCAGAGTGTCTGGGAGAGTCGCGACCGGAGCACCACGAAAGCCAACTGCGGGCCTCTCTCACTCATCTTCTTATACATCACATCTAAGCCAAATTAAAAAGAGCGAATAAAAATGTACACCCTCACCAACATCGACCAATACCACTTCCCCAGGAGCTCCGACTCTGAAACATACGTTCTCGAAGCCCAGCGCACGGCCTCGGGCCTCGCAACCGTATCCTCCGACCAGGCCCTCTCGCTCTTCGACCCGGCTCGAATCGGGAGCGGGCCGCTGGCGAGTCTGCGGACAGACCATGGCAACGTCACGACGATGAGGGCGTTTGACCCGATGACGGGTGTGGTTTGCACGGCGGGCGAGGACGGATCGGTCGGGGTGTGGGATTTGAGGGCTGCTGCGAGGGTTGCGCGGTTTCAGGGTGAGTGTGTTGTTGTTTTCGTATGATTGGGGGAGTGGTGGTGACTGGAAGGATGAGGAGTCGAGGGTGAGGATGAGGATGAGGATGAAGAGAGAAAGAGGGATTTGAGTGAGACTTTGTGCTAACCAATATCGTTTGATGTGGACAGCGGGACAAGCATCAATACTATCCATGGCATGCAGTCCCAGCACGCAAACCATCGCCGTCGGCACCGAGCTGGAGAACCACGCAGCCTCAATACACCTATGGTAAAGACATATCCAATCCATCTCATCACCACCACCGGCACCATCACAACTCCCAATCTAACAAGTTTTCAAACGCCCAGGGACGTCCGTTCAACGCCCTCCCCAAAAGCAACCTACTCCGAAGTCCACAGCGACGACATCACATCCCTCGCCTTCCACCCGACGCGCCCCCAGATCCTCATCTCCGGCTCGACCGACGGCCTCGCCAGCGTCCACGACACGGCCATCCCCGACGAGGACGAGCTCACCGTCCAGACGCTCAACCACAACGCCTCCATCCACGACGCCGCGTTTCTCAACGACACCGAGGTCTTTGCCCTCTCCCACGATGAGTGCTTCGCCGTGTGGGACGTTGCCGAGGACCGCGTAGGCGGGGATGCTATCAAGGACTTTGGCGATTTGAGAAAGGTCCTCGGGTGTCAGTATGTGGCGAACGTCGTGACGAAGGTGGATGGGAGTGGTGCGATTTTGGGCGCTGGTGCGCAAGAGTATGTCCTCCTCTCCCTCTTTTCCCCCCTTTTCTTCACCCTCAAGAAGCTTTTCCACGCCCCGCTCTCCCCTTTGCTTCTGAATCATGATCTCACTTGACCACACCGCTTACAAAGAACACGCAGCAAACAAACCTTTGAGCTCACCTTCTTGTCCAAGGCGGCAAACAACGAATGGGCCCTCGATGTCGACAACAGGGTCGTCCTGCCGGGCTCTCACGGCAGCGAGATTGTGCGTTCATTCTGCTTCTTCGACGACGAGCAGGTCGTCTTTACGACGGGAGAGGACGGAAACGTCAAGGCGTGGAGGGCGGGCTGAAATTTACTGGACAGTTGACTGAATAACAAAGAAGGACACCCCAAAGATGCATTCTCCATTTTGGCATTGAGTGAACGTGTTTATATGGTTATACTAACTGGCTCAAAATTTTCATCTTGCTCCGAGCATGTCTAGACACCAGCTGACACCTGGAATGGAATGGCGTTCCTATGAGGACTTCCTTCTCTTCTTTTGCCCGCATCGAGGAAAATCTCTTCTTCCAGCCAGTTTGCGAAGGCTTCCATTGGCTGGTATAACCTACTGAGTGCCGGTGAAACTCATGCAACACTACACCTAATTGTTGGTGCGCGAATAGATCATGTGCCAAAAAAGCTCGCCTTTAGCCCTCCTTTTCCGACTGCTTCGTTCCGCGTATGAACAGGCTGACCGCCTTTGTGAGGAAAGAAGATGGCTTCGTCGAGATCCGCCATAGTCGCGTAGCAGTGCCTCCGGCGTTGAGGTAATGCTGACCCAAACAAATGCAGAGAACCGGTTGATCTGGGTAGCGTCTGAAAGCGGAGGCAGAGGCTCACCCCGTCATAATATTGAATCGCCTCTTTGAGGTGTGACACGCCCGTGTAATCGCGTGAATGTTCATCATCATTCCTCCACAGCTTCATTGCAGAAAGCATCTGCCCTCTGTCCTCGATCAAATCTGAAGCCCGCAATCCATCAACCAAACTTGTCGTGCTTGCTCTTGACTTTAATCTCCAGCAGCCGCTCGTGGAAATCGCCCTCCCTCTTGGCCCTCTTGAGCATCCGCACCTCGTCCTCGTCCAGCCTCCGCCCCGCCGCCTCCTCCAGCTCGCGCCGGCTAATCTTGGACTTTTCGCGCTCCTCCTTGGACGTTCTGATGCGCGGCTTGAACCGGGCCTGCATGCGGATGCGCAGCGTCGTGTTGAACGTGATGGCGTCGGCGTCGCCCCGGACCTCGGCCGGCGGCGCGTTCGGCTTGGTCGACGTCGACGGCTTGATGGTCAGGAAGGTGTCGCGCAGCGTCTGGATCTGGAACGTGCCCGGCGTGTCGGCGGTGGCGATGACGTTGAACGACTCCAAGGGGGAGACGGCTTCTGAGGTTGCCGAGAGTTGGCCAATCTTGTCGCAGGCAAGATATCTGCATCACATCGTCTCAATTAGCGCACGTTCAGGTAAATCGGATCTCTCCAAATATTTAGATCGCAACATACCTCCCGTGATGACCCTTGAAGCGAAAGTGCTCCGTCCCAGCAACCCGGTTCGCGACCCAGACCTGCCTCACATCGTGCGGTTCCGCGCTCGCCGGGTTACCATCCACAATGTTCTCAATCGGCAGCGCAAACACCTTGCCGCCCGCGTCGCACGCCAGCGCAGACGGCTTGTCCGTGGGCAGCACAATCATGACCGGCCCGACCACGTCCGCGACCGTGTCCGCAGACACCCAGCTGTCGTCGTTGGCCTGGTCCTCGTCATCGTTGCCGCCGCCGCCGCCGTCGCTGCGAACCAGCTTCTTCTGCTGCCTACTGCTAGACTCGCCCGCCTCGTCGTCGTCGGCGCGATCCGCAGCGGCGCGCTTCCGCTTCTTGGGCTTCTTGTCGCCCTTGAAGGTCAGCGGCTTGACCATGGTTGTTGATGTGAGAAGCCCTGGTTGTCAGACCGGGCGGCGGCCAATTGGACTCCTCGGCTCGCGTCGGGGTGCTGAGAAGTGCCAGAGAAAAAGCGGAAGAGGCAGAATCGTTACGTATCGCCTGTGCTTGGTCGCATTCACGCGGGATTCGCCCGTGTGCTCATGGAGATGCTCCAAGCTGTTTTAGTGTGAGAAGTAACGAATAGCCGGAGCTCGAAGAAACAGCGGCGAACGGCGAGCTCCATCTTCATCCGGCCGGGGAATTACGTAAGCCCATGCGAAGCTCCGGCCTTAGCCGTTGCTCTTGCTCCCCCATCTTGGTATTCAGTGCGACTTCACAAGCCTCTGATTTGCCTCGAGAAACTGCTTTGCCCCTCCCCCACCACAGAGTCCACAGAACCGTAGTCCAAATACTATCAAAAGCAGAGCAATCTGGGAAGACTATTCTAGCTCATACGGTAATAGTGACAGCGAAAGGTACGGAACAGCCCCTACGCCCTTGTCCTATCTGCCCTGGAACGTGGAGGAGCAGCAACTGGAGCCATCCGTTAGGTGGCGGGCCTCGCTTTTGCCCTGGGTTGGGGGCGAGGAAGCAAGCCGAAGTCTGCTTCGGCTTTTCTTCCTTTTCTCTGCCACGGCCCCTCGAGCCACCTGAAGGAACAGCGATCGATCCTTTTCTTCCGCCATCTCTTCATCCCGTGATCTTCGACTTCCTCTTCGTGTTTTATCGGTCATTTGCCAACGCGATCCTCCAGTCAGCAACTGACGTCTATCAAGCCCAATCTTGTGTCATCGTCTCGGCATGGCTCCCCAGGCTCAGGCTGTAACAGTGTCTCTCAAGGACCTGCAGAATGGTATGAGGGAACTCACTCCGTGCCTATTCCGCCATACCCATCCTGTCCATCTGCATCCTATCATACTGCCTACTCTGTATAAGTTGGCTGCTCCAACAGTGGGCAGCAAGGGATGACTGGATTGGTTGATGGATTCAATCACTGCCACCCACTCAAAGTCGCACTCATACCCCCAGTGGCCGTTTGCTCTCCATCTCACACTCACTCCCACACTCACTCCCACTCCCACTCCCACTCTCGCACAAGCACAAGCACAAGCACACAAACCCGCACTCTCAGTCACACCCATCGCCGAGCCTTCACACGTGTCGCTGTAACCCCGGCTTACACAGCTGTCAATCCTCCAGGAGACGTCTCCTTTGAGACTCTGCAGCAGGCCTTTGGCCCTGACTCCTTGGGCATCCTAGTTGTCAAGGACGTTCCACAGGAGTTTGCGCAGCTGCGCCATCTCGCCTTGTCATATGGATCCTACTTGGGAAATCTGCCCAAGGAGGAACTGGGTAAGTGTCTGTCTCGTTTCTTTCTTAGCCACCGAGAAGGGAGGGAGGAATACTGGTAGAAGGGGTGGGTAGTAGTCATGCAGCTACTATCCTCTTCGTGTTCATCATCCTATGACACAATCAGTGAACGCTTACCATTGCTTCACAGACAAGCTGGAAAACGCCAAAGCCAAGTACCTCACCGGCTGGTCTCTGGGAAAGGAAACGCTCAAGAATGGACAGGCAGACACTTTCAAGGGATCCTTCTACGCCAACTGTGCCTTTTACGTGAACCCCAGCCTGGAATGCGCCGAGCCCACGGCTGAGTTCTCGCCAGAGACCTTTCCCGAGTACCTCTCGCCCAACATCTGGCCCGCGGAGAATGTGCTCCCCGGCATGAAGCCGGCAGTGACCAGCCTCTGCCGCCTCATCATTGACGTTGCCGTCTTGGTGGCGCGTGCTTGTGACCGCTTTGCCGAGAAGGAGATCCAGGGGTACCCCAAGGGCTACCTGGAGCACGTCGTCAGCACCTCCAACACCACCAAGGCGAGGCTGCTGCACTATTTCCCTCAGGGGGCGTCCGAGGCGGCATCCACCGCGGCAGAGGGCGACGAGGACGACTGGTGCGGCACCCACCTCGACCATGGCTGCTTGACCGGACTCACATCTGCCATGTTCATCGACGAGAAGAAGGTCGACCCCACGGTGCCTACGGCAGACTTGACCAGCCTCACTGGTGCCTCTCTGCCTCCGCTGGAGGAGCTGCCTGCGTCGCCCGACCCCGCCGCCGGCCTCTACATCAAGTCTCGAACGGGCGAGACTGTGCAGGTCAAGATCCCTCGTGACTGCATCGCGTTCCAGACGGGCGAGGCCCTGGAGCGCATCACCGCAGGAAAGTTTAAGGCGGTGCCGCACTTTGTGAGGGGGGTCAGGGCCAGCGTGAGCGATGGCAGGATAGCGAGGAATACGCTCGCTGTCTTCACGCAGCCCAACCTGGAAGAGGAGGTGGATATTGAGCAGCACTTGACGTTTGGAGAGTTTGCCAGAGGGGTCGTGACCAAGAACACCGTGTCTTAGGCTAGGCTGCTTCTTGCATTGTGGCTTCAGAAAGTTGTAAAGTACAGAGCTGAATCCGATGTGACTGTGACGGGGATGCTGCCTTGGCTGAAGGCCCGTCTTCTGTCTGTCACATATCCTGCCGTTAATGACAGATACCACACGCGCACACCCGCTTGATACAAAGTAATAGCCATTGTTGCTCGGGCTCGGATTGCTGCTGCTGCTGCACCCGTCGCTTCGATGCAGTGAAATCTATGCTGATGAAATTGTCCCAGCCGCCAGAAGCAGGCTCAAAGTCTCTACGAGGGTCCAATATCGGCCAACCCGGGCCCGCCTCACCGGCTGCAGTCAGTCAGTGTCGCACATAACGCAGGGGCCCCTTGCAGGCAAAGCATCTTGGTCCTACAAGAATGACTACTGCAAGCCAGATCCCCCCTGCGATGGACAGCCGCAGCTGCAATCCAACTGCAACTCTTTTGCCCTTCTTTGTCGCCGTTGGCGGGGAGGAGGGGCCCATCCTCGTGGCACTACCGGAGACTATGGCCATCCACGTGGTGGGGAGACACAAAGTCAGACTCCATGTATCATCTTGGTGACCCGTGCCCGTCTCAGTTGCAGCTTGCTCAATTACATGTCATTTCTCGACGTGGATGCCTATCTGGATTCAGTCAAAGGCGGTAATGAGCAGCCAGCCTCGTTTGGCCCCCAGGCGCCGGTGTCGCCCAAACAGAAAACGTCATTCCTCAATTGCGATCCAATAGATTGAGAATGCCAGGCGGGCTAGAGTGGAAGTGGGCTAGCCATCGCTGTGCCGCCCTGTTCTCCCTTCAACCACACCTGAGCAGCCATGATGCGGGAAAGATGCAGAGAATCGCAACCCTGCCACGGGGGCTTCTCCACTGCTCGCAAGGGCAACGGGAACGAGCGGGGTGCGAGCTGCACGGATACCACGGCTGGTGGCATTGGACATTTCAGCTGGCGGTGGCACTGGCGCAAGGGTGAGGCAGCTCGCCATCAGCTCGGTCAGGGCCGGGCAGATACGGGGGGGAGTCCAGCTATGCTCGATACATCATATTTGGAGCTTTCGAAGGGCAATCCCAGCCGCGCGGAAACCCAGATGAGCGAATGGCGGCGCGAGGGCGGTCCGACCAACGGGAAAGAATAGCCGCGGGCCGGATGGCGGAAGCTCGTCAGAATGGCTCGAATGCTTGTCTGCCTGGAGGGAGTTGCGATTGGGGTTTAGTCAGTGCTTCGTGCTTCGTACCCGGTGGATGGAATGTCATTGCTCGTTTCCCAGCCATTGAGCGATGGAGAAAGAGGCAGGAAATACGCTCACGCTATCGTTTGCTGACTGCTCAGGTGACGATGATGAAGACGTCACAAAGGACAGAAGACGAAGGACCAGCGGATGAGGTAGAAGGAAGAGAAAAAAATGAGTACTGAAGCTAACGGACACGAAGAGTTCTGTCGCTTGGCGTTGTGCAGGCAGGCGCCGAGGACACCGCGCCTCCCAGTCTGGTCCAGAGTTGGACTGCTCCTGCCATTCTCCCGTTTCGCAAAGCCAACGTCACTTCCCAAGTTCAAGTTTCAAGTTGTTCCTTCCTTTCCTCCGTTGGTCCCTGTTTGGGAAGTCATGTAGGTGCCTTGCATGTAATTTCTTTGTTTCTGCCTGTTCCCGTCCTGCATCTCCGCTCAAGCCTCACAAGCGGAGGAAACAGAAACAACAACACAAAACCTCCGGCTGACGGCCAACAGCTGAAGGACCAGGCCCCCAAAAAAAGCGACGAACTGGCAACGACGTGCAGCAAGTATCACAAGCCACATCCAGATTGGGTTATTACACGGCCTGGCCACTGGACGATGGGCCAGCCCTACCCTTCTGCCTCCCGCGAGCTAGGCCCAGCCCGGCAGCAGTCAGTGGCCAACCAGCGAAGCCAAATCCCTGCTGTCGATTTCGATATATTGCTGCTAGCGCTGCGCATAGCCGCAAATCAGAAGCGAAGCCAACGCAGATGGACGGGAAGCAGAGCAGAGCAGAGCAGAGCAGGCAAGCGAAGCAGATGCGTCACATCCCTGCGGCCGCCAACTAGCCCGCTGCAGCAGTTTCGGCACCTGGTAGCTTTTAGCTTTGCGCAGCCCATTGCATTCGTCCCTCTTGAAAGTTCCTACCTTGACTTCGGTGTGATGAGCGTCATTGCTGATGAGCCCTGTTCATTATAAGCGCGTCTTGGAAGCAGAGGAAAGCCCAATACAGAATATACTAGGTACCAGCCAATGCCTACCTAGGTACCTAGGTGAGAGGCCTAGGGACGAAAGACAAGGAGATATGTGCTTGGGCTGAGAAAATGAATGCATAGGTTTCTTCCATCCATCCCCACGGAGGGCAAAGCATACGAGGACGGCCCAGAAGACCTGCACCAGTACATACACAAGCAGCACTAGCAGCAGCGAGCAGTCCCTGCGATTGGGGCTGAGGCCGGGTAGGAAGCTCTCAGAGCGGCTGATTGTTGATGACGCTACATGGTGGGGGAGTAAGTGACACACTTTTGGTCTTCGTCGTCTAAGTTGCACCCAGGTCAAACCAATATGGTGTGCGGATGGCCGATTCCGTTGGTTACCGCGACGCCAAAACTGACTCTGTCATGTATCCGTTCACTCTTCGCTATTTACGCGGTGAGGCAGCAACCGAGCTGTAGCGGTTGTCTACGTGCCTTGAGTTCTCAATTGGTTGGTGTCAAGCTCAAGAGAAGAGTGTGCACGATCAATTGCGACGGCTAGTTACACCACCGGAGGAAAAGTCACTGGCCAATGCCTGCTATACGAAGCACACCACTCAGCAGTCACCTTTCACTGCCCGCTAAGAACCACCGTGGATTCGTACCGGGATGGGGAGGCTAGCACCGTCATCTTGTGACAAAGTATCGCTCACAGCGTCATCTTTGTCCACCTTAGCACAGCATGAGAGCTGGGCTTAGGCCAAGACGAGGCATAAGATCAACTGAGACATTCGCACCCCAAAATAACCAGTTGAAAACGGCGGGAAGACAGGCACGGCTCTCGGCCCCGAGAACTTTCTTTTTATGGCAACAAGGCGAGACATTCCAGAACTTCCCGAGCGGTGTAACGGGTGACAATGATGATGACCCTTTTGCGATGACGCCCCTTCCCCAGGCGGTATATTCGACAGTGTGGTAAAAAGGGAAGAAAAAAAAGGGTCGTACGAGCCGCGATCCGCGCCCACTCGTCGTCGTTGGGCAGACGTTCGAAAACGGTTCCAACCAACCGTCGAAGAAACGATGGAGGTGTAGTTCCCCTTGGATTGTGCCCCCAAAATAACCCGTCAGCCGTGCGTCTTGCATATCATTGCCGCATTCTGAACTCAGTGTGCATGTATACACTATATTCGGGGGGGAATGATAGAATTACGACTGTTAAAAGTATACTAACATCATCAGACGAAGAAAATAAAGAACGGACCCCAAATCGGACACCCCTCGGTAAAGTTGCCCGCGGCCTATTTCCTCTTCTGGCAATAGCCCTTCCAGCAGGCATCACCTGTCATCACGAACGATCTCTCCAATGGTCGGGACAAACTAAAGAAGAAGGCTTTACGAGAGAAGTGTAAGCCTCACAAGTCAAGGAAAGGAATAGAAGGACAAACGGAAGAAGGGAAAAAAAGCCAATCAACGCAAGGCGGCCAATCGAGTCATCCAGATCATCGGATCCCTCTTCCATGCACCATTAGGCACATACGCCCCCTCCTCCCCATCAGCCCTGTCTGTCTGATCCTCACCAGCAATCCTACCAATGAGCAAGCCCAAGGTGCCTTTTTCTGCACAAGAAAGACTCAGGTGAAGAACAGGGGAGAAGAACTAAAGCATCACCACACGCCCCTCCTCCCCTACCCCCTCCCCCCCACACGCTGCATGTATGCGCTCTTCGCAGGCCAGCCACATGGCCCTCTTTCGTCTTCTTTCCCCCTGCCCATCGGATTGTCACCAAAAAGCCTATATTGGGAGGGTGGGAAGGTCAGTCACTCACCCATTCTTTTTCAGCTGCCGAGTATTGCATGCAAAGAAGCACTTACTTACATAGCCCTGATCTTGGTCTCGTCAGGGGTCCTCTCACCTGGCCTTGGCAACCGCCCCCTCCTCCTCCACCCCCCCTGTTCCGTATCTGCCATGACGCCTCAGAAAGACGACGAGAGAGGTCATCGAGTTAGGCATCTTGTCTTCCGCGAGAAGTGATGGCCGAAGGAGGGGCTCGCCTGAGGGAACCCGTCGGAAACGTGGAGAGGGCGCAATTCAGCTTCGGGCAATGACAGGATTCGACACAGATAGTCTGACGGTGGCCTCATGGCTGCTTGCCGCTGCCTCTCTGAGCCTCCATAGCCTCACTGGCTGGGCTTCTTTCCCTCAGGGCGGTTCCCTTTGATGCTAGTTTGGCCATGGATGGATCTGCCTAGGCGAGCTGTTGTCTATCTCGTCGTGTAGATAAATATGTAGCTGTCTTGCCACTCCCATAATGCGCTCTCCATGATCGTTCTCCTCATCAGAGACTATCGAGTACAGATCTCAATACACTTACACGAACTCACACACGAGACATTGGATATTGATTGGTTCCTCAACTTACAAGATGCATCAAGTGGGCGTCATCCCTTCTTCCTCATCTCACCCCGCCGTGGGTGAGTCCGTCCTGACTGAGGACGGTGTTTCTTTCCAGTTCCCCTACCACATCTTTTTGCTCTTGCTACTCATAGCTCCCCTCGTTCACACATACCGCGGCCACAAGAGGCTGGAGAGAAGGCCACTCTCTGTCCGCCTCCTCAAAATTCTGTCTCGGATGAGATACAGAGTCTACTCCCTCGTCTACAATGCCATCCTCAACTGCGCCAGGCCGACACTTTCCATCAATGTCTTTCCAAGAAAGGTCCTCGTCACAGACCCTTCCATGGAAAGCACCCTCTCCCGGCATACCTCGGAGACAAGCCTCGCCAACGTCATGTTCCTCATTGGCCGCCGTGTGTTTGGCCTGAGTGATGGAACTATCAACGCAATTGGCTCATACGATCCTCGCCCTGTCCATGTCGGCGAATTCTCCTCTGCGAGCAACGTCAGGTCTCTCCTTGCGCAAGTGTCTGCCACTGCGAGCCAGAAGCTGCGTGGCCAGCCCGAAGTTCAAGAAACCGAGCTGGGGCCTTGGTTGTTCAAGCTGACCAGCTCATCGGTGGCAAGTGCCCTCTGGGGCCCGGAGAGCCCATGGGTGGTTGACGAAGAGTTTCAGACCCAGTTCATGTAAGTCCAGTTTCTTTATCTGCCGCTTGAAGTCGAGTTCATGCTCATTACCGTACTAGGGAAATCAGCGGTTCGCAAATGACGCTCCTGAGACCATTCTCGAAATACACTGCCCAGGCAGCTCACAAGGCCAGGGCTATGATCATTGATAGACTGAGGTCCTTCCATACCGAGAACAGAGACTCCAGGCTCCGCCAAATTGCTCACCGAATCAACGCTGTCGTCCTGTCCGACCCGAACTGGGAATCCAACAAGGACTACTTTAATGTTGAGCTTCTTACCTCGCTCGGACTTCTGGTAACTCCAAGCAGCATGGCTGTCTGGATGATCCGCCATCTCTTGATGCGCCCGGATCTATTTGACAGAGTGGTCAAGGAAGCGCGTGATCCCCACGTTCTCGACGCAGAAGGCAACATTGACGTTGCCCGCATCCGAGAGTCATTTCCCTTCTTGGCAGCCTGCTTGTACGAGACGTTGAGATTGCACATGACGGCTATTCCACGCCTGGCAAAAACCGATTTTGACGTTGCGGTGCCCAACGCCCAACCAATCCATCTCAAGTCCGGGGATCTTATTTACCTTGCCATGTCTTCGTTCAACAGAGACACAGCAACATGGGGATCCGACGCCAGCATCTTCTCTCCTGACAAATTCCTGACCAGCTCCGGAGGTCTCTCCGCCTCCATGGTTCGAAAGTTGCGGGTCTTTGGTGTGGCCGGAAATCTGTGCCCCGGAAGGAAGCTGGGCTTCGAGACCATCCTGTTTATTGTGGCCAATATGCTTCGCGACTTTGACATTGAAAACCCTCGAGAGGGCGAGGCTTATCCGGAGCCGAGAACTGAAGACGGGTTCGGCATTGGCTTCGAGCGATGTGCCAACGAGATCACAGTGAGACTCAAGAGAGTATAGAGCAGTGGTGGGACGGTCTTGCAGGGGGCTGCGTCAACGAGAACGACGAGTCATTATGTATTATGTTGGGGTGGCTGCTTTGGCTTTGTTTCCTTCTTATTCCCCTTCGTCTTTTCATTTTTTAGCTTTTCCTGTTTGGCTCACATAGACTTCTGGAGGCTTTGGCAAGTTATGATGGCCAAGATTGCGAGAGAGCCTGGAGCCCTCGCGGGGTGGTGTAAGATACCTTTGGACGGATCATGTCTATATTCCAATTGACGCTGCATATGACAAAATGAGCTGCCTTTTCTCGTCTTTTTTTGACTTGTCGGCAACCGTATCCGGCTACAGCTATGACCTGGCGATGATGTGAGGTTCTGGTTGACTCTGTAAGAGAGGCCTCAATGCTCAGAGGTTAATGTGGTCGCGGTGTGCAAGGGTCGTGGCTTCCCGTCCTGTTTGGTTGTAACATGATGCAATCGCTGTAGCACGTCATTGGAGCTTTTTATGTAGACTGTTGCCCCGCTACAGTGAGATGAAGCTTCCTTGTTGACAAAGAAAGGCAATCCGGTGAGCAATTGAGTAGGTACTTGCTATGAGAAGTGGCAGGTGGTGTGCAGGCAGGTGAGGTGGAGGGGCTGAGGGGTAGCTCTTGCTTACGGCAATTGGATTGCATCATGCTGCACCTTGATGAGTTTGGCTTAATAGTATCTTTACAGCTCCGCCAGAGCTCTACAATATCCTACCATCTTCACCTTTCCACTCATTGCCAAAAGGCCATTTAGACTACGGAATTCTTCTATTTAAGACCAAGAACCAAACAATGGCTGTCCCTCCCAAGTTCGCCGGCCACAAGCTCGTCTTCTCCTCGGCTCGGCCTTCACTGTCAGCTTCCTCGGTCCCGGGCGCGACTCACACCTTTGAGCTCTTCGTCGACTACTGCTGCCCGTTTTCCGCACGCATCTTCAACACGCTCACCACCAAGGTCTTCCCGGCCATCCGCGAGAATCCCGTCTGGGCCGACAACCTCACCGTCGTCTTCCGCCAGCAGGTGCAGCCGTGGCACCCGTCATCGACGCTGATGCACGAGGCGGGCCTCGCGGTCCTGCGCCTTGCTCCTGACAAGTTCTGGGCCTTTAGCGGCGAGCTGTTTGCCGCGCAGAAGGACTTCTTCGACGTCAGCGTTGTCAACGAGACTCGGAACCAGACGTACCGCCGCCTGGCGAAGGTGGCTGCAAAGGTGGGCGTCAATGAGGAGGAAGTCTACAAGCTGCTCGAGATTTCGGACAAGGCTGGCGACGACGGAGCTCTGAACATTGGCAATGCTGTTACCAATGACCTCAAGGTCATCACCAAGATGAATCGCCTGGTGGGCGTACATGTTACTCCGACGGTTGTGTTCGACGGCGTTGTTCAGGACACGAGCTCGGGCTGGACTGTTGACCAGTGGAAGGAGTTTTTCACCAAGAATATTGCGTAAATGCGCTAGGACGGCTGCTCGAAAAAGATGAAAAGTGAATCTATAGCAATGTTACTGGATGTGATCATTCCAAGCTGTGACTCGCGTGGTGTAAGTGGGAGTGCTGCTGTAGTGTGTGTATGAATGGCTGGTCAGTCCAGTATCAGCTACTATCGTTATCGCGGGTGTGGATCAACCCAAATCGGCCTTTTGGCTCACAATTTCATCCTAGGAGAACATCAAGCCGCATTCAACTCATCTCACTCCCCATATATCGGCTCAATTTGATTCTACCTTCGGGTTCTGATCCCACACACAGAGCCATGTCCTTCCTCAGATTATGTAGCCAAAGGCCATTGAGCACATTCATCAACCCCTCATCACCTCCCCGCCTCATCAACCTGCAGCATCTCACACGGATCCGCCACCCGCGATACATTGAGAGCAGATGCCTCCAGCGATACTACGCCCAAGCATCCAAGAAGCCCATAGCCAAACAAAATCTCTCAGCAGCCGACCAAGCGAAACAGCAGGCCAAAGCCGCCGCTGATAATGCCGGATCGAAGAAATACGGTGAGGAGGCATAGAAGAAAGATCTCATGTTGCCGTTGTGTGTTCGTGGACGAACGGAAAGCTAATGATGAATGATATCATAGAGATCGCTGAGAGATTGCTCATCTACCATGCTGGCACGGGGCGGATCACGTTCTTGGCCATGGTCAAGGTAACGACGCTGTTTCTGGGGGCGTTCTTTACGTTTATTGTTGTTCCGGGCTATGTCAAGGCTGAGAAGTCGGAGTGGGAGATTCTGGGAGGTGAGTTTGTTTGCATTATTCAGAGCCATGGCTACAATCACGATTTCTCATCTCATTCATATACTTTTCATCTTACTCTCCCCCCTCCTCACAATCTCTCTGCTACCCCCGCTATATCTCGACAACAATTGCTGATTCGTTCAGTCGCTCTCTGCGGACTCATACCTCTCTTCTTTGTGGCGTACACAACGTCACCCTTCACCACCCAAATCTACATCCACCTCCCCCCTGCCGCGCGCACCAGCCGCCCAGCCCTCGAGCGCTTCATCCACGGAGCTCTGCCCCCTTCCACGGAGCTCACACTCACGACCATGAGCGCCATTGCGAAACCGCGCTACAGCACCATGCAGCTGGGCCACCTGCGCCCCGCGAAGAGACGCTTCGGAATCGTCAACTATGTGCGAGATGCCGAGGGCGCAATTGCGGAGAACGAGACGCGGAAATGGTACAACTTGCGGGCGTTGACCAAGTTTGGCGTGCAGGAGGTGAGGACGGATAAGAGGAAGAAGAAGGCCAAGGGGACGAAGATCAGGGACTTGACTGAGGCGTGGATATGGGATGCCGTGAAGGACAAGATTGAGAAGAGGGCGGCGGCGGCGGGCAAGTCGTCTTAGATATCACTGGCATCTGTGACGAGATATGAGAAGGATCATCTCACGGTGAATAGCAATGCCATCCCAATGTCTCTACCATGGGTAAAACACCTACTCAGCTTGCAAAGCTCGAACAAGGCCTTATGCAGGGCAGCTATCAGACATCGATAGATCTAGTACTATATGTACCACACACGAACATTTTTTCCATCGGCAAACCGCATATCCACAAGTCCAGCCAACGCTAGGAACAAAACAAGCAACATGCCCGTCTCCCATCGACGGGATGTTACCCGAGCCGCATGCTTGTTTCTCCATCGCATCGCGATGCGAGCGAGCCATCTCGTCGCTAGAGATAGCGTCCGTTCATCAGAATGATGAGTGCTCCGTGGGTTCGGGTTGAAATCGTTCCAGAAGCCCTCGTGAGGTCCCACAGCGGCTTGAAATTCGCAGTGGACTGGAAGCCGTGGCTTGTAATTGAAGGCTGGATCAACAGCTATCAGCCCGTCAAACCCACTAAGCATGTCTTCTTATTTTGGATGAGGATCATACCTCACATCCCTTATACTTGTATTAGAGACGCAGAAGAGCTTCTCAATATAGTCGCATCTTCACCCCGCCGAAGCCAAGACATCTTCACCTGGCTTCACCTTGATACCTCCCTCAACCTTCACCGACCGCTCACCTCAAACCCTGTCCAAAACAGTACCTAGACAGAACAGACAGGCAAGACAGAATGAGGCAAAATATCGCAGAGCCTCGTTGGAATCACACCACCTAGACTACCACCCACACCAGCCTGCCCTCCCACCCCAGTCCCTCTCACATGCTTTTTCTCTCCCTTTCTACCTCCAACCGACTGGCTCACAGATCTGATCCCAAGAGCCAACACCCAAGCCTCGGCATTTCGACTTCTCCCCTCCCCCCCTTGCCCTCCTGACCTTGCCTACCTGGGCCAAGAATGCATTTTGATCCATCCAATCCTGGAGTAATTGGCTCCCACCGCTTCTCTTCTTGTCGCTATTATCACGCATATGCATGCATATGCCGTACATACACATACACTTAGCGTTGCCACTCCCTACCTACCTATCGATCGTACAGTACGTGTAGGTACCTTACTTGTAGTTGAAAATGGAATTGAACATGGTCATGTCAATAGAAAGGGGTTGAAGCATGTATTATCATACCAACAAGAACAAAACCCTGAGGAGACCCGAACGCTGTAACAAGCTCCCATGCCAAATCCACAGACTCATCACATCTCATTTGCAGGCGTACATGTACATGTAGTAACTCGTTGCCTCCTATTGTTGTAACTCGTATAACGCACCCTCCTTCTGCCTTACGGAGTACTCGTACATACAACGTGTATACCCAAGCTCTATCCCACATGGTCAAAGAACCAATGACCTCCTCATCACTCCCCCTCCATCTAAGCACACGCCCTCCCCCCTTTCATAAGCTCATGTAGGATCGAACCTTGCAGCAGGGCCTACGGAAGCTGAGAAGAAGCACACAAAAAGAGGGAAGCACGCCTTGATAAATAGCCTAATTAACCCAGCTCCGAACTGGGAACATGCAACTTTCGCCGCAAAAAGAACTCCACAGCTGTCTTCTTTAGCCTTACGTATGGAGTGCTGCGGTTGCGATGATGCATACAGTATATTATATGCTCGCCCTTACATGGGGGACGGAACCCGGGATATGAGGCCTCAGGCAATTTAGGTACTCACATCAATACGACATTCTCGAGATTATTTGTTGTTGGATATAACTTGATTTTCGGCACGCTATTGGGGCGGTTATCTCCTATGGTACATGAGCCTGGAGTCTTTATAAACAACAACAATACAAGCTGTGATACCGGGAAGACCTCTTCAGACGTCAACCCGCGCGATATTAACGTACCTAGTGAATGTTTTATTGGCTCTGCTCTACCTCCTGCGTCGAGAACATGGCATCTTTGTCTATCTCTGTGGCGTGCAGTGCCCCGGGCTATACTTATATGTGGTAATTGCGACGAAATAAAGCCGAACCCAGCCTCAGCTTGCGGGCGAGCGGCATGGTATGAATAATATGTTCTTTTTGAGAAAAGATGGAGAATACCCAAATAGGCCAAGACGAGAGAAGATGGCGATGAAAAGACGAAAGATTGTGAGATGGTTTGGCTTTCTGGGACGGTAGGAGTAGAACCTTGGGGTCGAGAGCTGAAACGTGTTACAGGATGTGTTGCTGATAGATTGGGGCGGGTAAGTACGGCGTTTGAGAAAGGGCGTGTTTCGGGAGGGAGCGGCTTGGCACCGAAGGGTTTGACGGATGGACTAATACGTCAAAGTATGTATGACTGCTTGTATTGGTGTTTATACGGGGTTACGAGAGTTGCATGTTTGGATTGAGGCATGGGATAGTGTTTTACATGAACAGGATATCGGAATATCCCGGTGTTGCCCGTACACGGTACCGTAGGTAGCCAAGAACAACCGATATACTTTTGTTTTCCTCAAGCAGAGAACATCCCATTATCCACTATCGCCGTAAACACCATAACATGTCCACATAATTTGGCCTCATTTTCCCATCAGCCAAGTTTTCCAACTCAAACAATGCACCAACATCCGAGACAAGATGCGAATGAACCTCAACGCCACCAATTCCGTCCGTCGTAAATTCATTAGTGTCCTTTTGCCAGTATAGCCCCCAGGGCGTCAACTGATTATCGATATCGCTTTTGTTGTGCCGGGGCGCCGCCTCTCTAGAAATACTCCTCTGATTCCATCTTCCCTTGTATGTTCATCTCCAGGCTTCGGTGCCGAAACCCTCCCTGATCGTAGAAAAGAAATTTCATCCGCAGAGCACGATAACCACACTTGACAAGACGGTATATATAAAGACCCAAGTAGAGATTCAACAGTGACATCATCTTCGTCCAGCTCATGCATAAGAGGAAAACACGGCCCACACTGAAACACAGGATGCAGGGGAGCTAACAAACATGACCAGAAAACAGGAGGAGAGGTATCATATGCAACGTATAATGAAAAGCTGCGCGTGGCATCACGACCGTGCATGAGCCTAATAGATCATCCAATCGTGAGGCGTCGGTTGTCATGCCTCAGGAAGTATTCGTGGCCAGACCGATATAAAATCGAGGACCGCGAGAAAACAGAGGCCATGAGGCATGTTCTCGGGGGGAGCCCACTAACGGCGTTTCATTGCCGGCGTGGCTCCGTCGTAATCCCATGAGCGCTTGAGGCCACCTTCGTACACACTGGCGACTGACTGTTGCCACATCGCGGGCGTGATGAAAGTTGGCACAGGCGCAGCCGCGTATTGATGTGGCGGAATGCTGTGTTGTGAGCCGGCCGATAGCGAGGAGTTTACAGCATGAACGTCATCAATTGTAGGGACCTCGGGTGCACCTGAGGACGAGGACATGTTGAGCGAACTGGCCGGGGAAACAGGATTGGGATCGGACTGGGCGGGCGTACCAAATGTGGTGTTCCATTGTCTAGTCGTCCTGTTAGTGAATAGATCCCGGATTTGCATTGCAAAAGTGCGTACATGTGAGGAGTGGGTGAGAGAAAGTTGTGATGGTGTGAACGTAAGGGAATGTGGAGGAAACGAGAAGGAAAGTGAAACGAAAGAGAAAGAGTAACAATAAAGGAACATCGACTTCGCTGGTAGAGACCTACTCAAATATCTTCGCCGGATTCCAGGCTGGCTGCTCCGGTAGAGCCATGTTCGGTGAGATGCCGGGCCTGACAGCCTGTGGCATCATGACGAGCGACTGTGCAGATGGGGAGTCACTCTTGCTGTCCAGAGGGCCATTGGAGATTGGAGGTGATATGGGATGGCTTAGGTAACTGACTGTTTGTCCGCCGCTCGAATCCAGTGCCTGGTCCATGGAACCGGCGCGCTGGACACCACGGTATCCGGGAGGGCTGGCACTATGCGATGGATGAGGGCTTCCGTACGGGAAAGACGGCTTCAGAGCAAAGGGCTTCCTAACGTCAGCTGAGAAAGCCTCCCTGACGGCGTCGATCTGTCTTTGCAACTCTGGCATCGGCCACGCCTCCATCACCTTTTCCATGATCCTCATGTGGCGAGTGAAGAACTGTCGCGCATCGGTATGGAGATCGGGATCTGGAGAGACGATTGCTACCTAGATTTGAGTGTTAGACCTTATCAGATACACACCAGACAACAATTTCACTTGGCTTCTTCGTCACATCCTTGCGCAGAGTAGAGAAGGGGGTAAAGGAACTGAGCGCGGCTTACTAGATGAAGCACAATGCACGAGAGCCCGGCATAGACAGTGAAACTGAAGCCGCGCTGCATGCACTGTAGCCCCATGGTTCCAAATGAATTGAGGACAGCTTCTTGCAGTCGGCAGAGGGCACGAGCGGCATTGTAGCAAATCATCATGTGATGCTTCCACTGAGCCTCCTGCGTCGTCGGATCGAAGAACGACAACTGGGGCCGGTGGAACAAGATCAACGTCAGATAGTAGTATGAGTGCAAATTGCCGAGGAACGGCGAAGGCAGCCACGGCGCCGAACCGTCTGGTGGGAATGTGACGCTGAGATCAGTTGGAAGCTCCGCTAGGAACGAGTTGAAGGCGTGGTCCATCTGCTGAAACTCTGGGTCGAGTCCCCAGTCCTTCTTCTTCTTCAGACGAACATAGATGTTGGTTATCCTGGCAATATTGCGGACGTTGCGAGCAAAATATGTGAAGTTTCGCGAGATGTGGTATTCGGCATCGTCTCCGCCGGGGATGGGTTTTGGCACGCTGAAATCGACAGAGTCTATGTCGACAGCCAAGTTGTAGCGACCTATACACGAGTTTGCGCACCACGCATTAGTGGGTTATTTCTAGCGAACTGGGCATCACCGTAGCTTCTCGTACCTTGTGGAGTGCCCACCATGACTTCGCAAACAAAGACGGTCTGCCAGATCCGTGTGCGCAGCTGACATTCCGCAGGGCTGAAGCCGCAATGCCGGCCAGCCTGGTGCTCCTCATAATGCTCTTCCAGCGAAAGGTCTTTGGCCATTTGAACACACTGGACCACGGTCATCCACGAGCGGTAGTAGTAGCCTCGTTTTGGTGCGGCTTCCCGAGCCTTAAGAATCATCAACAACGCCTGGAGGGTACTAAGTCGAGGAACGTCCATGAATGCGTCGGCATGTCCTAGGCTATTGTTAGGATACTAAGCTCTATATGCGAAGGAAGGAGGAAGTAGGGGGAAACGCACTTGATGCCAGCGCCAGCCATTGCTGACCCTGTGCCGGCTCATCGGCGAGGCGGCCTCCAATAGCGAACAGGGCTTCCAGGATCAACGGGGAGATGGATTCTCTTGAGGTGGTCCATTGACGGTAGAACATTGACCGGTCGAGCACAGGGACATATGGATGGACATGGGTAAAGTAAAGATCGAAGTAATGAATCGCGGTTGCTTCGTCCGGCATCAGTTCAGGGGGGATACGGATCCTATGCCCTGCTCCAATCGAGATGGGAGGTAAATTGAACTCCTCATCTTCATCTTCCACGGCGGGCTCCTCTCGTCTAAAGGATGCCTTATTCCTAAGATACGGCGCTGAGAGAGTTGAGTCAGTAAGATGGAATCTGACTTATGACGACATCGATTTATACCTGTTCCAATCTCATTCATCTTGAGACCGCCCAGAAGGTCGGCCAGATCCTGCTGCTGATAAGAGTCGGCCGAATAGGCGCCTGGTGAGGAGCCCTGCTGTGACGACTGGTGCATGGGCGGTGTTGGAAATGCATCCTGGGGGGCTACCTGTTGATCGACAAGGGACATTTGCGGGGGAACCGTAGTGTAGTTGAGATTATGCTGAGGCTGTGAGGGATCGTAGATGGTCTGAAATGAAGTCGAGCCTCCGTCTGGATAGCCGCCCTGCGACGCATAAATGTCGGTTTCGGACTTGAGCGGAGCTTGTCCTGGCTGATGGGATGGCATTGCCATCTGCTGGAACTGGTTCGAGGGCGGGACAAAGGTCTCATATGTCGTCGAATCAGTTGCGCCGTCGTATCCGTTCGGCCGGACGCAGTGAAGCTTGAGGCGGATGCAGGCAGAGCAAGGCCAGGTGTTGGTGGTAGCCGCATCGCATTTGATCTTCCGTCTGCGACAGCCTTCGCAGGCTCGCATTACTGCGCAATCTCGTTAGAAGACTTGTTGATGATGCCAACTAAGCGGTAGGATTCGAATAGTACCTTTGAGCCTCTTATGGCGATTGTGCTCGTCAACGAACACATAGTCTATATCGAACAGTAACAGGTTAGCGCATGTTTCTCATGCGACGTCGGTCAAGGCATAGTATTTCGGAAGTCGTGTCATCGTGAAGGTGGCTGTCCCTTACTCTTCTGAGTCTCCCTCTGAGGATATTGCTGAGGCGCAAAGCTGTAGTTGTTCAATCCCGCATTCTGGGCATTTTGTGCATCTTGAGGCAGGATGCGCCGGACGGAAGGATCATTCGACGACATGGCGAAATATTAAATTTAATGTGCTTTGGTAAATGGATTGTAAAGCATTCGCTCCGTGTAAGTCCAGGTCTCGTGATCGATATAGCGAATTGAGAATTGGTAGGCAGTATTGGAGGTTCAGCGTCGGACTTGTCGCGGCTCGGAGATCGTGTACATTAAAAACCACCAAAGTGGCGGCCCGGCGCCTCGGTATCTGGTGTTGTGGTGTTTTCGCGGGGAGCGCGGATTCGGACGGGTTCGGCAGATAGATCGCGGTACTCGGGAGGCACAGAATTCGGCTTGTAAGATGCAGCAAATTCGAACGTTCGCCCGGAAGGCCGTAGACGCAAACTCGCAGTGTCGGTCTAGAGGCTCGAGATCGACTTGAGTGTATTCGCAGAGTTGAAACTCTGTGTGCGATGGCGTCGGGCAGTGGCAGAAGTGCTGCAGGTATAGCAGAGTTTAGCAGTGGAGGGCGGTCGAGGCAATAGAGGGTAGCAGAGGGGCATGGCGGCGTTGCACAAAGTTCCAGCAGGAGCGGACTTTTGGGGTCGCCTTCCAGTTGGCTCGAACCCGGTCCAGTGCAGGCAGTTGCGCAGGACAGGGGGCCGGAGGCGTGGGTAGCACCTGCTATAAGTACAGTGTAGCGGGTACTTGGTCGACCAGAACGGGACAGGAGGGGGTTTTCAGAGGCTACGGGGGCGTGTGTCCAGAACATGGGACTGAGAAAGGCTTGACGACGACGACGACAAGCCAACAACTAGGGACAGTTGACCTAAGGAGCAGAAGCGGACAGGGGACAAATGCCACGGGTTGCCGCCTCCACTGATTCCTTGGGGCTTGCTTGGTGCTTGGGGCTGCTTGTGGCTTGTGGCCCAGACTTTTTGCATGTCGACAAGCAATTACTAAGCTGTACATTGGAGGTACTAGGGGGCTGGCGCTGACAGGGTGGGCTGCACTGGGCGGCTTTGGGTCTAGGCGCAGCTGCTTAGTGCCCGCGCTGCGGCAGTACAGTGCAGCTGTGCCAGACCAGCGGTATCTGCCAGGTATTTCTTCTCCAGCTGCCGTCGCTGCCACCTCGGTGCCATCCAGCGATCCCTGCGAGTATGAGCTCAAGCTTGTATCGACAGGAACCCATTCTCACCTCCAAAGCCCGGCCTTGCTGTGGCTCTTGGTACCGGCACGCGATTCTTAGGATGCAGTGCTTTGGATCTCGAGGGTTCTGTTCCCCCTGTTGACTCCATGGACTATTACGACCAATAGAACATGTTCAAACAAGACGCCTGTGAAAGGGATATGGCACTCTATCTACCTATCAACGTATGTCAGTACTCACACACATTGTTGATGGTCTCTTTTCTGTTCTTTGCTGCTTTCCTGTCCATTCGTTCCCTCCATGTCGGCAGCCACAGCCGGCAGTCAAGCCAGGGGCGAGAGAGGGGGGCGACATGCATCGACCAGTACGAGTAGTCGGCAGCGATTGGAACATTAATGCTTCCAGACTGCTGTGTCGCTCAGGCTTGGGGGCCAGAGACCAGCCACGCCAATTGACTGGCTCACCATCGAGCATCACAGCGAAGGCGAGACCCCTGGACGGGCTGAAGTCATGACGATGGCTGCTTTGAATGGATCTTGGCGCTGCATATTTCGAGACGTCTTCGACCCATTGGAGCTCAATTCCAAGAGCCGCCTCCATTTAGCATCTAACGAGCCGTCGCTAGACGTAATAGCCAAGCAGCTTGCTTTGACCGTGTCATACCAGGTGGCGTGTGAAACTGTCAATTGTGCCGCCAAGTGCCCGAGAAGGTGCTGTGCGAGAGCGAGTCTGAGCTGAACCCATCCTTGTCATCGTCGGCAGACACAGGTATGTGCCTTATGTACCAGCCTAGTTGTAAATGATCCTGTTTCCCTCAAGCAAGGCCATGATGGAATAACCTCAGAGGGGAAGGGGAGCGAGGGCCTTGCCAGACAATCGTACTACTGACATACCACCAGTCTTCATAATAGACGGATTTTAATCCTGCGAATATCCGTGTCCCAGATCTCGTACAGTATGCAACCGTTCAGGCACCCCAAAGTACGGAGTTTGCGGCGAGCGGCGTAAGTGCAGACATATTCTCCCTATGCTCGTATTCCGCGAGGAGATTCGGTGCGCTGCGATTCGCCGATGGTACGAGGCTCGAGGGTATGCTGCAACGCCAAGGGCGATCACTCAGATTTGGGTGGAGTGGTGACAGCTGAGGGTATCCTCAGATGGAGTCGAGAGGAGTGCCTTGGTCTGCCTGTCTTCCGCACGCTCCGGACAGAAACCATCATGCTTGTGGCGCAAAAGGGGGAGCCATCGTCAGGGTTCTGCTCGCGGCGGTTCGCTTGTCTGTGCTTCCCCACAACCTGCGTGAGGCTGCTGACCACATGTCAGGAAATCGTACGTGCGTCTACCTGTTTGATTCATGTAAATGCAGTTCATGACTGGACGCCTGTATCTACTTTGCAATGGTATTCCGTTCGACGGCGGTGCTTGGAAGATGTTTCCGCTTCGGTTCGTCTCAACGGATGTGAAGACGGGGATGGGAGGTTAGTCAGTAGCGCGCGGGCGTTCCTGCCATCAACCAAGCGCTTGGTTCAACCGCTTAACACGTGGAATCCGAACCCATCTTCACCTCGTCCAAGGCAGATAGAACGGCGCTTCATTCTCTGACTCAGTGGCATAACGCTCGCTATAATTTCGTCGCTATTAGCCTTGGCTTGCTTTTATTCTCTGCTTACAAGAACAAACACATTATCCTACCATGGTCTGTGAAAGTCACTCAGACTCGAACATAGTACTACACTGGCCAGACCACATCGTATCTTGCTTGTTCCGGCTTGACAGCCAAAGGAGTAGTGCCGGTAAACTAAGGTAGGTACGAGCACTATTACCTGTGTACTTGTAACAAATCACATACTACAGTTCCTGTTGTGATCACATCTCACAGGGCAGATACAGGCTACAATAAGAAAGGAGAGAGAGTAACAAAGATCCATGCAAATCAAGGACGAACGCACAGGGAGCGTGTTCGTCGTTCGCGCGTTGCGGGTAGGATGATGACCGGATAATTCAGGTAGCCCAATCAAATTGGCACTATTTATCTCTGATGCTACAAGGCGGACAGCAGTGGTATTCTACATGCATGTGTGGGATTATGTACCTATGCAGCAAGGATGCGAATCCCTTGAAGATGGTAGGGCTGGTCAGGAGTAGACTCCATATATCGTACCGTACACGTGCTTGCAATACTATGGATCTTGCCCAACCCGTTTGATACTTGGAGCAGGTTTTCACGTTTCCTGCAGATATAAAGCTGCAACAAGGGTTTGAGGGCCTGTCAGGGCCTGTGATGTACTCGTGGTATTACGTAGGTAGGCTGATACCAGTACATATCAGAGAGAGCACTTGATCGAGCCTTGTAGGAGCACGCAAATCCATGGTAACATCCGGCTCATTTTCAGTGGCACCAGCTTTCCATTCCAAGCTCCTTACTTTCTCTATCAGGTTTATGCAAGAGGAGCCTGTCTGCAGCAAGACAAGGCTGCGTGATTGGCCGTCCGTGGGCTCAGACAGGGACTTGTTCAAGGTTTCCCTGCCTCTGCAGCTCTTTTGCTGGTCCGCGATTCGAGGATGATGGCCTCTGTGGCCCTCTGCTTGCATGGCCCCTCTTGACGTGCGGATACTGTACTTGGGACGTAAGACAAGGGAGGTCTCTCTCATCATATCATCAAGAAGCGTTTCCTGACCTGACATCCATGATCGCTACAAGTCTCTTTTAGCCAGGCCCAGGCAACCGACTGATTCCCCGCCGCGCTTGGATCTGCAGAATAGCTCCCCCGGCGCCCCTGTCGAAGTGTCTGTCCTGTGCTTTTTTGTGTGTGCCCTCCTTGATTAGGCGGGATGCAGATGCAGAGTAGCGCCCTGACCTGCTGCGAGTGCGTTCTCTCTCTTTGTCTGCTGCATCTGCCGATGGCCCTACCCACAGCAAAAGGTTCGTTCATGTTGAGAGCTGCGTCGACCCGACGGCCACGGCGGCGCGCACCGGCACCGTGGGTTTTGGCGGTGTCCAAGACTCGAGCTGGGGTAAGGTGGCCAGCACTCTCCCCGCACGCTTTGGCAGTTGAGATGATGATGATTTTAGATAGTCATAGGTCTCCTATTACTTGAATGAATACCAACAAAGAGATGAAATCAGTCTTATGATTGATGGATTAAAAAACTTGGGAAGATCATCATTCTTTGGCATGAATTGAAAGTGTTCGCGACTCCAGGAAACATGTCGTGGTCTCGTCTGTCGGCAGAGTCCGACAGACTGATGAATGACTCTGCCAAGCTCGAGCGACGGAAAGTTCCGGCAACCATCTCGTCAATAAAAGAGACCGCGGCTGCGTGACACACGAGTTGCAACAGCCCTCCATCCACGGGGCTGAGCACCCCCACTGACGAGAGCTCCTGTTTCCTCTATGTTTTCACCATGTTGTTCAGCTCGCTTAGACAGCCGGAACTCTTGCTCCAGTCTAATCTAGTTCATGTCCAATCTTGATGCCAGAACGGGATTGATCTCTGCCAAATCTCCAGGGCTCGTCTCTCAAGCGCCGATACAGCGTAGCAGCACGGACGGAGTCTATGGAGTGCCTGTGAATGCGTCAGCGACATGCGGTGGGGAAAGGCTGCAGAGGAACTGACCATTGCCGCGCGTCGGATACGCATACATTGTACTTATGGCATTGTCGAGTGCAAGGATGGCTGCGATGTGTGGAGGTTTTGTTCCTTCAAGATGTGTCCTCACTCGAGGGAGCGATATCAGCCCGTCGCGCATACAGCATACTCATGGAAAGGGTACATGTATTGATGAATGACTGTCGCTGGTATCCCTCTTCGGTGACACCTGCAAGTGATAGACCGCACTGTGAAAGGAACCCAACCAGCTAGCAGCGTGCCTGGCAAGCCTGGATGGTTAAATCCCATCTGATCTTCATATCGAGCCAAACTTTCCTCTGTGGCACCACCGCCAATGACGATGCGTGGATGCTCAAGCCTCGATTATCTGCCAACCTCGCTGGACTGTTCTGCCCAATTAGGAGACTAGCCTGCTCCTATATGCCATTTACCAGGAAGATCGGACCCATCATCATCATTATTAATATGGATACGGTGCTGAAGAGATGCCTGCGTGCGCACGACGGTATTCGGTCCTTTGCATCGCATACTTTCTGGCGTGTTGCGTGTTGCGTGTCGCCGAAGATGTCATACTGTGTTGGTTCACAAGAATGCTCCATCGCGCCCCCGATTGCCAACACTGATCAGGTCCGGAGAGCGCCGTGCTGGGCCTGAAAATTGCAGAATGCTCGGCACTTGTGGGATGCCTTGAGAGGAGGCCCTGTTGCTGCACGGCATTGGGTTTCTCCATCCTTGAGGCCTACAGTACAATGCAGCTTGCTCAATGTCCCGCAATCTCTAGATATCTCGTGATGGAGTTCTGCCAACGCCACAACCCCGTTCTTTCGATCGGCCTGATGGCCCTCAGCATGATGGTACTTCTACAATATAATACTACGAGTACATATAATAAGACTAGTATATTAGCCGTCAATTGGACAACTTGCAGATTATTGTCTAGACTGGGGTATTACTCGTACAAGCCAGCCGTTGGACGGAAAGTCGAGTTGAGCAACCCTTCTAGCGTGAGCAAGGCATTCTAGAAACACCAAAAGTCTAACTGGCGGCTTGGCCTAGCAAACTTAGCGGACTAACGCATAACTCCACTGCGTGCCGAGGCATGGACGGTTGTGGCAACGAGTTTGACTCGAGGCTTCTCGGAAGAGCAGAATGCCGCAACTTCTGTGTAACTGTCAGTTCGTATAACTCGGCCGTTGACGCGCCTCGGTCTTTTCTTCTGACTCGCCTTCAATCAGCGTCGGCGGGCGGCTGCATCAGCTTTTCCAGTGGTTTCTCCGAATCTGAGATTCTCTTCTTATTGATACTGGTAGCGAGTATGTATTCCAGGATTGGCTTGGACATTCGAGAGAGGGAGGGGGTGGGGATTCCAGGCCTCACAAACTCGGGAGGGGCGTACAGGTAGCAAGGGGCACGCAAGCCGGGGGAGGGGAAGAGGAGCGGGACTGGGGCCAACAAGGCGAAGATGGAAAAATGAGGCTCGGTGACTGGATTAGATCTTGTCTTTCCAGTGTCATGTTCGAGGGACGAAGCATGGCGCCAGGCGGAGTGCCGGATAGTTGAACAGCCGCGAGATGGTTTCCATTTTCCCCTTCAAACTATGGCCGTTTTGTCAAATGGGACACGTTCACAAGGGTTCCATGTTTGCGTGACGCGGGCAATGATACAGCAGCCATTTGCCTTGTCTCGAGGTGATGAAGAGTTGCTCAGGGATCGGTGGTTGTTGTAGGATAACTCGAGCTGCTGGGGAAAAATGAGTATGTTCTAGTAGCATGTACTGTACATACGAGTATAGCATCAATCATCAATCTACATGTACATTACCAGATACGACTCAACTTTCCCCAGAGCTTCCATGGCATGACGAACAGGAAGTACATTCAAGCGTGTATTTGACCCAGCTGGGACTCGACCAAGAAGCGTGGGAATGGATGCAGATGGCATTATGTATCCACGACAACAAAGATCCCCTGCAGTAGATCAGCGTCAAGCGCGCTTCTGCAGGGAGGACGTTTAGCCTGGCAGCTGGCTTCGGTTTACTAGGGGGGTCTTAAAAACGACCACGTCTCCTGTAATAGCTCTACTATCACAGGGGGGATGCTAAATTGCAAAAGGCTTATTAATTTATAAAAAAAAAGATATATCTATTATAGTGTAATTACTATATAAAAAAAGGTATCTCGCTTTAGATTAATAAATTTAATATTCTTATAATATAAGGTTATAAAACTAACTATTATAATAAAATAAACACTGCAATGCGCTTTATGCCTAGGCACCCTTATTAACACTCTTATTATTACTAGCCCTAATGCCTTTAAGAATGCCCTTGCTATTACCCTTAAGCTTAATAGCTTTAAATTTAACTTTAAGGAGATTAAAGCTATATTCCTTTATAATCTTAATGCTATTAGCTTTATAAGACAGCTCCTTTTAATTTAAAGCCTATCTTTTTATTTTTAATATTATAAAGTTAATAGCTTCCTTAATAATCTCCTTATTATAGTCCTTTTAATAAGGCTATAGCACTAGCAGTGCCTAATCCTTATAAAAATAGCCTTAAAAAAAAAGCTTATAATAAAGGTAATAATAGCAGTAAAGTTACTTATTATTATTTAGTAAAAAATAATAGTCTGCCTTTAACTAATACTAAGCAGCTAGGAATTTAATAAAGAAGAGAAGGAGGTTATTATTAAAGTATAAAGTTATAATACTTATTTAGAGCAGTAATTTAACCTTCTTTAACTAATAATAAAGAAAAGGAACCTTATTATAAGCTTTCTTATTATAAATTTATATTACTTCTTTTTCTTAAGCTGCCTATTTATTATAATTATTTTTTATAAGTTAGATTTTAGTATTTTTAATAGTTAATAGGCTAAATTTAGCTATAATTAATATCCTTTAAAAAAGTATTAATCTTTTAAGGTTCTTTTCTTTTAGACTTTTTATTTTAGCTATTACTATAATACTATTTAATATAAAAGTATATAATACTTTCCTAACTTTTTTAAAAACTTAAAATATAAATAAAGTTAGTAAAACCCTTAAAATTATAAATACCTTAAAATAATATTAAATATATTTATAATATTAATTTATTATATAAATATAAAGCTTTAGCATTAAGGTAGTTTTTTAATTAAAGTATAATACTATTACTAGCGTTTATAAAGTTATAGCCTTGCCCTTTCCCTTTTCCTTTTAATAAAATAAAGCTTAGTTTAATAAAGCTTTTAATAAGCTTTTTAATAAGCTTCTTAATAATAACAGCTATAAGGAGCTTAATATACTATTAGGATTAATAAAGCTAGTAATATCTTATTTACTAATAGCTTTAGTTAAGAAAAAGAGGGCATTTTAAAGTTAGTTTAAGATAATTACTAGGTTATATAAAAAAAGGCCTGTTTTTTTTTATAATAATAGTATTATATATTTTTTAAATATTTAATTATAAATTTCTTAAAAATAATAAAGAAAGTTAATCTTCTTAAAGTTAATAGCGCTATTAGTAACTTTATAATATAATATTTCTTAATACTAATACTTATAAAAATAAAAGATATTAATATTAAGGGGTTAAAAATAGTATATAAAATATAAAAATAAAGGGAAAAGCTTAATATTATACTGCTTTATAAAATAAATAAACTTATTAATATAGTAATTTTTATAGCTATTTATAAAAAGGACTTTTATCTTCTTAAGATTATAAAGTCTTATATATCTTTTAAAGTGTTAAAGCTATTTTAAAGCTATTATATTTATAATATAGCCTTTTAGACTTATAGCTAAGATTATACTATTAGTAAGGCTATTTTTAAACTATTTCTTTAAAAGCTAGACTTTAAGAAGGATAATAAAGGAAGGAATAGCTTAGCTATTAGCTAAAATTACCTTTATAGTAGTTATAAAAACTATATTATAAGAATTTATTAAAGTTAGATTTTTAATTAAGATAGAAGTCTATATAAGGATTCTAGTAAAAAAATAGCTTATTATAAAGCCAGTCTTATTAAAATTTTATATATTCCTCTTCTAAATCTTATATTTTATTAGAAAATAGCGCTAAGTATAATAAAAAGACTTAACTATACCTTAGTCTTATATAGCCTTTTTTTTAATATTATAAAAAGTAAATTTATATATATAAAAGTGTCTTTTTATATAGTATATAAATCTTTTAGCCTAAAATTATAAAATAATAGTTCTTTTACCTTTAGCTATAAGAATTATATTAGTATAATACTAAAGAGTGTAAAGTTAAATATAATGCCCTTAAGTAATATAGTAATATACCTAAATAAAAATCTTACTCTTCTTTTCTTTTTATAATAAAGTATAGTTACTACTATTAAAAGATTTTAAATAGCGCCTTTAAAGTTAGCTATAAAGCCTAAAATAAGGAACTTTAAAAGCTTTAGCTGCTAATATAATAGTCTTATAATACCCTTCTTAATATAACTTAGCTACTATAATAGTATAGTATTTAAGGCTTTTAGTATTATGCTATAGAAAATTAAGCAAGCCTGTGTTTAAATTAATCTATTTAATTATAGTAAATTAAAAAGCTTTTAGTAAAAATATTAATATAAAAATAATAAAAAAAAATAAAAATTTAATAGTATAGTTAAAAAAAGAAGATAGGGCTTATATATAGGCTTTATTATAATTATAAAGTTAAATATATTAGTGTTAAATGCAGGGTGCGTTTTTTTTTACTTTATTATAACTTTAGCAGAATAACTTTTAAAATTATAGGAGTTATTAATTTAAACTAGGGTACCTCTATTTCTATAAGGATTGTATTATAATCTATATATTTATTTTTTTTTATAAATTAATAAGCCTTTTGCAATTTAGCGTCCCCCCTGTAATAGTAGAGCTATTATAGGAGACGTGGTTGTTTTTAAGACCCCCCTAGTAGCAAGGAGGACTCGCGCGCACGGAAGGATTCTCTAAAAGAGCTACATGTACGTACGTGCTCCTGGAAGCGACGGAGCAGAGGCGAGAAGGGCGACCCAACAGCCAACAGCGTGTGCTTCAAGAGAGGAGATGAAAGCTACAGTAATGCCAGACTCCTGATGCTACCTACCTACCTACTTACGAGTACGGGCGACGGCTCGGGGTTTGCACATTGCTAACCCCGAGGGCGAGCGAGGAATGCAGCTGGATTAGTACGTGTACATTGTATGAATGAATGAGATCGCTGCAGTACTGTACGATGGTTCAACTCGGAATTACAGGAAACCAAGATACTACTACCAACTTGCCCTGCATGAGACATGCTGCTGTTGGCCCTGGCCAACAATCAATGGTGGTCGTCCATCATTCGGTTTTTGATGAAGTCATCCATCTCCAACGATACGTTGAGCACTGTGTTTTGCGGCCAACGGTGGCATTTGCAGGGGTGCCAAGCTGCTGCAGTGCAGGCCTTCACTGTTAGCCCACAATTTCTCAGCGCTGCGACCCCCCTGTAAGGGTACAGGTAGCGAACCGTCACATCCGCTAGAAGAACGCGACGAAGCGAGTTGCAAACGACGGCTGCTTCTGGCTTTGCCACGACCGGGGCCTGGTCGATGTTTCTGATATCATATCATATTGCTTATATCACAAAATGCTCTAGGTGCTATACGGATCTCTTGATCCGCTGTCGCTGCTCCGTACGAAGTGCAGATGACAGGTAGGTACCTACAGTACATGTTCATACCTGTAGTCCACCTGCGCAGCGTCGAGCATCACACAGTGCAGCACAGTTCGCCTCCGTGTCAGTTCGCAGGGGAAGAAAAACCCCCCCGTCCATCATTAGTAATACGACGCAAAGCCCTGAGGAGCTTGGGACGCCTCTCGACCGTCTCCATCGCAGAACCACCTCGTCCATCCCCACGAACCACACCCCTCGTCTCGTGCAAATACCTGGAATAGCCTGCATCAACTCCCTGACCCCGTCGATCACCCCCGCGTCCAGACTCCGAGATATTTCCTCACCGGTTTCACTAGTCCTCAACGACCGCCACACAGCTTGTCCTTGGGATTCGAACCACCTCGTGCCCTCTGTTTTCGCACAACCGTCAACGCCATCAAACCCGCCTCATCAAGACATCTCCTACTCGTCCACAGACGCAATGGCTGCCGCCGCCCTGGACAATGCCAACCCGACCATTCTGAGCGCCTCGCAGCTCCCGACCCGGCAGAAGCGGTCCGCCCCGCGCAATGGGCCTGACTGTAGATACTCGGACCTGATCTTCGCCAAGCCCTCCTACCTGTCTCGGCCCTTCTTGCAAGACGATGATATCCGGTATCAGGATGACACAGCGGCGGCACTGCCCTGGTCCCGCCTCGGTGCCGGCTCAGGAGCTACCGACGAGGACCGTCTATCGGCCGAGCCCATCGACGAGCAAGAGATCTACGGTATGATTGAGACCCCCAGTCCAGCTCTACCTGCCCTGCCTGCCCTGTCTACCTGCCTATCCGATCCTTGAATGGTTATTCTGCCGAATTGGCATTGCACTTGATCCGTGCGTGCGCCTGCACCGTCTTTGCCCCCCCGGCTTTGGTTGGTGGTACGAAGTGAGGACCGATGCAGCACCTCCCTGATATGCCCAAACCCCGTTTCGTCAATACCATGTCACCGTCAATGTTGGGGGAGCTGTAAGCTCTATCTGCCTTCGTTGCTGGCTTCAGTAACGAATCAGCAACGAGCCTACCCTCTGCGCCCATCGATCGAAGCGCAGTTCTCATACACTTCACCCTCAAGCAATCTATCTCTTCTTGAGTCCGCCCCATGATCACTCGACTGCCCCGTCTACTTCACTCTCCCTTCAGCACCACATATTAGTACTGGTAGAGGATGGTATAGCTGACCCTCATACCTAGATCTCATTTCCAACATAACCGATCCAGAACATCCCGTCTCCTTGGGTCAACTGTCCGTCGTCAACCTTCCAGACATCCACATCACTCCCTCCCCCGCCCTTGGAGTGCCAAGTCCGAACACCATCGTTCATATCACCGTCGAGCTCACCCCTACCGTCACCCATTGCTCTCTCGCTACCGTGCTTGGCCTTGGCGTGAGGGTTCGGCTCGAGCAAGTGCTGCCTCCGAATTACCGCGTGGAAGTCATTTGCAAGGAGAACAGTCATAGCCAGGATGATCAAGTGAACAAACAGCTCAGCGACAAGGAGCGTGTCGCCGCCGCTCTGGAGAATGACTCGCTGCGGAGTGTTCTGGACAAGATGCTGGAGTCTTGCATAGAGAACTAAGTTGCACAATGTCGAATGGAGAAGAAAACCTCACCAATCGAGATGACTGTGTGCTACTGTACGCAGGGCTAAAGGCTTGTCTGCTGGCTTCAGATCTGTTGCCGCAGTCATGGCTCCTGGGGTACCTATCCATCGAGCAAGACCAGTCCTTCTGATGCTACCCAATCGTCAGCAGGCAAGCGCATTTCTGGCTTTCTCGGCGCATGTTATCGAACCATCCGTGCCAATAGTCTCATGGAGCTACGTGGCCAGTGCCCAAGACGCTCGATGAAGAGAGCTCCAGCCTCAGGGGAAGGCCACGCATGTCATCCACCAGAATTACACGGAGGAGCCGCAGGAAAGTGTGCGGCTACCGCTATCCTGGAATCGTGCGCATCGTTACGTGCTATGTTGGGTAGCGGTGTCGTATTCGTCGACCTTGAATATGAAACCCCACGAAGGGCGATTTGAAGCGTAACACTGATAACTGGGAAACGCTAGCCGAGTCCAACGAAGATATCTTTGGCTATATGTTCAGAGCGGTGGTGCTATTATATGCGTCATTGTCTATGCTTTTTGTTTTTGACTGTTGCGAGGTTGGTAGAACATGATCAGCGGTATCAAACGAGGAAGGGTACGAGTACTGTATGTGATGAGATCTGTGTAAGTCGCTGTAGCGAATCTCAAGATGATCTATGCTTGACAGTCGTCTTCCACGATTACTATTCGCTTCAAGCCTAAAAGAACTCACAGCCTACGGAAGTATTTCGTCTTCATCAGACGTTGCAAGCTTTGGTGTTAGTCTGATGCATCGAGACGCCCATTGCCGTCCTGGTGACCTCTGAGACCAGTATGACTGGATCTATGACGAGTTACCGGCAGGACGTGTACCTATTCCATGGGGTGCTTGTACATACACGCCAAGTACCTCTTGCTGTATCCCGAACGAACTATTGCTGGGTTCATGAAGCTATTCCGCACAAGGTACATCGTGCATATCGCCAGAGACACCGCGTCAACTCAATTTAGCAAGGATCAGAATCATCGCGGCAGAAACAGGTATAGCGGGTTCTATGTACAGGCGGTGAGGCGTTCTGTCAGAGGACTGGCCTGACCTGTCGAGTTGTTCGAATCATGCCGCGCAACCCTGGCGGCAGAGCAACAGCTGTCAAGTTATACTACTACCTCACTCCAAATGTATAAGTTTATATCACGAGACGCCCCCTCCAGGATGTACAAGAGCAGTTCTTTGGGTAACAGATGGCAGAGATGGATGAAGAAGGGATGGGAGGGGCCACTTATAGAATATATATGTGCCACGACAATGGAGATTCAGATATGAGTTATATGAATAGATCAGTTGCAGATGCGCTTGCAAATGCCTGGGAGTGCTTACATTGACTGCGCGGATGCTCGATCTAACTCAATCATCAGTCATAATGGGGAAGAAGAGCCCTTACCCCGGCCTGTCTGAGCAATGTCACCAATCTCACCACCTATTGCATGGATTCCCGACCTAGTAACCACATCACCAACGACAGATTTCACGAAGGCTCTCTATAATTATCATCACAAATACTGCTGAAGTGCACCCGTGATACCCCGAATCAGAAGAAACAAGGCAAGGCAACCCTCTAGACTAAGCTACATACAGCCCAGAGCTCTCTACCCCCTTGCTGCCTCTACACCGAGGAAGATAGCAATGAGAGAGCTAGGGAGGGAGGGCATGGGTTTCCCCTGAGAAGCAGACTGTCCAACTATTCAAATAGCCATTCTTCCACCAATCATGATTCACATACTCTGGCAACGTGATGGAGTTGTGATATGCGAGTTTTTGGTCGCTTGATGGAACTTTTAAGGTAGTCTTTAATTAAATTGAGCCTCAACTTTTGCGCCGAGCCTTCATATATACATGTACATAGTTGACGCCATCTTGCATGCCTCCTCAGCACTTGCATTTCCAGCCTCGTCCTTCCTTCCAGAACCTGACATCTAGTCCGCCGAAACTTATACATCGCCGAGCATACCGCTCTCCATCAGGCTCTGGTAAAACTCGGGCTCCAGGAACGTCTTGACGCTGACGTCCTCGCTGAGGCCCTTGCGCCGCCTCGTCTTGAGCACAAAGTCTCGGGCCGTAGCCTGCGCCGAGGCGGGCTGCAGCGGCCTCGTGACCTGGTCCCTGTCGAGCGGGTCGCCGGGCACAATATTCCAGCTGTCGAACACCAGGCTAACCATCGAGCCGCCCTGGGTCTTGATGCGCAGATCCGTTTCGAAGCCGAAGCTGTCAATGACGGGGATCAGGCCGTTTACGCGGTAGAGAGGGGTGCCGGCGACGGGGCCGTCGGAGAGGACGTGGCCTCGGCGTCGAGCGAGCACGTTGTAGACTTCCATGTAGGAGTCCTCGGGGCCTGTGACGGACACGGCGTAGACGGGCTCCATGAGACGTGGAGAGGCCATGAGGAAAGATGAGTAGCATGCTCGGCGAGAGGTAGGGATGATTTGACCACCGCCACGGAAAATGGCTTCGTTAGCCAGGACTACATCTGTGACCTTGAACTTGGTATTGCGGATGGCTATAGAATCTGTTAGCAAATCGCCACGCTGCCCAGATCAGGGGTTGAGAAGAGGGGGACGGGTTGTCGGGACGTACGCTCTTCGCAGAGGGGACCTTCACGGGTAGCCCAACTGAAGCCCTGTCTGATGGATTCCTTGACGGTACTGAGCAATTTCTTGTCGACCTGAATTTTACAGAAAGACAATCGTTAGCAAGCCATTCAAAGTTCGCAAGTGGATTCACTCGAGTCGGCTTACCTCCGTAGGCAGGGTGTCATCTTGAAGAATGTTTGGTCCCATCTCGTCAGGACCAAAAGCCCAGATGCTCCTGGCCGCCAGCTTATCCCAGCCGTGCCTCTCCTCAAAGAACTTGGCCGTTTTCCGTACGGGATCACGTATCCTGACAGCGCCCGTCTCGATGTCTGTGGAAATGCCCTTCTCCAGCTGCTCTGCCACCATGGTAATCTTGTTCTTCTTGTTCGGCGTGATGGCGTAGCACTTTGTTGCCGACGTCTCCACCACCGTCTCGCAGAACCTTGTGACTGGATCGGAGACCTTGATGTCCATGTCGGCATACAGACGCCGCAAGTCATGCAAGACGCAGTCCATGTAAAGCTCTCCGGTTCCCAAGATGATGTGCTCTCCAGATTCTTCGACTTTGGTGCTGATCAAGGGATATGACTTCTGCACCTTGCGGAGTCCGTCAAGCATCTTGGGCAGCTCGGAAGGATTGACGGGCTCGACGGCTACCTTGAGGACAGACTCGGTAAAGTGAGTCACGGGCTTGAAGATGAAGGCATCCTCATCATCCTCTAGCTTGGGAGGTACTATTGTCGCGGATTTGACAATGGAGTTGTCTATTCCTGCCAAGAGCACCATGTTACCTGCAGGGACGCCGTCTGTGGGGACGTTGTACCGAGACTCTGCGATGAACACCTCGTTGATAGAAGCCATTGTCATGTCTTCTTCGTCGTCAAGGGAATAGCCCTCGCCAAGAACTCTTACGGCAGCACCAGGCCAAGCAGTGCCGCTCAAGACACGACCAAAGGAGTAGAAGCTCTTCGCGTCCGAGGTGTTGAAGAGCTTTGTGACGTGGACCACCAGAGGGCCGTCCTGATTGCATGTCCTCATTGATTCGGCAACCTTTGTATCCAAGGGGCCGGTGTAGTATCGCTCCAACAATCGCTGTGCGCCTTCTGACGGCGAGGGAATGTGCTTGACGACCATGTCGACGAAGCCCGTTGAGGGACCAAAGAACTGTTCGCATACGAGCTTGAGGATGACGTTTGCGTCGGCCTTGTATTGCGATGGCTTCAGCTCAATGCCGAGAGAAGCCAAGACGAGCTTCAGCTGTTCTGGGCTGTCACTGATTGAGTGTGTGAAGATTTTGTAGATGGGCTCTAGGACGAAATGGACGAAGGATCTCGCCGATCGTTCTTCCGCCGGTTTGCGGGTGAAGTTCCGCCTCTTGGGGTTATAGTAGACATCTCCCCACAGCCGCTTGGCAAAGTCGTCTGCGTTGATGTCGCCATAGGTGTCTGTATACATCTTAGCAAAGGAGGGCAGGGTGAAGCACCATCCCATATCCGTGCAGGCGAATAGAACATTGCCCTTCTCAGGGCTGAGTCGTTTTGAAGCCGCCTTGGTGGGCACAGTGTTGGCGATGACGGTGTTGACTTCTTCCACAACGTGCTTAAGCTTGAAGTAGGCGTCCTTGGGGGGCAGCTTCAGCTCCAGGATCAGACGATCCATCTTGTTGATGATGAGCGTCAGGGGGATGTCCTCCAGAACAGCGTGCTTGATAATCTGCTCGGTGTTGACCTGAACGCCCTCCACCACATCCACGACCAGACATACGCCATCCACCAGCCGGAAAGCCGCTGCCACCTCATCCACGAAGTTGACGTGGCCAGGGGTGTCGATGATGTGGAGGAGGTGCGACTTCCCCTTGGTGCTCTGCAAGACAAGGCTCATCGGCGCAGCCTTGATGGAAACCCCTCGCTCCCGCTCCAGCGTGTGCACGTCGGTGTATCGCAGGGCCTCGTCGCGCTTCTTCCCAACTCTCCGGTCCAGCCTGTCGGCGATGTCATGGGTCTCCATCACGAGCATGTCCATAAACGCCGTCTTTCCGTGATGCAGGTGGCCTGCCAGTGCAACATTCCTTGTTTGGTCGGGGAAGTTCATCAAATCGGCCATGAACTCGCGATCGAAGAAGACGGGGGGTAGATCAGCCTCTTCGACGTTGAATTTCTTCTGCTCGACCGGCGCAATGATGGGTTCCGTCAAAGGCTGCGCATCTTCCTCTTCTACTCGCGTCTCGACATCGGCGCCGTACACCTGCTCGGCCGTGGGATAGTACTGCTTGTCTTCGTGGAGGATGACGGCGTTCGAAGGTCCATCTGTTCGGAGAGTGGGCGCAATCAGACATCTGTGACGCTGAGTTTCTGCCAGGCTGTGATGTGCTTACCATCGAGCTCCATAAGCTCCTGTCCGGCGACGCTGGGCGCCTCCTCCTGCTCGTCGTCGTACGCATAGTCGCCCGCCTGATCTCCAGCCTCGGATGCTGCCTCAGACTCAACCTCTTCCCCAATGAAGTTTCCGAACCTATGGCGAGCTTGTCAGCAGCTCGGTCTCAAGCAGACATGGTTTTTAGTTAGCAGCAAGACTTACTCATCGTAGAGGTCGTCCATTTTGCCGTCGGTCTGGTCCAAAAGCCAAGGTCAATGGCGGGCGACGAGGTTCAAGATGCTCGAGGCTCAAGACACGGGTATCGTCGCAAGTCGCGTATGTACGAAGTACCACCAGCTCTGGCTAAACCGACCGCCTGCCTCGTGCTAAAACCGGGTCCCTGCCAGCTTTTTTTCTTTTTGCAGCCATTTGCTTGGAGGACGTGTCACGTGGAGATATGCAAGGCCGAAGCTTATCGTAGCTTATATAAGCATGGATCCCGCTGTCAGGCACGAGGTAGAAGATACAAGCGGCTGTACCTGTTAGCAGCGAAGGTGGGGTGTCGTTGGGTTCTGTCTCTGAAGGCCTCGACTCGGTACTTGTTCGTATTCCTTCGTTTCCGTTATCAACGCCATATACATGCACTTTGCTTCAAACCAGACTGCATCAATACCAATAAAAATTACATGACAGTGATGCTTTCTGGTGATGTCTGTCATCAGTTGTCTCGACTGTGATATGAAATTGAATTGGAAGGGTTCAGTAGGTAATTGCCTGCACATTTGTTGACCCTCTGACTGCCGCGTTTACGGATACGGATACGGGCAGGGCCCCGGCTCGCATCTAGCGTAATCGCGTGGGACTTGAAGTCAATGGCATCTCGATTTCAGTATGGACATCAGTGTACTCGTATCCGTACTTTTGGATGAGTTGACAGCATTTGAATTGATGCAATCAATTGATTTCTCAGCAACGTCAAGGATACTCAAGATGGTTCACAATTTATCACTTGAAGGATGGAGACAATCGTTCATCAGCTTGCTGCTGTTTCAACCTGTACCAAATTTATTGCCGGACGCGGATATCCGAAGCATCAGGTACCGGGTACAAGCTCCAAAGCTCCATAGAGGGGTCCCTTGCAGAGGCCGAAGCACGGCCACTAAGGAAAGCAGTTGCCCCTCTACGCCGCCTCTCGGCTTCACTGATCAGGGACCATCATCGTTATCAATCTGGCCAAGACGATGCCAGCGTTGCATCCATTGATCAAGTATCTCGATACCTTCAATACCATCCCTGTTGCTGACCGTCTCCGTCATCAATCCAGCCTTGTCCCCTGTGATCCATAATTATCCCAGAATTGCTTGTCCGAGTACGCCCCTCAAGGCTGTCATCACTCAATCGCGGCTCTATCTGTTGGGCTGCACTAGTCGTATATAAACCCCGTTGGTGGCGGCTCTCCATCTTTTTTGCTCTCCTTCACCTCTCCATACCCAATCCATCTCTTCTCCCCCCCTATTCACGCCAATTCCAGCCTCATCCCGTCCTTCAATTCCTCCAATTCTCCTTCAAGATGTCTGGCCTTCCTCCCGTCTACATTGTCTCCGCTGCTCGAACCCCCGTGGGTTCATTCTTGGGGTAAGAATTGCATTGCCTTCCTTTTCAACACATTACAGCCTGATTGCTAACTGTTCGTTCGAAATACAGCTCCCTTTCCAGCCTGAGTGCCACGCAGCTTGGTGCCGCCGCCATCAAAGGTTCGCCTGCTTTCCAGCCGCCACCACCATCATCTGTAAGAGTCAATTTCTAACAGGCACTCTAGGAGCTGTTGAGCGCTCTGGCGTCAAGCCCGAAGACGTCGAGGAGGTCTTCTTCGGCAATGTCCTCTCCGCCAAGTAAGAAACACGCGAACTCGAACCCCACGACCGACCAGTCAGACAAATTACTTATACTCCATCTCTCTAGCTTGGGCCAGGCTCCCGCCCGCCAGGCCGCCATCGCCGCCGGCCTCCCCAAGAACGTCATCACCACCACCGTCAACAAGGTCTGCGCCTCATCCCTGAAGGCCGTCATCCTCGGTGCCCAAAACATCATGCTGGGCGTCAACGACATCGTCGTCGCCGCCGGAGCCGAATCCATGTCCAACACCCCCCACTACCTGCCCAACCTCCGCACTGGTGCCAAGTACGGCGACCAGACCCTCGTCGACGGCGTCCTCAAGGACGGTCTGACCGACACCTTCAAGAAGGAGCACATGGGTCTCCAGGCCGAGCTCTGTGCCGACGAGCACAACATCAGCCGCGAGGCTCAGGACGAGTACGCCATCAACACCTACAAGAGGGCTCAGGCCGCCACCGAGGCCGGCCTCTTCAAGGAGATTGTGCCCGTCGAGGTTCCCGGCCCCCGAGGCAAGCCCCCCGTTGTCGTTGACCGCGACGACGAGGTCAAGAACCTCAACGAGGCCAAGCTCAAGGCCATGCGCCCGGCCTTCAAGCCCGACGGCTCCGTCACCGCCCCCAACGCCGCTCCCCTCAACGACGGTGCCGCCGCCGTTGTCCTCGTCTCCGAGGCCAAGCTCAAGGAGCTCGGACTCAAGCCCATTGCCAAGATCCTCGGCTGGGGCGACGCCGAGCGCGAGCCCGAGCGATTCACCATTGCTCCCGCCCTGGCCATCCCCAAGGCCATCAAGCACGCCGGCCTCACCCCCGACGACGTCGACTACTACGAGATCAACGAGGCCTTCTCCGTCGTTGCCCTCGCCAACCTGCAGCTCCTCAACCTCAGCCCCGAGAAGGTCAACGTCTTTGGCGGCTCAGTCGCCATTGGCCACCCCCTGGGTGCTTCCGGTGCCCGTATCCTGTCTACCCTGACCTCCGTCCTGGCGGAGAAGAAGGGCAAGATTGGTGTTGCCGGTATCTGCAACGGTGGCGGTGGTGCCTCTGCCCTGGTTATTGAGAACCTGCAGTGACTGGCTGCATCTGAGGTGGCCTCGGGACTGGAGGCGTCGAAATTATAATCTTTACGAATATATGAGTACGTTGGTATCTGAAAGCGAGGTAGAGGTTAAGGAAAAAAGCGCCTTGATTGAGCGAAGAGATTTAGACTTCTCACCGCATATACTGCCAACCGCTGCGTGAAGGCTTGGCTGGGCTGGAGTTGGAATATACATAGCAAATAATGTAAACAAAATAAATGAATAATCAAAATCACGCTTGCATCGTTTCTCGTGGCAATCTTTTCCGCAGGCACTGAGGCAAAGTCGACATATACGTATACATAGAGGAAACAATTCTCATAATCAATTGAGCCTTCACTACCTACTACCTGAGTACTGGGAAGCTACCTGTACTTGGAAAAAGACGATGACACGTAACAACCTGAATGGGGAGAGAGGAAAAATACGAAACAACAAATAGAAAAAAACAAAGTCCGCTGCAAAATGAAATTACCCAGCAGGGAGCCCAAGTCCTCGTCAAATAAACATCCACTTCCACCAGGCTCTCGACGAAACCCCCGTGGTGCTCGTATCTCACGCGTATTTGCCATCACCTTGCCGCCTGCTGTACTTTTCGTGTGTGTGTGTGTGTGTTTTGATGCAGAAAATGCTTCTTTTCGTGTTCTTGTGGGAGCATAAAGGGACTTTGCGACCCAGGGGTGAACAAGTTTGAAGCATGAGAAGAAAGAGGCAAAAAGGCACCACCCAATTCCGCTCGTAACATGCCCGTACAGTCCCTTTTTTTCCAAAGAGAAAGAGGGGTAGGAAAAAACAAAGGACGGGTAACAAAATGAGATCGTCGTCATTGAAACAAATCAAGAGTGAGGACCGATTCCTCTGATGCCTAGTCCATATCCACATCCTCATTCGAAGCTGGTGGAGGGATGCCTTCGTCCATCCACCTGCGGAAGTTCTTGTTCTGTTCCTGGACCTCCTCGGGGCTCATATCCTTTGCCCAGACTGGGTTGTGGATCATCTTCTCAGAGAACTTGAGCTCACGGTAGTTGCTCAGCGCCTTGATGAACTTTTCGCGGTGCTCGCGTTGTTCCTTGGTCTTTGGTGCCTGGTCGTAGATGAAGTACTCGGAAGTACCCGGGGCCCAGATCATCTTGGAACTCTTGAGGCAGATGCTGACCGTGAGGTCCTCCTTGTACGACACGGGCTTGGGGATGGCGTCCTCGTCCGACTCGGAGTCTCCGGAAGGCAAGTTGCGAGTGAGAACAACTTTCTGCAGCTTGGATCGAGGGACCCCTTCTGTAGGCTCTACTCGAACGTAGGAAGAGATGTAGTACTGCCATTTGTCGCGCGTTTGCATCTCGTCCATATAGAAGGTTGTCTCGTCTCTCTGGAGCCATCGAACAGTGGCTTCCGATTTTTGAGGGAACTAGTATCAAGTGTCAGCCGACGAGCGCAGGGGCAGCGTAGTACAAGTGGCGTGTTCCAAACTTACCCAGCAAATAACAAACAAGTCGCCATCCTTGACACACTTCTCGGTGAATTTCCGGGCACTGATTTCTGTCTGATAGCTCGTCTCTTCCCTCTCCCGGTTGATGAGGTACTGCTGGATGAGATCCGGCGTCTTCTCCTTCGCGTCGAGGCTTTTGCACGTCAGCGCCAGGCGGCAAAGAGTCTTAAGCAGATCTTGAATCGTATACAGCTTCCAGCCGTTCTTCAGATAGTAGTGCCGCATGACATCCTGGTAACGGTTCTCGTCGACATCGCCGGTAATGTAGTCCTCGATGAGCTCGAGAGTCTTGGGCCAGAACTTGGCAGGCTCCTCGTTGGCATCAAAGAAGGTCATGTGGTTCTCTGTGAACCCAAGGTCCCTGGCAGGCTTGGGCTTGTTGAGACGCTCAATCTCAGCCGCAACGGCCTCCTTGCTATCTTTGATATCCAGAAGCCGCGAGTACAGCGTTTGGAAGATGCTGAAGAAGACAAAGATGGTCTGATTGCAGAAGAAGTTGTACCATGGACGAGTGAAGAAGCCATCTGCCTTGAGCTCGCCATCGGCGTCCAAAAGGCCATTATCACTGTCTCCGACGACGACTGGCTTGGGAATGGTGGGCATCCATCGCTCGTTCGATACCTCAGGAACGGCGGTGTCATCGTTGGCATCTGGCATCTCCTCTTCGTTGGCCGATCCGACCTCGGGGGTTGTTTCCTTGCTTCCAGAAGCAGCGCTGTCCTCCTTCTGATTCCGGGGTTTGCTACCGTTTCGGCCAGGGTCGAGGACCCCTCTAAGGAGATCGCCCTTCTTTCCATTGCGGCGACTACGGCCGTTGGTCAGCTCAGCTGGCGTCTGGTCCTCAATTTCCTCTTCGCCCGAGTCAGGCTGCATCTTTGGAATCCTCTCCTGGACCACATCCTCGGGAAGATCGAAAAAGATGGGAACAAACGTCTCGAAGAAGTCCAAGATACGTTCCTTCTCCTGGCCGCTGTGCTGCCCATTATGCATGCTGTAGAGCATCATCAGGCGCAAGAGGTCGAGCACAACCTCCTTATCCTTGAAGTCCCAGACAAACTGGTGCCGAGGGGCTTTGCCCTTGAGAATGCGCTCGCGGCGTTGCTCCTCATGCTTTGTCTTGATGACATCGATCAGATGCTTCGCCGTCAAGTTCCTCTTATCGGTTGACTTGACCAGGATGCCCATGTGATCCAGGCTCTTGAGGTGCATGTTGTGGGTTTGTGCATGCCACACCTTTTCCCACTCTCGCTGCGAGAAACGCCATTCCTCATCCTTTTGCTTCATACGAGCCAGAAGCACGGGGACGACATCGAAAGGATGGGTATACATGTCGTTGACGACGTCGATACCACGCTCTCCGTAGATCTTCTTGCAAATGCGCTTGAAGATGGATGTGCTCTGGCCGGCAAGAGCCGAAGGCATATGGAATGCCTCCCTTTCAGCTGGAGACATCGCCAGCATCTGCTGCGCAATGGGCTCAAGAAGCTGGATGCACTTGAGGTTGGCCTCGATGTTGAAGTCGTAGTCATGGCGCTCCTCTTCGATACGATGGAGTCCCTCTTCAAATTGATTCTTTCGGTGAGCGACAAAGCCGGAGTCTTCACTGGCCCAAGTAGGGTGCGAAGCCCAGTCGTCGTTCAAGACCGAGTTGCAGAGCTCGTCCCGGCCGCTGCAAGGCTTGAGACGTTCCTATGATAACACATCTGTTAGCTGACTGTGGTTCTTTCAAATTGGTCGCGCTTGGAGTGGTGTTGCTTACCCTCTTTGGCAAAAGGCGATAGCTCGGGCCATATCCACGACAATTGCTCAAGGAGACCTTTTCAACCGGCGGCGCAGGCCTGTTGTCGATGACCACATCTTGAGAGTCGACACCGACGAAGGCCTTCCAAAAGCTCATCAAATCTGGGCTGGCGCCAATGAACAGGGCACCCTTGTGATAGAGAGTGTTCTTGTCGATGATGTTCTGGCTAAACAGGTTGCAAAGCTTGAGGAACTCGTTCATCGAAGACCGATTGCTGAGATACTTCTTGACCCGCTCAAAAAAGGCAATCTCTTCCTGGTTCGACGTTGCAGGAGAGCGAGGAGGATAGGGCTCAGGCATGACCGGTGTAAGGGTGGGTTCAATGGAGGCGCCATCTCCGCTGCCTCTTACATGGCTGAGCTTCGGCCGCTTGCTTCCATTGATGTTTTGCGGAGGGAGACGTGCCGAGGCCGGGGGCTCAGTCAGGAGAGCCCCGGGGGTAGGAGTTTGCTTATCAGTGCGTGGTCGCTTCTTGTTGTCCTTTGCCGCACTGACTGGTGGTGGAAAACTTCCCAAGGGGGGCATCTTCTGCCCGTCCCTCATCCCGGGCTGAGGGGTGTGGCTTGAGCCAGCGGCGGCACCGTCGTCCTGACGACCAGGAGGCGCCCTAGCCTGGCCGGCAGACTCCGGCAAAAACTGTTTGAAATCTTCCAGGAGATCAGGTGCCGAGTTGAAGAGCGTAGTCACTTGAGCGTACACGTCTTGGATTGGCTTTTGTTCTCTCTGATAAGTCTGGAGAATCTCGAGGAACTGTTTGTAAATCTCTGGCTTATCCTGGAAGCGGTTCTGCGGGAAAATTTCAGTTAGCGAAGCGCGCAGAAACAGGCCGTTGGGCTATAGAAAAAAGACTTACTTTGATCTTGTTTACATAGCTGATGGCATGGTTGAATTCAACTGGGCCACGGCGTTCCATGTTGGCGGGATTCGCAGCACCGCCATTGACTGCACCTGGGCCGGAGGCGGGCATGGGAGTATGACCACTCCGTGAATTAGGTCCGCCAGGAGGGCCACCGCTTCCTGGTATTTGAGGAGCGTTGCGCTGCTGATGGCCTCCTGGACCGTCAAACGCGCCGCCTTGGGTCGCGGCTTGCACAAACAAGTTGGCACCATTCTGAACAGGAGTGCTAAAGGCAGCCTCCGGGCTCTCAATGCTGTGCTGCGGCCTCTGTTGCCACTGGCCTCCCCGCTCAGGAAACAGAGGCTGGCCACCCACGGCAAGTCCATGGCCATCGGGCTGAGGCCCTCGCCCAGCGATCGACTGAACTGTAGTTCCCATTGGAGTGGTAACTCTGATAGTATTCGGATCATTGCCAGCGCCGCACTCTATCCGATATCCAGGCGGTAGGAAGGTGTTGAACCCTTGGATCAGGTTTGGGTGTCCCGCGAACAATTCAGAGACACGGTTGATGACCCCCGGGGTGTCAATTCTGAACGCAAGTCAGCGTCTATAATCTGCCAAGATCTCATAATGTACGTACGCCTGGCTCTTGAAGTCTTTCATGATGTCTAAAAAGCGGTTGTAGACATCGGGTTGGTCATGAAATTGCACTTTGACTTGGTCAAGATAAGTCAGGGCATCCTAAAACATCAGACTCGTTAGCCATCGGCCAGAAGGCATGTAACAATCAGCAGGATTTGACGGCACATGAAAGTAGTGGTAGAAACCCCAAAGCCTGGTGTCATCGCGGCACGCCAGAATCAGGCGTTCACCACCCCCAACAAACGCCGTGACTACATCTCGCACCCCAGTTGGAAAAGTCAAGTAGGCTCGAGTTTGGAGCGCGACAGGGTTGATGACACTTGCCAAAGGGCGACCAGAGGGCAGTGTGATGGCCACCGCAGAGCACTGCTGCACGCCATCCATGTCCACAATAGGTTCTGCGTTCGCGCTCATGTTCGCAGATTGATAGTTTGTGTAATGATGGTATAATGGAAGAGGTTGGACAGGAGAGTCGAAGCGGTTATGGGGTAAGATTTGCAAAAGAGTGTGGAATGCGACGGGATTCAGAGTAAATACGGAAAGAGAATGATTTACTGATGTGAAAGGAGATGAGGAGGCAGTAGAGAAAGCAGAGAAGGGAGAGAGAAGAAAGGAAGAAGAGAAGTGAGCGAAGAGAGAGAGCAGAGTAAAGTAGACAGGCGTAAGGTTTGGGGCTTAGGTGAATCACATCGAGCTGTGTCGCCGAAAGACTGGCGGCCGGCTGCCAGTTGCCCAAACCGTCCCAGCTTGCCAGCCTCACTTTGAAATCACCTCGAGAAGAGAGCAGAAACACGCGCTAACCAGAAAGAAAAGTCTCCGAAACTCACATTCAGAATCGGCTGCTGGCCCTGTGTGATGCCGCCTGGCATCTGGTGCCCGCCAGGGGCCACGCCAACCATCGTGGCGCTTTGCTGGCCTCCCCGACTGCCTTCTTGAGGGTGCTGCGGCTGTAGGGGGCCCCCAAAGATTCCGCCGCCGGGCGCAGCTTGCGAACCATTGGGAGGAGGTTGTGTATGAGAGATCGAGGCGAACATCTGGTGTTGGCCGTTCGCACCGCCGGGACCGCCGTGCTGGAGCGGCCGCGCGTGCTCGCTCTGCAGAGGTCCGCCAAAGGAACCCATGGGGCCCGGGGGGGCGCCGAGGGAAATGGGAGGCGCGTTGCCATTGTGGTTTGCGAGCAGACCTCCGGGACTGTGGATGGCGCCCGAGATCCGCGAGGCCACCGGCTGGTGGATTGGGATTGAGCCCGCGCTGCTCTGGTGCGGTGCTGGGGGGTAGCGGTCGCTGTCTCGTTCTCGTTCGCGCTCTCTCTCTCGTTCTTGGTCGCGGCGAGCCATCTCTTCGTGCTGCTGTATGGCGCGATGCCGCTCGTCCATTTCGCGCTCCCGATCGTAGGGCGCGCCGCCACCGTGGCCGTGGAGATTTTGGCTGTTCATGGTGATCTGTCGAGGGGCGCGGGTTGATAATTAGCAGAGTTCAGAAGACCACCGGTGACTTTTTTGCTGCAGATCTTTTCCAAAGCGACGCTGCCATATCATGAGAATTTTTGGCAGCTTTGTTGCCGGAGCCTGTTCGTAGACGCTCCCAGCCGGCTCAGGAGATGGATCGGACGGCTGTCTGTGTCGCGCCGAAGCAAGCAACAAGCAAGGAAAATCGAACTTACAGCTTGTGGGCACAGCTGAGCCGGTGTGCCTCTACATGGAATCCGCGTCCCAAAACCAAGACTGCGGCCAAGGGGATCAGAGGCGCGGCAGATGCTGCTGATGGGGTCTCGCAACAGCCTGCTGGGCACACAACTTTGTACGCTCTGCAAACCTGGAGAGCTCCGAACCGAGAGGGTGACGAGATCTGACGGCCATCGCCTGGGCTTGCCGCGGAGGATCCTGCGTCACGTGCTGATAAGCGCTTTGGGGCGGAATTGGATTTCTCGGGCAGATGCTGGAGGGCGCCGGAATATCGTTTGTCCCTTATCTGATGCCGGCACAGCGGAATTCGGCGACGGCGGCGCGTCATGATATCATGCAGCCCACCAGATTTACCAGTAGCAGCAGCAGAAAATGGGAGCCAGCAGATTGAAGCTAGTCGAGCCCAGAAGGAATTATTGAATGCAGCAGGAAATTTCGGAAGCAGAATAGGCGCAGGAATAGTGCATTGTATCCTACTGCAATTTGCTACTAGAATGGTAGAGATAAGCTGATATTCAGGTCGGTAGTGCTTGTTCACACTGCAGAAACCAATAGAGTAGCTGTCCATTGCTCTGCCCAGGTAGGATCAAATACAGTATTAATGCAGCTCTGCTGTAGGTAGCGTCACGCAGGGTCCTTGTCACAGAGAAAATCCGATACCCTGATGTTTTCTCTCTCCGTACGTTATTTAATCGAGCTGCTATAATCTTAGTACTTATACCTATACTCACAGCCTCGATGTGACGCCATTTGTGATTCTTTCGTCCTACCAAAAATGACCCGGAATGAGATCACAAACGATACCTAGAGTGCTCTCATACAATGTACATGGCAAGACTCTGCCGTATTAACCATGAGACGACATAGCAGCTCTATCGAGCGAATAATTTGCTCTATGCACCAAGATGTTCCTCATCCTTCGTCTAATTCTTCGCCTTTTTTTTTTCTGAACTGACTCGGCCCGGCAATTTATCAGCGACAGACTCTCGACACTTGAGCCCCCGCCACGACTCTTCCTAGACTCAGACCAAACTTAACCCAAAACAACCTTTTCAACGATTGCTCATAAACAGCCAACCCGCCTCGTCTCTACAATTGCTCCTCTTCTCCCATCACGAACACTTCCTACTTCTGACATAATCGTTCATCCCCAGCCATGGACTTCAACAGCTCGTCGCCCTTTCCGGAGGGCGTCATCTCCTTCCTGGACACGGACCTGTATAAGCTGACGATGCAATGCGCCGTCTTCAAGTTCTTCAAGGACGTGCCCGTCACATATGCCTTTACCAACAGAACCCCCGACAAGAAGCTGTCCCGAGCTGCCTTCAAGTGGCTGGAGGAACAAATTCGAAGTAAGCTCTCTTTTGTCTTCTGTATAGAGCTACCCATTGCTGTCTACCTAGCTTGAGTCATTCGCTATTCTGTACACCCAGCTGACGCAGCCTTTCTGACAGAGCTCGGCAACATCTCCCTCTCTGACGAAGAGTACCGGTTCCTGCAGGAGCACTGCAAGTATCTGTCCGCAGATTACCTCGAGTTTCTCAAGGACTTCCGCCTGCGACCCCGAGAGCAGGTCTTCACCACGTTCACGCCCGTCGGGGAGGACTCCGGCTCCGACTCCGACGTTGGCGACGTCCACATGGAGATCAAGGGCACCTGGTCCGAAACGATCCTCTATGAGATTCCCATACTGGCGCTGACCTCCGAGGCCTACTTCCGCTTTATGGACACGGATTGGAACTACGAGGGACAGGAGGAAAAGGCGTTTGAAAAGGGCCTGCGCCTGCTGGAAGCCGGGTGCACCACGTCCGAGTTCGGAACCCGCAGGCGCCGCGACTATCACACACAGGCGCTGGTGTTCCGTGGGCTGGTCAAGGCATCCAAGGAGGCGGCCGCAAAGGGCTTCCCCGGCAAGCTGACGGGAACGAGCAACGTGCACCTGGCCATGCGCTTCGGCATCCCTCCCGTCGGCACCGTCGCGCACGAGTGGTTCATGGGAATCGCCGCCATCACAAACGATTACTCCAAGGCCACCGAGGAGGCCCTGCGCCACTGGGTCAGCGTCTTCGGTACCGACCTGTCCATTGCCTTGACAGACACCTTTGGCACCAAGGAATTCCTCAGGGCGTTCAGCCTGCCGATTCGCCCGGTCGACGGCGGCAGGTTCGGCCCCGACGCCTTCCGGAAGCCCGACGGAAGCATCAAGACCTATGCCGAGATGTTTGCGGGCGTGCGCCAGGACTCTGGCGACCCTGCCGAGTACGTCAAGCTGCTGCGCGACTATTATGACGAGCAGGGCATCAAGGAGAAGAAGGTCATCGTCTTCTCTGACTCGCTCAACATTGACCGCTGCCTGGAGTATCTCGAGATTTCGCAAAAGTACGGCTTCCAGCCTACTTTCGGCGTCGGCACTTTCCTGACAAATGACTTTACGCACCTCAAGACGGGCACCAAGTCCGTGCCGCTCAACATTGTCATCAAGCTCAGCTCAGCTGCTGGTCGGCCGGCTGTCAAGATTAGGTGAGTACCATATGTGAAGGAGCGATGCATTGAATGGATGCGATTTCATCATCTTCGTAATGCGAAAAAGCTGACAGAGTTGATATCAGTGACAATATTGGCAAAAACACCGGCGACAAGGAGACTGTCGAAAAGGTCAAGCAGCAGCTCGGCTACGTCGAGCAGGAATGGAAGGACGGCGACGAGACTGCGCGATGGGGCAGAGAAGAAGACACCAAGGCATAAGGGGGACAAGTCTGAGGCCGGATGTACTTGCTGGAAAAGATGGTCGGAGGCTTTTCGTGTTGTTTTCAACTACCCACACCTGTGCGTTCATGATATACCCTCATAAAGATAGACAAAGGATATGGCGAAATGCAACCAGCCACGTTAAGAAACATTGCAACTATACGCATTTCGCCAATCAGATTGACGAATCAACCAAATGCTGTTCGTGACTGTAGTGATTCAAGTAGGTATGCGGTTCTTACTCAAGGTAAGGTCAACGAGTAGCAGTGAGGGCATGAGTCTACATTGTGAAGTCACCGCCAAAGCTAAAAGAAACGGCGTCCAAAAGCAACAGGCATCACTATCCAGATCTTCATCAAGCGAAGTTATACACATTGGATTCAAGTCATCTCATTGAGGGCTGCCAGCTCTGCTTTCTATATCATGGACGTATTACCACCCCACCGCCCTCGTTGCAACCATTGCAATGCAGAGTTGCTCTCATCTTCATGGACCGACCCAACTCCAAGGCAACAAAGAAGCGTTGCCGTCGTCAGACCTCCTTCCCTTTCCCCTCCCCCTGAACGCCAGAATGATATCAGAAGAAAAAAATCCATATTCGAAACATAATACGGTCTAAAGGGTGCTTTTGAAGAAGAATGGAACGAAACAAAGGTATCATGTGTAGTTGACCCCACCGTCCTCCGTGTGTATAGTCAGGACAAATCCTCCCTTTCTTCCACTCCCTTATTTTCTTTTTTTTTTTTTTCTGTCATTTTGTAATATTGTTCGCCTCACTTGTAATGGGCAAACAATGTCATTGCATTCGTCCAACTCGTAAGTTCCGGTTGCCGAAACGATTGAATTCAGAGACTTAACCGCTTATCCAAATCAGGGCTTCCATTGCGCCTCGCTCGTGCTTCAGCAACACTTTAAGAGGGCGGAGGAAGTTGTGTCGGTTGAGGCTTTCGAACGATTTTGATTTTGGGTCGTGCACTTGGAGCAGATGCTGCAGCAGATGCCGGGGCGAGGGACGGAGCAGAGGCAGAAGCAGGCGCAGGAGCAGCAGCAGGCGCCGGTGTCGGTGCCGGTGCCGCCGCTTGACTCGGTTCTGGTAGAGAAGCAGTCGATTTGACTGGAGACTTGATCGGTGATTTGATGGGTGACTTGATGGGCGATCTAAGCGGCGACATACTGGACGATTTCGGCCCAGGCATCGGGGGACGATGCTTCGCGAATATCTTACTAGTCGACTGAAGCGGAAAGCCCGAAGACGAACCGCCCGTTGGCAGAGGCTTTCTCACCTCGCCAGAGGGAAGCGGCTTGCGAGGGGGCTTTGGACCATTCGTGTCCTTAACTGATCCCGACGACGAACTCTGCTCCTTGGGCGCCCCCGAAGGCAACGCGGTCCTACCCAGAATGCCAGAAGAGGTAGGAGTAGCTGAAGCACTCTTCGACGTCGGGGTCGGCGTTTGGCCCAGGATGACAGCCAATCGTTTGGGGTTGGAGGTCTTGAGAGTAACCATGCGCCGCTTTTTCGGGGAGGCCGTGGGAATCTTGTCAAGGTTCGATGACTGATCCGGTTCCACCTTGGGCCTCTTCGATGACGGGACATTATCCTTTTCTGGTCGAGGCCGCTTAGCCAGTACACCAGATTGAGACTCTGGCTTGACCGTCGGTTTGGGAGGAAGACCGGTGCCATTCGTTGGACGGCCCGCAGCAACTATAGTGTCACCAGAAGACGTCGGAATCGGAGCAGGGGCAGGCCGAGACGGTGAGAGTTGCTGTCCAGCCTTGGTGTTGATCTTAATCGACGATGGCTTTGGGGCAGGTAGAGGCACCCTGGCGTCGGGCACGACCGGCCGTGGTGGAGGCGCTGCAGTCTTGGGCTTCGTCTTAAAGTATGACTTGAACTTGACAATCAACTACAAACAGTTTAGCAATCCACTTAGAAACTGAGAAAAATGGGGGAAGAAGAATATGTAACAACTTACCCGATCCGAGAGCTGCTGCGCAGGCCGCTCCACCGTCCAGCCCTTGGGCAAGTTAAGGGTGAGCACCCAGCTTCTTGCTTCCTCAAACATCATGGCGGCCAGGTCAAGGAGCGATTCGACTTCAGCCCGTCCGAGGGCGGGGTGGTCCAATGCCTTGCGCATGGCAGTGCTGTAGTGCCTCTCATCGGCAGCATACGTCTCGTCCATTTCCTTCCTCAGAGCTTTCAGAGCCGCGTCCAAGTTCTCCTTTCGAGCGAACTTCTCCCTCCTGGCAGCCACTTCTTCAGCGCTGTCCTGGATAAGCAACAGAGCATCTGCTTCATCCGAGGCGGGCTCGTTCTTAACGGCCTTTGAATGTTCCCCGAATGCAATGGCAGCAAGCCCCCGAGCCACCGCTTGGATGAGTTTATCGCGGACAAAGGGCGATCGATCCGTCATGAGTGAGTAGAATAGGAAGGTGAAGAAGGTCGGGTCCATCAGGGCTCCAAGGTCGATAAGAGCCTCGAAGCACTTGATGCGGATAAGGTCCTGGGTTCCGTCCAGCAAGTACTGTCCAAAGTCGGCGTAGTCCATCGGGATCACCTCCGCCTTCATGAGGCGCTGCTTCGCATCCAAGCCGGCAATGGTCCATATGTTCTGGTAGGAGCTTGTCCACTCGTCACGTCTAAGGACTCGTTCTATCTGCTCCAGCGCCTGGTCGAGAAAGTGACGTTCTTCGTCAGAGGGTATCTTGACTTGGCGCTTGAACCACTCGTCCGCCTGCGTCGGGATGAGAGATGTGGCCAGTGCTTCGACCAGGACGGCAATGTAATGATGATCGGAAAACGGGTTGTTCTCGTTATTATTGAAAAGCAACTGATCGAGAATGAACTGTCGGGCCTCGACAGGACAGTAGCCTGCACCATCTCTGACCTCAGCGATGGCTCTAATGATCGAACATCGAACTTTGTACTGTCTCTTATCGGAGAAGTCGTTTGGCTGGGGCTGGTTTGTCTGATCGTAGCAAAACATCTCGCGATAAGCGCGCATGAGTTGGCGCAGACCCAGCATCGGGATATCTTTGATGTTGGCTTGTCTAGTGAGGGCTTGCGCCGCCATGGTCCGAATGCCGTGGAAATAGCGGCGATCAACAAGCGTCCTCACGAGGAACCCAGAGGCGATCGGATGGAGAGGGCCAGTGGACAGGTAAAGCATCGCGTCTTGCTGGGCGACAACGTCTCGATCCTGCTGCAGCTGGGACACGTACATGTACGGCTCCAGAGTCCTGTTCATGCTGCATGCCCACTCGAAGTCGGCATCGACTCGAATCCATTCGTAGGACTCCTGGTCCATCTTGCGCTCGGTTTCTGGGTCCCATTCAATCAGTTCCCAATCGCGCTGATCCTCTGGACTTTGAAGGACATCTCCGAGGCAGTAGAGAAGAGCGTCGTCAGTGTTTTCGGGTATCTCCATGCTAGCACCTGCGTTGTGCTTCTCCTTCATACGGCGCGTTCTCTTGAGGCGTTTGTACTTGGTGTTGTAAGGGATTTCAAACTTGGTGGACCGTGTGGCATCTTCGCGAATCTCTAGAATGTGCTCGTAGGGCGTTCCATCGGCCTCGTGTATACGGACGGTCATCGGTCCAGTAAACAGCGGTTGAATCTCGCCGGTCTTGAGATGCGCCCTTCGCTCCCTGACCGCCCGCAAGAACTGGTCCTTGCTGAGCTCCATCTTCTTGATAGTCTGATGCTGTACTTGTATCAACATGAGCTCGACACAGAGCCGCTTCTTGTTGAACTTGGCCTTGACATCGAACCGCGGGCAGCCGGAGCCGTACACCCACTGGTTCCAGAAACTCTCAAGGCGATACTTGGCAGCCTTTTCGCACGTGGCTCGAAACTTTTCGGTGTCGAGGATGAGGAATTTGTCGCTGCCCTCAATCTGCGCTCTGGTCAACTGCTTCTGCAGAATGCGGGTCAAGCCGTGACCGCCGGATGCTTTGCTGAGGCGCTTGTCGAGGATGAAAAACACGACTGGTGCCTTGAGTTCCATGAACTCCATCTCAAACTCGCCCAAGTGAAGGTTCTGTCCAAGGTCTGACAATGAGGGTCGGTCGACATCCACCTCGACAAGCTTATCCGACATCATCTTCATTCGAAACCGGTAATCATTGTTTCCACAGAGCTTTTTCATGAACAGATCCGTCATGAAGTGCGCCATGCCAACAACAAGCCACATATCTCTACGCGTGTTGGGAATCATGTTGATGCCGATCCATTGAGAAGTAAGAGTGTGGACGACTTTTCTCGTCGTCTCAATCTCAGGGTCGATGATATCCTCGGGATACAAAAGTCGATTGCTGACGAAGGCCAGAGAATGCAATACCACCGTGTCCTCCACCATGTCATCCAGGAAGCAGAGCTTGAAGTTGCCAAAGGGGTACTTGGCAAAAGTATACGTGAAGAAGTCGGCAGCCATGGTCAAGGCCGCAGCAGTGTTGCGGACCCAGTCGGCTCGGCCAGGTAAACAATAGGCGTGGATTTTCAGTGCGCTCATCCCAAGCTTCACTTCGTCCTCTTCGGTTCGGGACTCTGACGAGAGATTGATGTGCTCGAACGGGCCAATGGCAAAGCCGAGCTTCTGCACGGAAACCTGCTTCTCCGGCTCGAATATCATGATTTTCTTGTGGTCATCCTCGGGATCAACCGTCTCCTCCATAAGGAAGCCAGAACAGACGACCGACATTTCTCGCAACTTGTCCTCCTCAGCCAGCTTAAAGTGAAGGTCATGGCCATCGGCCTGCGACTTGTCCGCGCCATTATGAGATGGACCATCCTTCTTCGTCGCAAGAGCCTGTTGCAGGGCGTCGCCGAGGGTTCGCGGGTATTTGATGGATATCCTCCAGTCGCACCGAGCGCCGTGGTCGTCGACGCAGGGGAAAATGCAGCAAGCAGTTCCCGGCTGGATCGAATGGCGAGTGTACATGTGCGTGAATCGGTTGTCGAGCGGATCAACGCCCACAAAGTGCAGGCCGTCTCGGGGGTTCTTGGTCACAAAGGGTATGGTGATCTTGAATTGCTTGTGAGACTTTTCCACGGGATCCAGACTCGACATTGACTTCCTAATAATCAATCTCGGTCGTTCCTGTTCCCCCTTGCCTCGAAAGTTGACCTTGAGCGAGCCGTAGACCGGCGTAAAGCCCTCGAAGCCTCTATTTTCGGCGGGCACGTCGGTTTTGCGGCTGTGAAAAATGGAGCGGGCGCGGATCCGGCGAATGTCGTGGTGGTCGGCCCTCAGGTTCCAGCCCTTGGGCTGCGCGAGCTTCTCGTAGGGGTCGTGGTATTCAGCAGTCACCTTACGCTTCTGACCTTCCACGGGCTCGCCGTCGACCTCTCGCATCTCCGTGACCGTGATGTTGCTCGTGTCGATTTCGCACTGGGCAGCGTCCAGAAGGACCTCGTCGACTGCCTTGTCGGCAAAGGTGACAATGAAAATGTTCGTTGTGCCATCGATGCGTCGCTCTCGAAAGTTGACCTCGAGGTTTACTTCCTGTTTGAAGACGAAGTACCCGAGCACAGTCCGGTCCTCGATGGGAGGGAGGCCGTCCTCTCCGTCCAGCAGGGGGTGAGGCGACAGCGCTTCCTCCATGTCGGGCGTCGAGTTGGTGCCGCTGGTGCCGTTGGGAAGAGCTGCAGCCATGGTGGCGATCGCGGTGGTCTGAAGAGTGAGGTGGGAAGAGAAGGGAGAGAGGCGGGGCTCCAGCGAGCTTTATATGGCACAGTCACTGCATCGAGGTCGGTGAAATCGTCGCGAGCGCATCTGAGACGAAGGTGAGGACTATCAGATCTGCGTCAGCTGCATCGCATCTGGAGTCGAGTCGATCTGTCGCTGCTCGGAGCCTGAGGCCGGGGGGAGACAAGTCGCACGACGGCTGTGGCGACAGACAAGAGCGCTGCTGAAGGAGAAGGCAATCTGGCACCAACTGGATACGCCCAGAGAGAAAAGAAAGAAGACTGCGAAGCGCTGGCGACGGCGACGACTGGAAGTTGGAGCAAAAGGTCTGCTTAACAAATCCAAGTTGCCAGAGGCGGGCGCGCGTCTCTCGAAAGAAGCTCGAAAGGAGCACGGACCAGCTTGCAGCCCATTGTGGCTTCCGACTGGCCCAACCTTGCTCTACCCCAGCAGAGCAGCTTGTCCCGCCATTGGCCAGCAAGCCTCACGCATCGACGCATTTGGTGACGCCCTTTTGCCTGCATCTCGGTTTCTTCTCAGATTCACATGTTTGCTGGTCAGATCATGCGTTGAGTCATTGCTGAAGTTTGTATATCTTTCAAAGGCCTTCCGCATCACTTTCGCATCCCCTTGGTACAACGACCCCATTACTATAGTGCTACTGGTAGGTACTGCTACCGTATCTTACATTTGATGCTTGCTGCCGTCAACACCTTCATGTTGCCAAGCCATCGTCCTCCCCACGAGTATGAACTGCAAACGACTATGATATCACCGTAACCGCCAAACGCCCTGTAAAGCAGACCCCCCAAAAGACGCCAATCTGTATTTTGCCCTCCCAGCCTCCCCGCGTGACGCCCCCAAGTAGCAATGATTCAATGGTTACCTACTTCAAAGTCCGCAGCTCTCGCCTGTCCCTGCGCTTCTTCCTCTCACGCGCCTTGAGTGTTTCCTCGTCCCGATACTCTTCCGGCAGAATGAAGTCGGCTTCAGCTATGTCAGGGATGGGGTGACCCCAGGCGAGGATTTTTCTGCCGGCTCGTCTCTGCCTGTTCAGGGCGCTCTCGCGCTCATACCTCTTAGCGAAGAAAGACTTGAATTCTCTTGGCGGTTCTGGAGGCTTCGTCGGCGGTGCAGGTTTGTGAGCAGGCCGTGACCGCTTGGAGTTTGCTGCCGCTAGTTTCGATCTCGCCCTTGCTTCTCGTCGCAACTGCTTGGCCGGAGAGGACGTCTCGCTGGCATCGTCTTGCGAGGGTTCCTCTTCTTCGGCTTCGTCCTCGGCCTCGTCCTCTTCGTCCTCACTCTCGTCGCTCTCTCTGGACCGGCTATCCTCCCTTTCCTGGGATTCTGCGTCACTGTTGCCGCTTTCGTCTTCTCGCTCTGCCTTCTCTGCCAGAGCCTTCTCCTTCTCCAGCTTCCGCCGCTTCTCTTCAAGGTTCCAGTTGCGGAACTTGGCCAGTATCGCCTGGCAGCCCTTGATGAAGTGCATCCTGGCTGGTTCGAACTTCTTCTTCTTCGACTCAGTCACCCCGCTGACACCCATGACCCTGAGCCAGTCATGGCCCTGGAGGCCCTCCAGGAGTCGGATGATCTGGTCCTTTTCATGTTGCGCACGACCCTTTTCGGTGTTGCGAATCGACCGTTCGACCCTCTCTGCCTTTTTATGGATCGGCTCGAACAAGCTATCGGGCAAGGGGTCTTCGATGTTCTTGTTCTTGTGCTGAGCGTCTAGAAAGCCGAAGTCGATCCGCTGCGAGTCGAACACGTCAGTGAACAACGCATCGCCGTATCCTCTGATGGGAAAGTCGGTGCCACTCGGGTTCAGTTGGTGGTGGGGTCGAGGCCCAGTGCGTTGAGCGTCGGGGATCGCGCGCGACAAGCTGGTATCGATAATAAGAATCGGCGTGTCGGGGTTGAGCAAATCTGCGGTAAAGTTGGTCAGACGGCCGTTTGAAACAAGCAGTGCAGCATATAAAAAGGACGTTTGTCGAGGGGATTCGAGCGGAGATGTGTGCAGAACACACCCCAAGGAGAGAGAAGAGGTAAGGAAGTAGGAAGGGCTGCTCACGTTGCTCCTTGGGCTCGTTGCCTATCACCTCGTCGTAGTCCGGGAAATAGGCAGACAGCTCGCTCTTAAACCTGGTGGCCTCCTGCGACCGCAGCTTGCGGCCCTGCTCCTTGGTGTCTCTGGTGTCGTCGGGGCGCGGCTGCAGGCGATCGAGCTCGTGGCGTATGCCATTGATTACTTTAGCCTGGTGCTTCGTCAGGCTGGCGTTGGGCGGCTCCGGGTCTGCTGCGGCTGCGGAGATGGGCGCGGGCGTGGACGTGGTGGCCGTGGACGCTGCTGGCCTGGTGGGCGGCACAGGGGCGACGGGCGGCCTACTCGCACCTGCTGCGCTGCTCGCCACAGCGGCTCGTCGCGGTATCGGCGGCTGTACATTCACGGGCTCGCGAGGCAGCTGGGGCTTGGCCAGAATCTCGACTGCGATCCTCGTCTTCTTGTGCCGGAGGGCGTCGAGGTCGCGCTCGGCCACGTCGAGGGCTCGCTTTGTGCGACCGCCCGCCGCCGCCGCGCCGTGGTGGAAGGAGTTTGGCCCAGGCGGCGGGCGCGTGAGGGGGCTGGCGTTCACGTTACGGTCATAGGGGTGAAGGCCCTCAGCTCGCCGGTTGGAGCGGGTGATGGAGGCCATTGGCAAGCCGGAGCACGCCTGTCATGTTTCTTCAGGGCTGCTGCAGACGGCGCTGTCGCTGGCGGGACACGCGTTGCCTCGACGTCTTTTGCTCGATGGCACCGGGATGCCGCTTTGTAATTTTCGTGCGACGTGACGTTGATATTCAACTGTGCGATTCCCGCTCCATGGACGGACGCTCTGTCGCTTTTTTTTTCTCTCCCGCGCACCGTCCTTCAGCTCCTCCCTCCCTTGCGGCAGAAGGGCCCCGGGGGGCTCTAGCGCCTGCGCGCCATGGAGTTTGGCGGTTCTAGCGAGTGGCTCCAGTGGCTCTTGTCACCCGAACCGCCTGGGAGGTGGCGTCGTTACAGCGGACTTGCTCACTAATTCCCGGCGGGGGGTGCTCACACAGCCTCCTTTCGAGCTGGAGCTTGCAGGGCACTCGGAGCTCTGGCACTCCCGAGCTTCGAGCTGTTTGCATCGACGCGACTACGGTGTTATTGATGCAAGATGGGTCTGTTATGGATTCTGAGAGATTCTACCCAGAACATCAGCTTTTTTCTTCCGTTTCCGATAGCTGCTACCTAGGCTCACCATTCTTTGCTTCATAGCTACTACATGTACCTTGCACACCTCGAAGCCTGATAGACTAGAAACTACCCGGTATTGGTGTGTTGAGATGGAAGGCACAGTTTCAGTGAACCAAAATCATATTGGATGTCAATTCGCTCGTCTATGCATCATACAGCAAGAATAAGTTAAATCTAAACAAAACCAGGGGTATTTATCATGTACCGTATGGTAACAATCCGATCCAAACCAGAAATGCTTTGAGCCAAAGGAAAGCAATGCTTTTTTTTCCCCCCTCAACGAGATGTTGTTACGCTCCTCTTCTCAGATGCCTGTCCAGCCGTGGGCACAAGATGAAGCTTCTTCAGCGCCTTGATGGCAGTCTCTTCCACGTGCGCCTGCTTCTCGAGTTCAGTCTGCCGCTTCTGCATCTCGACTACTTGCCGCTCCTTTTGCGCGCTCTTGCTCGCGTCCTTTTCCTCCTCCTCTTTCTTCTTCATCTCCTTAGGGTGGATCGTCTTGTTCTTCCGGTGAATCGCCTTGTGCACAAGGTCTTTGCCCACTCGCCGGGTCTTGGTATACGTCTCCAGGCCCAGGAGGACGGCGTATGCCTTTGATATCGGCACGTGTCCCACATCGACGCCCTCAGCCTTGAGACTTCGCACAAAGGCGCGGAAGTTGGATGTCGGGGGTCGGTAGTGCCCGCTGAGGGGCGATAGGAAGGTGAGCTTGCCCTCCTTGATGCCAATGAGTCCTCCAGCCGAGATGCGGGCGCCCTGAAGAAACGACGAGTGCTGAAATGCGCCCGCCTGCTTGATGCCAATGTAGAGCCTGAAGGACGTGTCGGCGACAAAGATCCAAGTGCCGTCCTTGACCGTCTTTCGCAGCAGCTTGTTCAGGGTCGATGTGGCAGAGAACTGCTTCACCTTCTTGACGTCGCGCGGATCGGGCCGTGGGTTGGTGTGGCTGCTGTGGCTGTTGTGGTGGTCTGCGCGATGATGCTCGTGGTTCGGATCCGAGTATGATGCTGATGAGCTCGAAGTCAGCTCGCTGGACGATTCGGCGTAGGGATTCGGCTCTACTGCCGGCCGCCACGGCGGTGCTGGGTCGTCCACAGGAACGATGCCATATATGCTGTCCCTGTACTTGTCGCTCGTGTCAATGGGCTCGCCGTTCTTCGCCCAGCAGAGCCGGCCCTGATCGTCGACTGTGGCCAGATAGTACTGGCGTTCCTCTCGTGAGAGGTACCGGACCTGATCCCTCTCTAGTCTATCCCGGGGACATGTGTCGAGCGATATGTACCGCCCCTCGCCATAGTCGAGCCAGTAGAAGAAGTTTTCGTTGGTATCGGCTTTCCTCCATTCTTCGTGGTACATGCGCAAGTTGGTGCCGTATCGGTGCTTCTGGTCCACGATCTCCAACCAGTACTGCAGCCCCAGTGTGAGAGCTGTTGATCGCCGCTGGGCGTTGGCCTCCTCTCGAAGTTTTCTCAATTCCTCCTTTTCACGGGGCGACAGGCGAGTTGAGTCACTTGAGCTGTCCGAATCGGACTCTTCCTCCTCGTCATCATGGCCGGCCCGCAAGGCAATCATGCCCAGCTTCTTCCAGTTTGATCGCGCGATGGCATGGACATCGTTGGCATCCCCAGACGCCAGCGTATCTTGACTTTGGCCGGTGAATGACCTGCCTCGAGGTCGTGTGGTTTCGCGGAACTGGGCCTCGCGAATGGCCGTTATCCATCTCGTGCTCGGATCCAGCGTGAAGCCGTCCATCGCTCGCCTTGCTCGATAGCCCCGGAATGTCTTCTGAATGACGCGAGCAGCATCGCTCCTCTCATCGCTTCTGTCTGACTGCAAGCTTCGTCTGCTCTCCTGGTGTGATCTGCGCTTCTGCTCCTTGACTCTTTGCCTGATTTCCTCTTCCTTTTCCTCCTGCACGTGGGCAATGCGCTCAAACTGTTCTCGAGACGGCGGTATCAGTGAGTCCAGATACTGTTGCGACTTGGCTGAAGAGGACGTGAGGGTGGAGAAGCTCGAGGTGAAGCTGGAGCTTGTCGGATTTCTTGAATGCATGACTTCTGGTCGTCTAACACGTTCATACAACACCGGGGACCTCCCATGGGAGACAACTACTTCTGCGAGGTTGCATGTGTGGCCGGCGAAGAGAAAAAGACAAATTCAGAAAGATACCCGACGTCGGCTTATCCTTTCGTTTTCAATTTGCTGGAGAGTATGTCGAGCTGAAAAGCAAGCTGAAAAAGATGTTGGAAGGTTGGTCTAGAGGTTCGGATTGTCCGGCAGAAGCTCCGGATCTAAGAGCTGAGCTCCAGGTCGGCGGCAGGCTTTATATCTGGCTTGTCTTTGGATCACAGTCGGCACTACAGGCACGGGAAGACGGCCCTTTAAAGACGCTGATAAGAACTAAAAAAAGAGAGACCGTGGCCGCCTCCAATGAACAGCGGTACGTCTGCTGGACCAGGTAACATGTTTGATCGGGCGCTGACCACCTATCAGACGGGCCCCCTGAACTGGGGATTCTGTGCCGTTTGTTGATGACGGGGTGACGCAAGGACCCAAAAGCGTCGGGGCCTCTGGCAAACCATCATGGCAAGGCGAGAAGACGCTCCGCCTCCCATCTGAGATCTGGGGCCATATGATGGGCGGGACTACGGATACAAAGTGCTGCGAGAGCCGGATGCGCACTGGAGGGGGAGCTCGAGGGAGCTGAAGCTCTCGCCCTGGAGATGTGGCACGGCGGGAGTTATTTGCAAGGTATGCACTGCGTACTTACATGTACTCGGTATTACTGTGTTATTTCCAGAGAAACTTACGGATCACAAACACACGAGTTAGTGATGCAGTAAGATGACGTGACGTGGGTCCATCCTACTACCTACTATCTGCCAAGGTCCCTGTGAGAATGGAATTGACGACGCAAATGAATCCCGGAGTCGTCGTCCACTATGTGAGAAGAGATGGGAAACATGTCCTTGTCCTCCTGTTACCACCTGACTCGTTCAATGAAGACAAACAAGGAGATACAAATCCATTCATGAACCAGGCCTCTTTATGTACGTAGGTAGCAGAAGAAGAAGAAGAGAGAGCCCTGGAGAAGAAGTAGAAAAAAAATACATTAACACGCACACAGTGACGCAGCTGTCAAGCCTCGTGCATGCGGAATCCTCCGAAAATCTCTTGGGACCATCGATCTCCCAATGTCATCCCCCAAGTCCGCTGCGCCCAGCCGAGAAGGGATTAGGGCAGGATTCCCGATCATGGCGCCTCTTTTCACTCTCTCTCTGTCTCGGAAACGGCACGCTCTGGGCCAAGCAAAAAAAGACGAACGCTGCGGTTGGGCCTAGTACTGTAGTACCTAGCAGTCACGAAACATGTTTGAGGCGGTGCAAGGCGGAGCGGAGCTGTGCTGGGCAATGACATGGGAAATGCGAGAGGTTGGGGCTTAGAATTTTGTCAGTGATTGAATGAATGAATATGCATGGAGTTGGATGGAAGTGATGGGGGGATGTGGAATATGAGGCTGCCGCATGCAGAAGTTGTTACATGTATGTTCTGGAAGCGGTTCGAGGGAACATGGTGTGGTATGATAGGTAGGCATGGAATCAACGGTGGTGCAGCGCGCGTATCGCTCAAGGGGTCCATGAATGCATGTATCATCGCAGGGGGGGTTGCAAGGACACTCCGTTGATTCGGCACCCATATATTATTGCTGGATCTATAACTTTGCTCAGGATTCCTCATTATCATTACTGGTATCTTATATACTACTACTACATCTGCTGATTATCAAACAAGACCGCATTATCATTCCACCATTACCTACCGCGCCGGCCTCAAACATCCTAATAACACATATGTGAACAGTACCAGATAGAAAGGACATGCTCAGAATAGAAACGAAGAGAATGTAACCCAAAAAGAAAACTCTCAACTTCAGCGTCGTCCGGTTGCACGTGGGTGGTGTTCCTCTGTTGTTTCGTAGCCCATGCGTAAGCGTCCATGTTTTGCCCTTTTCTTTTCCCACTATACCCAGATGATTATTCGACAAGTAGCGTGACGCATAAAAAGTTGCAGTGAAGAGGACTCACGATCCGCCGCGTAAGTTACGCAAAGAGAAAGTCTTTAAGAACAGGTGACCCGGAGAACTCTGGGTTCAACATAATACAACTGGAAAAAAAAAACGCATTGTCAGTAAATGTATGCACACACATATAGAGTCTGTCGCAGCGTAATGGGGAGAGACGCAATTCGTACTTTAGGAAATATTGCAGCCCGGCGCGGCGCTTCTCTAGAAACTTGGGGCGAAACTTGAAGATTGCGCTTTTTGGCGGGAGCTCCGGCACGGCCGCCTTGAAGTTGGGAAACGAGGATGTGAGCTTTTGCCGGAAGTCGTCGAACTCGGAGTAGCGCTTTCGAATATTCATGTAGCTTCCCTATATAACACATCGAGGCGTCAGACAAGGGCTCTCTCTCTCTCTCTCTCCCACGTAGATGCGACAACCCAAAGGGCAAATATATCGGCCACTTTCGATGCGCCGAGGCACTCGCGCAAAAGGAATCTGGCAGGCGAAGAAAAAACTCACACTCAACGTCTCGACCCGGACGTTCCAGACGACGAATGCGCCAATGTTGGTGTTGCTCCCGTTGACGACAATGTAGTCGGTGATCTCAACGCTCTTGGCCCAGCACGCGCTGTTCCTGTCGTCGTCGCTCGTGTCGTTGTCGCGCAGCGTTATCGGCAGGATGGACTCGGCGGACAGGTTGGAGACGGTGCGCTGGTGCGCAAAGGCATGCGGCCAGTACGGCGGCGGCGAGGTGACTGTGGCGGAGCTCGGCGATGTCGTCGCGTTGCGCAGCGCTTCTTCCTCGCCCTCGCCCTCGCCCTCGGCACGGCTGGCTTCTTGTCGTCGCGAGGCGGAGGAGGCGCTGTCGTCTCTGGACGCAAGCTGCGTGTCCAGCCTGCTCAAGGTGCGACCCGGCGCTGCCGCTGCGGCTGCGCCAGACTCGCCCGCCGGCGGCCGTGGCCCTGTCTCGCTCGTCAACTCGCTTGTTGGCGCATGGTTCTCGTCTACAGCCGGCGCCATCCAGCCATGTGTAGGGTACTAGTATCGCAGATTGCTTGCGTGGCTATCGATGGAGATGGTGTCTTTCGTCTAGATCTGAGCCGTAGCCCTTGTCGTCTTCTGGAGGAGTTCTTGGAGATCCCTTGGCGGGAATTGACTCGTCCAGGATCGGGTCAGAATGCGAGATCGGCTGTGATGCTGTGCTCTCGATGTCGTTGGATGGGCTGTAAGGGACTGAGAGAAGCTGGCGGTGGTAGATGGAAGAGATCCATGAGAAGTTCTAGAAGGGACCCGACCCGACGTCCTGCTGGAATTTGTGGCCTATCGCTCGCCATCTTTTCTTACACGGCCTCCGGCTGGCAAGCAAATGGCCCGGGAGTCCGGCAGAGTGGCGTAACGACTAGGACTCCCACACGGCAGCTAAAACCTGCCACGAACGTGGGGTTCCATGTTTGGTCGGGACTAAGAAACACCAGAAAAGCCATAAGGCTGTGACGTAGTAGAGATTCGTCGACTACCTCTACTATAGTACATGACGACGGTCATGAGCCAAGGCACCTTCACCTAGTGTAGGTAGAAGGAGGCAGTACTATCCGAACATTGTGCAGACAAAAGGCTATGCTATGAGTGCAAGACATGGCTCAGGAGCTCGCTCCACAGGTTCAATCTCAATGTTGGGGGAAATCCATGGCCAGGAGCCCATGTGGCAGATTCGCAACCAAGGAGCGGCTATCGAGAGCCTCAGCTCAGGGGCCTGTGGAGCGACATGCCTTTGGCGTAGGGACTTGACCTGGGCAGATCGTGAACCAGATGTGTGGTTCATCGGAATTGGCCGCTTGCACGCACCACTGCTCCAAGAGTTGAAGTCAATGCTTCAATCGCAGTTAACCTGGTGTTCTTGTTGTCGGCTATTCGCGCACCATCTCGTGAGGATGTTTGCGATGCTCACTCTATGCATATCCACTGCTACGCAAAGATATCAGCTGTTCTAGTTGCTCTCGCTGACTGAATTTCCAACCCATTTCCGAGATATTCGTAGCCGAGTCTGCTACCTGGGCGTCTAAAGTTGCCTGGTCATGATGCTGCTACCAAAAGCGTGTCATGGAAGTGATTGCGGCTCTCTCAGGCTGGAGCAGTGATGCCACCATCGGGTGAGGATAGTCTGTATGCATGCACCTTTGTTAGCGGCCGATGGTTTGCCGTATCGCTGACGACCTGGTATGTGATGGCTGGTGGTGTGTCATGACCATGGAACGGCTAATTTGTTCGGTGAATGGGAGCCCGACGTTGCAGACACTCGTATTGGCTTTTTGCCATGCATTTTACCATGCCAATCATTCTTGCTCTGCCTCTTGGATGATTTGGCGACAGACATCATCAGGGTCTCCATCGAAACAATGTGACCTCCAGAGCCTGAGTGAATCAGCTATCGCAACGGCGGTGATGATGAACAATCTCTCTTCTCTTCCTCTCCTGTATCAATGCTCCGTTAAAGCGCGGGACACTGCTTGATACGATACAGCATCCTGCCCGGCTTGATAGCTGTGCGACTGCTGTTGGCCACGGTGGCGGTTTCCCAGCATCAAATTGCTGTCCAGCCGCGAGACAATGATTTGTCTGAATGTGAGAGCCAATCTTGCATGCTGCTGCCTGTCGCCACTGTCTCTCCATCACTACATGTACTCGGATGAGACAGCCAGAGCAGATGACCCATCGCAATCATACTCTGGTGCTTTGTGCTGAACAGCCAAAAATGACCACCATTTGGCCGACAACTGGTTGCTGGGAGGTCTGAGACACGGCCATATCGGGCTTTCGATCGATCTGAGAAAGCGCTCCGTTGCATGGGCAACATGAGTATTAGTAGAGGCTACCGAGCAGATGCTCTCACCGTCTGTTGACCGTTCAGAGAGGCATCTGTATATTCCGTACATTACCCTGGTAGGCAAGTATTTATACCATGATACAGTCGCCTTGGCTACGATACGGTGTGAGTATACAGACAAGCTGGTCATGGGTGACCCCTGTAACCCAGTCATGGGCAATGCCCGGCTTTCCTTTTTGCACTAAAATTGATGACCTGGACATTGCCCAGGTCATCTCTACGTTGCTGTGCCGACTTCATATACCCACCTGGGCACATATAAGCCACACCGATCAGACTGGGAAGCCACACCGATCAGACTGGGAAGCCACACACCGATAAGATAGACTGGGAATTGGTCTTGCAGTGGATGTGTATGCATTGCAAATTGATTTCCAAGTCCTTACAATCAGTCAATTAACCACATCGCAATCAACCACATCGCAATCAACCACATCGCAATCAACCACATCGCAATCAACCACATCGCAATCAACCACATCGCAATCAACCACATTATAATACTATATCTGCAATATGGCTACAACTGCTTTATAATATAAACTCTATATAAGTACATCAGTGGCTTTACAGCATATGTGGCTGTAGGTGGGAAACTTAGTCGGCACAGCAACGCAGAGATAACCTAGGTAATGCCCAGGTCATCAATTTTAGTGCAAAAGGGAAAGCCGGGCATTGCCTATGACTGGGTTACAGGGGTCACCCATGACCAGCTTGTCTGTGTAGTCATACGGTGTGCAGTAGTAAGCTGCATCAAGAGTCCGGCCTCTATTCATGCTTGGAAGCTCGGGGATGATCGTCGTCTGATGTGATGGGGATAATCAGCGTCCAATTTTCCTTCTCCACACAACGGTTCTAAACGGGACCCTGTTGACCCTCTTTATAACGCTCAGGCAGGCCTGGGCTCTCATTCGCGAATCGTCGTGCTGGTTCCAACCTCCTCCCTCCAATTTGGCTCTGCCCCAGATTCTCAGATCTGCGAGCCAAGCTTTCGATGCCAGCGGCAGCCGTGGGCATTGTTCTCTCGTATCGTTGTCTGCAAATGGAGGCATACAGGCGCTGTATGTGCGTCTGGCAATACGAGCGAAACCGCTCAGTCTTGTACCCCGAGACTTGCCTCCATCGTCACGACGCCGGGGATGCTGGGTGGATGCTCATGGAAGCACTGCTACGGGGCCCGTCTGTGCTCGTCAGGCCCCCATGCCACCGAAACTGAAGCATATTTGCGCAGAAATGACACCGAGCACCCAACTGCCTTCTTGGGCAGGGAGGAGGAATGGAGTCCTGGCCGGGATCGCGGTGCATGTCTCTGACAGGTCATGTACAGCCCTTGTAGCTCGTCGACTCCGAAGGCGGCCCTCGGGCACTTTCGAGCCTCATCAATACACAAGAATACCGCTTGAGCACGGTAGTAATCGTACACAAACCCCTAACAGAGGAACTGGAGGACCCTCATCCAATGTTTAGATACCTGAAGTGTCAGTGAAGCATGAAATGGTGCTTGGACACAGGGAAGCTCTCGTCCCGTTTGTCCAAGTATTCCCCCGCGCCCCCCCTTCGCATCGCTAGGACTCTTTGCAATGTTGCAGGCATGTTGATCGCGGCCTGGTTATGTCGGTGGATCTCCCCACGAATGTGACTGTTCAGGCCAGCAGAGTGAGTCGGCTGCATTCCTTGCGGATCTTTTTTACGATATCAACAGGCTTCCTTACTGCCTCCTCTGCCTCCTCTGAAGCCGTTGTGTCTTTGGTAGTGTGCGGAGAACGCGGAGCATTTTCGCCTGTCTTCTGGAGGTGCCTACTGGCCGCAAGTGTCTGCATAAGGGCGATTCTGTAGCTCCCGTCTCCATCTGCATGCATAACAGAATACGAAGGGGGGGCGACTGATAATAATACGGCGTAGAATGGATGGGTGGCTCTCCCGATATCCTTCGTCAACGACCAAGCGGAGAATCCTGGCTCGATGGGCGACAGGCTCAAGCGCAGGCTCAACTTGCCCTCGGCGCTGGCTAGCGGGCTCGTAATGCTGGAACCCCGTCGACATTTTGCCTGCGGCACGGCTTGATGGAGGGTCCGTCCGAGGAGCCGCACGCTGCCCATCAGGTTATCGCGGTTGTACGCATGCTACGTACGCATATGTAGGGAAAGATTGCTTCAAAGATAGAGGCCAGAGTCGGACAGCAGAACGCCAGAGTAAACACTTGTACCACGGAGTTTCGCAGAGGGAGAGTCTGGCTTGCTGTGTTCAACGCCATTGGCAGATCCAGCCCTTCTTCTCCCGCCTGCCGCGAGAGTAAGCCGCTCGATTCATTTCCCAGCCTGCCCAGAAGCTCATAAAAGGGGGGGAAAGAAGCTAATACTGCAAGCTCGGATCTTTCCACTAGCGAAGACGCGCTACTACTGCGCACTAGCGGGCAATTTGACGATGGATGATATGACTTGTATTGAAGGTACTTGGCTTTTCTCGAGCCCCCCCCGTGCCGCCGAAAAGTCACGTATTACCTTGCCGAACGTTGTTGTTTTGGCCCTCTGTCCAAACGCTGTTCGATACTTTGTAGATAGCTGCTTCTTGTCGCCACTTGGTGCAAAGCTTCTCAGCAATTGAGTGCGAGAGTGCAGTAGCAGCAGCACTAGACCGAGCTCCAGATGCAACCTTACGAGGTACCGCTGCTTGTTAGCCCGGCACTATCACGACTCGCGGCATCGATTCGTCTCTTCCCTCCCTCTTTTCCATCTGCACCTACATAACAACCCAACAACGAAGTACCGACGCCCATCCGTCAAGTACAAGTATACACGCAATGTGAGACCCAAGGGGGCCCCGTTTGCTGTGCCCAGACGGTGGCCTGTGGAGGGCAACACGAACTGGAGCTAGCCTGATACTGAAGCTGGCCGTTTGTGCGTCCATCGGCTTGATAGGGAACAGCTTCGAGCTGGGGGCCCCCGTGGACAGGACAGACTCCCGGCTTCGCTTCCCACCCGCCCTGGTCACTCTGGCTCTTCTGGAGACATCCTGAGCCGGACCTCCGTCGCCTCCGCCGGCCAGCTCATAAAAGTGCCAGGTGCTTTTCTCGCCGCGTGCCTCCTCCTTTGATCCTGTCCTGCTTCTGCTTCTTCCCTCGCCGCCGCTGCCATCTCTGTCGTTAACGAGTCGTTTGTTCGAGCTCCTTCTCCTTCTTCCCCAGTCTCTCGCTTCTGGATCCGCAATTCATTCTCCTGCACCTGCCGGTCGTTTTTACATAATCTGTGAGTCCTCGTCCGAGCTGCTTCCTCCGTCTTCTCTCTCCTCTCTTCCTCTCCTGTCTTCTGTATCTCGCGAACAAGCATTCAATTTGTGTATTCGTTGCAGACAGCATCGCTAACACCGCCCGGCGACCGTCCTCCACAGCATCATTGGCCTATTCCCCATCACGAAGCGCGTCTTCTCCCTCGACATAACATCACATACAACAGTCAAGATGGTGTCTCTCAAGTCACTTCTGGTCACCGCCACCATGGTTGCCGTCTCCTTAGCTAAGGACTACTACATCGATCCCGACAGTGTTCCTTTGTCGACAAGACGTGAGCAATCAACTCATCCAGCGAGGAAGTACTTCGATGCTAACGGGGATACAGAGAACTGGTGCAACTCGGAGACGTCGACGTGCCCCCTCATCTGCCAGCAGACCACCGACAAGAAGACGCTGGTCAACGAGTGTAATCCTGTACGTCACTAAGCTTCTCGTTGCGGGCCTACTGTGCTCATGCTGACGATGCCTCTTACTAGAAAACATTGAGCTACGGCTGTCTCTGCGGTGACAACAAACAGCCCAATATTTCCGAATACACCCTGACGCTGCCATTCTTCATCTGCCAAGAATATGTCGTTCAGTGCCGAAATAACTGCGGAGGAGACAACACTTGTGCCTCTAACTGTGCCGAGGAGAACCCCTGCGGTGCCACTGATCCCAAGCGGTACAACACGACCGCCACTGCTACTCAGACAACGGCAGAAAGCACCTCCACCACCGCAGGCCCCGACACCATCTTCACTGGCACCCCCGGCGGCGGAAGCAGCAGCAGCAGCGGCAAGGGCAAGTCGATGGCAGCCCCCGCGGTCGAGGTTGGACGAGCCTATGGACTGGCTGTCCTTCTCGGAACCATGTTTGTTGGGTTTGCCATGCTGTAAGACGATGGTGTTTTGAAAAGGAGTCGTGCGATTGAGCAAACATTTGGGGTGCTCAGGAGGATCGCTCATAATGGTTGATTGGTTTGGATTTTTCATTGGAGCGCGCGCTTTACATTTGTATGCCTCGACGTTGACATATACGTACGGGGTGAGGTTGGGCTATGGAATTACTAATACTTTTGCATGCCTCTTTTGATACGATACAATTGATACGATTTTAATTGCCTGCCATCTTGAACCGTCCGCTTGTCTCTTCTCTTGCCCTCTGTTTTCCTTCATTGGGTAATTGGAGGTTGATTTGAGCATATGATTCGCTGTTATATCGTACCTTAGCACCGTGAATCGGGGACGGAAAAATGTTTGGAGGTACCAGTCGACATGCATTTAGGCTAACGCGGTTGATCTTGCATGGACGAATGCATTGGTGCGAGTCTATTCGGACATGTGAACTTTTTGTTGAGCTTTGGCACATGATGCTTCCAAGATCACGCGATCTTTCCCAGAGTAGTTGACATCATGGCGAGGGAGAGGCTCGATGCATCTGCAATATCGATACGCACGGCCTCCCTGGAGGAGACTCTGTGCAGGGTTTACGTGCATATAGAGGGGATAAGGTCGCTGCAGGGAGGAAGCTTGCCGATTGAGCGATGGAGGATCAGATGAAGCTGGACATTTGTAGGTATTTTCAGCAGGCTTGTCGCTTACTATACCTACCCAAGTATGTGGTATATGATACAATGATGACTGTCATACCATATGTTGTCTTCTGCTCTCTCCCATTGCTCTCGTCCCTGAACTTTCACTGCTTCGTAGATGATACCCTATTTCGTACTAATAGTTGGTAGTCCATCATGGTGTCACAGGATCTCGGCGCAACATCACCCGCAAACTCTCATTGCGTCGCCAGCAACCAATGCCATGACATCTTAGCGCTTCCTGCCGGGTTCTCGATCCGGTGTTGCCAACATCACACATCACAACTACTACCCGTTACTAGCACCTGTGATACCAAAATGACTCTGACATCCCTTTCTGCATCAAGTCAGGTAGAGTGCCTCGAGATCCCCAACAACTCTCAGCGTCTCACAAGGTACCGCTACTACTCCGAAAGCTGAGCGTCTGAGGTCGGGAGATTGGTCTAAATTCGACATGCACTTGGCTGGCGGCTTTCACGTGCTGGCGTCCACGCACCAACCGGCAGATTACGCAGAGTGGGGCCCGCGTCAAAGATGCTCCATTAGGCGAGCCGTGGAAGCTCTCCAGCAGCTCTTTGGGGGGCTTCTCGGGCCCTGTAGCGCTTCCAGCTCAGGGGACTGGGACGGGTTTAGCGGTCCCAAGAGGCCCACGGGCAGATTTTCCGAGGCCTGGTCTCTTTAGCAGGGGTCCGAGGCACCACAAACCGTCGCTCCTCATGCACGCCTCCCAACGAAACCAGACTCTTGGTCACTTGGACGACCAGCACCAGCAAGAAAAAAAAGAAAAGTCCTGTCTGAGGTTTGCGCAGTCTCGGACGCACGGGAGCAAGGAAGTAACCTGCTCGTGCTAGCTCTTCCCGCAGAGACAAACCTGGAGCAACCGCAGAGGCTGCCCCCCTTTGGCGCCGCTTCTCCTTGTGTCCTCTTTTTAAAGAGAAAGCTCCTACCTCCCTCCGGGCCCCGGCCTCTCGCCCCCCTCTACGATGTCCAGCAACACGCTGCCATTGCACCAAGGCGATATTACCTCAACACGAGGTGGTGGCAGTATGGCTCCTAACACAAGTAAGCCGAGATCTTGTCTGAAGCCGAGGGGGTGGGAATGGGGTGTCCTGCTTCGTCTCGATGGGTAGTGGCCGGGTGGCGGCGTGATTGAAACGACAGCTGGAGGACATCGCCTGTTTCCCCTTCCTATCCAGTTATACCGGCGGTGGCTAACCCGGAATTGGTGGACTTAGAGCAGGCTGTGGCCGAGTGCATCTCAGACGATGCCCTGATCCATCTCAAGTCGTACAAATACTCGAGCGTCGATAAATCACCAGTATCGAAATACATTCTGGGTCCTTGGGTATGGCCTCACCGATCGAAAGAAAACCCCCCCTCGCTTCGGCATGACGTTGCCCATCGACGCTGCTCTGCCCCTCCTCGCGACGACACGACAATGCAAGACAGGGATGTTGCAAGATGGTAGCTAACGGGGATTGCTCTGCAGTGGAATGCCTTCGTCGAGATCCTGCCGCTATGGCTCGCGCCCAACATGGTCACCCTTCTGGGCTTCTTCTTCATCCTCTTCAACGTCGGGTTGATGGTCATTTATGTGCCCGACTTGGTGGGACCCGTACGTCACCGACCTGCAAGCCGCGCGCGTCTCACCATTGCTGACAGAGAAACACCGTGTAGGCACCGTCATGGCTATACTTTAGCTTTGCGTTCGGCCTCTTCATGTACCAGACGATGGACAATGTCGACGGGAAGCAGGCGAGAAGGACCGGGACCTCGAGCGGTTTGGGCGAGCTCTTCGACCACGGCATCGATTCGCTCAACTGCACGCTCGCCAGTTTGCTCGAGACGGCTGCCATGGGGCTGGGCACCTCGCCTTCGGGTGTCTTCACGGCGCTTGTTCCCTGCCTCCCTATGTTCTTCTCGACGTGGGAGACGTACCACACTCACACCCTATACCTCGGCTTCTTCAACGGCCCTACCGAAGGCCTCCTCATTGCGTGCGGCATCATGATTGTCTCTGGAATCTACGGGCCCGACGTCTTCACGAAGCCTTTGGCACACATCTGGGGCGACCACCTGCAGGGAGTGGCTCACCTCATTGGAGACGTATCTTTCCGGGATATTTGGGTCGGCATGTTGGTCTTGCTGCTGGTTACTTGCCACATCCCCTTTTGCGTCCTGAACGTTGCCCGTGCACGCCGAGCAAAGAACCTCCCTGTCCTTCCTGTTTTCTTCGAGTGGATTCCGATGGCCGTCTTCACCATCTGCATTGGCGCTTGGGTGTTTTCGCCCTACAGCTCGCTCATGAAGGACAATCACCTTACCCTCTTCTGCTTCACCATGTCCTTTGTGTTTGGACGTTTGACGACCAAGATGATTCTGGCGCACTTGACCCGCCAGCCGTTCCCTTACTGGACTGTCATGCTGACGCCGCTGGTCGGCGGTGCCGTTCTCGGGAACCTTCCTCGAATCGGCCTTCCCCAGATCAGCCCCGAGCTGGAGCTGTTCTACCTGTGGGCATACCTTATCTTCTCAATGGTGGTCTATTTCCGCTGGGCCTACCTGGTGATCACCAGCATCTGCAACTTTTTGGGTATCAATGCTCTCACCATTCCAAAGGAGAAGCAGATGGCCAACAAGATGGCTGCGCGAGCCGCCACCAAGCTGCATTAAATGCATGCGATGTATCACCATCTCGACGAACCAGAGGAGGCCTTCATTCTTGAGGCCTTGATTCTTGAGGCCTTTTACTTTTTCACTTTCACGTTGTGTACATTTCATTCATGCTCCTCGACACAACTAATGCCCTCATGAACCAAAGTTAGAGGCTTTGATGCGGAATGAGAATCTCAACACTCGGTGGTGGGTAGGCTTCAAACATGATAAAAGACGGAGGGGAAGCCAGATGACACGATAAGCATTCAACTAGAAGACATGGATCGGGGACACTTGCACATAGAGAAGGAAAGACGACTACGTTTTGAGCAGCTCGGTGCACGATGCCGAACGGCTGATTTGGCGTTTGGATGGTGCTTTACGCTTTTGTAACATGGAATCGCTCTGGCCGATTTGTCTTCTTGCGCCATGATGGGCGATGTGCAACAACATCCTTACTTGGTATTCCTATTAATACGGGGCTACATACTATAGATTCAGCAGCACGATTAGGCGTCATTGTTTGATCAAGAACACTTTCATCGAATATTCAACCTTTTAGGAGTAGTGTGAGCAGTTCCTGACAAGGTACATATGTAGATAGAAATCTGCAGTCAAGGTTCGAAAGCAACGTCAAACCGTCACACAGCAGTAAATACCAACCATTCGAGACCCCTAATAAAGCCCCTGAAGCCACATGCCGGCTAAACACGTTGACGAAGCGCAGTTCGAGAAATAGCGGCTCAACAAAAGCCCAGGAACAAGGGCCCGAATTCCAGGGCCTCCGCAATGCGGCTTAGCGGGGATGATCCCGCAGTGGCCACGACACCCCGTTTGTTGCTTGGGTCTTACATGGGCTCTGGCTGAGGCTAAGATAACAGCCAGATATTTGGCGATAACACATGTGCTGGACAACCTCCCTTATACATGCCAGAACAGTAAGCACTGATGTGGTTGCTGCCGAGACGATGACAGCCTTGTCTTGACGTCTACCATTTGTTCTGTCTAGCGTCGCCGTCTCTTGTTCTTCTATTCTGTCTTTGTTTGTTTGTCTGTTACTTGCTTTTGGCTTGCTTCACGCATTGAGGGGAGCGCGCAGAGTGGCCCTGCAGGTTGGAGCCTCTCCGTTGACTTCAATACTATCACCACCACTCTCCATATAAGCAAGACGAGATGCATCTCAACGTCCTGCGAGCATCCCTCGTGGCCCCGCTCCTGAGCCTGGTGGGCGCCGCTCTCAGCATCGGGACATTGACCGACGACGACCTGCGCAGCCTTCCCTCTCCCGGCCAGGACTTTGACATCCACAACGGCAAGCTCCTGGCGCCCATCCTGATCCCGCGCGTCCCCGGGACCGAAGGCCAGGCCAAGACGCAGCAGCACTTTGTCGACTTCTTCAAGGCCAACCTGCCCGACTGGGAGATTCTATGGCAAAACTCCACCTCCAAGACGCCGGCGACGGGCGACAAGGACATTCCGTTTGCCAACCTCATCCTGCGCCGCGACCCGCCGGGGTACGCCGCGGGCGAGGTCGGGCGGCTGACGCTGGTGGCGCATTACGACAGCAAGGTCGAGCCCAAGGACTTTATCGGGGCGACGGACAGCGCGGCGCCGTGCGCGATGCTGATGCACGTCGCGAGGAGCATCGACGGGGCGCTCAAGGCCAAGTGGGACGACATGGCGGCGAGCGGTGGGCTGGACGATGGTTTGGAGCCCGGGGTTGGGGTGCAGATTCTCTTGCTGGATGGGGAGGAGGCTTTCGTGCGCTGGACGCAGACGGACTCGCTGTATGGGGCAAGGTAGGCTGTTGCATTTTCTTTCGTGTTATTATTATCCGAGCCTCTGTGCGTCTATGGATGGCATCGTTGACATTGTTCTTTCTAGGTCGTTGGCTGAGACGTGGGAATCGGAGTTCCATCCTTCCATGTCGACCTACAGGACGCCACTGCACTCCATCAGCCTCTTTGTCCTCCTGGATCTGCTCGGATCAGCCAATCCCAGAGTGCCGTCCTACTTCTTAACCACCCACTGGGCGTACAAGAACATGGCCGCACTGGAGAAGCGCATGCGAGACCTCGGTCTGCTCGAGTCTAACTCCACCCATCCGTTTCTGCCGGACGCCGACAAGCAACCCAACCAGTTCGGCTACGGAGGCATCGAAGACGATCATATTCCCTTCCTCAGGCGAGGCGTCGACATCCTCCACTTGATTCCCACGCCGTTTCCCGACGTGTGGCATACGATGGAGGATGATGGCGAGCATCTCGACATGCCGACTGTGCTGGACTGGACGAAGCTTGTTCTGGCCTTTACGGCAGAGTGGATGGACCTGTCGGGGCATTTCCCAAAAGCGGCCACGAAGGACAAGAGGAGCGAGACGATGCTGGAACCGAGCCAGAGGACAGAGTTATGACTACGTTGGGGGAGCGTGTCATGATTGGAACGAAGTCCCGAGGGTTTTGTAGATCGAAAGCCGGAGGATTCTACCTACTTGTTGAGGCAGAGTTTGTCATTTAGGCCAAGTTGGCATTGCATTGAGCGTTGCCATGTACATACAGCTAGATTTTCATTGCGTTCAATCAACATCATTCATAAGCATCCCTCGACCTACATCAAAAACATCAAGACAGCAGACATCCTCTGTTCAGAATGTCCTCCCGCAGAGATTACAGTGCATTATATACAGTGCATCGGGTCGCATGCACCGTATGTCGTACCTGGCAGCCGGCCAATCGCAGCCCCCACCTGCGACTCAACACGTAACCTTTAGCACCAAAAGCTATCTCCAAGCTGTCTGTCATCTTTTTGGGGAGAGCAATCGCATCTTCCCACTTCGCACCAAAACAGCCCGCCTGCCCACCATGCGATTCTCCGTGGCCTCGACCATTTTGGCGCTCGCCAGCATCGCCTCTGCGGCGTCCTCGTGGACCTTTTCGGACGGGACCGTTCATGTGACCTCCAAAGCCGGCAACGATGCGGTAGCAAAGTGAGCTTTCCCTGGTGCCGCCAAGACTGAGCTTCCGCTTTGGTTGCGTTTCCCAGCCCTGCGACACATGTGTCCTCTGGTCTACACGACATAACGCTTGGGACTTGATTAGTTGTACTGACAATTAGGAATCTAGGTTCTCTAGCGATAATCGAGTGCAGAACACCCTTACCCTGGGCCACCAGGACAAGCTCAAGGTGACGCTCACGACAAAGGAAGGGTCCCAAGCAAAGCGGCCGCACCAAGCGTTCCTGGTCGTGAAGGAGGCGTCCGGTCTGGAAGCGCCCTTCCCCCTGACCGTGAAGGAGTCTGGAAAGGGAACAGTTGAAATTGTACGCTGAGCTCCAACGAAAGAAACAAAACAATTGGCTGGACGAACGAGCAAATCTAATACCAAGAGGCAGACCCAGAAAGACCTTCCCGTCCAGTTGCTTCTCTCTCAGGAGCCCCTCGAAGCCAGCCTTGTCCTGGGATCCTTTGGCTCGACCAAGGGCTCGGTTACGCCCGTCTTCGACTTCGCCGTCAAGCTAGACCCGGCCACCGCTGTGCCGAGCTACGAGAAGCCGCTGCGCTATGGCAAGCTCGCTGAGATTCATCACATCTTTCGGGCCGATCCCAAGAACCCTCCCAAGATCGTCTCGATTGCATTCTCACTTGCCGTGCTAGCGACCATCCCGGCCCTGTTCATCGGCGTACGTTTTCATATCACCATGGGCATAGCGAACGAGAAGATGGATGTGCTAACTGGTCATAGTGGTTCGCCATTGGTGGAAACTTTACCCATGTTCAAAAGGCCCTGGGCAGCGCTCCCATTTCGCACGTTGTTTTCTTCGGATCAATCGTTTCGATGGAGGGCGTCTTCTTCCTCTACTACACCAAGTGGAACTTGTTCCAGACTCTGCCGGCGATTGGCGTTGTTGGAGTGGCCGCCTTCCTGAGCGGAACAAAGGCTTTGGGAGAGGTGCAGCGCCGACGATTGGCTGGTGAGAGGTGAGGATTGCAGAGAGCATGGCGGGCAAACGAAATTGGAGTTGAAGGTGGATGATAAGAGGCTACTGTCCTCCGTCTATAAAGCAAGTGGACCGGACTATATCATCTAGCAGCCTTGCCTGGCTGAAAAGGACGATGGGCATCTGGTGACAACACGAATTGCATTGCTTTGACGGCATGGAGAGTTGATAAAATACGACAGACGCTGTCAAGATGATGTAAGACTGAATGTGTTCTAGCATAATGTAGACGAGCAGGCATCGCCCAACAAAAAACTGAAGTGCATCATGACTGATCAGATCAGATGCTCTCGGACAGTTCTGGCATGCCGAGGCCCAAGCTGCGAATGACGTTACGTATTTGGTGATGATGTCAGCAGCTTTGACCTCCAACCTCACGAGACGCCGGCTCTCCCTCGTCGACTGCCGATTTCACTTATTCTTGGGCTAAACACATTACTGTGATTTATTGAGACGTTTCGTGCATCTGGGCGATTCTCCTTGCATAATATATTGCCGGCTGTCTAATCTCGTACTCGATTGATTCCAAGCGCCATCTTTGCCACAAGAATCAGTTGGAGAACCGGCTCCTTCAATCGCGATCAGGATCCCAATCCTTTTGAGAATTGGTTCGCCGTACCCTGAGACAAAACCACTCAGGGTACCAGCTTGAAAGATACACAATGCAAGTCTCCTCCGTCTCTTCAGGAATGCAGACCCTCGCCTATTGATTGCCCAATCGACGAGTGTAACGAGTTGTCTAGAGGTAGTTGGTGGCACACGCCCCCCTCATGTCTTACTGATAGCTTTGTGTGCCGCTTTACACCGACGTCTTTCTCTACACACTTTTGATATGTCTTTTAACTTTTCTGAGACAACAGGCATCATCGTTGTTATACATGGTTCATGGAGACTAATGCTGGATTATTGCAGGACGTTTATAAGACCGACTGCGGAGGAGACGATCAAGCACCCGGCGTATCCTTCGGTAATATGGGCTCTGGAACCTCATCAAAAGGGTGTCGTCGAGGCTGCACACGGGCGAGGAGGACCGGTGAAGATCTCTTGGGAGATTCACGGCGAGGGGCCGACTAAGCTTGTGGTATGTCTTGTTGTTATACTCCATCCTCCCAGCACTACGAGCCTCGATCCTCTCCTCGTTCGCAAAGGCAATGATCATTACCCCTTCTCGCCGTCATATACTGACAATTCGCGGTGTCTTCTTCAGCTCATAATGGGCCTCGCAGGCGTAAAAACCTCGTGGCAGCGCCAAACAAAGTACTTTGGCCACGACCACGGCTCCGAATACTCGGTCCTCATCCTCGACAACCGCGGCATGGGCGACAGCGACAAGCCCCTCGCGCGGTACACCACCAGCGCCATGGCCGCCGACGTCGTCGACGTGCTGGACCACGTCGGCTGGACGGCCGACCGCGAGGTCCACGTCGTGGGCATCTCCCTCGGCGGCATGATCGCGCAGGAGGTCGCCTGCGCCATCCCGCAGCGCCTGCGCTCCCTCACGCTCGTCGCCACGACGCCGCAGTACGAGAGCGGGCCGGCCAAGTCCTGGGGCGACGCCCTCTGGGCGCGCGTCGGCTTCGTCGTGCCCAAGTCGGAGGAGCAGGGCATCGCGGACACGAGCCGCCAGCTCTTCACCGACGAGTGGCTGGCCGCTCCGGACGACGCGGCGACGCTCCCGTCGCCCAAGACGACCCCTCGGTGCGGCCCTGCGCCTGGCACGCCGGACGGGGAGTATCTCCCCTTTGATACCAACTTCCAGCGGTTCCAGGCGCAGGAGCTCTACAAGAAGCGCCAGAAGGGGTGGTTCACGAGGCAGGGGTTTCTGTGCCAGCTGATTGCCGCGGCAGGGCACCGGAAGACGGCGGTGCAGCTGCGGTCCATGGCTGATCGCGTGGGGAGGGAGCGCATCATGATTCTGCACGGCACGGCGGATAATATGATTACGGTTGCAAACGGGGAGAAGCTCATCAAGTATGTTGAGCCGGGCGTGGGACTGATCGTTGAGGGGATGGGCCATGCACCGCTTATGGACCGGCCGGAATGGTTTAATAGTGTGCTGGAGGAGCGGTTTATGGCGTGGGCGAAATTGGGATAGACGATTTGTAGATTGTGTGGCATATGTGTTTGGGGGGAGGCAGAGATGTTTGTTGTATACGGGAGGCATACTGCAAGCAAGCGAGTCTATTGGAGGTCGAGAAGTCTGGAACTTGGATTCGTTTATATTAGTTGCGTCAAGAGGCTAGCTGCTATGCATCTATCTTCTTTCTTTAACCGTCTTTTGCGTATTTCTCCCTATACCACACATGGTACCTTATCCAGCATACGATAGCATAAAAGCGACAGCACATGTTCTTTCTTTTTTTCTCGACTTCTAAGGCAGCACCAACCCAACACCGCTAAGATTCTTCTCGTCGAGCTGGTTCTTCTTGTCCACGCCTCCAGCTATAGGGTTCGCCCTGTAATTGAAGAGGTAATAGTGCAGCTGGCCGTCTCCGGCGCCAAACTTCTGCTGCTCGAGGAACAGCGCATTGTCCATGAGGGACAGGGCGTTGAAGACGTCGAAGCGGGCGAGCTTGGCGAGGATGAGGGCGTCGTGGATGAGGTCGTTGAGGCGCGACTTGAGGGCGGCCTTGTCAAAGGGCTCCTTGAAGGCGACGTCGGTGGCGTAGTAGAAGAGGTAGGCGACGCGGATGACGTCGTGCTTGGGGTTGTTGATGGCAGAGGATTCGATGCAGTAGAAGGAGAAGAAGTCGGTGATGTTTTTGTCCTCGTCCTGGTACGGAACAAGAGTCAGCAATGGGAATAGATTAGAGATGAGGGGGTTTGCCATTACCTCAACGACATAAGACCAGATGTACTGGTCCTGGCCTGCCTCGACGGTTGGGCAGAACCAGTGGGTTGCTTCCTCCACCGTCATCTCAGGGGCAATGTCGAAGCGCTTCATGTACTTGTCCATCAGCTTGACAACGGCCTCCATGTCGGCCGGCTTCATCTCGCGCAGGCCCTTGGTGGAGGTGCGATCCGGCACGGCATACTTGCGGATCTGGTACTGGGGCTTGCTGCCGTTGGGCAGGTGGACAAAGTTGCACTCGTACAGCTTCTGCCAGTTGAGCGAGCGGTGGTAGTAGCGGCACGTGCTGACGGGCCGGGGCAGGACGATGCCGGCCGTGTAGAGGCCCTGCCAGATCTCGTGCAGGTTGCTGATGCGGGTGATTTCCTTGATGAGGACGGGCGCCAGGCGCTTGCCGCGGAGCTTCTTGTGGACGCAGAGGAAGTTGACCTCGGAGCAGGTGATGACCTTGTTGCGCACGCGCACGCGCACGGGGATGGCGGAGATGAAGGCGACGAGCTTGCGGGACTGGGTTGCGCGGACGCCGACGTGGTAGTGCTTGGCCCAGCCAGGAGGCATCATGGCCCTGTTTTTTCTTGGTTAGCATACTCACTCCAGCAGATGGTTCAAAAGGCCCAGGCCAACTCACCATTTCAGGATGCCCGGTCCGTAGTTGAAGCGGAACATGGCCTCGTCGTCCTCGACATAGTGGCCGTTAAGCAGCTCGTAGATTTCCTTGATCTCGTCGTCGTTGGTCAGGTCCATTTCCACCCACTCGAAGCCGGCCACCAGCGGCGCGGGCTCCTTGGGGATCTCGTCAACCGTCTGGATCTTGAGCGGGCCCTCCTCGACCGTCTTGTCGTCCTCGCCGAAGCGCGGCACGGGCTGCGTCTGCCAGAACTTGTACGAGGCCATGTCCTTTGCGTTCTTGCCCGCCGCCGCCAGCCCCGTCATGATGTCCTGTAGGTTCATCTTCTTGAGCATCTCGGCCATCTGGTCCGGCGACGGGTTCGCGCTGCCCGACGCCGCCGCCAGCTCGCCCGCCAGCGCGGGGTTCAGCGCCATGAGCTCCTGCAGCTGCTGCGGCGTGAGCCCGCCGATGGCCCTCTTGAGGTCCGCCTCGGTGGCATCGCGGTCGCCTGAGCCCGAGCCCGACTTGCCCGTCAGCAGCTCCTTGGCCTTCTTCCGCTTCGACTTCTTCTTCTTCTTGCCCGCCACGGCGCCGGAGCCGCTCGCTTCGTCTGCTGCTGCTCCTGCGGCGTCACCCGCTGTCGGCTCGTCATCCTCGGATTCGGATTCGGCCGCGGCCTGCTTGGCCTTGAGTTCGGCGTCGACCGCACTGACGGCCTCGTCGACCGGCTTGGATTCCTCGACTGGCATCGTGCTGCGTATGCGTGTGGTGAGCTTGTAAGGGCAAAGATCTCGAGGCTGGCTCTCTGACGCTGGTTCAGGACACGAGACGAGGCGGGAAGGTGGTGGGGTGAAGCGGCACTGGGCCGAGCTTGGTGGGGTTGTGAGAGAGAGAGGCTGATGGCAGGCTGTTTCAGCTCAACATGCTTGAAACCGGAAGGCCGCTTTATGCCAATTGTCTTCTTTATTCTCCCTTTCTGTCTCTCTTCATATGTATGACGGATACGCTCGGTATGTATTTGATTTATCTACCAAGAGACCTACTGGTTTCATTGCGACAGATGTCTGGCTCAACGAGCGTACGTCTTGTATCAAGCCATCAAGGTACAGGGGACAAATACGTGTATTTAGCATCGCCTTACCTTGCCTTACATATACACTCGCTATTGAATGTTACAACAAACACGGGCTGCCATGTCGCTCAGCACCACAGAACCATGTCGCACGCGAGCAAAAATCTCCCGATTTGCCTCTGTATAATTGTCATGAGCTTAAAGCATTCAACATGGAAATACCAGCTCACATGCTCCTTGGAAAACCCAGTCTCTTCCACCGAATCATAGGCTTACCCTGAATTGAAGAGAAGTCGAAAAGAAAGGTGATGCTGGGTGCGGCTCGCGGGAAACCCGTATAGTGGAGAATAGCACAGCTCCTTACATCAATCACCTGATTGGCGGAGTGCCAGAGTGGTTAATGGGTATGACTAGAAATCATATGGCTTCGGCCTCGCAGGTTCGAATCCTGTCTCCGTCGAAACATTTCTTTTTTTGCGCTTTTCCCTGGTCTCATGGGAAAAAACTTCTCTTTTTCTTCCTCCTCAATTCTCGTGGACTCTATATGCCTCTTGCGGTCCACATAGTAACATCAACCACCCAATAGGCGGAGTGCCAGAGTGGTTAATGGGTATGACTAGAAATCATATGGCTTCGGCCTCGCAGGTTCGAATCCTGTCTCCGTCGAGCATTCCTTTTTTTGCCTTGGGTCCGGCATATCCTTTTGTTATCAGGCCCAGTATAGAGTCGTCAAGGCTGAAATTGAAATCCAGAAGAACTGAGCATGAGTGGCGCATTGCAATCCGTGTCTCATCTATGCTTTCGATTGTCTGTACGTGGATGGCTATGCTTGCTCATAATGGCCAATGCACTCACGTAGAGACGTCCTCCACGAGCATCTGTTCGCCCAAAAGATGCTCAAACGCGACACCACTCATCTATGCTTGGTTGTAAATGGACTATAGCTCTGGTCTGAGATGGCTGCATCCTCTACTTTCCATGCGTAACCGCCGTTAGTCGTAGGTTGTGCCTTCAAGCTCAAACGCCCTCATAATGGCCAATGTGACGGGTGCAAAACCCAAAATGTCGTTGTGTCCTGGTCATACAGTCAGCTGGGTAGGCCAATCATCGAATTTGCGAACATACCGCCGTAGGGAAACAACTCTTGACGAATGACAGTGTCCTCGCCTGTTTTCCACGTAGTGACGAACGAGTCGTTACTCGTCCGGACTGTCCGCGCCTCCTTCCAAGAATCGAACTCATTATCATCCACGATACCAATGGCTTCCCCTGCGGCAGCCCGAAACAACTTGTTGTCTTCCGTCCAGGGGATGTCCTTGTCGTTCATCGCATGTACCAAGCTAATCCGCAGCCTCTTCCTAGAATGACGGACGATACTAGCAAGTCTATTAGCCGAGTGCCACTTGTCCACGAGGACTCTGTCGAGGACACGCTGGAAGGAGGGCCAGAAGGCAAACGGCCCAAGGGCGGGCACGAGTCCTCCGAAACGATAGCCGCTGAGCATCGTGGCCAGGTCGCTGAACGCGGCGACGAGCACGATGCCTGCGAACTCGACCCCTTGGAGGGTGTAACGCTCGGCGACGCCGCTGGCAACGGCGGTTCCAAGGCTGTGGCCGAGTAGCACAATTCGATTTGAGGGGATCTTTGCCACATTGATTGCCCAGTCGACCACGGCGGCGGCATCCAAAATCAGGCCCCTTTCGTTGGGCGTGCCAGTGGAATGGCCGAAGCCGCGGTAGTCAATGGCTATAACGTGGTACGATGACGTGTCGGTCAAGGCATGATAGCTATCCGGTCGAGTGTTTTGGGCGATGTGACCTGCGTTCTGTATGCAAAGAGTGAGTTGATGTTCAAAGGCTACATGTAACGATTGGACGTGAAGAATCCATTATGGCGCTGAAGCCGGCTTACACCGTGAACTGTGCGACGCCAGTCAGTACATGGCCTTCTCTGATTTGTTCGAAGTTACAAGAGGTAACACTTACATGAGATGATCAGTCTGGCCTCTGGATCGCTGGAAAGCAATCGGAAGGACTCGGTCTGTGTAAAGTCGTTGCAGAATCCGACGTCCTGTGTTGCCACTGTGGTTTCATGTTGCAGATACAGAGGCAGTGGCAGAATGTGCCACGCGTAGATTGTCTCGCCGTCTGAAGTTTGTAGTCCAAAGGGGGTGACTTGGTTCTCTATTGGAGAGGCAAGCCCGTCAGCTGTCAGTGGCGTATCATCACCACGTGTGGATGCAAGAGCAGGCGTTGGGACATGTACAGACTGGCAAATCCCCAACCCATGGGGGAGTTGATATCCGACCACCATAGTGAATTGATGGAATGCGCATATAAAAAGCTGTAGAGCAAAGAGTCAGGTAAATCCGAGCAAATTGAACAATGAGAGCATCGGTATCGCACGAGATGCAACTTACTGCCGCTGGAAGAAGGGAATTATGCCCAGCCCTATGAGGGCGAAATAGAAGATGAATGGCACAGCGGCCAGCCAGATGGATGCCCAAACGGCAGGATGCAAGGAGGCCGTCATATTACAAACGGGGCGCAACGGTTGCCCCCTTGCGTCTGGAATCGATTCTTCGGTGTCGGGAGGCTGCAGAAACGCAGGGTGTTGACGGGTGACGGAGTCAGTCAACCAACTTATGGCGGGGGAGAGCTTTTCGTAAGCGGATCATCTTCACATCAATTCTATGGAGTCACTGCAGGCACACACGATACTGCATTTGAATTCCACATGATCTACATAAAACAGTATATATGTGGTATCTCTCTTCTTCCAAGCCCTCTTAATGCCTGTATACTCTCTGCCCTCTTTTCTCCCGGGTTGAATAATGCCCTTGCTATTAGTTGATTGATTCGATTGGTTGGCGCTATCACATTCGGAGCCTGCTCATACATATGCAGGCCTGACACCCTCTCTCTTCGCCCGCTTGTATCCCATGCTTGGGCATCTGTGCAATATACACATAGAAAGCTTCCATGAGTATCCTACAAATGGGTCATTCTCTCCTTCGTTCTTCTTCTTTCACTATTCGAACCTGAGCGAAAAAGGGCCGAGCATCAATCGCCACCGGATCTACCCGTATGCCTTCCGGGTGGCGTGGCCGAGATATAATACAAGCCCTGAATAGGCACGCTGGTGAGTGAGGACGGTGCTTCACTTGGCCCTGCCACACCCACACCCAGGTAGGCAAAGAGGCGATTCGTAATTCCAGCCGCAAGCTACCTCATGTATACAGACCAGGTACTCTGCACATCTGCCGCTCTACCTACTTGATACCTAACAAGAGACATCATGGACGTTGACGAGGCAGCCTCGGAGTACCTCACGAGGTCTACTAGCTTTTGTATGCAGTGCACCCATGGACGATGTTGGGCACTGGTGGCTGCAGACCGTTGAGGCTCGGTAGGATCCAGATCCTGTCCGTTGTCCGCCGAATGAACATAAAGAAGACGAGCCGCATGTACTTGTGCTGTAGATACTCAGTGAAGTGCATGTGCCCGGTCTGATGACGTTGCATGTGCTGTGCCGTGTGATGCAGGTAAGTCTCACCTTGCATTCCGAGTCATGACCACCACGGCCTTCAACGCCAGCCTCGGCGGTGATCACATACTGTGAATCGCCCTTGTCGGTCCCGGAGACTCCCACTGCAAAAAGTCCGGATGTGCTTCGTTCCAGGGCTCCTTGAATGTCAGGTCATATTGCTGTTGAGCAACTCGAGTTGAACCAACCGAGTTCGGTGATCCATGGATGCATTGCGGTTCCACCAAGCCCCTTCTGCAACTACAGTAGCGCGCTTGACAAGGCCCTCCACGGCCCTGTACCTTTTGCCTTCAGCGCTGTGGCTCAGGCCGTCTAGAGGGGTCGTTTAGTGGCATGGCGCTGTAGCAGCCCGCCAATCCCGCGGCGCCGCCAGCCAGCCCGGTCTTCTAGCGGGCCAATCAGGCCCCTGCTGCAGAAGCTCGACGGCACCACTGCAACTGCAGGAGCGCAGATGCCCCGACAGCCAATCAGCGAATGACTAACCCGGGCTGGGCAGCTTCCAGGATTTGTACTTGTACTCGTACCAACACCGGCCAAAAAGAGGCCTGGAACCGACTTGCACCGCTCAGCACCTTCGTCCTACTTCTGCTTCGCACGCCTCTGCTCTGGCTCCTTGTCGCTTCTTCGCGGGCCTCTGCGCAGCATCGCCGCCCCTCGTTTGCAACTGCTCTGCCTGCAGCCCGGCCTCACGCCTCCAGGCCGCTCGCTGCCGTCGCATGGCGCTCTTATGATGCTGCACCGTCGCCCGTCGCCTGCCGCAACCGTGTAAACCCGCCTCGTTCGAGACGCGATGGAGAAGAAGCGGAAGCTCCCCGCGAGGACGTCGGCCCGCGTCGAGAATGCCAACAAACGCCGTAACCTGACGCCGCGAGCCGACCGCTCCGTCACGCCTCCTCCGCCGCCCGAGCCTGTCGTCAAGGAGCCGTCGCCAACACCGCCGCCGCCGCTGCCAACCTCACTCCAGCCCGGGCAGCCGTTGCCTACGGTCGAGACCGCGCAGCCCGACGACCTGTCCGCTAAGGAGTATCAATCAATTTCAGAAAGGCATGTTCTTGCAAAACTCGTCGTAAGGCCCGCGCTCGCTAACCTGGTTTACCCTCGACAGCGGCGTTCTTGCGGAATCCCTCTCGCGGTCTCGATATCGATGGATCAACGATGGCCTCTTTGAAAAGTTTTGGACCAAGCCTCACAAGCGCAAGGGCGTGCTGAACGAGGATCCAAAGAACCCACCCAAAGACAGCATGACCCGGGTCGGCAACGTCACCATCACCATCGAGCCGCACATTTTCGAGGCCACCATGTACGTGGTCAAGGAAGCCAAGCAGCGTCCTCCCCCGCCCCGGACACCGCAGCAGGTGCCAAAGTCACCGTCAGTGTCTCAGCCGCAGGCCCAGGCGCAGCCGCCGCAACCGCAGTCACAACCTCAGCCGCTCGCCCGACCGGTGCTTCAATATGGCCCTCCGAATGGCTCAATGCCCCCTCCGCCTGCGCCTGGATCGGCGGCCTCAACGCCAATCCCAACGGCAGCCACCACCCCCAAGCCCCTCGCTGCTCCGAGTCCTTCCCAGCGGCCGTCGACATCCTCGCCGAGCATCTCGGGGCTTCAGCCTACGCCTTCGCCGCTTACGACGATCAACGTAGCCACATCACCATCGCCCAGCCCGGCCCTCTCTACGCAGCCTGCTGGTCTGCCCCCTGCGCATCCACCTTCTCTCCCGGCGGCAGCAGCTCCCTCACCTCCAATTCGACCGCCCACAAACCCTCTTCCAGGACAGCAGCAAGCCTATACCGGCACACCGTTGGCGAGGCCCCCACCACCACCACCGCCGTCCACTACTACGACACCGCATACACGACCGGCCAATGCTGGACCAGCCCAGTCCCCAGCTGGGGGCAAGCCAGCAGCGCCAGTTGCGGGACGTCCTCCAGCAAAGCCTGTCCCCAACGACCCGGTGATTGCTCTACTGGCCCAGAAGGCTTCGGGGGATCCAGAGCTGCGAGACCTCATGAAGAGGGTTGCCGTCGGTCAGGCTAAACAAGGGGAACTGGACCGCTTCCAGAAGATCATTGATCAGTTGAATGCGGAATACCGGCGGAGTGGCGGACAGCAGGGTCCTTCGGCCGACAGGCTGCTTGTAGATGGAAGGACGGTCAAGTATTTCGCAGATGAAGTGCGAACCATTCTCGACATCGTCCTGGCCTCAAACCCTCGTCAGCGATCAAACGAACTAAGACCGCCGCCCAGGAGCGATCCTTTGGTCGTACTCCTTGTCAAGGCTGCTCTGGAAGATTCCAAAACCAGCGACATGATTCGACGCATTGCCGAGGGACGTCCCGGATTTACCGATGCAACAGACCTGAAGGAAATCCTCGACCGCCTTCATAGAGACGCGAAGGCACCTCCTCAGGCACCGCCTGCACCTCCACAAGCAAAGCAGTCGCCAAGCGAGGCTCTCAATGGTCACATACGAGCCTCGAATCCACCAACCCCCCAGCAACTAAACCCTCAGGCACTGCGGTCCAAGGGACCACCACCGGCGCCGAAGCCTGACATTTCCGCCGTGGTGTTCGATTTTGGAACCGGCGATCGCTATCTGTTCCCCAAGTTTAGCATCCTGGAATACCTGCCCAGCTCGTCTGGCCAGGAAGTGGTTGCATCGTTCCTCATTGTCCGCAAAGGAAGCACGTCCGAGTATGGCGGGGACCCCAAACTCGACTACTACCAACCCGTCACGATACGCATCTCTACACAAACTGGACGCATCCTGGAAAACCTGATGCGGGTCGTGGCCCCCCAAGATGAGGTACGGCGATACATGGACGACGTTATGGACAACATGACCCGTGCCGAGTATGTGTTATTGGCAATGCATCTGCCCAGGGCGTCAAGGGACGAAAAGCCAAACGGCGTGCCTGACGAACCCAAGACCAATGGATCAACACCCAAGGTCGAGACGGAGTCTGACCAGACCGTCGAAGTGATATCGTCGGTTCTCTGGACCAAATCGGCCCACTCGACTAAACAACTTGAGTATCTAAAACCTCCTGATCCTGAGGAAGAGAACGAAGCCAAGTATAGGCGTCTCATTCAGTCTGTCACGGCTAAAGAAGTAAAAGAGTAGTGTTTGACTCTCCGCGAAGGCATTGAATGGTTAACAGCGGAGTGTGTGTGGTTAGACCTGTTATTTGTCATTATTTTGTTAGATGCTTCAAGGACATGCATTTTTGCGGGAGCGGGAGAAAGGGGTCTGGAGTATTGGATTGGCACGGAGGGCATGGATAGTTTATTTATTTCACGTCGTATCAACACCGCTGGGATTTGCCGTATCTTGCTGGAGATTTAAGAGCAAACGAGACAACCTGTTCTGATCCATATCATTTCTTCTCTTTCTCTTTTGGATATAGAAGATGGCAAAAATGTTAAAATGAAGAATCTATATAGTCAAAGAAAAAAAAAAACGAACCACCTCTAAAGAGGTGTGGCGGATCTCTCCCGCCGGGAATTGAACCCGGGTCTCAAGCGTGACAAGCTTGCATACTGACCACTATACTACGGAAGATCTCAGACGTTGTGGCGTCTGTTGTAGGTGGCTGGTTCTTGTGGAGAGGCGCCGCTTATTTCTCTTATAAAGGTCTGAGCGTTCAACACCGAGATGCTCAGTTACAGTTTCAAGTGCAACACACTGCTACGATCAACGAGGTTGGATATGGCTGATGCATCTGGAAGATGGTCCATAGACGTACAGTTTTGTAGTTTTTATTATCATCTACCATTAAAACCAATGAGATATGAAAATCCGAAGTTTGTAGCCCAGCAGGAGAGAAGCATGTCCTGATGACTCAGCAGACTGCCGGACAATGATCCCTTTGGCTGCTTTATGCTTTCAAGGCTGCATCTCCCCAAACTCAGAACAAGGACAAAGAGAGCTAGGCAGCCGACCAGCTCCCTTAGCTGTTCTACTTACTAAATCAATGAGACTCCCAACATTCCAACCTCTGCAACCATCCTGTATTCTCGTCAATTGATGTGCTTCTTGTGATACCCCGATTCATCCTTGCAATCCTGTTGATTGAACCTTTGCTTAATTGATTGCTCCTACCTCTGATACCCTTCAAAACCATGGGCCAAGCCCCTTCTCAGACGCGGCGGACTCGGCGGACGCACGAGGAACTGGCACAGGAGCTTGTGAGCGCCGTTGCACCTTGGACTGAAAATCATCGAGTAAGCGTTGCTAATTATGCGTGAACAGGCGTACAGATTCAAAGAAAAGTGCTTCACGTCGCTCGAGTACTACTCACTGAAAGATGTATTCAAGAAACTGGCCGACCAGCAGGGCGACATCCGGTATCTCAAGGAGGACACCATAGCTCGCTTCCTCGAGATCCCAGACATACTCGGGGCCTCGCCGGTCATCTTCCACATGATTTCGTATCTGGGTGCCTTTCCCTTTCTGCAGGAGGCCCCCGTGGTGCTCGAGCTGGCGCAGTTGATCATGGTCGTTGTCATCATGACGGAGCGGTATAAACGCGTGCTTGCGAAGGGTTCGACAGACAGGACGAAACTATTCTTCAAGAGCCTGGCCGTGTATGACCGAAAAGTGATGGAGGCCGGTTCCACACCGCGGAATTCCACTTCAAAGGACGCTGCTGCGAAGACAGGTGCCAAGTCAAGAGGCTTTGCAATCGACCAGCCGATGGACGAGGAGGACGAGGAGGATGACGACGACGATGATGATCTTGTCATTACGGCGTTCGAGCTGCTTGACATTAACGAAGCTGCCAAGCAAGGAGAAGCCGCCGCCATCAAAGAGGCCATCATTCCGACTGACAATTTCCGGAAACTTATCATGCTGCTGCTGCTGATTGCGCCGCTGGATCCTCAGGAGGGTCTATCGCAATATTCCAGCCGGGTCGCGGGCCCCGAACTAGAGTCGCTGCGAGCCACGGCAGAGTGCGTACTTGCCTCCTTCGTCGACGTCGAGACGTCCCCAGGCATTGGATATGCCCGGTTCAAGACTGTCATTCCGGTCCTGTTCCCCAACCTCTTTGCTGGATTCAATGGCCTGTTTGAACACTTTCTCTTTTCCAAGGATCTTGACTTCTCCAAGCACAAGGTCGAGAAGCCTGGCGGCGAGCAGCTCATTACTGGCAAGATCGCGCAACCTCTGCTACCAACCCCTGGCGACATTATGACTGAGCATACCCTGTCGCAACTTTCACTGTTTCTACCTGGCTCCTCTCTATTCCGTCGAGTGAGGTTGCTCTATTCGGGAAACGATGCTGGATTCTCAATGGGCAGCCTCCAGACCAAGGTCTTTAACTGGAGAGCCCCAACAATACTCTTGGTCAGCGGATCGAGATTAGCAGACGTGCCCGAGGGAGGCCAAGAAGCATCTTTCGCCTCTTCGCTTCCGACAAAACGGTTCCCTCACGGCAGCAAATCCGAGCGTGTAACGTTTGGCGTGTACATCCGAGAGCCATGGAAGCACACTCACAAAGAGTGCTTTGGCGATTCAGAAACAATACTCTTTCAATTAGAACCTATCCACGATGTCTTCCCTGCCTCTACAATCAACACAGACTACGTCACCTTCACGAAACCCCCAGGCAACCGGCCCTGCCTCGCATTTGGCTGCCCGCACCCCAAGCCGACCCAGTCGCATCGCAAGGAAGGCATACATGCCTTGGGAGCCGTGTCTCTGCTATTTGACGAATCTTTTGAGTTTGGAGTGTTCAACCATGACTACAAGTCTAGGGGCGGCGCTTTTCATACAAGCATCGTGAGGAAGTACGACTTTCAAGACCGGTTCCGGATCGAGAACATGGAAGTTTGGGGCTGCGGTGGTGACGACGAGGCCAAGGCGCAAGCCGAGAGATGGGCCTGGGAAGAGCGAGAAGCGGAAGCCCGTCGCAGGATCAACCTGGGGACGGGTGACATTGAGGCGGACAGGGCATTGCTGGAGATGGCCGGGCTAGTAGGAGGGAATCGCAGCGGCGGTTCAATGGGTTGATGGATAATCAAGGAACGGTACGATGTCAAGTTTTGCTTTTCTAGGTCGCAGGCGCTGGATTCACCCTTAATATCATGTTTTGGGTATTGCATGGAATAGATTTCAATGGCAGCATATAAGAGGCAGAAATTGATACCAATGGTTTGTTCCTTTGGAGTCATAAAAAGAGTGTTGGGGCGAGTTGTCTTCCCCCTTTCCTTCAACTATCGTACAGATTCATACACACATGTCATTTCCTTCCTCATTCTTCTTCCTCATGCGTAGTCCGCATCATTTTTTGGAGCCATCATCCTTCTTGGAACCATATAGTTCTCCCAGCGCACCAAGAGAGCTCTTCGGATTCTCTCTCTTGGCCTTCTTCTCCAACGCCTCCCCAACAGCCTCCGCCTCCGCCGCAGCCTTCTCCCCCTTTGCCCACAACCCCATCTTGCCCAGCACGCCCCCCGTACCCTCGGTCTGCCCCTCCGCAACAGGAGAAGCAGCAGCGGCGGCGGCATCTGGCCGGCCCAACTGTCTCTGCTGGATCGCCGCCCTCATCTGCCTCTCCTCCTCGTCGCGAATCTCCAGCTCGTGGATCCACCGCTGGCGCTTCTCCTCGGCGTCGCGCTCCTCCTTGAGCTTGCGCAGCTCCTTTGTCTTTTCGCGGTCCTTGCTGTAGTACATGCTGCCGGCGACCATGGCGATGACGGTGAAGCCCTGGGCGGCGACTCGCGCGCGGAACATTCGGTTGGCCTGCCTGGAGTCGCCCTTTCGGAGGGCTCGGTAGGCGTTGACGAAGGCGAGGACGGTCAATCCGATTCCTGCGTCGAAACGCTTTGGTCAGTATTGTCTCATGCTGATATTGGGGTCATGGATGGAGGCGAGATGAGGAAGACGAGGGAGGGGGAATCAAGGCTCACCGAGAGGGACGAGGGGCTCTTCCTTGAGCTTGCGCTTGACTTTCTGCATCGGCCGCTCGTTGTAGAGCTCTCTGGAGATATATGTTAGCTGTACTGCGTGTGTACATGCTGGCTGGAGAGTGATGGGGGCATATCGCACTGGTCGTCAAAGGACGAGGGCATCTGCCCGTGGTATTCCGGCGGCCTGTTCGCCATGATGTCGGGTCTTTAATCTTCGATATGGCGAGCTTATATACAATAGTCCTTGTGTCGTATTAATCCTCGATCGCAAGTCAAGCGTCAGTTGTTCCAGCAAATCAACAAAGAATGGCCGGATTGTAGCACCTTGTCTTGATATAAGGTAGGTATGTATGTATAGACGGCCAACTTTTTGTCCATGACCGCACGACAGCCTTTGAAAACCGCACCATGCGGCCCCTCCACCCGCTTCAAGAGCTGCACGCTTCCGGATCGCTCGCCGGCGCTTTGATAGGTGGGTTGGCCGGGCCCCAGCGCTAAGCCCGCTTGTGTTACAGTAGTAGGTACTTGATGATGCTGCTGGTGGTGCTTTCTCGGCTCTACAACGACAGTGGAGAGTTTCAGTGGCTTTCAGCGCATCTGCGGCTGGCGCCTAGCTGCTGGAACCGCTAATCTCCAGCGGGGAGCAGCTCCCGTCGTTGCTGTTTGTTGGTGGCAATTGGGAACCAGGACGCACTTGTTACGCATGTGGTGCTCGCCATCGGATTTCTAACACGACGCCTCAGCCTTTCCTCCATCTTCCACCACCAAAGTCTAACCAAGATCCCGATCACCTCGACTAGACTCGACACAAACAACAACATACACCAGCTGAGAGACGACTGTGGCTTACGGATAGCAGCATCCACTGAGCTCCGATCGGCACCAGCTCTTCGATACCTCGGAATCGTGCCGCTTCTAGCATCAGCTCTCGCCATTCTTCGACCAGCGGAATAATCGCCCTTTCAACCTAGCGGCCACGATGCTACAACAATAGCCATGTGGCTCTCGACTCCATCGGCCGAGTCTCTCACTCGGCCGCGAATCGCTGTTGCTCTTGTCTCAGCCGTCGCCGCAGTCTCCATCGGTTACTACGCCTACCAGAACCGGCTCAGCACCGCGCCAGAGGCTGCTCTGCCTGGCAGCGGCCTTCACAGAAGCAACGCCGTCCGCCGAAGCAGGCGGCGATCCCGCGGACACAGACACAGCGATAGCTCTTCCTCCTCCGAGTTGCCCCCCGACGAAAACGCTGAGAATGCCGACCACGCTGAGAATCAAGACGTCCCGGCCGCACAGCCCGTGGCTGACGGCGAGACCGTCGTAGAGCCCGCCAACGAAGAGTGGTGGAACGATTCGAGCATTTATCCCCCCCAACAGCGAGCTGGCCATAATATCGTCAGCCTGCTCTTCCGGGTGTCGGAGGACAATGCCAAGCGGAACGGCTGCGTCCACCGCGGCTGCCAGTGTAACTCGTGCGGCATGGTGCCCATCCGTGGGGTTCGCTACCGCTGTGCCAACTGCGCCGACTTTGACCTTTGCGAGACGTGCGAGTCCCAGGGCGTGCACATCAAGACGCACATCTTCTACAAGATTCGGATACCTGCACCCCCGTTTGGCCCCAGGCAGATGCAACCAGTGTGGTACACTGGAGATCCCGACAGCTGCCGGCGCAACTTGCCGCGAGCACTCATCACCAAGCTTACACGTGAAACGGGATTCGAACGGCCGGAGCTCGAAGCGTTTTGGGAACAGTGGACTTTCATGGCAAACACCGAGTGGCGAGACGATCCAAGCGAGCTCGGCATTGCCATGGATCGCAAGACCTTTGAGCGGTGCCTAGTGCCGACGGGTGGCTCGCGCCATGCTTCTCCTAACCTGATTCACGACCGGATGTTTGCCTTTTACGACGACAACAAAGATGATCTGATAGGCTTTTCTGAGTTCCTGCGAGGCTTGTCATACCGTAAACGAAAAGATAAGCTTCGGAAGGTGTTCGATGGATACGACCTCGATGGCGACGGCTTCGTCGACAGACGTGACTTCCTTCGCATGTTCCGAGCCTATTACGTTCTCTACAAGCAGATGCACAAAGATATTCTCGATGGCCTCGAAGACCAGCTACTCGCCAGCTCCGAAGCTCAGCAGCTCGTGGCCAGCCGCCAGCCTCTGAGTAGCCTCTTTGGGCGGGAGGGTAGAGTCCCGACAGCAGACGGGCCCCTGGCTTTCAGCGGCAAGACTCTGTATCCCGACGGACATGTTGAGATCGACGTTGGGATGGAGGACGCCGTCGTTCCCGACACCAGTGACACGGCAGATCGAGACGAGATTCTGACCAACCTCTTTGCTTACGACACCGACCCGTATTCTCGTCGACGGATGCCACCCACGGACGATGTAGACACCAACTGGCGTACGGTCCGTACCCTGACTTCCAACGACGTTGACCGAGCATACTTCTTGGCCCTGATGCACCCGCCCGCCAGTCTGGATGAGCTGCCCGGTGCAATAGCGGGCAACAATGGGCTCGACGACAACGCGACGGACGAGACATCAGAGGACGACGCCACAGATGACAAGGACGCAGACGAGGACCATGACAATGCTGATTATCCACCACCGCAACGGCACGACTTTACGAGTGTTTTTCGGACAACCGGTAGGATGCCAACAGAAAGCGAAATCAGAGCAAGCTATGTGAACCACTATCGTCAACACGGCCCCCGAATGACACGCCGACGTCAGGACCTGGCTAGGCGCCAGCTCCATGAGAGATGGAAGAGGAGGCACTTCTACCTAGACGAGGAGGAAGGTGGAGAGCCACCCTCGCAGTGGGAAGAGGAAGAGGACATTCTTGAGACATCTGGCATCATGGGAGAGAGTTCCAAAAGGGCGAGTCCGCACCTCGCATCGACACACTCGCGCTCCAGCTCCAAGGCCCGACTGGCTGAAGACACGAGCGACTTGGAGACTCAGTCCGACACCTCGGCGTCTTTCGCAAGCCAACCTGAGCGCTGGGCGGGGCTAGGGATTCCTGTCGCCGAAAAGGACGCCGGCAAGGAGATTCTCTATCAGGTCACGCAGCAGGCATTCAACGAGCTTCTCGACATCATCTTTAAACAAGCTGAAGATCTGGCAGTCCAAGCAGCCGCAACCAAGGAGCAACGAGTCAAGTACAAAGCCGAGATTGACGCCGTAAGCCTCGCGGATGAGCAGGCGGAAAACGGCAACGGCGACCCGCAAGAAGATGTGCCGACTTATGCCGAGAAGTCGCCTCGACACAAGACACTCGAGGAACTTCTGGAGGAATCCGGATACATGCTTGACTCGAGCCACCAGGAGCCCCGAAATGCTGTTGAGATTAGTATCGTGGAAGAAATCATACGGGAAGAGAATGCTCTCGAAGCTGGTGAGCGCTCGTCGAATCCGGCCGAGGGCGAGACCACCGAATCCGAGCCCGAGTCTCTTGACGAAGCCGCAGATGAGCATCGCGATCCCACCCTACCACAGTTCCGCCCCAACAGCGTCCCCGCCGCTTCTCTGCCGCTGCCATCGTCCTCGTCCAAACGCAAGGAGAAGGAGCCCTCTAAGGATGGAGCCAAGACGGACACGGAGAAGCCACCGGCGTTCAAGAAGATCTCTAGCGAACCATCCATCAAGACGTTGCGGAGATGGAAGAAGCTGAACATGGCCGAGCAGCAGGCGGCCGAGCGGGGGGGCTGGGGCAGGCTCAACTTTGCCGAGTTTGAGGAGATATACAAGAATCAGGAGCATCAGGGCAACAGGCTGGACTACCTCGGCAGCTGGATAGATTTTTGCATTCCTTAGGTGAGTCCTTAGGCGAAACAACAAAGTTGCCAAGCGTGTATATGTATTTGCATTTGCTTTTTATTGTTGTTTGGGGGGGAGGGGTTGTTTTCGCTGCCAGCGATGTGGATGGAGATGGGACAAGTTGGTGACTTCGAAAAGTGTATACTAGAATACCTGTACAGAGGTATCAGCGACGCCTCACGTATGCAGGCATCAGCGGATAACATGAAGGACAGAAGCTGTATCTGGCTGCAAAAATGAACAAGAACGCTACAACTTCACCCCTACTGTTAAGACACACCAAAGCTTTGCGTAAAGTGGAAGAAGATGAGACCTGGAGATGACCAACTCTTCGCTCAGTAGGACTAGGTATGATTTCGACAAGTGACACTTGGAAAGGAGTTAAATCGTGATTCATGCTGTTGACTCATCGCTAAAGAGCTTTATGCAACCATTAAACGCCAGCGTGCTGTTTCCGCTTTTGCCCTCCACACGCTTCCCCGTCCCAGACGCCAGAAATGTATATGCCCTCACAGATAATAGTAGTACAAGAGTGACACGCAAACAATCCTCCTTTAGACATCTGTCCTGTCGAGTGCCTTGACAAGAACGTAGCTCGTCCCAGCCGCCAAAACGCCTATAATCAGCGTCTGAATAGCGCCCCAAAGACCGGCCCTGTGGTTCCTAATGGCGACGTAATTCTTGACGTATCCAAAGCCCAGAAGAATGACGACCGTGACGGCAATGGAGACGAAGAGCGCGTCGCCAACCTTGCTCATGACAAAATAGGGGATCATGGGAATCAGACCGCCGACAAAGTAACTCAGTCCCATGGTGAGGCCGGAGATCCAGGCACGGTGGATGTTTGGCTTCTCAAGGCGCAGCGAAAAGTCCATGCGGAAGCGAATCCACTGCTCGCGGTTCTTGCAGAGCTCCTCCACCAGCGGGGCGGCAGCCTGCCGTGAGATGTCGTACTTTTCCAATATGCAAAAGATGTCGTCGCGCTGCTCCTGGGGCAGGCTGCAGTCGACCAGGCTGAGCTCGCGCTGCTCCTCGGAGTTGTAGTGATCCCGCTCGGTGACGGCGGCGAGGTAGGCGCCTAGGCCCATACTGATCATGCCGGAGAAGAGCTCGGCCATGCCGCCCATGATGACGAGCTTTGTGCTGCCGAGGCTGGAGAGGCCCGCCGTGAGGGCGAATGGCACTGTGAGGCCGTCTGAGAAGCCGATGATGACATCGCGGAGGACGTCTGTGAGGTCCATGCTTGAGGATACGGAGGAGGTTATTGAGGATGAGTCGGGCTGAATGATGGATTTGTTGTCCCAGGGTCGCTCTATGGCAGGCTCTGCAGGTAGTAGAGGGGATGATTCTGATGGAGTCTGTGACATGGTGTTTGTGTTCATTTTCCTCTCTTCTTCGTCGTTGTCTTGTACGTTATAGCGGAGAGAGCCGCCGTACGTCGAAGCGGCTTGTGTTATAAAAGATCGCCAACGTGAATCAGGCAACACCAGTCAAGAATGATGAGCAAGTAAGACGGTGTGAATCGGCCCAGAAATGTGAGGATGTTGATGTGGAAGCAAGCAGGAGATAAATCTAGATTATCATGAGACCCGGTTCGTGAGATCGATGCATCAAGACAGCCCTTATAAGAGAGATCGCTGGACGCGTAGTTATGGAACCCTCTCGCAATCCGCCTAATAGACCGAGCCAATCGACGTCCTGGTAATTCGGATCAGGCACTTCGGAGATATCTTTTACGCGTGAAGCGGTCGGTTCTTGACGTCTTGTTGCTGTCGAGGTGATCCAAGCTCCTTCGATATAAGAGAGGCGGGAACCGCTGCCAGGGAGCGCGAGCCAATCAGCAATTCTGCTTTAGTCAGCGGCGAGTAACATATTGCCCGATTGGGAAGTAACGGCTATGCCAAGGCGGGACCCTCGACGGAAGTACTTCGAAGCTGTCCGAGAAGCACTGGAGATTTTGGTGATGCGGTGAGAGATTCTATTCTCTTCTCCTCGCCCTCTCCATTGTTCGTTTTATAAAACTCGAGGAACCGGGCGTCCGTATGCAATATGGCGGCCTGTTAGGTCCTTCGTAGACCGAGCAGGCACATCCGTCATATGCGCTGCGGCGTGGCTTGCCGTCAGCAAGTCGCCACCCCGTAGGCAGGCGTCGAATTCACCGAGCTCCGAGATATAGACTCATATTCGCTCTCGCCGGGCCTCGATCAAGCATCCGTGCCCAAACGTGTTAGTCCGGGCCGAGCGGTTCGCCACGAGCGGAATCACTCATTTCCATTGCTCTCGGGCCAAACTAGGAGATCGTCGAATGCAAATAGCGAGCAGTCGCTCTGTGAGGTTGCTGCTGCTGTGTCATCGGCGCTCGGGACTGCGTCCAGGGCTACCGCATCGTTGAGAAACCCAAAGTCAAAGTCCATGTCGATGTTGACCAGATCCAGCTGATCGGTCCAGCTCAATCCTCCCTCGCTCTCGGCCCCGGGGCTGAAGCCGGCGGCATTGTCTCGCAGCATCTTGAGGTACTCCACGGGGGTGACGCCGACGCACTTTTTGAAAACGCGATGGAAATGCCACTTGGAGAGGCCCGTCTTCTTGGCCATCTGGCTCAGGCTCATCTTCGTCTCGCCGACGTCTTGGTCTTCCCCGCTGGCAGCTTGGTGATGCCGCACAAATGCCCGGATCTTCTGCACTGCTTCCTCCTCGGGCATCAGGCCCAACACCTCGGGCTTGCATCGTTTGCACGCCCTGAAGCCGTTCTCTTTAGCCTCGTCTCCCGTGGCGTAAAAGCGTACATTTGCGCGGCGAGCTAGCCTGGCCTTGCAGGTTGGCCGACAGAAGACTTTCGTGGTGCGGACTCCGTAGACGAAGAAGCCATCGGCTGCGGCATCGCGTGACTGGACGGCCTGCCACTTGGAGTCGTCGTCCAGGAAGAGAGGAATGTGCGACAATTCCATGGCTGTGAATATGTGTATCGTTGATGTGGCCGATGATGACGGCAGCTGTAACTGTAAACTGTGCCGATAGCGAAGCGTGCAAACGCAAGTCTCGGCAAAGATATGGTTTCTTTGACCTGCCGTTGATGCCTGTGGCTCAAGTGGTGACAGCAATAAAGAGCAGATGCGGCGACAATCTGGCCACTCCCAAGACGTGCATCTTCAGGTGTTTAAGTACTTGTGAAGTTGTTGAGAGTTGCGAGAGTTACGGCAGTTGCGAGTTCGTCCGTGATCAAGATCGAAAAGCGGGCACTTGCTCTTAATATGACCAATCAGATCGCACCTGCCGATAGGCAACACAAGCTTGACAAGCCAGACGATCCATCTTAGAAGACAAGAACGGACAACTCCGTGGAATCATCTTGAACAAGATTCCAACTGCCGAAGAGATGGGCAATATTCTTCATTCATGTACTTACCGAGGAAAGAATCATGACTTCATCTCTTTTTGAAATCTGACCTTGAGAATATCTGCCGAGTCTTCTACATCAAAGTCCCAGATTATTCATCAAGCAGAACATCATCTTTGGTTGACCACTTCCCGCACCTTGCTCTCAATCTTAGCAGCTCGGATACGACTTACATATCAGATCACGGCGAATCCGATACTCACAACTGTGGAGAGTTTCACGTGAGGTCAATCGGATCAAGTCCCAGCAATGCTTAGAATGTATTCATGCTAATAAGAAGTACCCGTTGGTGAAAATTCCTTGATAATACGACCCATGCGCTCCCGAAATTGAACTTGGTATCTCCAGCAATGACTTCAAAGTCCTGAAGCAGATGACACCGAACGAAAAGAGAGAGAGATATGGAAAGAAAAAAAAAAAAAAAAGAAAAAAGCTGAAACCCAGATGACTGAACTTGGTATCCCCGGCAATGTCTTCAAAGTAAGAAAGCAGAAGACGCCGAAACGAAGAAGAAGAAAGAGAAAAAGAAGCCGAAACCCAGACGACTAGATACTAGAGACCTAAATCCCAACGAAACATAAATAAGCAAAGATCAAGCAAAAAATCGAAAAAAGATGTTGCGCCCCCAAGGCGCCTGTTTCAGTTTCTATACCCGCCCTGAAGTCCACCACCATTGCTACTGAAACATATTCAGAAACTCCGAGTCATCCAGGTCTTTCCAAGGATTCTCGACAGGAAGGCAGTCGAGCGAAAGTTGGTGTTCTTCCATGGTAGCATGATCGCTCGAGTGACCCATGGACGGGAAAAAGGTTGCCTCACCTGGTGCAAGGTTTGTCACGAACTCGGCAAAGGAGTCATATTCGTCCAGTGGATCGTATTCGAAATCATTCGCACACTCCTGGAAGAGAGGGCACTCAGAGGCGGGAGCAGGCTCGTTGACGGGAGCAGACTCGTTGACGGGAGCAGACTCGTTGACGGGAGCAGACTCGTTGACGAGAGCAGACTCAGTCGCGCGAGCAGCCTCGATGGTGGGAGTAGGATTATTAGCGGAAGAAGTCTGGCTGATGGTAGTAGACTCGGTAATGGCAACAGTCCCAACAACGGGGGCAGGCTCGAAAGCAGGAGCAGACCTAGTCAAGGGGGTCACCTCCTCAATGACTTCCATCTCTGGGCTTGGATAGCTTGCATCTGGTTGGACCAGCACCTGCGGCTTGCTGTCTTGGTTTCCAATGGCAAAAGCTGCCTTATCCGAACTTTGACTTCCGACTTGAAGAGGCTCCGCCATGGGCGACTGAAGGCCAATGTTTGCAGCCAAAGGCGGTTCGACCACTTGATACCGGCAACCCGTCAGGCCCAAGTCGTTTGACTTCTCAATCTGGCGAGAGTCGGTCATGAGTCTCTGCGGACCATTGATGGCCAAAGCCAGAGAACCTTCGGCCACAGGTGATTGAAGACCAGTATAGCCAGGGCCAGTCGCCCTATGAGCCTCTGAGATATTTGTCATGGGTGCTTGAAGCCCTGTGCCAAAAGCCTGGGGATTCTCGGCCACGGTGGTCTGAAAGCCAATGACTTGTCGTTTCGGAGAGATCAGAGCATCGTTGCTATCCGCCTCCTCACGTACCCTCTTCTCGCCAATTCCAGGCGGAGCGCTCTGGCCTTGACTTCCATTGTGAGCATCTGAAACCTGGGAGGTTGCTTGGTCTTGATCGAGCGAAGTTGTCTGCGAGCGAGCAACTGGCTCCTCGTCGAAATCCTCAATCCAGTTAGCCACAATCCCGGCGATATCGTCACTGTTGGTCTCAAGGAACATCAGGTGCCCGTTCCCCCGGATACCAAACCTGGCCAGATCGATGTGGTCGACCGTCACGCCGGCCTGTCGCATGAACAGCACAGTGGCCCAGTCGAACATGGAATGAGAGCTCGCTTCGGCAGTGATGATTGCGTGGCGCATTCTGTTCAAGTGAACCAGCTCTGGCACAGATTCCTGCCCTGCCTTGAGCGGCTTGGGCAGAGCCACGCCTCCCGGCCTCCACCTCTGCACCATGTAGCAGCCGTTGTTGTCGGGAAGTTGGCGAGCCTGGAACTCCAGCGCTGGCCCAGTTACCGGAGGCTCAAAAGTCAGAGGGATATCAGCAAGTCCAAACTTTCGTACGTTGTCGTCTCTGCTCAGCCATGGGCTGTATATCCGACCCTCACGATAGCTAGTGTGAGCTCTCGCGCCTGGCGGTCCGGCCGGCTCGATAGCCACGACCTTGGCTACGAGCTGTGGAACAGTATCGGCAGCGAGCCAGGCCGCGGTGCATCCGGCTCCTTGTCCGATTAAGATCGCCCTTCCGGTGATGGTGAGGAGGTTGCAGAGACCATTCTGAGCAAGCTTTTCTCGCACGGGCTTTTGCACAAGTAGTGCCTGCAATGTACAGTGATACCGGTGAAAGAACGGGTCGCCAGTTTGGCCGGTCTATTAATATCATCTAAGTCAGTTGTGTGTATTACTCCAAGACAGCGGACGGAGACAATCTTACCCCTGGCCACTTGTTGTGCAAACTAGCTGTCGGCCATGCGGTCGCGCCTCGAATCAGGGTTTTCTCGGGAGCAGTAAGTTGATTCTCAACATTCCTCGTGTTCATATGCTGCGGCTTTGGCAACATTTGGCCAGGCATGATGTCGGCAATAGGCAAGTTGGACAAGCCGCTGCCCGGCAAATGGACAATGTATACGCGGTAACCTCGGTTGACGAAGTACGCAGTCCAGCCTGTCCCGAAGTCTGGCTTCGTGAGCCAGATCTATTAGAACATGTCAGTACCTCGTCCGCCAATGTGTCGCTGTGTTCCTCAAAACTGGGACTTACATCGCCACTGTGGAAATCGCCGTGGACCAAGACGATGGGCTCCTTATGCTCGACGGTCTTGGGCGCGAGGTGCTCAACGTACATCTCAGCGACCACTCCGTCCTCTCTGCCAGGCCATTCGGCTGGCACAAAGAAGTTCGACTGGTTGCAGTCTGCTCCCACGAGGCCGGCGGGAAGCTGCTCGTTGCCAGATATAACATTCATGGCCTCTGGCGCATCCGGACGAGGCGCACAGACGTTGGATGCCATTCCAGATGGTGTGGCCAGGAATATCTTCTTCAGCGTTAGTTCCAAGTCCCAACACACAACAGGTTGATACAGCGGAAGAGTCATACCTGGCAAACGCAACGACAGAGCGTAACCGAGCTTAAAACAGTGTCCTTGATATACACCGATGAAGGCGTGAAACCACCCCGAGTAGCCCTTTGTCTAAATACAAGACAAGAGGTGGGAGAGGTAGCTGGTATAGTCGTTGCCTATTGTAAGAGGGCAGTCGTGCAAAGAAAGGTGTGGAAGAGGAACTGGTGTCGAGATAGTTGGTATGGAAGGGAACGAGTGTTCTTATAGGGATAACCAGAGAAACCAAACCATGATAGGAGACCACTGCGGCAAAGAGTGCGAAAAGTCGCTGGTAAGCGAGAGAGTTTCGTAGCGACTGTGGTCAAGCCACCGCAACCATCTCTTCCGCGAGCTAAGACAAACGAAGTCTCGTCAGAGCTTCCCGTAGACAAGGAAAGTTCTGGGCCAGCAACCGGAGGCTTTATTGTACCAGTGTTGATAGGGTATAGTCCGAAGAAGACACCGACTCGAGAAGTATCGTGGGCTCAAGTGGCTGTGTGTGTGTGTGTGTTGGTGTTGAGAGGGGGTGGTAGGAGGAAGCAAGAAAGAGGTGAGAGAAGAAAAGAGCAAGGAGGAGGGAGAGGAAGAGGATAGAGTCCGGAGAGTTAATTTTATCCCTCCGAAGATGGTGCTTAATGCTGTGCGTGCGTGTTTCGAGTGATGCGAGAATCATGTGCTCAGATTCTCGCAGCTGGCAAGTCGGTGAGCGGTGGCAGAGCGTGATTCTGCCTCGAGGGCTGTTTGTTCACGATGGTATCTTTTGTCCGATGTTTCGTGATCCGAATATGAGAATGGAGAGATGCAGGGAAATTGGAACCTGACGGGATTTATGTACTGGGTATGTGGTTTGAGTTTGAGGCGACGCCCTTTTGCTTCTAATGGTTAGTATCGCGATACACGGACACTTTGGGGACAGTCAGCAGAATCTTATGGGAAGATGCCGAGTTTCTATGAGTATGTCTCTTTTCTCTGTCACCGAATCGGTGTTAGACCGCTGGCCACAGAAAGTTAGATTGATGATTATTGCTCGTCTTCCAAGGAACTTCTGCGGTATCCTCGAACGCATGGATGGCCTCAAAGCTCCGTATGAACGCGGAAAATGAGATTGGGGAACCTCCTCACCCCTTCGGTACCGCGTAGAGAGATGTTAGCACTCTCTGTAATTACTGAACCACGAGCGACCTTTCACGTGGTATTCCATGATGATTAACATAAATTGCCATGTGGAAAAACAAGAGATGATCGCCATGATCTTATGTAGACAGCTTCCTTGCAACCAAAAAGATTCTCTCAACATGGACAGCAGGCGACGCACACCATAGGCAAAGACGAAAAAGTCAACAAACCTGCTTCCACCGCATTACACAGGCGATGCAGGTCGAGGCACATCATCCTTCATATCAGGCACCCACCCCTTGGGCCGCTCACTCCCCCTGACAACCAGCCCGTAGCCCAGCTTCTCGACCTTGTTGATGCTCTGCCGCATAACCTCCATCTTCCCCTTAAAGTCCTTGGTCGGTATCTGCGGCAGCATCTCAAAGGAGCACCCGAGCTCCTGTATGTCGCCCAGGATATTCCTCTCATAGTCGCCCACCAGCTTACCCGACTGCGCGGTCGTGACCGTTGCGAAGCGCATCAGCTCGCCAAAGAGGTCAAACAGGCCAAACATGTAGTCGTGCGGCGTCAGCAGGATGTCGGCCGGCGTGGCTGCTTGGATTTCTTCCAGGGTGATGACTTTCTGGTGCCGCAGGTAGTGCGCAAAGGAGAGCGCCTCGACGAGCTCCTCTAGGCATTTCAGGGAGTAGCCGTAGCGGTAGCGGTTGATGGATTGGACGTCTGCGACGATGGGCGAGAGGAGCTTTGCGATTTCTTTGAGGCGCGTGTCGACGTCTTGCTGGATGTCTTCTGGGAAGTCCTTGTTGAGTTCTTTGACCCTGCGGAGAGTGAGTCTACGAGGACTAGTGAAGGAAGGGTCGGGCCTCATCATGAATAACTATACCTTTGTAATGTGAAAATGCTATTGGACAGTATGAGCATTGGTGGTTATTCATCAATCAGAAGAGATGGAGGTTGGTCGTGTTGACTGACATCTTCTTGCTCTGGGCCGTCACGTCTCTGGACGCCTTGATGACCCGCTCTCTGCGATCGTAATGCTCGTCCAACTCATCCCGGATATTCTCAAACATGGCGTGGAATCTGCCCCGCGGCTGCTGCTGCTGCGGCGTCTTTTTGCGAGCATTGCCATCGTAGTCTCTCTTAGTGCCTCCGGCCATGGTTGTGCTCTTTGAAGTCAAATCGTGACAGCTCTGTCGTCCTTGGGGTCGTTTATATCGCCTGATGTCTTTGATAGATAGATGAGATCCCAGTTGAAGCTTGTCCCCCAAAAGTTTGGTTCGAGGTGCCCTGGTGGTTGAGAGTGGAGACGCGGGCGGTCAAAAGCAGCCACTCAGAAGCTGCAGAACTGCTTTCGACGGCTCCACTATAGTTTACAAGCTGGTGAGGTCAGAGCCAAAACAGCAGCAGAAGCAGCTTAATCGTCATATCCGGTCAGCTTCAGATGCGGTTGAATGAAGCCAGTTCTTCAGAAAGAGACTCATTTCTTAGAAAGCTTCTGGTTCCACTATCAATTGGACGATATACAGCTTCAGATTAATTCAGTTGTATCGCCCCAACCAGGAACAATGATCCTGGCCACTTCCTCCACCATCACAACACGCTGTCCTTACTAGAGCCTCGACTCAACTCACCTCTCATCTCACCTCGACCTCGACATCAACCCCCCCTCTCAACAACACACACACTCAAAGATGCCCTCCTCGCTCCTCACCCCATTCTTCCGCCCAACCCCCCTCTTCGCCCTCGCCGCCCTCCTCCGCCTCGCCCTCCTCCTCTACGGCACCTGGCAAGACGCCCACTCCGCCGTCAAGTACACCGACATCGACTACCTCGTCTTCACCGACGCCGCCCGCTCCGTCTCCCGCGGCCTCAGCCCCTACGCCCGCGAAACGTACCGCTACACGCCCCTCCTCGCCTGGCTCCTCGTCCCCACCGCCAGCCCGCGCCTCTTCTCCTTCGGCAAGGTCGTCTTCGCGCTCGCGGACCTGCTCGCCGGATGGCTCATCGCCAGGGTCCTCCGCAAGCAGCGCGGCATGAGCGCCGAGCGGGCCGGGGCCTTTGCCGCCATCTGGCTGTGGAACCCGATGGTCGCCACCATTAGCACCCGGGGCAGCTCCGAGGGCTTGCTGGGCGTCTTGACCATGGCGCTGCTGTGGGCTGTGGAGGGGAGGAGGATCGGGGTGGCGGGCTTCATTCTGGGATTGAGCGTGCATTTCAAGATCTACCCCTTTATATACGCGCCGGCAATCATCTGGTGGATGGACGATGAGCATCTGGGCAAGAAGACGTCGAAACCTCCAGCGTCGCTTGCGGAGGCTGTACTCCGCTTCGTCTCTCCCGAGAGGATAAAGCTCACGCTCATCAGCCTATTGACGTTCATGGGACTCAACATCCTCATGTACTACATGTACGTCCCTCTTTGCTTTTCTTCCTCTCCTTCTCCCCTTGAGCTCTCGAGGGTCCCATCTTCAGTCTATAAGAAGCAATCCACTAACATCCTTTCTCACAGCTACGGCACCCCCTTTCTCACCCACTCCTACTTCCACCACGTCACCCGCATCGACCACCGCCACAACTTCTCCCCATACAACATCTACCTCTACCTCGCCTCCGCCAACCCGTCCTCCACCTCCCTCCACGCTTTCCTCCCCCAGTTGCTCCTCTCGTGCCTCCTTATCCCCTTCGTCCTCGCCAAGAAGGATCTCGCCACGTCCATGATGGCACAGACGTTTGCCTTTGTCACCTTCAACAAGGTCTGCACTTCACAGGTAAGTCCTGCCCGCCTCCCCCTCTTCTTTTGTCCTATTCCATGCTTTAGTAAAGCTCACTATCTTCTCTTCTTGCTGCAGTACTTCCTTTGGTACATGATCTTTTTGCCGCTCTATCTTCCCAATTCATCCATGCTTCGTGTTCCCAGGCGCGGCATCACGGCGCTGCTGCTTTGGGTCCTGGGCCAGGCTGCTTGGTTACAGCAAGGCTACGAGCTGGAGTTCCTTGGTGTCAGCACCTTCTTTCCTGGGCTGTGGCTCGCCTCGCTGGCCTTTTTCCTCATTAACTGCTGGATATTGGGCATCATTATCAGCGATGGGGCGGAGAGGAGCATTCAAAAGGTGCACACAATGTAGAATACTATCGAGCAATAAAAGAGAACTTCCCACCCCCTGAAAGAACGATAAGCATGTTCTGGAGCTTCTCACTCATTCTCCGGGGCACAATGGTCTTCCATCACCAGGCTCACTAATATTCCACATTGAAATTTTGTGAATCCACACGACAATTGGTAGCATAGATACCAGAAATCTCATTATGGGTATCAACCTAACTTTGGTCCAATATCTCTCAATCTCGTTGCAAATCACGTCCGCCTCCCCTTCTCTGCGATGCCAGACGCCAAGATGTTACCCTATCATGGCGTTCAAAAGCAGCAATGCGCTCAAGACCCAAATCGCGTTCCAGAACCCTATATGCGAGTGACGACCCAACTCCAAGCTTTGTTCGTATTATTTGACTGTCCCTGGGTATGAAAAATCCGACTAGAAAACAAAAAGAAAATGAGATGGGATCAGGAACAGAAACAGAAACCCAAATCCTGCAATCTCGCCCTGTGCTGCTGAAAATTCACAAACGCCAAAAGAGAAGTAATAAGAAGAAAAGGGATAGAAGCCTTTCTTCGACATGTGAATTCCTTAAGAGGGTCGTAGGTCGACTTTGATTTGTTTGCAGCCTCTTCCAAGATGAAGATGGGACAAGATATATGCAGATCTCCGGTGCGGCTTGCTCTCGATCTGATTGACCATCGTAGACAAATCGACGGCTACTGAATCGTGATCCGAGTTGCAAGCGATCGGTAATTGGCCAGCTTGAGAGAGGTGATGCGCGTCTTGGACGGCTCAGGGGCAATAATCATCCGACCATCCTTACTGTAGACGATGTTGCCAAAGCTGTGGCTCAACCCGGGAAAGGTGACATCAGGCCGGACTCTGTTCATTTCGGTGAGGATAACGTCGCTCCATACCCCAGTGCACTTCCCACCCTGCACCAAGAAGTAGGGGTTCAGCGGTGGCAAGACGGAATCTGTTGGCATTTGAGTTAGCAATCGGCTGTCGTTGTTGAATGAGAGAGAGAGAATTGGCAGGCCGAGGAGAAACAAACCTAAATCGACGAATCGAATCCTCAAGTATTCCAGTTTCTTGAAACGCTCCATCGAGCGGACCGCGGAGAGGACAAGCTTCTCAAAGGCGTCGATAAACCCCATGTCCTGGATTCCAGAGCCGGAGTCGTGAAAGCTGAAGGACTGGCGGCAACAGTTCTTGACGGTGATGTCCACAGATCTGAGGTTGGTTGTTTGGTGCTCTGCATAGCGCGCTGCATCATAGAAGAAATGGTGACAGATGCGGCCGGTATATACAAAGTGTTCCAACGACGGTAAGACAAAGGCCAAGCTGGAACAGAGATGAGCCTTTTGCACCACTTTGTAGTAAAAGGACGGCATCACTCCCTCTCGGCGGTAGTCGCTCTCCATGCAAAGATTCAGGTTCGTGACGTGCTTGGGCAAGAGCGGCATGAACTCTGCCGCTGTGATATAGGTCTTGGACTTCGGCTTGCTGTAGGAACCCTGCCACTCCTCCAGGTTGGGCAGTGCTCTCATGAGATATTTGAAGTCCTCATCGTCCCTCATGAGATTCCACTGACCCTTGGTTACCAGGGTGCGCACCGAGAAGAGAGGCTCCAGCTTCCGTTCCTCGATGGGCGGGCCCGTGCTCATGTCGAAATGAACCACTCCGGGTGCCTTGCGCCGCTCTCCGCCTTCCAGCGTAAGCACTTTGGTCTCTGGAAGCGCTGCAGCGACAAACAGAAACACTTGATCGAGGGTGCAGTTGTTTCCCGGCAATGTGTATGTGGCATTGGTGAGCCCATCAGTCGTCACGGTGGGGAGCGTGAGAGTATTCGACAGGGCGAACGGTCCGTATGTCGGTTGGAAGACGGGGAACCAGATCTCAATGTGCTTGATATACTCGGCGAGATGTGGTCGCTCGATCAAGAAGTCCATTGCGTTGGTGATGGAATCAAGCGTCGCCTTGAGTTTGATGTGACGGAACAGCCTCTGCTGGACCAGTATCCTCCACACACGGTTGACCAGAGCCAGTGCAGTGAGCTCTCGCCTCCGCGAATGGCGAAGAGCCGTGCTCCAGCCCCTAGTCAGGCTCGAGATCCTCATTGTGCTCCTCGACGTAGCAGACACACAGTATCCAAATATGTGGTCGAGGATCGCCTCATGGACTTCGGTGGGGAGTTCGTCGAAATGCCGCGCGAGCGGTCTTCCCGACGCAGCGTCAACGGGCTCGGTCGATGTCTTGTCCCAGGCACTGCCATCGGAGCTGGACTCTGAGTCGTCCAGGCAGCAGATCTGGGGGTTTCGAGTTTCGGGATGCGGGAACGGCGTACTGCTGGGCCGCGCGGGCGGGACAAAGGACGTGCTCTTGGCCATCTGGAAGGATGGGCTCGACGGGCCGGGAGAGACGGGACTCGAGGTGGTGTTGAGAAACGAGGCCACCATGGACGTGGTCATTGGAGATGAAAAGCTCCCGTCGCCTGCGTCGTCCTGCTGCATCTCGATATCGTCTGGGCATTCGGTAGCCCTCTCGTCCAGATCCATCCTCAGGCTGCGAGTGCTTTTTGCATCGTCGTGGCTTACGCCATCCATGGGTTCTCTCATTTTTGGATAGACCGAGGTCTATTTCAAACTCTTGAATGTGGGTTCTGTACGGCCAGAGAGAGATGCATTTCACGACTCGATATGCTCGCTATCGTGGCGTCGTCAGCCGCCCTGGAAACGGGAGGCAATTCCAGCTCTTGGTTCTCGGGCAGCTGTACGCCCCCAAACGGTGGCCGCGGCGAAGTCAATGACCCGTCTTCACAAGCTCGCGGGTTCTCGGCGAGGGTGGGCACAGACGGAGAGTGGTCGCACCGCACAGTACGGGCAAGTCGAGGGCGTCGATGAAGGCAGGATACAGGCCAAGTCGGGGCAGGGCAGCGCAGGGCAGCGCAGGGCAGTCTGGGACCGGCGAGGTGGAAGTTGGCTGGGCACTTTACGCGGTGCCTCCAGGTCTCGTGCTCGCGTGCCGATACGGAGATTGCAAGCGACAGAGGGAGGGGGCGGTGCAGGAAGCAGAAGGGCCAGGCCGATCAGATGATGGAAATCTGGAGAATTGTCGTAGTGTCTGTCTCGCCCGCGCAGGAATGTAGGCAACGAGGCGGCCACGAGCTTGGGAGATGGGAGTTTTGGCAGCGGAAATCCTCGACAAGGGCGAAAAGAGGACCAAGACAGAATGACACGGCCGAGGAAGAGAGTGCGCGCAGAGGGAGGAAGTGCGAGAGGACGTCACGAAGGTGCACGGGAAAGGGAAGAAAAAAACGAAATGAGGCGGAAACTTAATGGGCATCAAAGGGCTGTCAGACGACGAATGGCGCTCCGTAGCGGCTGTCCCGAGGCGCATCCAATATAATTGCGTGCAGTGCAGTTGCAGCGCAGCAGCAGGCGGCTTACTGTGCCCGACGGGACGCGAGTTTGTTGGAGTGACGATTTGGGCGTCAAAGCCGCTAAAAGCAAAATATTCATCCAAATGACGCCCATCGCCGAACGTGCCTTATCAGAAATAAAAAGCGGCCATATGGATGGATAGATTCATGTTTCTTCAGCACTGCCAAGAAACATGACATACAGAGCACGATTGCTGGTGATTACAGGTACATACATATTCCTTATTTCCTCCCCAACCGATTTTTCTTTTCTTTCCTTCTTTTCCCCTTCAGGTCTTCCTCTTTGCTTTGTGCTCCGTACCAATCTCGTCGTCTTGATGGACTGATTGGCCTGCGAGCCTCTTGAGCCGCCCATCAAAGACATCTCATTTGCACAAGTGAAATTACCCCACCTCAATCTTATGCCTGCCCAAACAGAAATCCTCCTCTTGCAAGACATATTACCTAAAGCTGGGTCAAAGTACCTTGAATGAAGAATGAGGAGAGAAGCAAGACAAGACGGATCATGATGTCTTCACGATTCTATGCGTGAGTACAGTAGGTACCTATCTTCCCCTATCAGGTAGACACAGCAGAGGCGAATCCGGGGCAAAGGACAACTGGTTAGCAGCGATCTCATCATCCATCTCGCAATCTTGCGACATTTGCTGTTAGCCAGCTACTGAAGCTACAGCCCGTGTCTTGTTCTCTCAGCCTTTGCGGATTCTCCGTGGCGACCTTGAAGTCCACCTTTGTATAGCCGTGGCCTCGCGTGAGGAAAATACCATTGGCCAACCACGCTCAGCGATGCAGCGATGGACAGTACCGAGGTACAAGTACGTTGCCAAGAGCGGTCGTGAGTACAGCAATATCACGTCTTCGCCGCCTCAAATTATCAGCATCATTTACTCTCTTAACAAAAGACGCTTCAGCCTTGTGAGGCATCAGGCATTCTCATCAGCACCCGAATCGGCTGAGTATCTAAGTATCCATCTCTTCTGCCTGATACCTAGTGTTGAGTTGCAGCCTTCGTGCATGTGCTGTTGATGTATTCGTGTTATTCGAAACCGACTTAGGCAATACCATGACACGGAGCTCTCAACTTACACTGTCGGACGACTATTGCGCAACTAAATAAAGCAACAGTCAAGTTCATAATGCAGCATTTTGCAGACATCGTAGCGGTGTCTCTCGCGGAGACTGCGAATTTGGGCTGACCGGTATACCAGTCTCCAGCTACAGGGTAGAGGAATCCGTGTCGATTGACCCAAAGGCTCGACATACGAGAAACATCTGCAGTCTTAGATTGTGATTGGTGTGTGTTCACGTCGGTTAGCATCTACAGCCTACCAGTGAAAGGCCCTGGCTTGGAGCGTTTTCGATTCAATCATGAAGCCACCCGCGCAAGAAAAGCAATCTTGAGCCCGGTGGTAGGCAAACAAGGCGTTTGTCATTACTCCCGAATCGCACTCGTTCTCATGACAAGAACATGTCAAGATGCTGAATAGCAAACAATGCAGAGAAGGATACGGCAACTCGTCTTCCTCAAGAATCCTTCCCGATGATACGCTGCACTGCTACTAGGATTGCGGCTCCTACGAGTGATCGGCCGAGGAATCCTGCAACGACTTCTTCAAAACCCGAATGAAACAAACACCGTATCTTCCGAAGATCTTTAGTTCTAGAACAAAGAATGAGACGACGCCTTTCTATAAATACTGTGGCTACGTTCAAGGTTGCAGATGCCGCAGCCAAGACCAGATGCATCACATTGGATCACGTCGACAGGAACTATGAAAGGCAAGAGAAACTAGCATGACCCATGCTTGAATGAAGCAGCTCCGTGTTTGACTAGGACTAGCCAACGACTCAAAAGGATGAGAATTGCTGTACATCAAACCGACGCCGGCTTGGAGCTTCTTGTTATGCTTAATTCGTTGCCTTGAGCTTAAGAGCGCCTTTCTGAGACGTGAGTTGTTGGAGGCAAGAGTAATCGGAGGCAAGTATCGCTTATTGTTGCTTGTACTTCATGTGAGTTGATGTGGCGTAAACTGCTTATCCCGCCGAACCTTCGCTGTAGCACAAGGAGAGGTCGAGGTGAGCTGGAGCTGATAACGCTGGGTCATGCGTCACATTATCCTGTTGCTGCTCTGTCCGCCCGCCGAGCACGGAAGACATGCATACATATCTGGAGACACAGATGTATGATTCCGAGCCTCCACGAAAGCCAAGTGCTTCTATGGCCTGATATAGAGGTGAAAGGTAGAGTACCTACATGTAGGTATCATGACATTCACATGTACAGCAATAGATTTGAACAATTGCCAAGTCTTACATAGCGAGTACCTGAGCCGGATTGGACCCCTACATCGAGTAGTATGATCAAGCTTCTTTTCTGTTTCCGATTCAAGTGAAAATAGATATCCATCTAGGGGTAAAGCGTTTGGCGTGTGTCTGAGTATCGCCGAGGTTGATTGCAAGCTTCCGGTGAAGATGTATGGAGCCTAAGCATCGTGGCCCCGTGATGAGGCGAAGCAATTGGCAAAGGCCTGCATGCACACTGGCGTACAAAGACAAATGAGCTCGTATGCGTTGGCATACGGAAATTGCACACTCAATCCCAAACACCACGGAGCACACGCATATGGCCTGCAGCCTGTCAGGGCAATAGTGCCTGAGATGATGTGGGGAAGAAGAGAGTGGGATTGCAAGGGTGGCAGAGGTCTACGCCGTCTATGGATGAATGTGACATTTGAGCTAACAACTTCCTTGTGTCTTACCGACTGCTCGTTCGGGGTTGCTGTGCAGTAAGTGGCTCGGTGACTTGCAACTTGAGATATGGAATGCTCTCCTTGATGGTGGGTTCTTCTCGAGAGAGTTACATCGCTTCACCACGACTGGAGACCTTAGGTATTTTACCACATGCTGGTTGTGGCAATGGCCTCCGTCTTGGGGCTTCATTTGCGTTTTGGTACGTGGCGCAGATGCACTCTGAAATGCTTTGACTTGGTATTTTGCGCATATCAAGGTGAAAAGAGGACTCGAGCATGAATGAGCAGAGATGAATATACCTAGGTAATAAGCTAGCGCTGGGATTTCTGCGAACTGAACCGCCCGAGGAGCAGAAAGACAAGTAAAGACAAGTTCACCAAGCAGAGGAAGCAGCCGCATCTTGGCTGCCCAGTTCGCAACAGCATAGAGCCATATCCGATGAAGTGAGAGAGCTTGGATCATTGAGCATCGACTAATACCTAGGTACTAGCACAAAAGAGACACCAAAAAACTCATCACGAACGCCCATGAACGGATTCCTCACCTCTGGGGCGTCTCACAGTCGCAGAACGAACAAAGGCGCCGGCTTGACTCGGCTCCGTAGCGCGCGTTTCAGACTGCCTCTGTGGCCGGCGAATCAGTTGACGGCAGCAGCTGCCCCAGCTGGATGGAACAGCCGCCAACTTTCACATCACCGAGCACCTGCACCTGCAGTCAAATTCAGATGCACTAGCGGTGCGTTTCAGCGGTGGGGCGCTGGAACTCTACCCCTGACGCCACCGGAAGCTTATGTCGCCAATTTCCAGGGCTGCCGAGGTGCTGAAGATGCAGGAGCGTGCCAGGACCATGAAGTACTGGGTACGTGGTGCTCAAAATAGACAATGTTGAGGCTCCAATCAAGACGCTGAACAATAAGGTACCTATAGTAGTAGCGGAAAGGGAGAATAGAATGCAAAGTTGAATTTCGACTGAAGCGGTGATTAATTGCTCACAATGATGCGAAATCACTACAGAACATACTTCAGTAGTGCACCGGCAGTCATGGATCTGCGGGCTTCTTATCTGCGCAATCCGTTCGCAGCTGGGAACTGGAAGTTGGGATCGTTGCCATGCAGCAATCAAAGCTGCAGCTGATCGACACAACCAACGGCAAGTCACATTTTCCCAGCGTAATTGGTAGCCAACCAACTCCCTCCGAACATTGACACTAACAAACAAGCATAAATGCAGTTATTACATACTTGTTCTTGAAGCGGGCATCGTGCTCAAAACAGCTTTGATGCTCTCCGTCTGATTGTTGTAAAAAGCGTTGCGCGGGTATGAGTTGGTGATGTGCCACTGCTTTGGAAATTGAGTCAGCGTGTTCCTGCCGAGATGCTTGCCAAGATTGCAGCGTGCATTTCGCGATATCAGGTCAATAAGGAGCCTTGAGTACCAACAACGCGGGCATCTAGCAGCGGCTGTACCCATCTATCAATACCGTCACCCAGTTCCTTTTTCGTGATGCTCTTGTCACTGGACGTTAGCAGGAGCATTTCCACCTAACAGAAGCTGCACGTCAGGAGCATGTACCTTATGGAAGTAGGTACTAGGTAGGTACCCAGCACCTTTCAGTACCTCAGTATCTTGTTCCATGTCTTTGGTGAACATAGAAACACCCCGCCAAACGCCATTGATTCGTCATGCCCAAGTTTCGTACCTGGCCTGCCAAGAACTGGCTGAAGCACATTAACTGTGTGTAAGCCACAAACTCAAAAGGTCTAGATTCTAGACTTTTGCAGTCCAGGAGAAGAGCATCCCGACAGGACTAGAGCAAGACGCATAGCAGCAATAAGCAGCTGGCGTTTGAGCGCTCTCTCAAGCCGCTCCCGACGTTTTGCTACTCGCTTGGCAGCAACCCCTGCTCGCCAGCTCTGAGACACCATTCGGCCCCAGTCTCAGCATCTCGCGCCCGGCGCTACAGAAGCAACAGAGGGGGCCCTGTGGCCACTAGACAAGGCCCGTCAGAACCTTGGCCCGCTAAGTCAGGCACAAGCTGCCCGCTAGCAGGGGTGCCGCCGGCTGTTGTTGCAGCATCAACCAAACCAGGCCAATCCCCAGCGAACTTGCAGCCATGGATCTCTCGTGCCTCATGTCCCTCTCGGCGCTCTCGTCCACTGCACCTGCTTCTGCGGAGCACGCAGCCCGACTGGAGCCCTTGCCTTGCCTTGCACTTGCCTAGCAATTGCCTTGCAGTAGCACTTGCAGCTTGGGAAAGCGGGTGTAAGTTTAGTTGGAGGTGCAGGTGCAGGTGCGAGCCAGAGTGAGTGGGAGGCCACTTCCCAGCCAGGTTGTTTCTTCACTTTTGATCCCCCTGCTGGGCTTCTCCTCTTTTCTGCGCCCCCCTGTCCATTGTTTTCTTCCTTTCTTCTCCGTCATCTACTTTACTTACGCTTCATCCCCTCCTCTTTAATATTTTGGACTTTCAACGTCCTCTTCATACTCGTTTCTTCCTCTCTCTCGCTCGGTATCTTTTTGTCGCTTCTCCCCCCCTCTCCCAGCCCAGCAGTCCCCGGCCCGGTCCTCCGCTCTTGGACCGCTCATATTCTCCTTCTTCGCCGTCGTTCCTTTCACGCCTCAACCGCTGAACCGAGCAAGCTGGCTGCAGAGGACCGTTGATCGTCCATCCTCTCTTCATTCTCTCCTTCACGAACATCATTATCAGTATACATTCATTCAATCGGAGCGAACGGGCTGGGCCTTTCCTCACGACAAACAGCTTTTAAGAGTATTAATATTCGACTATTCTTGTTTTTTTTTGTTGCTTGTGCGCTTGTAACTACACGACATCATCTTCACAATGGCGCCCTTCAGCACCATGCTCGCATATCTCCTCATGGTGGTCGCCCCCTTGGCGGCTGCTGTCCCCCTTCACGGCAATCGTCAGTCCCTGGACCTCGGGGACATCGTCAACAATGTCAACCTGACGCATCTCATGGGCCTCGTCACAAACCCCTTCGCCAAGAACATCATTCCCAACCGCTACATTGTCGTCTACAACAACTCGTTTGGCGAGGAGGCCATCTCTGCCAAGCAGGCCCAGTTTGCTGCTAAGATCGCGAAGCGCAACCTCGGAAAGCGAGGTCTCTTCGGCAACGAGTTGTCCACCGCCATCCACTCCTTCAGCATGCACACCTGGCGTGCCATGGCTCTCGATGCCGATGATATCATGATCAAGGACATCTTTGACGCCGAAGAGGTTGCTTATATCGAGGCCGACACCAAGGTTGAGCACGCCGCCCTTGTTGCCCAGACGAATGCTACCCCTGGCTTGATCCGCCTCTCCAACAAGGCCGTCGGTGGACAGAACTACATCTTCGACAACTCTGCTGGCTCCAACATCACTGCCTACGTTGTCGACACTGGCATTCGGATTACCCACAGCGAGTTTGAAGGCCGTGCCACCTTTGGTGCCAACTTTGTCAACGATGTCGTAAGTATATGTTCCGAGGCCGATATCCGAGCCTAATCAAGTTGCATTTGATGATCGATGGCTAACAGTGATGTGATCAGGATACCGATGAGAACGGCCACGGCAGCCACGTTGCCGGCACTATTGGTGGTGCTACCTTTGGAGTGGCCAAAAATGTCCAGCTCGTTGCTGTCAAAGTCCTTGACGCCGACGGCTCTGGCAGCAACTCTGGCGTTCTGAACGGCATGCAATTCGTTGTTAATGACGTCCAAGCCAAGAAGCGCTCCGGCAAGGCTGTGATGAACATGTCTCTGGGAGGCTCATTCTCTACTGCTGTCAACAACGCCATCACGGCTCTGACCAACGCTGGTATTGTCCCCGTTGTCGCTGCCGGTAACGAGAACGTATGTTTCACCCCCTCTCTCATCCCACTCAAACCTTTTTACTAACAGTCCTACAGCAAGACACTGCCAATACCTCTCCCGGCTCTGCCCCTCAGGCCATTACTGTCGGTGCCATCGATGCCACTACCGACATCCGAGCCGGCTTCTCCAACTTTGGCCCTGGTGTTGACATCTATGCTCCCGGTGTCGACGTTTTGAGCGTCGGCATCAAATCCGACATTGACACTGCAGTCCTCAGCGGTACCAGCATGGGTAAGCGTTCAAACCCCGTGATCCACTCACAATTTACTCATCAGCGATTCGAATCAATGACTGACTTGTGCAATTCTTATAGCCTCTCCCCACGTTGCTGGTCTTGCTGCCTACCTGATGGCTCTTGAGGGTGTCTCCAATGTTGACGATGTCAGCACCCTCATCAAGAACTTGGCTGCCAAGACGGGTGCCGCCGTGAAGCAGAACATTGCTGGAACCACCAGCCTCATTGCCAACAACGGCAACTTTTAAGCATGTATTCCCCATGCTCATGTCCCCTCGTATTAGGCCTATTCTAGAAGAAGATGAAAACAATTGACGTCGCGCGCGCACTGCAAGAAAGGTTTCAAACTTGTCATTTGTAGACACATTCATGTTGGAAGGAAGCGAGAAATGTCCTTGTTGATGATATGAGGCCACCTTCCAATGATCGAATCGTAGTCGGGTTATGGCAATTGCGGCTCAACGTAGGTACATGTAATTCAAATCGGAGCACGAGTGCCTTGCATTTGCTCTTGGAGGAATAGGGGAAGATGGTGTATTGAGATTGCAAGAACAATCGTGATGGCTATGTAATGTATAGATAAGGCAGAAGCAAAATGATGAGCGATCATTGTAGATACCCGAATGATGCTATTGCCTAGATGGAAACAATGGGTACAGTGGAACAGTTTTAAAGTCACGTCAGGCAAAGTCTCTTCATCTCGATCACGGGTACGTTGGTACATGATCGAAAAAATCAAAAGCACAAAGTTAGGTAGAATTGTTTGCTCGCCAGCGTGGATCTACCCCTCGTGAAAGACCAAGGTAGAAAGTTCCACACCGCGTCCAGCTCGTTAGAGCGGACCAAGAGCAATGGCAAAGGTTGATATCAGCACTTCTTCGGCACAACCACAGTCATAGGAGGACTGGATTGCAATTTGACATCCGTGCTAAGGATAAAAGCAAAGGACAGAGGATGAGAAAGAGAGGGGATGAGAGCAGAAGAGAAGACGCCATCACATGTCAATCAGTAAACGTACCCCCCTTTTTCGATGATTCATTGCCCGTCGATTTCTAGATATTAAAGACATTAAGTATGTTGCTTAGATGTAAGTTGTATAGCTTGGCAGATGTCATGAGCCAAGAACCTTGTAGTACATGAACGGCGTCAGGTGCATCGTCATCGACGAAGTGCTTCAGTAAAAGAGATCCCTATAGTGTGTGTTGTTACAGTTCGTCGCGGCCCGTTATTGAGGTAGGGCTGCCGGCGCTGCCGGCGCTGCTGGAGAACAGCTTGGCGGTGTCGGAGAAGGTGTTGTCGAATCTGGCGCCCATGAACCAAGCAATACCGACCTGTTCATTGTCAGATTTATCGCGCACTCATGACTCTTGCAGTAGGGGCGACCTACCATCAGACCCGTCATGGTCAACAAGACAGCGAGGACCACGCCAATCATAATGGCAGTCTCGCTTGTGGACATGGTGGGTTCCTGTGTCTGCTTCGCCCTGGCTTCCTGGGCCAGCTTCTTGGGATCCTGCCTGGGGAACAAGGTCTCGATGAATTGTTCAATCTAGAACAAGTTAGTCTCCCTGTTGCACCACGTTCTTGCGAGCGAATGTATGCATACCTTTGCGCACCGCGCGCTGATTGCCAAGAAGTTTGGATCGCGAGGATCGTTCTTCTTCTGAATGCGCCTGGCATATCTTCTGAAGACCTCGCAGAGAACTTGGAGATTCTGCGTGCTTTCCAGCATAATCTGGCAAGCGTCTCCCTTGGTGATTTTGACATTCCTCTCCAGGACGGCAGGGTTCCTAAAGCACAGCTCCAAGGTGGCAATGGCCATGGCCTGTGGAATGGCAACGAAGTTGAAGGCGCTCTGGTCCCTCATACCCGCCATGTAGAAGAGGCAGTCCTCGACGTGCTTCAGAGCGTCGAGGACCATGGCTGAAATACACTCGACTGCCTGTGTTCGGTATTTGGGGTCAAACAGGTCCTCCCATCGGTCAACGTGCTTGCTCCAGATCTCCTTGGGGTACCATCGCCGGCCGTCCACCCAATCTTCATGAATATCTCGGATGATGTTCGTCTTTTGCAGGAATTGACCCATAGACTCAGTCAACTCGGGTCTCTCGCCCAACTTCGGGTTGGCAAGGTTTGAAGCGACCAGCAGTCGCGTCAGGCCCTCGCCAACCAAACCCGCAACGTAGTGGCAGTACAGCTCGTACTCCTCGATTGTCTGGACGCCGTTCTCAATCATCTCGGTGTTCTGCGCGTAGTCGGCCATGCCGTTGCCCATCTTGATGGTCATGTCCTTGATGATGTCATAGTAAGGCTTCTTGAGCTTCTTGAGTTCGGTAATGACGCAGTCAAAGTGCTCTAGGAGTTCTCTGTCCTTCTCCTTGCTGTCGTGGTATTGCCAACCGTCCTGTTCCATTGTCACGTGGAACTCCCGCAGCATGGGGACCTTTGTGGAGAGGGGAATGGTCATGTCGTCCTCGATTGTATCGAGACCACGCAGCACTAGGTAGAATAGTGTCACAGGGACGAGGAGCTCATGGTTGAGTTCCTGGATAACCGCCGAGAAACTGCGGCTCGTCATGTTCAGGAAGCGGAAACATTCTTGCAGTGTCGCACTCTCGGTCTTGGGGTCGCGACGGTTGACGGGCTCATGCCACAGCTTCCTGTAGAGTTCAAGTTAGCAATGTGTCTCTCCTCTATCTCCGGCGTCCCCTTGACTGAACGTACCATTGGACAATGGAGCGCAGTTCGCGCGGGTGCATTAGGTAATAGATGGCGCCCATTGTGGTGGTTCTTTCGCGCACGCGTAGAAGGTGTTGGTAGAATGTGCAACGAGTCAATTGGCAAAATTTTGCAGAGCTGTTGCTAGCTGCTACTGGACGTGAAGTGAAGAAGAGCTAAGAAGAGGCGTCTGGATACCGTGTTCGCAGGACTGGGTCGGGATGCCACAAAATGAACGCGAAGAAACAGACAAAGACGAAGATGGAGACGGCGAAGAAGAGAAGAAAATACGGGGTATATAGTAAAAACAAGAATTACTGGTAAGAAGATAGAGAGCAACAGCTGAAAACAACGAGAGGGGAAGAAACAAGAGTCGATGATGGGGGGAAAAGAAGGAATTATAGCAAGCTGTGGTTAAAATGAAAGATTGCCAAAAGGCAGCCAAGAAGTGGGAGCTGGTGGATACGAATACGGTCCAGGAGTAGCTGACTGGGCGGAAAAGGCACGCGAACCCCACACCAAAACTCTGCTCGGAACGGGCTGGCGAGGTACGGAGGCTTGGGAGGTAGGGTTAGCATCGAGAGGCTGCACAGTCATTCGCTGGGCGGCTGAGCCGATTCCATCACTTGCAGCGCTAGACGGGCTCGGAATGGGATTGCGGACGCCCAAACCCGCCGGCTATTGCGAATACGGAATAGAGAGAGGATGGTGAGCATTAAGCAGGAGGCACGTTATAGGGGTATCATTCAACGTCGTGGAGAGGTGTGTCTTGTCATCAGCACCTTGATCTACTAGGTAAGTATGTACTTCTCTGATGGCGGAGGCTGAACATGTGCCAAAATGGTCTTCGCTTTGCCTACTCCGTATCACGGCTATCTGTGTCAAGCAAGCAACAACAACAATAGCCACCTCAGATACAAGGCACAATGTCATACCGAGTGCGGCACGGCAACGACAAGCTTCACACGCGAGCCGTGTCACTCGCTTCTCAAGCGCCACCAATCTCACCCCTGGCCTGGATGATTCAGCCGCGAAGACGTCTTTACTGCAGTACGAGTAATATCGTGGACAGATCCTCGGCGGTGAGAGCTGCACGTAAGCTGAGGCAAGCCGATTTTCATGCTGGTGGAGTTTCTGCGTAAGAAGCCCTTCTTGGCAGCAGTCCATAACAGCTGCAAAGGCACGATCGTTAATGAACGAAAACGAGGATCTTGTTGATACCGCGTGGTACGACGTCAAATCTTCCATGACATCTTTAGCGAATACCGGCGTGTGTGGTTTGCTCAGGACTGCAGACTTGGTGACTTGTGACGATGGTGGAAAGCTGTTAATCCAGGCGTATCCTACGGATTCGTATCACGGTCGAAGATGCTCCGAAAGCGGCTTTGCAAGCTTGCTCGTAATCCGAGCAAGGCTGGTCTATGACGACCTAGATGCAAGGGAACAGCTCGATGGCTTTGGCTATACAAGCATCTTGCCATATACTAATGACACACAAGTGGTGCCAACACGGTGTTCCTACTTCAAATGTTAGTACTTATAGGACGGAATTCCGACATGCCCAGACGAAAACCGAGCCTTGTGACTACCTAGGAACTACTAGGTAGGCATAGTATCGCATCGTCGGTATCGAGCCGTGGCAGGTTGTGTCGGTTTCCTAGCATTTGCTACCTATTCCAGAGCGCCGATCGGCCAGTTGCGCCCCCTATTCAATGGCCACCAAGCAGTTTCCCGAATTCCGAACATTACCTCTAATCTCGATGCAGGAAGATGGACAAGAACGGCATTGATATGTTCGTAGCTGATGATTCCGTGTGCGCGTTGTCAAGTGCCTTAGCCAGCCCGGGCAGCATGAACTGCATATTGCTTGAGCTGAATGAGAAACTTGTGGTGATTATAGCCCAGTTTCTCTCAAGCTGTGGACAGTGAAGATGGGGGAAGGAGAGACCCGAGATGCTTCCACCCATAGATCTGCTGCAATACAAGACGAGGCAGGAAACACTCAGGACAAGCAAATAAAGTTGGGCCTTATTCAGAGCTGAAACGTTGACAGGTTGCAGCTTCCATCACAGATAGGAATAGCTTTCATATTAAGCAAGGAGCAGACATGGCGCCTTCCTCAATGCTGCTCCAAGATGCTGCTTCCACCGCTCCTTGTCTCTGCTCAAACTGTAGATATCTTCATCTTCATTCCCCAACCCCTGAAGCAGAGGCAGCAAAAGAGAATCCGACCACTAAAACCACGATTGCCATTGATCTACAACTGTGTCAAATCCATCGAAATGGTCAGCAAGCTCTCCAATGGCCATCACCCCCAGCCACGCTTTCTCATATGGGGAGGCAATGGCTGGATTGCCGGTCACTTGAAACGCCTCCTGCAGGAACAGGGCAAGGAGGTTCACACCACAACCATCCGCATGGAGAACCGAGAGGCTGTGCTGTCGGAGCTCTTACTCACCAAGCCAACCCACGTTCTGAATGCTGCCGGATGCACTGGGAGGCCCAATGTTGACTGGTGTGAGGACAACAAGGGCCAGACGGTACGATCCAATGTCATTGGCACTTTGAACTTGGCAGATGCCTGCTTTCAAGCCAACATCCATTGCACCACCTTCGCTACTGGGTGTATATATCAGTACGACAAGGCACACCCCATCGGTGGGCGTGCCTATACGGAGGAAGACCGCCCAAACTTCGAGGGAAGCTTTTACTCCTTGACCAAGGGCCATGTTGAGCCGGTAAGTCCATTGCTAGAGTATCTTGCTCTAGGGAACAGCGAGACTGACGCGTCTTCTAGGTATTGAGTAGTTACCCCAACTGCCTCATCCTCCGGCTTCGCATGCCCGTCAGCGATGACCTTCACCCGCGCAACTTTGTGACGAAGCTCCTCAACTACGAGAGGGTGGTCAACATTCCCAACAGCAACACCGTCCTCCATGATCTTCTGCCGGCCTCCATCATGCTTGCAGAAAACGGCGAGACTGGCGTCTACAACTTTACCAACCCAGGCGCCATCTCTCACAACGAGGTGCTCACACTTTTCAAGGATATTGTCAGGCCGGACCTGAGCTGGCAGAACTTTACTCTGGAAGACCAAGCCAAGGTTATCAAGGCGGACCGGAGTAACTGCGCCCTGGACACGACGAAGCTGGTTGCCAAGCTCAAAGAGTACCAGTATGAACTCCCAGAGGTTCACGAAGCCTACGAGAAGTGCTTTGAGCGAATGAAGGCTGTAGGAATTGAGTGATGTCTGGAGCTGGGCTTGCTATGAGTCGTCAATGACTCGGCTGCATGTAACCTGGTACCTACTGTTGAGGATCTCGCCTGAGTTGGTCATACGTATCGTCGTGCAAGATAAGTAGATATCGTCTGCGCATTTCGACGGCTACATATTGTACCTTAGTAAGGTAGGTAGTTAGTGTTGACAGAGACCACGTTATGTGCTCCATGCGTCTGCCGTTGATCTTGGCTGGCCACGTGTGTTGTGCAGATTGAAAAGATGCAACCATCGCCAAATGACATGTCGGTCCCACTGATGGGCAGCGTGCTGGAAAACATTCATGTGAAAGTGGTCTTGTCAGTTTGTCGTCTGCACACGAATGTGCAAAGCACATGTCAATGAACCCTGACGATCCGGATCACTCTAAAATTGCCGCCCAAGATAAGCAAACCTGGTAGGAACAGATGGTGTTACGAGGTAGCGGTACATCTCGACTCAGCAGCACTGCCCCGCCATTACGTAGCGCCACCGGAACAGGCGCACTTCAGCCTTGGGCAAAATTTCGGCTGAGGCGAGCGAATATGCAACTCCCTCGACTAACGGCCGCGAAGACCATCGCCTTACATCCATACCTACACATCCCACAGCGCCGCTAGTCATTCTCGCTTTTGCTTCCCATTCACTCGAAAACCGCATCTGCAATATCCATACTCGCCAGATCAACACTCTTTCGCTCTCATCGCCCAAGATGGTCGTCGATACGGCCTACTACGACACCCTCGGCGTCTCGCCGCAGGCCACGGAGCTAGAGATCAAAAAAGCCTATCGCAAGCTGGCCATTGTCCACCATCCAGGTAAGCCGCAGTCTGTCCCTCCTCTGGCTTTTCCGGCATTTCTGGCACCTTGCGCCTTGCGCCTTGCGACTCGTACACTGACTGGCGGCCGCCCCTGACACCAGATAAGAATCCCAACGACCCGACAGCACACGAAAAGTTCCAGGCCATCGGCGAGGCCTACCAGGTGCTCTCAGACGCAGACCTGCGAAAGGCCTACGACAAGTATGGAAAGGACCACGCGAAACCGCAGGAGGGCTTCGTCGACCCGGCCGAGTTCTTCTCTGCCATCTTTGGCGGCGAAGCCTTTGTCGACTGGATCGGCGAGATCAGCTTGATGAAGGATTTGGCGGCGACAATGGACATCGCCATGGATGAGGGAGAAGAAGGAGAGACTGCGCCGCAGGGAGAGGAAGAGTTTCCGGGAACTGCCGAGGCGATGAAGGAGAGCATGAAGGAGAAGGAGAAGGAGAAGGAGAACCAGGAGCCGTTCGCGGGCTCTGCGTCGGCGCCGCCGCCCGCGGTGGTGGTGGAGGACGAGAAGGCCGCAAAGACACCTGTGCAGCCTACGACTGCTGCGACACCGCCGCCTCGATCCGAAGCTACGTCTCCGGCTCCATCATATGGTTCCCGGAGCCGGCAGATCCCCATCCGACCGGCTCTTACCGAAAAGGCCCACGACGATACAGAGAAGGAGGTGGATCACGCAGATGACGACCCCAAGGGCAAAGGAAAGAAGAAGGGCGGCATGAGCAAGGAGCAGCGGGAGAAGCTGCTGGCCTACGAGAAAGAGCGCGCGCGCATCCGACAGGAGCGCGTGGAGGCGCTCACGCGGAAGCTGTTGGATCGGGTCAGCGTATGGACGGAGACGGACAAGGGCCCCGACGTCACACGGTCGTTCCAGGAGAAGATGCGGCTCGAGGTGGAGAATCTCAAGATGGAGTCGTTTGGCATTGACATCCTGCACGCCATCGGCCAGACGTACATGTCCAAGGCATCGGCCCTCCTGAACAGCCAAAAGTTCCTCGGCATCGGCGGCTTCTTCAGCAAGCTCAAGGACAAGGGCACGCTGGTCAAGGACACCTGGAACACCATCAGCAGCGCCATTGACGCCCAGCAGACGGTGGAGGACATGGCCAAGATGGAGGAGCGCGGCGGCGAGGACTGGACGGACGAGAAGCGCGTCGAGTACGAGCGCCGCGTCACGGGCAAGATCCTGACGGCCGCGTGGAGGGGCAGCAAGTTTGAGATCCAGGGCGTGCTGCGCGAGGTGTGCGATGCGGTTCTGAAGGACAAGAAGGTTCCGCTGTCGAAGCGGTTAGAGCGGGCGCAGGCGCTCATGCTCATTGGCGAGATATTCATCAAGGTATGTTGTTTATCCTCCGGTTGATGAAAGCTTACCTATGTTGGAGGATATAAGTGTTCCTAACTTCCATTACTTGTAGGCTGAGCGCTCTCCTGAAGAAGAGGGCGATTATCTGCTCTTTGAACAGCTCGTCGCCGAGGCAGCCATGAAGAAGGACAAGCACGAAGATCACAAGCACAAGAAGGACAAGAAGTCTAAGGATATGACCGCGGAAGAGGTTGCACAGGATGCGCCTAACGTGCCTAAACCAGAGCAGCCGGCGGCCTAAGAGGGGGGTAAAGGGGGGCGAGAGCTATGATGGAGGAAATGTGGGAGGGGCGTTAATGGGACACGGAAATGGAGAAGCTGGAAGAAGAGGAAGAGGAAGGAGGAACAAGCTTTGGGAAAGGGAGCGAGAGGAGGAGCACAAAAATGGGATATGCGGCCTTTGTTTGTTTAGAGAAATACTGTCGAGATTGCCAGATAGAGAGCGATCGGGCATAATCTTATTATATAGAGTACACAGCTTTTTTTTTTTCTTTCTTTCTTATTCTCCTTTAGGTCTCCCTTCTTTTGGGTGATGTGCAGGGGCATTTTGCATCTTGGATCAACCTCGTGTCCCTGATACATGTATCAACCCTGTGAAAAGGTCCAGTGACGGTGTTAGCATTCAATCACGTAGAGAACCATCGTAGGCAAGCAGACTGATGAGCATGGAAGGCATAAACGCTTCTTCTTCTTCTATTCCGTTTTCCATCATTCACCGAGAAAAAAAGGCAGCGCGCGTATCTCTATGATATCTCGCACTCATAAAAAGTTTGAAAGAATAATGCAAAGGTGATTTTTGTTGTTGTTTCCCCCCTCCCCTTCTTCCTCATGTGTATATCCAAAGAAAAACATGGACGAGACTCGTTATACGTTTTGATCTCTTGTTGTGGAAGTGAGTTTTTTCTTTCTTCTTCTCCTTCTTCGTCTTGGGGGCTAACGATATGATGAATAAGATATTTGGCTTTGACCCCTGTTCGACCTGTCTTTCGAGGGTAATGGTAAGAAGAAGGAGGAGGAGGGCGAGGAGGAGGAGGAGCCGCTTCTTCGTCTTGATAGGCACTCTTCATGCGTGTTCCATGGATAGCTTGTTTTCCCCCCTCTTTCTCTCTTTTTCGTCTTTTGCTTTGCCTCTGCGGGTATCTGATCTTACACATGT